>JAMKCF010000009.1:14762699-16008806 GCA_023634235.1 Pisaster brevispinus
AAAAGCGCATTGAAATAAATACACATTGTTATTATAAAGCATAAAATATTTCTAACCTGTAAGCAGTACTATGAACTTGCCCGCCCCCCCCCCCCCCCCGATTTACATGCAAGGGACACCTTGTTACTGTTTATCTAGTAAAGAACATCAGCTCGAAAAGTACTGATGCAAGACATTAAGCTCTAAGTATACAAGATCTACAAGAGCTCTTAACAGCTAAATTTTTCATAATTGTGTTTCTGTAATCAAAAAGGTGATTGGAGCTGGACCCCAGTGCACTGATGTTGCATGGAACTACTGTCTCCCATGGTCTGACAATTTGGGATTCAAACTGCATTTAAAAATAATGTTGAAAGTTTTTGTCTTCAATGTTCATTACACAGTTATAACACACACAGAAACTGACTCCAAAAATGGTGCAACCAAGATTTATTGTGGCGATGACATCAGGTGAATTTTGTCAATACATCAAATTAACAAAGAACATGATGAAATGACAAAATTCCTTCAAACAACCGCACCATTTCTTTCATCACCTTCAAACATGACGTGCCCAGAGTCTGAATTGAACATGACTCTTCTATTTGCAGCATCTTGAATGCTGTTGCTGCTGCTCACATGGCTGCTCCTGGAGTCATCTGGGGTCGTTAGACCGTTCAGGTCTGTTATGGTGTATGGATTCGGATTAACGGGAAGACTCTGCATCCTGTTTAACATTGGTAGAGGTGGTGAGGAATGTGTTGATGGAGACGCTTCCAGACTGCTGTGGCGGGAGAAGACTGGGAGCCGGAAGCGGTTAAGAATTCTTGGCGACAGGGACGCCGAATGCGCGTCCGTGCCGGCAGCGTTGCCATTAGGGACTGGCGGTTCTCTAGTCAGGTCCAGGCGGGGCACATCTGCCCTGTCACTGCAGCATGGAGATTGGTCATTATTGCTGGATCCCTGTGGGGAGAAATCTATGGCAGACTGCTTGGCAAGTCTATTCTGTGGGTTTGGACTCGAAGTGTTTCTTGGTGTTGATGATTTGGTGGATGGGTGACATGAGACCTCCTCCTCAGAATCTTCCTCTTTGTCTAGAAGATCAGATCCTTCTGTTGCGAGCTCACTGATATTTATCGGTGGGGTGAATGAGGTGTCAGAGTTTGGTCTCGACCCTCTCATCTCTTCTGTTCTGTCCCGCTGTCTCTTCTTTAGCTTATTCACTGATTCGTTGCAGGCTTCGCCATCTCTCTCCGTGTCTTTGTGGTTCAGTTTGTTTTCATTTGGACGATATGTAGGAGTCGTTCCACAAGCCCCTAGACAATCCGATGAATTGTTAACGTTGTTATTCTCCAACAGCAGCTGCTCTTTCATGCTTCCACCAGACATCCAATCTGGATTCAGGAACTCATCCCCATCGGATGGACTAGCTACCCTCTTTCTGCCATTGGTATCTCCCCAAGACGAGTGGATAGGTTGGCGGTAGGACTGGTTTACTTTAAGGACAGGGGATCGTTTGGGATCACGCGGCCTCATAACAGCAGGATTTGTCTCCTCCTCAAATAAGTTTTGTGGAAGAGGAGTGTTCAGGACGCTCACATCCTGCACGATTGTGAAAGAAATCAATTGGTAAGGCATCAGTTTGGGGGCTAAATTACTTATAGTCCTACTCACCATAACAAGAATTTAAGTAACTTTGTTAATTCAGCACTGACTAAGGACACTTTTGAAGTGTACATTAATTTTTTGTGACCATTGAAATGGGGAACCGAGGCAAATCATTTTTCTGAAAAAAAAAGAAAGATTCTTGTTTCCAAGAAAAATAGTGCTTGGCTTTGTTGTATTTACACTAGCGAGTTGGTTCTTTCAAATCATTCCTTTTTATAGGTTCCCACATATTCTAATGTCATGTGCTCTCCTTTTAGGGGCAAGTCAATGCTATATGAATCTCAACTATTCAATCTGTATTTCCCCATGACTAAGAACATTTCAGACAAACCATTTGCAAAAGCAGGTTGATGCTGTTTTAATATTTTTATAATTTTATAAAAATCAAATTGCACCTAAATATGTAGGATATTTACTTTAAAAGGCAGTATGCATTCTGTGTTAATTTTGTTATTTAAGGATCTCTGGGTGGCTGGGAATAGGTGACTGAGTGGGGGGAGCGAGAAGGGGTGGATGGGGTAGAGGGGTGGGAGGAGGAGGGGGTAGGGCGGAAGGAGGATTTCTACTGACCTGCAGAGAGGAGGCAATGCTCTGCATGATGGAAGCAAAGAGTGGTCTGTTGTCAGGATCTTGTTGCCAACACAGCGCCATCAGGTCATGTCTGCTCAGAGTAAACACAACTGTATTAATTTCAATCAGGATATGGGAACAGTTTATTATAAACAGCTTTTAAAACATCCATCCCAAAGCCATTTGAAACATGCCCTTGTTTTCAAAAACTTTAAATTTCATACAAAGATTATGTTATGAAATTGATCTTTCTTCTTGGCTGTTGTTACGACAATATATCAATGGTGATCTAAAAAAAACAGACATTCTGGAAAATACTATAAGTGTCTTAAACGCTGTAATTCTGTACCAACCATCCAGGGATACTGTTCTGTCTGAAATGCATTGCTGACACTATAAAGATAATTTGCTTGAATCGAATGTTACTTCTCTTGGCTCTAAAAGCAAGAAAAATCAAGTTCAAAAACGTTACACACACTGATTTCACAGAAGTTTAAAAAAAGTATGAGGCTGTGTGCAGATTAGAGGCTGCAGCTGTGGCTCGATTGTCTCATAACCAATATTGAATGCACAACTGTCTCATCCCCTCATCATCTTCTTACATTGGTCTAGGGCATTGTGGAGGAGAATTCATCCTGCGTCCTGCAGTCACAAAATGTATGACCTCCTGGTTACTCATCCCTGGATACGGCATGTAACCAAGCGACATGACCTCCCATAACAACACACCAAACGACCTGGTGATACAAACAATCAAGAAAAAATACAGGATTCCTGTAAGCTTTGACCTATTGCCCCACTCCCCTTGAGTGGGAGCGTTTAAATGTGTTAAGTTACCTCATGTTCTATTTTCAACCGAGCATATTGCTTTTGGCGCATCTGGCTACTTTTTAAGATAAGATAAGATGTTTTATTTGTCCGCATCACAAAAAATACAGCAATTTTGCTTCCATTGGCTATAATTAAATTAAAAGTATAAACTAAGTAGACAATGAATACACTATTATTTAAAACGAATACTTGATACAGTGCTGTCAACGTCAACATCATCATGAACATTCTTGGTTACTTTTGAAAGACATATAGAACACAAATATATCGCAGAACCAGGATTGATGTGACTGAGTCATTTTTCTCTGAGTACTGATACCTCATTCATCTTAGAGACACAATAAGATGGTGTTTTACCACTGATAACTCATCACAGACAGATAGTATTTTAGCTCCTTTCAAATGGGCACTTCTAGACACAAGGTGGCAGGAGACATATACCACACATATTTTTCATGGTTTGCTTAGTTCATGCGCATTTCCTCATTAAGCGTGCTCGATTTCACAACGTACTAAGATTCATCTTAAGTTGAGTCATCAATATCACCATAGTGATTTGTATTGTGACGTCACAACTTGCTTAGCAATTAAGATTGATTCGCCCCTGGTCATGTAGTGAGTGGAATTAAAATGGCCATCACAAAAAAAAGTGCAGGAGAATCAGCTGCACACATATTGTTCCGTTTGTCCGTCTTACCAAACGTCTGTTTTGGAGGTGAAGATACCGTCTAGAAATGCTTCCGGAGGCATCCACTTGACTGGGAGTAATGCAAGACCATCTTTTCTGTAGTAGTCCGCTCTGAAAAGCAACAACTAAGCATCATTAATAAGTGATAAGATTTTTATAGCAACTCCAATTTCTTTAGCATTTTTTATTTCCACGTACCCCGTAATTGCAAATGTTCTCACCAACACACCTAAATATTATTAATTGTAATTATATTTCTCTGAATATTCATCGCTGCCAATAAATTCAAGACAGCAATCCTTGCTGCATGCTTTTTACCTGTAGATGTCTCTAGCCATCCCAAAGTCACCGATCTTAGCTGACCGGCCCCTCTCCCTGCTCGTCAGTAAAACATTCCTGGCAGCGATGTCTCTGTGTATGAAATGACGTGATTCCAGATACTCGCATCCTCTGCTCACGTCATGGGCAATCAACAGCAAGTCTGACATAACCAGTAGCGACGGCTGGCCCTTCAAGATGACATAGACAAGACATAGAATGAAAATACCATTGGACAAGTTTTCTCCAACACAGTTCCTTGAACTACCGAAACCAAGACATCTGCTCTAGAACCCATCCAAGGTGCATGCTAATTGTTCTCCATAGGAGAAGCATTTCAGTATACAGAGTTTTATCGTGGTCTGATCTCTGCAGCTTACCAGAAAAGTTTGAAGACCAAAATTTGTAGAGTGTTAGAGATTTGAGACCTGGGATGTTTCTCAAAGAATTTACAAAAGCTAGTTAATGGCTCGACGTTTCGACCCTAGCAGAGTCTTTCTCGAAGCTTAAATGACAACACAACACACATAAACAGGTAAACTGGTGTAACAGAAGCAGTCAAGTGGAAAGAAATGAAAAGAGAGAGAGAGAGGCAGAAAGCACAAAGAAAAAACAAGGGATGAACGATTAAGGAGAAGACAGGGGGGTTGAGGGGAGGAGGGGCTGGTTTAACCACAAAAGGTTGGAAACAAAAAATACAAAAAATATGAAGCTAGGAATAGGGAAGAAAAGTAAAAGAATTTACAATAATTTGCAAAACATAATCTTATCAAATCCACCTCAAGTCCCAATAGTATTATAACCCATGAAGTTGAAAAAATGCATTTCATAAAAACGATCTTGGCATAAGATAGCATCAGAGAGAGGAATTCTCTTTAAACAACAATGCCTTGTTTTATTTGTTCACAATTTTCTTCAATAGGTTATTCACAGTTTGTTTAAAAGGCACCATTTATAAAATGGAAATGTCACCTTTCTTGGTCGCGAATCCCTCAGGAACTGTCTCAGCTCTCCCCCTGCCATGTATTCCAGAAGGATGAAACGAGGAGCCTGCGTGAAACATACACCTTTCAGGGAGACGACATTGGGATGTCTGAAGTTACCCATGATCAAGGCTTCCATCAGGAAGTCTGTCTCATCTTGGCTCGTACATCTCTCAGGTAATGTCTGTAGGAAAAAGAAGAATTGAAAATTTGTTGACAGTGGGGGTGGGAGAGACTCAAGAAAGTAAAACTTGTGAGAATACAAATAACATGACGGCCGGGTTGGCGTAGTGGTTTCTTTCTTGCCTTCCACCTCTGGGATCAGCTTTTCTAAGAATCCTAGGCTTCACAACCAGATTTAATAAGTGACCAAGTAAACAGTTTTACCTTTCTGGAGTCTACAAGAATCAAAGACCAAACAAGGGTACTAAATTGGAAACAAGTATGACATCCAAAAAAGTGGGGTCGGCATTTGGGTAGCTCACTGTTGTCAAATAGGTCCAATCTATTAAACTAATTCAAAAAGTTTTATTCAAAGAACTAGTGAGACGTAACGATGATTGCTCCTACCTTGACTGCTACTTCATATGATTCTTTCTCATCAGGCGGTTGGAATTGACCGTGATAAACCTCCCCAAAGGCACCCTGACCTAAAGCACTGCAGAAAGACAAAAGAAACACATAAAAAGCACATTAGCATTGAAAATTATGCCTGGATACCATCACTCTCAATCTTCAATCCTTGGTTTGTGTCCGGCCTACATCTCAAAACTGGGTTGCGTTTTGGCGTTTGTAATCGGTCATTGGCCAGTGATCAACCAATGGTCAATTCAACCAAAACAGTTATTGGTTTTGACTGCCAGAACGCACCCCAGATTGCATCTTAGAGGCCAAGAGGCTCCCGAGGAGACAGGACACACCCCAGATTGCATCTTAGAGGCCTAGAGGCTCCCGAGGAGACAGGACACACCCCAGATTGCATCTTAGAGGCCAAGAGGCTCCCGAGGAGACAGGACACACCCCAGATTGCATCTTAGAGGCCAAGAGGCTCCCGAGGAGATCAAGAGCATCAGAAGATCAACCTGATACTAAGAGAGGTTTACGGTAACACCATGTGAAAATCTCTTTTGAGTAATAATAACAGAGCATTTATAACGCGCACAAGATCTGGGTGAAACCATTCAAAGGCGCGAGTAGTGTTGGTTCTGAAAAGAACTGGTGGTTAACGACTCAACGTTTCGATCAGTATGCTCTGATTGTCTTCAGGGGTGCCACTTTTTTTATTTATGTATATTTGTTTATAAACTTTTGGTCAGCTTGTGTCCTCCTGATTGTTTTTATCATTGTACTTTTGTATCCTTACCAGTTAAATTAATAAACAAAATGAAATAAAAATAAATGAGATCATCTTTGCAAAATCTCCTCAAAACCAACACCAGAAAAACAACGACCTATGATGACAAATCATTTGCATGTGGAGGCCCTATGCTGTGGAACGCTCTCCAACTGTCACTGCGATTCATCACAAATCTGGAACCGTTTCAGAAATGCCTGAAAAGCCACCTATTTATGGCAAGCTAGACTCTGTTCATTTGTCTATAAAGTGCATTGAGAGTTTCTGCAGTCCCAAAATTCGCTCTATTCGCTCTATTCTTGTTATTATCTCAAATTCTCTCAATCTCTACAAGAACCTAAATTTGATTCAAACACATTTAAAAAAATCTTTTTTTTAATGTAAGTTCGCACCAAGCAAGGTTAGAAACCACTCTTGGTTCACGAAGAAGAAAAATATTTAAGATGAAATTAACTCAGGGGATCTGAAGGTAGGAACTGATATTCCTCATAAAACAGTCTAGATTGTAGGATATGGAGAGAAACCATGCACCAAGCAAGGAGTTCCAAAGAGATACAGTACGTGGAATAAAGCTTTTGGACTGGCTCTTTGTTCTACATCTCAGTAAAACAAGAGTTTATGGGTGAGAAGAAGCAGAAAGCCTGGTTTCACGCTCAAGCATCCTGATAGGAGGAACCAGGTCAGACACACTGGTGGCACATTTACCATGAAAATATCTGCGGAAAAGAAAGACGCTGGCTACAGACCTACGCTGGAAACAAGGTTGTAATGTTGATCCCAACCCTTCACCAACAAGATTAACATAAGTTTCAGCTTTTCCTTTGGTGTCTTGTATCTTACCCAATAAGTTTCAAATTCTCTCTAGGTAATTCCATCAGATCTTTGACGGTAACCGCTCCATCACCAAGTTGATAGCATGGGTTAAAGTCCATTGAAGCGTTGTGTCGGAGCTGATTTAGCTGGTAGTCTACAGTGTCCATTTCCTGCGCAGTCTCTGCGAGTTCTTTTTTCTTCCGTCGGTAACCTTTGAAAATTAATTCAAAAATATCATTTCTTATTGAACGATTTCAGCAAAACAGAACACAGTTGCAGAGCATATGCATCTTTAATGTCTTAACTCTTTCAGTGCCTGCTTTTTTTTTTTGCGTTTTGAACCTAAAGTGCCCAGCTTTTTTAGGTTTTTCCAAATTCTGTATAAAAAAATAATAAATAAGTCTTTCACCAAACAAAATGTATCTTGCTGATTTGTAAATTGTGTTGCACTGATACATCCCAAAGTCAATAACATTTCTTGAGTGATAATGCCCTCTTGTGATAACATGTATATACTGAAATACTTTTGTTTAAAATTAATTATTGTTTGAAAAACAAGTAAAACATTTGATGTTTGAAAACAGTGAAAACACAATGGGAGTTTCACTACTTTTTTGTGACTTCGATGATTGATTGGGCTTAAATTTTCACAGGTTTGAGATTTCATGTATGAGTTGGGTCACATTCAAGTGCGGAAACTGGTCTTTAGGAAATAACTGAAAATGTTTTGTGTAGTGTCGCGGCCGAACAGTGAAGAGCACCGGACTCAAGCTCTGAATTTTCTGATCAGCAGAGTGTGGGTTCAAGTCCTGGATATGACACATGCGTCTTTGAGCAAGATGCTACACCATAATTGCTTTTTTCTTTGGATGGGACATTAAGCAAGAGGTCCCATGTACTATGATTGGTAGTGCATGTAAAAGAACCCAGCAACCTTGTTTACAAGTTTCCTCAGGCTCGCAAGCTTCAGTGATTAAGTTCACTTATGAGGCATCCTTGGTTTCATTACCAGAAATATATAATAATCTACTCACTGATTGCTATGAACACAATGATGCAGATGACAATAATGAGTACAGGCAGAATACTACCGACTATGACAGCTACAGGAATGGCATTCTCAGGAATGTCTGCAAAACAGAAAAAACAAGAAACTCTACATTTACAAGGAAATCTGTGTTCATAGTGTTCAAACTGAAATAAAATGGATTAGACACACTGTGATTTGCAAACACACTGCAGCAACACGTCTAGAAAGGGGGGTCTATTCCACACAAAAATTCAAGCAAATCTGATAATAGCAAGGTAAACACCTGTTGTATAACGCACACAATGCTGCTGGTACAATAAGGTCAAGCGCCGATTTCTACACAACAAGAAGTGCTATCAGCCAATAATCTGCCTCCTTTCACCTCAGTGAGGGCGCTGTTTGAGAGTGTGACATCATACGCAAGGGGTCTATTGGCATTTGAAAGTTTTTGCAACTTGAAGTTAACTCCACTTCAAATGATCATGTGTTCTTCTTGGTCGCTTGCTCTCTCGAGGAAAGCAGAAAAGCCACCATGACACACACACACACACACAATAACACCTGAACTGGACTTACAGACACAGCTGGTTCCATCCTCAGTCAGGACCTCATTGGCTGGACAGGAGAGGACGGCTGTGATGCCAACACTCCCAGACCCAGTGTTCTTCCCTTGTAGAAGAGAAACAAGATAAAAAGCTCAACATGTTTATCTTGAGAAGTTGTCCCAATGAATGCTTCTAGTGTATTGCTAATATTTTTACAGTGTCTTGTATTTTTATCTACTGAGGAGTTTTTAAATAAGTCATGCTGGTTGAATTTCTTAATTTGTAACTTTTCCTGGTCGTCAGACGTCTAGAGTATTGTGTCATGTCTTTTTTATAACATTGCCTTGTATGTGTTACCAGCCGAGGCTTTCTACTTATGGGGCCAGCATTTTCTTATGTTTTGAGTTTTTCCTAGTCAGTGAAAGTGTTTAAATGATTAATAATTGTATGGTCTGGTATTTATTGTCTCTAATGTATCTTTGTATTATAACTTTGTAAACCTGTAGAACACATCGAGGGATCTGTGATCTATAACGCGCTATATAAATGCTGTTTTATTATTATTATTGTATTAGCATTGTTTTCAAACATTTTGTCAGTTTCATGTACACAATCTCAGAGTAATACATGTGTTGATGTACATAGCTCATCAGAATCAATGCTCCTCTCAAGAAGAGATTACTACTACAGTTATTACCTGAAAATTCTTAGAGCTTTAAATGTAGGGTCATAGAGTGGTTTTTGTCAACGGATCACGCATTTATAGGCAAAATTATCATGAAAGAAACAATAAACGTCACATGTGAAAGTTTCAGCTGATTACAGTGCCTACTTGTTGAGAAAACATAACAAAATACCACAGTATTTTCATCGAGAACATTAAATCCATCCATGTTTAGCAAGGTGACACCGGGTACCAACTGTACTCCAGCTACTGCATTCACAAACAAACACCAGAGAATTTTGAATCTCCAAAACATGCCTTGAGGTGAGTTTGGGAGATTTAAATTTTCCGACACATTTTGACTGATTTCTAAACAATGGGGGCATTTCAGAAGAAAACAAATTCGCAGGATGCTGATATCGTTGCCATCTTTATAACAAAGAGGCTTTTATATAGAAATTACACAACTTTTTTCTAGGGTCATAACCAAAGTATGACCCTACCTTCTCAAAAAAGACTCTACAACTTCCTTGTGTCGTTACCTGTTTTCCTTTGTACATTGAATCCAGTAGGATGCACATAAGAAGTCCCCCCTTGGCCACTTCCAGTCAAGTCTTTAAGGAGTGGGGCATTTCCTCCTGATCAATATTTAACATGAAAACAGATTCATTAAGAAAGCCGACCAGAAAGATAAATTCTTCAATCACTTCGAAACAAAAATAGTATTGAAAATTTTCAGCTCAGAGCTTACCTGTGTAACCGCCCCCACCTCCCCCGGAAGTGCAGCCTCCACCCCCTCCTCCAAACCCTCCTTGTATTCTCCAGTCAGCCTCTAGATGAGCCAAGGCACACCCCGACCCACCCAGACCTCCTTGTAGGAAGGACACACCGCTGGCTTGGGTCATGTTAGGACTGGTACCGTTCCAGCCTCCTCCAGAACCTGTGATGGACAGGGAACCAGTTGGGTTTCATTAATCAAAGTTTTCATGTCTCCTAGAAAAGAAATACTGACTGCTTAAGGTGCTATGTTAAAACTACGGCTCCCAAAGTGCTCCTCAGCGCATCAAACGCTCCCAAGGCAAAGCCGAGGGAAAATAGTCTGCTCTGGGGATCACTGAGGGAGCTTTTAGTTTAAACCATAGCACGAGTAAAAGCAGTCAATATTTCTTTAATAAAATTCCATCCATATATTGTGCCTAGGCGTCTAGGTACAAATTGTGTTTTTACTCCTTTCTCAAAAACTTTAGTATTACAGGAACTAAGATTTTAAGAGAAATTTCAGACCATGACAATCTTTATACCATGTGCGTTATGTGAGAATCTGTGAACGTTTGTTTTCAATCTTACCAATGTTGCCTGCACCCATTGAAAACAATAATATTCATATAGAGACCCTTGAAATGGCACAATGTTGTATAGAAATTTAACAACTTTGTAAAAAGATAAGAATACACTTTTTTCCCAAAAATAACTTTCATAGGATGATCCTATGTTAAAAGTTGTCAACAATGAAAATCTTACCGGAGACATCAAAGGTTGATCCTTGAATCCCGGGTCGACCCGTGCCGGGGGCATCTATGGATCCCTGAATATCACCCTTTGTCTGGGAAGGACTGAACGACAGCCCACCTCCACCCCCAGCAATTAGCAGTGGTACGTACTCACCGGATGTGACATTCAACTACAAACACACACCAGGGTTTTCAAATTAGTCATATCAATCAGTGAGAGTGCACCTGATCTCTATGATGTACTTTTAAAAACCACAAATAAGTAGTGGCCTGATGTTTCGACGCTAGCAGAGTCTTTTTTGATGGATAAAAACAAGGACTCGACTTTAAAAGCAAGAAAACCCCTCAAATCAAAGCTTGTCTTTGTAAGAATCTTACATGGCAGGTTTTCAGTTGTTATTATGATGATATCTTTCTGTTAATGGAACAAGGGACCCTCAAAAGCGACTAGCACTGTGACCACTAGAACTTTGTAGAGAAGATGATGACATTTTGTTTTCTTTTAATATGTGGATGGAAAACCCCCAAATAGAAAAAAAACCCTGAAGTCAGGTAGAGACTGAAAACCTAATCCACATACAATAATCCAGTCTGGGATTGGAACCAGGGTCCACAGAGGTGAAAGCCAGGGAAGAACACCGCTAAGTAACCTTCATTTGTAAAATGCTACACCTCTGAGGGTTCCCACATATTTTTTTTTTGAACGTTATAGGGACAGCTAAGCAACTCCTAACCTACTTGGCATTGATTAAGGTTAAATATTAGCTAAAATCATTGTATACAATTATTGACAAATATAGAAATCAAACAATCATTTTCTTAAGTTGCCATTTAATTTGGATAGTATCCCAAAACCTACACTATAAGACTCTATCAATTATGTTGCGAGTATTCTTGGAGCATAAGGAATGCTAGACTTTGCAACATTAGGGCCGTGTCACACGAGGCAACTTTTCCAGGCAACTTGGAGGCAACCAACCCCAGTGCATGCTACAGGACCACTCCCAGTAGCACATGAGTAATTTTTCACACAATGTCTTAAGATCCCTAAGAAAACTATGCGAGCATTCAAATGTGAATGCCTTTTCTTCTTGTATATTGCTTGGAACTGGTTGCCTGTAAATTGCCCCGTGTGACATGGCCCTTAGTTGACATTAGCTCACCTTAGCAACAAATGTACCCCCTCCACCACCGCCACCACCTCCAGCCAGGAATCCACCCTCACCATACTGTTGTCTTGTAACGTCATCCAAAACATTGGCACACACAGCACTGGCTCCAAATTGTGGCTGTAAAGTGGGTTAGCACAAAGATAATTATAAGCTCGTCATTGCGAAAAAAGAAGAAGAAGAAAAGTGTGAACTATAAAAGAATCTTTTTCTATAAGTTCATGTGAAGATATCAGATCGTGTGTTCCTATTGGGAATAATCTTCCTGCGTGGAAATATTCGCTCCGTTTTTTTTAATGATATCTCAAAAACGTGACCACCTTTTGAAGTGAAATTTTCACAGGTTAGTTTTATTGTATATACCTACATTTATATAGGATTAAAATAATCAAGCGGTTCCAAAAACCAACGGTATACTTTGCCTTTGAAGACCCCCCTTGCATAACGCACAACGCTGCTGGTACGCTAAGGTTACACGCATGTTTTTAAGCACCAAGAACAGCTATCGCCCAATGAGCTGCCTCCTTTTGCCTCAGTGAGGGCACTGTTTGAGAGTTTGACATCAATTGGAAAAATTTTTATCCTACATACTACGCAACCAGTCTGTGAAATTTTTAGTGAAAACAACAAAGATTAGTTTATGTTTGTGTACGTTCTCATGCATAATCTGTCACGGCAATCAAAATAAGCAATGACAATTTTGGGGTCTTAAAATGCTGTTTTCCTCAAATTTGATTGACAGTAATTCTCTGAAGGAATGGTATACTGGTATGTACTTTTATAATCATTGACCGTTCAAATTGATCTCCCTTCTGGCTCAAGCTGTTGTAATGTTGTGATGTTACCTTGACAATATTTTGTCTATGGCCAAATGAAATACAGAGCGTTTTTCTCCACCCAGTCTGGATTTGAACTTGGGCACAGGTTATTATCACCCCTATAGTGGTATTTACAGAATCAATAACAGATGGGTCCAGCACACAGTCTAGGTTCTATGCTTACCGATCCAGCATCGTCGCACGCATCCTCTCCCTTCTGTCCCACTAAGATGAAGAGCTGATCTCCCGCTGTCAGATTAAAACTGGCCTCAATCTCTGCCCCATATGAGGGGCTTGTATTCTCAACACCAGTCCCTCCACCTGCTCCTTCAAGTTTGAGACTAAAAAAAACCAAACCACAAAAGCAAAAACAGTGAGAACAGAAAATGGCAAGCCTACAATGGCCCTCTTGAATATGAATATAAGCTCAATTAGCGCCCTCACTGAGGTCAAAGGAAAACCCATCGCTGGCTGAGAATTATTCATGGCGTACACTTGTGCATGCTCCCATTCTTTGACCTGAGCTATGGCAGCCTATCCAAGAGGTATATATCGCAAATATACAATACAGTGCGCCCTCTACAGTTTGCCCTGGAGAGGCCTATTTTCCAAAGAGTGGTCGACTAGAAACAATCACACTAGCAACTCGGCACTGCACGGGCATTTTGGGACCTTTACATGGCTAGCGTGAGTGTTGAAAACATATACCAGCCTCACAAACAATATATGACGTAAACACAGACAAAGACAACCTTGCTGTTTTGTAAACAACGAACAAACTTCAATAATCAGGGTAATGTGGTGGGTGCTGCGAGATGACTAACAACTTGTCAACATTTTCCCATGATGCACAGCGAAAATGGCCTCTCCTGGACCAACTGTAGAGGGCACACTGCATTGCAAATCGCGGTATTGCATACCCAATCTTTTACAAGGTTGTACCAAGAATCTGTGACAGGAAAACAATGGGTGGGAATTGGGAGCAGCATGGAGATTGGAGGAGGTAGTTAAGATACAGTCATGTGAAACTCATGTAAGAGAAACATGGGGTGGAAATGGCTCTTGAGTTGAGTGGAGATGAGGATTTGTGATTTGTGACCAGAACAAAGGATGGAAGTATTAGTAAGAGTATGGTTACAGGAGTTGAGAGAGGTTTCAAGTCAGAGAGAATTAGGGACCAAAGGGTGTAGCATACCTGTATGTTTTTGTAGAAGGAACAACCCATTTCTGAATTCCTTCCTCAACCCTGACTGAGATATTTTCAAAGCTGTAAGCGACATCACACTGTGATTGCGTAGGTCCCCGATCCTCCATGGCACCGCATGTGCTGAAATGAAACACTGTTTGGTTGCTGGAGCCTAGTGTAGGCAAATTGCTCACTGCAATGTAAAACACATGGAGTGGTCTGTAAGATTCTGGGACTTAACGTATTATCATGCTTTATATCTGCTGCTATAGGTGCACCAAAGCTGTACGTGTTTGAGACTGAAATCCAAAGTTAACAACAATAAAGAAATTGAAATCATTGGATGAGGTTTAATTAGGATATAGTAAGCTGTTTGTCCTAGCAATTCACAACATTTTGAAAAAGTTATTGGGGAAAAGATATCAACAAAATTCAATGCATTTGCAGTTAAAAACAAATACAAAATTATAACAGGGTTTCGGTAGGGTCTTAGATTGGTTTTGTCAACGTAACGCTGATTTATAGGCAACATTATAAAGAAAGATACAATAAAAGTCACATGTGAATGTTTCAGCTGAACATGTCTACTTGCTGAGAGAAAAAACAACAACACTATCACGGTATTTTCCCGTCGAATCCATCCACGTTTTGCAAGGTGACAGCGGTTACCAACCGCATCTCTGGTCGTAGCATTCACAAACGGACACCAACCCTCAGAAATCTAAAAAAAATACTCATGCATGAATCATTTCTCAGATTCAAATGTTTTTGGGGTGGAAAGATTACCCAAATCATATTACCTTGAAGGGAATCCTTTCTCAAAATAGTTTACACTTTCAACAGCTGCAGTGCTCCTCGCCAAGAAATTTACCAATCTATGACCCTACCTCTAATTGACATATGATATGATGTAGAGGGGTCTCTAACTTGTGAAACAAGGCCCTCGAACGAGCTGCCAACAAACCCACCTAATTCTGCTGACTGGGTTGACAGTGGGCCCGTCATCGTGATCGTTGTTGCAGGGTCAGGGGTTGGTGTGTCAAGGGTCAGATCTAGGAGCTGAAAGCACTGCGGACTCAGTGTAATATCATCCAATGCTATGTCGCCTGTGTACCTCAAACCTCGAGTACTTTCAAACTGAAGATAGTAACTAGAGAGTACAATAATAATAACAAAATATTAATAATAATAATGATAACAATTACTATTTATAAAGTGCTTTATCTACGGGTGTTTCAAAGCGCTTATCATTATTTATTTGTGTGCAGGTTTTCAAGGTTTTTGAATTATGAGACCCATGGTCTCCTTAGTCCTTAAGCAAGGCATATAACCATTATTGCTTTGCCCTTTGGATGGGACGTAAAGCCTTCCCAGGTGCAGAGATTCCAACACTGAATTCCGAAAAAACAGTAGCACCGCCGAGCACTTGCATGTAAGTTCAAATCAGGCATAAACCTCACAGCGCCATAAAAAGAGGAAAAATTATGATATAATCTAATAATTTCAGCGCAAATCACTAAATAAATGCCGAGCGGCCTTGCTTTAGAGGCCAAACAATTATGAGTTTTATTTAGACTTGAATTTGTTTTTCTAATTTTTAAAATATTTTTTATTATCAATTTTTGTTTTGTACCCGGACTGCACTTTGCACTAGCTTGTGCACGTAGAGAACCATACTGCAATTCTTTCCAACTCAATTCAACAAAATGCTTTGGTTTTTGTCCCATTGTTTAAAGCTCACGTTTGCACAGCAAATACGCCACACCACAGCAGGCCAGTCAAGTCTTCAAATGACTTCAGCAAGAGGAAATTCGTCAACTGGCCTTTCCAACCAATTCCATTTCCACCCATTGCATTCTTTGCAACTTTTTTATCGACAATTTTCATCAGATCTTGGCCTCGATTGCAATCGATGACTCTTTTCTTTTTTCTTTTTTATTTCAAGTTGATCTATGCAGCGATCGCGATGTTTCACACTCAACAACCGCTTGCTTGCAGATAAAAAGGTCTATCACTGTCTGTTTGCCGCCGCATCCCACACTTGTGAATCGTTAGAAAAACTGCGGAACCAGTCTCTACAAAAGCCATGAGTGTGTGGGCGGTAGGCAAGTCCTGAGTCAGATAGTTTAGAGGATGGGTACCTAAATAAGCACAAAAACGTCTGTGAATTCGCCGCTATCACCACTTCTAACCACACTGCAGTCAACATTCAAGGTTTTTTAAAAATATTTTGTTTTCAGTTTGATTTTTTTTACCATGATACATTGTTTGTAACTACATTTACTCTGGCCGGCTTGTTTTTCATATTTAATTGAAGTATATTGGCGTTGTATTCACAGCCCAAAATCGTATTTGCTATGTCCAAACCGTGTTTGTATCTCTGCTAGTGTAGGGAAAAGAACCTGGTACACTTGTTGTTAAGAGAAGGGGTTCGCCCCACTGGTTTTTTGTTTGTTTGGTTGGCTGCAGATTGTGCCACAACACGTTGTAAACCATTACAAGGTGCTATGTAAATAAACAGGTCTTAAATTTCAAATTAAGCTCCGCATATCTTTTAGACAAAATAATGAGCGCTTTGAGACGCCATCTGGTGTATGAATGAACTGACTCTTATGAGACCAACTGAGCATCATTCCTGCATGCAATCATGAGAACAGCAACAATAACAGCGTCCTGGTTTATTCTTACCTCTCTGTGACGGCAGGCAGACTAGCTACGTCAGTCGTCCACAGGTCACCTTGGTCACCAGATTGACTAAACAGCTGACTGGTACCAGAATGACTTGATGCATTCTGAATAGCGTACAATTTCAGTTGGCCTATTCCCGATCCATACATATGGTATGAAAAACGCACCTGAAAACAAAACAAGATAAAATAATCACCTTTCGTCGAGGGACAGTACAATTGGCTATTGACCCAATTCACCTGGCGTCATCATCGCGACATTCTCAGCTGTGTAATTTCGGGAGTCAATGTCCAATGTGTGTTAGACATGGTAGTGCGCATTTTACACAACAAGACGTTTACGCGCCTACTAAAAACTTTGATAGTTTTGGGTTTGAACAAAGAAAAATTTACTGGAGCGGGACTTGAACCAACGACCTCCGGATTAACGTACCAGCACTCTACCAACTGAGCTATCCAGCCCTATGTTGGCGGTCTCCCTATTAGTCAATATCTTTGTTCGGGGGTGCCAGTCAGAAGCCATTCAACCGTTAGCTGCTGTCTAGCCTTAAGGTGATCCCGTGGCTGCTGCTTCCCAGGTTGTATCGTAAACTTGGGTGTGATCCCCGTTGGTTCAAGTCCCGCTCCAGTCAATTTTTCTTTGTTCAAACCCAAAACTATTTAAAAAAAATTACCCAGTCAGTTTCCCTTGTGGTTTATTACTTGATAAAAACTTTGATGTGAAACATAACTCCAAAATGGCGCGAATGGCAGACAATTGCCGCGTGCGACATTGGTGCAAGGGGTCAATAACATATAATCTGCTTTTGTTTTAAAAAAAGTGTTCATTTGGCACATTCAGCTTATATGCCTAACTTTGAGGCAACCAACTTCACTGAATGCAAAGGAAACCTTTGGTATCTCGGAAGTTATTTTCTAATAATGTCTTACAATCCACAAGAAAACTGCAGAGGTGAGAGTCATTTAATCCAAATTTTAGAATCCAAATTTTAGGAAATGTTGAAATGATGGCATTTCCACCTTTTGGTAGCCCCTGGGGGTTTAGAGTTCACAGAGCTTTTTAGGAACAGTGGCCTCAGCATTACAGAGGTAGATCACAGAGCAGGATTTCATTATATGTGGGAAAATAGCTGCTGATTTTCTTCACCAGGCTGACTAAAAAAAAAAATCAGAATAAAGTCTGAAATTTCTCATCTCTAAAGTGAAACATGATACATATCTGTCGTGGAGATTGTAAATTACCTCGTAAGACCCTACCCTTACATTTTGATGAGAGCATTTGATGTGAGATTACTTCTCAAGAGACTGGAATTTGTTTTGTATTCACATCAAGTAAACATTTTCGTACCTATATTTTGCAATAAATTAGTTTGTTAATGTACTGCTTTACTTTGTCTGCAATTTTTACTTAAACTGTGGTCAAAAAACATTATAGTAAATGCGCCCAAAATACATTAAAGTAAACAGTGTGCTCGTTGGCTGGCTTCTGAATGTCATACTTTACAAGTTTCATAGTGTGGAGAGGTTCTATCATATGTCTCTGCCGGTGGAGGCTGAAACCAGACACTTCTGAAAAAAGCTGTATGACCTGGTTTGGCACCGGAAGCTTCAGTGTAGACAAAGTGACCTGAACAAATATATATATATATATATCAACATTTCAAATATACCGAAGTATTAATAAGTAACCTGAAGAGGATGTTTGTCCATATGCCACGAAAAACGTTATGATTTTTTAAAATAAAAAATCCGCTGAAAATAAATCTACTGCGACCCCCTTTTAATTGTTTCCCCAATTTATTTCATTTCAAATAATGCTCTTCGGGAAGGCCCACAAAACTTAGCATGGCGGCTCAAAGATGTTTGACATGACATCACTAGTAGAACGACAGATGATACCAAATGCTTTGGCTAAAACAACAGCATGTGCCTGTATGGTAGTAAATGAAATCCAGACGCTTTGGTTATAATTCTTGTTCCACCAGTGACTTTCACATCATGAGCAAGGCCTGTTTTTGTGAACATTCCAGGAGAGCATTATTTAAAATGAAATAAATTAACAAAAATTAATTCAGGAGAAAGTTACAAGTATATTCTCAGCTGACTCATTATTTTAAAAACTTTGACGTGGCATATGGATAAGGTAGCTAGGCACACATCCTTCAATGAAAAAAAAAGTTGGGAAGGTAACAGTATTTGTTTTTTCACAGTGTTTATCTGTGGTGTTAAGTGCTAAAAAAGAACTTGTTTCTAAACTACATTTACATTATAGTACAGGATTTGATAGGCTTTTCATGCTATTTTATCACAATTTTGCTGATACAAACACTCATAGAAATGTTTTTATAAATAAAATTTCCATTTTTGTATATTTAAATAAAAAATATAAAAATTAACATAGAAACAAAATTAAAACTTTGGACAAGTATGCTTATTCAACCTAATGATTCTTGATTACATACAGGATGAATTGCAAATCAGACCTAACTTGTGCAACCATTACATAGGTCAAAGGATAACAAGAACATGGTTCAGGCAAAATTCTTAACTTGTTACAAATAACCAAAAACTGAGGTTAAGTCTTATATTCTTGTGTTTCCTTTGTGGATTTGTTACCCTTTTTTCTACTTTTTAAAATATATTTCATCGCAATTTTACTTAAAAAAATATATAGTTTAACTTTTATAGCCATAAACTACATTAAACTAAAGTATTTGAAGAATCTCACACACGTATGGTTGGGACCAACTTAGTCCCGGAAGTTAAAATAAGTGTGAGACTTGTACAGTTTATTGCAACTTTAGGCTGAATTTGTCCTTAAACAAATATATTGAAAGCAGTGTGTACAATTGCAATGCAAACTGAGTATAATTCAATGACCTAAAATACAAGACCAAGGCTTCTCAGGACAAGCCCTTATCTGATAATACTAGCCACTGCTTATCCAAGAGAAAAAAAACAACTTATACACATAACATTACTTGAGTACAGCCCCCTCGGCTAGAAGTGGAATTCGAACCTCTGACCTGTTTATTATTTTAGAACAATACTGTAAGCTCACTCTGTCCCCTTTAGCTTTCTGGCCGCAACTTTTAATACTTGACGTTTGAATTGGAAGCACCAGGTTGCATTTTCTCGCGATGGTTCGGTTGGTTTGTTAAAATGATGTCCTTACCTCTGTCAGTTCCAAGTGTATGGTCTACACTGGGGCCGGTATTACTGGTCGGTGTGCTACCGTTATTTCTTGTCCAGTCAATCTGATCCTGCTGTAGGACATTCTGCCAGTCACACCAGCCATCTTCAAATGAGCACGCTCCACCAAATGGAATGATTCCTGAATACCAACCAACCAGAAAATTGCAAATAAAAATTCTATAAATAGTTAATTAATGAAGGTAATTATAACCTTCTAAAAAGCCAAAGGCACACCAAGAGCAAATATCCACTGCACCCTGGAAGCCTGATGAAACCAGTGGCCAATATCACGACCCTGCTTAGTGAGCAAGTCTGCGCATACATCCCATAGAATCATATGCTTCACATGGTGGCACTAGTGCAGAGTTCTGTGTAGACTTGATTCAAGTCCCTTTCTCGTGCGAGGTCCCTAACACACATGTAATGCATCAGCATGCAGCCACAGTACAGACATATAATACCAGTGCGCCCTCACCGACAAAATGTAGCTATTGCGGTCCCGCGCGCAGGTTGGGAAATGCAGAGTGCAAAACAATAGTTTTCTGACGATGAGGCAAGAGGAAGGGCTTTGCACGGGATTGGGACTTGAGTCAAGTCTAAGTTCTGTGGTAATCAGTGCCATGAAATTGGGCCCTGCTTGTGGTCAAGGATTCTTGCTATGGATCGAAACCTCTACTCTTCTACAATTAGGAGTACTATTAAGTCATAAGGCTGTGTCCGAATTAGCAGCTATGGCTACGGCTAGGTTTCCACCTCTTTATGCGTTGAAGTATAGGACGCCATTAGCAACACCCTTAGCAACAGTTGCAGCCATAGCTGTGTGGTACCTGACAATTCAGATTTGGTCTTATCATTGTATACTTCTGGTAATAAAACCAAGGATGCCTCAAAAGTGACTATAATCACTGTAGCTTGCAAGTCTGAGGAAACCTGTAAACAAGGGTGCTTGTTATGTGAAGCAGAAACACTGGGGTTAACCCCACTCTTCCGCGATAAGTGTTCTGGGCTCTCTTTACATGCACTAACAATCCTATTACACAGGATCTACAGCCTAATGTCCCATCCCAAGGACAAAGCAATTACAGTAAGGTCTCTCACTTAAGGACACAAGTGCCATGACCAGGACTCGAACCCACACTGTGCTGATCAGAAACACCAGAGCTTGAGTCCGGTGCTCTTAACCCCAAGGGAATGCCACAAAGTGTTCTTGATACCTTTTTTTTACAAGTAAGGTCAGAGCAGAAATCAACGTAAAAAAAAAATGTTTTCAATATAAATAAAAAATCCCGGAATCCCACACCTAAATTAAAGCCCTAATTGGTCTTGAAATTGGCTTCTGGCAAAAGAGCGTCAGCGTGGAACTAACAACCTACCACACTGCTGACTTGTCTCCTCTTCTCCTAGTAGACAGTCTGGGTGGAGATCACACACCTTATCTGGACTCACACAAGCCAAATTGTCGCAGACGAAATAAGTCTTGGGACATTGCTCCCTCGGTGCATCTAAAGATAGTGTGAAACAAAACAAAGAAAGACATGGTGGAAATCTTCAGATGGAAATGTGATAATGTGTGAGGGTGTCAACAAACATGAGATGAAATCATGTTATTAATATTTAATTATTACATTAAAGTTGATCATCCTAAGTTGATCATTTGAGAAACAATAAAAGTGCCATTCCATGATTTCTGAGAATCTTGACTGATGTATTTTCAGCAAGAAAACTTAAACCTTTTTTCCTAATTTTTCCAACAAGAAGTAAAAAATGCAAGTTATAATTTTCTTCTGAAAGACATATATTGACATAATACACTAACAATTTGGGGGAATAATCTTCAACAGAAGGCCTCCCTGTGAATTAGGAGAAATTTCTCTTCTAAATAAGTGACAATTAGTTATTTAGAAAAGAACTTGCAGACATTTAAATAAGAGATTCACACGAACGATCGAATGACCCCATTTGAACTGTTTCAGTCATTCACAGAAAAGCTATGACGTCAAAGCTCTCGTCAGGTGCAGGTTGTTTGTGAGTTAGAGATAACAAGATTAAACTGGCCACACAAAATATGTAAATAACAATTTATTTTTTCCCCCTCGGGGATGACATGGTTTCATCATCCGCTGCTTTCTTGAGGTGGGGTCAAACTGTTTGTTGGGTGTAATTTTTGCAGGTATTCCAAGCAGCGTTGTGCTGTTTAAAACATAAAAGCTGTTGACACTTCCTTTCCATGATGAAAAAAATATACAGTCACGTTTCTTTCACGTTGTTGACCTAGTTGCTATCCACTTCATTATGCCTTTGTGTGAAGTATTACCCCTAGCCTTTCGGACACCTAGGGAACTTGCCATTGCTATTATTCCCTTTTTATAAAGAATTCCCTTATGGGGACCATGTTGAACGAAGAATGTCGTAGTCGAATGTCGTTGAAGAAAAATGTCGTAGGGACATTTGTCCCCTCGAGTAAAAGTCCCAAAATGGTGTATGTGTGCCTTATACCCACACAGCTCTGTGTTGCATTCACTCTGTGGAAAATGCATTTGTTCTGTACACTTAAGGAAAATCCTATTCTTCAACAATATACAAAACACTGTGTGGACATGTGTAAGTCCACATAGTGTTTCAAGACCCTCCA
Organism: Pisaster brevispinus; assembly: GCA_023634235.1. Taxonomy (NCBI): domain Eukaryota; kingdom Metazoa; phylum Echinodermata; class Asteroidea; order Forcipulatida; family Asteriidae; genus Pisaster; species Pisaster brevispinus. The sequence continues at coordinate 14,785,341 of JAMKCF010000009.1, forward strand.
TTATGTGGACATCTTTTGTTCTCAGGTCCACACATTGTATATGTAGAATTAAAACACACACACACAAGTGTGTAAAAACTTGCAATCGGGAACCTCCTATTGTCCCTCATTTGCTAATACTTTAACTTTTTGGCAACAGCTCCCATTGGTTTTGTACACACCCTCCAACTGCTACCTTCACCCAACCGGGGACCCCATTGCCCTCTTTTGTTATTGGTCCTCGGTTTGAATATGCATACCTAGCACACTCACACACTTATTCAGTTCCAAAAATGTGGAGTGTAGTTTTTTTTATTTTGCTTAGTTGAAAAGGGGCTCGGCACAAAAATACCCCCCCCCCCCAGTATGGCATAGAACACAGTGGCAGAAATAAGTAACATTTTCAAGTAGAGCACAAGGAGCTACACCAATTGTTTTTAAGGGTGCACTCATGGACAAATAAAACAGTAGTTTCCATGTTTTCTTTGTCTTAAACATCAGCGGTCTCCCTTAGCAGTGGTCTGCTGGCCAAATGCCAGTTAAAATACCTGAGGACCAGTCACAATTCTCTACATTCACAAGTGGTCCGGCTGGCTGTCTCAGTGTTGGAAAGTCTCCCTATTTAATATGAAATATGGACTAGTGAAACAACTGGTGGACCAGTGAAACAGCAAGCTAATTGATCCTGATGGGTAGTGACTGAAAAAACTAAGGGCAAACCCTGAACAAGTCTCTCTTTAGCACTCTTGTTATGCCAATTATTATTATAAAAAAATTTAAAGGACAATCTGAGTGAAGGTAAAAACAAATACATTGTCTTTGTTTTAATAGAAAAATAGCTTGAAACATCCAGTAATACTACATAAAAACTTTACAAAATATAAAATTTTTATTCTGCTAATTTTTAATCTCAAAGGTCCAGATTTCCGATGGAGATTGGGGGTGGGGAGGGGGGGGGGGGGGTTCCACAGACATTAATTGCGAGTTTGAAAAAGATAATAACAAAGAAAAAAAAAAAAATCTTTATATATAAAACAAATAAAACAAGCCAGCAAAATAACTAACTGGGGAAAAAAAAAATGATGGCATGCTATTAATAGACAAAGATTTCACCTCGTTAAATCACACAAGAATTCTGCTGGTTGTCAATCAACGAGCATATAAAATTTCCCTAGAAACTGCGAAGTATTTCCAGTGAAACAAAAGTGTCCCTGCACACTGTTGGAATATTATTCTTGGCAAAAGATACTTTCAAAAATACCAGTTAATCCTGCTGAAGGCCTCATGAACCATTTAAAAAAAATAAAATAAATAAAGACCTGAGATTAGGACTTTTCTGTGAAATCATCAATTGAGAAACTGACGAGGCTTTCCCATCAACTGCGTCTTATGAAGTTTAATGTGCTGAATTGTTTTTAAAGAATTCAACCATTTGATAGTATTCTTTACATTTACTCTTTTATATTCATGAAAAAAATTGGGCATTAAATGGTACCTTTGCCACTGTTTTTGTATCAATGTCTTTGAGCCTAAAATGCTTTTATTCCAAATGTTAATTTAGACAAAGATATTTTATAAATAGTTTGTTTCCTTTGTGATTTATTACGTGATATCTGAAATAAATAGCTGCATCCCCTTAAGGTAATCCCTCTGCTGCTGCTTCCCAGGTTGTATCATAAACTTGGGTGTGATCCCTGGCTATATGACAGTTACAGGTTGAATGGCTTCTGACTGGCATCCCTGAACAAATATATTGACAAAATAGGGAGACCGCCAGAATTTTGTTCATCCCCGCCAACAAAATAATAATAATAATAATAATAATAATAAAATAAAGTAAAATTTACCCAGTCAGATTCCCTTGTGGTTTATTACTTGATTTAAACAATTTGTAGTAGACATTTGGGTCTTTGAATGCCCCTACAAATCACAATAAAAACACTAATATTGGTCACAGCATAACAACAACATATGCAGGTACCAATATAATGGCAATCCATTAGGCAACCCATTATATTTCCAAAAGAAAATCCCCCAGTGTAATGAGTGTCCTTCCTCAAAACAACAGGTGGCGAGGTTGCTTTCTGCATTAGCAGCCCCAGTGAGAGCCACCTGCATCTATCATCTCATCCCATCACCAAGAAATATCTCAAGATTCATATCCTCCTAGCATCTGCCTTCATTTCCTGAGCTGTTTACTTCTTGTTCACCTTTCATTTTCATCTTTTAAATCTCTTTGTGTTATAACTGTTTCATTCACGGCTGCACTCACTAGCATTGTTCTAGTTGTTCTCTTTAAAGAAAATGTTTGCCGCTTACTGTGTTGCTCAACCAGGGCCCAATGTCATGGCTCTGCTTACTGGCGAGTTCTGCACTTGCGATCACCATTCTTCACTTACAGGGCAAGCGCTGAATTTCTGTACCAGCTGGTTAAGCGAAAAATGTCTAGTAAGGTGGAGTGCACACACGCACCAGCCAAAAGTCCCTACTAACCCGTGAAATACACTTGACATAAGCGCAGACTTCCCTGCTTCCATAAGCACCGATTGTTTGCAGAGCATGAAATTGGGCCCAGTTCACATCGGCACTTTATTTTGGTACTCAAAAATCATTTGCCTCCTCATGGTATTATTTTTCAGAACATTTTGCATTTTGGAGTTTCTGGAGTAATCATTTTCCTTTGAAAATATTGTTGTCACAAAAAAAAACCCGACTTCACAAAGGAAAGACAACAAAGGTTCTCATAATAAGTACTAAGATTTGTTGTTCTCTTTCAGGAAAATATGAGTATGTGTTCACACCACGTCTCGCAAAACCTCCGCGCCGGCAACTCGGATTAAAAATATCCTGTCAGGGTGGAAGTGAAAAATGGAAGATCCCTCAGCTTTAACTGGTTAATGAACCTGATTTGGACCAAAGCTAAGGCTACACCTCGTTGGTATTGATTAATTTTTGTTCAGTTACAAATAAATGTCTTTGGTACTAATAACCGATACTGTATTTCGATATGAGTAAGAAAACCTAGACCCGGAATGTAACAATTCAGGTTTAGACACAATGTGGACTATTTCTTTCTCCCTGTAGTGATTGCTCTAATTCTTTCAAGAACAATCAAAGGCTCAAGGATGTTTTGAGAAAATCCTGAAATCATGAATAAATCCAGAGGAATCGAATGCCTGTCAATTGGACTGAAACAGGAACTATACATTGAGTACTTTACATCCACACTGTGATGAGTATATCTCTTCAGTTGCAGTTGGGAGATGAGTAAATAGTAGGATTTTTACAACATGGGTAGAGCCCTTAACAGCAGTATTAGGTAAATAGGATACTCTTTAGTAGTGAATCTCTTATTACAATGCGTTACTACACTTTGAGCTGATTGAATGATTGTGACCTTTCTACACTCCTGGAAAATGATTGATTTCAAGCAATCTCTATAAAACAATAAAACATGGACAAAAATTCATTTACATAATTTTTCTTAATTCAGTGTTAACATTTAAAACCCAATCTCCTGGTTGCCTGAAAGCAATGACAAACCACAGTTGTAGAGTTGCCAACATATGGATCTTGCAATCAGGGAGATTTTGTACCACAATCAGAAAGATATTTTGAATTACATTCAACATAACAGGGAAAAAGTTTCCACAATCAGGGAGATTTTCAAACTTGCTCATCAGAGCATTGAACAATTGGTTGATTTTCAGGGAACTTTCTGCAGAATCAGGGTGAGTTGGCAGCTCTGCAGTTACAAAAAGAAGTCCATAATCCTCGGATAAGCTCTTTTATATAATTTTGGTTTATTTCAATGCTTTTGAGGTGAGGAGAGATCACCAAATCCAGGTGGAAAATGACAAGTCTGTAACACACCATAAATTCCACATGTAAAATGTCAGTTTCCAAATTTTCAGGAGTTACAAAGACAACTAAAACTAAAGAACAAATGCGTTTTTGAAAAGAAAAAAAAAATCCAACAAATCGATAAATTGATTTCATCGACGTTTGTCCCAGTATTCCATTCCAAGCGTTTAGTGGAAAACAGATTCCAATCAAGCTTTTCTTCCCCGACATCCGGACCTTGCGGGAAGAGCGGGAGAGTGTGAGCGAGAGAGGGAAGAGAAGAAGGAAGGGAAAAAATATTGACTAAAAGGGAAGGTCAATCTTCTGATGAAAATCTATTGATCTCGCCCGCCTTATACTCCTGATCTCCATATAACGCTTCCGGGGTTGTTTGTCGCAGGTGTGTGTTATGTAGGAATATATAAATTATATTATACCATGATGAGATTTTGTCTTTAGCGTTAATTGCAAGGACGCTTTGACAGTCACGTGCATGCCAGCGTGTTCACATGGAGAAGCTGTGGTGATTTAGAAACTAGGTAGGTAAGAGGCAGGGGTGGATCCATGGGGGTGGAGCATGCACCCTCCTATTTTTCACATCACTTTACCATACACTTTTTGTTCTCGCTGAGTTTACAAGAGGAGCTTAGCAAAACCATTTCAGTCTACATTGAAGAAAGTTAGTGAACTGATATGTTTAAGGGCAGTAGGGTTGATACAGTGGTATCTTTCCTCGCCTTCCACCTCTAGGACCCCAGTTTGAAACCTCTAGGACCCCAGTTTGAATCCTGCCGGGGGCACTATATGGATTGGGTTTTTAGTCCCTACCAGATTGGGTTGGTTTTCCCTGGAATAATTCTCTGGGGTTTTCCCTCCTATATCTAAAACTGAAACTTCCTTCCTAGTCTTCTCTCCACGGTGTTCTTGGCTAGTATAATGATTTAAGTTCGCTTTTCTGCGAATTGTGCCTTCACAACCAGAATTAATAAATCAACGCAGTAATGACATTAAAGGTGATTTTGAATGTGGGCCTGCCGACAACAAAAACCCAAACTTCATGGAAGAAGCCAAAGAGGTATAGGGATTACACAACAAGCTTAAAGCCCATGTCTCACAAGGAAATTTACAGGCAACCAGCTCCAGGAAATCTCCAATAAGAAAATTCATTCACATCTCAGTCTTCTCCACATTTTCTTGGGGATAATATTTTACAGCCAGAAGATTGTCTTTTGTGCTGCCGAAGTGTTCCTTTTGCATGCCTCCAAGTTGTCTGAAAAAAAAACATTGCCGAGTGTGACATGGCCTTATGATGCTAAACCTGAGAGGAGACAATTAGCCAGTGAAGAATATGATGAAGACAGCAACCAGGAAATGGATAGGAATAATCAATGGGTACAAACAAAGTAATTCAATTTAAGGCGTATAAATAAATTACTTCTTTAAGCTACTTAAGAAGTGATTCAATAAGGTGTTTAGCCAGAGGTTTTTTTTTCTTTTTCTTTCTTGATTTAAATTTTGTGGGTGTCCTGTGAGTACCGTTGATGTTTTGGAAAACTGGCACAGAGACCTTCCAAAAACCATGGAATCAAACTTTTAAAATGAGAACACTTATTTACAACTCTTTTTGCAAAATATGAATGGTCAGAAACGAGAGAGAAAAAGGCACAGAAAAAAAAAGCAACTCTTTTTGGTCTTCGAACAGAAAAAAATGCTTAACTTTTGAAATTGACTTCATATTAATGCATTTAAAAAAAGTATTGTCCTTTGTGGAACTCGATATGACATGTAGGCCAACGATGATTTTACATGCGTAACACTATGTTATGCTAAAATCATGCAAACCATAAAGGACAGTTAACACGGATTCAAATAACAGTACAGGAAAGAGTTTAAGTTCCAGATGATTTTTAAATGTTCGTGCAATATGTGCACGAACACCTCTTGTTTTTGTTCTGGTTTTTTTTCCAGCTCCATCTTCTTCTTCTTCCATGGAACTTTTCTCTACAGCACAACTCAAGATTGAAACTGAATTGAATCTTGAAACTCATCAGACAATTGAACCTTAATATGAGGGAGGCACAGAATTGATGACGTCATGATGACGTCATTGGGTGTTGAATTACAAGGTTTTCAAAGTTGAAAAATTACACTTTTCTCTTCGCTGTATTTCATTGAATTTGAAAGCTATGATGTTCAAAGTTTGGCATCTGATAGACCAAGACTTGGGCAACATTTGAAAAGTTAACGCCAAAAAGCGTATGACCTTTACTTCCGGGTCGTTACCCTAGGTCGAAGTTTACCTTCTATTTTCTCCTTCAAAAAGTCATGTTTTGAGCTTTTTCTACAGCATAACTCAAGATTGAAATTGATTGAAACTCATCAGACAATTGAACCTCAGTATCAAGACGACACAAACTTGGTGATGTCATGACGACGTCATCTGTAAAAAAACTTTATATAAAATGAAATATCGTTCAACCATAATTTGATGACATCGATTACGAACACCTTGTTTTTGTAGTAAACAAAAACTGAATGTCTAGTTGTTTTTGGTCTTTTAACTATGTGTGATCTAACACTGTATATTCAGTACTTTTCAAGACACCTTTGGCAGGACTAGACATGGGCACAACACAAGTTGCGATAATCCTAACCCTCCATCCTCCTGCGTTCTGCGACTGATGAAGGGTTACGATTATCGTAACCACCCAAACACTAGACCACTAACACTGAGCACAACCAGTGATGAGAATGACCAGTTGGACTAGCAACAAGATTTTGAGAGAGGAAGCTGTTGAAGGTTATATTAGTTTCTTGTAGGCTTTTGTTGTTGAAAAAGATGCAATTGGAGTTTGCATTACTGAATTAGTTAGTGGAGGGCCAACCGATCTGTAATAAAAGGGACGGCTAAAAATCTGACTTGTTTTTGTGGTTGTCTTGCATCATTGACTGAAATAGAAAAAGTGAACTTGCATGCGGATTCATTTCAATGTAGAACATATTAGATAAGAAAAAATAATTAATCTGTGAATCCAACCAAGAATTATTTCCTTGCTCAATTGCTTTAACTGTACATGATTAAACAAAAACCAATAATCAAATATACTTAGTCAGGTCCCAACTTCACCAATTCAATAACTTCTGTTCTTGATGCACACATATTAAATTATTATCCCCTTTCTGATCATAAGCTGAGAATTGCACAGACATTTACCGCAGTGGAAATAGGTTAAAAAAGCCCCAGGCAGTTTGTGCTTTGACAGGAAACATGAACTGTTCCTTGAAAAAGTGCAGCGGAACAATTTGAAACGATGGGAGTTACACTTTTCAAGGTGCGCTGTACTACACAAAAAGAGCAGTACTATTCCAAGAATGGCTCACATACTTTTCCAGGATGATTTCCACATAAAATGGTTAACCCCTGGTCATTTGAGCATTGAGGAATTCACTAAAACCTCTCCAATTACAAAAGCACTTTACAGCCATTCTAGTATCCATCTTAATCAAAGGCATGAACTAAATCTGACAAATTGAAGAACAAATTACTGAGTTTTATTCTGATTTTACTCATTGAAGGTTAGACCAACATTATAATCTTTATCCCAGATGCAATTATTACATCAACTAAAAATGGGCTGGATACTTGACCCTTGGGAAAAAGTAGGAGAATTTTATAGAGTACAGGGAAGGCTGAAATGCATGTAGACTTTTCAGGCTAATTAATAACAATTTTGCAAAACAAAATAGTTAGTCGCCTGATGTTTTGACTCTAACAGAGTCTTTCTCGAATAAGCCTTTGAGAAAGACTCTGCTAGGGTCAAAACATTTGGAAACTAACCTTTTTTTTGCATTTATACCATAGGTCCTTTTGGTTGGTAAGCAGTTTGCAACAGCTAATACATTTTTCGAGAACTTTGCTGAGTTTTCTGAGAGCAAAAAACATTGAAAACCAGACTTAAGTAGGAAGAATAACATGCCAGAAAAAACAATATTGAAAGTACACAAATGAATGCCCCTAGAATGTATGTCTCCTTTGAGGCTCAAAGAATACTTGTGGGAACAACCTTTGAAGTACGTACAAGTGGCAGGAATTTGCAGAGCTTCTGTCTAATTCTTTACTCCCATGGGTTATTCTGTTTATCCAATCAACTGAATTTAAAGTATCCCTGAGGCTAAGTTAGCGAAGGGTATTTTGTAATCAGCCACGCTCCTTCATGGACGGTCTGATTCCGATCTCTTGAATTACACATCCTAGTTGCAATGAGATATGGTGGCGTAGGAATCTCAAGTCCTTGAAAACGCATGAAAATGCAAAACCACGCTGAGGAATTCAGCGACCCGTTGATCTGACAATGTCAAGTGAGTAAACGGGAGGAACGAAACGCTTGTGAGCTGCCCCACCTCCAAGGTGACATAAATCGGCTCAGCCAAATTGCATGTTTTATGCATATCTGGCATAGTTTTGAAGACTCTATTTACCCAAAGGATTTCCATATATTAGCAGGGACAAATTTGCTTTTGCAGGTGAAAAGGAAAAAAAAAACTTGGCTTGACCGGGTTTTTTGTCGCTGCCACTCGGCTATGGAATAAACTTCCTACTCCTGTTAGAAATTCAGCTGGAATCACTCCTTTTAAAAAGGCCCTCAAGACCTACATTTTCTCTGTTTGCATGTAATCTGGGTTTCTTCTTCCTGCCTCTCCCCCCCCCCCCCCTTTCTTCCTGGCTTTCTCTTCTTTCTTTTTCCGGTGTTTTGCATCCTCTGGTAAAAAAAAATTGAAACCCAGCTAATGTGGTGCACGTTCTTCAAAGAAGACATTCATTGTATTTTGGTTTAAGAGTAAATGAGGGGATGGATCAACAGACAGTGGTGTAATTCAAATTCTAAACATGTATTAAATTTCCCTAAAAATAACACTGTGTCAGATGTAATGAATTCTTGGGATTGATGACATATTTGATTTCATTTGCACTTACAACAAGTCACATTTAATCATTTAAACAGATGTTTGCCCATAAATAAGTATTTTCTTAGATTACATTTGGTGTACTCTTTATTTAAAAGGTGCATTGCTAGATATTTACTTATGGTTCTGTGTTTGCTTTAAAATATAAAGAAAAACAGCTAAAAAGACTAAATTGTTTCCCATTTTCCGAGGAGGGGGGGGGAGGGGCTGGCTTCTGAGCTACTGAGGTGCTCACTGTTAAAGATTACATTCATCTTACATTATATTACTACTGACACAAACACATTTATTTCAAGGCTGTTTATTTATGGGGCAAAATGCAAACACTGCAGTGTTCAATAACATACACTTGATTTAATTTACCTAGCTAATAACATCCACTGATTAATCTTGCCGAATTCTGTAGTATGCACTTGCTAATTGTCATGTAAATTTCTCCCGAGCTGAATTCACAACCTGCTGCCAAGGGTCTTGTGTACTCTCACTTTATTTGAACAGGGGACAGCTAAAAGAGGTGTTTGTATTGTCTGCTGGATGTCTGGCAAAACCTGTCTGCATAAACCTCTAACAGGAAGGCAACAACAGCACAGGGGCCCCAACAGGGAACTCTCCCGCTATGGGCAAGCATCAATACACCTGCTTGATATAATGTTGATAGCAAACTTAATATGATTTCATTTTGAGTTACACGTAGCTTCAGGTTTGTTGTTCATGGGCCTTACACATCAGATAACCATCTTATGTCTTGGTCCCTGAAAAACAAAGATTACGTACCTAAGCAATCTTTGGTGCGTGGGTTGTAAAAGAGTCTGCATGAGTAACTAATGTGCTCACGTATTACGCAATGACTTTCCAGCGTGTGCATTTAGGTAGCCAGACTAAATTTGTCAGTAGGGGCACCCTACACTATGCCCGATATGGGGCAGAAGGGTCTCCCAATGTTCCCATACTTTAACACACTATTTTCCTCTCGTACAGAATTAAACCCACCCCCTAAAATGTCTCTATTCTAAAGAACTCCTGACACTCAAAGCACAATCATAAGACGCAATGGGTGGTGGGGGTACACCACGCCACATATCGAGCACCAAATGGGGCACCAACGCTTTGAAATTATCAACTACCTTTGTGAACAAAATGAAAAGCTGCCTCCGGTTATTTACTCTTGATGTCGGAACTGAAAATGTGATTGTATAATTATGTTATATGGCAGCCTCACTTCCAACTCACCCATGAAAAAGTGACAGGGCAGTTGAGCTTAACTTGAGATTTGTGGCTCCCTGGAAGGTCAATTAGTGATAAGACCTTCAAAGTTAGGAGCAGTCAAATGGAAGACAGACAAACACACTAAAATCAGGCATGCAACTGTAAGAATTGTCAACAACCAAAAAGAACAGGAAAGTGCCCGGCACGCAAGACTTTGTCCTGTGTTTTTTTTTTTCAATTTTCAGTTGCACAGCTGAGATACGCAAACCTAGGAAATCAGCTGGTCTGCCGAAACAAGTTGAATGACTACAGTACCCAAGTAGTACAACTAAAAGGCAGGATACACTTACGGTAATTGTCAAAGACAAGTATCCTCACCCAACATATGCATAAAATAACAAACCTGTGAAAATTTGGGCTCAATTGGTCATCGAAGTTGCAAGAAAATAATAAAAGAAAAAACAGCCTTGTTGCATACAGATGCCTGAGTGAAGCCTTTCTCAGATTCAAACTTTGGGGGTGAAAAATATCCTCTTTCTCTAAAACTACACTACTTCAAAGGGATTCATTTCTCACAACGTTTTATATTATCAACAGCTCCCCAGAGTGCCCCTTACCAAGTAAGTTTTTATAGTCAATAACTTGTAGAGTAATTACCAAAAGTGTACCCTGCCTTTAATTGGTCATTATACATTTATAACCTACTTGGGTGGTAGTTCTGTAATAAAACTAAAACTCGGGGGGGGGGGGGGGAGATATTGCTATTCCATTCAGAAACATAATCTATACATCAACTAGTGGCCAAATCGACCAAGGAAGGCTGACATATTCCATTTATCACCAGTTAACCCAAAATCTTCATTGCCCTTATAGGCCGCGGTGCCTTTGTTTAAAGTGAACTCAATTTCTTGTCTCCTCTCCTCAGCTCAGTGCCTACAGTAGTAATCTCTCTTCAGGTAACATCCCCATTAACCTCCTTTCATCACCTTGATCTTAGCATGCTCCGTTACTTCTCAAAGATGAAAGCGTAGAGGCCAGCTGTGATAAAAACCCTTGTAGGGTACAGTACAATGAGGCCAACACAAGCAAATGCCAAGCAGCGAAGACCTCAACTCCACTTTGTTTTTCTTCTCTCTTCAATTTTGCAGCCATCAAGTAGCTGCAGTGACTTATCTATCCCCAACTCCCTCCCCCTCCCCACTCCCCCATCCGTAAACAAGAAAAATGAAAAACAAAAGCATTCATCCTAAATGCCCAACTCTGATCCATGCCATTACAGTTCATCATATCAATCACTCATTTAGTTTTTCTGATTTTGCTTCTCTTTATGCCACATAAGCAAGCTATGATTCCACAATAAGATAAAATTCAGAGCAACCGTTCTTTCTGAAGGCCATCAAAGTAGACGATTTGGCATCAGTAAAGGCATTATACAGGATTGGTAAGGATAAAAAACGTAATTGTTTAATTTTAGTCAGAAAGCTTACTGATTATGAAGTTCATACCAGAACCATTTTTTCTGTGAAATATTCCTCTCTGAAATGAAGTCATATTCAATAAAAATGTATCTGAAAACCTTAACAAAATTATCAAAAAAATAAATGAGTTTATATACTGAAAATTGTGCAATGTTTTTTCATTACTTTCTCCTGACTCAACAGATTAAGCCCAAATTTCCACACGTTTGTTATTTCAAGCGCTATCTGCAACTATTTTGTTAACTCAATCCTGTTTAATACCTGAATGAAACAAAACAAACTGAGGTTGTCTCAAAATAATTTTTAAAGCCGCCTAATTTGAAGTTTTCCCCCTTTTTGTTTCAAGATGCCGTCTTGTCACAATTTCCCTGAAACAAAAACTGATAATCACATTTTCCAAGTTGACAGCCATGTATTAAGGACAGACGCACACACCAAGGACTTTATGTCGCGATGTAAAGCAGTCAGAATGTATGGATCTCTATCATCAAGTCAACCTTGGACAAATTGAGGAGACCAAAATTACAATCGCCTTGGCAGAAATTGGGTTCCAAAACCATACAATCAATAATACAAATAATAAAATGATATACATTGGAAAAAAATTCTGCCTTGGTTTGAACATGGCAATAAGCATATTAGCGTAGTCACAGACATGCAACCATTTGCCTGTCTCATAGTTCCGAGCAGGTACATGAAGCACAAGTTAAAAATTAAGAAGCATGAAAGCTTGAGGAGAAAGCCTCCATAAGTCAAACTTGATATTATACCACTTTTTTATGACAGCTCTTTATACACAACCATTTCAAGTGGCGATCAATCATTAATCAAACCATTTCATGTTTTCAGTGCACCACATACAATTATCTCAGCATACTATAAACTTGTAAAGAGCCCTTCAAAAAGTTAAAATTGTAAAATGGTAAAAAGATATAAGATAAGATGAGATGATGGATAACAGCTCTACCCAAAGTTAATTTACTCCTAGATCCCCCCTTCAAATAAGAAATACTTCATGTCTCAACTTGAACTTCTGTCTATGCCGCTTTTTACCAACCTCAGATAATAATCAATACTAACTGGTTTTATATGGCACATTTTACAATAACGTATCAAGGTGCTTTACATTAGTGCCCTGGTCATCGGGCCAATAACATTCCTGCAATCTTTCTCAACTCTGTGGGGAGCAAACAGACCTCCGAAGGTTTATTCAAACACAATATCAACCTCTATCCTCGTGGTATCAATTTATACCCCTTGGATGGGTGACGGGAAGCAATTTTATTCAAGCATCTTGCTCAAGGACACAAGTGTCATGACTGGGATTCGAACACACACTCCCATGACTTAACCACCAGGACTTGTGCACCAGTGCACTAGAACCACTGGGCCCTGACAACACTGCGAGCTTGAGTTATGCCGACACATGAAACTGTAAGATTTCAGGCTTTGCATTCTAGTATGTCTGAGAGGTATTCATCTCCCTACGGGGTATTCCCATTTCACAACCAATCATGAAACTGTCGTCTCAATACTGGGCCACATTTCATGACACACTGCTTACCACTGAGTTATGCGCTTACAGCCCTTAGAATCACCCAGGGCCCATTTTCATACAGCTGTTAAGCACACACACAAATACTTAGTACTGATCGAAACATATTGCTCAGCAGAAACAGAGTACCAGCCAAAATTCTATGTGATGTGTATTGTTTGTGACTGGTTCCCTGCTTTTCTGCTTAACAGCTCTATGAGTTGGCCCCCAATTTACAGGGCACCGTAATCATGGTAAGCAGTGCCATGAAATTGGGCCCAAACTTTGGCATGTGTGCATTTCTTATTTTGAGTCATCTCATGCATTGTAATTAAACCCTTGTTTTGTTATTGAATTAAAAAGCCTTGCAGTTAATGTTCCCATACCCCGACCAATCGTTTGGTGATCACCTGCGCGTACTTGATTTGTGCGACAACTGTTAGCCAATTAGCAGGGGATGACACAAGATGTGGCATATCTCTCCTTCATTTACGCCTGACTTCTCCCAGTAATTGTCGTAATGCGTCACAAGGGCACAGGTGTCATGTTTAAGTAACCAGATACATTTTTTCTAACCCCCAAAATACAGAAAATCTTTAGTCCGAAGATCCAGCTGCTACAAATTTCTTTAAACAGATTTAACACTTTTTATAATAAGAAAAATAATTGGGGAGGCTAATCATCCTGACCAATGCAAAACTCTACTCACATTTTTTTTATGGCCTTGGCCGGGAATTGAACCAAAGCCGCAGTGGTGGGAGGCGAGTGCATTACGCACTCACACACCCATTACTTTTTTTTGTTGAAATGTTGCTTTAAAATAGGGCATTTCTAAATAAGAGGTAATTACCTAAATGGTTAATATCTTAAGCATGACAGTCTTTGTTTTTCCTTCGTACATGCATGTTGGATCGATGTCAACACTCCATGTGCAAATATTCGGGTGGAAAGTAAGAGTGTATACCTTTCACATCCGGCAACCAATCACCTTGTTGACATGGGTAGTTCCAACAGAGCTAAAATGTCAACACTCTCAAATTGAAACCAGCACCGTGGAAAATCTCTCCAGTGAATGAGTTATAGCGAATGCAAAGAGAATGCCGTCTTGTGCGGTAATTGAATTGCACCTTGCTGGGCCATGGTTAAGTAATGTACATGTATATCCTTGTGCTACAATTCATTCACTTTAATATAGCAGACATGAATTCACCAAAAGAGATGGATGACGCAAGCGGTAGGATAAAAGGCTTGCCCATCTCACAAGAGATCTGCCAAGGCCAAACAATCAAGGAAAATGTAGTTACGTTTATGAAAATTCAATCCATAGCATGGTTCTGAACATTGAATAATTGTTTGTGTGATAGGCCTTGCACTTAAACTGTTTTTCAAGTAGCCCACCTGGCTAGTAGACTGTGCATTTTACTTGCCCCAGGAAGTTTTAGTAGCCCAGATTTTAAACATGTATTGCAATAAATGTATCTTTCTTATGTTTTGATGGTAGCGATCATAACCAGTTTACTGGCCAAATAAAGTTACAAGTATAGGAACTTCACAATAGTATGTGCTGTACAAATAGAGGAACCTCACATTAGTATGGGCAGCGCAAGTATAGGGACCTCAGGGTACACAAGTATAGGAACCTCACAGTAGCATGTGCTGTACAAATAGAGGAACCTCACATTAGTATGGGCAGCGCAAGTATAGGGACCTCAGGGTACACAAGTATAGGAACCTCACAGTAGCATGTGCTGTACAAATAGAGGAACCTCACAGTAGTATGGGCAGTACAAGTGTAGGAACCTCAGGGTACACAAGTATAGGAACCTCACAGTAGCATGTGCTGTACAAATAGAGAAACCTCACAGTAGTATGGGCAGTACAAGTATAGGGACCTCAGGGTACACAAGTATAGGAACCTCACAGTAGCATGTGCTGTACAAATAGAGGAACCTCACAGTAGCATGTGCTGTACAAATAGAGGAACCTCACAGTAGTATGGGCAGTACAAGTATAGGGACCTCAGGGTACACAAGTATAGGAACCTCACAGTAGCATGTGCTGTACAAATAGAGGAACCTCACAGTAGTATGGGCAGTACAAGTATAGGGACCTCAGGGTACACAAGTATAGGAACCTCACAGTAGCATGTGCTGTACAAATAGAGGAATCTCACAGTAGTATGGGCAGTACAAGTATAGGGACCTCAGGGTACACAAGTATAGGAACCTCACAGTAGCATGTGCTGTACAAATAGAGGAACCTCACAGTAGTATGGGCAGTACAAGTATAGGGACCTCAGGGTACACAAGTATAGGAACCTCACAGTAGCATGTGCTGTACAAATAGAGGAACCTCACAGTAGTATGGGCAGTACAAGTATAGAGACCTCAGGGTACACAAGTATAGGAACCTCACAGTAGCATGTGCTGTACAAATAGAGGAACCTCACAGTAGTATGTGCTGTACAAATAGAGGAACCTCACATTAGTATGGGCAGTACAAGTATAGGGACCTCAGGGTACACAAGTATAGGAACCTCACAGTAGCATGTGCTGTACAAATAGAGGAACCTCACAGTAGTATGGGCAGTACAAATAGAGGAACCTTACAGTAGTATGGGCAGTACAAGTATAGGGACCTCAGGATAGTATGTGCTGTACAAGTATAGGAACCTCACAGTAGTATGCACTGTACAAGTATAGTAACCTCACAATAGTATGTGCTGTACAAATAGAGGAACCTCACAGGTAGTATGCGCTATAGTTTTATTATTATTAATAATATATCATTAAGAACGAACACCTTTAATGACCCCCTCCCCCAATTTCTTGTTCTCTTTTGGCCAAACTGCTCACTTCTGGCAAACAGCTGCAGGTTAGTTTAAAAGCTTTTTCCGTCACTTTATTATACAACAGGGCAATTTCCTTAAGCCGTTAAAAGCCTAACTGGACAAACAAGTTGAAAGCTTCTACTCGAGACTCTAAATTGAGGTAAAGCAATTGGCATTCTGTGAATAATACACTGAATCAAACTCTGAATCAACACAACTTGAATAAATTGCTGGATGTAAAAGCAGCTAGAGTCCCGTGTTTCCTGAATTCCAGCAATAAATTGTTGGGTTATCAGGTTTAGAAAATCTTCTTTGTTATTAATTCCTTTTTTTTCTGTTTAAAGACCCTTGTCCAATGCTTTGTTCACTCTATTCAGTTACGGGAAAGAAAATAAAACAACTGGCAGGCACTATCTGGATATTTTATCAAAACTTGCACCTTGTGTTATTGAATGATGTGGCCAGTTGACATTGCCCTTCTAAATGGTGACACATGGTGAGTCCCATGCATCCTGTATGATTAAAACTGGGGGGATTTCAGACTCTCCACACGGACACAAGTTATAAGACATTGGGCAACAGGCCTGGATCATCCCTTGGCCTGGAAGATAAAGCATCTTGAACCTACTGGGTGATCAGAGCTGCCAACGTCTCCTTCTTGCAATCAGGGAGGTTTTGTACAACAATCAGGGAGAAATAATTACATTCAACATAATCAGGGAGACTTTCAAACTTGTTCATCAGAACATGGAAAGATTGGTTTATTTTCAGGGAACTTTGTGTAGAATCAGGGAGAATTGCCAGCTCTGGATGTTACACTTCAGAGGATTTACAGACTCTTTAAACATCAACACAAATAGAGAATTTGGACTCAGAAAATATATAGGCCCGGGTCCCTTTGGTCTAGAGGGTGATGCCCTGTGAACTTGTGTGTTTCAGAGGGATTACAGACTCTCTCTATACATCAACAGAAAACAAGACTTGGGCAGCAGGCCTGGTTCATCCCTTGGCCGAGAGGATGAAGCATCTCGTACCTCCTGAGTGTTACATTTCAGAGGATTTACACAAAATACAGAACTCGGACAGACAGCAGGCCCTGGGTCTCCCTTTGGTCTAGAGGATGATACCTTGTGAACCTCTGTGTTTCAGAGAATTTACAAACGCTCCACATTAACACAAATTAAGAGCTTGGGCAGCAGGCCTGGTTCATCTCTTGGCCTAGAAAACGAATCATCTCGAAACCTCCTGGGTGTTACGTTTCAGAGGATTTACAGTCTCTATACATCAACACAAATAACACACTCAAAAAGACAACAGGCCCAGGTCGCCCTTTGGTCTAGAGGATGAAGCCCTGTGAACCTCATTATGAGTTTCAGAGGATTTACAGTCTCTATACATCAACACAAATAAAGAACTCGAAAAGACAACAGGCCCTGGTCGCCCTTTGGTCTAGAGGATGAAGCCCTGTGAACCTCATATATGTGTTTCAGAGGATTTACGGACTCTCTACAATAACAAAAATAGGGACTACATGTAGCACAGCGGACCCTAGGACTCCCCTTGGTCTAGGAGATAATTCCCCCATGAAGACAGACTGACCCTACACATCAGCATGCCTGTACATAAAGCCCCCCCCCCCCTCCCCCCCTGAACCCCAATGTGTTACATTTAGGATGATTCACAGTTTCCCAACACCAGGTATTGTAGCATCATGGGCCTGGTTCATCTGTTAGTCTGGAGGACGGATGAAGCCCCTTGAAGATCTCATACATTTTGGATGATTTAGGATGACGTGACTCTCTACGTCAACACTAATAAAATGTCTCTCTTCTACATTTCACTCACTCACACAAAAAACAACAAAAAACAACTCCAGGCAATAGAAGATTTGCCTTTAGTAGATAAATTCACACACCCTCATAAAATATTGACATATTGACAGTGCTGAACTGGGCTAAATCATGGACTTCTTCAAGTCGCCATTTATAAATATTTGATCTGTTTCCATACGTTTTTAATGAGTGTTTGAATTGTGTCTCCACACTTTCATGAATCTGAAGCTCATATGACTCTGATGAGGTCATCAATAATTCATATTTCAAATATGTGTCTGAGTGGGCATTATAAAAATGAAATTATTTAGGACTTCCGCTCTTAGCGATACTGTAAAGCTGAACATATTAATTTGGGGAAGGGGGAACAAAGAAAAAGTGACGAGACTGTACGATTTGAACCTTTGACCTCCCGGTTGCTAAAAAGTATTAATCGGCAAATTAACAAGCTAAGTAAATGCTTTTGCTGTGAAATTGCAAACAATTTGATGTACTCGATACTTTGTTCTTGTTAATCTGCTTTATGGGTTAACTTGGAAGTAGACCATTATCACAGTGGGACAACCTTACTTTTTATCACATTGAAATGAGTACAACGAACGAATGAACAAGTACAACCGCACTAAGGTCGAGGGGAAAAACAGCCAAGTCTCTGTAAAGATAGGGTTATATATAGATTGGTAAACACTCCAATAATTAATGACCATAAAAACTTAACTTGGTAAGAAGCACTGCCGCAGCTGTTGATAATATCAACTATTTCGAGAAAAAGATTCCCTTCGGGGTAATAGGTCCCCTATGGTTTGGATTATTTTTTCACCCCAAAACATTTGAATCCGAGAAACGATTCATGCATGAATCGTTTCTCAGATTTCTGAGGTTTGGTGGCCATTCGCACATGCTGCAGCCAGAGATGCTGGTACCCGCTGTCACCTCGCTAAACCATGGATGGATTCAATGTTCTTGTGAAAATACTGTGACATTTTTTGTGGGTTTTTTTTCACAGCTGGTAGACACTTTATTCGGCTGAAACTTTCACACGTGACTCCATTGTAGCTTTCATGTAAATCATCATTACGTTGACAAACACCAATCTATGAGCCTACCTTTAAGTGTCCGGAGTATCAGTGTATGATTTTCTAGGGTAGACACGGGGAACAATGTCACTAACCTGGGGAGCAATCGCTGAACTCCAGGGAGTCAAGAGCAACATCCCCGAGAACTCCTCCTCCTCCTCTCACAGCCTCAAAGATAATCCGGAAAGACTCCCTCTGCCTCCCAAGGTGCAAAACATCACCACGCCACCTGCCAACCAGAAAAACGGGAGGAAAACATCGGATGTTTAAAAAAAACAGGGGAAAAACTTGAAAGATGTGATTGTCTTAGAAGTAAACCTTGCTCCTCGTTTTCCTGACGGATGTAGAACAGAATCAAACGGAAACAAACGTCCATTACCCAAATCAGTTCACAACAACAAGGCCCCTGGCAATGGAATTTATGAATTTTGATAGCCAGTTTTTCCTTTGACACTGCAATGCCATGAGAGTGCACTTAATACTCCCATTGAGGAGTTTCATCCCAAATCTCATTCTTAACATTGCACGCCCAAAGTATGTACTCGGAAATTGTACCCACCGGGTCTAGTCACTCTTAGCAAGTTATTTTGTACAGGACTCTTGGGGGGCAGCCAGCTGCACTTCATTTAAAGGGAAGGTATTTGTTTGGTAATCACTCTTAAAATATAATGGCAATAAAAACTTACTTGGTTAGAAGTACAGCAGCTTTCGATAGTAAAGCATTTTGATAATCATTTCACTTCAACGTAATGTGGTTATGGAAAAAAATATCAGTTTTTATCCAACAAAATTTGAATCTGCGAAATGTTACTGTCAGATACGTTTCTCAGATTGTGTATTCCTATTAATGATGATTCTTCCTGCGTGGACATATATTGGCTCCGATTTTTCGGCGATATCTCAAAAATGTGACCAACTTTTCAAATGAAACTTTCACGGGCTAGTTTCATTGTATCTACATTTATATAAGATTAAAACAATCGAACGGTTCCAAAACCCAAAGGTACACTTTGCCTTTAATGGAAACACTTTGGTATTTTGGTAACAGTGTCTTACCATCTATCCCCAAGGAAAACTACGTGAAAATTAAAATGTGAATGTTATTGGTTCTTGGAGACAATGGAACTGGTTGTCAATATTCAGCACGTTGGTATGACAATCGTGATCCCAAATCTATGAAAATTATTCTCAATTTTGATTCAACACACATTTCCACCAACACTCTCAATAAAAAGTTGATCTTATATACATAAAGGCATCTTATATCAGTTACTGTGGAATAACAAAACCAGAATTGTACATTTATAGAAAGTTTGGGGTTGAACAAATTAAAAATGTATACATTAATCCGGAGGTCCCAGGTCCAAGTCCCACTCATGTCAATTTTTCTTTGTTCAACCCAAAATTCTTGTAAAAACTTTCCCAGTCAGTTTCCTTTTTTGTTTGTTACTTGATATATCCAAAGTTTTGATGATAATGTGGTTATGAGAAGTAGTTGGTGGACAACATTGTGGTTTGGGTGACGCATGGCTTGATGACAGACAAATGCAGTCAAGGGACTGGGTATAGAGACTAACAAAGAAAAACATATGGGGATATTCTAAAAACAATAGACTGTGCAAGTCCTGTGCATATTCAAACAGTGGAACCCGTTAAAGTCAGCGAGTTTGTTTTCTTCATGAGTTAAAGCACTGGTGTGGGACCAAAGTAGTCCCAAAAATGTTTAAATATGCTCAAAACTTACAAGGTCTACTGCATGGAATGCACAAAGAAAGAAGGGAAAATGTTTTAAAATAATGTTTTAAGCCTTTTTTTGCCCAATGTATTTTTGCGTTTGGACAATTTATGGACTTTTCTTAAATTTAATGTGATTAGACAATTTTAATTAGATTTTTGCAATTTTAGTTAGGCCTAGGCCTATGTAAAGGGCATTTCTTTTTTACATCTTACCAGGTTTCAATTTGTTTAATCTGAAACACCAGCAAGGCTTAAAAACGCCATCTCATCCAAACATTTAAACAATAACATGTTCTACTACACAATTCCAAGAGAAACTTTATCCCGACAAAGGAACAACATTTCTAGTTCCTGAGTTAAACTTTAAACATTTTAAGATACTGAAATGGTTTAAAGATTTGATTTTGATTCACAGGTTGTATCATAAACTGGGCGTGATCCCTGGCTCACATGTGTATGGTTGTATGACTTCTGACTGGCACCCCCGAACAAAACTATTGACAAAAATAGGAAGACTGCCAACATAGGGCTAGAAAGCTCACTTGGTACAGCACTGGCAAATAAACCTGGAGGTTGCAGGTTTAAATCCTGTTCTAGCCAAACTTTCTTTGTTCACCCCAAAAAAGATTTGATTTGAACAGAAGGCTGCATGCGATGGCATTATCCCTTTACACACTACCAAACTTTGATCCGTGTAATTGGCGACCCGTGTAAAAAAGTCTTCTACACGGGTTAAAACTGATCCGGAGACTCCTTTCACACTACAATATCTAACCCACTGAAAGGTTAACCCGATTCCATACTTACACGAAGATTGGTTGGTTAAATTTTACCCGGATTAAGCCCGTTTTGAGTTTGTCAATCCGGAGAACTTTTAGCCCTGAAAAGTGTAGTGTGAACGCTCCACTTAATCCGGAGAACATCCATGTAAAATTTTTCCTTAACACACAGAGATTCTCCAGAATAATGTGAAGTGTGGAAGGGGCTATTTATTCATATAGGTTTTTTTCTCTCTACAAACTTAACTCTTGCATAAGAATGGTTTATTCAGAGTCCAATGTCACACAGAGTCCTGCGTCTATAAATCAATTATGTTTCCTCTCAGTTTGAATTTGATGATGCCCGAATGGAAATACCCAATGGGTGTTATGAACTGAAATAATCGCGTTATTTATCGTCAACCTTTCGACAGCTGCATTTGGTGTAACCCTTTGGAAGGTGCGAGTTTCAGGGTTCGCTTGAGATTGAGTAAATTTTGTGAATATTGATAGTTGTACATTAGCCTGTTCGTAAGTGTGACGTAATTTCCTTGTAGTGTAAGCCATGCCCACTTAGTTCTAGTAACTGGCTGTTCCACTGGTTACTAGAAGCACTTGGGAGTTGCTTGGGAGCTAGTTTTTCTTTGATGAGAATGAAAAAGTTGAATAATAAAACTTGGCTTTTAAGGGCTCCCCCTCCCCCTGTTTATTTGGTTTATGTAATGTTTAGGTATCTGGTTGGTATTGTCCAGTTGTTTGTCTTTTTGTTTTCCCTTGCTGTTTGTCTTTTGTCTTGGGTTTTCTCATGTATTGCCCCTATTGGTTTAGTGCTGTTATTTGCTAGTTATGCTTTTTTTCGTCTTTGTATGTTCTCTGTTGCATAATTTAAAAATTTAAAAAGAAGAAGAAAAAAAAGGAAACAAAACTTGGCTTTTACACACACTCTTCAAAGTCTAAAGTTTTCTCAGAATCATTAGTTTTTGTCATCAAAACAGGTTTTCGAACAATGAAATAGGTGATTTTTTTTTTGAAAGACACAAGCGTATGCCAGCTTAGGAGCTGGAAGTAGCAAATTTTTGTGCTTGCAGCAGATACGTGCGCATGTCACACATCGACTTATCAACAGGATAGGCAAACACCTTTCCTATCAAACAATTTGTGTCCAAAAGCTTTTAGAGAATAATTAACCTCTACCTTATGCTGCTTGACAAACTCAGTTCAGCTTTTGGTTTAGTTAAATCTTTTGTATTGTAGCTTCTAAGTAAATTTTATTGTTGTTTTCAACTGTACTTTAGTCCAACCATTTTTATATTGAGGTTGCAAATAAACTGATATTCTATTATTATTTCCAGGCTGGGAAATTCTGATAGAAAAAAAAACTTAGCATATATTTTCCAAACATAATAAGCCCCTTTGAGAGTCCCGTAGGTGAAGCAATCTATAAGAACAGCTGATTATCTCTCAAATTTATTAAATTGTACACCCTTGTTTGGGGTAAAAACATCAATTTAAAGATTAAGACACCTACATTACAGATTTAACAACTTAAAACACAAGCCATACAATCTGCAATCTGTAGAATCTATACTCCTATGGGATGAATTGTGTTGAGACATCATACTGATCCAAGGCTTCAGACCCTGATGCCCTTGGCTCTATGTCAATGCATTTACCACAGCGTGACATTCGCACACTTGATGAATCTTGAAGCCTCGGGGTTGGGTTTTTTTCCTCTTGAAAGAGACGAGAGTGTTCTCATTTCTCTGCTTCTCCTAAGTGCTGCTATCATTAAAAATGTTTTAAAGGGATCAGGTTTGCATAGTGGTACCTTTCCCCCATCTTCTAACCACAGTGGACCCTGGTTCGAATCCTATCTCATAATAAAGCCTTAAGTGTGGATGGGTTTTTTCCTCTCTCTCTTTAAAAAGAGACAGGGGTGTTCTCATTTCTCTACTTCTCCTAAGTATGTAAGCGCTACTAATATTAAAAAGTTTTTAAGGGATTATTTTGGCAAAGTGGTACCTTTCCTTGTCTTCCACAACAGTGGACCCTAGTTCGAATCCCGCCTCATAACAAAGCCTAGTGGGTGGATGGGTTTTTCCTCTCTCTCTTCTTCAAAGAGACAGGAGTGTTCTCATTTCCCTACTTCTCTTAAGTATGAAAGTGTTACTATTATTAAAAAGTTTTTAACAGATTATTTTGGCAAAGTGGTACCTTTCCTTGTCTTTCACAACTGTGGACCCTGGTTTGAATCCAACCTCATAACAAACCCCTGCGTATGTATGTTTTTTCTCTATCTCTCTTAAAAAAGACAGGAGTGTTCTCATTTCTCTGCTTCTCCTAAGTGCTGCTATCATTAAACTGTTTTAAGGGGATTATGTTTGCATAGTGGTACCTTTCCCTGTCTTTCACCACTGTGGACCCTGGTTCGAATCCCACCTCATAACAAAGCCTAGTGTGTGGATGGGTTTTTCCTCTCTCTCTTCTCCAAAGAGACAGGGGTGTTCTCATTTCTCTGCTTCTCCCAAGTGGCACAACGTCTTATGGGAACCATGATGGCATAGTGGTACCTGTTCCTGTCTTTGACCCATGTGGGCCCTGGTTCGAATTCCAGTTTTGAGGGGACAATAGAGTTTGTGGGGGGCAATAAATAAACACTAAACAAAAAAACTTTGAGTGAATTCCACATGCCCCAACAGCAACAAAATACCACCACACTTTCTGGCAATAAATTCTGTTCCACAGTAAATCATGAACGGAAACCTTTTGCATTGTGTTTAGCTTTTGTGATAACACCCCAGTATATCCTTGTCATTAGTGATTGATTGGTTGTAGTTCACATGGCATTCATTAATCAAACAATTACACGACCTACATCAGAATCCGTGCATTTTGGTTCTGTTATTTTTGCATTGTTGTTCCATCCCGTTTGATCTGTTGCACGCTGCCAACATAGGGCACATTGTCATCAAAACTTTCGAATTTATCAAGTAATAAGCAACAAAGGAAGCTGACTGGGTAAATTTTAAAATAATTTGGGGTTGAACAAAGAAAAATTGGCCTTGGTGCTCCATCAAAAGTTTCCCATAGACTTCAAGATTTTGCTATGGAAGTGCCCTTTGCAAAATAAGAACGGCCTTGCCCTCTCAAAGATGAAATACTGCAGGCCTGGTACAAATCGCCCTCACAGCCGATGACAAAATATGATATTACTTATTTTTCATAATTTATACTCCAATCCAATCAAGTGACAAAGACCTACTTGGATGTTGTACAAAACAAATACTGAACGTTTTGCATATGTGGAATGGAGAGAATACAATTTCCTTGAACATGTACCATTCAACTCAGCTTTCCCTTGTTCAACAGACCACTCCATTCCTCAACTCATGCAACCATTCTCACTGATCACCAATGCACTTATAAACATTCGTTATTTATACTAATGCACACTGATACCTGCAATTAAAGCCAACATTTGAAAAATGCACTCCATTCTGCTCCGTTTCAAATTTCACACACCACTGGTCCTGTCCTGTGGACCCTACATTTCTTTGTCACATGAATAGCACTAGCAGGGTTTGAAAGGGAATGAGGTGAGACTATTCCCTACAGCTTCACTTCTGTTGCAATGACCTCATGAATTCAATAGATGTTAATCTTGAATCAGAGATAAAAAAAGAATATATTACTTTGTGTTTTACCCAAAACACTGATGTGCGATTAAAGCACTGAATACACTGAGTACTTTCCTCAGTCCTGTGGGGAAAAAAAAAAATCCACAGCAAATTACTCTGGTGGAAATCGAACCCGCAGTCTTTGCCAATCCAGAGCAGATGTCTAACCACTAGACCACCGAGCTAGCCCGGTAACTAGAGGCAGTTGGAAGTCTATATATTTTGGCAGCAGTTACTGCAACATTTTTTATAGGCGTTAAACTTGCATCTGGGATGAATAATATTTGTTTATAAACATACACACAACTTTACGGATCAGGTTTGTGGGGTCCTGCTATTGTTGTTCTATTATTCCCTTTTCTAAAGAATTCTCTTGCGGGGTCCAGGGTTGAACAAAGAAAACCTTGTGGGGTAGCATTGTTCTATTGGGTAAAATACCGTGCTCCCGTAAGCCCACTAATAAGTGTAGCGCTGTATACTCAATACTTCTAAATGTGAAGAAGAGGCGACACTATTTGTTCCCCTTCCAGCCTCAGTTTGACCCCACTAATTTGAATGGAATTGGAAAAACAAGATGCCCCCAGTAAAACGTCTAGCCATTGATCCTCAAGATCTTCAAAACAGATTAGTGACTGCACCCAACCATCTTGTTGGTGTCCCACAGCCCTACCTCTGGCCTTCTACTAATTGAGAGGTGACGTTGACAAGGAGAGCCACGCACTGGTTGCGGTGGATTGAACTGTTCCTCGGTTCAGCACACTTAAACATGATGCCCGTGGGTGACTTTTTCCTCTACCTTCAAAGACGCATACCCAATAAGTCTTCTTATTTGACTAATAATTTGATTCTTTTTAGGCCATGCACGGAAATTTCTTTGCACTTTCCATGAGATTAAAGTCAGACTGTGTCATTCAATGGTCCAATACCCAGGCCTTGAAAGGGCAAGGGCACCAAGGCGTTTTCTCCTTAGTGAAGGGCACTTCTCTGAGGAAATTGCAAATTTTCTATAGGAACATTTCAAGGGGCACCAAGGCAATGATAAGGGGCAACGGAGGCAATTGCCTCCATTGCCTCTGTTAAGTATCACTTTAAGACATTTCAATTGCTAAATAATTGTCTTATTTAAAGGTATTTTACATGCATCCCAAAATGGAATCAAGTACAAAAAGGAGCAGATTCCGACAAATTCTTTGAAACAAATTCTTACAGCACTGATTTTTCCCAGCAAAGACTCTTGCTGCGAATAACACGTCCGGCATATTGAATTATATTAAAACACAAACATTGATATTAAGTTGGGCAGATATTTGTGATGTTCATATTAGGGACAGCCCTAACATATTATATTATTTACTTATAAATAAAAATATATACATTATATTTACTTATATTTACTTATATTATTATTTTTTTTTTTCATCCTGCATTAGTGTTGTTCAGTAATGAATTTGTAAATAAGTTAAATTAAACAAACAATAAAAAAGAGAATGCAAACTTCTATAAATAAATCAATAGCAATCACTACCACTTCTGGTCATTAGGTCTATCTAATTTACAAATTAATTGCGTTAGCACCTACATCATCTCAAGAAAAGACAACGACTGTTATTACAACAGGATTTGAGATGGATTTCCTCTGCAATCAAACTGAAGTTCAATGCACTTAAACATCAATAAACGCTTGATATGGCTTTCTGAAACATCTGCGTAACGCTACTGTCAGACAACCCCCACCCCTTCCCACAACACTCACTGATTCTGTTGACTTCCTGTAACCTCCCAGATGGTTGCATTGCTGTCGGCACGATTAAGTAGCACTCGAAGGCTACCAGCGTCGCTGCCGTACATGTGGTACTGGAAATGAAAACGACAGCGGGGACCAGACTCTGAGTAGCGTGGACTAACGAGATACGATGCTGTTCCAATGTCTTGGCTTGACGCGTTGACGTACAGGTATCTGCCGCCCACTGAAACCAAACACACAAATGAAATTATACTAATTTAAACAATCCAAGATCAAACAATCAATCCAGACTTGGGTAATTGTTTCAAAATTGGCTCATTTAACAATTGCCGATTAAATTTGTTTAGCGCAGGGTATTCATTAGAAAGCAACCTTGTTGCAAATCAAATATAGCTTACTCAGAAAGTGAATAAAGAAATAATGTGTACGTGGACAAAATATACGACCTAGAAATAAATCCATTTTAGCTCGCTACTTTGTGTCCAGGCACTAATTGAGTCCCTTAAAAATGCTTTAAGAAATTACGGACGAAAGGATTTTAAAATATGACCACGCTGATTCTCAGTTGTATGAAAAATCTGGGCAAGATTTCACGGCACTGCTTTATCAATTTTGCCACAGATTCATGTGTTTATTACTTTATTTATTCATTTCTTGTTTATCCTGGGGAAGCCTTTCATTGAAATGCCGTTTTTCAAAGGTGTCCAGTGATTAAAAACAGTCATTAATATAAAAATAGAAAATTGTACTAGACAATACCTGCACAAAGATAATACAGAAAATTTAAAACAACTAAAAGAGGCATGGATGATCAAATCAATACATCAGTAAAAACCCAAAGGACAATTAAAAACAAAACATCTGGGCCAGCCAGAAGAGAAGAATAGAGAACAATAAAACAAAATTGCACCAACAATAGGCCCACATAGACAGAAAAACCCCAATACAAGTACTGTATGTACCATACATTAATATCTCAAATTCTTGTACCTGGCTAGAGTGGGAGGCAAAGGGTGTTTGAGTATCGCAGGGAGGTCATTGAATAAATAGGCTCCACGAGCAGCAAAGTTGTCCTGAATTGGACTTGGATAAAGGAGGACTTGATTCCTTTGTACAATAGCATATGCGCAGAACTCTGTGTTGAGCAACACTGTTGGGCCCTCATACAAATACAGAATTTTGGATTTAATACTATTTGTGTGTTCTGAAGAAAAACAAAGTCAAAAGATTCTAAATCCACCACAAACTCAATAATTGGGAAATTAAACACCATTTTGTTTTCTTCAGATGATGACTATTGTTGAGAGTCATGGCCAAGTGGCGAAGCGCACTGGACTCAAGCTCTGGTGTTTCTGATCAACAGAGTACAGGTTCGAATCCCGGTCTTGACACTTGAGTCCTTCATCAAGGCACTTAACCATTATTGCCTTGTCATTCAGATTGGACATAAAGACGTAGGTCCTGTGTGTTGTATAATGCACATAATAGAAACCCAGCACACTTGAGAGAAGGGGCTTACCCCAGTGTTTCTGGTAAGGTTGGCTGCATTTTGCGTCACAGCACCTTGTAAACTGTTAAATGGTCATAAATGAGTCAGAAAAATAATGTGCGCTTTAGTGTGATAAAGCCCTAAATAAGGACTGCGTATATTATTATATTCGTTATCATCGGGGGCAAGGAAGAATAAGTGACCGCTATTAGTGGATTACTTGAAGCTTCATTGCACAGAGCATAACTTTTCAATCAACATTTCAAGAAGGGCAAACAAAAACAAGGGACTGAACCAATCTGGTCTAAAGCCTGTTCTTAGTTTACACAGGCTCTATTAAAAAAGCTAAATTGACATCTGCAGACTTTTGTGGAGTGGAGTGGTCTGACTGGAAAGGGTGGAAAACATCTGCACTTGTTTGAATTTTTGCATTTAAAAATCATGAGTCATTCCATATGTGTCTGTGCTAAGTACATGCTAACATGAACCATGCTTAAACCAACCACTAACAACACACTAATCTTGTTGATGGTGGGATTGGCAAAGATCAGCTTTATTTTAAAAAAAATGTTTCAGTGAACAAAAGTACAAAAAATAGTTCAACTTCAACCATGATTTTCTCCAAACACAGAGTTTTGGCTGTGGTGCACCATACATCAGTTTGTGGCATGACCGATGATGTATTGCATCAGCTGCATGCTTTACATGTCCAGCCCCGCCCCCATTCCCATCCCCCTGACACACAAACCAAAAGAAAGCAAAAGAAGAAAAGAAGAAACATTAAGATCCTGTCAAAAGAGAGAGAAAAAAAAAAGTAGAAACAAGAAGAAAGCAGTAGAATAACATTACCATCCTACCCCACCCCCACCCCATCATGTTCAAGTGGTTGTTTTCAAGGAGTGGGCGTAATGTCATTTGTAATTTTGTCCTCCGAGGACGATACAGCCAAGAATTAATGAACCCCGACTAGACTCATTAAGCAAACAATGCAGCCATAGGCCTCTCCGCTATCCTTGATCGACCATGTGTGGAATTCAAATGTCATTTCTTTGCCACTGTCTAATCAAGAGCGCCAAAATAAAAAGAATTCTATTGGGTGTTTGTGGCGTTCCCAGCACATGGTGCTTTAGCTGGAATTAGTCTCCACTGTGCCATGAATGTCAAGGGATAATTAGTCGGCATCACTCTAAAGATACAAGGAGTGATAATAAGATTCAAAGTGTACGCCTCTTGGTCTTGTTTCTTAGTAAAGGACAGTCAAAACATGCTAAAAAACTGCTCTGTAGAACCTACATGTGTTTGTTTTTTTCAGTAGAGACCGTCTAATTAGCAAGGCACATTCTACAAATATGAACAAGCAGTTACTATAAATTCTCTGTAGTCTATTGCAATATTTCTCAGCACTCTGTTGCAGTATATTTCTCAGTATTCTGTTGCAGTATTTCTCAGTATTCTGTTGCGGTACTTCTCAGTATTCTGTGTTGCAGTATTTCTCAGTATTCTGTTGCAGTATTTCTCAGTATTCTGTTGTAGTATTTCTCAGTATTCTGTTGCAGTATTTCTCAGTATTCTGTTGCAGTATTTCTCAGTATTCTGCAGCAGTATTTCTCCCTATTCTGTTGCAGTATTACTCACTATCCAATGGCAGTAATCCTCAGCACCGGTATTTTTTCTTTGAATGATTTACCTCTCCTCCACATATTCCAAGTAAACCAACAATAAAGGACAGGATGTGCATTCTTTTCACCACTCTACTTCTTTGTAATCTAACAGGCAATCATTGTCAGTGAAAGATCCTTTTCCAAACCTGACCTTAACCTATGCTCTATGTTTTAACCTTGTAAAAGAAATTCATTATACTCAGCCATATTGAAAATGCCACGTATGTCAGCCTTTTCAAGCATTTTTTTATGACCTCTTTTTCTTGAAATGTTCTACTTATGAAGTGATTTGATCTTCATGTAAAACTACTGCATGAATTTCTTGAAGATCATATTAACTGCAGCTGGATACCATTCTTGCCCTTGGTGGTGCCCACATTAATTGTCAGTCACTCATTACTGAGCACCAGGAAGTGATAAAAAACCGAGCGGAATGCCAGAGGACCTTTATCATACAGCCACAAACCTGCAAGGTTTAAACGGCCGTTTAGGACCGAGTCATTGCTCTTTTATTCCCATTCAGAAATGCCCTTTTTTGTTAAAAAGCATAATAATGTTGGAAAATTTGTAAAACTTTTCTGTAAATTTTCAATTCCTGTTACATCCCTCAGGCTCCGTTTTGCAAAGGATCAAATTGCATGCGAGGCTCAATGGTTGTGCGTACGTGAGCGTATGCACGTATACTAATAGACTTTACAATGAGTACCAGTATGATTGTGTTATGCGTAAATTAGCGTCATGCACAAGCTTTCGCGCCACACATACGTTTAAACACTTCTCACCAGGTTTATATCACTCTTTTAAACATGGCCATGTGATCACCTCTCAACCAATCAGAATTGATAAACTGTCCCGGGTGTTTATGAATGAACATTGGAAGTTATCGAACTCTGGGTTTAAAACCAAGTCGGCTTTAAAGTGAAACTTTTTTCCCCACCAAATTGACTCTAATTTAAAACAGTTCTAACACTAAAGTGTCTTTGTATGATAAGTGAAACAAAATAAGTTGTTATTATCTTAAACTTCTGTGTATTATTCTTACAAAGGAAAACTGTTCTAAAACAAACAAATTGTTTGAGAACAATGCCAGGCCGGTGGCATCCAGTTTATGACCAACCTGCACCTCGATAAGATTGATAGCGCAAGGTAGGATTACATTCACGGTGCTTGAGTCGTTTCCTTTTCGTTCAAAATGTACTCTTCAAAGGAAGGTTGATGAAAGGAAGCCAAAGTTTCCGGGTCCCAAAGAAAAAGTGGGTAAAAAGGTAACCCCCTTTGTTATGAAAGACACTTGTTGAACATCAAAGATACGTACATTGTTTAAATTGGGTGGCAAAAGTGCTATACTTCTGACATTGTAGTCTATCTCTGTGACGAATTGCGGCATGCTACACATCACAACCCCCCCCCCTTATCTAAATGGCAACAGGATGTCTAAAATATTGATTTTGTGTCCTAAGTGTAGAACATCTGTCGAGTGTCTATTTATTATTGACTTCAGACATCCTATCTTTAACTTCTGTGTAAGAAGGTCAAGGACCGGTTGTCAGCTCCTGGCAGTCACTCCTGCATGGAATCTTCACAGAAAGCGACAGGTTACGCATCCAAATGTCACAGTGTAATCTCCCATGGTGATTGCTTGGGCCTCCATATAATCCCAACTTTCATCAATAAAATCACCCTTTTTCTATTTGCGAAAAACATTTCACGGGGTGAACATTCTGAATGCCTCACTCCCCTGATCTGGAAAATTCCCATGACCTTATTATTCACCCCAACATACAGACATGCAGCTGAAACTACATGCCATGTACAATAACGTTTTACATTTATATTCTATTCATTCATGGGTTTTTTTGAGAGAGCCTTTTTGATGTACTGTTTTCAATGACGAGGATTTGCCATACATGTATAGCAGCAGGGCTCGAGTTTGACACTGGATCCCGGGCCCGAGACCAGTAATATTAATGTAGGGCCCGTTTACTCATAACCAAAATACAAAGAAAACAAATCTTAAGTCTGGAGGAAGAAAAAAAAAATATTAAAGAAACAAAAAGTGCCACTTTTTCGAACAATGGCACAACTACTTCTCAAAACTTTAAAACTTCCAAGTAATAAACCACAAGGGAAAAAAATGACTGAGTACATTTTATTGTAACTTTAAAACTATCGACTAAAGTCATGACCCTGTAGTGTACTTTCCTTAGTAAGAGAGATCATCCAAATAAATCTGCAAAATTGTATTGGGTCTGTAGTGATTGCTGCTCCACTGGAGGTCTGGATTTCCACTAGCATTATCCCCGTGAACAAAACCTGAAGAACATTGGCACAGACTGCAGGGTCACTACAGCATGAAATCAATAATATAATTTCTAAAGTTCAGTAGGCCCAATTTCTATTTCTGTATTTATATTGATAACATACAGGTGACGTTATTCCCGATCTTAGCCTCTGCTGCAGGTAGGTAGACAGAGGGGCTGTCTGGGTGTAGACTAGACACCCTGTTCGATTTTTTTTTCACCTTACCTCATCAATTCTCATTAAGTTTTTCATTGCTCCATTGGCCTTTTTGTGATATGGTGGACACTATAGGATCGCACTGTTTGGTTTGGGTGTATACAGACAAATTTACCCAAACCTAATAGTGTTATAGTATTGTGTCCACCCTATCTCAAAATGGCTTATTCAATCCACCATACCTCAAAATGGCTTATTCAACATTCAAAGCGTAGTATCAGAGTCCAGGTTTTCCTATAAAGGCAACTGAAATGTCCAGGGGCCCAATTTCTCAGCAGAAAATTTTGCTAAATAATTTACTGCTCAGCAAAGGAAACCAGTGAAAGATGGCATGAGTGGTATGGTATTTTGGCTGGGTAACCTTAATATTCTGGTAAGCAAAATTTACATTGTGCTTTGCAATTGCTTCTTTTTTGTAGCATGATGGAAGGAAGCCTGGTCAACATCCTCAACACAACCCTGTGACTTCATTCAAACCCCATCCTTGTGGCTGGGACCACCTTCGTGGGGCATGAGTCCAACTCGATCGTTTTAGAACTGCCTGGGGCCGTAACGCTTCATTCCTCCACAGCATGGGAGTAACCAGCTCATATCTGTGTCAGCGCAGCAGACCACAAACTATCAACTACATCATTCATGACTGCCCTGACTTCAAACCACCAAAGGGCAAGCAGAATCTCATAGACCTCGACGAGCACAACGTCAAATGCCTTGAAGTTACCAAATTACTGCTCTAAATACAATTGTGGTCCAGAGATCATAGAAAGAAGAAGCTCAGTGAAACTGGACACAGTTGTAAAACCACCAGTTCTTTTCAGAACCACCGAAACACATTAGAGAGAATAATTACATGATATTACTGCAAACTTTAGCTTCTAAATCATAAACATTCAGAATACTTGAGGTTGTTGTAACAGAGCAATTTTGGACGACAATTTTTGAAAATCTGGTTAAAATCCTGACCAGAAGCAGTGTTTATTTTAACTTAAGAACAGAGACAGACCAATCCATGTTTCATAAGGGTTACAATTCACTGTTACAACAGCAGGGTTAATTACTCAGAATTGAAGGCTGCACGTCCAGGGGCCCTGATGTGACAGAATGTGTCATCTGCATCATCACCCTATGAGGGACTATATCAGGAAGTGATGTCATAAACTTTATCCCTTCACTGCCCCTTGGTTGTCTGAATTGGACTTGAAATTAGTTTCATTTCAACTGTACCAGTTCCTTCTTAAAGGAACTGTGACTTTGGGTGTGGGCGTCTTGCTTTTCTTCATAACTTAATCAAAGATTGAAAGAAAGTGGCAAAATCTCGGCCAAGTTCATAAAACCAGGTTCCTTCTCAGAGGGAACGTGACTATGGTTGTAGGCATCTTGCTTTTCTTGTATTTATATAATCGAAGATGGTAACAAAAAATTAATCTGGGACAATTTCATAAGGCCAGTCAGCACAGAAATTTGCTTCAAACCATAGCACTAGAACCAGGACAACTAAGCCCAACCACCTTCTGTGTCCTGCTGTGGACGCTGCAGTTTCGACAAAAAGGGACATGCGTATGGCAAAAAGGTGACATGCTTGTATTTGATCTCTCTGCTTTGTCTTTTACAACGGCAGAAATCGGTGAGCAAAAGATCTGTACAAACTCATTTGAAGTTAAATATTTCCCTCCCAGGCATGGTATGATAATAGTCCCTTGAACAAAAATGTTTGCGATTTCATGGAGTGACAAGGGTGGACCTACAAAAGGTACAGGCTTCGAAAATAAACTGACAAATTTCCTGGTGCAAATCAGTCTGTAATGATAACTTTGGGTTGAAAGAAGAAAAATTTACCAGAGCGGGACTATGTTGGGGCCTCCATAGGGCTAAATAGCTCAGTTGGTAGAACCCCCGGCACGTTTCCGGAGGTTACAGGTTCAAGTCCCCCTCTAGTCAATTCTTCTTTGTTCAACCCCAAATTATTCTAAAATTTACCCAGTCAGTCTCCGTTTTGGTATATTACTTGATATTTGTAATGATAATTGTAAAAGGAAAAATATAACGTCTGTTACAGTCAAATCATTTTGACTATAATTGGCAGCTGACGCACAGACACAAAATGTCAAAACTCTATGTACATGCAAGAAGCTTTGTATACGGGCATTAGAGGCGTTGGGACTTCTGACAACAAACGCCCACCTACACTAGCTTTTGCTACAATTACTGTTTTTATACATGCAGCTGAATCTCATGGCTCATTAAATTTATACATTTGCCCCTTCACTTAAACCGGAGAGGAATAGTCACTCAGACCTTGAACTTCATTTGAGAAATGGCAAGGTCATTTTTCAATGAACTGACGTTTTGACTGTGCGGTAAAATCTAAATTTCTATTTGAACAGTCAAGGCAAAGGCCATGGGCAAAGATTAGCAATTTCAGCTATTTCCGAGAATGTTACCACCACATTTGAAAAGATTTGCAAGAACACAAAAAGGGTATTCATTTTGAGTTGTGAATGAGGTATCCCTACAGACCTTTGCTTTAGTACTAAAAAAATTGATGTGAAGAGTAAAAACTCTGAACCTTGTTTGTTTTGTGCCTGAGCTGGCTTTTTCAGGAAACTTGAATCCAATCACCACCACTTTTACTCTCACTACCATGGACTACCCTAGTGACCTCCCTTTACAGTGGTTTGCTGGCCAAATGCCAGATTAAACATCTAAGGACCAGTTGAAATGTTTTCTTGGTGTTTCCGTTAAGTTCAATGCATTTAAAAGCTACATACACCAATGACTGAAGAGTGATCAATCGTATCACTTGAAGGAGCATACTGGTGTACCGTTTATGTAGTTTATTGATAAAGAATCAATTGTATGGTTGTTAGAAAAAAATCATCAAAATGTCACAAAATTTACGTGAAATGTTTCTTACAACAACAAAAACGGTCAAAGATCAGGGTAGACGATTTACTAGCCGTTGCAACTGTCAAATTTACGTGACATTGTACTGCAATATTGACTGGCGCTCTATTTATATAAATATAACTGTCTGCAGTGGGTGTGTTTAAATCCCTCTCAAGGTACCTGTGATTTTTTCCCCACAGAATTCTGAAAGCACCGATTAAACAACGTTTATAAAACACCGGTAAAAATGAATCATGTTTGATAACGATGCCGGTGTATGAAAGGCAAAAAACTAAATCATATTTTCCCAATTAAAAGGCATGCAAGCTTGACTTTCCTTTCTCAATGTTCCTACTTACAATCACTACCACTACCACTAGGGTATCCTCCGGAGGGTCCAGTACCAGACGTCTCTGTGGAGCCACTGTGTACTTGCCATCCCGAAATCTGACTGGAGACTGGTGGAGCATCCCACGAACAGGGTTCCTCAAAATCACATTTAATACCTGTAAACATGAGAAAACAAATTGATAACAATTGCCAAACTGTGCAAGTTTTCACTGTCTACTAGAAACCGCACAGGCTTAGTAAACCACACTCCCTGTGAGCTTCTAAAAACTTCACAACCTTCTTGTTTAAAATGCTCATGTTGCTTCCTTTTCACATGTGAAAAACAAATTAGAAAAAAATGTGTTTAATTGTTTTTAAAAGCTAGAATCTTGATTTCTTTTGTCCACAGCTTGTTTCAAGTTCAAAACTTGTCTTTCAAATTGTACGTATGCTTAAGTATTGCAGAGTGGCCTGATTTCGAGGACATGGGCTTGATTTAACAAAGCACTAACATTCATCTTAAAATGTGCTGTCAGTATCACCATAGTGATTTGTATTGTGACATCACACTTTGCTTAGCAATTGAGATTGATTCGCAGTTAAGACCAATCTAAGCTCTCTGTGAAATCAAGCCATGCCTGTTTATTTACAAGCAATTAGGATAAAACTTGTTACAAATTCTGCATAAAGCCCTGACTATCATGCAAAAAAAACACAATTATAGCAGAAACAATTTTTTCAAAGAGGAAGACTTTCTGGCAGAGACCGGCTGTTTCTATGATCAAGTGATGTCATGGATCACATGATCTATTAGGCTAACAGGATTGGACAATTTTCACTGAGGTGAATCTGAGTGTGGCATCTTTTAGAGGCCAGATTTTCTCACTGCTCATGGAGAGGTAATCACATCTGATATTAACACATTTCCACAAGCTGTCATCTAGTTTGGGGATTAGTGGGAAATAGTTGTCGTTTACAGCACAGGCCAGTTGAGAATCCCTATGGGAGATGATACGTTGAAAATGCTAAATCCATATGCGGTACCAGATGCAGAATCCATTTGGTTCAGGGAGGGGGAAGGGTGGGGAGGGCTGAGCATATGGAATCAAAGCCAGATTTTGACCTCCCACGTCGAACCAAAGCTGCAGGGAATAGGGCTCCCTGTCATATAGGATTTTAAATTTATAATGATTACTTGGTAACATGGGAAAGAAAATGTCTGTTGAGGTTGGTGTATTTTTCCAGCATTTTCGTTTAATTGAATACCAGAAAAGGTATCAAGATTATTTGTGCACAATTTAAAGGTCCTATGAAGTGTTTTTTTTTTATTCACACTACATTTTGGGGCTTAATATATGGTTTGATACTAATAACAAATAAGTATGAGTCATTTACTTTTAATTTATCCCTCAAAATTTGTATTAACCATTTCCATATTGCTTGGAGGCGTGCTTTCATGACGTAAAACAAGGTACTGAATGAAAATGCACATGCAGTGACAATGTACATTCCTGGCCATTTAGTTCTGGTATGTTTCACTGCAGCCGTCCAAATTCATTGGTATTTTTGGATCTGGTGAGAATCTGTGTAGACTGACACCATCTTTAGCAGTGTTGCAACCTTGACGAAATTTTCCATATAACTAAAGCCACCCAAAAAAAACCAAGAGATTTTTTCCAAAGAAACTAAGTGCATTTTACGTACCTGTAAGGTTTTGTGTTGCACTCCGTCACATCCACACATGTCGAAAGCCACGCTCCGACTGACAGCATTATCTAAGTCATGAATTTGTCCCCTTCTAGGGGTTTGCGATATAAACCTCATATAAATTTTGAACAAACTTGGATTTGCAGGTTAATACTGTAATAAGTGAATATTTTACATGCAGTACCATATTTGTTTTGCATCTATTTCTTCAAACCAATTTAGTGAAAATGTATTCTTGTAATTGATCTGTATTGACTGATGTTATCACAAATGTTTTGATAATGAAAAAAAAAACACCAAAAACCTTGGAACCTTGGATAGAACTTACCGCAGGTATCTTCATCATCTCCATGAAGGCAGTCGTCAGCAAAGTTACAGAGTCTGTCTTGGTCGAGGCAGCTTCCATCCAAACATTGAAAAAGATGACTGGCACAAGATGATCCTAGACACAATAAGACAGATCAATCAAATCATTGAAAAAAAAACCAATGATTTAGAAAAACAGCAGATGACACAATGAGTTTACATACAAAATGTGCACCATTGAATTTTTTTTGTATTCAAGAAAAAGTTTTTTGAAGAAAAAAATAATGAATTTATTAGTTTTTAGTCTAAGTAAAAGCTGATTTGTTTACAAAGATTTTAACTTAACCAATCATCACCTGTAAAGCTGTCCCTTTGAAAAAGAATGTGTTTGCAAATAGGTTCTTAATTACAACATGTATTTCTTTACTAAGTTTACTACTACTAGTGGCTGAGTAAGGGGCCGTTTAGAGTAGTCAATGTTTACAAATGTAAAATATTGTTTCCAAATATTTCAGGTTATACGTTTGCATTGTGTTTTACTACATGTACTAAAGCCGTGTTCCCAATGGACTTTTTCTTCCGCGGCCACGCCGAAAGTTACCGTGACTGGCTTTGGTGTAACTCTACCGTGTGTTCCCACCTGGACTTATATTCCGCGACGGAAAGGTTTATTCGTTGTTTGAGACTGTCAGACTGTCACACATCACGGGCGCTGTGTAATATACGTAGGTACGTTTTTACAGAAAACAAATCCATCCTATATAATAAGCTTGAAGAAATAATATTGACATGTTCGCAGCTATTTTAGGATAAACATTCTGAAACAATTTATACTTAAGCTGCCTATTTGGTTGTCTTGGGACCTTAGGTGTACGACTTGGGATGGTTATGGGGTACAACTGCCCTCCTAAATTCAGTCAAAACAGTGAGGACAATTTAGGCACAGCATAGAGTAAAGAAAATTGACAGAAAAGGCAAAAAACACCTTTTACCAGTTAAGTGTTAATTGTTACCTGTTAATTGTTTTTATCAGTGTAAAATTGCGAGAAAATCTAAACCCCTCTGCCCTCCCCACTAATCAAAGAGTCCCTATCACCCATGCTAGGAAAATCAAATTGCTTTTAACTATTTTCATTGTAGCAACTTTATGTCAATGGTGCTTAAATACCGGCTAGCAAAGTCCACTAAATTCCCTGGGTTGTTCCTGCCATACTCAAGCATCCCAGTAAAAAAAGAACAACGTTGAGATCTTTCCAAACTGTCACAATTAATTGAAATAATGATGAAAAGACTCTTCCGTTTTTGTTTCCCTCTTGTAAATGTTCTGAAGTTTAGGAGACGGCAGTCTTCGTGACTAATCTTGATCTTAATAAATGGTCAATTTCTGAGTCAGGGCTGAGATTCATGCAGTAATTGATGCCGCTCACATTAGACAGTTAGACCATAGAGAAAAGACCGTACACTAATTCTACATCTGCTGCAATTTGAAGGTTAAATTAAATTTTCCAGACAGTGACTTTCTGCTGTACAGGGATGGCTTTGCTAACACACAAGCACACACTCACGTTTATTGAATCAGTAAATTGAGAACTTCTTTTTAATCTATCATCTTTTTATTTTAGAGCCATCCTCACTCGTTTCGGCCCATCAAAATACCAGGATCCCTTTTTCTGAAGTCCTTGATGTCAACGGGTAGACCAGCTCACACACAATTTCCAAACTAAACATCATGTTCAGACATCTTGTAATAATAATATAATAATAATAATGGCTTCTTATATAGCGCTCATATCTGTCACTCAGTAACACTCAAGGCGCTTCAACATTCAGTATTTTCCTGCAAGGTATGAGGGGCTACGTTTCAAGTATGAGACCTCCTTTACATAGCAATATGTTATGGTTTACAAGGTGCTGTGGCGCAATATGCTGCCAATCAAGCCAGGAACACCGGGGCGAACCCCTTCTCTTTTCGATAAGTGCACTGGGTTGTTTTACATGCATTACACAACACACAGGACCAACGGCTTTACATCCCATCCGAAGGACGAAGCAATCATGGTTAAGTGTCTTGCTTAAGAACACAAGTGTCACGACCGGGACTCGAACCTACACTCTGCTGATCAGAAACACAAGAGTTTTGAGTCCAGTGCTCTTATCCACTCGGCCACAACACGCTACATCCTGTGTTCTTTACTCTGTACTTGTACCCTGTACTCAACATCCTCACACAGACTTTGTACACAAAATTCCTGGTGGAATATCCCTCTCTTGTGGAAATCTTTTACTTCAAATTTTTTTTTTCTCCATAGAGGTATTGAAAATAGGGGCACACACTCATGGAATATTCTTTTCATAAACTCAAACTTGTGTAAATCTGTGGAGATTACAGTTTCCAATGTTATGGCATTGTGTTTAAGAAAATACTGAAAAAGAAATGTTTGTTCACATGTGAATACTGTAGGCCTATATTTGCGCTTTTCCTAAAAACTACTGAGTTGAATGGATATGGACCTTACTCACATGGTTGGCATCTTAACTCTTAAGTCACAGCCCGAGTATTTGCCAACCAAGGTTGGAAACTATGGAAAGCCATAAATGCAAAACAAAAACAGATAGCCACAATTTGTAACAATTATACACAAACATTCAAAAATAGTGTTGAATTTGTTTAAAACAAAGCAACCAATCACAGGGATGTCTTTTGTTGTTATTGAAAGTTTGCAGAAATATTGAACTTGGTCACAATATCTGTTTACACAATTGATGTTTTGCTAACATTCGGCCATCCATGCCAACCAGCGCAGTTTGTTTATCAACAATAGAAAGGTCTATTGTCATTTTTGTATACACTTAAAACAGTACGGTCACGGTTGCTTACTAATTGCCACTTTGTAGTAAATGGCAATTTAATTCCCCCCCCCCCCCCGAACTGATGACAATTCATTTAAACAAAGATAGCCTACTCTTCAGAGTAAACAAAACAAAACAAAACAAAGCGAAACAAAAAATCAAAATAGAATGATCTCTAAAATATTTCAGATGCCAGACTTTAATTAATTAGGAAACACAACACATTGTTTATCAAGACATACAACATTCTATCTCAACTAGGATTATTTTATATACTCCACATAATGTATGGGCCTACACGTTTGTCTATCTCCGGTTGTATGAATAACAAATTACAACTTAGATTACCGGGAATAAATTACATAAGAATGACTTTTGCCCTATTAAGACCTGATAAGGAAACACATGCAAATACATTTTACAAACAACAATTACTAAATGTGTTTGACAGTTTGGGCAGAGTGAAGACAATGATCCATTGGACAAATTCTAGTCAGATCAGCTGAAATTTTCTCCAAGTGGTCTGGCTGACTAGTTCAGTATTAAGACTTCCCATTATAGTATGAAATACTGACTATTAATGAAAAAATGGCTGATCAGTGAAATGTCAAACTAACTGGTTCTGCTGCATAGTCACTCAGGGTATTCAGGGTGAACATTGTTGTATCTTCATGAATGAATATACTCATTTCACTTTACTTAGTTGAAAAAATAGTTAGTGGCCTGACGTTTTGACCCTAGCAGGGTCTTTCTCTAGGGCTAAAAAGAAAGACCCTGCTAGGGTCGAAATGTCAGGCCACTAACTGTTTTTTGGGTTTTTTTGCCATTTATACAATAGATCCTTTTGGTTGGTAAGCAGTTTGCCACAGCTAATACTAATTATCATTTATTTAGTTTCAACAAAAATCAAAATACAATTCAAACAAAAAAAAATTCATTTAAAGGGAAGGTATACCATTGGTAATTACTCCAAAAATGTAATGACTATAAAATCTTACTTGGTAAGAAGCACTGCATGTTGATAATGTATAACATTTGAGAAAGGATTCCCTTCTAAAGAATGTGGTTTTACAGAAAGGGATTTAAAAAAACTTTAATCTGAGAAACGTGTCACGCATGAAACGTTTCTCAGATTGTATATTCCAATTACATATCATTCTTCCAGCGTGGACATAACCGCTCCAGATTTTTGGCAATAGCTAAAAAAGCGCTGCAACCTTTTGAAGTGAAGTTTTGACAGGTTAGTTCTATTGTATATTTCTACATTTTCATAGGATTAAAACAATCGAACGGTTCCAAAAACCACAGCAATAATTTGCCCTTAATGGACTGGATTCCAAATGTCCAGCCTTGAATTATACAGAGGCCACAGAGGTCATGTCCTCCGTTGCCCTGATCTTGGCCTTGGTGCCCCTTGAAAAGTTTCCCATAGACTTAAAAAACATTTTCAAATGGAAGTGCCCTTTGCAAAATGAAAATGTCCTTGCCCTCTCAAACATGAAATACCACGCATGAAATGTGTGTCACCCCAAGCCACAATCAGAAAGATGTCAGAAATACTGAAATGGCTTTCAAATTGAAAACAACCAATCAGCCATGATGACAATGTGACAAAACGTCTCAGACATTCCATTTGTTGAGAAATACTTACATTACAGGTCCTAACTAGGTTTTTATTTGCCAGCTCTTATTTTTGATTTATTTAATTAGCTTAACCCAATTAAAACAACATCTGTAATCCTTATCGGAAGTTATTAGTCCTACATGCGCAAAATGCGCCAATCATGTATACAATTTACAATGGCACCATATGGTACTCCAGAACAACATGTTTAATGCAAAAAAATTGCAGCACGTGTTTTTTTCGGCACTAAACAAACCAAAAAAAGAACAGTTTCTGCAGTGTTCATCAATTATTTATTAGTAACCAAAGTGAATGACTTCTTCTTGCAGACCTTGGAAGTCCGCCCTGGCCGAGGACACTGTCATTGCGAAAAATTCAAGTACATTATAAATATTTGAGACGGGGAAACAATACTAAATTTAAGTGGAGAGAATAAAAGCAAACGCCCATTTGTTTGACAGGTTAAGGTCGGTAACAGGGTCACTTTAAGCTTTGAATAAAGCTATTCAGTAGTTCAGTATATTG
Organism: Pisaster brevispinus; assembly: GCA_023634235.1. Taxonomy (NCBI): domain Eukaryota; kingdom Metazoa; phylum Echinodermata; class Asteroidea; order Forcipulatida; family Asteriidae; genus Pisaster; species Pisaster brevispinus. The sequence continues at coordinate 14,827,895 of JAMKCF010000009.1, forward strand.
TAGTTGTTGTTTGTTGTGTTTTTTCCTTGGATGTAATTTTAACTAAGAAAGAACAAATACATTAGCTATCAGCTTATGTACAATTGTTTTAACAGTAACAGTTGTAAGTGTTTGCTTTATTCTTTAATTATTTACCTGCTACATAAAACAGTTGTACAATAGTTGATTTTTTTTTTCTTTTCTAATCAAACATTTATTCTCTTGGTTTAGTTTAGTTTAGATTTAATTGTTTTATTGTACAAACATCCAAATACAACGTGCAGCACAAGGAAAACCCTGAACAGGCACACAGGCCCACTAAATGGGAACCCTTGATCACACATTAGAATAAAGCAAAGAGACAAAGACAACAGTAAAAATGCAAAATAACAGTAGAAAAGAAAGTATATGTATAGTAAAAAAGGTTATAAAATTATAATAAAACTAGATATAAGTTTTTGTTGCATAACAAAAACAAGGTGTTTGGTGAAGACATCTTCGAGTTAGCAGAGAAAGTGTTTTCAAAGAGAAAACCGAATAAACATAACTTAGTTTGACAAATTGATGCGTAAAGTGAATAGTAGAAGATTTCAAATTTGAACTAAAAAACTTTGATAAATTAAAAAAACGATGAAATCATTCCGTTTTCATAGCTCATTTTATTATCAAGACATTGAGATTCATAAGTATCTGCTAAGTTTTTGAAATTGTTACAGGCTTTTAGTTATTGTTTGCTGGAATTGAAAGTCCTATGGGTAAAACTGTATTCGATATAGAGGGAACATCTGATTTCAAGATCATATTGTTTGCAGGCCTAAAAACGAGGACCGGGAGTGATTATTTTCACTTAAGCTCTCAGTTTTTACCCCAATTGAAGCTCATAGAGAGACACAGTTTATGTAATCATTGGGGATGGTGCAAGTTATGTACATAACAATTTTGGTTCTCCGGATAAAGGTTAATTTAATGTAAGGACGCCATCGAGTCGTCATCATCCCGAAAATAACTGCGGTTTCATCTACACACTCGGGTCTAAGTATGTAAAGTTTTAGGTCTCAACCCTTTTTTGGTTAATGGGATATGATGTTTTGAAGCATGGAATAATCATCTTTCAGTTTCGAAAAGAAGTAAAGGTCACAGAGGGTCACACTTTGTTAAGATTTAAAAAAATACACTCCAGGGTCTTTCACATGGTCCAAAGATCTGGTATGTAGCAGTTATGTTTTCCAGATATGTTTTTGGGGTAAAAATTAAACATTGATTTAATGTTTTGACGTCATTGATGACGCCATCATGCCGAAAACCTTTGTGGTTTCATTAGCCTTGTCCAAGGCTCTTTACGCAAGCAACCCGCTTTGAATTCACCAGGTAGCATAACAATACTGGCACGGTACTGCAGTACTTGTATACAGTATACCGTGGGGTCGAAGCATGGTTTTTCAACCTCGTACCAAAAAACGAGGCCGAAACAGCTCTTTACGCAAGCACCCCGCTTTGAATTCACCAGGTAGCATAACAATACTGGCACGGTACTGCAGTACTTGATATACAGTATACCGTGGGGTCGAAGCATGGTTTTTCAACCTCGTACCAACAAATGATGCCGAAACAGAGGCTTGTTCCCACTGTAAAAAGGTCAAATTGTGGGCGGAGTTGCTTTATGCTAATGTTTCCTGAAGGTGTATGCTCATTGGTTAATGTATGGTGGCAAGGTGAATACTATGAGAGTTTACGATTGGACGATTATCCGTCCAGTACAGGAAATGAATATTCAATATCCGATTCCAGCATACGTAATTAGCGCTGCAATCCCTGCGCAATGATAAAGACAAACATAAGCTGCCGTTTACAGTGGGAACAAGGCTCTGTTTCGACCTTGAAAAACCATGCTTCAACCCCACGGTATACTGTTTATCAAGTACTGCAGTAAAGTGCCAGTATCGTTATGCTACCTAAATACATGGTTAGCTTAAAGTCAAAACCCTTTTTGGTTCACGAGTTATGATTTTTTTCACACACAGTAAATATACATATTATACCTGAACGGGGGGTTAGCATCATTTCAATCCGATAGTTGAAAATTATATCATGCAATACAAAACAATACAATACAATACAAAAATGTTTTATATACCGCCATTTCATCAAGATCACAGCAGTTTGTGATGATACAAAAGAAACATGGAAACGATGATATAAATTTGCAAATTAAAATCATAAACAACCAACAATCATTGTGGGAACAGGTGTGGTTTCAGATGCTTCTTGAAAATATGAAGTGAATCAGCAGAGCGCAGAGCTGGGGGAGACTATTCCAAAGTTTAGGGGCGGCAAAAGAGAAGGATTTTTCAGCAGCTGATGCAAGAGATCTGTGATTAATTTTGTTTTCAACAAGACGGGTAGTGTCGTTTGATGACCGCAAGCCGACTCTTCCTGGGGTGTACAAAACCAAGCACGATTTTAAATATGCTGGGCCCAGATCATTAAGGCATTTGGAAACAAAGCACAGGGTTTTATATTGGATACGTTCCTTGACAGGCAGCCATTGGAGTTGCTTTAGAAATGGTGTAGCATGAATGTATTTGTTAGCGCAGTGAATGAGTTTGGATGCCCAGTTTTGAAGACGCTGAAGTTTTTGTATGTCAGATGTAGTAGATCCCAGAAGTAGTGCGTTCCCAAGATAAAATAATATTAAAAAAAAAAAAAAAAAAACTAGGCAAGTTCATGGATGAAACAAATCAACATTATTGTAGACGGAAAAAGGAATGCCCCCTCTTTTTATTGGTGATTTTGAAATAAAGCTTACCATTTTAATCACCGTGTCTGAAGGGCATACTCAGAGGGCCTAGAGCGCCTTTGGCAGGCATGGTCACGTCGATCAACATGACGTGGGTCTCGGTGTTTGATGAGAAACCAATGTCGTTCTTTTTCAGTTGAAGTTTTTGTCATTTAGTCAAAGTCATACAAATCCCTAAAGCAGGTGGACATCTCAGTAAAACCTCCTCTTTTATTCCTTGTTTTCCATTAAGCCATCAGACGAGCACAGCGGAACTAAATTCACACTGAACTTTGAATGAGTTTGAGTTTTTTATGTGCGCGACACGTGTTGTTACAACGTACAAGAATAAGCAACGCAATGATACATTTCCGTTGTGTGGGACTATACGCACAGGCTTCGTGGACTTTGAACCTTATGAATAATGGAGCGTACAGTCAGTTACAGCGCTTTTCTCCATACACAAATAAACTGCGATTAATACTAACTTCGGCTGTAACACCCATTTAGGACCAGAAGTTAAGGTCATATTGGCATCATTTCTGTGCAAAAGTTTCGGAAGGATCACAGATCTACAATCTGATGTAAAAATTGTGATGAAATGATCAGTAGTTTTTGAGATATGAATTTTTTAAATATTCAACTTCCGGTTTGAACCGGAAGTCAAGGTCAAATGAGGTCGCGTTCAGTGTAGCGTTTTAGAGTCATACCAGGCCTATCCGATGATGTATAGATTGTGAAAATCCATTGTGTAGTTTTGGAGTTATGATTTTTTCAAATATTAAACTTTGATTAAACGTAACTCGACACCTGATGACGTCATCATGACATCACTAAGGCGGTGTCTTCTACTCATACATATCTAACTATGTGTGAAGTATAAAGGTTTTGGGAGACTGGGAAGTGCAACTTTGTTAGCGGAAAATCGCGGGGGATAAGAAGAAGAAGAAGTACTAGACATAAGAATTTGTTTGATAACAAATTCGAGGTGTTCGGATTCAAGTAAAGCTGACTGGAGTGATCGTGAGCTGTGCTGTTTGTTATTGTGAGGTGTTTTGCAGGTCAGGTAGCAATCACGATGGCTAGATTTACATTGAGAAACAACTTCCAAAGTTCTGAGGTCAGAGGGAATTTTGTTCCAGGAGTAGTAAATGTGATTAAAAAGTGTTTTAAAAAAAACTAGACCTAGAATTTTTGTTTATTACAAAAATACGGTGTTCGGTGGAACGTTACATGATGACGTAGTTCAAAAAACATTGAACATAAAAAGATGAATTTGTATACAATGTGTTGTTTTTTTTAGTTAAACTTGTACCACACTTTGTAACAACTCCCGTTTCTTGAGAAATGTTTATGTTTGTGTTACATTGGCATCAGGTTTTTTGGTTTTATTTTGCACCTCAAAGCCCTTTAAAAATTTCGCCCATCTGGCACGGGATATTGTACATACAGATTTTGCAATGCCAGTTGTATTATATTATTTCAATTAATTATTTGTATATTCCTGTTTAACCGGAAGTCAAGGTTAAATGGTTAAGTTGAATATTGTGTATGTCGTTTCTTAAGTTTCTTAAGTTATTAATATCAATAAATACAAATTCAAATGTGTTGTTGAGAAATTATTTTTCTTGTGTACCGCGTGTTTAATTTATCAATACCGTTCAGACGACGTATGGATTGTAACAATCCATTGTGTGGTTAAGGAGTTATGAATTTTTCAAATATTACACGGACTACCATTATTTGGATGTGCAATATACAATGAATACAATGACATAGCGAGCGACGCCAAAAGTATTCCTATAGGTGGCTTTACAGTTTCAATCAAAGATCGTATAGCGCCGTAGGCGGTAACGATCTTTGGTTTCAATACAGACATGTTAACTTAAACTACGCGCGCAATGTACATGTGGCTGTATGGACGTGTAGCGAGACCTTGACTACACGTGCTCGTACACGTGCGTGGCTGGTACAGGTTTGACATACATTGTATTTACGTGTAGGCCTACACTACCGTGCGTTGTCGTACAAGGTCGTTCAACAGACACTTGCGCTTTGACGCCCAGTTTTGACCAGATGCAAAGATTAAAATGCTATAATCTCTGTGCAAAAGTTTCGGCAGAATAACTCATCTATAACCTGATGCAAAATTCATGTTAAAATATGACGTAGTTTTTGAGATATGAATTTTGTGAAATTTCCAACTTCCGGTTTGAACCGGAAGTCAAGGTCAAATGGGGTCATGTTGTGTGTAGCATTTGTTAACCTTTTAACGACCAATCCGATGATGTGTAGATTGTAAAAATCCGACATGTGGTTCATGAGTTATGATTTTTTACAAATATTAAACATTGATTTAATGTAATTCAATACCCGATGACGTCATCATGACATCATCATGTTTGTGGCGTGTTGATGTTAATGTTTAATTGCCTTATGAGTTTCAATGTTCAAATCAATTTCAATTTTGAGTTATGACAAAAACTTGATTTTTTTGACGAAAAAACACAAAGGCAGACTTTGACCTTCCGTTAAGACCGGAAGTGAAGGTCATGCGATTTTTGCGTTAACTTTTCAAATGTTGCCCCAATCTTGATGTATCAGATGCCCAACTATGAGTTGCATAGCTGTCAAATTCACGAAGATACAGCAATTAGAAAATTGTCATTTTTAACTTTAAAAACCTTGTCATGACGTCATCATCATTCCAACAAAGTTGCGGTTTCATCTTCTCACTATTGCCTATGTACACAGTAAGTTTTAAGTTTGTACAAGCTTTACTTTTGTTTAAAATTGCTGGAGAAGGTTCGGAGGGAAAGAAGAACACGAGGAAAAAACTAGACCTAGAATTTTTGTTTATTACAAAAATACGGTGTTCGGTGGAACGTTACATGATGACGTAGTTCAAAAACATTGAACATAAAAAGATGAATTTTTATACAATGTGTTGTTTTTCATAGTTAAACTTGTACCACACTTTGTAACAACTCCCGTTTCTTGACAAATGTTTATGTTTGTGTTACATTGGCATCAGGTTTTTTGGTTTTATTTTGCACCTCAAAGCCCTTTAAAAATTTCGCCCATCTGGCACGGGATATTATACATACAGATTGTGCAATGCCAGTTGTATTATATTATTTCAATTAATTATTTGTATTTTCCTGTTTAACCGGAAGTCAAGGTTAAATGGTTAAGTTGAATGTTGTGTATGTCGTTTCTTAAGTTTCTTAAGTTTCTTAAGTTATTACTATCAATAAATAAAAATTCAAATGTGTTGTTGAGAAATAATTTTTCTTGTGTACCGCGTGTTTAATTTATCAATACCGTTCAGACGACGTATGGATTGTAACAATCCATTGTGTGGTTAAGGAGTTATGAATTTTTCAAATATTACACAGACTACCATTATTTGGATGTGCAATATACAATGAAATAGTGAGCGACGCCATATGTATTCCTATAGGTGGCTTTACAGTTTCAATCAAAGATCGTATAGCGACGGCGCTAACAATCTTTGGTTTCAATACAGACATGTTAACTTAAAACCACGCGCACAATGTACATGTGGCTGGATGGACGTGTAGTAGCGAGACCTTGACTACACGTGCTCGTACACGTGCGTGGCTGGTAGACACTTGCGCTTTGATGTCAAGTTTGAACCAAATGCAAAGATTAAAATGTTATTATTTCTGTGCAAAATTTACGGCAGGATAACTCATCTATATCCTGATGCAAAATTCAGGTTAAAAGGTTGAATAGTTTTTCAGATATGAATTTTTTAAACTTTCAACTTCCGATTTTAACCGGAAGTCAAGGTCAAATGGGGTCATGTTGTGTGTAGCATTTGTTGACCTTTTAACGAGCAATCCGATGATGTGTAGATTGTAAAAATCCAACATGTGGTTCATGAGTTATGATTTTTTACAAATAATAAACTTTGATTTAATGTTATTCAATACCCGATGACGTCATCATGACATCATTAAGCTTGTGTCGTCTTGATACTAAGGTTCAACTGTCTGTTGAGTTTCAACTATCAGTTACTTGTAGCTTTTGTTAATCTTTATGCAAGATCATAGCATGAAGGTTTGTCATATGAAACTTCAACTTCCGGTTTTGACAGGAACTAAAGGTCAACTGGGGTCACACTCTGTAGAAGATATCTAGAATTGCCCAAAAGCTTTGAAATGGTGTAAGGCCATGAGAATGAAAATGATAGATTTGCGTCCACCGCCCGCTTGCTCTGAAAGCTACCGCCGAAAAATTTCATTATTTTAAAAAAATTTCATTTTTTTCACAAAAGGACTCTGCATCACAAATTTTCAAGTTTCAAATCATCAAACAACGGTAAAAGGTTATATTTACGCATTTTATTAGTAGTATACAAGCAGGGTTCTCCACAGGGTGGACAATGTACAATAATAACATCTCTCATGATAGCGCGGGGTCGACTTAATTATTGAGTCTTTGAGACAAGGTTCCGTTGATCGACTAAAAATGTAGTCAGGATGCCCTTCGACACAGAGAAAAATGCACGCGAAATGCCGTTACGAAATAGCCGACCTCTGGGTACCCGTCGCTGCACACTATTAACGGTGGATTGTGCATGTGTACATGTACGTCGGGATTCTGTTGCCCGGGCGCTCGACGATTTTGTCCTGGCGCTACATTTTTTGAACGGGCGCATTTGGTATTTTGAGAATTTTGAACGGACGTTTTTTTGTTAGTACGCATGGTATGTGAGACAGATGTAGGCAAATCTCAGGAGTTTGTGTACCCAATATAGCAAGATCACTAGCAATAATAACTACATACACACTTGTTATATTGCAATTACATCGTTGAAGAAGCTTACTACGAGAAAATAATGAGTAATGAAAAATGAAAAAAGCCTCATGTCATTTCAAAAATGCCCGGACGCAAATCTATAACTTTCATTCTCATGGCCTAATGATTATTAATGTACCACGTTTCATTAATAAGATACACATTTTTGTATGTGCAAACTAATACTTCCGGTTTGGACCGGAAGTGAAGGTCAAATGGGGTCACACATTGTAAACATTTGTAGAATCGTCTAAGGGTTTTAAAATCACGTAATTATATTAACAAAAACATTTAAGTAAATGAGATACGATTTTTTATTTACAAAATTTCAACTTCCGGTTTCGACCGGAAGTAAAGGTCAAATGGGGTCACACTGTGTGTAAGAAGTGTTTAATATCTCAAGAGCTTTTATATGGTACCATTATCATGTATGTAGCATATATGGTTCTTGAGATATGATTATTTTAACATAAAACTTCAATTTAACGTAATGACGTCATCGATGACGTCATCATTCCAAAACTTGTTTTTTTGTCATGTACACACTGTGGTCTAGGTAATTGGTAAGTTTCAAGTCGGTACAAGCTTTAGTTTTGGAGATAGCAAAATAATTTTTTTTTCGACCTCGTCTACGATTTTCGTTGTGACGTAGCTATGACGTCACGTATTATATTTCTAGAATGCTCGTGAGCTAAACAAAATATTATTCATTGAAAGTTTTTTCATATTTTGCTTCACTTAGGCTCCAGAGCCCCAAATAACATAATTTGTACCTTTAACTTCCGATTTCAACCGGAAGTCAAGGTCAAATGGGGTCATTTTGTGTGTAGCATTTGTTGACCTTTTAACGACCAATCCGATGTTGTGTAGATTGTAAAAATCCAACATGTGGTTTATGAGTTATGATTTTTTACAAATATTAAACTTTGATTTAATGTAATTCAATACCCGATGACGTCATCATGACATCATCATGTTTGTGGCGTTTTGATGATAATGTTCAATTGCCTTATGAGTTTCAATGTTCAAATCAATTTCAATTTTGAGTTATGACAAAAATTTGAATTTTTTTACGAAAAAACACAAAGGCAGACTTTGACCTTCCGTTAAGACCGGAAGTGAAGGTCATACGATTTTGGCGTTAACTTTTCAAATGTTGCCCCAATCTTGATCTATCATATGCCCAATTATGAGTTTCATAGCTTTCAAATTCACGAAGATACAGCACAAAGCAAATGGTCTGTTTTCAACATTAAAAACCTTGTCATGACGTCATCAATGTCGTCATCATTCCAAAAAAGTGGCGGTTTCATCTACTCACTATTGCCTATGTACACAGTAAGTTTTAAGTTTGTACGAGCTTTACTTTTGTTTAAAATTGCTGGAGAAGGTTCGGAGGGAAAGAAGAACACGAGGAAAATTAATTGCCTTATAAGTTTCAATGTTCAAATCAATTTCAATTTTGAGTTATGACAAAAAGATGATTTTTTTGACGAAAAAACACAAAGGCAGACTTTGACCTTCCGTTAAGACCGGAAGTGAAGGTCATGCGATTTTGGCGTTAACTTTTCAAATGTTGCCCTAATCTTGATGTATCAGATGCCCAATTATGAGTTGCATAGCTGTCAAATTCACGAAGATACAGCATTTAGAAAATTGTCATTTTTAACTTTAAAAACCTTGTCATGACGTCATCAATGTCGTCATCATTCCAACAAAGTGGTGGTTTCATCTACTCACTATTGCCTATGTACACAGTAAGTTTTAAGTTTGTACAAGCTTTACTTTTGTTTAAAATTGCTGGAGAAGGTTCGGAGGGAAAGAAGAACACGAGGAAAACTAGACTTAGAATTTTTGTTTATTACAAAAATACGGTGTTCGGTGGAACGTTACATGATGACGTAGTTCAAAAACATTGAACATAAAAAGATGAATTTTTATACAATGTGTTGTTTTTTATAGTTAAACTTGTACCACACTTTGTAACAACTCCCGTTTCTTGACAAATGTTTATGTTTGTGTTACATTGGCATCAGGTATTTTGGTTGTATTTTGCACCTCAAAGCCCTTTAAAAATTTCGCCCATCTGGCACGGGATATTGTACATACAGATTTTGCAATGCCAGTTGTATTATATTATTTCAAGTAATTATTTGTATTTTCCTGTATAACCAGAAGTCAAGGTTAAATGGTTAAGTTGAATGTTGTGTATGTCGTTTCTTAAGTTTCTTAAGTTATTACTATCAATAAATAACAATTCAAATGTGTTGTTGAGAAATTCTTTTTCTTGTGTACCGCGTGTTTAATTTATCAATACCGTTCAGACGACGTATGGATTGTAACAATCCATTGTGTGGTTAAGGAGTTATGAATTTTTCAAATATTACACGGACTACCATTATTTGGAAGTGCAATATACAATGAATACAATGAAATAGCGAGCGACGCCAAAAGTATTCCTATAGGTGGCTTTACAGTTTCAATCAAAGATCGTATAGCGCCGTAGGCGGTAACGATCTTTGGTTTCAATACAGACATGTTAACTTAAACTACGCGCGCAATGTACATGTGGCTGTATGGACGTGTAGCGAGACCTTGACTACACGTGCTCGTACACGTGCGTGGCTGGTACAGGTTTGACATACATTGTATTTACGTGTAGGCCTACACTACCGTGCGTTGTCGTACAAGGTCGTTCAACAGACACTTGCGCTTTGACGCCCAGTTTTGACCAGATGCAAAGATTAAAATGCTATAATCTCTGTGCAAAAGTTTCGGCATAATAACTCATCTATAACCTGATGCAAAATTCATGTTAAAATATGACGTAGTTTTTGAGATATGAATTTTGTGAAATTTTCAACTTCCGGTTTGAACCGGAAGTCAAGGTCAAATGGGGTCATGTTGTGTGTAGCATTTGTTGACCTTTTAACGAACAATCCGATGATGTGTAGATTGTAAAAATCCGACATGTGGTTCATGAGTTATGATTTTTTACAAATATTAAACATTGATTTAATGTAATTCAATACCCGATGACGTCATCATGACATCATCATGTTTGTGGCGTCTTGATGATATTGTTCACATCTCTTATGAGTTTCAATGTTCAAATCAATCTCAATCTTGAGTTATGCTGTAGAAAAGCCAAAAACATGACTTTTTGAAGGAAAATCAACGAAGGCAAACTTCGACCCAGGGTAACGACCCGGAAGTTAAGGTCATACGATTTTGACGTTAACTTTTCAAATGTTGTCCAAGTCTTTATCTATTTGATGCCTCAGTATGAACATCATAGCTTTTATATTCGTCGAGATACAGCAACAAGTAAATGGTCATTTTTCAACATTAAAAACCTTGTCATGACGTCATCAATGTCGTCATCATTCCAAAAAAGTGGCGGTTTCATCTACCCACTATTGCCTATGTACACAGTAAGTTTTAAGTTTGTACAAGCTTTACTTTTGTTTAAAATTGCTGGAGAAGGTTCAGAGGGAAAGAAGAACGCGAGGAAAAAAAAAAAAAAACATAACAGTAACAATAGTTGTTCGGCTGTTAGCCGAACACCTAAAAAAACAAAAAAAAAAAAAACATAACAATAACAATAGTTGTTCGGCTGTTAGCCGAACACCTAAAAAAAAAAAATAAAAAAAAAAAAAAACACATAACAATAACAATAGTTGTTCGGCTGTTAGCCGAACACCTAATGACAGTTTTACATTTATTGAGAATAAAGGTGGGGGGATCAGAAGATCTCAAGTTGTGGGGATCTACGGAAATTGACCTTATCATTAATTGAGATCGAGATCAAATTTGGAGGGCCCTTGAAAAAGAGGACATTGTCCATGAGTTTGCGATGATCTTCTAGGCTGAGGAGGTCTAGTTCTTGCAAATGCTGCTCCTATGAGGCAGAACTTCTAAGAATAAATTTAGGGGCACGTCTCTGAACTTTTTCAATGGAGCTGATAAGACCTTTAGCATAACGATTCCAGATTTCGGACCCGTATTCCAAAATGAGTCTTACATGCGCTAAATAAAGAATTTTACGAGTAACAGAATCATGGACACCGTGACGAGTGTGCCGGATCATACCTGGAATGCGGAATGTACTTTGATTGGATCCCAAGGCTTTGTTTGAATACTGGTGGAAGGTCAATAGTCTTAAAATGGATTGATTGAATAGTCAGTCCCTTTTCTCTATGGTTCAATTGCTTTAAAAAAAAAATTGCCAATCTCTTGAGAAGGACACAGTGTACCACAGAGCAGCAAATGTCTAGAGGATGATTTAGGAGTGAAGTGAAAGAGGATGGAGTAAAAAAAAAAAAGCAGCAGGTGCAAGCATTGAGCTAATGTGTTGAAGTTGATTCTTCTCTCCAGCTGAACGAGTTATGGAAAGAATGAGTGATTAAGGTGCATCGTTTGCATAGTCTCCGAAAGAGACTGCTTGGGAATCCTAATGGTTATTGTCAGTGAGTAATTGTTGGTGCCATGGCTGGAATGGCAGGCAGTTTGTAGAAGCTGACTAAGCTGTGGAGGGAGGAAGGAGGGGAGGGGGCGGGGGACAATGGCGGGGAGGAGGGAGAAGCTGATGTGGCAGATGTATGGATAGTAAATGGTTAACCAGTTTAACGTCCAAACCCTAGGGTTATAACGTCTCACTCTATACAGACTACATGAAAGTACTTTTAACAAAGTTATAAAATATCAGATGTTTAAACGTTTGAAACAGACCTACTTCGATCTGATGTGCTTTGTAAATCTTGGTTGCACCATTTTGGGAACCAGACTCCCCTTGTGTTTACTGTGAAGTCGCTCTCATTGCGCGATCTACACTCCAGCACGCATGAGGTAACAACTGGGATAGGGCGAGCGGGGACATGGGGGTATGTATAAAAACTGTCAATTGTCCTAGCCATGGTGACCAGGATTGTAGATTGAACACACTCCAAGGTATTCATTTTATTGACCAAGGTGTTGGAGTTTATTTTTATTTATTTATATGTATTTTGTTTAGTTTTTCTTTTCTCTTTGTGCTATTGCGCTACCTGTTGGAGCTAGATATGTGCATGTCTTTATATATATTGCACAGCGTCCATATGTAGACAGAAAACAAGTGTGGATGACCTACAGTCTTGTTCGGACATTTACCACGTTTTGGATGTGTTTGTGCGAGTATTGGTAGTGTTTTAAAACTTGTGTGAGCAATGTAACTTCTTCTTTTTGGAGAGTAATAAAGTTTTTAATGTCTAATGTCTGACTGTCTCAGTACGGGTGTCGCGCTCAGTGTACAGTACATGAATGCGCGTGGGGTTACGCCTTTTCTTTTTTTTCGGAGTGAAAACTGCAACCGCCTTGAGCACGGCTATAAGTAAGGATAAATAATTCTGCAAATTGGTTGCACAGCTTAGTTGAACATAATGAACTGACTTAAGAATGTGGACACAATACAGGACAACAGAGCATGGGTGCATCTTCAGATATAAGTCAGAGACTATGCCTGCAGTCTGAAGGATGATTATTTCCGAATTATTTGGGTAATCACAGACTAGCAAACACACCCAAACAATGAATCTCTGAGTTTGAGCGACCACAGAGGATTGATTACCGACGATGGCTATTCCTGGAGGTCTTGCATTTATTCATCTGATCACATTTAATTGTCTCTTTTATATAGGTGTAGAGGATGCTAGGTGGAACCTTCTATAGCTGCAATTATGGTGCACCAGCTGTGTGCTTTAGTTCAAGCAAATGGGTCTCTTTGATGGATGGAGATTGCTGGTTCCCAGACACTGTCCATGCTGTGAGTGACATTAAAACTCATCACCATAGTCAGTGTGCAAAGACATAACCCTCAAGTACATTAGTGGTATTCTAGTCATTTAGTTTTACGTATCATATTTTCTTTTTAGTTGATGGATGCCTTTCAAAAAAATTTGTAACAAAAATCCTAGTAATAGTGCCTTGCACCCAAATAATAGGAGGCTGGCCGCTGTTAATGGACCTCGCCTTCGTCTCAGTCCATTAACAGCGGCCAGCCACCAACCCGGTCATTACCACGCAAAGAAGACCGGCTCCCCACACTGTTATTCCCTAATGAATTACCAGCTGGATCTTTAGAAAATCGCACAATTTATTATGTCTTATTTTATTTAAACATATATACACAGTAACCATTCTACCCAGGTTGTTGTTGTTGTTGTTTTCCCAAAAGGGTCATGTTGCAAGAAAACATCCAGCAAAGTTTAACCAATACACAAAATAAAATCAGTAACTTAAAAAAGTCATACAAACCTGATGTTTAAAAACAGTGAAACCACGATGGAGGTTGTTTACTATTTTCTTGTGGCTCTGACGACCGATTGAGCTTTAACTTTCACAGGCTCGTTATTTTATGTCTATGTTGCAATGCGCAGAGTGTGGATACTGACAAATACCAGCGTTGGCCATGAGCAATTTTTTTTATGGATAATTTTCTTTTTATCCAGGGCTTCCAAAATGATGCTGCAGACCACAGATGCCTACCTGGTTAAATCCATGTGCAGGGAATATTGAAGTGTTCACTTGAAAATGTGGACTTGACTTCAACAATTATTGTCAGCTGTGTTTTGTTTTTGTTTTTATTGGGGGTTTCATCGTAATACATTATCTTTTTCTTTCTGTAGTAATGAGTAATGCATTCCATGCAGGGACAATATTTCAAGCAAGCGCTAACGAGAAATTAACAAGCCCCTTGCATTGGCCTTGTCTGGCAAGGCAGTCTGGAAAATAGATTAACTGGTTTAATACATTGGCTACATTATGAACACATGTTCTTTCTCTTAAAGATGTAATGCGCGTCGAGGATGGTTAGGGGGAGGGGGTGGATTGTTAATCTTAAGCTGACTTAATCCTGATGCCGAGCAATGCCAATTTGTCCAGGTAAGAAATACATAGTCCTGTCTGACACACTTCCATGAGTACGGAAATTTCCCCAACCACTCAGTTCATATATCAAATTTGCCAAATTGAAAAATGACTAAACCTTAATGTTAGGGCAGGGTTGGGACATTTAACCGGTTAACCGTAAAAAAAATACACATTGAAATACATTTCCAAATGTCCTTAATTATTAAATGAAGCCGATACAAGTTGTAAACAAATCCATTGAATTAAAAAATTATTCCTTTTCTTTATAGCCCCCAGACACTATCCAGGGAGACTGATTGACATCACCTCAATCCCCTACGATTTGTAAATACATTTTACTTAGTACACCATCCCACGGTGGTTTGTGATTTTATGACTGTAAAGACTGAGTGTAGTGTAGTGTCCTACATGTTTTTTCAATCCTGGCAAGTGTGATGACATCTGCTCCTGTAACAGTTCGGTTCATGGTCGTGATCATGGACAGTTGTAAACGGTTAAACCATTAAAAGAGAAGGTCTTCGCCGTGTTTTTTACTTGGTGATGAGTCATTCTAAATGGTTTTATGATTTTTGTGAATTTGATCCGAATAAAAAAAATATAAAATAATAATATATACAAATATATATATATCAAGTCATAAACCACAAGGGAAACTGACTGGGAAATTTTATTTAAATAGTTTGGGTTTGAACAAAGACAAATTGACTGGAGCGGGACTTGAACCAACGACCTCCGGATTAACGTACCGGCGCTCTACCAACTGAGCTATCCAGCCCTATGTTGGCGGTCTCCCTATTAGTCAATATCTTTGTTCGGGGTGCCAGTCAGAAGCCAAATATATATATATATATATTTTTTTTTGGGGGGGGGCAGGGCATGTCGGCATGCGATTTGTGTGTATCAGCTTGATATGCTAGCTTGTGCATTGGGAAAACTCTGATCTGTTGGTGCAACTGTACACAAATTGCCAGAATGATGCGAGTCGAAGCTTACCTTTCATACGCCTTTATCCAAACCTATCGACCCTGTTTTAAAATGGCATGTAACCGGAAACGGAACTTTTGTTTTGTTTTTGCCTGAATAAAGTTTCCTGGCTTACTTAATTACTATTTAACAAAACCATTAAATCAAGATGGCACATTTTAAAAACTCCTTTAGAATATTTTCCATGAATCTGTGAAACTACTCAGATAACATTGTCATATCCTGTCGTATGTTTCAGAAATGACTGACGTAGATAAACTTGTTCCCCTGATGAGACTGTACATTACATGTAACATGCTCTTGGAATCAATCACCTTAATGCCGAACCTCAAACAGCTATAATTTGCAGCCAGACATTTGGTCTCGGCCTCCAAATATGAGAACTTTCATCCATTTATATATGGGTGAAAATTCACTAAGCCGCCATAATTATGTTCAATTTGGGTCAAAAATTCAAAATGGATTCAGGAGAAACATTCCAACTCAGTCAAATAGTCCAATTGTTCTAATTTATTAATTTGATATTGTCAGGGCTACAACTATTTCAAATATTAAAAATATTTTTTCTTAAAGTTTAACAACGTGTAAAAAGTGAGCAGTTAATATAAAATAAAATAAGACCATTTTGAAAAACCTCTTCAACTTAAACTGCTAATGTTTTTAACACCTTGTTGCAAATATGCTTAGCAACAATTTTGCCGAAATACTTACTATATGGTTGTTTTACGAAAAAATTATGGCTATTTGCGTGAATTTCAGAGGTTTTTTTCATGACATGCACACATATTTTGAAGTGTAACTATACAACAAATAATCCTAGTCTCATATCAATGCTTGTGTTTACTCATACTAACCTACTGATCATTCATACAATCATTGAAGTTTAGAGTGTATTTGGTTAAAAAGATACTCTTTCTATGGGTGCACAATTTCGGACATAACTTTGGACAATGTGGACATTTCGGACATAACTCTTTGTGGACATTACAGGGTTTTACATGGACATGACTTAAAGAGACACCTTTTTTGTATATTTAACTGATGGTTTAGTACGTAAATCATTGTAAATCATGATGTGGGATCACTTTCTTTCAGTCATCATTATATTATGGACATAATATTGAAATTTATCATTATTTCGGACATAACTATGTCCAATGTTCATATTTTTGTGAGTACTTGGATAAGTTATTTGAATCACTCTTATTGTAGCATCCATAGTTTGTTCAATACAAATCTACTGGAAGACAGCAGATGGGCTACTAACAAAATATTCCCCAAATTACATTAAGCTGCCTTACCTATACAGATTAAGGTTTTTAGCAAGTTAAAGGCCTTTTTTCAGTGAAACCATGTTAAAACCATCTTCAAAGTAAAAAGTAGGTGAAATTTTGAAGAGAACTGAAACAACCAATTTAAACTCAAAAGACATTTTAACATCATTTTATAACTGCTAATAAAATCATATATTACAGACAAATTTAACTTTAACAAAGTTGTCTTTCATTTTGGTTGGTCTGGATGACAAGTAAATACCCATGCTTTAACAATAATGCCAGCTTTTGTTAAATTTGTGACACATCACCGACTTGCGTGCACCCCTTTGAGTCATTGTTATAGGGTTTGGAATCGGGATCATCATGTTTAGGGATGCCCATGATGACTTCCACTCCTTGTCCTCTCCAGTCGGTAAACATTTTTTAACAACCTGAGTTTTAAAAAAATGAACGAAACTTTGGTTTACTTTAAGAGGAAAGCAGTAACAATAAAAAAATGATTATTAACTTAATTTTATTTACATTTAATGAGCAACTTAAGTCATGATCTCAAATACAGAAACAGTCTATTATAACAGATCTTACCAGGTTCCTTTCGCAAAAGAATTTACTTTTGCTCTTTGTTTTTCTAAGCCTACAAAAAAAAACTCTTGAAAATAGTTTAAATTCAGGTCTTATGTTTGTTACAAGACAACAAAATTATCACTTACCTATTCACTGCAGCAGAACCGGTACACAGTGTGCTATGTGCGTGCAGAACTACAGTAGTGCTTGTTGTAGTATTACTGTAATGTAGTCTATGTATACTGTGTACATCATCAAGTACAGGTTTTATTTGTACTATGTACTATTACTGGCCAAACCCACCCAGACACACACTCCTGTGGAAGTTTAAACAATTTATCTTTTTCATAACCTACATGTAGACTAGAGCCATACCCCACTGTTTGTATGTCCACTGTTAAAAGTTATGTCCGAAACAGCAATATGTCCACACAAGTAAAAGTCATTTTTGAACAAAATACTTCAAATTTCACCACTACTTTGGGATAATTGGTGCAACTAAATTAACTATACATTATTTGAGACTCAAGGAAAATGGTTCTTTTCATTATCATTCTTAACTTCCCACATTCAAAGCTTGGGCATTCTGTGAGAGAGACTTCAAAATGATTATCATTTTGTAGGTTCTGCTCAATTGCAGATATTATTTATTTCACAAATGCCAATTTATATTTTTAGTTAGTTGAATTGATAAAGTACATTAAATATTCACCCCACCCACATTACAAATATAAGTTTAAGTCGTCAAAAAATTAAGCGTAAGTGAATTCTGGACATAACAGTTATGTCCGAAATGATTTTTTTCAATATATTTTGGAGTAAAAAGTTTAAAAAGTTAATAATGGTTTTAATTGTTTTTAAGTATCGTTCTTCAATACACAAAACAAGAAGTGTCATAGTTTCAAGATTATAACTTGCCCAAAAATGTTTATTCTTCCATTGGACATGTTTCGGACATAACTTCTATTTCGGACATAACTCATGTGGACGGAAAGTTTTTAATCCACCTCTCTCGTGGAGTTTAGGGGTAACTGTTTCAAGTGAAGATTTTTATTAATTGACAAGTCAATACCACTTGTTCCATCTATAAACTTGATTGATTTCTTAACTGGGGGTACATGTTATAAAGAGAAATGTATTATTTCGGACATAACAAAGTTGTGGACGGAAATATGCATCGCTGTTTTTAGCATTTTGTCACACTTAAACCAACGCATCTGAGATTATGAAAGCAATTGCACTTAGTGCTAGGCTAAACAACCTTTGGGAAAAGGTTAAAGTTTCTGGTTTCCTATTTTACTAATTGATAGAAAGTAGTATCAAGAAAATACCTTAAAATTGGACGGAAAATAGTTATGTCCGAAATGGCTCACTTATGACCTTGTTTTGTTTTTACCGGACATAAATCATTGAAGCTATTGTTGTTATCAGCAAGGCATTTCTCCATTCTATCATCATGTAACATGCAGTGATAGCTTTGCTAACTAATGTCTTTAATAGACAACTGAAACAAAAATATAATTTTCTGATTGAACGAATTTCCGTCCACAAATTGGCCTTTTACCAACATTTTGAAAATCTTGCAAAGCAACTATGAGAAAGTTGTTGCTACTGTAGGTACATCTAGGTGAGTACTTCACATGGATGTTTTAGTTATCTTGACATGATGTTTAGTTTATGTGCTACATATGCTTAAAGGGCATTCTAGCTAATTAGTGCAGTTTAGTGAATTTTCACCCATATAGTGTGATGTCTTAGACGGAGTGTTCATGATAATTGGAATGTTTTCAAAAATGGAATGATGGAAGTTTGATGAGAGTGAAGGAGTGAGTGTGGGTGGTTGCAACGTGGGTGGGTGTAGGGTGGGGGGGGGGGCTGTTTTCCGTAGACACACATACAGGATTCATTTTCCAAATGGCATTTCTATTGTTTAATAATGGCAAGAATAATGTTGGAGTCTTACAAAAACATGTACGTAGCTTACATATCCACCAATAAGGTGCTCAAGTGTTTAAGTTTTTATGAATTATTAGATTTATGTAGCACCTTAAAAGGGTTTACAAGGTGCTGTGGCGCACTCAGCAGCCACTGCCAGAAACACCGGGGCAAACCCCTTCTCGTAGCAATACATGTACATGTAAGTGTAACTGGGTTCTTTTATGTGCAAAACACGGGACCTATGGCTTTCCATCCCATCTGATGGACAAGGCAATTATGGTTAAGTGCCTTGCTTACAGACAAGACCTGGACTCGAACCCACACTCTGCTGATGGAAACACAAGAGCTTTAGTTTAGTGTGCTTGACCGCTCGGCCACAACACACCTACTACAGAGAGATGTTTAACAGTTGACACAGTTAGGATGGTACCTCATCAGCCATTTTCTTCAGAAATGCTGTTCACACAAGAACAAAAAAGCTTTAGTTTTCATTTCCTTCCAGCTTTGGTTTCGCAAAGACAAGAGAGCTTTTTAACATGAGAAAAAAAAAGGGTTGGGAACTTGATGGGCAGCAAGTGCTCTTGAGAAAAATGGTCTATTGAGCTGAGTTTATTCTTAAATTCTGGGTTAAACTTGCTCTGTGGTTAAACAAAATCCCCTTTCACACTTAAATCAAATTCCTAGCAAACTCCAGGGCAAATCTTGTGGACCTGTTGCCACTTGAATCGCCAACCCTGGGAAATTCCTGGGAGCTACCCCTGCTTGGGAACAGGGTTAAACAAGTTAACCCCAGGGTTTGACACACTGAATGTTCATTCTTCCCAGAAAAATTGCATAAAGTGTGAAATGAACATGGGGTGGCGAATGTGCTAAACCTCCCCAGAAATTTCCTGGGGTTTTATTTCCTGGCAATTTGCTCTGTAAAGTAAAAAGGGCTAAAAGGTGTTTTTTCGAATCTCAGCTGTGGGATTTGTGTCCTTGAGCCAGACCTAACGTTGTTGCTTTTTGAGAAAATAGAATTAGCTATTGCTTACCAACTAAAAAGGATGGTATAAATGCAAAATACAGCTAATGGCCTGACGTTTCAACCCGTAGCAGAGTGTTTCTGCTGGGGTCGAAAGCCATTGAGGAAGACTCTGCTGGGGTCGAAACCTCAGGCCAATAACTACTTTGTGTTGTTGCTTTTTGTCAGCCAAGTTAGATGTGAAGCTATACTACATTTCAATTGTGAAAACGAACCCAGAAAACTTGAGGTTTACTTAAGTGTTTTACATTGCAAGCATGCAATATGTCCTTCTTACAGCAAATATTTACCATTGGAAAGTCTGTGGCTTAAGCAAAGGGAAACTTAGGGATTAACCCTGTTACTTAAGAATTTCTCTTCTTCAGGGTGAGTATTAAAGAAAATGGTAGGCTACATGTAAGTTGCAATTTGTTTAGGCTAGTAGCTTTTACAGCAGAAATACCAAGGGTTGGCACAGGACAGCCACCGACTGAATCTAAAAATATAATCCACCGGCAGTTTTGGAGGCTTGAGACAAAACCTCAAACTCAATGTCAGTTTTTATAGTGTCAGTCTCCATACTCCTTTTTTTAAATTGCTTGTCAGAACACAAGTTTTACATAAAAAGTGCTTGTATCTGTGAAGGGAAATTTGTGTACAAAAATGTTAAAAGCTACATTTTTAATGTTAAAAACAACTAAGTGATAATTTGATGGACAAACTTGGGAAAAAATTGTTCTCTCCCTCCCCCAATTTTCTTTTCTCTGCAAAGCAATCAGAAGGTGTCATGACCTTAGTGTCATGACTCCTTAGTGTCCCAAGATCGTTTTCCCACCTTGCAAAGTTTTAAATCCTCCTTTAAATGCTCATTGGCAATCACAATCACTCAATAGGTTAAATTTAGTCTTGGCACAAGGGCGAGAGGTCATTATGGCGTTCATCAGCATGTTGATCAGGACTAAAGATCAATTCACTGAGTAAATGGATCGTTAATCCTGATCAAACTAAGTTTAAACTACTGAGAGAGAAAAGAAAAAAAGGGTTAATTTTATTGTACTCTACGATATAAAGGATTAAGACACCCACCCTAGAAAACTAGCAGGCCTTGTTACTACAACAATAAAACAATACAAATTGACAAACCGTCACAGGCTTGTTGTTGAGAGGGGAATTGTCTGCCACAAATAAGTGGGGTTATCACTCAAAAGGGAGATTAAGTGCATGAGCTCCAGTACCTTCTGATCCTCTTCGAAACGTAGCCTAGTAGGTGCATGCCTGTGCACACTACACAATGGAATTTTAATACACGTTAGCCGGCCGACGGGCTGCAAAAAGTAGAGGGTGCTCTGTAGCTGTTGCGGAGGTAAAAAAAACATCCGTGGAAAGCCAGTTTGGTAAAGTTTGGCGGAAAAAGATGTCCTCCAACATGAAGTGGTTAAAAGATACAAATGAGTTATTGTCGGGACCCAAATTTTATCTCGCTAAAACACTATCTTTCGATATCAGCATCTATGTATGAGCATTGCATAGCATACGTAAAATGTTTAATAATTTTAGTCATTTTGAAAAACCATCATCTGTCAAAATTCTTTCAGAAAGAAAGTTTCTTTTTTTTCATCTCTTTTGGTGAAAAATCAGGTGATGAAGCTTTAATCACCTCTATCTTGAGGAAAACTGGGCCTACATAGGATTTGGTTAGAGTTAGACTGAGTATTGACACACCGTGATCAAGCACTGGGTCCATGAACTGAACGCACTTGCACACTACACTGTACAAACTACATAAAGATCTTTTACTCATCTTCTTGAAGACTCAAAGGTTTGCTGATAAACGAGACCTCTTCATCGGGTTTCATTTAGATTCATTAACCAATAATGGAATCCAAGAATTGCTTTCTAAGAAATTAGTTCTGTGGATTTGAGACAAGAGATGACCTCGTTCCTAACACAAGACCAGGGTGGAAAAGTGTCAGAATGGATGATTCATTGAGCGAGATAAGAAATCACCTGGGAAGATTTGGACTTTGATGAGCAATGTTGAGTTCTTTCTTTTACTTTTGGTACATTACTATATTGTTATGTAAATTGTATCATCTAGACCTCCCAGCAGTGTTGCATTTGTCATATGGATTCGTAAACAAACAAAAAACTATCTTTTAATATATTTAAAAAAAACATTACAAGAAACTCATTTGTTTACTATCCTTCAGACCATGTGGTATCACGTTTACAAAAGAGATACAGAACTTGGACTTCCTGCAGGCACAATTAATTTGTACGCAGCTCAACAGAAGAGAACGTCAAGTCTTACACTTTATGAAAATTGCAACATCTCCCACATCGTTTGATTTGAAAACTTGTTCAGCTGTTATTTGTTACGATGCTTGATTTTAAATAGTAATATGTAAAAGTTTTCATGTGAGACCAGTGTCTTGCCTACCAGGATAAGCCCAGGAAGTTGCAAGGCCACTCTTTTTGTAAGCAATGTGACATGGTCTATAAAAATGACACTCATAAACTCTCACCAGAAAATTGAAAAGCTGGTGTTCTTAGAACCTTGTGTAACTCTGCTCCAACTATGACCATAGACTGAGATCTTCATTTTTACTTTGAGCTATTATTCAACCTTTTAATCCAAGTTTCACTGGATAATTTGGGTTTGTTTTATCCACCCCCTCTCCCCACTCCAACCTTTCCCTCACCTCCTCTGCTTCATGCTGCCTGCCCCTCTTCCCATTCCTTTTCCCCCGTCACATTGCCAACATCTCCCTTTTTCCTTTTTAGGATTTTTAATTTTTGGGGTGATTTGTATTGAGCTTCCTTGGTATTTTAAATGTTCAACAAGATGTTTGAATGCTTTTTACACTGAGCATTTAATTGACTACAGAAGAAACCCACTGTATACTCCACTGGGAGTAAAATGCTTACAAGTGTTTTGAACGTGATTAAATATAATTTGAATCTTGAATTTTGGAAGAAGCTCTAAATGCCATCATCCCCTCATCTTTTGACCCTAATGATTAAAACAACAATTAAATCACGTATTATAAGCATAATAGTAACCAATTAACAAAACGAATATCAGGTTCACGGGACTCTTTTGTGTTTTACCGCCTAATAAAATAATATTTAAGAGAAGATCACAGATCCTCTCCCAAGACCACCCTCTGAACACTTAAATCCTTTAACTCGTTGACTGCCGCCTACGAGTATATTCGTAGTAACAGGTGTAACGGATTCTGCCACTACGAGTATACTCGTAGAGAATGAAAGGCTTTTGTATTGTGGATTGAATACACTGGCATCACTGAGAACGCAACAAATACGTTTCTGGCAGTGGTGAGGACACATCCTGAGAATTTGTATTACAACATGTAGACACCAACAATGTCTTACCTACTTGGTATGCACGCATGCGCACCACACTTGGCAAATGGGAACGCCCTACGAATCTATGACTGGCAGTCAACGTGTTAATGAAACATTTGAAACACAATAACTATATTTGTAAACGCCATGTGGGCAATGTTTGTTTTAACTGGCACACCGTGTAGCAATTCATTTGGAAGATGTGGAATTTCTGTGAAGAGACAGCTCCCATGTAATGTTCCTACCAACCATCTGCTTCAATTAGGCGTCTCTTAGGTGTTTTTTTTAAGGGGTTTTTGTTTAATATTAATAGATCAATGCCGCTCTGTGTAATTAGGGCTGATGATTTACAGGGAGATGGGCCATTCCAGCGTCACTCGCATTTCACTTATTTGCATCCTTTTACATTCTTAGTGATGTAGTTTTTACAATACAGGGAATTACTCTTTCATTTTTGGTTTGGCAATACTCACTATATAAGGCATGAACCCAATGGTATTAAAAAAAATTATTGATACTCAGTATGAGCATGACACTGGTGGACAAAACCGTCACTTGCATTTCGTGAAATGGACATGCCAAAAATTAACTTGGTTTCAATTGAAAAGTTTCCTCAAACCAAATGTACCAGAGCCAAATGGTTATATGTACTAGATACCTACATGTACCATACTGAAGTATAAATGAGGGTATCAAGAATCTACAACAATTAACTGTATTTAAGTTAGAGGGGAAAAATGCTGTCACTCACATTTCCGTCACTCGCATTTTCGTCACTCGCATTTCACTTTGTAAGTCGTTTCAAACAACATTTATTTATTATAAACATTTTGAGGAAGCTGAGTGCACAAAACACTTTACAATGAACGAATGTATTCTTTGAAATAATTACAAATGTACTATAATTTGATAATCCACACTTGCAAAGGCACTAGCTCTCTAGATTCTGCAGTCCCGTACTAGATTCCTTAAGTTGTTAAAGAATTTGTATTGTATTCATCCATGTACATACATAATCTGAATTAGCTCACACCACAGGAACCTTATAGCCTACATGTAGGTTACACTTTCACGATTTTTGTGAGGATTGGCGGGGACTGTGTCCACGATCGACCAAGGAAAATTTCATCGTGATGAGTTGGGCAAAATGGACCACAACTCTACATGTACCTCAGGGAAGGTACTCCTACGGTTAGGCAATGGGATTGGGCCCAAATCTTTTGAACCTCTCTATGTGTTAGTAAGGGCTGTATCAGTGGTCAGGAGGAAAGAAGTTACTTTGCTTCCTGTCACCTTAATGAGATGCATTTGTGCAATGTCTCTGATTGGTTCAGCTTTGTGAAAGACATCATCCAAGTGGAGATTGTCATTTAATTTTTTTAGGCCTACCGCTTTTAATTGTTTACAATCCTCAATAGCACAAATATTATCTTTAAATTACAACAAATATTTTCTTTTTATTTCCTTTTGTAGTAAGTAGGCTTCTTCATACTGCAAATAATATATAAATAATCAATTTAAAATATCTTTCGGTTCAATACATTCAGACTGAATGGCAGAGAATTGTAGAAAGTGCAAGGATCTGTAGACTGCAGAAGAGCATGTACTAGTGCCACATGCTGCTTTGTGGCGACTGTGACAGGTCCTTTGGATATGCAGTGCATCATGGGTACCACAAATTATGCCTGCCCTCTATAAGCCTAAGACAATAGGCATACAAAATGCATTTATATGTACATGTACATGTACACATACATGTACATTTCTTCCCTCAGTACTATCTTTGTATGCGTTCTTATAATAGAAAGCAGTATTGTCAGTCGCATTTCATTTGTCACTCGCATTTCAAGTCACTCGCGTTTCAAATTTCAAGGGCTCTCTATTATAATTTGCTGGGTATTTTGTTTAAATATTTGTTGTTTTTATATTTGGTAGTGTGGGAGAAGCAAATTATCAATTGTCAAAAATGTAATCACTACCAGTTAAAAAAAAAGAAAAAAAAAGAGATCTCTCTGTCACTCACATTTCATATCCCTCTTCGTCCACAGCTGTGAACCTATAAGTCTTCAAGAAAAGTCAAGGGCAGATTTTCTGTTTATTTATTTTTAAGGTATACAGTCATACTGCTCAATTGCATAAATACTTTTGTGAAAACTGCTTTTTCATGGAAAATTAATGCTGACAAATGAAAATGCATATTAAAGTAGTTTATTTTTCAAGCCAAACATAACTAGGAAGAAATGCGACATATTTCATAGAAAACGATAAAGATTTGACTAAAAAAGTTTATATCCTGGTCCTTACATCTATTGGCAATAACTTAAAAGTGAAACGGAATTTCAGAAATGAATTTGATTTTTGGGGCCATGTCCCTGTTTGCTTGGAATTGCCCAGATGCATATGTAAGTATAGTTTTGTGTTACACCAAATTCAACAAAAGACCAAGTCTGCAAACACAAATGTTTGTTTATGGCCACATGTCTAAATTTGGTAACAACCATGGAGGTAGAAAGCAGTTAACCCAATGGTTCAAACACCAAGCTTAATTGCTTGTTCTCTACAATTGAAAACTGAAAGGTTGGTTGATTTGCTCTTCATCGATAAAGTTAAAGAAACATTAATCTCAGAGGGTTTTTTTCCAATTTGGGAAACAGTGAATGGGGCCTGAGGTGGGATTCGAACCTGAGACCTTGTACATTTCATGAGCAGATGTCTTGATAACAACCAAAAACTAAAACTAACACGATTGAAAACCAAACTTGAATCCAGAGCCCAATATTGTAGGGCAGACTACATAGGTACAAACACTTACATAGAGCACAAAACAATTCTGCTTACCAGAGTAAGGTTACCAGCCAAAATACAATATCACACACACCGTTTAGGACTGGTATCCTGCTTATTTTTGCTAAACAGAAAGTTATTAAGCAAAATTTTCTGCTTTTGCAGCTCTGTGAAATTAGACCCTTGTCTCATGGAATACGTCTGTGAACCATTTGACCATTATGAAGGTGTTCTATGCACACTGAATAAAATATGGCTTCATCAACTGTTTGAGATCATCTGCCCAAAATCCCTGCGGGATGAATCACATGTATACATAATACGTAATTACTGCCACCACCTGCTTTAGATTAGTGCAAAAGGATTAGCTTTAATCCTTGTGTCAATAATGAAGATAACAAAATATTCAACCAATTATTTGCAACTTCTTGAAAATGCTCTCAAACTGATTACCTCCATGATTAGATGCGTTTACAAGGGAGAACAAATATTTTCATTCGACTTTATTTACCAAATGGCATATTTTTCTGAAAGTGAATTAAAGAATTTTAGGCCCCATTTAATCTAGTTAATTTTAATTTTCGGCTAACAATTCTCTTTCATGGCTTTATTGAGACAATTTGGATTAAGCCATCAGGGTTGCATTGGGAACACCCACTGTTCTCAACGGGGAACACTATTCAGCCCCTTTTCACACTTGAAGAATTTCCCCAGGGATTTTGGTGAGAATCTGGCAGACCTGTTCTCACTTGAATTCCAAGCCTGGCAGCTCCAAGGAAATACATACTGTGTGTACACCAGGGCACAATTTCATGGCTCTACTTACCGTAAGCAAAGAATCGGCGCTTACGGAAGCACGAGAATTCCACACTTACGTCAAGCGTAATTCACGGGTTAGCAGAGAATTTTTGCTTGTGTTCGTGCGTACTCTACATTACTAGGCATTCTTCAGAAATTTGGGGCTTGCAGTTGCACAGTAAGCGGAGAATGGTGATCGCAAGCGCAGAATTCGGCGGTAAGCAGAGCCATGAAATTGGGCCCTGTACATTGTAAATGATGCTACATAGTACCCAGGAAAATAGCTACATCCAGGGAGGAAGGGTATCCTAAGCGTGATAACCCTCCCAGGGTGAGCGAACCGAGTGTTCGCTTTTTCCATAAAAATTGCAGCAAGTACATTATGAACTGGACATGGGATGGTAGAGGCAGGGTTTGCCCTCAATGTTTTCAGTGACTAGCCACAGCAGGACTAGTTAGCTTGTCGTTTCAAATGGTCAGCTTTTTCACCAGTCCATACTTCATAGATACGGATGCCTTTTCAACACTGAACTGGCCAGCCGGTCTACTTAGAGAGAATTTCAACTGGTCCTGAGGTGTTTTAGGTAGGAATAATCAGCTGTGGCTTACAGCCGAAGTATTGCGATTTCGCAGTGAACGCAACTCATATTTTCTCACAAGAGGACTACAAGTCCCGGGGTTTATTTTATGAGAACCTTTGTTTTCTTTCCTTTGTCAAGGCAGGGTTTCATTGTTACAACGATATTTTCAAAGGAAAAATTATTACTCCGGAATTTCCAAAATGTTCTCCAAAATAATACTGTGCAAAAGCATGGAAAATTTCTGTTGAAATACTGACTCGAGTGGTTAAAGCAAATATTGCCACAAAAAATGTTCCCACAAAAATAGAGTGAGTATTAAGTAGCAAGGTGGGCCACCTCATGTGCTCGAAAAGAGGCACAGTGTGCAATCTCAAGTGATATTAAATATTTTTGTGAAACAGAAGCTTGATGGATGATAGTTGATGAAGGAATTTTCATCCTAGCCTTAGACCCTTATAGATGGTAAGTGAAATCATTACTTTCCTTATTCTATGCATTTTGTCCGCCTGCTGGTATGGTTTTACTACATGTTGGATGCATGTAAAATGAAATCAAATTCAAACACTTACTCCGTGCATTTTGTCACCCTACCGGCATGTATAGACACATAATGTGTAGATTGTTGAAGCCAGTGTATTAAGTACTCTGTTATTAGCTGGATTTTTATTTTATTTTGTGGGGCTCGATTTTAATATTGACATTTTTTTGTTCTTAAATGTGTCCTTGGCTTTAATTATGTAGGGCCTACCAGTACAAACAATGAGTTATTGCCACTGGGTACATAGAGCAGCGTGTGGTAATCAATGTACACCAAGGGAATACAGAACAATTAAAAAAAACACTAGCATCACAACAAACTGTATGTAAATTTGGTGACTGATTGACAAGCAGGTGTATACTAGTATTGTACATGTAGTTCTTTTAGAGCTGAGTTGTATTTATTTATTTATTTATTTATTTCTTCTTTACCCTGGGGAGACCTCTCAGTTAAACACTGTTTTTCAGAGGTGCCCAGCAGCTACTGTACAAACAAACATCAAAATTATTTTTAAAAATGACTAAATGAATAAGAGCATGATTAAAAATAGAAAAAACAGCCAAATTTAAATAAAGGCCACGGACATATATGTACAACACAGAATCGTTATCACAAGCAAATGTACAATAAAGAAAAAGGTTAAAAATCTGGGCCAGCCAGGAAAAGCACTGGCCCACATGCCCCATCTATTAAAATTTCAAATTGCGCAGCTCTAAACAATCATACTAAGCTGAAATCTTCCGCAATTGTGAAAAAAAATTTGCATACAATCATCTGCATTTTGTAAAAAAAACTTCCCACAACCAAAATGAAGGAAAAACATCAGAAAATTTCTTACCATGGTTTGACATTTTTAATATTAAACATTCACAATAGTGTTGCTATTATGCTATGTAAAATAGGAAAACCCTTTCATACTTACCAGAATCAATTACGGTGTCTTGAAGCAAGACTAAAAGCTCAGGGTGTCTGTCCACGTAACCACTCTCAGTGGATGCCACCTTCAGGGTAGTCTCCATACCGGGCGTCAAGTCAGTCCAAATCATAACACCCTGATTAGTTTGTGGCTCATCCAGCCACAACTGGAAGATCCCGGTAATGTCAATTGAGAAAGTCTCCCCACTTTGACAAGTTAAGTAATCTATGTCAACTTTACTGCTCGCCGTGGCAACTGCAGCATCGTGCCCGGTTGTGTCGACACCATCTGCCCACCAAACGTTGCCAACATTTCTGTTTGATGATGTCACAGCAGACTGATCCCATGGTTGAAGTAATTGGGACACTTGGACGACCCCGCTGAAAACACTTTCCCTGACGGTGCCACTCATGTAATCCACAACACCAACACAGGACAGTCTAAGAGTTGCCTGAAGGACTTCGGAGTGGTCCAAGTTAGTGAAGTTACCTTCTGATCCCCATTTGCTTTTTTGTTTGAATTCGTCTATGTTGAACTTGAGCAGGATCCTGCTGTCCAGGCCGTCATCTCTCCTGCCGACTTCAAGAAACTCTGTCTGATAGTTTGTGCTTCTGCTTCCGTGAATAAAAGTATCTTGGGTTGGGCTGAGATGATACCTGCGCACATAATTAATCTGTGCTGATGACACTTGTATCAGCAGAAATACTATCGTCACATAACAGTACAAATGGCACATGTTGATTGAGAGCTCATGTCATGATCTTATAGAGCATGCAAAACATGTAGTCCTACTCACTGCAGCTAAATAGACTGCCTGGGTTAAGCTAAGTTAGAGTACCCTGGCCTGGATTAAGTTAAAAAGTTTTAGAGAAAAAAACTGGCAATTCAAAACTGTCACTGACTACACTGCTTGCAAGTTAAATTTAATTCCCAGTTGTCTTTGCTTGTCGAAGTTTATTAAGCGAGGGTACAACATACATCAGAAAGTGAAAAATGTTGTGTGCATCGACAACTTTATGAAGGCAGTACAAGTACAAGCATATACAGGCAACAAAAGACTCTCTGACAGAGACATGGAGATGCTAAGAGATATAGTAGAGCACTGTGCAGCAGGTTCTCAGTGTTATTGACCAGACAAAGCCAATATCTTATGTATGTCATAACAACGCGCAGCAAGGTTATCCATTGGTAAAGCTTGGTGTGATGTCATCCACGATGGTGCATATAAATGAAGTACATGTATAATGCAGAACCACTCACCAGCTCAGTGGTCTGATGTGTTGTGATTAGACACATCCTGTCTATGGGGGTACACTATCAAAGTGCTGTATGGTGTAAAAAAAAAATGGTAGAAGATGGAAATAAATTGCGGAAATAAAAAGACATTCTTTGGAACAACAATATCACAGGAAATATTTTATCACAGATGTATAAATCTCAGAATAAATGCAATTGTGTCCAACATGTATCTGCCTTATTTTCGAACATTGTATAACATTGCCTCTTTTTCAAACACATCACTTGACCTTACAATGACCTTTGTGAAAAAAACAAGTTTTGACAAACACATTTTCGGGATGTCAGCTCTGAGCTTACAAGTGTATGCCTTGATAGCAATCACTGTTTCTAGGATTGTTACTTTTGTCATCAGTTTGTTTTTCACAAGTGAAACAGGATCTAGACAACTTCTGCGGAACATCTTCTACGGGAAAAATAAAATGATATGATGAAGGTATGACAAATATGCTGATGCAGTGCTCTCCCTTAACAGTGATCCGCTGGCCAAATGGCAGTTAAAATTCACTCCAAGTGGTCTGGCTAGATAGTTCAGTGTTGAAACGCACACCTATTTAATATAAATTATGGAAAAGTGCAATTTAGCTGATGGACCAGTGAAATGAAAAGCTAACTGGTCCTGCTGGCTAGTCACTGAAACAAATTATCGGCAAACCCAGACATGGTCAACAAATCCACTCAGTATGGCAGAGTCCCTTTTTTGTATTTTGTTTAATTCAAATTTAACCGGACACTTCAGATTTGTTGTTTGTTTTTAAATCAGATCGATGAAAAGTTTGTGGTTACAGATGACCTAGTTGAAATTGCCAAAGGAGGAGTTTTTGGTGATGCAAAAAGAGAAAATACCCAATTAGTAATACAGACATACTAAAATAATATAGGAACTGACCGAGGGAGGTTATGCTACGCTCTGTAGAACTAGTAGTACTAAGCAGTACTAGCAGTGACTAGACAACTTTAACTTCGCTGCAATAATCGTACATGCAGTTCGTGTTTGTGTCCCTTTGACCAACAAACAAAAGAAGTAGGAGGGGATGATGGACCATGTATTAAAATTTGGCAAACCTTTTGGATGATCTGACCTACTGATGGAATAGAATTGATCCCCACTGCTGGTTGAAGTTTATGCTGGTGCTACATTCATATTCACTGTGATAGAAATGCAATGTTTGAATATTCAGAAGTTATGGTTATACTTAGTTTCACCCAGTCTGCCGCCTTTTTTTAATACTTTAATTTGGGGATATTTAAATTAGGCTTCTATTGAAAATTTAGTTTGATTGAAGGATCACTTTTGTGATAATGACAGTGCAATTGGTGAGTATTTTTTTATGTGAAATTCTGAAAAACAGTCCATAAGTTTTGACAAATTTTAAGGAAGTGGCTATATTGCATGTACCGGGTAACTTTAAGTATACACTATTAAGCCCGGTCTACAGTAATAGCGCCCTTTTGACACAAACAAGACTAGCCGACATTATACAAGGCTTTCATTACCTCAACATTAGAACCATAGCTGGTGATTTGTGGATGCCAAGGATTTTTTTACAGAGAAATAATGTCTGAATTCACAAATTCTGATTCCCATCTTGTGATTACAAAGTTAACAATGTTGGACTATGGAGGTCTTCCATGGTTGGACAGCACTGACTAACTTTAACTTTATCTTTATAATAAAGTTTCCAGAACAACAGTTCGTCCCAAACAACAGTCACTGCGCATGTTCAGTGACAGTGACGTTCCGGCTTTAGAATGTTTACTTAAAAATAGCCAGTGCCAGAAAAATTTGTCATGACATAACCCTCTCCTGTCCACGAACTTGGGAGCCTACTGTCATGACTGTACTCAGGTTCTATAGCAGTATAGGGAAGTAAATAATTAAAATAGTTGACTTGATATCTCACTGATCCTTACTAAAATACTACGTAAGAAAGCAGTACTAAATACTAAACTAGATATCATTCATGTGAAGAACAGAAACATGTATCATAAGTAACA
The DNA here is from genome assembly GCA_023634235.1 of Pisaster brevispinus. Lineage (NCBI taxonomy): Eukaryota > Metazoa > Echinodermata > Asteroidea > Forcipulatida > Asteriidae > Pisaster > Pisaster brevispinus. The sequence continues at coordinate 14,860,429 of JAMKCF010000009.1, forward strand.
CAAGAGTCGAGACACTGTGCCAAAAAAATTAACACCAACATGGTCAACAATATTAATTATTGTCTAGTTGGTTTAACTTTTTAAGCTCGACGTAGCCCAACTTTTCGAATCGGTACTATTTTGTAATTGTAGTCCACCTCAACAAACAGTGAGCAGTGGGACTGGGACTTAACATGCATGTGTTATTACACATACCAAGTTCCAAGTTGTATATACATCATCTGCAACACGAATCACGTAATTTACTTACATTAACCATGCATTAACTTGAGTGAAACTCCCACCATCTTTACCCGTCTCTTGCATCTAAGTTGACCGACCTGCACTGTTGCATGCTGAAGTGTTGTTGTTTAGGGCAAGAAATTCGTCTGGTGCTCAACTCCCGCTGATTAATAAAGTAACGATGCAGTTCAGAACAAGACCTCAGTACACGAGAGCTATTCCATTCATCAAAAGTTTTGAAGTGTTCAGTCGACGTCATTTCAAACCGATGAAACTTGTCACTAGAGGGGGTAGTTTACGAAAGGCGAAAGACGGGTGCTCATCACAGACATTATAATACCTAGGTGCTCATGTCTGTGGGCGCACAACACTAAACTCTCACAGCAACTAAATGCTAAATATTCAAAATACTAAACAAAATATTTAAAAAATTGAAGTCTCTCAGCCTCTTGAAAATCTTGAAAACTAAACTTCAGATTTTTTCAATATTTGGCTGGTCAGCCGTTTGGAATTTTTGCTAATTACCCCAGAAAAGCACCCCGAAAATGTGGGGGTTTCCAAACCGACTTCCTGTCAGTTTTCATGAAGCACTTCTCCACTTTCCAAGCCAAATAGGACCAACTTTAAAGCCTAAATTTATCCAGTATTTTCAAAAGTTGAAGCACAGAAACCCAAGGTTGTGATAACTTGCATGGCCCCCAAAATGTAAATACTCAAAAGAATTTCAGGGCTGCAAACTATGATAATCAGTTTGGCGCATGAAATTTTGCATATTTAGTATAGTGCACCCAGAAAACTCATCAACGTTGCCGCCGGAGTGACGGAAGAAGGAGCCATCAGCTACCCGCTTGGCTCATACAAGTTCCCACTTTTGTCTGAAAGGTGTCGACTATGACATGGCTCTTGACGGAGCTAGCACGGCCTCTATACCGGTAGTTGCTCTTCAATCATTCGCATTCGCAAACAGTGTGTGAACCAGGTTTTCTCATCTCGTTCCTGGGTAGGTTTCTACGCAAGTGTATTTCCAGCTGGTGGCTACGTGTTTCGGGTAGATCTCTTCCACGATTAGCCAATCAGCATGCAGGGGGGTGCAGGACCGTGACGCAATTGCACTTTGGGGCGATGTGGGTGGAGCAGATCGGCCTCCACGAACGCGTATTATTGTTGTGAATGGTCGTGGGACTACGGAGCCCCTAAAGGGACAGGTAAAACAATATATATATTGACAAGGTAAAAAAAATACTGAAATTATTTCGTTCCCTTGAATTATTATTTCATTCCCTCAAAATATTATTTCGTTACCTCGAAAACACATGTTCGTGACGACGATGTACACAAAATGTACTGTCAGGACTGTAACCTTGTTCGTGCTGGTTTTGCACTCTGTCCGATTTAGGGCTACTTGTGCATAGTGGCCTGAAAGAGCGGTCTGAAGGTGATACACATTGTCTACTAACTTAAGATGTTTAAATCAGAGGGTGTACGAACGTTGGTGTTGTCTAGTTCATAACTGTGAAATGTAAAGCTCTCACAGATGATGCTGTGACATTATGGTATTTCCACTGATTGCTTGTTGAGTGGTTTGATAATTCAAAGTCAGTTGAGCACAATTCGATACAATGACTTGGTTAAAAAAATGATGTTATTGCGAAAAACTTACGCCGGTGATTGTCAAGACTATTCGCTACTTGCAAATAATCAAGATGGGAAAATGAACAGTTATCAAAGAAAATACGGAAACAAACCTTTGGTTGAGCTTCTCTTATGTCATTATTACAATCAAATCAATCTTTCAATGGTGCGCACAATACTATGATTAGTCCAGCTGGAACTTTGATAAAATTAATACAATAGAATCATCTTTCCACTAAATCTTCAGCACATCAAAATCTTCAAGATGCAAATTCTTGCTAGTAACTTTAATCTAAGTCAGACAACAAAAGATAACTTCTCAGAAATATCAGATGTACACCACCACTATTGACCTAATGTAGGCATCGCGTAAAGCCAGCACAGTTCTTATTTCCAAATCTCATCATTGGCTTCTGTCGCTAAATTGGTGGCCCATTAGTAGCGGTTTATATTTCAAATGCTCCAACTTTGTCTTTGCCTTTGCTAGCCATGCCGACTCCTAAATCTTGTATGCTCCTCAGCACAGTTATTGCTTTGAGCCTTCACTGATAGGCCATAGCTTTCTCCACACAGTAGCTCTTTTGCTCTCCACTCTGCCTGGTTTAATCACGGTTCACCACAAAATGGTGCTGCACACAGCAATAATTATTTTTGGTTGCCACACAGGCAAAACACACAAATTTCTGAGATTAACTGATGGCCCTATGAGCCCTCCTTGACAGCAGACGTTGCCCACATAAATTTCAACAGCCGACAGAGTGGGAAAAAGACATGTTGCTTCGCTGCTGTCTCATGGTGATCTGCCTGGACTACGCCCCAAAACCTACATCCCAATGCCTTACTATTTGCATAAAATTCTGCCTCACTATCAACACTTTAAATCATAAGAATAAATGTGCATAAATTAAAGCCTCACTTTCAAATCTTTAAACCATACTCTGACTGAATAAAAGCTATGGCCCCTAATGTACTCTACATTCCATAAATCTCTGCACTGGGTAGGAATGTAACCTGGCTGTCTGTCCGTTTGACAGAACAAAACCAAAACTATGTTGCCACGTACATTGCCGACCAGTATCCCTACTACTTCTACTAGCAAGTGTAAGATGGAATTTTAGCAATTTACAATTAATTACAATAAATCAAATAAATTATGACAGTGATGGAAACGCGTCCTCTCTCGACGAGCGCCCTCTCTCCCCTTTCTCATTTGAGTCAAATCATATATCATATTACAGCTAAGGTCATGAAGTTATAGTTAATGTAATAAACTTAACTTAGTTAATTAGTTTACTTATAGTTATAATGTTATGAAGATTTAATTAGCCAATCTTAAAACCACTATATCTCAAAACGTACATGTCCGATCAGCAACCTTTCGTCGATGTTATACTTGTGGGATACTGTATAATTGTTTGCTGGCCTAAAATGCCGGACGACGTCACCATGACATCATTTTATGCGCGTTTTGTGTCTGTGTACAAAACCCATGGCTCTGAAAAGTGTAAGTGTTTGGTTGGTCAAGAAAAGTAAATTTTAGTTACCCCTAATACACAAATCATTTTAAGAACACAAATGTTTTTACTCAGAGAATCCTAACCGAGAGAGGACCTACAGTTAGTGTAGAGCCCATCCGATTTGTGCATGAACGGTATTTGCAATTCCTCCCTACGTATGTTCTTTTTGATGAGGATAAGTTACATACCATCTTGTACCTTATACAATTTGTTAGAATGGAAAACTTTTTTTTTCATCGTGACGCCATCAGGTTACTGTTATTCTTAAGAAATCATATCTCCTGAAATGTCATGGAGTCATAACGTTTGTTCTGTCGTGTATCTTAGAATACTTGCGATATTTTACTCAAAAAGATGACCTCACTTTGACCTTTACTTCCGGTCAAAACAGGAAGCTCTAAAAAAAATAATAAACAATCATAACTCCAGAACCAGATGTCATAAAGTCGTACGTTTGTCTTGAAATTGTGACACGTCTTGAAATTGTGACACATTTGAAATGATAGCGACAAACATGACCCTACTTTGACCTTTCCTTCCGGTTCAAACAGGAAGTTCAAATGTAAGTAATCACATTTCTTGAACCATATGTCATCAAACCACCATTAACAATTTATTCAAATACGTGACCTCAATTTGACCTTTATTCCGGTCCAAACAGGAAGTTCAAATTAAATAATGGCAACTTCTGAACCAGGTGGGGTGAGGGTTTGGATAAGAGTTCTATAGCACAAGGTTCATTGAGAATGAAGGTAAAGGTTGGGATCAGATTAAGGGTTAGGTTTAAGATCAGTTTTAGAGTCAGTATCAAAATAAAGATCAGATTTAGGATTTTAGTCACACTTCAAGTCAAAACAAAGGTCTGTCAAGGGTGAAGGCTCTTGTCTCTCAAAGTCAGACAAACTTTTAAGGTCTGGAGCGCGCACTCAAAGGAAAAACGGAACAGCTTTGTGTTTGTCCTAAGGACAAACACTTATTGTCTAGTTTACTTTTGAAATTAGTTATGACAGGGTGATCATTTGATACAGATGATGTTTTTGTATTAGTCAATAGTAATGATCATCAACTTATTCCGCATATTAATAACAACAAAAAAGAAAGAAAAATCATCCGCCCACCTCCCCCTCTAAAAAAAAAGAAAGAAAAAAGAACAACTAGGCATTACTTTTTTTTAAACAAAAACGAGGTGTTCGGTGTAGACATGTCCGAGTTAGCAGACATTGTGTTTTCAAAGAGAAAGTCGTGTAAACATGTCTTATTATGAAAAATTGATATACGTAAAGTGAATGGTGAAAGAATTCTGAAATAAGAAACTTTAACTAATTTAAAAACCGATGACGTCATTATGTTTTCATAGCTCATTTTTTTATCAACACATTAAGTTTTATAAGTATGTGCTAAGTTTTAAACTTTCTGAAATTGTAACAGGTTTTAGCAAATGTTTTGTTTAAATTGGAAGGCCTATGGGTAAAACTTTATCCCATATAGAGAGACCATCTAATTTCAAGATCATATTGTTTGCAGGCCTGGGATTGATTATTTTCACTTAAGCTTCCAGTTTTTACCAGAATTGAAGGTCACACGGAGACACACTTTGTGTAATTATTATACAAAATGTCAAGAGCTTTCATATGGTGCAAGTTATGTATGTAACAATTTTGGTCTCCAGATATGAATTGTTTAGATATTAAAGGTTAATTAAATGTTAGGACGTCATCGATGTCAACATCATCCCGAAAATAATTGCGGTTTCATCTACACACTCAAGTCTAAGTACATGTAAATTTTGAGGTCTCAGCCCCTTTTCGGTTTAGGGTATAAGTTTTTGAAGTATAGAATTTCGTCTTTCAGTTACGACCAGAAGTAAAGGTCACAGAGGGTCACACTTTGTGTTATTTGTAAAGTACTCCAGGGTCTTTCACATGGTGCAAAGATCTTGTTTATTGCAATTATGGATCTCCAGATATGTTTTTTGTAAATATTAAAAATTGATTTAATGTTATGACATCATCGATGACGTCATCATCCCTAAAACCTTCGCGGTTTCATCGACACAGTAATTAGGTCTAAGTACATGGTTAGTTTAAAGTCAAAACCCTTTTTGATTCGCTTTTTGTTTTTTGTTTTTTTCATTACAAAAAGTCCGTCAATGACCAGTTCTCCCGGAACTCCCGTAGGAATTGTACAGCAAATACTCAGCCTTAGTGTTAGCCACTACTGTGTGAAACGAACCATATGGTGTAAACCTTACATAGAGACACATGTTCAAAATATCATCTCAAAATAATATTTGCTTGAATTGATTTGATTATTTAATCAAAAGGATCTTATATCTAATGCTTTGGGCAATTAAAAAGTGATCTGGCTTTCCACAAAAATGTATTATACATGCTAATATCGAACTGTTACTCAAAAAGTAAGGGGCGGTGTACGAGTGTAATTTTGCCTGTGGCAGAGTTTTTATAATTGTTTCAAAATTGGTTTGCATAATGGCCTTCATGCAGACAACATATGCATAAAATAGTTAGTGCCTGACGTTTCGACCCAAGCAGAGTCTTTCTCGACAAACATAAACAGGTATACTGGTGTAATAAAAGCAGTCAAAGTGGAAATAGATGATAGAGATGAAAGCACACAGAGAAACCAGGAGGATGAACAGAGAGGAGGGTAACAAAAAGGGGGTTTGGAGGAAGGGGCTGGTTTAACCACAAAAGGAAGGGAACACAAAGGACAAAGTCAATGATGGGGAGAGGGAGAGAAAAGTAATTGATTAGCAATGAGGCAGACTGGAGGGGGCTTATCTGTGGTAAAAAGGAGAAGTTATAAGGAGAAGTTATTAGTCATTTCCTTCGTGGATGTTCAGACCATGGGGTTGAATGGTCTGGAGACGCCTTATTCATAGCTTCTCCCAGACGAACAACCTCTCTGTGGTTTCCTAGTGCCTCAATGTCCTGTAAAATCATGTCACAAATGGAGTGATTAAGAAGATTGAAGTGATGTCCTACGGGTGTACCCAGCGTATGGGTGTTGGCTGTGGATCTGTGGCCGTGGAAACGTCTCTATTGAACACCATGAAACTGTGCAAGATATTAAATGGATTAGATTAGCGGTGGTGCAGGTGACATGACTCCTTGTCTTATGGGTGGTACCACCAGTATGGCTGGTGAAGGAGTCCGATTCTCTGATGTGCTGATGTGTTCCTGTGGCAAGGGGGGGGGGGGGGTTAACAGTATCATTAATGGGTGGTAGGGTGGTGAGGGGGGGGGGGGACTTCTGCCCGGACGATGAGATCCCTGAGACTGAGTGGCCGTCTGTAGGGGTTAGGTTTTCACATGGAGGGAATACATAGGGTATAGGTTTCCATTGGGTATATTTCCACTAAGTGTCTGCCAAGTTAGTAAAGTGGTGGCCACCAGTTATGCCACTATTATAAATGCTCAACGAGCCAACGTGGACAAGGAACGCAATCATATTGAATACAGTATGGAACTTCTTTGTAAACTTTATATAAAACAAATGTATGGCGCACGATTCGTAAGTTGGGAAATAGTTTCCGGGGGGCGGGGACACAATATTAGCCGGGTGGAGGCCCAAATTATTTCACGTGTACAAGGCGGACGGAACAACCTCTGGAGAGGGCGACTTTCTACCTGACGTGGAGCTGTCCAGTCTCGGGAGAGACAATACATTCCCAAACCCTACGAACTTCAGCGCCCGCTGGCGGCCCAGGGACAGAATCTCCTGACACAGTGGCTTAGCTAGAATGATCTTTTTTTTTAAATGAAAGTAACATTACGAGAGATATTGCAATTTCAGCAAAAACATTTTATTTTACAGTACTTCACGTACGGCCGAATTACTTCCATTTGAAAATGAAAAAAAAATACAAAGAGTCTCTTAGAATGTTAGTTAACATGGTGATCAAACATAAATGTGTATATACTTTTAGACGTAATTTTTGATCTCATTTTGTAGATGGATACTGTGCAAACAACCTTGGGAAGCACAACGGTCAAAATGATTTATGAAATATATAAGCATAAAAATGTGTTGACATACACTGCTTAATTAGTTGTCCTGTTTAGAAGATGTTATCTCTCTTGTCCTAATTTCTGTTTCAGGAAAATTAATATTAACAATAATTGGTTTTTATATAGCGTACATCTAGATCAAGGCGCTTTACAACGTTAGGCCCTATTATCCCTGGTCACCGAGCATACTTAGACCATTCCTCAAACTTTCTCAACGCACTGGGAAGCATGAATTCCGCGATTTTCTCGCGCTTCATTTTAACCTTGTGAACCATTTCCCCCAAGTTTATCGCAACAAACGGCAGGCATGTAAAAATAACGAGACATGCCTCTATAATTACAGTCAATAGTGGTTAAAAGTATCAAAGGTCTTCAAGGAACATAGTAGGCCTACATGTAGTGGGACAATCCCTCTCGTTCCGCTGGCGTCCAGATTGTTTGACAACTCAAGTGTGGAGTAAAGTCTCACACAACAGAAGGCTTGTTTTCAAAGGTCAATTTTACAAAGTCTAATATTACCTTGAAGATTTAATTTTAGAGCAAAATATGGAAAATGTCTTACTTCTTGAATTTCCTTTCATATAATTCAAAAACCATTGAGATCGGTCAATAAATGTTCAAGTTCTTGGTCTTTGATTCCTCAGTGTGTTCTGTAAACGCAAAAATTTTTTTGTACACAACCATGGCGATCCGCATTTGGTTGTTTCAAACATTGCCATCTTTAGAAAAATCCAATATTTCTCTCTTCAACCACAGTAAGGCATGCAGCGTTCTCCCTCAATTAAACCTTTCAATTCAATTAATAAACATTTATTTCATGATGGTGGTAACAAAGACATGTGACGATTTACAATTACGTGTAGGTATGAATGATAAATAACACTTAATAAACTTACGACCTACGGAAATTCCAAATACCCTACAGCATTATGATACAATTATCATGTGGAAAAACAGGAAAACATTCAATCAGTGTTTTTATGCTTTCCCCTATGACAAGAACGAATTGGACGCCAACAGTGGTCCGCTGGCCAAATGCCAGTTAAACACATGGAGAGCAGTCAAAGTCTAGTTTAGTGTTAAAAAGCATCCCTATTTCATTTGAAGTATGGAGTAAGTGAAAATCTGGTGGACTAAGCGAAATGACAACCAGCTACGGCTACAACTGTTGCCAAGGATGCAAGATCGATCGCCCCGTGGTTATAGTCTTGGTTCCTTGACGTTAAATGCATGGGTTTATTGCACATGCACTCTAGTTATATCCTACTCGGACCCCAGTGACCACCCCCCCCCCTCAATAATAATTTGAATTTACTGGGATTTTCAGGAAATTTTTTGAGGATTTTTTTTTTGTATTTTTATTTTTATTTTTTTTTTTTTTTTTGGGGGGGGTGGGGTACCGGTATACTTCTTTAAAGAGGGAGAGTGTATAGAGTATGGAAAAATTAGTTGATGTTTCGTGCGAGGGGGGGGGGGGGGGGCTCCCGCTGCCGTCATGCACGGTATACCTTGGGGAAAATCAACCGCATGACATGCAGCCAAAACTAGAGGCGGCCAGCACTCAACAGTTGACGCTATGGCTATGGTGCCTTCTCATCATTCATTATTTTCAAAACTAATAGAGATGTTTGTATATAGCGTAAGAAACTCTAAGTGTGTAATGTTGTACTTGACACTGCTAATACCGTCTTGTAGCATTCGCGTCCGACTCCTCTTCCGAAGGTACGAACGACTATAAAAAGAAGGAAAAATGAAAAAGAAACAGCATTAACGACGGACGTTTTTCTTCATTTTTGTGACAAGCCCCATTATTCAGATAGAGTATATGAAAATGGGCGGTCTCCACACTCACGTTGTTTTTGTAAAATTCCTCTGTTTTTGATACTCTTCAAGTGCAATTTTCGTCAACATAAAAAAAACAAACAATCGAAATGGATTTTAAATTAACCTTAAGAATCATGGTGCAAAAATGTATTTTGTTTAATTTTGTTTTTGATGTCAAATGACGTTCATGTTTCAAATTTCGGTCTGAAAGAGTTAAGTAATGGCATTTTACACCATTTCAACGTGAGGTTAAGAGACTTGAACTTTCTCCCCACTGTCACGAGGACCCTTCTATTGGAAAATTAGTGCATCACAAAACTGAATATGACCTTGAAGACCCTCCTTCAAAGTCTAGTTCCCGCCTTTTTTCTTCAGAAAAAGCTCCCGACTGATCGCTCTTATCTTTTCATGCGCATATTTTCCTTCTATTAATTAGCATTAGGCTCCAATACCAAAGAGACTTTTCCTGTGCGATTCATATCACCATCTGTGCTGCTGTTTTTATATGAATTTAAGTTTAACTTTTAAATTTCGTAATTTTGTTTCTTCTTAATATCAAATTGTTATCGAATCCTTATCTTAGCCACACTCTCATCTGGACTCAGCAAGGAGTCGAGGAATGAAATTAAAATAAGTTTGATCATGAAGAATTAAAATTATGATTCATTTAAGTGTACAAAAATAATACAAAACGTTAAGATTTTAGTAAAACAGACACAATCATGTCTAGGCCTATTGTGAGCAAATCCATTATAAACGTATGAACTGTAACTACAAGACCATGGCAGTAGGTCTATCAGAAATGTGTACCTCCAATGGCGATGCGAAGTGAACAGCTGGATTGCTATAAACGCTGTTAAGTTTTCCACGATACAATGCATAAGGTGGCTCTCTCTAAAGGAATGTCATGACACTTATCTCAACAAGTCCACTTATTTAAGGGTGCAAATTTAGCCTGACCGTGATAACTTGTTTTACCAAAACGACATCTCTGAACATAAGAAGTCGAACAGAGATGCAATAGTTGATTTATCATAGAGGACTTTATCAGTTTCAGTCTTTCAAAGCTGTCATGGGTGTTTGTTTTTTTTTTTTTTTTGCAAGATGTAAATCACGCTTTAAATTGACTTAGTTTCAGGAAGTTGACTTCGCAAATCAGAAGTCGAACTACGACATAAGTAAGCCGAACTACGACTAAACAAGCCTTTTGTGAGGTAAATTATCTCTCGTTAACTACCCGAGTGGTATGGCACTTCTGAAGCCCTTATTGCATCTAAACGGTCATCTTATTCATGAGATGACAAACTCACTTTTTCCCTTCATGTCGGTGCGAGCCGCGGGTGTGTTGTTCTAGGATAACTCTATAGTAAGCCAAGGGGCCGGTGTACCGCGTTCTCTTGAGGCCACTGGCGGCAACTCTCCATCCCATGTCGTCATCCTCACAGCACCACCCCCAGTACTTGTTACTGAATCCATTCACTTTGGTGAAGTGGGCTTTCTTAAAGGCTGTCACTCCACCAAAAATTGATCCATACGGTGGTCTGAGTGGGACAAGAATCACAACACGATATTGTTTAATGTAAACAATAGTATAAATGGTTTTTTACCCTATACACCGATGTGTATTAAGTAATGTATACTCAATACTTTCCCGAGTTATGTGGGAACAAAAAACCCACAGGCAAAACACTCGGGTGGCAATCAAACCCACGACCTTTGCATTGCTATAGCAGATGTCTTACCACTAGACCACCGAGCTAGAGGTGGTTTGAATCCTAAGTTTTAGCAGCGGGTACCGCAACGACTTTAACAATAGTCTGAACTTGACCCATATAGCTTTTAGCTGGCCTGGTTGTGTACCGTTTCCCCCTCTCCCCCCCCCCCCCTCAATTTGACCTCTGAGGGTGGGGACTTTTAAGTTCCAGTCGGGTGGATCAATCATTGCAACAAAATTTCGGGGCGTCTTGATCCAAGGGGTAATTAGAACTGCTTACAAAAAAGTCCAGGAAACTAGGGTCCAATTCTTAGGAAGTATATTCGGAAATATTGGCATTTCCACCTTTGGTAACCTCTGGAGTTATGATTTTCAAGGAGCCTCTTGGGACAGTTTCCTCAGCGCTAGAGAAGTAGATCAAAGAGCATGATTGCTTTATAACTGAACAAGAGCTATATTTCCCACCAGGCAGACATAACAAATCTGACTCGAAAAAAAGTCAGAATTAATTTACTATATTCGCTTAACACATGCAAAACACTGACAGAACCGTTTACATGAAATCAATAACTGACGAAAAGTTTCGACAGAAGTCCTGTTTTAATAAAGAATGTCGATTCAACGCCGAACCGCAAAATGTGTTGCAACAACAAAACACTCACTGTAGTGGTAAGATGTCATTTGTTTGAGTTGGCTTAAAATGGCTAAATGCCAATACGACAATGGCGCTTTATATCCTATACATTCATAAATACCCGGAACAGTTTATCCGTTCTGAATGGTCTAGAGAAGATCACGTGGCCATGTTTAAAGCCGCTTTCGCATTGGACTTCTTGTCCCCGTTAAGTTAACATTGTTAAGTTACCGCGACTCGAATCAGCCTGTTAAGTTAACAGCGCTGTGGCGGTAATTTACCACCCCGGTAAGTTACCAGCTGTTCGCACTTGGACTTAATATCGGTAAGTTAACAATTTGCGGCGGTAAGTTAACCATTTTTTAGTCCAATGCGAACGCGGCTTAAACGTGCAATATAACAAAGTCACGGTCCATAACATTGACAAAGATGCTATCAGATGGTTGCGAAGAGCGCGCAAATTTGGCTCAATTTAAGTTGGTGGCATGGCTCGCGCAAGTTTGAAACTATAGCAGGGTCGTGGCCGTGTGATCAATGACCTCACGCTCAGCTCGGTTCTTCATCGCACGGCCACGACCCTGCCGGTTTTAAACTGGCGTTTAAGACTTTCGCCACTCTTTCAAACTAAACTAAAAAACTGTCCCATGGAAAACCTCTCTTGCCTGTAATTTCTGTTGTCTGCCCCTCCCATCATGTGTCTTGGTAAATCCACGCATCCATAAGGATTGCCTTCATGCTGTGGAATGTGGTCGACATCATGGAATATGATGCAGTCCCATTTGGCGAACTTGGGCGACTCCAAAAAACCAGCATTCATCAGAATTCCTTTATTGAATAGAAAATTGTTCTCCTTATGAAGAACACATTGATAAAAGTTGTAAGATTCTTTCAAAAAACTGAAAGTGAAAAAGTTGTCAGAGAGTGGCACAAAAGGAAATGATGACTTTGTCAACGAACAGGGTTAATACCCAAATCCTTTGGAAGAAAAGTGTCACTTCAAAACCTTCCCACTCAAAGGCATAACACATAGTTCGTTTGTAGAGTGTCAAATTAACTCCAATCTTCTAGTTTGCAATCAAATCACCAAACAACCAAACTGTGAAAAATGTCATCAACAATAGGTGGTCAAGTTTGAGTGGGAACAAACAAATACAAGAGGAGTCATGTTTGGTAAAAACAAACGCCCTGCAAAACAGTCCGTTTCTTGACATTTGAACTAAAATTATCGCTCAGCCATAATGACATTGACATTTGACCGGGGGGGGGGGGGTCTTTCACCGACAACTTCTCAAATTGACGGTATCTATTAGACGAAACCATGTCTCAGGCGGTTAGATTCATAAAACTCGTCAACTGCTCAGGCGATAATTATCAATGTTAAAACCTCCGCTATGAAAATTACTACAGCAGAATAGAAACCAAAAACCAAAACATTAGGCAACAACAATACACAGACTGTAGATGACATTGTATGCGAGTACAGTATATTTAAATGTTTGTACGACTCTGGAAACACTTCAGTCCCGCCTAAAGTATCATGTATACGGCAGGACAGCCGAATCTTGATAACATTTCTCGTTTACCTGGTTAACGACGTATATGGCGAACTCTAGACGCTGTTTTTGTAGAAATGGTATCATGTACCGTAAAAATATCATCAACTGATAATGTCGGGCACGGAATGGAATTATAATTGCGATCTGCGAAATTTACAAACAGGCAAAACAAAAATCACAAACAATCAATGCATTTTAATTGATTTTAGTCCAGCTTTGGGAAAAAGAACAATAATTTTATAGGTTTCTGCCCAACACACGGACTCCTTTCTCATTATAAAGCGCAGACTAAATAAGGGAAGGAGTCTGCATGTGTAAACAGCCAAAGGCAATGAATGCAAGTAAAGAAAAACAAACCTTGAACACCCGTTACAAAAAGGCAACCTCCGTGACGAAAATAGCTTCTGTTCGGCCTAGACCTTATTTTGCAGCTAACTATACAATTCCATTGTCATTGTTGGAGTCAACCGATCTATGTCATCTTGGTGTTTACATAAGAGCCACGAAGCCAAAGCAAATCAACTTTTGATTTGAAGAAAGGGGGCACATCGCAAACCTACTTCAGCTGTTATTTGTATAACTCTTTAATTGTTAAATGCGGTATTTATGATACACATTTTATCATTGTCCCTTAATAATTTCCAGTGTAGTATCTTGCGAGCTAGAAATGCCCTGTAAAAGGTGACTCTACAATAATGTAAACAAAGGTTACACGTTCTACGTTTGAGCTAAGTAATGATTAGTTCCAAAACGGGTCCATCCTCTGCGAGCCGCCCCCCCCCCCCCACGCACCCCAAAAAGAGAGAAACCAACTTAACAAACATACAAACATACAAACAAACAAATTGGGTATTCAAAATGATTGTTTTCTTTACACAATTAAAATTTGTTTAATCTCATGTGAACGCAATTTTCTTTGAAAACATGTTAAGGACGGTAATTTAGTTACATGTACATTGGTTTTTATATAATTCAGAGTATGTTATTACACTGATGACTGGACTAGCTTTACAACAAATACCTTCCATCGAGGTTGACAGTCTGCCGGTCTCCAGTGGCCACCCGACGAGTAGGTATATTTTCCGCATTTGACCTCTGCTGCTGTTGCACCCAAAGCTTCCCGGATCGATGAAAGGTCCGTATTCTTTGTTCGGTTTTTATGGAGTCCGCCCATGAGTTGGGCGTTCCCAAATGCCACAGCTGCCCTTGCTTTGCCTTTTTGGCTTTGGAAGACAAACTCCTCCAGCTCGCTCAGAACAATTCCAGTCTTTAGGTCCATTGGTCTGTTTACGTCTGAAGGAAACAAGAAGAGAACACCATCTTTTCGTGTGAAATGTTCATCGTATACATGAGATTGCTTGACGCTCAACCTCCTTATTCAAGTTGAACAGTCGATAATAAATCAAATTTATAATTGATCAAAGTTAATTTTAGAATTATTCTGGAGAAGTTAATTTATTATTTGCTTTCATCGCCCAATGATCATATTAAAATGACTATAGGTGCTAATTGTTAAAAATAAATAGCGTGTCATGGCCGAAAGCATCAAACTTAAATTCTGATGGCCCAGTTTTGGGGAAGACACATTGCAACTCATCACCCAGGAGGAAATTGGTGCCTGTGAAGATAAAGGTAGTTGTGTGCCAGTTTGGAGTGCCGATTTGAATGAGATGGTTTCAGCTAAGGCACTTTGATAAAAGCGCCTATAGAACGCATGCATTTTATTATTAAATTTGTCATCTATTATTGCAAGTTTAAACGTGATGTTATGCAAGGTAGGGTTCGACAATGTCAATGAAAAAATATATACATAGGGCCTTTATAAATAAGAAGGCATGGGTCTTGCGTTATTATAACTAAACTTCTCTCTGAGGTGTGTCGTGGCCGAGCCATTAAGAGCACCGGACTCAAGCTTCGATCAACGTCCCGGTCGTATATAACACTTGTGTCCTTAAGCAAGACACTTAACCGTTGCGTCCTTCGGATGGGACGTAAAGCTGTTGGTCCCATGTGTTGTGTAATGCACTTATCGTAAAGAGAAGGGGTTTGCCCCGGTGCTCCTGGGCCCAATTTCATAGAGCTGCTTTAAGCAGAAAATATTGCTTTACAATTGTCTGCTAAGCAGAAATGAGCAGGATACCAGTCAAAAATTGTACATGTGACATGGTGGTTTGGATGGTAACCTTATTCTGGTTAGCATAATTTTGTCGTGCTTAGCTACTTGTTGTGCTTAAGCACTAAGCAGCTCTATGAAGTTGGGCCCTGGTTTGATTGGCTGCATATTGCGCCACGCCACTGGTAACCATTTCACGGTGTTACGTAAAGGAATAGGTCTCATACTTCAAAACGTAGCTCCATATACCTTGCAAAAAAAACCACTGCGCGCCACTGAGTGACTTCTGTATAAGAAGCCACTATTATTATTATTGTTATTATTATTATTATAATAAAACCTCGACCTTATTCTGGTAGACTCACCAAGTTTACTCATTGAGTTGATTGCCGGACACAAGGTAAGTTGCTGCGCTACGGTAGAGTTTCTTACCTCAAGTGCGGGAATGGGGTATCTTGAGACATCTTTGGCAGAGACTGGAGAAAACAAGAATACCCGTTGTTAACATTTTTGCAAATTACAAAGGACTGACAAATAAAAACACCATTGTTTAATTTGAATCTGAAAGCGTACTGATTATGATGTTCATATACTAATAGAACCATTTTTTCCTGTGAAATATTTCCCTCTGAAATGAAGTCATATGCAAGAAAACTGCAATCTGAAAGCATAAAAAACACGCAACAGCTGATTTTGATTGTTACAATCAAAATTCTCAGAACATGCTGAAAATTGTGCATGGTTTCTTTCACAGTTATACTCCTGACTCACACAACGGTTTTTAAGCCCAAACGTTCACAGGCTTGTTATGTCACGTACACATGTATAAAATGGTTGATCACACAAAACATGAATTTCGTCTGCAACTATTTTGTCAGCTGTACCAATCCTGTATAATACCTCTAAAAGAATAAAATCACTGGTATTTGGGAGAGTAAATTCGTTTACATCTCTTGGTTAAAAAAAAAAATCAAACAGCAACCAGTGAGAATAATTAACGGAATTCGGTGGACACGGAACGGAGTGGAAACAGCGAAATAGTTTATGTCGGGTTGGGATAATTTCATAATTTCATAAACTTGGTCTACTTGTTGTTCGGTAGCTAGGCTAGGTAGAAAAACATTGTGTAGTTTGTAATCAGTTTTGCATCGCCTCATTGGTAATTTGGGAACGTGACCGGTGTGTGACGAATGCCGCGAGGTTGCTTTCTTTTTGTGAGTGGATAAACGGAACTTCATATGTTTGCGTTCATGGATATTTGCATCTTCACACATTGACCGTAACGAGAAATTATGGCCATATTATTTATAGCCAATGTGGAACATCTCACCAAGTTCACATTCACGGTCTGAACTTGTAAGAACAACACCTCGACTAGAAAATGTTATGAGAATATTGTTGTTTTTTGTTTGCGTGGTTTTTCATACTTTTAAACTATGCCGTGTATGGTTAGCCTAATAAGTTGACGAGCCTGTACGAATGATCGGGTGTCATAGCCCTCCATGCACGTTACGGAATTCTGCATTCATTTACATCATAACTGTAATTTAAAGTAGGTTTTGGAAAATCGTAAAACACCCGCTGTAATCTCATTTCTATATTTAGCCTATTACCTCATAGAGGGATAGAGATTCTCTATTGCCTAAACAATCTTGCTTCTCCCCCCTCAAGCTGTTTTTACGAACAGTTGAGGATGAACTACGGGATTGTTCAGACGCCCCGCCCCCTTAAAATTCCAAACCCCATCCCGAGATTTTTCTTGGCCTAAATAAACCCTGTCAAAAATATATCCTATGCTTTCCAGAGGCTCTGTGTTGTTATTATGATAAAAGCCCCGGATATTAATGATTGATGATTGTTACTTGGAAGCCATGGCCCGCTGTAGCCGAGGCTTGCATTTGCAATGAGATTTTCAGGGTGAAAGGATTAACCCTGGCCAGTGCTTGAATCTTTTGTTAGGTGTTTCTGGATGATATAATGGCGGATTTCCTGCAAAAACCTTGATCTTTTGAACATTCGTGGGTAGAGTTATTTAAACATTAGCATAAACTTACTGTGTTTAACTGCTATCAAACCTCCTTGCAAGGTTTTACCGGACAGTCTCACTTTCATAGTCAATATTCAAACACCAATCCTAGCTTAAATCAAGACTTGTAAATAATAACAGCAGAACAAGTTTAAGATGTGAGCCCTTTCTTCATATCAACAGTTGACAACAACTGCTCAATCTCATCAAAATGTATGATTTTTAAAATGTTCTTCCATTGCCCTGTGTACAAATTATGCCTGCAAGAAGTAATGCCAAATACTCATTTTTAAAATGAGGTCACGTCACAGATTAAATGGTTTATATATAATAATAATAATATAATAAGCTGGCTGGTTTGTATATAATAACAATAATAAGCTGGCATTTATAGAGCACCTTCTCCAGAGGTTGCAAAGCGTTACAGGATGTGTCCTACACTGATCAAAATCAAATTAAAAAAAAAAATGCCCAAACGTAAAAAGAGGAAAATCAATGTCGACAAAACAAGTGGGTCTTCGGCAATATCTTGAACAATTTCTTGAATGATTCTAGGTTTATTCTAAGTTCATTGCGGAAAGTAGAATGGATTTAAAGTGGGTATATATATAATTCCAAACATTGTAGATGTTCATACACTGCAACAACATGGGTGTTGTTACATACATCGTCACTGACGCCACAGTACTTCAGTCACTGTTTACATTTTTCTGCAAAGCAACACGGAACAATGCCAAATCCGGCCGCTACCTTCTGACCGAAAATATTATTATTGTTAGGCTGTGTCCGAAACGGCGACTTCGGCTACAGCTACGGCTAGATCGCGTGCGTCTGTCTATTCTTCAACACTGGCAGACGCGCTGATCTAGCTGTAGCTGTAGCCAAAGTTGCCGTTTCGGTTCAAGCCTTTTGGTTCTGTAAATGTGTTTTACCTGTTGACGTCAGTAATGGTGAAGGCGAAATGCTTTTCAATGATGGCCTCCGCATGTTTCTTTTCACTGTCAAACACAGAAAGACCATCAGCTGCAAGGAGCCGAAAACCAACAACAGAACTTTGACACAGACCCAAATGTTGGAATGTCGTGTCGAGATTGACTTGTTGGGTACATTCCTCTGGGTGATGTTTCTTAAAAGTGGATTCCTCTTGGGTTGGTCCATTGCATTCCCTAACTGCCCCTCCACTTTTGGCTTTATAAATTCATTGCTCTGTGGTTAATGCCAAGTGCTCAAGTAAGAACATGGCGACGTCCTTGTGAAATAAAGGGCTTGGTTAGCATATACGTTGTTATTAAATATAATGAATGAATGCATCAGTGCCTAAACTTAATAAATGCAGCGGCGCTTTCCAAACGAGCCGGGTCGATCGTAGCCTTTTGTCAAGGCCTTCGTAGCTTGAACAGCTTCGTAAAGCCGCGATCCCAAGCGACTGGAAGGGGAGACCACGCAAGCGAGTGGCGTCGCGACGACGAGGGCCTTTTCCAATTAGGTGTTTGGTTTCTAATCTTTTTCTTTACAGGTGGTCTCCCGTTCCAGTTGCTCCGCTGTTTACAAAGCTGTCCAAACCACGAAAGCCTTGACATAAGGCTAGGTCGATCGCTACTCGTGAATAACAAATGGTGTCCAGTCAGTCCGCAGCACACGCAGAATCCGTTCCTTTTCTTTGCACTGTAGGCCTATGCATGTTTTTTTTACGTAAATTCAAAAAAATATTCCCACAATTGCTAAGACTAGGAGTGCATTGTCCATTTTGCTTTGAAAATAAATGACTTTATTGATATTCTAGTTGTTGTATTTTGATCGTCAAATTTTGTTTCAAAACGAAACGGGTAGGCCTACAAGACACTTCGTACCTCGTATCAATTCTGGAGTTCATCATGGTCCGTGTTCATGAGAAGCATCCGGACAAACAACGACGTCGAGGTACCACAGGATCAACCAGAAGGCGGGCAATCACGGTGTCCACTTTTACAAGCTCCTTCAACTTCTTTATCGTGAATCGTCGCTGGTGTATGGAATGCCAAAGAGGCAATTAATAATCGGTGGTGGTCTTTTACAACCGGTGATCAAATTTTGAATCGGTGATGGTCTAACGCGATCGGTGATCATCTTTAGCAATCGGTGATGTATCACGATCGGTAATGGTCTAACGCGATCGGTGATCAACTTTAGCAATCGGTGATGTATCACGATCGGTGATGGTCTAACGCGATCGGTGATCAACTTTAGCAATCGTTGATGCATATTCGCGATCGGTGATGGTCTTTCGCGATCGGTGATCAACTTTAGGGATCGGTGATGCATATTCGCGATCGGTGATGGTCTTTCGCGATCGGTGATCAACTTTAGGGATCGGTGATGCATATTAACGATCGGTGATGGTCTTCCATGACCGGTAATCAATGTTTTGATTTGTGTATACTTTCACAGCTGTTGATTAGTTCTACAATATCGGTATTATTTCGCTATTAATGTTTTATTTCACTTCATTAATTGAGCGTTCATTACTTGGTTTCTAAGTGCACCACCCGCGTACTTTAAAGTTGAATACCCCCAAATTAACACCAATAATTGTTAAAGGAAAGTACCTTGGTTTTTCTCATCCCGGTATCTACATTTAGTAATTTGTTTATACATGATTATGGCCAACTCTTGTAAATGTATTTTGGTCATGGTCTCGCTGTTGAAAATGGCATCGAGTTATCTCAAACGTGAACTTAACATTTCTATATGTTAACCTTGTCAACTTGTCATTTTGATAATGTGGAATCAACTTCATTTATTTCTTTTTAATGAAGGGTGTCTGACCACATTTTATGTGTATTTTGTGCGCACTTCACCGGTGACCTTTTAAAAAACAATATTATGTATTGTCTGTTTTAATGTTAGTTTGAAATTATGAAATCATATTAACAAAAAAAAAAATTACTTTCAAAGTAGGCCAGTCAATATATTAATTTATGTGTTTTTTTTATTATCAAACTTCAGCGAGACGAAAGAAAAACAAGCAGAGCTATACATAAAATGTTCGATCGTTTTTAACAGTCACGTTAAGTAATCAAACAAATTCAAAATAATTTAGTTTTACAAGTGGTAAGACTGGCGAGGCATATTGGTAATTATTCTACCTTTTTGAAGGCTACTTCGTGCACGATACAGTCAGACTGAAAGTTAAAACGCCTACGCCCCAATCATGCAAGCCCCCCCCCCCCAAAAAAAAGGGGGGAAAGAGAGAAACACACCAAACAAAACATCACAGAAATCACCCACAGACACTTCCCTCACACTTTATAATGGGCTTTGCCTTTATTTCCTTATACAAAATAATAAAAGTGTTATAACAGTTAATGTTGAAATCTCAACTGTTTACATTCCAAGGGTAATTATCTCCATACTTGTTTATAATTACATTACGGGAAAGCTCCATTAAAGAAAGAGGCCGGAGTTATACATCCTTTTCGTCTTTACCACGAAGTCTTGCCTGTTATCTCCAGGAATTCCTTGTCCAAACAGTGGACTCTAATCTATAATTGGATCGTCACAGTATAATTATTTGAAAACATTTTGTGGGTTTAGACTTTATTTTGAAATTTGAGCAGTGGGAACCAAGTTCCATGTAGTATTTATTATGTGAAAACCACCAGCCAGTTTTTATATGTCGCTAGCTCATCCACGAAGATTGTCGATTGGTGTTCGGCAGTATTAGAAACAAGGACCCTTAGGCCGTTCGCTACACTTTGCATATGGGCGCTGCTTTTATTATGTAAAACACCACGGTCATACAAAAATAATGAATAAAGATTAATGAAAAAAAGCCTCATGTGTTTTCATAAAAGTCCGGACACAATTTTTTAACTTTCATTCTCGTGGCCTAATAAGTGTTAGAATACAAGTGAACTTGGGCATGAGTAATCATATAGAAATTATGGAGTAATATAGGGAAACAAAATGACCACATTATTTATCCCCTCAAGTGAACACAAACGGAATTGATACAAAAGTAATAGAAAAAAACAATAAAGATTAAAAATGGTCAAAACATGGAACTAGAAAGAACAGAACAGTTCTAACAATAACTAGGATGCAAATAAAAAAATAAAAAAACATCCAGGCCTGAAATAACACCGTGTATGTTATCATTAATGTAATAAAATCAGGTTCTTAAGTAAACATTAAAGAAAGTAAAAGTGAAATACTTAAACATATAGTTTTAAAATGGTACTCTTCTCCAATGTCGGACAAGTCAGTCGATGACCAGAGTGGTAAGTGGTGTGAATTAGATATACCATAACCGATCCCTAAAAAGTTGACCACCGATCGCGTAAGACCATCACCGATCGTGAATATGCATCACCGATTGCTAAAGTTGACCACCGATCGCGAAAGACCATCACCGATCGTGATACATCACCGATTGTTAAAGTTGATCAGCGATCGCGTTAGACCATCACCGATTCAAAATTTGATCACCGGTTGTAAAAGACCATCACCGATTATTAAATGCCTCTTTGGCGTTCCATACTGGTGAGGGCGTGTGTGTGTGTGTGGGGGGGGGGGGGGGCACAGGGCATTGCTTTAAACTAGCGGGATGCTGTGCTTAGCGCGGCACCCGCTAGGAGAGCGCAATAGACTGTGTAAGTCTCGCGCGTATTCGAATATTTGGGTTCCTAAAGCGCGTGAGTTTGTTTCTTTCACGCGTTAAAGCAATGTACGTGGGACCAAAGTGGTCCCCAAAACGTTCGAATACGCGCGAGACTTGCAAGGTCTATTGCTGTGGATAAAAAAGTTGCGAATGTTTTGGAGGAAGGGGTTAATATTGGAGGGAGCATCCATCTCTATAATTAAAGCCTTTTTGACTGGCTCTGTGTGTGCATGGAGGTAGAGTCAGTTGGGGAAGGAAGAAACGGAACGGATGTACAGTAGAAAAACTCAGAACACAATTTGGTTTGGGAGCCAAGGTATTTTATTTTACAAAGGTTCTATTAAAAGTTATATTTTCAGGATGAACTGTTGTTATTGGTTTGGTGAATAAAGGTAGAATCAAAATTGGTTTTGGGAGTGGTATTTTGGAACACAATGTTAAATCGGTGCATGGAAGGTAGAATTTGAAAAATCTGATTTATTTTAGGGGCGATAGACAACTGTTGTCTTGTATGGTAGGTATTTTGTTTTACCAAGGTTTGGAAGTGGATCACAACTGAAGTAGCATAGTAAAATAATTATGGTTTGTTATTGGAAGTGAATTGAGCAATAGTAATATTTATAGTATGGGTTTCTAAGTTGTTTTATTGATTGTATAGGGTAGTTGTTGGATAGAATTATGGCCGAATTATGCAGAGGGGAGCGTCTCGGTACCGGCTATGGGTGGGGATGATCTGGGTGTGGCGGGCGCCTTTGCAGTTTGTTGTTAAGTTGTGTTTGTTGTAGAGGGTGATGAATGTTGTGGTATGTCCCACACATCATCATCAGTAGGTATGACTAAAGGGGAAATAGATGAAGAGTTTGTTAATGTTATTGAACTCATATATTTGTTTTGAATGAAATAACATTTGTTAGAAAATATGGTAGTTTGTTGGTTCAGTTGTTGTGTTTTTAAGAATTGAAGGGGTGTACCTTCAATGTCTGACCAGCCGCACTCTGAAAGAAATTCTTGCAAGTGGATATTGGAGCGTCTGTTAAAAGAGAGGTAATAACAACATATTGAGGTGTTTGAAATATGAGTAGTAGAAGTGAGATAGAAAGTGAATGTTGTGAAATGTTAGGTTGTATTAAGTGGTTGGACAGATCGTGCGTAGCGATCAAAACTCTAAAAACTAAATTCAAAATGTGCAGATAACTTTATAAAATGAAATAGAACAGACACATCTGACCACACTACTTGGATTACAGCAAGAAAAAAATTCCACGTCGGCAATAATCTTAGAAGCTTGAAAGAAGCTAAGGATTCAAGTGGAATGGTTATGTCGGTGGGGGGGGGGGTCATGCTTTTATTTTGGAAGGGTTGCGCGGCAAGTGGCCACCATCCTTCTATGTTCATGGCATTTGGTGGCCGCAGTTACTTGATCTGGACCCTTGGACCCATGTTGGACGAACCATGAAAGTCAGAGGTGCACCACACTAAATAGGCCAAACTTCAGGCGTCAAACTGATAATCATAATTTTGTAGGCTCTCAAAATATTTCGAATAATAACGTTTTGGGGGTAGGCCTATGCAATAGTAGATTATGTACTATAACAATTGATACATTGAACAACCTGGGGGCTCTGTGTTTCAACTTTTGATGAGATTTGATCAAATTTAGGCGTTAAAGTTGGTCCCATTGGCTTGGGAATTGGAGGAGTGCCTCATGAAAATTGGCAGCAAGGTGAGTCGGTTTGGGAAAAAGCACATTTTTCGGGGTGTTTTTTTCTGGAGTAATCAGCAAAAATTCCAAACGTCTGACCTGCCAAAAATTGTCAAGAAATCTGAAGCTTAGTTGTCCAAAATTATATTTGATTAGTTTTCAAGAGGCAGAAAGTCTAAATATTTATATATATAATTTTTATATTTAGCATAGTTTATTTATTTATTTATTCATAGAGCGAACCAAAATGTATATAGCGCCACCTGTAGTCTGAATTGAGCCATTTGCGAAGACTACTGACTGATGTATGTTTGTTTGTAAACACAAAGTGGGCCGGGTGTTTAGACTTGGACCAAGGGAGGATTGGACTTAGAATTTCAAAGGCCATACCGTACCGATACCAATGAACTTCGAAGGCCAAGTCCATCAAGTCCATTGAAGCTTGAACGCCCACTTACAGATACCAATCGGAACAAAACTGGCTGGGGCTAGACTTGGGATTATACCCGTACCGGTGTGATCATGGCATCAAGTGGAAAGGTAAAGAGTTAAACTAAGACGACCCGAGTAAATGGGGTGCTGTACTCCTCTTTTTGAAATGTTGACTTCGATCGACTATCGAATCGACCGTATTTTGTACCAACATGTCCCATGAATGGTACAACCATCCATGTCACACGTCATTACCGTGTAATAAATAACATCATCGACAATGCCACTTGGTGGCCCAGCCAGGTTGGACTCCTCTGTTGCATTGACGTCCTATCACTGACCACTACCAACCAGGGCAAGATGCCACCCAGCTCCAGCAGGACCTCAGTGCTATGCAGAGGGAGTGGGTGAGGAAATGGCTCATGGAGTTCCGTCCAGCAAAATGCCAATTAATACTCCGCATTACCAAACACCGCAAACCTAAGAAGTTCACTTATATGCCATCCACAACCACCCTCTGGTTGGTGGCGCAGTATCATCAGCCAAATACCTAGGTAGGAGTAGAACTCACAGACAACCTGTTCTGGAACAGACATGTTGAAACCACCTCTAAAAAGTGCAAGAGATTGCTTGGTTTCCTATGGCACAACATGGGCAACTGTCCTCGTCAAGTCAAGAGCCGCTGCTACATCACCCTGTTCGTCCTATCACTGCACATGGGATCTTTGCACTAAATAAAAAGAACACCTCCAAACTCGAATCTGTCTAACGTAGTGCTGCTCGGTACATCGTGAACAACTACTCTAGAGATTAGTAGTGTCAACACCATGCTTTGTAGCCTGGGTTGGGAGTCTCAACAACAATCGAAGAGCCATCTTCAAAGTCACAATGATGTACCGGGCCAACTCATCCGACGGAGGAAATTTGATCCACCCGCACAAACTTACTGAAAGGCTCCTTCTTCCCAGATCACTGCCTAAGCAAGTTGTGGAGTCATCAACCCTGGAAGAACAGACTAAGCAGTGTCACCTTCAGCTGATCACCCATCCCCACACAAAATGCTCAAATAAATAATTGCACATACGGATCTTGCACCCAAATCTTGAGTTTTGTCAGCACCTGCTTGTTTGTGCCTCAACCAATGTGTGTGTATACTCCGGAGGAGATTTCTGCTCAGTATAGGAAGATGATGATGATGATGAATACTTCCAGAACAAGGAGGTTTGAACGTTCTGCTATCAGCGCAGTCATGGAGATGATAGCGGAACGCACCAGCCTCATCAAGGAGTAATACCAGGGTGAAGTGAAGAGCCTTATCTCCACTCTCCAGTGAGCTGAAGCAAACATTTTGAAGTGGGGGCAAAGACATTATTATTAATATTATCATTATTATGACTTCATCTTATCATTATTATGACTTCATCTTATCATTATTATAACTTCATCTTATCATTATTATGACTTCATCTTATCATTATTATGACTTTATCTTATCATTATTATGACTTTATCTTATCATTATTATTACTTCATCTTATCATTATTATTACTTTATCTTATCATTATTATTACTTTATCTTATCATTATTATTACTTTATCTTATCATTATTATGACTTTATCTTATCATTATTATGACTTCATCTTATCATTATTATGACTTTATCTTATCATTATTATGACTTCATCTTATCATTATTATGACTTCATCTTATCATTATTATGACTTTATCTTATCATTATTATTACTTCATCTTATCATTATTATGACTTTATCTTATCATTATTATTACTTCATCTTATCATTATTATGACTTCATCTTATCATTATTATGACTTTATCTTATCATTATTATTACTTCATCTTATCATTATTATGACTTTATCTTATCATTATTATTACTTTATCTTATCATTATTATTACTTCATCTTATCATTATTATTACTTCATCTTATCATTATTAATACTTCATCTTATCATTATTACTTCATCTTATCACAGCATGCAAAAGATAACAATTTTTCTTTGCAAGTCGGACTACGTCCCGTAGCCTTAGATCTCAAGGGTCTTTTTCAAGGTCCTCGCTGTTTCCAAAAGCGCCGCCTTCTGTAATAGATCGATCTTCACATCTTTATTAATATTTTTAAAAATAAATGTACTATTATTATTATTATTATTATTATTATTATTATTATTATTATTATAAATTATTATTATTCCTTTTTTTTTTTTTTTTTTTTTTTTTTTTTTTTGGGGGGGGGGCTATTATGCCATTTTGGCCTGAGGTCAAGGGTTCTGAGTGGGGGGAGGGGGCTATCCATTGTCTACCCTTTCTCCCCTCTGGTTGACAACCATGCATGGGTAGGGGAAGGGTGTGAGAGTAGAGTGTGAGAATAGGGGTGCTGTGACAGTTCAGACAATTATGTGAGGGTTGAGAAGGGCTGTGGGCCATGTTCACTTGAATCACCACATGATGAGATGTGCATTTGAATCTCAACCACATTGATTTAAGCATCATACGGTGTGAATGGCAAATTCTTTGTCAAAATAAAATGTAAGATTTTTCTCTTGATTGCAGTGTTGTTGACTCGAGTCGCTGACTTGGACTCGAGTCAGACTCGAGTCTTCAATTTCATTGACTTGTGACTTGTGTCTTGACTTGAGGCTTGACTTGATTTGCGCAAGAATTACTTGAGAGTTGAAAATTGACTTGAATAAATTTGTTGTTACAACAATGCAATTATTGTTTAAAATAAATTTGGCAAAATTGAGTCTACGGGGACGATGCTGTTGGCAACATCCCGATGTTTTCGAATGCTTTTGCCATAAGGCCGAACATCAAATCTGCACAGATACGCAGGTTTTTGATTGTATATGTTTGTCACAACATCATAGGAGTGGACTTTTTTTTCGGGGCATCATGTAACTTGTGGCTTGACTTGACTTGCGAAAATTTGACTTGAGAAATAATGACTTGGTTACAACACTGCTTGAATGGCAATTTGATACAACTTTACACATTAGGCCAAACAATGTAATGAAAGATTGAAGATTAAAAAACAGCAATTGTTTTTCTTCCTAAAGACCTAACTACAATCCAAAATGTCAGTTGAAATTAAAACACAGTGACATAGACTTATTTTTTGATTTGGCTCAGCAGGGTTGGAATGGAAGGAAGGATGTTCATCTGTCCAAGACATTGACCTACGTGTTAAGACACAAGGCTGTTGAGCATGGATTCAATATAAACTCAGGCAAGTACCAAGCCTTAACTCAAATTCGCTCTTAGCTGACTGCCCGGAAAGTAAACAAAATGAACAGTGCCACCACCACTGCTAACAAGAAAAAAAGACTGGAGCGAGCAGCTTGCACTAGTCTTTGTCATGTTCGCAGTGTTCGTATGTTTGTGTTTTATACCATCTGGGAAACTGCAAGCACCTTGAGTCTCTTTTTCTATCATTCGGGAAGGTGACGAGCGTCTTGACTTAAGGCTAGCAAGGACAGAGGAGACGGCCAGTAGGCCTACTTTTACAATCAAGACAATTTAGGGGGATAGTAATTTGGTATTTTGGGCAATCCCCAGGCCGTTCGTAATTTTTTTGTCTGATTGCAGTGGTGTAACTAAACATTTTCATTTGTGGGGGGGGGGGGGGGAACACTTTTGATGCATTGGATGCGAGTGCCTGGTTGTGAAAAGGGCTTGTGTTTGTGTATGGTTTACAAAAAAACAAAACGGAGATTTTGTCTTGAAGACATTCATTTGCATTTGCAAAGAAGCTCTGAGCTGGAAATGATTTGCTTCTAAAATATGAAGAAAAAAACCAACTACTCAAAAGCAGTAAAACATAATTTGGAAAGCTCTTTTGCTGGTCAAGTGGTTATCCTTGCGAGGTTTTTTGTACCTTGCTTTTTTAAAGTACAGTAAAACAAAATGCAGTCCATCTAAAGTCACTACCACAATTTTTCATGTTTTATTTTGTTGAATTCAGGTGGTTACGTTGATGTAGACGAACTCCTTTCACATTCTTTGTTTCGTCAATACACTCTGGATGACGTAAAGGAAGCAGTTGCTAATAGCGACAAGCAACGCTTCTCGTTAAGAAAAAGTCCCTCCTGGGAAAAATTTCAAATATGTGCCAATCAAGGCCACTCTTTTGTGGTAAGTGGGCTCTCAATTTAGGTTCAGTAATTTTTGAGTGGGCTGAGTTAGCTTAGTCGATACATCACTTGCATGTCAACATGGAGGTCACAGGTTCAGACCCAGCTCTAGTCAATGTTTCTATGATCACCCCAAAAATGGATTTATATTTACCCAGTCAGTTTCCTTTATGGTTTATTACCTACAGTTCTATTACAACACTTTTATCAAATTACTACATGTACATAGCTGGTTTGATTGTGATGCAGTACAAAAAAAAAAAAAAATATTAGAGTAAAACTAATTTAAATGCTTTCATTTCTTGAGAACGGAGAGTGAAAATGAGTTAATTTGATATTGAACTGAAGTCCTGGGTTGCAGAAAAGTTTGTAATCTGGATTGGTTGACTGTCAACAGCAGGCATTGAAGACAGAGGCAGAGGGTATTTGTCCTGAATGTTTCTTCAAGTTTATTTAGTTTAAATGACCCAATCACATGTAGGCAAAGAGAGGCAGATGTACATGCTCCGGTAAGGCTTCTACACTTTCTGTACTGGTGTATATTTTGGTTTATGCTCTACTCTTGTTTGATTGAGTACCGTAAACTTGCCCCCCCCCCCCTGTCCTACTGAAAAATACCAGAGCCTTTTGGTTGGAATTGCAATTCATGACCACCTGCGTTAAAGGCAGGTGTTTTAACCACTAGCCCACCGAGGTCTTAATGACAATAATGACATCAGTTTCACATATGCTAATTGTATCGATGTTTACATCTGTCTGTCCAATTCCAACCTTAGTTGCCAGACTTGGAGTTGACACCTATCACAGATGCATCTCAATATCCGACAGTGGTTCACGGCACGTACCTCAAGTTTTGGGCTTCCATCAAAGAACAGGTTAGAATGTAACACATCATGAAAATTGTTACAAAGACAATTTGTAAAATGACTTGAGGATGTCGTCCTGTTTGTTAGATGATTTACCTGACAAAGACTGAGTAAAAAAAATCTGGGGCATCTACATCACTTCCAAGAAATATGTACCCTTTTTCAACCAGTTATGTATAGGTCAGCTGGCAATGTGTAGTGAAAAAGTATCTGCCAATGATCCAAGTAAACTCTAGTTACAAATTTCGTTTAAGATAATCTACTATATTTATTACATTTGAATACATGCCAATTTGATCTATTAATTTTTTTTCAGGGCTTAAGCCGAATGAATCGAACGCATGTTCACTTTGCTCAGGGTGAACCAGGAGAAAGAAATGTGATAAGTGGTGAGAGGATGAGTCTTGCTGGATTTATTTAAGCATCTTTGTTTATAAGTGTAAATACTATGGTTTGATTCAGTTCATGAATTGATGTTTGTGGTAGTGTCTGTTGTTTATAATATTTGTATACAGTACGTTTCAAAAAACGTAAAACCAGACAGATGAAAGCTTTGCTTAAAAACTTTGAGAAGATGAATGAAGTTATTCGGGTTCTTGTGAGGTGCCTTATGCAGGGGTCACAAAGCTATGCTTTTGAATCAGTTCAAGCATTTACCAACAGTCTTTTTACAACTACCAATAATTAAACTGAACAGCAGTAAAGAGAAGTAACAGAGAAGTTGTAACAAAGTTGTAAAAGCTTATGAAAGCTTGAAATCCAACCTTGAGATTATTATTTTTTTTAAGACAACACACTTTCTTTAGTTAGAGGGTAAGAGGGAGTCCGAGGGACTACTATCAGATAAATTGAAATGTCCATTGGCAATGGCACCTTGGGAGTTTAACCCTGATGAAGAGACCATTCATTTCTGTATAAACAGAATAACTTACAGACATTTGGTCTGTTTAAAAAATGTAGTCCATGTTGACACGGAAAACATTATAAAAGGTCAGTTAAGGACATGACCTTTTCTTGAACTTTTTTAGCTGAGGGAGGAAAGGTCAAATCTTTCAGCCGGGATTGAAGTTAATAACGGGAAGTGCCCTTGCTCCTCTAAGTGAAAGGAGGAGTCCCAGCCGCTTCCCCAGGTAGTACTAAATAAGCTGGACAGTTCGATGTAGTCTCCCAAATTCCAAAATCTACTCTGCGGCAGTAGAAGACAAGTTTTCAAGAACAAATCAACACAGCAAAGAAGATTATACACATGTTGTTACCGCAAACTGAATATACAGGTTAAATAAAACCTTCGGTTGGTTCAAAAACTGTTACGGCAGAAATCACTCATGAAACTTTACCAATCAGTTAGCAACTTATTTGCTTTCCTTTTCTAAGGAATGAGGCGCTCCTGTGAAGTGATGATCTTCTTGAATCTTGAAAAAGCATTAAATGGTGAGAAAAATTAGCCCATATTGAGAACAAATAAACATTGAATGTTGAGAACATGTATGGGATGGGGTCCTCATAATTAGCCTTTTTGAGATGATGAAAACTCAGGAGTGCACTGTTGGGTTTGGGTGTGTACAGACAGATTTACTCAAACCAAATAGTGCCATCATAATGTGGCCACCATATCTCAAAATGGCAATATGTAATACCAAATCAGTGTCGAGGTATTCGGGTCACCAAAGGAATGATGAAATAGTCTTGTTTAAAAATATTACTACATGTATTTGTTTTTGATGTCATTACTTGAGTTATCATTGCTCGATATGGAAGTGTATGAAAAACCAACACAGTGCATATTCATAAGTTTGAATTTTGTCAGTCGGCAATCCTACCTCCTTTGTGTAATAACCACAACACTGTTGAGGATGTGCACACTGCACATGCACCTTTTACGTATTTTCTAAATGAGTAGTGTAGCCGTGCCACTTTGTCTAATGTACACCGTACCACTGAATGATGCTTGGCTGTACTGATGCAGGCAGACCTGAGTAAGGGAGTTGATTAAGGCTTGAAAAGGAAAGGAAAAGGAAACTATGAAGAAGTATAATGCACTAAAATAAAGAAGGAATTTAGGGATTTTAAGGAAGAGTGGGACTTGAACCTGCCACCTCTGGATTGACGTGCCGGCGCTCTACCAACTAAGCTATCTAGCCCTAATAGTGGCAGTCTCTCTATTTTATCAATATCTTTGTTTGTGTTGCCAGTAGAAGCCTATTAGTCAATTTTTCTTTGTTCAACCCAAAATTATTTATACTCGGTCAGTTTCCCTTGTGTGTACTTAACATATAAAAGTTGAAAACCTAAAGATTGGTTTGTATATTTGCAGACGGGCTCTCATTTCAAGTATCCAAAAATGGAGTGGTTTTGTGTCCAGGAGATGCAAATGGTTTTATACATCCACAGTACTTCAAGCACGTCATTAAAACATGCCCACGTAAGTTGAACATTTCAAACAAATAAACAAATATGTTTTGCCAAAGGTATTTTGAATGTTTTACTTCAAGGTTAATGGTAGGTTTCCATGTGCACCAAAGGCTCACTTAATACATTCTGAGGTTAATATGTGAATTGATAAAAAAGTGGCATGAATGTGGATCAGAGATGTAAAAATTTTTTTTTATTAAAAGTCATTCAAGGAATTTGTCATGACCACACACACATTTTAATATCAATGAAAAACTGTTCCGTCTATTGAAACAAAAATATACTTTCCATCGCCTGGCCTGATACTTCATACTTGTAAGGGCAAGGTAGTGTTTCCTCGTAAAAGAGGAAAACTTGCAATTTTACTGAGAAAATTTAAATGGCTACTGAGGCAGTTTAGATGGAAATAAAGGGCACATGGTCTACAGCATTCACAAGCGCTAAGAGTAATTTTGGTAAAAGTTGATCTTCAAGACCATCGTCATCAAGTAGAACCAAGTCAGAGAGTGAGCATTTTGTCAAGACTGATAACACGAGTTAATGTTTGACTCTTTACATTTTTTATTGTCGATTTCAGGTTGTTTGATATTTAGCGATGGAAAAGCCGTGTGACTCTATCTAGTATGGCGAAACCAAAGTTTCTCTATGGAATTCTCAGGTTTAAGGAGATGCAGCAGTATTCGTAAAATCAGATAACTTAATAGTTCATTACCATGAGTGTTAGAAATTCACTTGCTTGGAAAGCAATAATAAATTATACCTGCGTGATGTGTCAACTTTTATACTTTGCATACAATACTGAACAGATCATGGTTAAGTTGCCTTTGTTCGAATTGTTTTTATGAAGCTGTCCAATCTTTTGTAATTGCCTAATCTAGGATAAATAACGTTTTTTGAATTGAATTGAATTGAATCAAATTAAAGGTAGGGTCATAGTATTTTTTTTGTAAACATACTGCTTATTTATAGGCAAAATTATTCAGAAAGATACAATTTAAGTCACATGTAAAGTTTCAGCTGAACACAGGTGTCTACTTGTTGAGAAAACAGCAAATGACTGTCAAGGTATTTTCACAAGAATGTTGAGTCCATCCATGTTTAGCGAGTGACAGTAGGTACATGTACCAACCCTCATCTTTGGCACTAACCCTCATAAATCTGATAAATTAGTCATGCATGAATGGTTTCTCAGATTCAAATGTTTTGAGGTGAACAATTTTCCAAACCCAGTACTACGAAGGGAATCAAAATAGTTTATACTATCAACAGCTGCAGTGCTTGTCACCAAGTTAGTTTTTACCAATCTATGACCCTATATTTAATGCAGTCTTAGATAAAACACAATAATCCGATGTGATTACATGAAATACATGTAGATGATTTGACAGAATACATCCTCCAAAATGTCAGATTCTACCGCCCATTTACATGTGCTTTAAAAATGATTCTAATACTGAAAACAACTGTTGTTGGTGGATCTCGGGTTACTTCTGAGTTTCTACAACATCCTGCTTCCACAAGAATTCCTGCTTATAAGATGGTCCTTCGTC
Source organism: Pisaster brevispinus (assembly GCA_023634235.1). NCBI lineage: Eukaryota > Metazoa > Echinodermata > Asteroidea > Forcipulatida > Asteriidae > Pisaster > Pisaster brevispinus. Next base: position 14,893,458 of record JAMKCF010000009.1, read on the forward strand.
ACAACTCTTGGTGCAAGTGTAAACGATGAGGGTGCCCCAATCAATGCTGTTCTCCAGACTGTCCACACCGAGATGCAGGAGTAGTTGAGGCGTAACCTAGACCAGCAAAACGAAGCAATGTGGGGATGTTATATGTGTGTTGTTAAAAACTCTGCAGAGAGGGCCGCTGTCAGGACTTGCTGACATAAAATATTATTTCCATTGTCTTAACCACATCCTACACACCAGTCAGCTCATATGCCATGATATCCTAAGCTGGACCATACCATACATACTAGAGGGGTGTCAATCAACAGGGGTCAGTGATTTGGTCAGGAGGGGGGTACCAAAAACTCTGCTAGCATCCTTTGTGTACAAAATTAGTATGTCAATTATCAATGGTAAATGAAACCAAATTATAAAGCTTAATTTAGCAAACAAAAAGGCTTAGACTAACCAAGGCAATACCTGGACATGTAAACAACACACTTGTATTTAAAAAATCGTTGAAAAAAAGCAAAACAAATGCTCTAAACCTATGGAATAAGCTTGGAAGCATGTGCGGACAACCTAAGAGAGACAATTCGCACAAAAAAGGCACCTGGCTTGAGGGTGTTAAGGTAGATTTTTATCAACTGTTGCATTCTTTTAATCACCTCCATGAAATCATAATGCAAGCTGACAAATAGTTGCGATGATCTTAATCCTCAATCCTTCCGATGGTCATGGACCAGAGGGTTACAATAGGTTAACATTTTGCAAATTTTAAAAAACCTTTTTCAAAATTGTACATAATATGTACCGAAATGGATAAATTAAAATTTTTGAGAAAAAATGATGAAAATTTAGACCCTTCAATCTTCGGAACCTAACCAAGACATATGGTTATCATGGCGTATCCATTAGAAGAATAGAAGAACCACGTTGGTTTACTCTAAGCTCGGTAAGATTGCTGCTTTATCTGGAGATTGAAAAGTCAGTATACTGCTCAGTAGGGTCCAGTATTGATATGTCGGACAAGCAACAGAGAGAGAGGACAGAGAGAGATTATCTGTACTTTTTACCTGAAATTCAAACTGTCTTGCTGAGCCACAGTTGCCACACGATGGGATCTGGCTTTTCTGAGGTCGCTTCTCTCTTGATATAAGAAGTGGCTGTGCTCCACGTTCATATCGTATCACCTACAATCAGCACAGATTAAGCAAACGAAAAGGATAGTTTGTGACATTAGGTACACTGTACAATAGAATACATGTCCATTATTATTATCTTGAATAACCCTACAAACGGTTTTAAATTTTGGTCTTTTACACATTCATGTACATACAAATTTTGGTTTAGAACCAAAATTCCCGTGAACAAAAAAGAGGAATTACAATTAAATTTTCTGATAATCAGCACTGCTACTCATTACAAGATTACTTGGACATTTTTAAAGTTGTACTGTAAGAGGTCAAAGCAGTTGAGCACTATTCAAATCAATGCCACAATCACTAAGCAATGTGCTTTCACTGTATGAGATATCCGTGTTGATCTTGTGCCTGAACTTCAACTTGTAGAATCATGAAAGCACCCTTGTTTACAGGTTTCCTCAGGCTTGCGAGCTACAGTGATTAAGTTCCCTTATGAGGCATCTTTGGTTTGATTACAATATATAATAATAATAATATTCCAAACAATAATTATTTCAAATATTGTAGAGTACTTAGTGTAGAAGGAATATTGTAAGTGGAATTAATGATTTTTTAGCTGTATTTATTTCTAAATTAAAGGAATGAGTTTTGTTAACATAAGTTTTACTAAGTCACTGTTTTACTGAAATCCAAAGAAGAACACTTGATGTTATTTATGTACTTTGTCTACTGTATAATTTTCAATGAGAATAAATGACTAAGTAATAAATGCCCATCTATAAGTACTGTACCTGATCTGGCTCATGTTGGATGCGTTTCTTGAATTTAGCGAATTGTCTGTCATCTTGGCTCTCTGCCATGGCCATCTTCTCCAACTCTTCCACATCGAGTTCTTCATCGTCCTCTGTTGTCTCTTTGGTTTCCTGGTGCTCTTTTGCACCAGATTCTTTCTCATCCAGTTGATCACAGTCCTCTGGTTCAGTCACTAATTCAAACTCGGGAAATAGGATGTCATTGTCACCATTGCTTGTAGAATCTGTGGAACAATTTAAGGTTTAGATATTCCTCAGTGACACAACTAGACATTTTCCTGTTTTAAAATGTTATTTTTATCTCTTTATTTTTTGGGTAGTGGATAGGGGAGGAATGGGGACAAAGAAATATTCATTCTAGTTTCAGTTTGTATTTTGTGTGTATTTGTGGGAGCGGGGGGCTCTATATTTCACCAAGAGAAAACATTTCCAAGAAGTGCAATACTATAAGTTATGATCAGGTGTACTGAAACAATAAATTCATACATTTATGGATCTTCCATTATTTCACCTACTGCCTCAGTGTGTTACACCGCTGATAATCTGCCTTATCATACTTAAAGTGTAATGTGCCATATTTGGTCGGAAAAAAAACATTGTTTGTGCATTTTCAAAACATTTTTAGTGTTAGTTCAAATAAAATCTATATTCAAAGATGATAACACGGCACTTCACAAAATCTTCAAAGACCATCAAGACAAATTACAGAATATACCAAAACATTCAAGTCCATACAATGAACAATATCTTATGAATGAAACAAAGAACAAATTAGCCATCCTTTACATTTTACAACTTCGCTTGTAAGTTGTAGTACTGTAAATATAAGGTTAGTTGCGATGATCGTAACCCTCCATCCTCCTGATGGTCGCAGAGGATGGAGGGTTACGATCATCGCAACTAATATAAAGTCTGAAGTTTTTCCATACTGCTGGTTCACATATTAATAGTTGCAATAATTTTTAACCCTCAATCCTCCCCGTGTTTGTTTGTTTAGATGATCTTCCCATCAAGGGAACTCGTCAAACTCCCCACAAGGGGATATAATTATAAACACCAAGCTAGCAACAGCCAATTTCTCTCATACAAACATTGGTTTAATGTCTCTGATTATGAATTGCACTAATCAAGATATTGTGATCCAGTAACTAGATGACAATATTTATATATGGTCATTGTGAAATTAGAGGTAACCTTTGTGATTGCAAGTCCTGCAGTCTTAAAACCACTTGACCACAATGGTCGAAGTCTAACATTCCCAACACAACAGCCAAGGTTATCATTCATTTGAGACAATCATCGATTATCACAACTAAGTAAGATTATCACAGCTACATTAACATATACTTGATCATTATTCAGTTAGTGATTTTCATAACTCAGTCAAACAACCACATCTTGGCAGTTGGTAAAGTCGGAGGTCGGAGCTAGCTGGAGCTACCCAGAGGTTGCGTTTGTAACGTGAAATATCATTAAAAAAAAACTACTCACGGACTCCAAATGAAGGGTGGCTCCCCATACCTGCCTTAGAATCTTCAACCCTTCATTTTGAGTACGTGAGTAGTCTTTTAAAATGATATTTAACTTTATAAACGCAACCTTTGGGTAGCTCCGGCTAGCTTTGACCTCTGACTTTTACCAACTGCCCCATATCTCAAAGTCAAAATTAAGAAAACTGATAAATCCGTAAACTAGATACTGAAGCTAAAAACCACAGCAATAGGGCGTTTGTGTATGGCTCCTTAGAAAGTTACCTAAAGTTTATTACGTTTATTAAGTAAGTAGATGCAATAATCGTAAACCCTTGACCTCCATTCTCCTGAAGCGAAGGTCTGCGACTGTCCGGAGGATGGACAGTAACTTGTTTTATTGCAACTAAGGCAATTATTAGTAATATACCTTCCACTCCACAGTTTGCTTTGTGTCCTGATTTCCAATCGATTATCTGGTGCTCTCGGCAACAGTAACTTTTCATGTGACACTTTGAGCATCTCTTTCCTCCATGACAACCGCACACTGCACACAGACCACCAACAAGGCTTTCGCTCCCACAGTCTTCAACTGGATTGTCTTCATCAGGTGGTTCATATTCGTAAAACTCATTTGCTCTTGGGAGCTGGCTTCGCAAAACCACGTAAGCTGCAGTGTCTTGAGAATGGCAAGACGGATCTTTACAGAGGAAAATAAACAATGTCCGATGAAAGCACGTTTCCAATGCTACAACTGGGCAGTAAACTTGTATCAGAAAAATGCACACTTTACCGCAATTTGAACACTTGAGCCTGTCAGAATTTGGGATATCTTTAATTGATAGCCAGGCAGGCTTTCCACCTACTTTGCTGGGGAAATATTTCCTGGAAAGCCTCCAACTTTCGGCTTTTTCAACGAACCCCAAAGTTACTTTGATGTTCTCCATGGGCGCAGCCATCTTGAAATCTTAGCACCATAGCCACAAAGAGTTTTCAAAGTATATACAAAAATGATATAATTTAATGCTTTTTTAACTTAAAACATATAAAATTAGACTAAAAATTATATAATTATTTACTATTGGAAATAAAATGTGTTTATTTGCTACTGCAACTAACAAAATAAATGCATCTTTTAGAAGTTCTATTTATACGCCCCAAAATGTTTGGGGTAGCGCCCTCATCGGCAAAGCTAGTAAGAGTGACTCATTTTAGCCAAGATCAAAATTGTGTTTGTTTACTGTATATTTTACAAGTGGTCAGGCTGGAATTTCGTAAGTGCGTTTACTATACTAATTACTAGGTTTCTTTATTAATTATGGTACACAAATTATTGATAAAACCTACTTACTTACATTTTCATTTTGTGTAGTTGGTCTCAGTTTTCCAGTGATTATGCAGCAAGTTATTCTTATATAATTCACATCGTACAGGCTGCCCTGACTAGCCCCACTACCTTTTTTACTTAGTACGTGTACTTGTAACTTGGGTACTTGTGCTGCCAAGCTCGAGCTGAATCCTTGGCCACACGTCCAGCCCCATTTTTTCTTGAGCTTACCAATAACAAAGTCAAGGCGCATTCCCTTCGGGCGGGTCGGCGGTTTAACAATAACATGTTTAAACCAGCTCAATGAACGTGTTCACTCACCTCTTAGTCTTTGCTTGACCTGGGTGCTTTGGATGTTTAAATAAACAAAGTTTTAAAAAGATAAATTTAAAGAAATATATTTTGTATTTCCTCCGAATTACTTCCCTCGAAAATCCCTTCCCTTGATGTTTACTGATCGCAGCCATTTCGGATTGATCCAAATCATGCCAAGATCTATTCTGATTCATGGCGTCGTTGGCCGGCTGGGCTGTGGGCGGAGCGGACATGAAGCAACCGTTGAAATGTTCGTACCCTCGCTCTGGCCGCCCGAAGCCTGGCTGGCTGGTGACGCCGTGATTTGATTGGCCAGGTTGTTGGCATGATTGGGATCAATCCAAAATGGCCACGCTCAATAAACATCAAAGTAAAACGAAGAAAATAAAAAATTGTTTCTATAAATATCTTGTAGAAACTTGATTTGTTTAAACTGGGCTCAGAATTGTTCATTGTACATTATTTTGAAAATAAAATGAAAATTGAAGTCTCAGTTGTAACTTTCTGTACAGACACCATGGGAATACTCGCACGCACGTGTACCCATAGCAAGTTCACTCGTTCTATTCCCTACGAGAGGGCGCTATCATCCACAAACCGCCTGCAAATGATAATGACATCTCGCTGGGAAATATTGTGACAGATCAAACTGAAGTCTAACAGCAAGACTACATTCGTTCATGCTTCAGGGCGCATTGACCTGAAGTCGATGGAATTGCTAAGCATTTTGCACATGCGCACGCGTGCTCACTCGGCACATGATGTTTAAAACGTAAGCGTGGATCTGCGATACATTTTTTGGATTAATGTCGTCCATGGATATATTTGTTATTTTTGGACGCTTCAGAAATCAGAAGTGTAGTTATGGACATGAAGAAAATATATACGGAATTTCAGCTTCTTAAATCAGGTAAAATTTTTTAAAAACATTAGTCAAAATTTTGTTTGCATGGTAGAGAAGCTTTATGCCCAGGACGTCAGTGTAGTGCAACAGACACTGACGTCCTACCAGGGCTAAGTACACTACTAGAAACTACACATTATTAGTACTTCTAGTTGATAGTGGATATCTTGCCGCAAACATTTTTATTTTATTTGTGTACACTAGTACTCAACATTATATACTGTTTTAATTTACCAGAATTTTTGCCCACAGCTTCGTAACCTTTTGAAACTGAAACGCTTTCGCCTTTCAACTGACTTTACTCAAGTTGGGTCCAAGCAGGTAGCCCCACTTGTGTGGCCAAGGATACACGTCTGGCCCCATTTTTTCTTAAGCTAAGTGATTGGAAATTCAAGGAGCTTTCCCTACGCCTACGGGCGGGTTGGCAGTTTAACCCAGCTAAATGTATTCACCTACAATGTACGTTTTAGCTTGCCCTGAGTGTTTTGGATGTTTAAATAAATAACCTTTTTTAAAAAGTTTTTTATTTTCTCCGAATTACTTCCCTCGATGTTTACTGAGCGTGGCCATTTTGGTTTGATCCCAATCATGTCAATCAAATCACGACGTCATCGGCCGGCCGGGCTGTGGGCGGAGCAGATACTTAGAGCACTGTTGAAATGTTTGCACCCTTGCTCTGGTGTGAGCTAAATATCCACTGCATGAAATTAAATTATTTCTAACTCATTACTTTTTTATTTCCTTCTTCCATGATTGGTAACAGAACTGTCCTTCTGAATTCAGGAACAAATCTTGCACGAATTTCAGGCGAAGTCTTTTGGTGTTGTCAGTATGAGTGCCCAACAAAAGGAATCATGGAGATTGGGAACACCAGATTTGATACAGCAGGTATGAACAAGATTAAACAATTTCAAGTGCCAATCACTGTAAATGTATTAGTCTAGTAGTACTTTAGTAGGGTTGTCTGTGTACTGCATTGTCCTCAGAGGTTTATTAAGTTTGTTGTGATGATTGTAACCCTCACCATGCAGTGTGCTCTCACAGGTCTCTGATCAAAGTAGCCTCAAACTTAGTCGTTATTATTGCCAATGTTGAGTGCAAATTCGAAGCGCGCATGTTTAAGTTCAAATCTTGTGTGGACAAGTTTTAAACTTGCACAGGTTACTACTTTGCACTCAACAGGAGGGCTCGAATTTGGGAGAAAAATCCACAAGACCGTAGGGCTTGTAGCTCAAAATGTTTACTGGACCAGAAATATTTGTACAAGACCAGAATCAAAATGAGAAAAAACTTCCTGAGTCCTGGAACGAGACATCTGTAAGAGAAGATTTATCTCATCTATCTTTGTGGGTATTGAGTACAGGTACTTCATTACTCAGTAGAATTGAAAGATATTTTGTTTTCTGGCTCAAAGTTAACATTTGAACATGATTGATTTCTATTCTATTACCCTGTGAGGTGTTGTTGTTCAATTGAAAAATCACAAGACCTACAGACTTGTCCGGTCATTAGTTTACTGGCCCATCAAAAAACAACAACACTGGCCTCAGGCCTGGCGGTCCAGTGTAAAATTCGAGCCTTGAACAGTCCTGGAATTACACGGAGGCCACGGACTCTGTTGCCATGGTCTTGGCCTTGGTACCCCTTTATGTCCCATAGACTTTAAGATCTTCCAATAAAATGAAAATGGCCTTGCCCTCTCAAAGATGAATTTTCATGCTTGCAACACCAACTGGGGAACCGAACAGAGGCCAGGGCCTATAAATATAGAGTTTACGATCATTGCAACTACAGTGGCTTCAGACAGTGGTGAATGAAACATGTAAAAACACAGGGCTACCAATCCATTCCATAACACTTGGTAGTGGTATGCCTGATCCTGTGTAAAGCATAATCAGTTTACTTGAGCAGTCTGTCAGTCCTCAGCTCAACAGAATCAAACAAAATGTAGTCGGATTTTGATGGGTTAGGGCTGGTTAGGGCAAATCATATCCCATACAAAGTTGATGCTAAAGCCTATTGTAAGATTTTCTCAAAAATCACGAGGTACATGTTTATTACTGCCAAAACTACCCCAAAGTTTAGAATATATAAAAACCCTATAACTATCAGTGCACTCTCCTGCCCAAACTGGCTCTTTCCCCCAAATACCACAGGACTGTGGGGATCAAGTCCACAGTACACAATACATTTGGATTCCACATAATACCAGCTGTAAAAACAGAAGGAACCCATGCACCCAAATACAGTACTAGCATAAATGTTGCTTTGTTTTCTCTTAAATCTTAATTCCTTCACCCTATATCCTGTAGATGGCGTTAATGGCTTGGTTGAACAAGTCTGAAGAAGGTGAAGAATTCTATAAGTTGATAACAACAGCCAGAATCTGGTATGAGCTGTACCAACGGATAAGTAGCACCGAGGAGATAGATGCAGCCAAGGCAAGTCCAAACATAGTTTTTCTTTTTGTTTTAACTGGGGGGGGGGGGGGGGGGGGAGGGGGAATCTGCGAAATAGTGATTAGCTAGGCTTGGTTGATATGCCTAACATTGCACTCCCAAGTCGATACTTTTGGTTTGCCCCCACGTTATTGGATTCTGAACTGCAAAGTTACATCACCCATGCATGGCATGAAGCAAGGGATCGATTTCAAGAACCTACACATCATCTTTAGCTGGGTCGATCTTAACTTCTTTGTGGCATGTCAAGGCCGAGTGGTTAAAAGCACTGAACTCAAGCTCTGGTGCTTCTGATCAGCAGAGGGCGGGTTCGAGTCCCGGCTTGGCACTTGTGTCCTTGAGCAAGATACTTTGCTTTGTCCTGCGGATGGGACATTAAGCAGTAGGTCCTGTGTACTAGGATTGGTAGTGCATGTCAAATAAACCAGATCACTCATTGTGGAAGAGTAGGGGCTAACCCCGGTGTTTCTGGTTCACATAGCAAGCACCCTTGTTGACAGGTTTCCTCAGGCTTGTGAGCTACAGTTAGTAACTCCACTTATGAGGCATCCTTGGTTTCGCTACCAGAAATATATAATGATAACAATAATATGAGAAATGTGATGTCATAATTATGTTACTATGGCAACGGTGACAACCCTTGACTACTCATCTTGAGATGAATCTCAGCACTTTGTGATCGAATCATCCCAGTCAGCTAGTTTAGTTGTGGAGTTTGTTGGCAATTTGATTATAATGAACGCAGGTAGGTACCAGTGTAAAAATGCCAAGAAAGTTATGGGTTTGAGTTGATTGATAAAGGACAGACAGTATAAGTAAATGTAGGCACATTTTTTTCAGTATTTCATGTCCTGTACTTTTTTAACTGAAGACCCACATTACTATACTCTGTACTCAGACTAAAATTGGTCTGCCTTACCTAATGCTAACAAACGGCGCTTTAGAAATCCAGTATTATCTGTTAAATTCCAGCAAAAGAAATGAGATAAATGTGGTGTGGTTACTTGTTAGTAGTAAAGTGTTTCTGTCTCTATTTCAAAACAGGTACAAACCATATTGGCTATTGTTGACTACGTCCAGAAGAACCCACGTGCATCTCAGGATGAAATGGCCAAAGAGATAGAGAAACACGTGCAGCTCTTTGTAGAAAAGATCGATGCTCTATAGGAATTCTGACCCAACACTGTAAATATAAATATCAGCTAAGTACCACCTTAAGTTCAGGCCTGGAATTACATGGAGGTCATGGAGGTCATGGCCTCTGTTGCCCCTAGTCTTGCTCTTGGCTCCTTTACAAGTTTCCCATAGACTTTCTTTAAGATTTTCCAGTGGAAGTGCCCTTTGCAAAATGAAAATGGCCTTGCCCTCTAAGAGATGAAATTCCAGGCCTGAAAGTCTTAATTGATATTCATAAATTGTGAGTCTATCCATTCTGATTGGTCGAGAAGAGATCACTTGGCCATGTTTAAATGTGTTGTATAGATACGGTAAAAAGTGATAAAACTCGTGCGTGTTGGTGTGTTAGCTTACACGGGCGCTAATTTACACGCAATGCAATCAATACATACCGGTACTCAGTGTAAAATTTATAAGTATGCATTTTGACACTTTGTGAAATGGAGACTAAGGATGTGACAGGAATAGAAAACTTACAGATGTTTCACAGATTTTCCTATATGAGTGGGAATAAACGAGTAGTGACTCCGTCTTAATGGGCCATTTGAAATCTTGCAGGGGCGTGGTCGTGCGATAAAGGATGGCCACAACTCTGCCGGTTTGAAACGACCGTGTTAGACATCCTCTCTGCTCTTTTATTCCCCTAATTTTATGCACACGCTGCGAATTGTTCCATTGATTGTAGTGAAAGTTAAAACATAAATCATGTAACGGAACTTCCAACTCTGTTCTGCATTACCTTAATTTGATGAAAGCTTCAACAATGATTTAGTTGGGTATTGCTTGATAAGGGCGACTTTCTTTAAATGTTTTTAAAAATTTTAAATTAATAATAATGCAATACCGGAGTTTAAGCAGATTACCTGCTAACCATTATTTCACATGTGTTATACGATTGTGCCTGTTGTATTGACGTGAATATGTATTGTATATATAGCAAAAGACATTAGGTTCTTTTTCAAAATTGAATTTATCTGGACATGGTTTAGCTGGTATCTTATGATTCCCAGTGGACTCAAGTTTGGGGCCCTTCAAGTCCTCAGTGGACTCAAGTTTGGGTGCCTCAATGCTCCTAGTGGACTCAAGTTTGAGGGCCCCCAGGTTGACAGAATGTGGAGTTACCTTGTCTGGAGTAAATGGGGTGATTGATTGCTTCATGCACATGTCAGCCAGGGTTGCAAACTCCCATGGAGTTGAGATAGTAATTAGGCTTGCCTGATGTGAAACCCATGAATCAAATTCAGCCCCAAATATTGGAAATTCCATTCATATGATCTATATGAATGGAAATCATAGAGGAAGGAATAAATATTGCTTTTTTGTTGGTCTTATGAAACACATTTGACACACAACAGAGAAGCAGATGTACAAGTCGTTAGTCTTAATTAATCCAGACTTGGCAAACCAGTTGCATGTATGTCAGACACCTGAATTTAAAAGAGACGGGGGTTGTGCACGCCCCCTTTAGGTGAAGCCCCTGCATATCAAACTCGCCCAAATTTGGTTATTGGTTCAAGACTTCAGTTCTTTTTCTCTGAAAAGTTTTGTACTATTGAAATTTTTCAAACAATTAATAGGTACATGTAGTTACAAATTAACTTACAAATTAACTTATATTTCATTGTAAATAATAAATTTGGTACTATTTTATGTTTAGCATATATTCTTCAGTTTGATAATTGATAATTTTTTGTATAATCATTAATAATAGTTATCAGTGGAGGTGAGTGATGGTGTAGCATTGGTTCATTATGGGGTTTTTCTTGACATTATCAACACATCTGGTCTGAATTTCATGGTGCTGCGAAATCCATTATGGTGCCCTGTAAAGGGCATGATTCTTTGGCCTGCTCAGGGGTTGTAAGCGCGGACTTCCTTGGTAAGCAGTTTCATGGAACTGGGTCCTGCTGTGATCAATAATTTGTTAGCTGATCGTTAGCTGACATTAATGTGCTCGGCGCATACACAAGTGAGTTTTCCCCGTTTTGCCTCAGTAATGGCAGCCCATGCAAGAAGTCTGTTTGAAATATCTGCATGACCTCTGAATAAAAAGCTACATGGGTAAAAATGTTGGAAGTAAAGAACAGTATAATGCCTTAGTGTGTTACAACAAACCCCAATAGATAACATTACCGTAACTTCAGTAAAAAAAAAAAGAGTACATTTTGAAGATAAACAGAGCTAAATGTTTCAAATGTAGCAGCATGGCTCACCACTGGTTCTTCTCAGAACCAAGAATTTGTCTGGGTTGGGATTATTGCTTTGTTGTCCCCAAAGCAGTTTTCCTGATTTGAGTTTGTTAGTAAGCGAGCTCAGCAAGACTTGGATTAATATCTCTTAATTATATGCAGTACCATTTACTAATTTAGATCTTTGTCAACAATTTTAGTTTCCAGCTCTCCTCCATTAAATTATATACACACATGTATGTGAAAATAAATATTTATTAAAAACGCAATCTTGTATTCTGTCATTGAGTTTATTTGAGTTCAGTTACAGTCTTTAAAAGACCCAATGTTGAACTTAATCATTCAAGTTCTGTATCATTCACAATTCGTCAATTGAAAAAAATCTCCTTTGTGCAATTGACATGTACTAAAATACATAGATTTCATTTTGACAAATTAGGGAGTTAGCAGAAAACATCTTTCACTGTATACAAAATATTTAATATTTACAAATATCTTTAACATTCCCAAGATAATATTTACAAAGTGGCTTGTTTAAAGTATTTTTATGTCACACTTTCCTACAAATACAATTATACAAAATGTTCAAAAGAGTATCCAAGCAAAGGTTACAATCTCTACACACGAAGGCCATAACCAGTAACTGACTTGCTACACATTTACCCAAGGGTTTCATGTGCCAAGAACCAAATATACTATTTTGTGGTTCCAGATCTAAAGAAAGAAAAAAAAAAACACCCCAAAAACTACAACAGCTATAGACAAGGTAAGCTTTGTTTACAAAAAGAGTTACCTTGTATACATGTAGTACATACGAAGCCATTTCCTGGCAGGCGAGCTACTACACTGGTCTCATGGGAAATTTTGCATTTTGTGTCACAATTTCCACATAAACTAAAGAGTTATAAATATCACAGCTGAACAAGATTTGAATTGTGACCCCTTTCGTCATATCAAAGGTTGATATAAAAAAAAAGAAAGACAGTGCAATCTCCATGAAATGTACAACTTTGTGTTTTCTTATAAAGGCCATGTACAAATCTTGCCTGCAGGAAGTCCAGGCTCTGTGGCTCTTTTGTAAATGTGATGTCACAGGTTACATTGTATATATCGCAATGATCTTTAAGGCTGTATCTGATTGGCGGCTACGGCCACAGCTATTACAGCGGTGTAAGTTATTGTGTAAAAATGTTGTATCCTCCAAAGTAGCATTCCAAGCGAATTTGAAAAGTGTGCAAAGGTTGTACCTTGCTAAAATCATCCTGGATGCACACACAAGACATTAGGCCGTGAGACACAAAATATTTCCTCAGGGTGCCTGCCCATTTATGATGTTGTTACAAAATCAAGGTATACAATATCTTTTGCACTGGCGAGACAAACATGTATGTGTATGTTGCACAAGTGGTAACTGTTTAAAGAGTTACAATACTAGTGAACTAAATAAAGCCTGTTCATACAGCAAATTGTCATAGTGCATCTACCAGCATTGTACAAAGTCATTTGAACTTCGGACAACTGATGAAAAATCTTTGTCTGCCACATGGACATATTCTGTGACCTACCAAAATGCAAAATATTTTCTTTTAACAAACTAAGAATTCCCAATTCTAGGCTGACTTTATTCCAAACTGTGGACTGAGGAGTTACTAGCACATTGTACTTACTACCTCCCAAAACTAAACCTTACCTTGTATCTTTATATTAAAAAAAATAGAATATTGTTCCTTAACCCTAACCACCCCAATCAAACAGGTGGTTTTGTTGGAATTTGGATGGTTTAGTACTGTGAAAGTTGGCTTTGCTGTTGGACTATGGATGGTTGAGTACTAATGGGTCAAGGTACTAGTGTTGGACTTTGGCTGAGTGAGGAAGGTGGTTAGGGTTTTTGCAACAGTGTTGGACTTTGGCTGAGTGTGGAAGGTGGTACTGTAGTCTTCAACAGTGTTGGACTTTGGCCAAGTGTGGAAAAAGTGTATGTTCACAGTGCATGTTAGGTTTGCATTGTAGGGCATGGAATTGACTTTGGCTGAGTGTGGAAAATTAGCTATGTTATGTGTATGGGTGCACTTTGACCTCTTATTGGGAAGGGACATGTTCCAGTGGTTAAGTGCTTTGTTGGGTACACTTAATTACCATTATCTAAACATGGACAACCTGCTGGTGAAATAAACAAATGATAAAGGCAGTTATTGTACTTAGGTATCCTTGTCATTGCACCTAACACAATAAAAGTAGAACATACCATTTATGCCATGGTGTGTTTTAGTTTTTGCAGAACTTTATTGTATTTATTGAATAGTGTTTATAATATGAAAAGAAATGTATTATATTTGATATCAATAGTACATGAAGTCACTATGATGTAATGTTACATAATAATTAAAACTAGACATATTGCATTTGTGCACAAATGCCGAGCTGTTTCGCCATAACTTGTTCAAAAAATCATAAAAAATCATGTGATGACGTCATCATGACGTCATTTCAGAATTTACAAAACTTGCCAATATCCAACAACCTACCAAGTTTCAACATGATCGCACGAACACTTAGGGAGATATATACAACATTAAAAAAGCACCTTTAATGCCGCGTCACGTGACCCCCGATGAGGTCATCGATCTGAAATTTCACACATATGATGGCTGCCTGACGATCAACATGTGTGTAAATTTTGAAGTGATTACACAAAACTTCACCACACACATCTTCAAAAAGTCCATTTTGATCAGTTTTCAACCTGCCGCTAGAGGGCGCTCTTGTGTATTGTGACGTCATCGTTGAAAGCAACTTCATAACTATTTACACTTTTGAATAACGAGGCACTTCCTGTTTCGACCGGAAGTAGAGGTCATGTGAGGTCACGCACACTGAATAAAATGAAGACCTTATTTATCCCCACCCAATCCCACAAACAGAAACCTACGGTCTCTTGTGGCTGATTTGTTACAGATTTTCAAAAATTTAAAATAGAAACCTTTAAGATGACGTCACGTGACTGGTGATGATGTCATCATGACATCATTGTTTTAGGATCATTATTGCACCAATGCCTTTCATCACTGAAAGTTTCATTGCAATTGCTCTTTAGGAACTATGCAAATAGCCGCTTTGACCGAACGTGCGTTATGTCAATAGCCTTTTTTACTGAAACAGACAAATAAAAAAAAAAACTAGACATGTTGCATTTGTGCACAAATGCCGAGCTGTTTCGTCATAACTTTTTCAAATTACTCAACTGAATTTGAAAGTTTTTTTGTATTCAAAGTAGTTATGACGTTCAAGCCTGTTTAAAAAAGAATTTGGATTATACCACGTTTTGTAAGCAATTTATGACTAAAAGGTGCAAAAAATAGAAACAATCATAAAAAATCATGTGATGACGTCATCATGACGTCATTTCACAATTTACAAGAACTTGCCAATATCTAACAACCTACCAAGTTTCAACATGATCGCACAAATACTTCGGGAGATATACGACTTCAAAAAAGGCACCTTTAATGCCGTGTCACGTGACCCCCGATGACGTCATTGATCTGAAACTTCACACAAATGATGGCTGCCTGACGATCAACATGTGTGTAAATTTTGAAGCGATTACACAAAACTTCTCCACAGACATCTTCAAAAAGTCCATTTTGAACAGTTTTCAACCTGCCGCTAGAGGGCGTTCTTGTGTATCGTGACGTCATCGGTATTTTTTTTTAAAAGCACACTCTTGCCAGACACTCACATCGTTGAAAGCTTTTTCATAACATTTAGCACTTTTGAATTACGAGGCACTTCCCGTTTCGACCGGAAGTAGAGGTCATGTGAGGTCACGCACACTGAATAAAATGAAGACCTTATTTATCCCTATACAATCCCGGAAACAGAAACCTACGGTCTCTTGTGGCTGATTTGTTACAGATTTTCAAATATTTAAGTTAGAAACCTTTAAGATGACGTCACGTGACAGGTGATGACGTCATCATGACCTCATTGTTTTGGGATCATTATTGCACCAATGCCTTTCATCACTGAAAGTTTCATTGCAATTGCTCTTTAGGAACTATGCAAAAGGCCGCTTTGACCGAACGTGCGTTATGTCAATAGCCTTTTTTACTGAAACAGACAAATAAAAAAAATAATTAAAAAAACTTTAACGAAAACAAGAGCTGTTTCGCTGCGCTGCGAAACAGCTAAAAATAATAAAAACTTTAACGAAAACAAGAGCTGTTTCGCTGCGCTTTGCTGCGAAACAGCTAATAACAATAGCAATATTTGCTATAAATAAGGGTGTTTTCTGAGTATCGTCCCCAGTCTGACAATGACTGACCAGAGTCAACATGACATCTCGAGAAGTAAGAAATTTACAGCAGAGTTTAAGTAGAGGTGAAGCAGAGACATTTGTAGGCTCAATGATGGGAAAAAGAAAGAGAAAAACGAACCAAGAGAACAGAGATGAAGGAGCGAAGAAGGTGCAGGGAAAAGTGAAAGAAGGAAAGAAGAAAGGGAAGGGGAAAGTGAAGGCACCACGTCTACAACTTAGCCGCACTGCGCAGAAGGATCGACTCTATAGAGAGGAAGAAGAAAATATAACCATCAAAGAAAATATAACCATCAAAGATTTCAAGGGAAAAAAGCAGAATGGACCAACTTTCAAGAAGAAGTCGTCTCCGATCAACTACTTCCTGAAGTTTGTCCCTCTCTCCCTCCTCCAGATGGTGGTGAACTGGACAAATGTAAATTTGACTTCAAGCCGCAAGTTTCAAACGACAATACATGAAGTGAAAGCGTGGTTTGGCATTCATATACTTATGGGCCTTGTCAAAATCAACGACTACAAACACTACTGGTCAACTCATCCGGGACTTCAAAACAAACTCATCTCAACAACAATGAAACGGAATCGCTTTGACCTTCTCAATCAGCATATTGCCTGCAATGACCCAGCCAAAGACCCCGAACTCATCCGTGACAAGGCCCATCGGTACCTGGCAAACAAAAAAATAATCCACTCCACCCCCTCCGGCCTTTGTGGGACAAGATTAGAAGGCGATGCCTGAAGAATTATCGACCCAACCGTGAACTGGCCTTAGACGAGGCAATGATACGCTACAGAGGTTTTAAAGCCAGCGTGAGAAAATTCTTTATGCCATTGAAGCCGATTCGCGCTGGATTTAAAATCTATGCTCTGGCAGAGTCATCAACCGGCTACTTCCTGAACTTTATGATCCACCCTCATGGCGAGCAACCAGCCAAGATGACCGACATTGCAATGAGTGTTGCAAAGCACCACTTGAATGTGTACCACCACATATTCACGGACTAATTGTACTCATCAGTAGGCCTTGCACGGTCGTTGCACGCCAAACGTACCTACCTGACTGGAGCCCTCAAAAGTAATAGCAAAGGGCTGCCCATGGAGTTTACAGGGAAAAATGGAAACCAAAAAGTGAAGCGGATGAATAGGGCACCAAGAGGCACGTTTTATACCCGGCAGAATGGCCAACTTACTGCCACAGTATGGAAAGATAGCCGTGTAATGATGTTACTCTCCACTGGACATCAGGGCTGGAGAGACCCAACAACCCACACTCTGAAGAGGAAATGTGCAGACGAGGCAACAGGCCGACTTAAACGAACGACTATCCCTGCTCCTTGTCAAGCTGTGGACTATACCAAGTCAATGGGCGGCGTGGACAGGGGAGACCAGCTGCGATCTTATCACACCTGTGCTCGGAAGTCCCAATTGTGGTGGCGTCCCATTTTGTACTTCCTCATCGACATAGCAAGAGTCAACGCTTGGCTGTCATATAAGCAACACCACGCAGCCATTGACAGCGACAGTGAAAGTACAGAACGAGACCATCCCCCTATGATGACCCATGCCAGGGCTACTCCAAAGGCATCACCCCACGGCAGTCCAGTGGCTCACTACCAGTACCAGCCCACAACAGTGGAGGCCACTACTCAACCAAGATGCCTGGTAAAAATGCGAGATGGTGCAGATGGTGCAGGCAAGAGAAAATCACAACTAAGTCAGGGCTACCAAAAACAACAAGAAGAGGCTATCCAGTTTGTGGGGTCAACCTTTGCCCAAGGGAGTGTTTCTTGAAGTTCCACGCCGCAGGCATTACTGAGCCGAACACCACTTCAAGCTCAACTGAGTAGCTCCGAGCTCTCCTTCAACAAAGCACCATTTCCACCTTCAATCATCCACTAAAAAAAGATATTTAAAAAAATAAAATAAAAAAAATAATAAAAAAGGGCAATGATGGCAGTTATATTGTGAACCACCAGGTGTGGTACAACTCCCTGTTTTCTAGGGTAGAGCAAAAGTAATTTGCGACTGCGCTGAGCCCACCAAAAAAATAAAAATAAAAATTGCGCACAAAGTAATTGTTGGGTATTGATAAGTTTGGTACTGGAGGGCTGAAATAGTCAAACTACACACATATCCTAAAGTAGCCACTCATTCATAGTCCAACAGCACAGGACCTGTTGGAGTTTGATGGGTTGTGTACTGTTCCAGTACATAAACTGTTGGAGTATGATGGGTTGTGTACTGTTCCAATAAGTAAACTGTTGGAGTATGATGGGTTGTGTACTGTTCCAATAAGTAAACTGTTGGAGTATGATGGGTTGTGTACTGTTCCAATAAGTAAACTGTTGGAGTATGATGGGTTGTGTACTGTTCCAATAAGTAAACTGTTGGAGTATGATGGGTTGTGGAAGCTTTTTGGTAGAAATGCTTAGGGGGTTAGGGTTAAACTCTGATCCTGTGTTTGACGGATCTCTATTTGTGTACGTTGCTAAAATAGAATGAAGTAAAATCAAGAATAAATGAACATAACAACTTGAATGTTGAAAACATGTAGCTCTCATGCGTACTGTACAACACAATGCTCAACCACAATGGATTCTTACATTTTTCTTAGAGAGAGAAAAAAAAAAAAATAGTTTAGTAGGATTCAAAAAGGTACAATCTAGATGTAGCTAAAATAATTCCATGAAAATAATCATACTATTTATCAAATAGGAGTCTCCCATAGAATTAGAAATAGAGGGTCTACATGTTACACAGCCCGACAAGAAGCATTTTTGCCCATTGAGAAAATGGTGCCAACCCATCGTATTACACAGGTCATGCACCAACTCACACTACCAACATTTTGTAGGTGGACATCTGTATGTAATTTGTGCCCATGGTAGGACAGCGCAGTTACATGTGTGTACAGTGTAACAACGAGCGCCCCTTCTAGTTCTCTCTTACATAACTCTAAGGAATCTTCACACCAATCACTCTTCAGAACCATCACAACTCATCGGAGAAACTGTTTCCGTAAGGTTTGCATAAATAAACCTTACCAGAGTAGATGATAGCAAGTTGTTATTTTCAAGAGATATCGGTTTGCTTTTTACTGATGTTGATACGTATCAAGTACTGAGAATGTTTGTACTTCCAGTTTATACACAAAAAGTACAGGTAAAGACCAAAAGTAATGTCCACCTTCTCAACACAAGATTTGCATTCATTTTAAATCAACTGTTTTGTCAATTGTCATGATGGCTCTAAAAATTGCCTAGTTGAAAAAACATTTCAACTTGGTGTTTGCATTGGCTTGATTAAGACTTTGTCTCAAGATGGTACATTCTTAAAAAATGTTTTTATAGTAAGAAAGAACAAAAAAAAACAAAAAAACAAAAACAACCACCACCACCACCCCAAAACACTGCATCATGATGATTCAACATTGTTAGCACTTCCTAAAAGATGTAAGATTATTGTTTTGGTCTGCAGTGAAGCTGATGTCAGAAACTTGTTTCTGGTCAGGGTCACCAGACCGTGCCCCCAGGTATAGACAATAAAATGATAATAATGCTGGGTTCTTATATAGCACTTAAACTATATCCCAGTAGCTAGCCAAGGCGCTTTATAGCATTATTATCATCCCTGTTCATCAGGCATACTTGGACCATTGCTCAAACTTTCTCAACTCCCTGGGGAGCATACAAAGCCAAGCTGCTTTTTTTGCAGCTAAGAGATTAATTCAATAGAATACTATCATCCCTTGGTGGTTCTTATTTATACACCTGGGTGAAGAGGAGCAATTATGGTTATTGTCTTGCTCAAGGACACAAATCTCATGACCCCGAATCGAACCCACACTTTGATCATTCAGCCACAAGAACTCGAGTCCGATGCGCTAGACCACTCAACCATGACATTGAGAAGATTTTAACGGTAAACATTTTCAGGGGTAACTATAAATTGTACCAACTTTACACTTAAGTTGGGGTTTAACAAAGAAAAATTGACTGAGTGGGATTTGATCCTACGACCTCTGGCTTAACGTGCCAAACTCTACCAACTGAGCCATCTAGCCCTAATGTTGGCAGTCTCCCTATTTTTTTCAATTTCTTTGTTCGGTTGCCAGTCGAAAGCCATTCAACCTGTAACTGCCATACAGCTAGAGATCAAACCCAAGTCACCTTAAGGGCACGTGTGGGCTTTAAGCTGTGATTGTGTTGTTGCTGCTAGTGATACTAATGCTGTTTCATCTCTTTTATTGCATGTTCAATTGCAAATCACTTCTGGACGTCTTAGTACTGGGATCAATTTCATGGAGCTGCTTAAGCAGTAAATATTACTTTAACATTTTCTGCTAAACAAAAATGAGCTGGAAACCAGTCACACAACGGCACATGTGAAAAAGTATGTTGGCTGGTAACCTTATTCTAGTAAGCATAAATTTTTGTTCTAAGCTACTTTCGTGCTAAAGCTAAAGCAGCCCTATGAAATTGGGCCCTTGGTTACGGCCCCCAAACCTCAACACTGTTCTGTTTATTTGTGATATTTACACACAAGTTTACTCCCAAGATGTCTTCGGTTAGGATATAAAATTCCAGACAAATTTTAAGAAAAGCAAAATAAATGAAGAGGATATGTCAATGATGTTTGAGTCCCTTTGCCGATATTTCCCACTGTTGTGTTTTTTTGTCTGGTACACACGCTGTCATAAAAAGCTCTTTGGTGGCTGGTCTGTGATCTAGACACTCATGTAGATCCTCTAAGTATAATGTTTGTGTGTTCTGCAAAGGAAGGAAAGAGAAAATGCAAGAAACTTGTTGTTATAACGATCTACATACAAGCAATTAATGGTAGTAGGATCACAAGTGATCTTTGTTTAAAAAAAAAATAGCTAGGACACTTTTCATGGTGAGAAAGAATCTAGTTAAGTTTGTGAGAGGGCGACCACATTCCTTGGAGAGTCCGTCTCGGGAGACACAATTTCCTAGCCAATCTAGGAGACAGAATCTCCTGCCACACCAGAAACAGCCACAAATAGCATTCTGTGTGTGGTACATCTTCGTATCCACTGGCAAGCCCATAGGGTAATAATCAAGAGGAAAACAAAAACACTATTCTAACGTTATCAGTTAAAGTTTTGTTAACAAAAGTTGTAACAAACATCCTCTTTCACCGAAATGCTGTGTATTTGTTATTATATTTAGCCTATTTTAAATGGCCAATCAAAAAGGAGGGACATCCAATGTGCTAGGCCCCCCCCCCCTCTAAAAGGTGTGTGTGTGTGGGGGGGGGGGCATCCTTCAACCGACAACGCCCATTTAGCTCACAATTAACAAGCCTGTGATAACCATCTCCAGTTTCATTATTTCTTCTCTTGATTAAATTCGCACTAAACTTGGTTGAGTGAGGAATTGCTTAGTAAAAAAAAATTGGTCGTACATTATGTTATGGTCGTGTTGGCAGAGTGTAGAGAGTAGGGCATACTTCCATGGCTATGCTACATTGACCAGATTTCCAATACATAACCATGTACTGCTTATTCAAAACGAGGGCAACCAACTGGGTGTGAGATCAGGGTGTCGATTGGCTACGTGAAGATTTACTGAATACTGTAAACATGGTATGGACCCCCAAAAAACTAGCAACGTTTTTGGGACCAATTTGGTCCAACATACATTGCTTTAACATGTGAAAAAAACAAACTCACACACATAAATGGGGCCCAATGATCGAATACGCGCTAGACTCGCACGGTCTGCAGAGAGAGACATTACGCTGTTGTGAAGAGGGACCATTGGCTAGAAAGAGCAACAGCTTGGCACCAAGCAGCAGCATGGTCTGTCAACATGAAAGCATGCACAAGAGGTAGAATAAATTTACTACTTAAACTATCACCAGTGCCTCCTCAGAAGTGAAGCATTTATGCATTTGCTGATTTGACCTGAAGCAACTCATTATATTCCCCATTGATATTTGTCTCAATAACTATCCCTTTGCTTCTCCTAAAGTCTCACTTTTCTTAATCCACAAGA
This sequence comes from Pisaster brevispinus, assembly GCA_023634235.1. Classification (NCBI taxonomy): domain Eukaryota; kingdom Metazoa; phylum Echinodermata; class Asteroidea; order Forcipulatida; family Asteriidae; genus Pisaster; species Pisaster brevispinus. The sequence goes on from JAMKCF010000009.1 coordinate 14,915,556, forward strand.
AGCCCCTGGATCAAGATGGAAGCATGAATCAGAACTGACTATGATTTTTAATGATGAAACTCACCAAATTATAAACCCATTGGTACCTCGTCGTGTCGCACCGTCGTAACCTGACGTCAGATGAGGATTTATAGGCACATTGATCATGAATACGAAACTGGCCATCTTGTGTTACTCTAAAGAGTTGATTCCCTCCAGCACCGTGGCAGTACGACATACCGACCTTACCACCATCCTTCTGACCCATTGAATCCACACAGACATGACCTCCGGCCACTCTCACCTGAAACACAAATCCAAAAGTTGATTTATTTCTCCAGAATACATAAAACTCCATGGACTACAATAGCAGCTTATCAACTGACCCAATTCCACAATTCGAGGTGAACCGTAAGCCACATTTTTTTGAAAGAGATAAAGCAATCCCGGAACATTTGACGAGAACCTAAGTTGTCTTCACTTGGTTTAGGTCAGGGTTTCATTGTGACAATGATATTCACCCTCAAGAAATACTTTAAAAACCAATTGCGCAGGTGAGCACAGAAATTCTTCAGACTTCCCAGCGGTAAGCAGTTGACAAGATTAACCCCCACCCTCCCAAATCAGGAACTTGGCCGATTGTGGAAGAAAGAGGACTGTAGGCCCAACTAACAGTTCGCTTAACACTGGGCAAGGCATCCCAAGTCCAAACATTTTGGTGTGGAAGGACATTGGAGACAAGGATATTAGAGGATTGAGGTTGCCTGTCAGCAAAAAGGCCAAGGGAGTGATGGAGTATTAATCAATTTCAGATAAATTACCCCCGGGTTAGTTGTACCATAATTTGACTGCATATCAATGCTGTAACTTTTCTCAAATTAAAGAGGATTCAACGAGTATCTGCACTCACCTCGCCCCATTGTACATTGGCTGCAGGTAGAGGAAACTTATCCACAATATCTGGCGCAATCTCACTCATATACCAAGAGAACGAGCGGCACTTCTTCTGACGACGGAACTCCAGCTGTTTGTCAAGATTTCCTGCAGAGACCAGCAGGGCCTCTGGTTTACTGCGGTAGAAATATTCTTTGTACTCGTCAAACCAGACTTCTACAACACGCTTCAAATTCTGATCAAAAACAAACAAAATGTTTCAATTGATGACGCAGTTGAGACTGGGGTGTCCAAGACAAGAATGAGATTGAGACATGGAGGATGGGGCATGAGATCTGGACCAGGGCAAAATTGGGATGTTGCTTACTGTAAGCTAAATTCAGTGCTTGCTTACTGAAGCATACGCAAGTGCACATTAAAGAATACAGAGCACCAAAGGTGCAAGATGATGAATTCTGGCTTAAATATGCACTGGACGCCATATCAGCAAGCAACTCTTTTAATGCAATAATAGGTCAGTGCTGAAAAATGACCATTGCTATCATTCGCTTGCTGAAATGGCAATCATGCATATTTCACATTCAAACAATAGATAGTTCTCCCATCTTGCACCTTCGGCGCACTATAATCTTTGGTGTACATGTATGTTCATTGTTTATGCAGATTTCTGTGCCTGCATAACTTCAGTTCTGTTCTGTAATTACTACATAGCTTCAGTTCTGTTCTGTAATTACTACATAGCTTCAGTTCTGTTCTGTAATTACTACATAGCTTCAGTTCTGTTCTGTAATTACTACATAGCTTCAGTTCTGTTCTGTAATTACTACATAGCTTCAGTTCTGTTCTGTAATTACTACATAGCTTCAGTTCTGTTCTGTAATTACTACATAGCTTCAGTTCTGTTCTGTAATTACTACATAGCTTCAGTTCTGTTCTGTAATTACTACATAGCTTCAGTTCTGTTCTGTAATTACTACATAGCTTCAGTTCTGTTCTGTAATTACTACATAGCTTCAGTTCTGTTCTGTAATTACTGCATGGCTTCAGTTCTGTTCTGTAACTACTACATAGCTTCAGTTCTGTTCTGTAATTACTACATAGCTTCAGTTCTGTTCTGTAATTACTGAATAGCTTCAGTTCTGTTCTGTAACTACTACATAGCTTCAGTTCTGTTCTGTAATTACTACATAGCTTCAGTTCTGTTCTGTAATTACTGAATAGCTTCAGTTCTGTTCTGTATATACTACATAGCTTCAGTTTTGTTCTGTAATTGTTACATAGCTTCAGTTCTGTTATGTAATTACGCAAAACTAAAGACTAAGTCAGAGAAAAGAAACTAGTCCAAAGGCAAGACCTGGAATTCCCATTGCAGAACATAGAGGAGAGATACCAAGAATTTGAGATCTCATGTGTTAAATACACAACGAAAAAGGAACTCTTGATCTGTTAGCTACACAATGAAAAAGGAACTCCAGATCTCATGTGTTAGCTACACAATAAAAAAGGAACTCCAGTTCTCATGAGTTAACTACACAATGAAAAAGGAACTCCATATCTCATGTGTTTGCTACACAATGAAAAAGGAACTCCAGATCTCATTTGTTAATGACACAATGAAAAAGGAACTCCAGATCTCATGTGTTAGCTACACAATGAAAAAGGAACTCCAGATCTCATCTGTTAACTACACAATGAAAAAGGACCTAGAGATCTCATTTGTTAATGACACAAAGACAAAGGACCATGCGATCTCCCATTGACTACAATACACATTAAAAAAGGACAGCAACTAAAAGAAATGTATGTTATGCAAAAGGTAACGCACCGAACCCGATCATCTCTGGGAACAAGGTTGATAAAAACCTTGTACATTTGTAGCTGTATGAGTTCATAAATAAAATAGGATAATTATTCACAAATAGGGTACATGCTTTGACATCTTGGAAGAAAAAATGAGAACACCATAACAATTTCCATTCACACAACAAGAACTAATCATAAAAAATAACTGACTTAAATAGTGAGAAGTGTTGGTGGTGTTATCAAATCTTAAATGATTTCAAGCTAGTTGTGTTAAGTTAAAAAAATCAAACGGAGGAAAGTGACTCTCCCCCAGTTAGGGGTTCAACTAGAGATATTTAAGCTCTGCAGTTTAACCGGGAATCAAATATACAAAGTTAGCAATATAAACAGTCATTCAACACACAAACAAGAAAAGTAAACAGCAAACAAATTAATGTACCCCACCAGATGCTAAAAGGAGTGTTGGTAGCAAATAGTCCAATAATCCAACATAAACAGCTGTGAGAATTCACCAACAAAGGCCATCACTTGAATGGGGTATGTTAGGCTGCTCTGACACTTTTTTAAAACAATTTTTGAGCAAACTAGAAATGTTAAAAAGAGAGTTTTTGGGATACTACGTGGGTGCAGACTGACCAGGTATCGTCCATTCTGCCCATGCCCAGAATTACCAAGAAAATTAGCCCAGTGAGACTTCTTCCATCCAATGACTTCAAGCCTTCCATCAAACTTTCCCTGACATTGGATCTAACCTACAATCCCGGCCAAAATGGTTGGGACACGCAGCAATAAACACACCCCCACTCCCAAGTTTGTCAAAAAATCAATCCAGGCTTTATAGATGAAATAAGAGAAAATTCACTAGGCAACCATGACCAAAATGATTGGGACATTTGACCAAAAACATACCCTCCCCATCCCCCCACAATGTTGATAATGTTAGAAAAAGGACAGATAATAAGAGAGAGAGAGAGAGAGAACACTGATAGGGGAGGGGGACCAGTGATATGGTTGGGTGTGGACAAAGGTGGGAGGTGGGGGGACCCGGTGAGTAAGGGTGTGGGGTGGGCAGTCAGATTTGGCAAGGATTGGTATTAGAGTTGGCATGATCATCATCTGAACCAAACAATCATCGCATTAACAAAACGTATGGCAGGCACAATCTTCAACATTGTATCGTCATTATTCACGGCACAGCAAGAAGAAATCCAGGAAAAAGATGACAAAACAAAAACAAAACACTCCGGGAATTTTAAACCAAGTAGGAGAAGGGTTAGAGAAATCCATCCACCAGAGGAGAGAGAAATCTACCCACTCTGAGTGGGGGGCCGTCTTACCCTCTCGCTAAGCATCATCATGCTTCCACCAGGAGCTGAATAGGGTACCTTACCGTGAATCCGATACACGTGACCAACACGGGAGCACGGTACCCACAGTAGGGATCCCCCGCACATCCACAGCTGAGGGTACGCAATGAACAAAGAAAAAAACAGGGAAAAAAATAATACCGGTTAGATTACACTCTGATTATTAGGAATTTACTGTCTTACCATTTCACTTAATACTGCCATGTTCCCGTTCGGAGCTGAGTATGGTACCCTGCCGAGGATTCTATAGATATGTCCCACACGGGAGCAAGGGACCCAGATGAGGGATCCACCACACATCCAGATCTGGAGGATAGGAATTTAACTAAAATACTGACTATAAATTGGAATGAGCGGTTGCAAAGTGCTTACCAACCCAATGGATCTATGGTATCTACGCCAACAATAGTTAGTGGCCTGGTGTTTCGACCCTAGCAGAGTCTTTCTCGTAGGCTAAATGACAACACAACACGCACAAACAGGTATAAATAGTAAAATAGTCAAATGTAATCAAGATGACTTGCAACTGGCAGTGCTGGTACAGTATATGGTTTGGATGCAAATTTCACCACAGCACCTTAGAACCCAACGCGCCTCATTCAAAGGCCTGGGCCCAATTTCATAGAGCTGCTTAAGCACAAAAATAAAATACAATAAAAGTACAATAAAATTTTGCTTACCAGCCAAACTACCATGTCACGTGTACAATTCGTGACTGGTATCCTGCTCATTTCTGCTTAGCAGGAAATTGTCAAGCATTATTTTCTGCTTAAGCGGCTCTATGAAATTGGGCCCTGATTCTTGGCTCCTGTAAGGGCAAGGCAGTACAAGGACGTGTCTGAATTGGAGGCTACAGCTACGGCTACGGCTCAATGTTCACGTCATCATGCGCTGAAGTACAGCATGACCTTTAGCAACACCCTTAGCAACAGTCTCATCTGTAGCTGTAGCCTCCTAATTCAAATACAGCTTTGCATTGTTTTGACGGGCACCTCTATGAAAGAATGTGCACATTCTACTTGAACATTTCAAGGGGCATGAAGACAATTGCCTCCATTGAGGCATCTGTGTGGTATCAAGCCTGCATTCTACAAACCACTCATTACCTGTTGAAGAATATATGAGCTGAAATGCTTTTCAAAAGTGCTACATAATAATTATCACCATAGCATGCAATGTCGCTCTCGAGAAAAAGAAATAGAGCGGTGTGTTTTTTCTCTCTGAGGTGTTTTAAAAACCCAATCTGAATCCCCCTGAACCCTTTGGCCATTACTTTGAAATGCTTTTCCAAGGTACTGCATACAAATTATCATAATATTATTACCATATTATGCAGTAATGCCCTCTAGCAGAAAAACAACAGAGCAATTTTTGTTTTCTCTCCGAGGTGTTTTGGCTAAAGAAAACCCAATCCCAATCCCCCTGAATCCTTTGGCCTACGGTAACTCAGCACCCAGACCATTAGGCTGTGAGAAGCTCAGCATAACTCGACTTGAAGCCAAATCAAGGTTCCTTTAGCTGTGCAGTGCCGTTATTCATCACATCAGTCAAATTCAAGAGGAGAGAAGCTTTGGTGTTTAGGGTTACCTTAACTATTTAAAAAACTACCCCAACAGAGATGAGATTTGGTGAATATTTTGGGAAAATGGCTTGCAGGTCTGGGTTCCCTCTTAACTCTAGACCTCGAAACCTCCCAGATGTTACAATTCAGGTGGTTTACAGACTCATCAGAACATCACCAGAAATACAACACTACAGGTTGGAACAGTATTGTGGAGTATTTCTTTCTCCTTTTGGTGATTGCTTTAATACTTCTTTCAAAACAATTTGAAGGCTCAAGGAGGTTCTGAGGAAATCCTGAAATCAGGAAAAATTCTGAGAAATCACACACCTGCCTATTTCTATCTCAACTCCCAAATCATCCAAAATCCATACACTTGCCATTGCTCAGGGTGATTCTGGGTTCAATTTCATAGAGCTGCTTAAGCACAAAAAGTAGCTAAGCAAATAAAAAATATGCTTACCAGAATAAGGTTACCAGCCAAAATACCATGTCAGATGCACCATTTTTGACTGGTATCCAAGCACAAAATTCATTAACAAAATTGTCTGCTTAGTAGCTATATAAAATTTGAACCTGTTAACAGCAAAGCCAAAGCAACCATAACATCCATGAAGCTTGGGCCCAATTTCAGAGAGTTGCTTTACAACTTTTTGCTTAGCAAAAACTAAACAGGAAACCAGTTGTTGATGCTACATGTGCTGTGGTACTTTAGCTGGTAACCTTATACTGTGAGGGGTTTTGTGCTTAATTACATTTTCTGCTTAAGCAGCTCTATGAAATTGGGACCTTTGAGATATGCTTTTGGATTCTAATGGATTGCCGAGACTTCCGGAGGGAGTTAACAGTAATCCACCATGAAAAGAACATGTACATGTAGGTCACGTTTTTTGAAATAGTGTAGGCAATGGACCTTATGCATTGACGTCATTACGTAAAACAATGATGAAACATGAGAATCCACATACTATGTATGAACGACGCACCAGATGGGCCAATGAGCAACCTCCTTTTGACCTATAGACCAAGTGCTCTACTCAGGTGATGTCCTGTTATTGTGAGCAATAACCGCATAGGAAATTTTCAACATGAGTTCATTAAGCCGGCCTATGAGAGCAAGCCTTATAACAGAAGCCTGATGGGCCAATATCATCGTGTCAGGATGGTTGAGTCTACAATACCTTGAAAGAAAGCTCAAAGTTTTCCCCGCCCCAGATTTCCAGGCCATCATCGTAGGCTCCAAGCTCAAAGAAAAACTCTCTGTCCATGGCAAACAGACCGCCGGCCATAGCTGGTGATCTGGGAGTATAACATTTGGAAAACACATTTTTCAGCAAAATATTATTTGGTATTTCAAGTAACAATAATATCAAAACACCAACAACAAAAAAAGGTTTAAAACTTTGCATGATAGCAATCTATCAGGAGGGGGTTGCAAAACAAATACCACGTGGTAACATCTTTTGCATTTAGTTAGCTCTGACAGGTCTGATGCTTGGCCCTTGAAAAAAAGTAGGAAAATTTCATTGAGTACATGGTGCTGACACACATGTGTATACAGTTCACATCCACGTTAAGCGGGTACCAATTGCATCTCCAGCCCAAACGGACACCGACCCTCAGAAATCTGAGAAATAATTTACGCATGAATTGTTTCTCATAAATGTTTTTGGGTGAAAAATTATCCAAACCATATTGCTTCAAAGGGAATCCTTTCTCAAAATAGCTTTATACTATCAACAGCTGCAGTGCTTCTCATCAAGTAAGTTTTTATGGTCATTCATTTTTGGAGTATTTATCAATCTATGACCCTACCTTTAAATTCAATTTAATAAAATGGGGTTTAGGCAACACAAACATTAAAACATCTACAAACACGTCTTTCTCACTTTCGTATTTTACAGCAAAGCCAAAAGCCATGAGAAAAATACAAAAAACGTTTGAGAAAATGTTCTGAAGTGTTTAACTCACCTGTACGGCTCCGTCTCATACCGTCTTCTCTTGCGCTCAAACTCTGGGATGGGAAAGTGTTTCCAGTATAGACTCCAGTCAAACCCTCCCCGATCTTGGTCTCCCGTGCCCTGTGGATAGACTTTGTAATTCTGGTTGTCGATAACGTCGATGACGGGACACACAGCTGTTGTCCTGTGAAGCAACGAGAAGGAAACGCTTGGTCCAAAGTTGAATAAACACATGGGTGACTCAATGAATCAATGATAGCAGAAACACGCGATGCAGTTGGGAGTGTTTTTAAAAGGAATTGATTGAAATGATTTTGCCACATATTAAAGAGATCAAAGTCTGGATTTCACACTCCAACAAAACCTTTTACATAAATGTTACCATGACAATTGACATCATAGTCAATTTTTGAACTGTAAAATGTTAAGATGAGATGTCAGTTCCATAAAAAATCAAATTGAAGCTTTATTACCAAATCCAAATAAAACACAAATACAGAGATATGTGTTGGGTCCACTTTTGTTGAGCTGCTTAAGCACAAAATGTAGCTCAACACCAAACAACTTTGCTTACCACAACTCCACATGTAATGTCTGTGACCGGTTTTCTTCTAATTTGTGCTTAAAGCATAAAGCCATCAAGCAGAATTTTCCACTAAGCAGCTCTATGAAATAAACCATTTTTAGTCCGGGGAATCCAGTTTGAGAAATCAAGTCATTGACCAAACAAGTCAATGTACTAGATATTATTCAAAATCTACATGTAACTACCAAATTGGGCCTAGGTTTTTAACTGCCGCTACTAAGCCTAACTGTGAGTGAACAGCCCTGAATTTATTTCTGTTTTCTGGGACCAAACTTAAAATAGCTGATTGTAGAAATTATCAGTCAACAAAATACGTTTGCACAAATCAACAGGGAACAACAATAAACATCGAATGGGAATCAGCTGGTGACGTTGTTGTGACCAGAAACTCTTATGAGTTTTGCCTGCGGACCTCTAACAAAGCGTGACTCAAGTGGCTATGCATTGATCACAATCAAGCTGAAACCTGTCGTAACCGTTTCATGAAATTCTGATGGATTGGGTTAAAGAGAACGTGGTAAGACTTATGATATAAGTAGGATTCAGTGATGAGGGCTGATGTCTGTGAAAATTCTTAAAAATGGCTGGCTGACTTGGGTCCCCCCATTAATCTAGACCCTGTATTTCCCAGATGTTTACAGGTTTAAGGACTCTGTGAATCACCAGAAATACAACGCATTGTTTGGACACAATGTGGACCATTTCTCTCTGCCTTTGGTGATTGCTTTACTTCTTTCAAGAAAATTTTAATGCCAGGCTTGGAATTTCATCTCATGAGAAGGCAAGGCCTTTTGCATTTTGCAGAAGGCACTTCTATTGGAAAATCCTAAAGTCTATGGGAAACCTTTGAAGGGGCACCAAGGCCAAGACCAGAGGCAACAGAGGCAATGGCCTGCGTGGCCTCCATGTATTTCCAGGATTGTAATGCTCAAGGGATTTTGAGAAAATCCAGAAATCCTGAAAAAAAAAAACCTGAAAAATCACATCCCTGAGGATTTGAAACTTTGCATGGTGGGCATACAAGATATGAATATGATGTCCAAAGCTCAATATTTCTAGAAGTACATGTATTATCCTGCACAATCTCTGAACGCGACTTCATTATGACATGTACAAGTAGCAAAGTTTCTGTCTTCTTCATGTTCTTACACAATGTGCTCAGTGCTAGCATTTCATTTGGCTGTGCTACAATGTAGTAGACAGGTAGAAGAGACATGCCCGTACAACTAAAAAGTCTTCTTGTTCTGTTATGAAATGCCACTGTGCCAGTGGCGTAACCAAACAATTTTATTTTGGGGGACAAAGACATACATGTAACTCATTTATTTATTTATTTATTTATTTATTTTTTGAGGGTGGGTCGGAGGGGGGCCAAATGTATTGAACCATTCATTTGTGCATTATTTTGGTCTCATTTGGGGAGGAGTGGGGCAAGTGGTCTGAGCGGGGGTGCCCCTTCCCCCACTCTCTGCCTCGCTCTTGTTACGTCACTGCATTGTGCTTTTCTGCTCAAGTCTTCAGTTTTTATTAAATTTAGCAAAATTCAAATTGCTTCCTGACATTAAACAGCAAAAAAATCAAAGAATGAAATATGACAATACATGTACATGTTTAAGTTACATGTTAGCTTCACAAAAACGTTGGCACATTACTGTTATTCCAGAAATATCCAGTTCTCTCTCCTGAAGGATTCAGGAAAAAAAGTCACTGTCAAAAAACAACTTAGCGTTCCCTTCATATTCAATACATGCCTATACTGTGTGCCCTAAATATTTATAACAAGATTGTGAGATTGAGTGAAGGTCATGTGTCTGGACTGGTGCATACGAGCCTCTTTGAGGTGGTGGGCCACGTGTTTGAAACAACACACAGATTAATCCCCCACACTGGCCTTTAATATTCATACATTACTGTCTAGAGAAAACATTCCACCAAAGCTTTTGTTTACAGGCAAAACAAGCTCTGTGGCCAACACCTACAACACTCTTTAACATGTTTTTCATTACAAACTCTCCTCCTTGGTGCTGATATTAAATTCATGGAATAACACCAATCCTATAGGGCAGTGCCTTAAATCTACACAGACATTTGCACTTGAATAACATGCACCTTCTCATTTAAAGGAAACACAGTAGTATCATTGCATTGATTTTGGGAGGAGTAACTTCTATTTAGTACAAATTAAAATCCAACCAACATGTGGGGATTTCATCAAATCAGGTGTGAACAAAAAAACACACCACAGAGGTTTAAATTTGGTCAGATTTGTTTTGCTTTGTCTTGTACCTTTGCATTCCAATGTTTTTTGCTGTTGTTCAGTGTTTGTCTTTGTTTTCTTTCCTTCTGTCTTGTCTTGTTTATTGTTTGTTCTTTCTCAACTGAGCAGGTGCAGTGCGAAAGTCTCTAGAGAAGTTCTTAGCTCTTCAAGCAATAATAATAATAATATTAATAATAAAAATAGTGGTTTCTTATATAGCGCACAAATTCGTCACTCAGTGATGCTCATGGTGCTCAAAAATGTATATTATTTATCCTGCAAGGTATGTGGAGCTACGTTTTTGAAGTGTGAGACATATTCCTTTACATAGCACCATGTAATGGTTTACAAGGTGCTGTGGCACAATATGCAGCCAATCAAAACAGGAACACCGGCATGACCGGGGCAAACCCCTTCTCTTTACGATAAGTTCACTGGGTTCTTCTTTGTGCACTACACAACACCCGGGATCTACTGCTTTTTGTCTTATTCGAAGGACGCAGCAATAATGGTAAAGAATCTTGCTTAAGGACACAAGTGTCATGACCGGGACTCGGACCCACACTCTGCTGATCAGAAACACCAGAACTTGAGTCCGGTGCTCTTATCCACTCAGCCACGACACACTAATCTCTCAGGCCTGCATCTGTTTCTGTTGTGCGTCAGTGTTTTGTCTTTTTGTTTATGAACATGTATAGCATGTATAGTCTCATTTCTAGGTCTGTTTGTCATTTTTCAATGTTTGAATGTTGTATTTCTCTTGTTTTATTTTTGTCCATTGTATTTTGATGTACATGTAATTTTAGTGTACGCTGTAATATGGCCTATTTTGTTATGAATAAATAGATAAATTGAGAAGTTTAAAAAAAATTATGTCGCTGTTATTTTATAGAACTTTTTCATGACCCCAAAAATTACAATGTGTACACATACATGTACTAAACTTGAGAAGGGCAGATTAAAATATGAGCAGACATGTTACAATTTATAAAATAAGGTTGCCATATGGGAATATTTTTGCAATTTACCACCATGACCACTGTTGATAAATCCTTACTTTCATGTTCCATGAAATCTGTAAGGAAGTCATCAGCGCTTTTTGTTTCTGTCCTCATACAGCAAGAGTAAATTACATATATTTACACAATTCACCTGACGTCATTATCACAATAATCTTAGTTGCGCCATTCTGGGCGTCAATGTCCTGTGTTTTTACATGCTCACCATACCTTAACATGCAATTTGACTCAATTTTATTTAATTCATCTTAAATGACTCCCATAAGGGTCATTAAAAAGCTTGCATATGACAGACCCCCCCCCCAAAAAAAAAAAACTCCCAACAAAAACAACGTCTGAAACATTACAAAAAACAGTTATACACAATGGCAGACTGCCATAATGGCAAACCATGGGCAGATAGTAGTCACGTGTGACGTCAGTTCAAAAGGGTCAATGTTCTGCAAACGAAAAGGGTCAACCGATCGCCCTATGTAATCTTGATCCAAGAACTCAACAATTAGGCCTCCAAGGAAGAACTTTTTGAAGCCATTTGATATCTAACACTGAGTACTTTTTCATTTATAGTGCTTACAATAATTCCAACCTTCCCTTTCATCTGTTTTTCTGTTTCTCATTTTGATTTTGGTTTTTGCACACATTTACATTTACAATTTTGTTCCCTCAAACATTTTATTGATTGAAGTCAATTTCCCTGCCTCTTTATAATCAATATCTCCCATCTCTCCGGAGTTTAAAGCCCGGCTGGATCATTCTAGTCGGTGATACCTCCATGTGCTCAACCCACCCACTCATCCACCTCAGCCGTTGCTACATAAACACAATCAGCTATAAGGCTTGGAGCATCCGCAGCCGATGTTAAATGGTGCAGAAATTTACTTCTGGCATGGCTTCCCCTATAAGTGAGGACAGGGCTGCCGACAAGAGAGCTGTCGAGAGTTGGCAATCTTTTCCCTTATGCGAGAACTGTGATAAGTTGTTCTTTTATACAGGTGGGACTTTTGTTGAGCAGACTGACACAGTACTAGCGCTTTGCACTAATGTTATAAATAGAAGCTACCTGGATCTCAGACAAATGTGTCAAATTTCACTAACATGCCGACATGTCAAGTTCAATGTTTACTTGCGTGTACCGACTACATGTATACTACTAGTGCAGTTTGGCGCATCGATGATGCGGTGATTGCGTAAGTGGTGGAATGTTTGTCTAACAGTGACAGTCGGGGTATTCAAGCATAAAGTGGCGTCATCACTGTGGAGTGCTATCGCTACTTCACGATACCTTTATTGAAGACTACATAACTCATGCTGAAGGTAATTAACTAGTCATTTCGCTTTGAGTCTGTATGCCACTTTGCATAACCACTGTTACACGTGACTGAATAAGAAATGTGCACACAAAATGCATGGCAGAAAACGAACAAACTTTGAGGTATAACTGTTTATAAGCAGATGCATGCATACATGAAGATGTACATAGTATCATATAGTAAATGTAGATAACATGGTTTAATGCTACAGGCTCATGCAATTAACAACAACAACACAGCCAATGCACAGCAGACAGTCATTTATTCATACCTTATTTTCCAATCAATGACCAGTATCTTTTGAAAAACTCCTACATGTACATAGGACTTCCATTGAAGATGACCTGAGAGGTCGTTCAGAGACTCTACAACTCTCAAAATGAAATTTTTCAAGAATATTTCAAGAATATTTGTTTATATTCAAATCCTACTTATTTCCATAATGTTACCACAACAAATCAGTTCCAAGAACTCCCTTTAACTCTAGAAATGTCTGCTTACCTATTCAGTGCTATCGGGGTAAGCAGCGGGGCCAACCAGTTAATTCCAACCTCGCAGTGTGCATCCAACCATAGCAGAACATCCCCCGTCGCGGCTTTGGCTCCATTGATGCGTGTCCGGATCAACCCTTCACGCTTCTCATTTCGAACAATTTTCAGTTTACCATTGAACCGTGCGGACAGGGCGTAATCGTCTAGCTTCTTTTTCACATGCTCTGTCTCATCCAAAAATAAATAAATAAAACAATTGCTCAAAACCTTTTCTAGGTCCATCCCCCCCCCAAAATGTTTTTGTGTGTACATGTGTATCTGCGCATGTACTCTGTGTTTGAGAATGCACATTATATGTTCCATCCATCTGGCCTGGAATCCCATATTTATGCCGACAAGGATTTCTTCAATTTGCAAAGAACTTTTCTAGTAACAAATCTCAAAGTCTATATATGTGTATGACCATCTTAAAGAACAAACCCGGAATTTCATCTTTGAGTGGTCAATGCCATTTTCATTTTGTAAAGGGGCACTTCCACTGGACAAATCTTAAAAGTCTATGGGAAACTTTTGAAGGGGCACCAAGGCCAAGACCAGGGGCAACAGAGGTCATGACATCTGAACACATTCAAAGCAACTAAGCTTAGTTGCATATGTATGGTGGCCCTGAAGGGACATCGCATATCGCAAACGTGTGCGCATACGTATGCGATGTCGCGAAATTTATCGCGAATATGTGCGCACACGTATGCAATGTCGTGAAACAATTCGCGAATATGTGCGCACACGTATGCAATGTCATGAAACAATTCGCGAATATGTGCGCACACGTATGCAATGTCGTGAAACAATTCGCGAATATGTGCGCACACGTATGCAATGTCGTGAAACAATTCGCGAATATGTGCGCACACGTGTGCAATGTCGTGAAACAATTCGCGAATATGTGCGCACACGTTTGCGAATTCATTTGCAATGTCGTGAATTTTATTGCATACCTTGTCGCATACCTTTGGGGTGATGTCATTTTGCGGGCAATTTGTTAGTAACCTAGGGAGTACGCAAGTGGCCCGGTCCCATCTTGTATACCAAAGATACTTCAAGGCAGGAGCTTGGGTACCAGGCAGGTACATTTTAGTGTGGCCATGCCTAGCCGGCCAGCCACATGGTGATGGTACAGCATCATATCACAAAACAAAAGGTCCATGCAAACAATCGTCGGACTATTCTCACTAAAATGAGCACCGGTACAATGGTTAGTATAATAGTTATTCACTTATTAGAAAAGCGTGAGGAACAGAGTGCGCTCGAAGGTAAATTAGTCAGACCCTATTTATATCTATTTGTATGTCTCGATCCCAGACTAGCTGCTACAACTCCCCAGTTCATTAGGAATTTTATTGAATGGTATGCGACAAGGTATGCAATAAAATTCACGACATTGCAAATGAATTCGCAAACGTGTGCGCACATATTCGCGAATTGTTTCACGACATTGCACACGTGTGCGCACATATTCGCGAATTGTTTCACGACATTGCACACGTGTGCGCACATATTCGCGAATTGTTTCACGACATTGCATACGTGTGCGCACATATTCGCGAATTGTTTCACGACATTGCATACGTGTGCGCACATATTCGCGATTTATTTCGCGACATCGCATACGTATGCGCACACGTTTGCGATATGCGATGTCCCTTCAGGGCCACCATACATATGTCATAATGTGTGTCAATGATATCATGATATACCTTATCAGACAGCCGGCCTGAAATTTTACAAAGGCAATGTTCAACAATAAATTAATAAAGAAATGTAGAAAAAATAAGCAATTAATGAACTGAACTATTTATCAAACTGCTGTTTCATTTAACTGCTAACTGAACTTACAATAAAGCCAACTTTTTCAATCATACAGAACTGTCAACATTTCTTGCAACTGTTTTATTGAGTTATTAATTCCAAAACTTATTTGCCTCTTCATAAAAACCCAAAATGAGGCCTCCATGCAGAGTGCTGTGAACAAAACAATATACGTTATGATTTGTCAATTCATGAAAGCACTGTTTCACAAGTTTCACCACTTCATGAAAATGCAAAAGTCATACTACGCATGAAGGCACTGTGGCAGCAATAAGTATTTCAATGCAAAAAAAGGCAAATAGAGATAAGCCACTTCGTGTACAAACAAAATTGGCAAATATAGTGATCCTCAATTTATGCTAATTAGTGTAAAGTTAGATCCTGAAACTTGGTGGAAAAAATGTAAAACAATCTTTGAAGAAGTTCCATTTTCGGACGGATACACCACTTTTTGAAAATGCAGACAATGCAGACAATGTTATCTTATTCAGTTTTCTTGAATACAGGCTAGTTTCATACGTTTCAAGAAGACCCATCCCTTTAGATAGGGAAACTGACCTTTTGTGCTGGCGTCATCTACAAGTATGATTTCATGAAGGAGTTGTGGTGGAGATCGATTGAGCACACTATGTACAGTTCTGAGTAACGTAGACCAGCCCTCGTTGTGAAACACTATAATGACGCTGGTAGTTGGTAGCTTCTCAGGATAATGCCAATACTTGCATCTGGGTCACCACAAAACAGTAAAGAGAGCGGAACTTTATAATATCACCACAAATTCATTTGTGTCATGAGTATTATTTTATAAATTGATAAATGTATGGCACTTTGGCATTTCAAAAAAGTAGGGCTACACTTAACTGATTTGGGCTGTCTACCCAAATCAACTGTCACCAGGAGCTTGTTGCCACCTACTCCTGGGGCTGAAACAGGGTTGCCCCCTTCACAGTTCGTAAGGATGTAGGCATGGGTATCATCCACTAGGAGCCTGGCTGGTAGAGCAGAATGCACTACCTTCCCAACTTTTTACATAGCAATCATGGTTAAGTGCCTTGCTCAAGGGCACAAGTATCACGACCAGGATTCAACCCACACTCTGCTGCTGACAACACCGCTCGGCCACAACACACCACTGGTACACATCTCATAGAGATTGACACAGCTGTAACCATGAAGCTACAGTTGTACACCTACCATCTATGTATAGTGAGCTGGTATCTAATACTTATTTGATGTTAACTCCATGAAGTTGCTACCGATGCAGTACAATCATCTTAAAGAAATGAGTGTGTTAAATTTTAAATCTTTCTGGTAATGAAACCAAAAGGGACCCTCAAAAGTGACTAGCACCGTGAGAAGATGGTGGAGACACGTCAGTTTTAGATGTGGGAGGAAAACCCCAAATATGGAAGATCACCTGATCACATATGATTGCATGTGATTTTCCCAACATATCTTCTACACACATATCTTCAGGCCTATGGGTCACACTGCTAGTCACTTTTCAGGGTCCCTTGGTTTAATTTCCAGAGAGACATAGTAATAATAATAAATTCAACACATGTACTGCATTGGTAACAACTTCACTGACTGAAAACCCAATCCACGTGCAAAGTTCCAGTGCAGGGAATCAAACCAGTGTCTCGGAGGTGAAAGGAAGTGAAGGAACCACTGAGCCAACCTGACCATAACTATGGTTTGACTGAGGTGCTTCTCCAGGCATGCCAGGGGTGTACATTTGGGGGTGATTCCATTGACTCGAGCTACAACAATGTACCTTGACCACAGGTATTGCCAGAAATATGATTTTTGCAATGATTTTAATGACTTGATATGCTGAAATGTGTTACTATCATTACCAGCTTCTACGGATATTTTTATGGTAAATGTCCAACCTGGTTCCTCCTTCATGCATCAGAGTGTTTGAGTGTGAAACCAGGCTTTCTGCTTCTTCTCACCCATACGCTCTTGCTTTGTTGAGATATAGAACAAAGAGCCATTCCAACAGCTTTATTCCACCCAATCCATCTCTTTAAAACTCCTTGCCTGGTGCATGTTTCCCCCCTATCATACAATCTTGACTGTTTCAAGAGGAATATAAATTCCTACCTTCAGCTCCCCCAAGTTATTTTCATCTTAAACGTGTTGTCCTTGTAGCCCCTCACTATGAGTGGCTTTAGTTTTGTTTGGGGCAAACTTGCATACATTCAAGATGAGCATTCAGGGAACAAGATTTCTGTTACCTGTGTTCAACGTGGAATTACCCATTACACCTTTAATGTAGCACAGCTCTCAACAGCGTAAAAGTAATCTTCCAACTGCCAATTACGTTTAGCTGAATATATAGATTGGGATACACGGCCAGGATAAGGTTACGGTACTTATCCAAACACTATTACACCCCCGTCTTCCTAGCCACTCCGTCCTTACACCTACATGTAGCTGTATCTTATTTCTTAAAAAACGAAATTCATGCATAAACACTGCTGAGGGGTGTTGAGGAATTTTGTGCCACAATAAAAATGTCTCACACTGATGGAGAGGAAGGAGTATTAAGTTGTCAAAACATATAACATGTTTCCAAATACCCATAGGATATTTGCTCATGCACAATGATGAAGGGCATGAGGGAATTAATTGTGCAAGTTTTTTCCATTCAGGTAGAATGTTTTTCTTTCTCACTTCCCTGGTGATTTTCAAGGGCTCGGTCACCAGAGGCAGAATTTACGTGTGGGGACTTCAAACAATCTTTAAAATCAAATCTCATATATGATACACCACGTCTGTTATTTTCCAACCCTTAAAAGAGGGGCTCCAACTCCAATGTCAAATTCAGTTTTGTGATCCACTCATTTTCCAGTGGACAGAGTCCTTATGAAAATTGGGAAAAATTTTACAAGTCTTCAACCTCACGTTAAAATGGTGTAAAATGCCACTGTGTTTGATACCCTTCAAGTGAAACTTTGATTAAAATCCACAAACGTCTGCTGACGACACATTTCAAATGGTCTGTACAAAAGAATTTTTTAGTTCACTCCTGAATGTGTATGATGTTCAATCAAAACGGCATTGAATTTGACATTTTGACTCGCGCAAAAATTGTTCTTTGAAATGTACAGACCCATTTGCTTTTGATGTACGATGACGTCTTGTTTCAAATTGCGCCCTAAAAAAGTATAAAATATATGACATTTTTACACCATTTCAACATGTTATTAGAGACTCGTAATGTTTCCCCACTTTCTTGAGGACTCTACTAATTGGAAAATGTGTCAGTCACAAAAATTGAATTTGACCTTGGGCCCTCTTTAATATTGATGGAAGCAAACCGTGTTTTGTATTTTCCTACTGGATGTTTATTACTTTTGTCCTTCATGACACACAATTCCTCAGAGACCTCTTCCTGTCTAAATTTTGTGGTCTCTTTCTACTTTGTGATATATCATGTTTTAAGACTAAATACTTACTGGGCATTTCTTAGATCTGGTATGTTCCGGTCCAATGATATCTTATCACTGACATATTGATTAAAACCGTACTCCCTTACACCTCTCTCGACCGCCTCTTTCTCGCCTGGACCGGTTCTGACCGGTACCCCATTCTCGCCTGGTCCATCGCGGGGAGGGGGCATGTCAGGCTCATAATTCCCAGGTATATTCTTCAACGAGGCCCCTTGATGAGCTGGTAACTCAAAGCTGTGGGCTTCTTTGTGCATGGGTGGGCGATCGATACCCACTGCTTGGGAATCATGGGCCAGGTCGGCAATTTTCTGTAATTAAAACAAAACAAAAAACAAAAATTTCTGAAATTAAACTATCACTTACATGTAAACCAATCTCACATTAGTAAATGTCATACATAATAACAATACAACATGATAATAATAATTTTTATACGCAATTCTTATAGAGCACTTTATCACACCTGAGGTTGTCTCAAAGCACTCATTATTTTTTCTACAAGTTATGCAGAGCTATGTTTGCAATGTAAGACCCATTTATTTACATAGCACGATGTAATGGTTTACAAGGTGCTGTGGTGCAATCTGCAGCCAACTGTACCAGAAACCAGAAACCACCGGGGTGAACCCCTTCTCTTAACAATAAGTGCACTGGGCTCTTTTACATGCATTACACAACACAAGGGACCAATGGCTTTACGTCCCATCCGAAGGATAAAGCAATAATGGTCAAGTGCCTTGCTTAAGGACACAAGTGTCAAGACCGGGAGTCGAACCCACACTCTGCTGATCAGAAGCAACAGAGCTTTGAGTCCAGTGCACTTCACCACTCGGCCACGCCATGCCACATGTTCTCAACAGAGTAACATTATTTGTTGTGGAAAGCAAACAATGTCTATTCCTATTGACTGATCTCACACTGGAGCAAAGACTCACAGAACCAACAAATCCGAAGAGAACCAACAAACAATGTGCATGTACACAGAAAATGAATTCAAGAACTTTAAGCTGATAGTGTGATTTAAAGAAAATGTCAGTTACTTTTGACAGTTTAATCAATCAACCATACGTAGAACTTATTTAATCATTGGCTCACAGCATCACACAATAAGCTCTCACGAATAGGAAGGGCTTTACTGTACAAGAGATTTGAACTTGGACTGAAGTTGATTTTCTGATGTTGTAAGGAAGATTATTTTTCACAAATGTCTGGATTTACAGCATCTAAAACATTCCTCTCTTTTCCTTAAAGGGAGGGTATACCTTTGGTAATTACTCCAAAAATTAATGACCATTAAAAGATTACTGGGTAAAGAGTGCTGGAGAGCTGTTGATATTATAAAACAATGTCAGAAACAACACCCTTTGAAGTAATGTAGTTTTAGAGACAGAGGTAATTTTCAACCACAAGATTTGAATCTGAGAAAGACTTCAGGCAAGAAGCCTTTCTCAGGCATCTGAAAGCACACAGTTCTATGCAACAAGGGTGGTTTTTCTTTCATTATTTTCTTGGAACTTGGATGACCCATTGAGTTCAACTTTTAACAGGTTTGTTATTTTATGCATATGTTGAGATACACCAAGTGAGGATACTGGTCTTTGACAATTACCAAAAAGTATACCCTGCCTTTAATAGTAATAATAATCCCAGCACTTCACACCACTTTGTATCAATTAACAGAAGAAAATAAGCAGCCAAAGTAAAACAATACATGTAAGTCTTAAAAAGGTGAGTTTTGAGCAATGTTTGGAATTCAGAAAGAGATATGGCATGACGAATTTCATAAGGAAGATTATTCAAATGGATTCGCGCAGCTGCAAGCTGCATAAAAACCTTTGGCAGGTGAAGAAAACCTGGTTTGAGGTTTTGTGAGAATCCTGGTATCAGAAGTGCACCACTGGCTGGCATGTTGTAGCAAGTTCAGTGAGATACAGAAGGAGTGCTATCACACATGCATTTATACGCAATGACTAACAACTTGACGATGACAGCTTCATGATTAGGAAGCCAGTGCCATCATAAAATATTTGTGAGCAGCCTGATTTTATTAGGCTCTGAGCCCTCGAATCTAAAGTGTTTGATAATATGTATTTTTTTTCTTCTTTCGCTCGCCAAATCAAATGAGCTTTCCATTTCCCCTGTCACATAGTATTTGCACATCTGAAAATAGCCTTCCTCGAGTTCACACTCCCAGCCAATGAAGTTCTTGACTATCCAGCTGGTTAAACTGGCATCTGTGCAGCAATTCACTGTTTATACGTGCAGAGGAAAGAGTGAAATCATACGTAGCCATGTGCAAGCAGTGAGATGAGAACATAGTGCGACCACGACAAACACTTTGATGGTATTTGTTAGATGGATCAAGCAAAGGACAAGCAAAGAACAAAAAAAATTAAACCAGAATGCACTCAAGATATTCAAAAAGCTTTACATTCGTTGTCAGTTTAAAAGCTTCTCTCTGTGACAAGTAAGAAACAAGCATTCAAAGACAAGCTTCAAATAAAACTTTTGAGGCATCATGTATTACTTCTTTATAGGGGGGGGGTGGTGTGTTTTGGAAAAGGTAAGAGAGAAATGTGAAGGAGCGGGGAAGGGAAATGGTAGAACAGGGACAACACTTCACAGAAATTTTTTTTTTTTTTTTTTCAGGCATTAAACATTTTGTGTGCTTGAAAAGATGTTTGTAGTCTGTCCATCTTGATTTAAGGGAAAGAATATCTTTGGTTTTTAGAAGAGTAAATTAAATTCCATCCTCTAGATTGTAATAAACACACCTTCCAACCAACATGGGTTTTTTTTGGTGGCGTGTGTGGCTGAGTGGTTAAGAGTTACCAGTCTCAAGCTCTGGTGTTTCTTATCAGCAGAGTGTGGGTTCGAGTCTCGGTCAAGGCACTTGTGTCCTTGAGCAAGATAATTTACCATAATTGCTCTGTCCTTTGGATGGGATGTAAGCCCTAGGTCCTTTGTACTACTACCGTAATTTTCGGATTATAAACCGCGGTTTATACGTTGATTTTGACATTTTTTTGTACTCCTGCGGTTTATGCTCCGGGCGGCTTATACGCCGACGTATAAATATTGAAGAGAAAAAACAGCATTTTTTTAAAGAAAGATCGTTTGTAAAATATTCTAAAATAATGCTATCCTAATAGATCCTTTCAATTACGTTCAATATTGTCAACTTCAATACATTTCGACTTTAATTACAACGCAACTCGCACTGTAGCAACTACAATGACTGACTGATGTGCCGCCCGCCTGTCACTGCACATCGCCACAAAGAGGACCGCAAACACGCACGGCCCCTCTGTGTGTGTACACATACACATGCTGTGATTGGCCGTTGATGATTGTCCGTTGATGATTGTCCGTTGATGATTGGCCGTTGATAGTTCCATTCATAAGATCTTGGCTAGACTTCTGACGGCTCAAGTAGATAGCGCCTGCTGCACATTGTACATTGTACATTGCCTGACGCCACACTTCGAGGCTCGGGGCCCAGTCTAAGTCTAATCAAACGTGAACAGATTTTGTCAACAGAGGGCGATGCGATTGCAGGGCAAAGTTCAACTATTTCTCGGTGTGCGTTGTCGACCGATCGTTGATTCACGAAGATTTTGTTGCCAACGAAGTTCAAAACATGGTCAACACAACCGATCATCAAATCACGAATTCTTGAAAACGTGTGTTGATGGAAAAAGTATAATTCAGGACTGATAGTATGAGATAAAAAATCACCCAAAACGCAGTTTTGCGAACTTCACTTCCGTGTTTTGAGGTTAGTTTTTTGTAACATTTTGGCCGCGGTTTATACGCCGCGCGGTTTATACGCTGACACTAAATATTTTTTTCCATATTTTGGAGCATTGCGGTTTATACGCCGGGCGGTTTATAATCCGAAAATTACGGTACTACTAGGATTGGTAGTGCACAGGAAAGATCCCAGAACACTTTTATCCTGGAAGGGCAGCGGTCAAGCCCGGTGTTCCTGGTTCACGTAACAAGCACCTTCGTTGTTTACAGGTTTCCTCAGGCTTGTGGGCTACAGATGATCAGGGTGTGCCCTCAACTTTTTCAGTGACTTGCCATCGGGGCCAGTAAGCTTGGCATTTTACAAGCAAGTTCATCAGCTTTTTCCCCAGTACATACATTATATAATCAATAGGGATACTTTTCAACACTGAACTAGCAAGCTGGACCACTTGGAGAGAATCCTTGACTGGTCCTCCAGTGTTTCGGCTGGCATTTGGCCAGCGGACCAGTGTTAAGGGAGAACCCTGGTGATTAAGGTCACTTATGACACGTATGAGGCATCCTTGGTTTCATTACCAGAAATATCAAATAAGGTGAACATTTTAATTTTCATCTCTGCAGGGTTGTTACTAGAACGTGTATGCACTTTAAGATTTAGAATTGCTTTCAGCTTGAAACTAACAAAACAAAGCTATTCTGTTGATGATAACCAACTATACTTTGACGTTACCTTATTGTCCATCTTTTATCATGTTCTTCAGGGAAACTAATTCCAGATAAGAGAGAGAAAGACCGAAGAAGATTTCCACCCAAAACACAGGTGGTGTGCCTACAAAAACAGACTTTCAACCGAACTATTGATACCTAGATGTAATTTGCCTTTGAAATCCAAGTAAGGCATTGTGGATAAAGACTGGGATATTGGATTTACCGACGTGGATCCTTAATAAAACGCTATGCATTAATGTGCATCATGCGTACAGATAGAAGATGGACCAACAGGCTCAAGCCCCACAGCTGTGGTGACAGCTGCAATTTATTCAATTTTTATTCAGCAATTATCTCATTGTGAGCTATTGATTTGTTAATCCAGACAGGGTACTGAGTAAGGGCAGGTACGATGTACACATAATATCAGGTAAAAACCTGTCCAGATTCTGCTGTGCAGTATACATATGTGCACTAAGCACTTTCATGCTCAACAAACAAACATTCTGTGAATGGTAGAAGCTGGTATTGGGCAGGCACAAACATAACATAAAAATTACAATTTGTATGATGCCATTCCATTTAGATCGTAGCACATGATAGAAATGAATATGGATAGAGGTGAGTCTTAAGAGCTTCATTAAACAGAGATAAACAAACAGATTCCCTAATGGCAGGTGGAAGATTGTTGCAAATCATTGGTCAAGCTACACTGAAAGCTCCGAACTTTGGTTGCACGGGGAACAAGTGAGTGATGTCAAGTGTGGATTGAAGAAAACATGGAGGAGTGTAATATGACAGTAATTTTAAAAAGATATCAAGGAGTAGCTTTGTTCAAGCATTTATAAACAAAAAGCGCAAGTTTAAAATGACTCCGTTCTCTAATCAGTAGCAAGTGAAGTTCCCTGAGTGATGGGGTAAAATGTTCTCTCAAGGGTGTGGAACATACCGAACGAGTTGAACTATTTTGTCATTTTTTTATTCTGTCCAATTCATAAGACGTAGCACCAAAAAGGAGATTCTCATAGTCAATACGAGAGAGGACTAAAGCTCTGACAACATGATGCAGAGTATCCTTGCCAAGGTACCTCTTGATACCATTATGTTTTGTAAATGAAAACTGGTCAATTGGCAGAGGCTAGAAACTTGCTTGCTCATTGTCAAATTTATGTGAATCAAACATTATTCCAAAATGGCGGACAGAATCTGTAGGGTCAATGCGTGCATCACCAATATGCAAGGATACCAGTGGCAGTTTCTTAAGGTTTTAGGGAGTGCCAAGCGCAGTAAACTCTGATTTGTTTTCGTTTAGCTTTAACTTGTTGCAAGTCATCCAATTTTGAACATCGGTAATACGCAGCTGCAGCTTCTCCATGGCAACTTGCCAAGCACCACGCATTCTAGGGTCAAAGGAACATTAACGCTGTGTACAATGTATCATCAGCATATTGATGCATCTATGTTACAGTATTGCCAAGTGGGGAGGGTGTATATTAAAAAATTCAAGGGACCCAAAACGGACCCTTGCGGTAGTCCATACTCCACTGGATCAGAGTAAGTTGTTATGAATGGAAACCTGACTTTGTCTATCAGAAAGATATGTCAAGAACCAAAGAAGAATAGTAGTGTAGCAGTGTCTAAATATTTGTAAATGTTAACATCAAGACCGCAATCCAACCAATAAACACACTTTATTTATGCAGGCTATGCATCAGGGTAACAATACCCCCAAGACCTGTCAGATGCCTATGTACACATGTTGTATGGAAATATTATGTAAAGCCCATTACACACCCAATGAGCTGGAAACCTGTTGGTGTCAGCAATCTCTAACACTATGTTTTCCCACCCCCCCCCTTCTTTCTAACATACAAGTAGCTTGAGCTTCACATACATTATGGCCAGACAATACTGGCTGATTCAAAAGCATGGAGGAACAGCACTCAATCAATTTCAAGGCTATTTTTCTGTCGTCCAAAAACCTTCAGGGGTGTGGTTGGTGACCATGACATGAAACCAACACACTTCTGGGGTAAAAATCCCTGGCCAAAAAAATTGCACTGATCTGGATGAAGTTTAAGACATTTCACTCAAATGTAAAAACTTCTGAGATGTTGAAAAGCAGCTCAGTTACACTGCACACAATTTATTGTCTACATTATGCTAAGTAAAAAAATACACAAATTGATCGTACTGTTTTTTCAGAAATAGGAGGATGATTGCCATTTTTTCCCCTCTTTTTCAAGAGCCAGACTGAAAATTTGCTGACTTTAAAGAAACTTAAAGGTCTACAATATGAGTAAATGAAATCAATCGTCAAAAGAATAACGCCAAGGTTATGCAAAAATACATGAAAAATAAAGTCTACTTGCGGACACAAAAAGAAAGAAAGAAAGAAAAGAAAGAAAAAAGGATGCGGTTATAAAACAGGATGAGGGCAGGGACAATCAACTGGTGTTTTTTTTCTTCATGTCCTCCAAGTCAGAATCTACGACCGCGTTTACACTAGATCCGGCAAGGGCGATCAACGGAGGATCAGATCCTGCAAGGGCGATCAAACTGATCGCGGACACGTTCACACTTGAGTCTGATCGTGCATTGATCCCCCTAGCCCAACCATCAGTTCAACAGAAGTTCCACACTGCTCGTGTGACAGGTCAACTGAGCAAGGTCATTGATTTAACACGGCAGTCTGTTTGATTAGACCGGAAGTCGTGGGTCAAATTGCGGGGTCTGATCCTGCGTTGCGTTCACACTACGTTTTTGATCCACCTTGCAGGATCAGATCCTCCTTTGATCCCGCAATAAAGGGGGATAAAAAAGGAGGATCAGATCCTGATAGCTCTTGCGTTCACACTAGCTGTTGATCGCCCTTTGATCGCTCTTTGATCGCCCTTGCAGGATCTGATCCTCCTTTGATCGCCCTTGCCGGATCAAGTGTGAACGCGGTCTACATGAAGTTACATGGTAGTGTGCAGTCATGCAGCAGTGTCACACTGACCTTGTAGCTTCAGTAATCAGTGCAAGGGCCACAGACTTTGTTGCCTAACCCACAATTAGGCAAAGGTCATTCAGTAAAAAGTGCAAGTCAAGAATTTACATAGGTCAGATTTTTGGCCGATTTGACCCGAAAGTTTAGATTTAAATTTTAAATGCTATTTTAATGATTAAAAAAAGTGGTTGCTTTCATTTATGGTATTGCAAAAAAATAAAAAATAAAAAAATCTGCCAATGATAAGTAGAACAACAATTTAGTTTTTTAAAAACTAAAAATAAATTATTTTCGGGATGCTGACATTATCTCATGCCCATCGGCAATGTACTGTACAAACAATTTTTCAAGTTACATGTATTTTGTGCACTGTCCATGTCATAATCAAAAGTTGTTGTATGTTTTCAAACAGCTTCACCTGTCAGAATTTGTTCAGAGAAAATATTCTTTAAACAAATTTCATTTGGCGAAAATCGAGCCATTCAACATGTTCAACTTTAAAGCGAAACTCCCTTCAGGCACTGAGAGAGTGTTCATAATCTGAGCTTCACTGTACCTTCCACTGAAAGAGTTGGCTAAAAGCACTGTATTATGTTTTATATTGCATACTTGTTCTTGTTGTGATTTTTTGTCATTATAACACCAAAATATAGTGTTAAATACTTTTGTTTGACAATTTAAAAAAAAGTTAATATAGGTTTTCCTAGTCAATTTAGGCAAAACAATTGTGTTACTAGGCATTCAAATTCAAGCATTTTCCCCTAATTAAATCACACTAGGGTTTCCCTTTAGCCATTATTGCATTCAATTTTGTTTTTGTGAAAAAAAGAAGAGAGAAAAAAGCTCTTCTTATTCAGGTTTTATGCAAGTCATTCTTTCATGACTTCATGTTCACCAAACTGCACTGAAAGTTATTGATTGACCAGCCTCTGGCTGATGGCTTTGTGAAATTGAATGATCTATGCCATCTGACGAATTTGAATTATCTTATTTGACGAGAGAATGCTGTATAAATTAAATTACTCCATTTGACTGTTGAATGCTGATGCACAGAGAATTCATTTTCACACGAAATTAAATATGCCGGGACTTAAAGTTATTGACTTTTTTGTTTAAATTTGCTGGGAAAACCTATAATAAAGAAATGGGTCCGACTGTTGTTTTAGAATTCACACACTTAAAAAACAAAAAACGATATGGGGGCATTTAGTTACTACAAGTGTATCAATGTTTATATATTTTAAACTTTGTTATCAAAATTGTTTGACTCACTCCATTTTCAGAATACTCTGTATGATGTTTTTGTTTTAAATATTTACTTGTTTTGCAAAACAAATTTTGATTTTCGATTATTTTCTGTGACCCACCCACCAACATTTTAAGAGAAAAAAACCAAATCCAAATGTTTAATCATTACAATTTTGTGTCCAAGTAAATGTGTACAAATATTCAATTGTCCTTATTTACAACTTGTGTCTTAGTACATAATATTTACTCATTCTTGAAGTCTATTTCTAGATTTAACTTTAACATACATGTAAATATTTTTATGGAGTTGACAGAGTTATAAGCTTTTATTTAAGTATTGCGCAAAAATAAATCTGCCAAATTGATGATAAGTGGCAGCTAATTCAAAACTAAACATTTATTCTCAGGATCCCGACATTATCTCACATCCATCAGCCATGTACTTGAACAATTTTCATCTTCTTCTTCCATATAAAAATCAGGCCATGCAACTTTAGTAACTTGTAAGGTCTTCAAGGAGATTTTGTTCTTAAGCAGGGTGACCAAAACAGTTGACACTTGACAAATCTACAAAACCAATTCTTTTTACATTGGATATAAATTGTGCTTTGCAACCGAGTCTCAAGGCCCTGTGCTAGGCAGACAGTGTGCCAGATCAATGGGTTTAGACAGTTGGAGTGTTGACAACATTTACATCTTCTAGGCACTCTATTTTGAATTACGACAGGTTTACACACTGTTCTATATTTACATGGTCTACACTCTATGTATCTGACATTTAAGAAGGCAGAAAATTTCACGTCTTATATCTTTCAATTTATATTGACACATATTTAGGCACCCTTTTTCCCAAGGCCAGTCCGAGCCATTAAAGCGTAAAAATATATTTTTGTTTTGCTTCAATTCCCAGCTTTGGCTTCAATAATCACATGAAAGGTTCCAACTTGATTTAAAATAATGTGCAATAGAGAATGTCACCTTAGAGGGTAAATTTATCCTACATGATGTACAGTTTCAGCAAATCCATGCAAACCGTTTATCCTGTACTCTTCTCAGATGATTTGGCAAAATTGTCGTGGAAATGTGTCCTATTTAAAAGTTTTTGAAAATGTAAATACAATAAATTAAACATAATCAGTACACAAAATACAAACTACAGTGCACACATAGGCCTACATGTAACACTCTGGTGTCTTGCATTTTTCATATAACTGGCAGGCACTGAATGTATTTAAATTGCATTCACAGAGGACAGGCACTTTTGAGATTAATGTTTTGGTGAGACCGAGAGAACACGTATGTACTCTGGTATTAAATGAACAAACGTGTCTGCAGTGTTCCATACTTGTCATAATTGATAGTAGTACCTGACGTAGACTGATGGTCAAGATCCTGATGTAAATCGACTGCAAGTTTCACATATAACTTACATGAAGACATCATCTTGCAAGGTGTATCTATCACCTCAAGGGGCTGCTCCACTTACACCACGGTCAAGAAAGAGTCATCTGAACAGGAAGCACTCCTTAACTTACTCTCATTACTTCTAAAGCAGAGATTCAAAGAGGCAGGTGTCTGCAATGAGGTGCCTCTGGCTTCACGGTCAAATTGAACTGCTCTCTAGATGCTCCGTTAAGGCAAACTTTGACGTTGATCATTGTTGAGCGTTTAGAAGCATTTTGTTTTAACCCCCTTTACTGTCTGACCATTCAATATCATTCATCCACATGGTTTTGTAAGATAATGCACTAGATGCCAATCTACAATTGGATGTGGTTAATTCATCTTCACAGTACACGGTTATACTGTGGTGCAGTTGTTTCACCATACACAAACCATGATGCAGTTGAAGGGTTTGGAATGCTTACACCTTGCAAATTTAATTGATGTAATACAGGGATGAGATTTGATGAATGTGAACATTACTTTAAACATAGCTTACTGGCCTGGGTTTCCCCTTACTCTAGGCCCAGAATCTCCCAGATGTTACGATTCAGGAGGTTTACAGACTCCATGCACACCAGAAATACAAAACTACACGTTTGGACACAATGTAGACTATTTTTTTCTCCCTTTGGTGACAGCTTTACGTCTTTCAAGAAAGTTAAAAGGCTCAAGGAGATTTGAAGAAAATCCTGAAACCAGGAATAATCCTGCAAAATCACACACCTGCATTAGGGATAATTAGGTGTTCGGAGCAGCGCTCAGAACACCTCTTATTTTTGTACGTTTTTTAAAATACTTCTTCCCCCCCCCACCCCCCCCCCCCCGCGATTGTCCCCCAAAAAATGCACACTTCTCAAGCTCACACAACCTTCAAACTCCACATATAATATATCTTTACTTATAGAAGACACCACTGGAGTGACGTCATAATGATGTCATCAGGTACTGAGATACATTAAATCAAAGTTTAATATTTGAAAAAATCAAAACTACTGAACCACATGTTGGATTTTTACAATCTTCACAAATGTATACATCAATGGAAACAGCTTTGACTACTGAACAAATGCTACACAGAATGTGCCCACATTTCACCTTCACTTCCGGCATTTGGCATCGCTATATTACATTTAACATATTTGAACAATGTTAACCTAGGTCTACAATTTCATGAAGTTTCAATGCTTCAGGAGCTTTACTTTTTTAATTACGGTAATTAGGCATTGCAACTTTGCATCAAAACTGTCGATTTTCGCCGCCACAGAGTAGCACCGAGGTTCAATTGACCATTGCAACACACGGCGCACACCAACCTCAAAATGTGAAAGCGTGCGCGTGACCTACATTTTCACCAACTGACAAACACGCATAGTAATACAATTGGTCCAGGCAATACCTGGATATGTAAACAACACACTTAAATAAAAAAATCATTGAGCAAATGCAAAACAAACCCTTTTAACCTACAGAAAAAAATTGTACTGGAGTTACGTTTGTCCCAATAAGGTGCCGCGCTTGAGGTTTTTTAAACAGAAACATTTCATGTCTTCACGACATCATCATGGTCATATGCCTACTTTAATTGAAAACCTGAACATCTAGTGTTTTTTTATTTTACAAACACTACATTTCTAGTTTAATCTTTTTTATTTTGTTTTGGTATATGGATTGGTGAAAAGCATTGCATACAATTAGTGTTTTTCCTAGTTCAGCAGAAATAATCCATGTTACAAAAGGAGCTACTCAAGTGGAATTTGATTCTACATAAGCCTTGATGAGAGGCCAGTTTGAATCTAGCAGGTACAGCAAACAACTTGATTGATGTTATCACTAACTCCTCGGGAATACAGAATACTGTTTGTTTTCCCCTTACATCGGTGTGTGAAGCAACAACACCCAACAGGATCGTTTTTTTTTTAAAACTAGCTGAAATAAGATTATCTCCAGAATCGCCATCTTTTTGTGAGGTGGTTGTAAATGTTTTTCACATTCCTGTCAGCCATTTAAAGGTCCCAAAACTGACTGAGCGCACTGTTTCCTTTTTATAGTTGACTTTTGTTTTACCATTTCTTTGGCACTGACACAAAGTCAACCGTGTTGGTTCATGAAAGCAAGCCTCTAGGGCCCATATCTGAAATTGGCATTTTTTTGCCAAATGAGGTAATGTTATATTTGAGTTTGCAAGTTTAAGTGCTGTCTCAAAACTGTCTGTGTAGAAGTGCAATTAATGGACAAAAATTGTTGAGAAATATCTTGAATTTTGTTTTTAAATTTCTCCAGTCATTACAAATGAAAAGTACTAAGGAATGGAGGAATATACATCACAGAACACATCCAGTGATGCAAACAAAAGGCAATTAAATAATTTAATGGTATCAATTAACTCTAGCAATACTACATGAAGATCAGGGTTATTTTGTAATAAGGGAATATAACAGTGGCAACCAGCAGAGTCGTGACCATCCTTCATCGCATGACCAAGACTCAGCAAGGTTTTACACAGTCCTTCAACCACTTCACGTCAGATGCCATCTGTGCAAATTTTTGGGGGACAGACTTATAACGGACGTTTTGAAATGCCGGAACAACTTTGGAGTTTCTACATTTTCTGCTGACAAGCGCCAGCTAACGTTTTTATCCACCTGAACATTCCAGTGTGTACTGTATTGAGGCAGGCACCCACCGTTAACCCACCGTGATACGATACATTTCACTCATACAAAGAGTGACAACAGGTTCTGGAAAACTTGCCTTGTAAAATCCCTTTCTGGACCCATGATTCCAGACCTTTGTTTTGTTGTTATACATATTTGTAGCATACAAGAATGGACAGGCTGCCATGTGGCAGATTTTTAGCCATAGCTCCTGGCCGAGGTTCTGCAAATCACAGTGAGTGCCCGCTCAATTTTCTCGCAAGACAACATCAAATCCCGGCACTACAGTAATTATGAGCATCTTTGTTTTCTTTCCTTTGTCAAGTCTGAGTTTCGCTGTGGCAACACTATTTTCAAAGGAAAACTATTGCTCAAGAAGCTAAAATAAAATCTGAAAAATAATACTTTTTAAAGTACACTGTACCGACATGAAGTGGTTAAGACAGATTCACTACTCTTTGTTTCCAGTTCATAAATGCCCTTTTTGTTAAAAAAGCATACAATTGGAAAATCTGCATAACTTTTCTGAAATTTTCCATTCATGTCATGTGCTCTATATCGGGCAGGGTAAAATTGCATGTGACGCTCAACAGTATTGCGCACTCATAGAATTTACATTGAGTACTGGATTGCGTTAAGTTTGCGCCACGCGTAAGCTTACGTGCCCACACCTATAAAACACTCCTCTCAGTGTTTATATTGCATGTTTAAGCGTGGTCACACTCACATGATTCCCTCTTGACCAATCAGAATGAATAGTCTGTCGCCCCATAAATAGTGCCAATACCCTGGACTTCCTCTGCTTCTTGGCCTAGATACAGCATCAGGTGGAATAGATTTCAAATAGAAACCCACGTTTTTTGCCGATATTTTCCTTCCAGTTGTCACCTACCAATTGCTCAATTGAGGAGAGCGAGCACATTAAATTGAAAATGTGCAAGCCCATTTTGGTGTTCCTTTATGAAAAATTTGTGAGCTGACTTGTGATTGAACATTGAACATTGAACAATTCCCTGCAGCGACATGAAAGACACTACATAGTCATAGATAATGCTGACTGTTTTAGTGAATCGAATCAGTGCTCGTGATCATGCACAACAGTAAACATCATGGCGCCGATGATGTTTAATCACACAATCGTAAGCTCTGAGATTTTTCATAAATTACACCATGAGAATCAAACTTGCACACTTTCCTTTCTTTCCACAATTGAGCAACAGACCTTATCGCCAATCCGCCTGGTTGATTTTGCTGAATGGCCGAAAGGTGTTGTGGGAAGGAAAAGGGAGCTCAGTATGCCCCTTTTCCCTTCTCACAATGCCTTTCGGCCATTCAGCAAAATCAACCAGGCGCGGATTGGCGATAAGGTCTATTGGTGACATCTTCACCTCCTAATGCTATGTTATAGGCATGCGTAGGGCCTAGACGCCGGAGGGAGTCCAACATAAAATAGATGTATTTATGGGGCAACCTCGGTCCAAGAACGAGGTGAGTTGTCTCCGAAAGGATCTTGTTACCACCCCCTGCGACTTGGTACCTAGAACTTTACAAAAGCGTATGGAATTGGAAGGTGCGTGCTAGTTTGAGCCCGAGCATGCCGAGTTGCAGGCAGTGCTGTCTGTACTAAACAAACCCACCCCTCCTTGAACAAGATGGCGCAACACTGTGATAAAACTTTTCATACTCATTCAACTTTATATAGCAAAAAAATATAAAACTTTGCAATTAATATTATTAGTAGGTACACAAAAAACGGGATTGCAATTTTTATTTGAATTTACAAAGTCAATAATTTAATAAACAACTAAAAATAACACAAGCTCAGTTTAGCAGCCAGCACTTCACTTCAGCAGTACTGCCAGAACTAGTTGCGATGATCGTAACCCTCCATCCTCCCGACGGTTGGGAGGATGGAGGGTTACGATCATCGCAACTATGCCAGAACGTAACATTAGTGTGTTAATACATGTAGTAAATGACGTATAGTACTGCAGTGAAAGTTGGGCAAGTTGTTGGTGTACTGTGTAACTAACTGTATGTAGTACAAACATCCAGGCACTTGCTGTGTGGTCACTGCGTACGTGTGCAGTGCAGTGCAGTGCAGTGCAGTCTTTTCATTGAGTAGAAATTCTTACTTTTCTTACCAGTTTGTTTGCCTGATCTGGCTGGTTGTTCTTACTTCCGTTGGCATTCCCCGACATCTCACCCGCCATTAAAAACGTCTTCAACATAAAAAGTACCACCACCGTAACGGTAACGAAAAAGACACATCTCTTGGTTCGAAATCTAGCCATTTAGAAACAAAATGGAAATGAGTTGTAGTAGACAATCAAGCCAGCTAGCAATAGTGTCGTGAGTTTGTGTACGTCGTGTGTGTGACACGTTGTACCGGTCTTGTTTACATGCAATGCATGGACGGACGTAACGTCAGGTTGCAGTGCGTGGAAGGAGCACTCTCTGCTGCACACACACAGCCAAGCCAAAATATGTATGTGTCAACAGATGGCGCCCTTTACCATTCCCAAAAGAAACATTCTTGAAAGATTCCTAAACCTAACAAAAAACAAAAAAAAACTTATCAAGGCTAGCAGGAATCTTGACAACTATAATTCGGGTGCTCAGTAAAGTAACTAAAAAATTTAGCAACGCAGTAGAATGCTTTTCGCCTGCCCTCTGACCCCCTGCCAAACAAATTGTAAAACTTTGTAAAATAAAGTTTTTGGTTTCAGAAGGAACAGTTCACAAACCACAAGGCAAATAACTTTTTTATTTATAGAAATACATCCACCATACTCACAAAAATAAGTTGAATGCCCTCTTTTTTATTGTTTATAATTGGAAATATTATATTGAACGGCAGTAGTATGTGACATTTTAAATCACTTCTTGCAAGCAGAAAGAAAGTTTTGTTTAAACACTTATAAATGATCAAGTAATAAACCACAAGGGAAACTATTAACTGGGTACATTAGAAATAATTTGGAGTTGAACTACCCAAAATTTACTTTTACTAACTTGACTCCATAAGTGTGGTTTATTGTAGCCCAATTGTTGATCTTAATGGATAATGAAGATTGAGACAGAAAGGGTAGACTTAATTGTGGTCAAGGAACACCTATCTAACCCTCCAAAATCCTCTTCAGGAAGTTGTCCGATTGTGGAGGATTGAGGATCGTATGCCCAAATAACAATCGCTTGTCACTGGACCGGGTATACATTTACCAACCTCATCCAAGTCCAAACATGTTGGAGTTGTGAGTGACCATAGAGTGGAGGATGTAAGAGAATTGTGGTCACCTGAGGGAATGTGGGCCGTGGGAGTAAGAACAGACCTTCAAGAAGCTTCAATATTCTTAGCAATCTCAAACTATTCCCTTCAAGAAAGCAATTATGAAAAATGCATTGCAAAACAAATAAACACAATCCTTTACACACCAAATCCTAAATAAAGCAGCACGGAGACACCAGGGGTTGTTTGCATTCAATAAGTTAGCCATTTATTACATTTGCCATAGCAACAAAGCCCATCAGCACCAATAAGAATCAATCTGCCAATATCTAGAGGCACTGGATCTGAATGATGAGACACAAGAAGAAGAAAAAACACCTCAGTAATAAAACTACTATGAAGTAAAGCCACAAAGTTATCCAGAAAAAATGGTAGGCTAGTCCTGTTATTCTTTCAATGTTGTCCATGCCCACCATTAATTTTGGCCACCTTTTGTGTGTGTGTAACTCTGGATCTACAACTTACAAATCAAAGTACATTGTAGCACTAATGATCTAAACGAATAGCACTCTGCACTTACGACATAACTTTTGCTGAAAATACCTGGCTGTCAGACAAACATTCCACCACTTACACAATCACCGCATCATCTACGCACAAAACTGCACTAGTGGTATAGTCAGTAAACGTGAGTGAACATAAAAATTGGAAACGTATGCACACTTATAGTATTTTAGTGAGCATGACAGGTTTGTCTAATTCAGCTTCTACTTTTAGCATTTATAGTGCAGAGTGCTATTGGGATAGGGGTGTTCCTGTTCTCGAAAAAATAAAAACCAACCAGTATTTGAATTGTTTTAAAATATTGCCAATAAACAGGCTTTCTATTTCTAATCATTCTATAAGCTGAGAAGAAGCACAGTTGACCACAAATTTGAGAATCCTGTCATTGCGCCCTATTGCCTCACACCTCAGCTATCTTGCAAAAAATAAAAAAATATGCTATTTTAATGTTTATATATTTTGTCCATTTCATATAATTTTGCCCATGACAAAGAAAACACACACATTTATGAGTTTCTAGAATGAGATGAATCAAGGAAATATAAGTTAGATATATATCAAATAAATGATGTCCATAGGGCAATACCTGGGCGACAGCCAAATAACACTACCGGTACTTTACACAGACATAAATCTGTTTGTTCAATTATGTTCCAATTTCAAACAACTTCAAGCCTGAAGAAATTGCAGTCCTGGTACTAATTATACTACATAGTCCAATGTACATTGTAAGTAATTTCAAGCTGATCTGGGCAAGTGCATTATCTACATTATGAAAAGTCTTAGCAATGGCAAACACTCCACCCTGTAAAACCCCCCAAAACAAAACAAAACAAAACAAAACAAAACAAAACAAAAAATAAAACAACAAAATCCTCCAGATCCACCAAATAAACAAAAAACATGGTGTTCTGCTGATGCATGACATCTAATCAAAGACAAAAATATTGGTGATAGTTTATGCGTTGGATTATTCTAGTTGCAAGATTACACAAATTGACACATACCTTTTTGAAAAGGTATTGAATATAGATGAGACAGCAGAAAGCTTAGCGGTATATCATCCAGGACTTATATGTAAACCACAACACAAGGGAAACTGACTGGGTAAATTTGTAATGGTTTGGTGTTGAACAAAGAAAAATTGACTAGATGCTTCCCAGGTTGTATCGTAAACTTGGGTGTGCTGGCTACCTGGCAGCTAACTGTTGTATGGCTTCTGACTGGCACCCACAAACAAAGATACAGACAAAATAGAGAGACCACCAACATAAGGCTAGATAGCTCAGTTGGTAGAGCGCTGGCACGTTAAACCGGAGGTCGTTGGTATATTGTCCCACATATAGAAGGAATACGTGAAGTATAAAACAGAAAGTCATGGAACTTCATGTAGATATGGGAAGAACATAACATCCCAACTGGTCGGATCATTCATGCCCATCAGATTTTATGTAATTCGCCGTATTTTTGACCACGTGAGGGCGTATGTGGATAAATTTCACATGATGAAAAGCAAGTAAACAAACAGGGTTTTTCCACTTTTTTATCGCTATTTTTTATGTATTTCTTCATTGGTGCAAGAAAACTACAAACAGGCAATTATAAGAAGCTAAAACTGCTATTGTGATGCAAGACATTCCCTGATGACAGCGCCCTCATGCGGTCAAAAATATGGTAAATTTCTTTTATATTATGCTACACCCAACAGTAAATACCCATCATGTAATACACTGTGGTTGAGCAAAATCATGATTTTGATTTTGTATTAAGGTCATATATCTTGTGCAAAACTGTATTTTGTTTTCTGTTGGTGCCATTGGGTTTGTGTGAACACCCAACACAGCTAGGACAATGCTGTGACAGTGTCAAACACACAGGTTATGTTTTGTGTTTCGAGGTTTTTGCAAGGACAGTGTGGCAGGAAGAAAAGTAGTGTATAGATGGGGTACTTGCTAATGAATGTTTTAAAAGAAACTCCTTTTTTTTGCTCTACTGTCTTCTAGGTACTTTACCAAGTGGGCTACATACATGCACATGAGACCAAGTGTATGACCTGTGTTTATACCACCGTACATCCCATCTGAAGGACAAATGAATTAAGGGTATTTTTTTCTCATTTTCTGCCTGTAATGGAAAACAGTATTACAGATATGTTGAGTGTAATTTCTATCCCAAAGCCTCCTTGATATAAGATGGTAATTGGTAGTAAGCAACCTGTGAAATTATTTGGCCCTGAAAATGCCCCCGTTGATTAGAAATCAATAAAAGTATATCGAAAATTTGAATCACCAAAACTCAACTCATCAAGGCGAGTTTTTATATATTTTGATTTCTGTTATGTCCGTATGTGAATGCTACGGCCAGAGATGCGGTTGGTACCCGCTGTCACCTCGTTAAATTCAATGTTCTTGATGAAAACACCATGACAGCTTTTTGCTGTTTTCTCAACAAGTAGACACTGTATTTAGCTGAAACTTTCACATGTGACTTTTATTGTATCTTTCTTGATAATTTTGCCAACAAATCAGCATCGCGTTGACATAAAACAATCTATGACCCTGCCTTCAATAAATAGTTTTGACTTAAATATGATGTTCAAAAAGGGGATAAAGGGTTCATCAAGATTAAGCCCAAAATTTTTGCTGAATACCAAATTTAAATAGTTGAGTATCGCAAAAGTGCATCTAAACATTCCATCTAAATGTAAAGTGGATGTTTTAAGTTACATTTGAGGAAACACTTAACTTATAAATGGCAGTACAACTTAAAATAATACTCTACAAAAGGAGGTTAGCAAACACAAATTATACTTTACTATACTTTACATTTACCTTACTGAAATTGCACTTGCTGGTTATAACAAAGACGGCTGGGGGTAGGGGAAAGTTGGCTGAGGTTGGGGAAAGTTGGCTGGGGTAGGGCACCTGAGGGTGAGGAAACTCTGTTCAGTAAACTGTCAGGGGGCAACTAATGGTTCAATACTTCAATTATCACTAAAGGGATACAATAATTACCTCAATACACCTTTATCAATCTGCCACCACCTTGGTCATGTTCTTGTATCCAATACCAGCCATAAACAATAGCATTCATTGTACAAAAAGGAACCAGACTGTTTTTCCTTCCAGCCTCAGTTTGGTTACATTGATTTGAATGGGAGAAAATCAAGATGGCCGCACCATGATAAAGGTCTATAAGATTAACTCAAAGCAGGGATTAATTTACAATAGTTATATTTTTTCTCCATGCATGTGTATTGGGTGTAAATAGATTTTGAATGACAATTCTCAAGTAGGGCGTATTGCTGCCATTTTTTCAAGACTATTGCTGCAGCTAACCGACATTTAGTTAACTACTTTACACATGAGTACAATGCAAGTTGACTGTATTTTTAATAATTGTATGTTAAATCCATTGGATTTTTACTAAATCCACCAATTGGTGGTCTCCTGTCATTCTCTTGGTCCTAGCCATGGTTTTTCCCTTTAAAGCTTTCAACAAAAAGAAGATACGGAAATAAATAAATGTGTCTTGCCACTTTAAAAAAGGAGAACTCGGAACTGTGTCTCAATAGAGTGTCTTTGACAGATGCATGATCTATAGCAAACAAATGCTATTGTTTATCTCACAATAGGCCTGATACATCATGAGGGAAATAGAGGCAATTGCCGCCATGCCCCTAGTTTGACTTGGTGCCCTTTGAAAGGTCCCAAACATATACATGTAGGTGCCCTTTGACAGACAAATCTCCTTGCCCTTACAAGAACAGAGTATCAGACCTGGGCTAGATTTCACAAAGTGCTAAGATTGCTCTTAAGTTGTGTATCAATCTTAATTGCTAAGTAAAGTGTGATGTCAGAATGCAAATCAGTTTGTGGAATCCAACACAGCCTACTTGAAGGTTTAGTGGCTGGGAATACATGTACCATGGTGAATCCCCATGAGATTTGTTAATAAAGTTATAACTTAACTTCATCATTCAAATACCCGTAACAAGATAAGGGCTTCAATTCATAAGTTTTTGAGGATACTTGTGTTGAGCCATCTTTCATTTCTTTTATGTTTGTTTACCGAAGTACCACCAGCACCTTCGAATAATCTGAGTTCCCTACTAGATAGACAGGGGTGCTCTACAAATGCTATTATTATTACTATTATTAATATTATTACAACCCCATTTTTGTGTCATTAACCATTCAATTCCTTTTACATGTTTGTTCCTTCATGTAGCCATACATAAAAACCATAATTTTTACAGGACCTTACAATGATCACTAAATGTGCCTACATTATGTAAAAAGGAGCAAAACTGGGGAGATGTTGGCGCATGCAGTCTTTTGCAAAGCTCATTATTAAACACACAGCTGGGTCTAGTATCAACGAACTGAATTGCTCAAGGAAAATGTGATGAGAGACATGAAGCATCTTCAATCTGAGATATGTTCAAAGTATTGGAATTTGAGGCCACGGTGGTTACACTCTGGTAATGGTGATGAAAAGATTAAAAGTATGCACTTTAAAGGGTACACATGTAATTTAAAGAAATTGCATTTTGATTCCATTTTAAAGTTATTTACACTATATTAATGTCCCAGTGCCCAACACTAACACAGGTCACTTTTCTTCTCACGGCCATATAACATGCAGTTTTGTTAACAAACATTGAACAAACTTGTTGATGGTGTGTCATGGCCGAGCGGTCAAGCGCACTAGACTCAAGCTCTGGTGTTTCTGATCAGCAGAGTGTGGGTTCGAATCCTGCTCTCGACACTTGAGTCCTTCGGCCTTCGGATGGAACACAAAGCCTTAGGTCCCGTGTGTTTTGTATTGAAATGTTTATGTATAAGAACCCGATACAATTATCGTTAAGAGAAGGGGTTCACCCCAGTGGTTTCTGGTATGGTTGGCGGCAGATTGTGCCACAGCAAATTGTACACCATGATTACATGTACACGTAAATAAATGGGTCTTATATTTCAAACATAGTTCCACATACCTGTAGAAAAAGGAAGAGAGCGTTTTGAGACACCCTTGATAAAGCACTACATGTACATAAAAACTACGTATTATTGTCATTTTTGTTATTAAACTGCACTGGTTTTGGAAAAGCGA
Organism: Pisaster brevispinus; assembly: GCA_023634235.1. Taxonomy (NCBI): domain Eukaryota; kingdom Metazoa; phylum Echinodermata; class Asteroidea; order Forcipulatida; family Asteriidae; genus Pisaster; species Pisaster brevispinus. The sequence continues at coordinate 14,955,820 of JAMKCF010000009.1, forward strand.
CAACAAACAATGCTTGAATACTCTTTACGTCAAAATACAAAAATAGATCACTAGGCAAATTAGCTGCCGACATGCAACAGGGAATCTCATGCTTTTCACAATATCCATTTTTCCCTCACACAGATTTTTCCTGAGTTTTGTGAAAGGCATGCTTGTACACACACAAATGTACACATGGCAACACTCGAAGAAGCCGTGCTCGTTCAAAATCTCCACATGAAACTCGTAGTCCGTTTACCTCATGATTATCAACTCACTATCTCAAGATATGAAAGATTCCTTTGGCAAGATGTGATGCTACAGTTTGAAAAACCACATGTTGTTTCTGATTGTTCTGTTAGTGGCTTCATGCAATCACTTCTAAACTTCACACGGTTAGTGTCAATGAAACTTTGGTCACTTATACAAATAGCTTCATGCAGATGAGTAGTACATTCTTGCACAGCTGTCCATTTTAATGGTTAAATCTATTGTTTACTTGCACTACTGCCCGGCAAAAATTTTGGCAACACTTCTCAAATAGTCTGAGTGAAGGCCAGGGTTTATAAACCTCATCAACTTTAGACAGTTTTAACAACACATACTTTCAACAATGAAGGAAATTTATACAATGACACTTGCAATGTACTTTGGTTATCTGTTGGTTTGGCTCATTCTGTTTTCCGTAGAGGTAAATTTTCTTTTCCGGAGTAAATCCATCACTGTAATGGTTTGATCATGACCTGTAGAATGGCATTATCGTTCACAAGGAAGCGAGAGTTCGGTGCTGACAACTCGTCCACCGAAACTTTTTTGTCCAGATCCGAGTCCGCTGTGTACCGTGACTTTGTGAAGTTCTTTTTCCCGGAGACGGACACCAGCACATTTTCACTATTCACCATTGAGATCATGTATTCCATCGGCCGCGGCAAATCCAAGACAACATTTGAGTAGAGAACAACTCGGAAATCCTCATTATTTGTGGACGAACCCTTGGGGTAGATCTTCAACTCCCAGTCCCAGCTGGTGTGTGGGTATGAGGATGATCGTGTTGAAAACCGCGGCATGACTTCAGAGAGTCTCCCAAAGCATGAATATCCAGATAGAACGATACGCTTGTCCCAGCGTAGGTCAGTGTAATTCCGCAGTAGAAAATTTGAGGCTGTGAAATCTTTGTTGTTGCATCGGGCCTCCAAGGAGATGGCGTTGTATTTGTAGGCCTGCAACAGGTATGGGATGAAGAGACCAGGGTGGAGCTCTACCATGCGGTGATGCTCCAGCTGCTCCAACTGCTCCGGCGTCATCATCGGGAAGCGGATGTAACTGATCATCTGCTGGAGGAACTCCTTTTGCTTACTCTGTCGTTCAGGGTGCTTTGGAGACTCTATCCACTTGACAAGAGCTCTGAACAAAGTCAACTCATTCCTGATCGTCAGATCCGAACTCTTCAAGAACTGAATCAACTGCTCTGTGTCAAGGGCTAACCACTCTAGATTCCACTCCGGTAGGGACATAATGTCATCGGCTTTAGGTGAGAGTGCCGCGATACAAGACGAGATCAAACAGTGGTGGTAGCATTTTGTGGCGTATTGATACCACACGTGAAACACATCCTTCAGTGGCAGCTTTGGGATGATGCTTTTGGTGGCAAAGTTGACACACACCTGGCGAAGGTCACCTACGTTGTACTTATCGGCAAGCATGAGGATGGGGAGGGTGTCCTCGACAGTAAGAACAATGTGACAGCTGTATAGAAACTTGAGAAAGGCTGGAAAGACATCACAGCATTCTGGCTCCTCTATTAACTCAACTTCCTAAAAAGTACACAAGAAAAGAGGAGTGTTGTTAGAGTCTTTGCATAGGGGTTGAAATGGACATTGAGTCAATATCATTTAATACATTAGGCGCTTTTCAAAACTACGGCTTGGGCTTGGACTTCGGCTAGGGCTCTGCCTTACTGTTTGAACCCCTGCACTGAAAGCATTCTTTTTCAAAAATTTAAATAAAATAAAAATGCCAGAGCCAAAGCCGGAGCCCTAGCCCACACCCTGGTTTCGAAAGAGGGCCATAATAGGATTTGAAGACTACATGTAGTTGCAAAATAGGATGGGTGAGGGCTCACTTCTTGGAAATTTGGACTTGAGTCAGTGTGCACATATATATGTGCAGAAAACTGAATTGTCATTGCATTGACCCAACTCACCTGACGTCATCATCGCAATAATCTTGGTAACTGTTGGGAGTCAATGTCCAAAGCTGCTTTTACACGCTGTGCAAGTTTTAAGTGCAATTTGAATCCCAAAATGGCGAGCTTGGCAGACGTGTGACGATCATGTAAGGGGTCAATAGCCACTTTATAGATTTTTAATATAATATGTATATTTGTATGTGTAAATGTTATGTATGATCTAGTGGTTAAGTATGAGACATGTACTGTACATATGGCAATGCATGTAACAGTACGTGTAGTTTAACAGCGCCAATCCTTTTACCTGTAAGTGCAATGTACACTATACTTGTACAGTACTTTGAACAATGGCTGCTTCCATAAGTAATAAATGCTTAGCAAATAGCTTAATCTGCAAATGTTAAGCTTGCAGAACTACTTTTTTGCTTGAGACTATAGTTCCCTGTCAATTTTGTTGCTAAGCTAACAGATTTATTGAGCAATATTTTTGCTTAGCAGAAACTGTTACAGTACTTCAAAATTTTGTAACTAAGCAGAAATTCCAAGGAAACCAGTCAACAATGGTGCACATGACATAGTATTTGGGCTGGTGACCTTTCAGTGGGAAGTAACATTGTTTTGTGCTCAGCTTAATATTGGTAAAATGCCAAATTGATGACACAGCAGGATAGAAATAAACCCTCTTCCCAACTCCGCACTCCTGCAATCAAGTCCAAAAATTCCACGGTTCTTTCAACCAAGAAAATCATCTGAATCATTTAAGAGGTCAATGGAAGAACTAAGTTATCATTGTTGGTACAGAGCCAAACCTATGACACAGTAGAATAAAAAGTCATCCACCTTCACCAAGCCTCCAGCATCCCAACTCCTCTATGTGGACTCAATTCAATCTTGAAAGTTTCATGGTTCATTCAACCAGGCAAGCCTGTAGTCATATGAATCCAGGTGGAGGGTATTGTCCTGACTACCCAAAGATTCTACCTTGTGATTGGTTAAGATAAGTTTTTATTTTTACTAGAATGCTGAGTGATGAATTATGACAATAGCAACCGATGCACTATACCCATAGCAACCACTATACTATACCCATAGCAACGGCAGTTTCTTTAGTAACTAGATGTCTATTTTTCGCAAAGGGAAAAGTGAACGCTCCGGGGGTCACCGACGGAGTCATAGCTTTAACCACAGCACTCCAAGCAGTCAATATTTGTATGATATCATTATTTGAGCCAAATTTATGCTGCATAAGAAAATAAACCATCCTCCCTCATCACTCATGCTCATCCCGACTATGGCTATTATCCAACTCCTTATTACTGGGGAATTCAACAAGAGTCCGCACAAAAAAAAAGGAGGTACTTTGGGTTCTTTATCAGCAGTACACAATGATCTGTTATGATTCACTCACATGTAGGTCAACTACACAAGGTCAGGTATGCTGAGATCTACTGGAGAAAAATATTGCAGGCTTTGAACTACAGTATGTAATGTAGATGAAGAGGAAATTCCCTCATCAAAGGGTAATTCAGGGATGCAATTTTACTCTGCACCACAGGCCCAAGGCCGGAAGTTTTAGTGTCTGGCCAGTTAAGTCATGACCAGACAAGTCCAGCAGTCTTGTGTTTTCCAATTGCATAATAATACCTCACTGTGAAATAGTTTGAACAAAAACAAGTAACATTCAAATGATGACCTGAGTCTGATAAAATACCTTTTAATTCTATTGATTCGTGGGGATACTTTAAATACAAGCGTCAATTTTCTGCAAGCAAATCGCAGGTTGAACTAAGGGCGTTAAAATGTATGTACATTGTACATACAATCTTCAAGTACTAACTCATTCCGGATTTTGTGCGTGGCATTTTAATCTCACAGTGGACAAGTGTTTTTGTGAGGTTCATTATTTCCCATGTTTTTTTACAATGTAAATTATCACAAAGTGTAACTTCAAAGTATGATCCATCTCATGTTTGGCAAGAGAAAAAATACATTGTAATTCCAATCCTCTAGTTTTCATACAAACAAGTGGTCACATTGTCAAGAAAAACACCAGAAGTAACATTTTACATGTTGTCAGGGATTTCGTGCAAATGCAAATGTTGTTATTTTCTTGTTGGCAAATTGATATCAGATATCAAGTGTTGGATGACAATTTTCTTGTATTACGCATCCTACGAAGTCAGGCAACTTCCTAAGTAGAATTTAAGAGGATTTTGAACCCTAAAGTTTTGGTACCACATACATCCATAGTCATGGTTTTAGACATTGTTGTTCCGTATCACCCGACCACTGTATTTCCACTCTATCCTCACACTGTATAATACTTGACATATCGATTGTGACCTCAACTCTTCTTATAGACTGGTTCGTGGCAAACGCCCTCTATCGGCGAGATAATGGCACCGTGTGTGCAGCGTTGAATCACTAACAATAACGAAGAACGTCTTGCTCCAAGACTAGCACATCCAGTCAGACAAGAAGGACTGTGTGTTTTTCCACAAACACAATAAAGAAAAAACTGAGCTACTAGCAACACAATTTACACAGATCCTTGTAAAAACATGTGGAGTATACATGTAATTATTGGCTTGAGGCCAGCCCAATGATGCAGTGAGAAATGGGACGGCAATCCTAACCAGCTGCTAGAAATGTTATCCTGCTGAACATGCAATGGGCTGCAAATTGTCTTTGCCCTTTTGAGATCTTGGCGTTTCTCCTTTCTGGCGACGTTGAATTTTAAACTGACGAGAGCAAATGCAACATCTGACATCTGACATTCTCACAAACTGGACAATTAACACACACACAAAGGGAATGAAACAAAATCACAGAAGACAAATAATTCTAAGTGAATAATGATATGTTTAAATTCACATTGTCCACTGCTCACACATCTGATATTTTGAAATCTAAATTATTATCTTCCTTGAACTTTTTTGTCCCTAAATTAAATTCCCTCATGAAATAACCAAAGCGGTTTCTTACAGACACACTCAGCTATTATCATTTGACCAGTTGAATGAGTGATTAAACACGTCAAATCTTCTTCCAGAGCGACAATATCATGAGTCACTGGAGTTTCTTTGAATCTGATACAAGTATAGCAACGTGACATTTCAGAGTTGGCATGACTTGCGTATTTCAATACGATGACCAACTCCTAGTAAATGCAACCTTTTCTTAGCAAGTCCTTAATAATTTGTCAGGAGAAAATCTTCCATGACCATTCATCAATGTAAGGTAAGGCCATCTCTGGTTATCTGCCAAAGAATGTTATAAAAAATGTTTGAATTTGTGTGATGGAGTTCAATACCGAACCCCAAACTTAAATTTTCTCCAACTTGGCCATGCATAAATTTTACATTATTTGCAATTAAAAGTGGTGGGTGTTTTATTCAAAGGTGTAAAGATCTTTAAAATGCAGATAATGTACAACTTATTTTTTAATGTGCTTGCTAAAATTTCATGTGAAGACGCATCTCTTTGAATCTGCTTACATTTAGTTCATTGCACTTGTCATCTCCACATGAAATTCTGTGAACTCTTTTTGTCGTAAATGTTTTCTTCACTTTGCTGAGCACCTCAAAAAAGGCCAACGATGGTGCTCAACAAATGCCTGATGATTGATTGACTGATTGATTGATTGATTGATTGAAGTTTCATAGTACATCATTGAAGTATACATTGTATGTGATTGTCACAACATCCTCCAGTTCCCACAAAAACACCTCCATAAGTGCACTGAACAATTTTATCTAATTGTATTCCATGTACATTTGTGTCAATTTCAAACTAATAACTTCTTAAATTTCAGCTCAATTGATGCTAATTTGTATCTACATGTAGTAGATGACAACAACTTCAAGTCTTTTGGTGAAAAAGACAAAGCCAATGATTGTGAGACAATGGAGGAGAAATTTGACTGACTTATCTTACCCATGATTCTATTGTTCTTTGCATGTGTAGGATGGCTTCTACTGACCCAATTAACTTGACGTCTTCATAAATGATAAATCTTGGTGCACCGTGCGTATTTCAGGAGACTCGCATGCAGTGAAACGCACACCATATCTTTACGTGCATTTGGACTCTCAAAATGGCACACAATGGACAGACAGTAGCTGCGTGAGCAGCATTACACACAGGTACAAGTGGTCGATAGATACAAGAACAATTGTACATGATCAGTCTCTGATTGAAAAAAAGATTGATGAATGAGCTACAGAACTCATCTGTGCAGCTGTCCACAGGAAGTACCAATAAAAAACCACTCATGGCAAACAAAGGCATGGGCACTACAGGAGGAAGAAATTAATATTTATAGCTCGTTCTGAGTAACAGGTGGCTGGTAAACTAAAAGTTATCAATGGATCAGGGTTTGCCCTAAACTTTTTCAGTGACTTGCCAGCAAGTAGTCCATCACCTTTTTTCACCAGTTCATCTTTCCAATGAACTAGGGAAGCTTTTCAACACTGAACTAGCAGCCAGCCGGACCCCTTGTAGTGAATTTTGATTGGTCCTCGGGTGTTTTAAATAGCATTTGGCCAGCCGGCCACTGTTAAGGAAGAACACTGAGGATGGATTTCTGCACAAGGGGCCACCAGAAACTCCTTTATGAGGTGCTATTGAGCAGATCTCAGTGGTTAGCATCGGTGGTAAATTTGTCTATGTCGCTTCCTCCATGATTGAACTTATTAAAGTCACACATTTCAATGCCTTATTATTGAATTGTGTGACGTTTTCAAGATTCAGCTGATTTGTACTTTAGCAAGATCTGCTGATAACCTTCTATCTTTCGAGACGTATTGCTATGCCCCCACAAATTTTGGTTGAATTGCCAAAATATAATGATGTATGTTTAGGCCCGATGCTTCATTCTTGTTTGGGCAAGGCAGTTTTTCTTTGGTAAGGAGCACGATCTCTGTTACTACATGAGGGAAATGTATATTTCTCCTGGAGCATTTTCGAGGGGCAACAAGGCAATGACCAGGGGCACACTTTCTTAAAAACAAGTGCCTCCCTTGGCTCTGTAAAGTATCAGGCCTGTATAGGGCAAGGCAATTTTTCCACAGTACCCTGAGAGGAAAATTTATTTTCAACTGGAACATTTCAAAGGGCACCAAGGCAATGATCAGGGGCATGGAGTCAACTGGCTCTATTACCCTTTGTAAAGTACATGTATCAGGCCTGAAGAATTTTTCAAAATTGTGCCATTGAATACTGGGACTTACTGCTTTACTGGGATCCGTCCACTCCGAGCTGAACATTCTCTCGAAAACCTCACTGGATCGGACTAAGATGAGCTTATGAGCGCTGTAACACTCAAACCCAACCCTGAGCTTAATATCACTCAGTAGCCCACTGTTGAAGAAACGGGCCATGTCCCCTAAAGTCTGGCGCTCGTCACCGAAGCAATCTTTTCCACTTGGCGGCAAGCTGTCATCCACATCGTCCTCTTCTTTAGCAGATACGGTGATAGGGGGCTGGAGCTGGCTCGCTGCTGCCAAGTAGAGGGCTTGGATTGGGGGAATGTCGTTCGGCGCTGCACCCCCTCCTCCTGGACCGGCTTGCATCATTCTGTATCCCTGGGTTCGAGGATCTGCCTACATTCAGAAAAACCAAAACACAGAAATCTGTGAAATTATTGTTAGAATTAAAAAAAATATTTTCAACCTGTGTACAAGTAAGGCCCTTTTTTTAAACAATGGCTTAGGTTTAGGCTCTGGCTCTGGCTTGGGCTTTGTCAGTTATTTTGAAAGCATGTGCTTTTGGTACCGAGCTTCACTTAGCCAGAAGGAGTTTAAGCCAGATCCAAAGTCGAAGCTGTGGTTTCCAAAAGGACTCAAAATTTGAATTAAAGACTTTCACAGACTTCAACAGACAAAAAGAAAGAAAAAGAAAGAAAGAAGGAGAAATGTTTTAGTGTACAACGATAGGGGAAGGGTACAACCATTATGTACATATGTTTGTACTTTATTTCCAAGCAATAAGTGTCACCATGACACACGGTCAGAATAGTAGCATAACAATGTACTCTTCTCATGACTGGATGCACTTTAACATGTTCATTTCACACCCACTTTTCCTATTCAGTTGCATAAAATCACATACCTGACATCATACAAACGAGACACAACAGCACGAAAAAATACAAGCCTCACATAACATGTTTCCTTGCTGAATCAACCAAGCGTACATGTGTAATAATGAAATGTACACTGTACATTAATTACGTTCGAGGCATTTTTTTCAGCTTATCAGCTCTACCATCAGGGAATAGCTGTGGCTACATAATGTAGTCACTGTTCACAAGAACGCAATATAAGCATTTAACCAATGACGTCATCAAGTGATAGAGCAGAGTTTTTTTCTCCACCATAAACAAGATTTCAATATGAAATTATTTTTTTACAAGTATCTTTTTGAAAAATTCTTCATTATCAAAACCCACACCAAAACAAACCTAAAAGAGCTAGGTACATGTACAGGAAGTTAAAGGGACAGGGATACAAAGTTTTATAAGCAGAGGTTAACCACTAGCCTAAAGCCTCCCTTTATTGATTGATTGATTGATTGAATTTATTCGGATTAAAAACAGCAAGAACATGGCAAAAATATGACATCAGGAGGTAAAAAACAATGAAATAAAATAAGCCAAAATAGAACACAAGAAAGAAAAACTGCACAAAATAATCCAAGGATAGCCCCAAAAAGCCAATAACTTAGACCCATTTCCATTGGGGTCCTTTATGAGCTCATAGTAGGGTTCAAGCCCAACTCAACACTGTGCCTAATTTTCTGTTTTGTTCACCTCAAAATGGTTTACTGCTTTAGCAAACAAAGGCTTTCTGAAGAACTTAAGAAGTGTTTCTGGACAAAGTACATGTATACAAAGTCCAAGTAGAGAACTTGTACCAAACAAACTTTCTTCAAAATCCTGAAACTTAAGTAAGGTCAAAAAACAAAACAAGCCTCCTACCAAAAAAGAAAGAAAGAAAAGACAAGAAAAAAGTAACTTTTTGTGAGCAAAACATTTAATGAACTGTGAAGACAATCATTCATCATACCAAATCTTTGAAGGTCGAAGATAAAAATACCAATGACATGTTGTCCTTCAGTGACAAAAACAGGCGGCAGGGAAAATGAGACATTACTCGCCAAACATTATGAGTCATTTTTACAAACCACAACTTTCAAGTTAATGTACTATGCAAGAAAGTAAACTTATACAAAAGTTTTCACACACCAACATTACAAACCAACACATTTACAAGTAACAAACAAGTACACAGTTTGGTGTCATAGATGTAGTACAGTGTATAATGTAAGTGAAATTAAGATGAAAGTTAACAGTCAAAAAGGCGCAAACGTATTATCAATCTTGACAAATGATTGAACTTTTGTATAGTTGCACATGTAATTGAGGAAACACAAATGTGGAGAGAACTTGATACAGCAGTGTTTTTAAAGAATATTTAGTTCACAATTCCTTGCCTCCTCAATGAAACAAATTTGTGTACATCTCCAAAGGGCATTAGGCAAAGGAAACAGGTACATGCAAGGCAAAGGGAATGGGTAAGGCAAAGGGTACAGATACAGGGTTACAGGCCAACTGGCTCAGTCAGCCAGGTTCAAAGGATGTGCATTACATTGGTAAAGATTGGAAACAAATAAAGGTTCAAAGATTTACACATAACTTACATTAAGATGGTCATACTGGAAAACTTCCCTTAAATATTTTTGCCTAAAATGCCACAGTTTTTGAGAAATGTGTAATTTTACACTTAATTTTGATCAAAACTATTTTCTCATGACTCTGATGACGGGTTTGTTATTTCAAGTATGTTCGGTCACAGAAAGTGCGGATACTGGCCTTTGACAACATCCAATGTTGGCCGCCTGCTTTAAGGCATGCATACCTGGGTTCACTTCTACTGGACAATAACATCACCATTGGTGTACAATTAAACCTTCAGCGAGACTACAGTATAGGGGCATGCTTGCGTTCTCATACAAAGTATTTGTGGGTGCCTGCGGTATTGTAAACAGTAAACACAGACAAAATACACACATTGGACAAAGCCTGCCTGGCAACAATAAAGGTCATAACCCTGAACTTTTTTTCTTCTGCAAGTGGCAAATGTCTTGCATGAAATTGTTTTCAGAAAAAGACAATGTTGAAACTAGGAGTTGCAAGTCTTTTTTTTAGAAATCAATTCGACAACAACTGTTTTCAAGGCAAAACATGCAATATAAGTATTTACATGATGTGAAGTGCTGTGAAGTGCTTGGTCTATAGATGTAAATGCAAACAGTTACAGTTAGCCAGCAAAACAAACAATCCAATAACACCGAGCTGAGGCCTAGGTCATTGCTGGAAAACATACATTCTTGCTTAACATTTGTAACAGATTGATTTAAAAATCATACTCTGTTGCCTGGAATCACTATCCTGATAAATTACATATTTGATACAGTATTTAAGTAATTTTCCGTTATTCGAAAAATACATTGTAGAAGGTATTCTACGTTTTATCAGAATTGAAGAATATACAGCCTACCTTATTATGCAGATGATCTTGTCTTTGGGTAAAAAAAAAACCCCTTGTTTGATCATGGTTTGATCATGGTTTGATCATGTTTGACATTAGCAGTTTCGGTTCACTCACAGTCACACCCAAAGTTTTTTGTTGTACATGTGCCTGTTGTACATGTATGCACCTTTACATGAATAGATTCTCGAGTACAATTTCATTTTTACCTCCATGAATGCACTAATCCCACCTCTCTTTAAAATTGCTAAACACACAGCATAATTTACATACCATTAAAACACTTTGGTTTTTTTTGGAAGAATAAATCTATTTTTATAAGGCCTAGTGTTCCGGACACATCATAAAAACAAGGAGTGAATATTTTGTTGAAAAAGGTGCTTCACAATTATCACAACAGAGGATAGATAACAACATGCACAGGCGATCAACATTTGCCACTCAAACTATCTGCAGTGCTTTACCATAATCTTTCCTCCATGCTTTACCCATCATCTGTTAGGACGACCCAGTGGCATGCATAATGTGTGAATTTCACATCGTCTCACATGCAGTCTCACACAGGTTGTTGAAACGAACGCCCATGATGCAAACACACAGCCATGACAGTGTGTCTGGGTAGGGTGTGAACAACTTGTATCCTTCACTCAAACACACTCCTTTTATCTAGTGGCCACAGCTGCTCACCAATTGATGAAATTAATCATGGAGCAAAGTTTCCTAGCCCTGACAAAATATTCCAGATACATAAATTCCAATGAAATTGACAAAATGGTATTCAACAACCAAAACTGTAATATTTCTAAAGTAAATAAACAATACAAAATAATAAAAAAATATATCGTTGAGAAGTCCTATGTAGATAATGAAATATGAAATGAACACTACTAGCAAAAACATAAAGAAAGAGCTAAATATCAAAATGGATGTACAGTATAGTCCCTGTGTTTTAACTATTGAGAATATGAAATGAGAATATTAATTACAACTTTTACAAATACACAGTCTTCAGAAAAAGCTACACGTACACATACAAGTAGGTTTACCCACAGGGGCAAGGACCTGAAATCAGCATCAGAAACACGAAGAAGTAAAAATGACATACGTCCACTTACCATAATAAGAACCATAGTACTGGAACATAAACAGTGCAGTACCGTGCTGCTGCTTATAATATTGATTTGAGTTGCGTACACGACTGACTGGGATCACACAATAGTGCAAAGTGGTACAGAGCTGATGTCAACAAAACACGAACGTACACAATGGACACGCAGTACATCTCTAATACAGACAGAGGGAGGCTGTATGTGTGTATACTGAAGCTCATGATAGCTTGTACTGTACACACCGCATTACAATTCACCCACACAAAAGACAAATCAACTGCACAGCACTGATATGGGTGCAATGTAGTTCACAGGCTGGACAAAGGCTGGTAAATTGACAATTTCCTCTTCCAACAAATGAGGTGCCTGAATGTGTAATTAGATAACGTTAAAGTTGATAACTTTAAGGCTCCGGAATAAAATCTCAGAAAGAAACAGAGCAAGGGGGGCCACAGGGTTGACAGTTTCTTCACATCAAATCAAGTTTCCAACAAGAAAACCAAAACCATGCAAGGCCAGTTTGCACGTTTTAATGTTAATCCAGATACAATAACAGTAGATATTTCAGACGAATGTTTACTGCACTGGAATCAAGGACGAGTAAAATGATGCACAAATTTGCACCAGATTTATACAAAAAAGGACAATCAATGTAAAAAAAGGTTTAAGTTAACAGTACATTAATTTAACAGTAAATAGATCGCCAAGTAACCTTCACTACACATTACATACCTGATAGAATTGAAGAATTTGTGCAACCGACATGAATAATCAGCTAATTCTCATCAAAGAACAAAAGAATCCCAAGAAATTCTAAACAAAGACATGAGATAAAGAAATGTGGACATACAATTCAGTACAGTGCGTGCCTGATCAGACAGACTGTGTCCTCTCCAATCTGCTCTGGTCTGAACTTTTCACTCAACTGATCACAAAGCAATCTTCTACACCATCTGTCAAAGCACTACACAGTGAGCCAAGCAAAAGCCCCCCTACAAGTAATGTTTACGAACTGTTCAGTCCCGTTGTTGATGTGTCATAATAACTTCCTCCAGCTGCATACACCACACAAGTTTGTCCACAGACCACCTCTGGTTTATCCACGTCCAAGCCAACAGTGACTTCTGATGACATCACAACGTCTTGACTCCCCAAGCTGGGAGAATAAATAATGATCCGATGCCCTCAAGGACAAGCTCAGCATCTTGGCATCTATCCCTTTACTTTATCTTCTAGAAGGGTCTTAAGATGATGAGTCATTGTGAACCAAAACATGCTACCCGTAAATTCCAAATGTGTTATGTAGCAAACAGTACAGTCCTTAACACATAAGATGATCAAACTTTTTAAGGATGATGATGCAATGAATGTCAAATGTACTCAATGAAAATGAATCTACTTGAAAAGTAGTTACACATATATACATACGAGTACAGCCTGACACAGTGTGCCCAATACTACATGTACACTTTGTATCGTGTGCACATACATGAACACAGTTACTTGTTTGTCCAGCCTAAACTAAAACATAAATCTGTGTAAATAAATGCAAATGACGATCACATGATTCATGCACATAAATGTACTAGTGCTGGTACAAATTATGCAAACATTGTAAATTCCTAGACAATGCATTCAATCCTATTTCTACACCCATTGATCAACCATGGCCTACAGGTTAACCACTGATTTGAAAACTGGGATGAAAAAAAGAAACAAAAAATACTCTTGGTATAATTACCACAGAGAAAGGACAGCATTGTAATTTGTAGGATAGGGGGCCTACTAATAGTAATACTATATTTTTCTTAATTATGTGGTATGGAAAATAGAAGGTGAATGAGAGGGCATACAAGCAATCCTTGACTGCTGTTTTGCATACAATGTAAATTGCATTCCTGTACTCAGGAACGATATTGCTTTCATGCTGCAACTAGTATTGTATCATCAGGCCTTCATAACAAATTACAAATTACAACAATGTACACACAGTACATACACTGTGCGGTTCATAGAGAACTGTCATTCTATTGCATAATATTAACCTACATGTTATAAGTTGTTCTCATTTGTACTTTTCTTCAGTATGCTGTTGTCACTACTTGTAAAAAAAAACAAATTAGTTTTACACTTATTTTTAGTTCACTCTGAGCTGTTTACAATTTTGTGTGCACCTGAATGTTTTGTGCATTGTATAATTCTTGGAAATGTAACTTGACAATCCAGCAGTCAAAAGAAGGAACAGAAAAAAGAAGGAACAAAAATGTTTGGAACTCATCCGATAATCTCAAATAAACACCCTGAAATTTCATCAAAATGTTTTGTGTATGGACAGAGATTAGGGACAACAGCATGAGCATGTACCCCCATTGTATGCCCTTATTTAGCCATGGGGGACCCAAAATTTCATCAAATGGAATGGCATGCGACCATGGCCATATGTAGAGGGTCTACCATATGACCATGGGGGTGCGACTGAACCCAAATTGGATACCGTTGCCAGAGGCATTTCAGAATGCTTTAAAATCTTTATCCTTTTTGTTATTTTTGTAATTTGGAGTAAAAACAAAAATCAAAGGGCAAAATACCCCATACCCCTCTTTGTGAAGTTGATTCATATCATTGTCCCTAAAATAAAAAAAATTGTCAATTTAACCAATTTAAAAATTATCGTAGTTGGGGGAAAATACCTTTTCTCAAAGCATCAAATCTTCCTTCTGATTCACCATTTGAAACCATTCAAAAATCCATTTTCACACTTAATACCTATAGGTTTGTATACACTCTATACATGCAGTTTTTACCCTTGGATCAAAGTGTATACAATCAAAGATTTTAGTAGAGCGTCAAAGGCGCAAGATGGGAAACTCATGGGGCAGAAATGTGAAATGTGCACTGGACTAAGACTACACTATAATATTCATTATTACACTGGAAGCCATTTCAGCAAGCAACATTTTTGATGAAACAATAGATCAGTGCAGACAAAGACCATTGCCATCAACGAATAACAAAACATTTGCTTGCTGAAATGGCGACCATGAGTACTTCTTGTTCCATCAATGGGGAAAGCTTCACTCCAGTTCACTATCTTGAGCTGGAGGCACTCTATAGTCTTTGTAAACAAACCACACATGTTCAGTGATGCGTGTAAATGGTTTGTATTGTGATCAGTGGGCTCCTCTATCATCCAGGTCAATGAACTCAATAACATTACAGTATGATATATTTTGCAATGAGAATTACCTAGATTTAAAATTGTTTTAAGTGACATGTATTACAAGCACACTACCCTAGTTCTAAAGGCATGCTACATGGTTAAAAGTTTCTTCTGCGCTTCTTCTCCAGACTTCTCCAGTCTTGCATCGTCTTCCATTTCGACAGGGATGTTTACCAGTTCATTCTAAGGTTCCATGCTTGCAGGGTGTCTCCACACTAACCGTTACAACTCATTTAACTATGCAAGTAGTGAGGCATAGTGATTTTATCACAGTTTTCCCTGTACATTCCATTGCTGTTACTACCTAGTGAATGTTTCTTACCACCACCCCCTCAAAAACAATGGGGGACTTTAGGGACACTAGCTGGCAGCAGACTTACCAGTTAAGTCCATTGTTCTCGGTAATGTGCGCATGCTTAGAAATACGTACATGTAGGCCTAAACAATGGAGATTTGTTTCCTGTACCAATTTGTAAAACAAGTCTGTCTCTGTTCTTCACAATCTTCAAGAATTACAATAATTTTTTTGTAAAGAGCAATCCCCTTGGGCTTTTTAATGTACACATTAATAGGAAAAAATACTAGTGTTTCCTCAAATGTCACACTTTAGTAGCCATTATAGTGTGGACAGACCCTACATTAAGGAAAGTTGGCAACTTTACTCCATCGACTCCTCTCAACCCAAAACTTCAAAACAACCTGCCAGTGCATTGTTTTCCACTGTCCTGACTAAGTTGATATACTGAGTGAAATGAATATTGTATTTTTATGACTTTCAAATTTGAGACCCAAGTTTACACATGTTTGCAAATAAGATCTCAAAATAGTTTGAAGGGAAAAATGTCATCATTGGTGCTTGCTGTATTTTTCAAGAAAATGTGGGGTAGGATTTTAAATGAAACATTGTTCCAATAACATGTTTAAAGTACGATGGCTCGTTACTTGTTGCAACAATTATAAATCTCCTTCCAAAGGGTCCCAAACAATCATTGCAACTAGATTTTAGCCAAACCAAACAAACAATTTTCACACTACAAGTTAGTTCCTAAGAAATAAAACCCAGGAAATTCATGTGGAATTTTCACCTCACTGCCACCTCATATTCGTTTCACATTGAAGTCAATTTCCTGGGTTAACTTGCAGTAGTTTTTTTTTAAAACCCTACTCCTAAGCAGGGGTAACTATTTCCCCTGAAATTGCCATTTTCCAGGAGTTGACAATTCTGGTGTGGAAGGGGCTTTACACTCTGTTTTAAACCACTTTTGTGTTTTAAGAACAAAACGGTTAAAGAATGAGAAAGATTAAAAAGGTTTTTCGCAGCAAAACAGTTTTCAAAGGATTGTTTTTTGTTTGTTTTCAAACACTAGTCATAAGGATTTTCACTTGTATCTGTAATAAAAATAGAAAAATTTAAATAAACTAAAAATAACAGAATCATTAAGTTTAATGAAGATAATGAAATAAAATTTAAGTCTTTATTAGTTTAATGTAGCTGACACATTCCAATATGTGTTTTCACTTTCCTGCTTGTTGAACAAATGAAATGAACTAAATAGTGAGTTTGGGAAGAGTGCTGAACATGCTGAGTCTGACTGCATAGTCACTTTTTCACTCATTTGTGTCGACCCATAAATCATGATGCATTTATGACAAAAACTGTCTTTCTAGACAAATATAGATATAATAATCAGAACAATCATTAATTTTGTCATAATAATGATTGAGAAATTGATGGCCAGATTCAAGCTTTGAATGGACAAATCGCATGCTGTTAGTTTTACAAGAATGCATGGAAAATGCTGGGAAAGAAATGACTAAATTTGGTCATGTTTACACTCCAGAACGGACCCCGCACACCCCCAGCCCAGACATCACACTCTCCTCATACAGTCACACACACACACTTGACAGACGATGAATGACAGACGAGATAAGACAGAAAAAGCTCACCCTATGATCGTATTCAGTACAGTAGAGTTCGCCAAGTTGGGGTTGTTAATTAAATTGACGTCAAACGCAAACATTGGTCAAAAGTTTGTTAGGCAACGTTGTTCCGGAAATCAAAGTAAAAGCTGACCAGTGGCAGTGCTGAGAGACCATTCTTTAGAACAACCATTCATTATTCACGGTGAATGAACTAGGTCAGTGTGCATCCCTGAGCGGATGTCACGAGCTTATTTAACAGTTAAAAACAAATAAATTTTCTAGACAAAATATAGATTATTAAAGTAAAAAAACAAATCCATTTATTAGAGATTAATTCGATATTTTATTGTTTAACTTAATTTATTTTAAAGATTGCTGCAAACTTTAAAAAAAAATACTTGCGAACGAGGATAAAGTAAACAAGATGGCAGCCTCCATGGCAAAGCTCATGCTTTCTCAAACTACTTTCGTTTTACCGATCAAAAGACTATTTTGGAGATGTGAGAACTGTTATCGAATATGTACAATTGGTTCGAGGAGATGGAGGCATATGAAGCCGATTTCTAGCGTAGATGATACAGATTCGGTTGAGGCCGTTGTTGGAAACAAGTAATTAATTCTTTTTGTTTATTCGCACTGCCAATGTGTGACTGTGAATGCCATAGTGTTAGTACTTTAATCATGGAGGTACCTCCATGCTTTAATACTGGTCATGAATGCCGGAAATTCGGCACCTTGCAAACTCGGCATCTTGCAAACTCGGCACCTTGCAAACTCGGCACCAAGAATGTCAGTGTTCCGTCCCAACTTGACTATCGTCCCAACTATAGTTGGGACTGGTCCCAACTTGAGTGTTAAAGTTGGGGCGTCCCAACTATAGTTGGGATCGCAGTAAACACAAAGCACCTCCATGAATAAACTAAAAACATTTAAGTTTCTAATAGTATGTAGTTTTTAAGACCACTTTCCCTTGAGAATATTTTAGATTAGATGAAATGTTGGTTTTCCGAGAGAAGGGAAACTAAATGCGTAAGCCTACTTTGAGACTACTGACGAAGCATGAGGCCGCTGTCAGAGCCCTCTAAAAACACTACATGCATTCATGGAGGTAGTTTCTACCTCCATGATGCATTTAAACCGAGTTAGTTTAGCCATGGAGGTAGAATTCTACCTCGACCGGCTCTAGCTCAACCATCAGTTTTGACATGAGTTTGTACAGAGCCGAGCCCCGGGTTTGAAATCACATCAGCTGCAGTAGTGTCACACACTGATCCATGCATGATCGATCACGGTGTCCATCCTGTTGAACTCTATGGGCGATCCCAACTATAGTTGGGACGTCCCAACTTTAACACTCAAGTTGGGACCAGTCCCAACTATAGTTGGGACAATAATCAAGTTGGGACGGAACAACAGCACCATACGAACTCGCATCAGCCTATTTCTTGACCATGTTGGCTAACAAACTCGGCACCATAAATAAGTAGCGTACATGATCATGATGTAAATACACAATTAAAAATGAGGGATGTTTAGATCCTGTCTCTATTATTTTGATTTACAACAATGTGCAAACGTGTATTATCACAAGAAAAGAGAAGAACATCATGGACTCATGCATAGAGGGGCAGTTGCAAGCGCTAAGCCTGTGGGTTTTTTTTTGTCGGTGGTCCTTTGCATGCCCGTGGGCCAGGTGAAGTCTGACTAAAGTAACAGTACACGGAGAAGGCTTTGTTGGTGATTTACATTTGATTTAGTCAATTTTGGTCATTACATACGAATTGCACGAATAAATCATGAAATAGCTCTGTCTGGGATTAGGGACTGTCCCAGACTGTCTTTATTCATTTGTGCCGCTATCGTCTCCACAAACCTCATGGGTCATTAGGCCTTTATATGTCATGGTAGTAAATCCTATTCAGTATTCAAAAGTTTTTGCTTATCACGTTTATGCACTTTGTTCTTTTTTGAAACCCAATCTCCCCCAAATAAGGCTGTGTGTTCTTTGTATTCTCAGCTCGTGAGCTTGAGACTATTCCGAAATATTCACTCTGTAAAATAAATTGAACAAATTTTATGAATTCTCACCATCAGAACCCTTAGATCGGCTTGGCCTAATGACAACAATGTTTGGACATCGGCGAAATTTGAAAATTCTTCCCCATCATGAAGGCTAAGGTTGTGTCCGAGTTTTCAGTTACCTACAGCTAAAGTTACGGCTAGATTCCCACATCATATTGGTCAAAGTAAAGGACATCCTAGCAACACCCTTGGCTTTAGCAACATTCATAGTCGTAGCTGTAGCCACCAATTTGGATACAGCCTTAGTTCAATAATTTCCATCGGCATTTTGTCTGACGCTGGAAAATCCTTCTGTCATGTTGACCAGTCAGAGAAGACTGCCGGTGTTCTTGATCATTTTGGAGTTGCCAGATGAATACCCACTGCCTTTTATTTATAACTTTCTAGCTCCGTGACCAAGTTCAAAGCGCCGCTAAAAACATACTTGTTTAATCGTTAACAATTTGAAATGTATTAAAACTGCTTCCTGACAATCACTTGCTGACAACATTTTTACATCACAATTGTTACCTTTTTGTTGTTGAAGAACACTTCATTTATCGACTGGAAAGTTGGCAAGATTAACAGATGGATGTGCAGTTGCTCAGGTACACACCTTATGTATGACATGTTTATAATTGATACTTCCACAATCCGTTTGACTGGTACATTTGTGTACATGTATTTTTACAGTACATTTGCTAATAAATGCTTACATAGCAGGGTGCTTAAACCAAATTTATACTCTTTCAGTTTGAAACTATCTGGAACTATATCTGAATAATATATTTGACAAAGAATCCTAGTGGACACATCAAACAAATTTTTAAGGGGGCAATAAATGTTTTTCCAAATGGGGTCAACATGTTAAACAAAATATCTTGTTGCTCAGAAAACGTACAATTTCATAGCCTCGTTTAAGTAAAATTCTAATTAGAAAAGAGTTGTTCTGTATCAGAGTGTAACCTTCATTTAGATTTTCTCGTTACTTTTGGTTTTTATTGAAGTTGGGTGATACATCAGTTCTTGTGACAGCTGTTGGGAGGAAGAAACCTACCGCAACAACTTTCCTTCCATTAACAGTAAGTGGGCGGAGAAAATGTTATGTTTAATTATTTTTTTCGCAGAACGATGGACAAGGTCAAAATGTTCCAAGTATTTCAGAGAAGTAGAATGTTAAAACATTCCTTCCCAAAAACAAATCAAAAGTAAAAACCTTTTAGGAAAAAACAGTTTTAGGCTCGGCTTTTCAAGTAAAAAGTCCACCAGATGTATTCTCAGTATATTGGAAACCTGTTCAACGTTTCACTGGTTGAGATCAGGAAAATACAAAAGGATAACATAAAATAAATCTTGGTGTAGTATAAGGACGCTTAATGTGGCTGACTGCCTGGCAGACTGGCAGCAAAATGCTTATCTTGATGTTACAATAGCACAAAACTTGATCAGGTTTCAAGATGTTTTGAGTGTGAAATTAGGCCTTCAGCTTGTTCTCACCTATACACTCTTGCTTTGCTCAGATGTAGAACAAAGAGCCATTCCAACAGCTTTATTCTAAGTATTGCATCTATTTGAAACTCCTTGCCTGGTGCATGTTTCCCCTCATCCTACAATCTAGACTGTTTTAAGAGGAATATCAATTCCTACCTTCAACTCCCCTGAGTTATTTTTATCTTAAATGTTTTCTCATTGTAGCCCCTTACTAAGAGTGGCTTTTAGCCTTATTTGGGGCATTAAAAAGAAAAAAGAAAAAAAGAGCTTAAGTGGAACAACAAAAAGTAATTTGGGAAAAGAACACTGTATTTAAATCTGATTATAACAGCTGCTTTAATGTATGCACCTACCCTCATCAGGTTGATTACAGACAAAAGGCTGCAGCTGCTGGCAGAATTCCAACCAATCACCTGAGACGAGAGATGGGAAACAGTAACCTAGAGATTCTCACAAGCAGAATGATTGGTCGGTGATGTAGAACTACCAATCTCTTAAAAATAAAACCTAATGTATCACTAGTAATTTGTTGGACAGTATATCAAGTCAAACTGTATGAATTTGTCAAGAATGAACACAGATCCAATCATAGTGAGACCGGGGCAACACTGTCGATGTGAGCCCACTCGGTCAAGGGTTTCCATGCACAGCTTTACAAAAGATAAGGACGTTGGCGGGGGCAATAGGGGTTTGGGGTAGGATTCTAGATGTTTATTAATATTATTTTCAGAAAATAGTATCTGTTGTTGCACACTGCTTACCAACCAAAAGGACCTTTGGTATGAATTCAAATTTGTTTTTAATTGGCCTGACGTTTCGACCCTAGCTGAATCTTTCTTGAAGGCTAAATGACAATACAACACACCTTAACAGGTATACTCGTGAAATAAAAAAAAGCAGAAAATAGTTACTGGCCCGGCATTTCGACCCTAGCAGAGTCTTTCTTGTAGGCTAAATCTACACCGCTTCAATCTACTCCACTTTTCAAAAGTACAAAGCAATAAAATACATTGTGCAAGATGAGATACACATGAACAAAGGAAATATGTGGAGAGGGCAAGGCTGATGAGGAGAAAAACAAACAATTTTGCATAACCAAAGTATCCAACGAAGAAAAGAAAACCCCCCAATGCAATCAAACTAGTAAACATCAAAACAACAACAACAACAACATTGTACCAAGTGCGCCTGTCCTTGGCATCAGCCATTTACCACATACTTTATGTAGTAAGTAAATTTGAAATTTATGCCTGAATTGTTATTCTCTTTTGATGTGTTTACAGACAGGTCAATCAGGCCGCTGTTTCCAAAGGGATATTTCTATGAAACACAGGTAGGTAACATTTCTTCAATTCAGTTCCAATTGGGGCCCGATTTCATAAAGTTGTTGAGCAGAAATTGTTGATCAGCACACTAATTTGCTGAGCAAAAAAAGAATTAATAAATAAATAAATAAACCTGAGTAGTTTGGCACCAATTCCAACGATGTGAATTGTAGAAATACTTGAAAACATTGGGCCAATGTAGTAAACAAAAATTACATTGTTAATATTTTGGCTTGTATTTCAGAGCACTGGCGTGCTATTCTGGAGGTCTCAGGATCAAATCCTGCTCTAGTCAATTTGTCTTTGTTCAACCCAAAATAACTTTAAATTTACCCTTTCAGTTTCCCTTTTGGTGATCCCTCTCCTGCCGCTTTCCAGGTTGTATCGTAAACTTGGGTGTGATCCCTGGCTACATGGCAGTTACGGGTTGAATGGCCTCTGACTGGCACCCCCGAACAAAGATTCTGGCAAAATAGGGTGACTGCAAACATAAGGCTTTCAAGCTCAGTTGTTAGAGCACCGGCATGTTAATCCGAAGGTGGCAGGTTCAAGTCCCACTCCAGTAAATTTTTCTTTGTTCAACCCCAAATTATTAATATTTTCATACTGAGTGGTAGGCACACTTGACTAGCGTACCAATCCAAAATGCAAATGACTAGAGGGTATTGAGAAATGATCCCAGTAGAAGCCAAGACCTATTGTGAAGAGCTTGAAAAACTTGAAAGATGATTGCTGAAAGATTTTGAATGACGTAGGTTTGTGTGTCAAATCACCATTATTTTCTTCTTATTACAGATTGTATGTAATCTTCTTGCTGTTGATGGAGCCCATGATCCTGATGTGGTCTGTATAAACGCTGGTAAGTATGAACAATATAAAAAGAAGAGACAGCAGAGTAATTTATGATAAGGAGTATTTGCTTGCTGGGAGAAAGACAATTCACTACACACCCATTTTAGAATATTTACCTTGACCATTAAGTGGCTTGCCTAAAAATTGTTACTCAGGTAAACTTTAGTTCCTTTGCTACTGTTATTATCATTTTTGTTATGATTATTATTCTTAATTTCTGGTAATGAAACCAGGGATACCTCAAAGCTAATTGGATCACTGTAGCTCGGAAGCCTGAGGAAACCTGTAGACAAGGGTGCTTGCAATAAACCAGAAACACTGTGGTAAACCCCTACTCTTCCATGGCAAGTGTTCTGGGTTATTTGAAATGCGTATCTTTCCTGGTACACGAGACCTACAGCTTTATGTCCCATCAAAGGACAAAGCAATTATGGTACAGTCTCTTACTCAAGGGCACAGGCATCATGACAAGGGCCCAATTCCATAGAGCTGCTTTAAGCACAAAAAGTAGCTGAGCACAAGTAAATCATGCTAAGTAGAATAAGGTTACCGGCCAAAATACCATTGCACATGTGCCATTTGTGACTGGCATCCTGTTTATTTTTGCTTAGCAGGAAATTGTTAAGCAATATTTTCTGCTTACGCAGCTCTTTGAAATTGACATTGAAAATTTGACACTCCACATCCTCAGCTGGATTAGTTTTGCAGCACTGTATTCATCAAACCGTATAAAACCCAGGCAAATTTAGGGGAAGGATTTACGGAAGTAAAGATAGATTTTTAAAACAATCTTACATCGGATTGTCAACTGACACTTTAGACTACAGGTGAAAGCTTACCAACTGAAACAAATTGGTAAAAGATCGTAAGCACATGATGTCAATAGAGTAGGGCACCCTCATGTAGAGGTCAAAAGTGAAAAAGTCAAAAGGATGTTGCTCTTTGGCCTATCCTGTTCATTTTGGGTACAAAGTTGTGCGACATCTTTAAAATGGCAGTTGGATGACGTCAGTACATGAGGTTTGTACCAAACCACTCATAATGCCTTATATAACACATCACCAAACAATGTTCCCACTTATTCCTGCAGCCTCCACAGCCCTAGCGCTGTCTGACATCCCGTGGAATGGTCCTGTGGGTGCAGTTAGAGTTGGCCTCGTAAACGATGATGTCATCATCAATCCCACAAGGTTGCAGCTGACTAAGAGTCGTCTCAACTTGGTGCTTGCCGGCGCTAGGAAGAGCAGCATAGGTAAGCATTAATAATGTCAAGGACCAGGGCCCAACTTCATAGAGCCGCTTAAGCAGAAAAATTTGCTCTGCATTTTATTAGTGAACAAAACTAAGCAGAAAACCAGGGAGGGGGAGGGGCATAAAAATGCAACCGAACGTTGCATGACTGCACAATGCAAAGCCTGAATCCTACATTAAACAAAACAATATCTTTACTTCTTTACACAGTCATGCTGGAGGCTTCTGCAGACAACATCTTACAGAATGACTTTGTGAAGGCCATCCGAGCTGGCTTAAAGGAAACCCAGGTCATAATTCAGCAGATAGAGAAGCTAGCCAAGAGGTCCGGCAAGGACAAGAGAGTGCCTGAGAAACTCTTTGTGCCCTCAGAAGAATTGGTAGAAGCTGTCAGTAGGTGAGTGTTCTGTTCAGTGTGTCTCAGAAAAAAACACACCAACATTTATTACTTGGTATTTGAAATAAAAAGTCACTCTTCTTTTAAGATGCTGCCATTTCCCAGTCTGTTTAATAAGCTTAGGTGTGAATCTTGGCTATACGGCAGTTACAGGTTGTACGTCATCTGACTGGCTGCCGCGAACAAAGTTAATGTCAAAATAGGGAGACCGCCAACATTAGGGCTAGGTACCTTAGTAAATTTTTCTTTGATCAACCCAAAATGATTAACTAGACATGTTGCATTTGTGCACAAATGCCGAGCTGTTTCGTCATAACTTTTTCAAATTACTCAACTGAATTTGAAAGTTTTTTTTGTATTCAAAGTAGTTATGACGTTCAAGCCTGTTTAAAAAAGAATTAGGATTATACCACGTTTTGTAAGCAATTTATGACTAAAAGGTGCAAAAAATAGAAAAAATCATACAAAATCATGTGATGACGTCATTATGACGTCATTTCAGAATTTACAAAAACTTGCCAATATCCAACAACCTACCAAGTTTCAACATGATCGCACTAACACTTAGGGAGATATACGACTTTAAAAAAGGCACCTTTAATGCCGCGTCACGTGACCCCCGATGACGTCATCGATCTGAAATTTCACACATATGATGGCTGCTCGACAATCAACATGTGTGTAAATTTTGAAGTGAATACACAAAACTTCACCACACACATCTTCAAAAAGTCCATTTTGATCAGTTTTCAACCTGCCGCTAGAGGGCGCTCTTGTGTGTTGTGACGTCATCGGTATTTTTTTTTAATTACCCACCCTTGCCAGACAATAACATAGTTAAAAGCAACTTCATAACTATTTCCACTTTTGAATAACGAGGCACTTCCGGTTTCGACCGGAAGTAGAGGTCATGTGAGGTCACGCACACTGAATAAAATGAAGACCTAATTTATCCCTATACAATCCCGCAATCAAAAACCTACGGTCTCTTGTGGCTGATTTGTTACTGATTTTCAAATATTTAAAATAGAAACCTTTAAGATGACGTCACGTGACAGGTGATGACGTCATCATGACCTCATTGTTTTGAGATCATTATTGCACCAATGCCTTTCATCACTGAAAGTTTCATTGTAATTGCTCTTTAGGAACTATGCAAAAAGCCGCTTTGACCGAACGTGCGTTATGTCAATAGCCTTTTTTACTGAAACAGACAAATAAAAAAAAAATAAAAAAAAACTTTAACGAAAACAAGAGCTGTTTCGCTGCGCTGCGCTACGAAACAGCTAACTATTTACCCAGTCAGTTTCCCTTGTGGTTTATTACTTGATATAGGTAAAACAAACCAACCCTAAACCCTAGGTTCTGCAATCAATATCTCCTAACAATATAGATCTTTAGCATTTTCCCTGTATTGTCTTGTTCCCTGTGTTAAGTATTAATAATGAATAAATACTCTCATTGCATGAAAAGGGGTCAGCCTGTTTTCAGGCATGATATTCTTCCCACTTAATTCCGATTTCCGATTTTTTTTTTGCCTTTCGAAAAATCAGTAAAATTGCCATTAATCATTAATTTGCCTGAAAAGTCTATCCAAGTCTAAACCATGTATAGGTCAGCCTTTGCACTCAATAAAACTTTCCTACTTTTTTCCATGCCTGTATTATGTCCATTCAATCTGAGTTTGCCATATCTTTGATGTGTTAAATGATAGTGAACACACATTCTCATTATAGTCTTCAGTGTTTGATGTAACTTTCAGAATAAAGTATTTCTATGATAATTTATGGAAACTTTGCATAGTGTGAGTACAATCAGGCGAGGTTTGCGGTGACACTATGTGTAAATCTCTTTTGAGTAGTGGTGGTTTGAAGAAGAACCGGTGGTTGACAACTCGCTGGGTGACAACCGGTTCTTCTCCAAACCACCACTACTCAAAAGAGATTTACACATGGTGTCACCGCAAACTTCACCTGATAATTCAATTGAACGCTTTTAATTTGTAAACATCGTTGTGTTGTGTATTTTTGTCTCCTTCAGATTAACAAGAGATAGATACTATGAAGTTTATACAGACATAACACATGATAAGGTAAAGACGGAATGTTACATAGAAACCTCTTTAATGCCTGAATTATTCAACCAATAATAAAGTAATACAATGATAAACAACTACAGTACCAATACTAGTGTCATACACTCATAGGGGATGTTCCGGTCTGTGTGTCCCACATACGGTAAATTAATATGGGCCGAAGGAAGTTGATTCAAAAGAGGACGCTATCAGACAGAATTTCTACACAATTTGATGTATGGGGGGACAGAATCTCCTGCCACACTGGCAAAGTCATGTTTGTGGACTTGTTTGATGTGATGTTTAGTCATAGCATGGTTCGAGTTTGGGAGGAAAGACCTTGTAGTTCAAAACTTTGACTGAACCATAATTTTTTTAACAAGACCGGAATCAAAGTGAGAAAAACTGTCCAATCTAAAGAGAAAAGCAATTTAAATAAGGTAAGTAAAAACGTAGGTTAAAATTCCTGTCAAATGTGGGTTTCCTTCTTCTTGCTACACCCTGTAGAGTTGGTCAAACAACTTCTATCGTCAGGTTTTTATTTAATGCTGATTTTGATGGATTAAGATAGTTCCAAAGACAGATTCTGTAGGGTTAGGGTGAAGAAGTATAAATCAGAAATTTACAAATGTTCTTTATTTTGTCTGTTCCAGTTTTCCAGGGATCAGGCTTCTTCAGCTGTCCAAGATGAATTTATTGAACAAATACGAGGTGATCAAAAACACGTATAGACCCAACTCACCTGACGTCATCGCACGATAAATCTTCACTCGTGCCACATTGGGAGTCAGTTTCCCCATATGTTACTGTGGAGTGAGCAAATAAGGCGGGGCGCATTCACTTAGATGTGCACTGTATATCTCTGCATGCATTTTGACTTCCAAAATGGCAGACAATGGACAGAAAGTAGCCGCGTGTGACATTTAGTACAAGTGGTCAATAGACCATGTCCCATTGTATGATATTGTACTGAATTTGAAGTTGAGCCAACAAGAATCTCCTTGTAAAGTAGTTTTCTGTACTGATGAATGAATCTTTTTATGTGAACCTACTTTCAAAGCCATGTTGGTAAAAAGACAATCATGCAAGTTTTAAGGTACCCATTTGTTAATTGTAATTGCATTATGGAATTATTCTTAATACACCTTAGTGAAACTTTCAGAACCAAATTTACGTACATATTTATATTTTACTACTCTTAATTTTCCCTTTTTCAGAATTATTTCCATCTGAAGAGTCCTTTTTCATCAACGAAGCATTCAGCACTGTTGCCAAAGAAGTCTTCAGAGGTCTCATACTAGAGCAAGACAGAAGGTAGGCAGTTAGTGTACGTTTCTGGCATTGAAACCAAGGATACTTCAATATCAAACTTAATAACTGAAACAGTTAGACCATTCCCGAAATGCACCATGCGGACAGCAATGGTAATTTTCAAAGACCAATTTCCGCACTTCTTGTGACCCAACATGTACATGAAATAAGAACCTTCTGAAAGTTTAAGCTCAATCTGTCATTGGAGTCACAAAACTATTTGTGAAAAAACTCTGATATGTTTCCCCATGTATTCAAACATCAAGTTTCAGTCTCACCAAACCAAAACTAATTTCAAGGGAATTTGTTCAACATGACCATCTTTATACTATGTAAGTTATGTTTATGTTTAAGTCTGTGAAAATGTTTTCTTACCGATGTTGTTGCACACTCTTTACTGGCTTTGGCAGTGGCTATGGTCAGATTATGTCAAGATCTATTCTTCACCAGTTTTCAGGCGTGTCGTGGCCGAGCGGATAAGAGCACTGGACTCGAGCTCTGGTGTTTCTGATCAGCAGAGTGTGGGTTCGAGTCCCGGTCGTGACACTTGTGTCCTTGAGCAAGACACTTAACCATGATTGCTTCATCCTTCGGATGGGATGTAAAGCCGTTGGTCCCGTGTGTTGTGTAATGCACGTAAAAGAACCCAGTGCACTTATCGTAAAGAGAAGGGGTCTGCCCCGGTGTTCCTGGTTTGATTGGCAGCATATTGCGCCACAGCACCTTGTAAACCATTACATGGTGCTATAAAGGAATAGGTCTCATACTTCAGTATGTAGCTCCACATACTTTGCAGGAAAAAAATACTGAGCGCTTTGATACGGCCCTAGGGGGTGTGATAAAGCACTAAATAAGAACCCATTATTATTATTATTATTATTATTATTGTTATTATTATTATTATTATTATTATTATTATTATTATTATTATTATTATTATTTTCTAATGCCAATGATCAAAGCCATAGCTGAAGTTATGTGATTCGGACGCAGTCATACAATAGTACAGGTAGGACACCTACACAAATATTCAGGAAATACACTGTGTTTTTCAAAGCTACATCATCTTCCTTTGAAGGTGTGACGGACGAGATCTGAAGCAGCTCAGAGATATTAGATGTGAAGTCAATCTATTCAAACCTCTTCATGGGTCAGCGCTGTTCCAAAGAGGTCAAACGCAAGTAAGGATCAATGAGCATTGATGATGGTAATGCAATATTTTTTGTGATTGAACTGCAATAATCAACAGTGCAGGTCTAGAAAAAATTGTCTACCACTTTGGTTCCATGTCTGTGCTTTAACACATGAAGGGAAGGAAACAAACTTGGGCACTTTAGCTGGTCCCAATGTTTGAATATGCCCGAGACTTGCACAGTCTATTGGCCCGTTTCGAAACCACTTCTGCTTGGGCTCCGTTTGTGATTTTGAAAATGTACACTTTTTGTCCGGGACTTCAAACAGGCTAAATCGTGGTTTGAAAAATGGCCATAGAGTATTAACCAACTGCAAAGTATTGAAGCGATGAGTATTTCTTGGGCTTTGTAGGGTCAATGCTGCCTTGAGATTAGCCACAGAATCCCAAAAGAAATACTCTCTTTAAGTTTATTGGTGGCTGGGTTCTAGTCCTTCTTGACCATGGCCCCTCTTTTGCTTTCATGTTAATTTTTTGTTAGGTAATTATCTGTTTCCCTGAACATAGTGCTCCAATACTTGACCCAAATGTCTGCGAAAACATTTGCTTCCTTCTTGGCAGTCAATTATTTTTTTATAAGGCTTCAAGTTGTCATTGACACGAACTGACACACATGACGGACAGCACGTTCCTCCACCGTGCAAAAGGTTTGTCAGTTCATGAAACGTTCTTGTCCACATTTGAGCTGAATGCGTGCCATGCATTACAATGGTAAATGGAACCTGTGTATCAGTTCATGAAAATTGTTAATTTGTTGTTTTTTACAAAGCTCTTGAATTCTTTTAAATTTTATGAAATCTTAGGCCTTGACAAATGTTGTTTAAACATATAAAGAACACACACAAAAATGAATTATGTTTTCCTTT
Organism: Pisaster brevispinus; assembly: GCA_023634235.1. Taxonomy (NCBI): domain Eukaryota; kingdom Metazoa; phylum Echinodermata; class Asteroidea; order Forcipulatida; family Asteriidae; genus Pisaster; species Pisaster brevispinus. Next base: position 14,985,614 of record JAMKCF010000009.1, read on the forward strand.
TTATTCCTAGTGTCTTTGTACAGTGACGTTTGACTCAATAGAATCTGCTCTCAGAACGGATCCAATCCTGGAGATAGCAGGGTATGTAGTCATGTCAAAGTTAAGCATTTTGTTGATAATATTAGAAATATAAACTCTTTTGTTATTTTTGTCTGTGCAAAAATGCAATTTTTGGGGGAAAGTCAGATATTTATTGGATTGTAAAAATGTGTGTTTCGTGACAGGGGAGTGAAAGACAAGAATTTCATGTTACATTATGAGGTGAGTTTATTTCAAATGTATCTGAGACACAAACTTGAATAGTACCAAGAGGTATATAGGAATAGTACCAAAATTTACAAATGTATTCATTTATTTATTTATTTATTTATTTGCTTATTTATTAGTGACATTTACTTATTAAATTGTGTGAGATTCTTTGTCTCGCATTTTGCAAATAAATATTAAAAATGTAAAGAACAGACGATACTACGTATAAACATTCACAATACATGAACATCAAAACTTTTACGATACATCTGCGATAAAATGTAAGAATAGATAAGTTGTGATATATGAACAGCATTTGCGAGAGTGGGTGCAACCAGTATCAATTAAAATATTAATGTTAATTTTAGGGGTAAGGAATATTATTCAGTTTCACCCTTACACCTATGTGAATTAAGCACTGTATACTCAGTACTTTCCAGAGTTCTGTGGAAAAAAAAACCCACAGACATATTACTCAGGTGATGATATTTGTTGGTCCATCTTGTTGGCAGTTTCCACCGTATGCAACCAACGAGACTGGAAGATTGATGGCGGGAAGGAGGGAACTTGGGCATGGTAAGGAGTGAGTTTTAACCCCTAGGAAACACAATGGGATATAAGGAAGAAATGTTCAAATGTACCAATAGATAGTGCCCGATAGACGCCATCTTTAAGGTAGGGTTGGGACATTTCCCCGATTAACCGTTTAAGCTTTAAAAAAGTGTTGAAATCCATATCCAAATTACCTTAATGTTTAAACAAAAAAACAAAATTGTGACCTTCCTTTTCTTGAAAATGTTGGCCCCAGATGCTATCCAGGGAGAATGATTGACATCCCTTTTGTTGGCCTTTTGCAGCCGTAGACATAGCCGCCATTTTGGACATGGCCTACGACCTTAACAGATTTTTGTTTTTACTTGACATGTAGGATACGTGTATAAACTTTTCAACCTTAAAATTGTCCATGGTCAAATTAATATGTGAAATGAATGTAAAGTTTTGCACATTTTTCAGGTAACCTGGCAGAGAAGTCTCTGAAACCGGTGATACCCAGTGACTTTCCATTCACAATACGACTCACCAGTGAAGTATTAGAGTCAAATGGTGAGATGGACCTCAGTATAAATAATCATCAGATTGCTTTTGAATATCTTGTAAAAATGTGCTCAGAATACTCAAAATGATTTTCCTCAAAATAGTTATAATGATGAGAGATGTGAGATTGTGCATTGTGTGGAAGATTGATGTTGGGTGTTGTGAGTTGCAGTACACACTGAGCAACTTACTATCACTGCTTGTGATTTTATAGCACTGAATAGCACTCTGCACTAATGCTAAATATGGAAGCTCACTACCTGGATCTCAGACAACGTGCCAAATTTCACTAACAAACGCATGCGTATTATGTCCCAGCTTTGTGTTTACCCGTGTGTACTGACTTACTACTGCAGTCTGGCGCACCGATGATGCGGTGATACCATAAGTGGTGGAATGTTTGTCTGACAGCCGGGTATTTTAAGCAGAAGTGACGTAATTAGTTGCTATATAATTAGTGCTCTTGGTGGCTAGGGCTACAGCTGCAGCTATTTGCTATCAGTTCAGCATGTTGTCTGGGTGATCCAGCCATAACCATAGGAGCTGAGAATCTGGACAATGCCATACATTATAACAAGCCTGCCTTAGTCTTCATCAGGAGAATGTCAGTTAAACTATATAAATATTTAGGTTCAGGCTTAGTTTAATGGAGTGGCTTGGCTGAGTGGTCTAGTTCACCGACCTCAAATTCCAGTATTGTCATAGTGTAGGTGGGTCGTGTCCTTCAGCAAGACACGTAAATTTGCTTCATCTTTTGGATGTGGTGTAAAGCCGTAGGTCCTGTGTGTTGTGTAATGCATGTAAAAGAACCCAGTGCACTTGTTGTTAAGAAAAGGGATTTGCCCCGGTGTTTCCACCATGGTTGACAGTAGATTGTGCCACATCACCTTGTAAACCTTTCCAAGGTGCTATATAAATGGATTTCATAGTTCAAGCATACCTGTTGTAAACAAATTAAAACTTTGAGACACCCATCGGGTTTGATACAGCTCTATATACAATGTATGTATTCTTCTTATTATAATTATTAAAAACTGAAATGTCTTTGTGGATTTGTAAGTAATCTCTAAGACTATTTTAAATCTTTTGTTTTGCTTTGCAGGATCTTCATCTATGGCCTCAGCGTGTGGAGGCAGTTTAGCTCTAATGGATGCAGGTAAAGCCAAAATTCCCTTTCTGTTTTCCTACATTTGCATTTCCCACTAAGATCATTGGAGTATTTGAAGAACCAATGTTTGCAAATCAATTAGAATTGTGTGTTTACTTAGTTTGTTACATACCCAACAGCGCAAGCGCAAATAAGAGGATGAGTAGGAGATGATAAAGGAATGTTCATTTTAGATGTGGGGGGAAAAACTTAAATGGGAAAAACTCACGTAATCATGTGGGGACTGAAACCCCCAAACACATGCAAGGCTTCGGTCTGAGGTGGGATTCAAACCAGCGCCCAGTTTTGCTTTACAACTTTGTGCTAAGCACAACTTAGCTGGACACCAGTCCAAAGATAGTGCATGTGACACAGTACTTTGGCTGGTAACCTTATTCTGGTAAGCATAACTTTTGTTGTGCTTAGCTACTTTTTGTGCTTAAGCAGCCCTGTGAAATTGGGCCCTGATGCCCTGATTATTATTTGATATTTGTTTTTTTTTCTTGAAGGGGTACCAATTAGTCATGCAGTAGCTGGAGTTGCCATTGGTTTGATGACAGCAACTGAGCCTGGTGACTTGCATAACATCACTGACTACAGATTATTGACTGACCTCCTGGTAAGTTCATAGTTCAGAGACAAGAAGCTTTGAACTTTTATCTGAATAGACCCCTTGCATTTGCCGCCATTTCTGAGGTCAAAGAATGGAAACGTGCGTGTGTGTACGTGCATGCGCAACTCTGCCAATGATAGGTTTTAATTTTACCTCAGTGAGGGCGCTGTTTCAAGCTTGTGACTTTTTATGCAAGGGATCTTTTCCGAGCTCTTTATGTCTGGGAAAAAAGTAGTTGTTTTTCTTCATATATATAAACAACGTGCACTTTTATCTACTTCTCTAGCACTGAGGATACTGTTCTCAGAGGCTCAGTGGAATCTGTAACTCCAGGAAATACCAAAAGGTTCTAATGCATTCATTTTTGTTTCTGCTTAGCATTATTTTTCTGTGCTTAGCAATTTGTTGTTGTTGCATACTTCCCCCTGGTATGGTTGGGCTGATTCTTAGAATGAAACTACTCATCTGACACATGGGCCCAATTTTATAGAGCTGCTTAAGCAGGTGTTAATGATGCTGAACAGTTTTCTGCTAAGCAAAAAAAAGCAGGATACCAGTCATAGATTGTCCAAAGACATGATATTTTGGCTGGTAACCTTATTCTGATAAGCATAATTTTGTTGTGCTTAGCTGCTCTTTGTGCTTAAGCAGCTCTATGAAATAATGCCCTGAAGTAGAAATGCTCAAATAACATGATTGACTCTGATGAAATTTGATTTGATAGGGTATCGAGGACTACATGGGTGACATGGACTTCAAAATGGCAGGTACTAAGAAAGGAATAACGGCACTACAGGTAAGGTTCCATTGTCTCACATCTATACAAATAATAGTGGCTTCTTGATAATAGCGCTCAATCCATCAGACAGTGACACTCATAAACTCCAACATTATTACCCCGGGTCACTGGGCCATTTATTTCATTCCTTAAACCATCTCAGCTCCCTTGGGAGTATACAGCCTGTGCTGCTAAATCAATCAAAAGAACCATCTCTGCCCTCACAGGTACCCATTTACTCCAGGGTGTTGAGAAGCAATTATAGTTAAGTGTCTTGCTCAAAGACACAAGTGTCATGACCGGGATTCGAACCCACATCCTGACGACTTAGTCATCAGAGCTTGAGTTTGATGTGCTAAACCGCTCGGCCGTGGCACGCCATCAAATAAATCAGTCGGAAAACGGTATTGATTGTACACAGCCAATCTCATATTTTATTACGATGACAACTTTTTATTAAACCATCTTTTCTTGGCAACATTTTCTAGTGAGTTGACCATAACTGTGTACATGTGTGTACTGTGTTGATGCATTCACCACGAATAATCATGTTGCAGGCTGTCATTGTATATCATTCAAAACCATAGTGGATGATATTAATAATAATTCAGTGTTTTCCTGCAAGGTATGTGGGGCTACGTTTGAAGTATGAGACCTACTTCTTTACATAGCACCATGTAATGGTTAACAAAAAGCTGTGGTGCAATATGCAGCCAATCAAACCAGGAACACCGGGGCGAACCCCTTCTCTTTTCGATAAGTGCACTGGGTTCTTTTACGTGCATTACACAACACACAGGACCAACAGCTTTTACGTCCCATCCGAAGGACGAAGAAATCATGGTTAAGTGTCTTGCTTAAGACTCAAACTCGAACCCACACTCTGCTGATCAACAACACCAGAGCATGAGTCCGGTGCTCTTATCCCCTCGGCCATATTAAATGGACAGACAGTAGGAAGGGGGTTCTTGTTTTTATAACAGCCATTTTCCTCTGTGGTTATTAATTTATAACTGATTATGAGTATGAGTATTTTTCCTTCTCTACTCCTTAACAGACTGATCTGAAGTTGCCAGTTTCAATGAAGATCATACATGAAGCTATTCAGCATGCAACTGCAGGCAAGAGTGAGATTTTGAGCATTATGGCAACTGCCTTAGCCAAACCACGAGACGGTCACAAGGACAATAGCCCAGTGACAGGTAAACGTTTCAGTTCTATAGATCTTTTCTATGCTACGGCCATGTATGTAAATTTAACAGTTTGTTTATTGATTATATCAGGTAATAAAAACATAATTAACTTAAAGAGGGGGGGGGGAAGTCCAAGGTCAAATTGAGTTTTATGATGCACTCATTTTCTAATAGATAGAGTCATCATCAAAGTGGGGAAAAAAAATTACAATGTTGGGAAACATGATCCAGGCAAAAGAGTTTCCAAGAGATGCAGTATGTGGATTTAAGCTGTTGGAATGGCTCTTTGTTCTACATCTCAGCAAAGCAAGAGTGTATGGGTGAGAACAAGCAGAAAGCCTGGTTTCACTTTCAAACATTGCCAGATATAACATGCCTCAATTGAAGTCCCGACATTTGGTCCCCATTTCATAGAGCTGCTTAAGTACAAAAATAGCCAAGTGCAAAACATTTTTGCTAACCAGAATAAGGTTACCAGCTAAAATACCATATCATACCGCCGTTGAGGTTTCCTGCAAAATTTTTGCTGAGCAGAAAATTGTTAAGCAAAGCCTCCTGCATAAACAGCTCTATGAACTTGAGATTTTACAGAATCCCAAATCATTGAAAGTGTTCTGTTCAACTTCGAAACTTTAAGTCTTCAACGTACATGTAAGTCATGAAACTGACTAGTTTGGTTATTTTCCTTTGACTGGCATACAGAAAGCCTTGAAGTACCCATTGCAAGAAGGTCAAAATTTGTTGGACCAGGGGGATACAACCTGAAGAAAATACGGGCAGAAACAGGTAAGAAAGCAAGCACTGTGCATTTTCATTACACTGTTAAACGGAAATTGTCACCTTCACTTAGCAAAAAATGGCTGGGTACCAACATTGAGAATTATTCGGCTGGTAATCAGTTTTTGCCAACCAAAACATTTCTATAAGTTTGTGATATTTGACCCAGTGCTCTATTAGTTTTAGGAATGTAGATATGTAGACAGTGCTGTTTCATCACCAGTGAATGCAGCAATAAAAAGTTGACTGGCAATTTGGACCTAGAGTGCCTGGAAGGCATGTCAAAGGTGTACATCCAAGCTTTTCTCGCTCTTGAAATAGTTTTTCTATCCTGCATTTTTACACCAGGGGTAACAATCTCCCAGTTGGATGAGAATAATTTCTCCATCTTTGCACCAACGCCAAACGCCATGGAAGAGGCCAAAGAAATCATTGAAGAGTTGTTGGAGGAGGACGTAAGACTCTGTTAATTGACATTATTAAAATGATCTGTTTTTCAGTCATGACTTTGATCAGCATCAATACTCCTCATGTATGATGCATAGACAGTTTGAGACGCAGGGAATAAAAAAAAAGAAAAAAGTTTTTGCCACACTATTCTGATTGGTTTTTTTCTTCATATAGTGCTGTTATCTGCCAAACATGTTCGTTACTTGCACATCTTAACAACCGTTATGCCCAGGGCCAACATAGAGCTGATAAAGCACATCAGAAAAATTAGCTGAGCACAACAAAGTTATGCTTACCAGAATAAAGTCAAAATCCATAAATACCATGACACATGCATCATCGTTGACTAATTTGTGGCTTAGCAAATGTTGTTGAGCAAAATTGTATGCTTAAGCAGCCCTACGAAATTGGGCCCAGTTGCGTAGAAGCGATTGCGAAACAAATTTATGGGGCGCAAACAATCGGTTTGCACTGTTTTCCAATGTAGTCACAAGAAAATTGGCTTTGCTTTCGTCATTGGCGTGAAGTATGAACAAGGCTTCAGTGGGCTATTTACTCAATTCATAGAACCAAATGGTCATGTGGAGAAAGTGTGCATGCCAAGCTGCATTATCTGTCCTGCATTATGCTGACATCAGCAGCAGTCCAACATTCACCTGAAGAACAGAGGATACTGTTCCAAACGTCGAGACCCATCTCACCCCTGGTCCTTTTCGAAACCAATAATTCTTCCTGGAAGAGATTACCATCACATGGTTTCTCACCACAAACTAGTTACTTCCTATCATGTTTCCGTTCAAAGCTTCAAATTGTTCTTGCAAATTAACACCTCTATTCCTCACAGTTATCCATTCACTTCTGGATGAAGAAAAGGAATTGCAAGTCGAGTGTGAGATAAATGAAATAGTGCTTTTACTCAGAACTGAATTTTTTATTTCGATTCCAACAGAGGGAGCCAGACCTTGCATTTGGAGCTATATACGTGGCAACAATCATGGAAGTTAGGTAAGAATATTTGACCTGTTTTAGTGTAGATAGTATAGCAACACTATGCTGAAAGGAAGGTTTAATGCGCATGAAGTAATGATGACAAAGCACGCATTGGGTAATGGAACAACTGTAAGAAATCTTACCTGGTGTTAAAAAGGTGAACTATTCCTCCAGTGAGCAAGAAGTTTGATCAGATCAGTTTCAATTTCATGACATGTTCCAATGATTTGTCATCCGTTTGTTTGGATCAACATTGTTAAATGATTTCTTAAAATTGTTTTTTTTATGCAGAGAGGCTGGTGTGATGGTCAAACTGTATCCCACAATGCAACCTACACTGCTGCACAACTCACAACTTGACCAACGGAAGGTAAGTTGGAATTCCTCAAAATGCTTCATTTAACACAAGTCTTCATTCTTCACTTTACATATTTAAAAGAATGTAGTTCAGAGAATTAGGCTTTGTACTTGTTGCTTTAGTTTCTCTGGTTAACGGAGGTGGACTCGCATCGGGAACATTCAAACAGAGTAGAGTGTGAAACATTGGATAGATTTTTACTTAAGTTAACTATAGGAGACAACGCAGGAGTGCTCAACCTAGCCTTTAACTGTAAGAGAGGCGAGTCTCGAATGGGGCCTCAAAGGCACAAGGAAAGTCAAAGGAACAAGATCATCAGAGCATTTAACTTCCAACCCAAAGTACCCCCACCCTTCCCTGTAAAGAATTCTGGGTTCTGTTACACAACACACATGAAATTTGGCTGGCGGCTTAACATTCCATCCAAAGGACAAGGCAATTACAGTAGTGAGGGCAAATCAGATTATAAAACCCAAGTCTTAAATTGTTTTCGTTCAGGTCAATCACCCAAGTGCATTGGGCTTTGAAGTCGGCCAGGAGATCTCCGTCAAGTATTTTGGTCGAGACCCAGTCAGTGGCAAGATGAGGTTATCAAGGAAGGCTCTGATGGCCCCCGCCTCGGCTCTCATCAAGAATCTAACTGGGAATAAAACTACATGAAGAGAACTTGAGGCTTGGGAAAGAGAACTGGGATATTTCCCACAAGTCGTAGAAAAATGAATATTTGTCATCTACGGACTGTAGTTTTGACAAACTTATGGTACAAGCACATGTAATTGTACTAAAAAATGTGCATTTGAGCGGGAGGAATTCGGTTGGCCGTGCGTGCGTTCAGTCGTTATGCATAAGGAACTACCCCTACCCAAGAGACTCATCAGGTACTGAGAGACAATGCAAATGTCTCGTAAACGGCAGCCAAATAGCTCCACCGTGATAACGGGCCAGTCTAAATTACAAACGATTGTATTCAATTAGTTCTGGAATGTATTCCATGGACGGGATTACAGGGCATGTTAGTCAGATTTCTCGTTGGGAGGTTTTGAAGTCTTATTCAATCCATTTCAAGTTACGAGCAAGGTGATCCTTAAAACGGTACACAAATACTCATCATCTGCCACTTTTGTTACATCCTATTTTAATGCTTCCCATTTGAAGTGCAAGAGTTGTTCAACAGATAATAATACACTGAGCTGTTGCATTCATTCAGCGTGTGCATGGTACAGTACATACATTTGTGCGATTTGGGCTTGATTTCATAAGGCTTGTATCAAGCAGGAAAGTTGCTTAGTACATTAAGATTTTAATTATCAGAAACAGATTACCAGCCTTAATGCCAGCAAGATGTATTACTTTTCTGCTGAGCAAATATTTGCAGGATACCAGTCACAGTCATAAATTATGGTGTTTTGGCTGGTAACCGTATTCTGGTAAGCATGATTTAGTTGTGCTTAGTTACTTAGTAAATTGCGCCCTGGTCACTCACATTGTTGCAACTGGTGCCCATCCACAGACCAACCTGTATGTGCAAGTAACGCATGCATGCCACCATCGCCTGGGTGTTGGCAGCGCAAGGTTTTGTACACAAAAATATAGAAAAGTTGTTGTCTTTAAACTTTGTATGCAAACTAGGTGACTCTCACTACAATTTGCACAATTTCCCTGACTGGGCAATGGTTATTTCAGGTTCCAATAAAACCAACTACAGGTATACACGACCTAAATTGTTACTTGCAAAAAGTTGTTTTACCTTTGAGAAATGGAATGGGATGTTGGGAAAACAATTGATAATTTCCTTACAGAACACAATTGCCCTTTATGACAACCTCTCAGGGTATTGTGTTATATGAATGCAATTTGTTTCAGCTGATGTTTTGATTCTACAAAGCAGTGAAACACCCCCATTCATGAATTACCATTTTATGAATACTTTGTTTTATTAATAATGATGCTGCTAATGGCCTACAACAGGAACTAGAGAATATACAACTACCACTGTACAATGTAATTAACCCGTTACAGACATTTCATATTCGCTTTAAAAAAATAAAGCTATTTTTAAATAAGTTATAAATCCATTGTATGAAGTTGGCTCATAATTTCAAAAAGTGTTTTAGCTTTCCGATAATTTTGGCATAGATGTACGTTTCGGTAGAGTTTCTGTACATTTCGGTAGAGTTTCTGAACGTTTCGGTAGAGTTTCTGAACGTTTCGGTACAGTTTCTGAACCACTTATTTCCCTTGGACCAAAGGTACTAGAACTCATGCTCCAAATCTCCCTTTTTCTCAGGGTTATTGTGTAATCCTTGATTCCAGACCTATGTCCTTTTGTTACACAAACGAGAGATCAATAGGCTGCCACTATTGTTTATCTTTGTATTCTGCAATTGGAGGCAAGTCCAAGATTCCAGGAAACCATGGCTGATTATTAGCCTTTGCCCATGGTCAAGTTTTGGCCCTTTCATGGTGAAGACATTCCATAATTTCTCTCCCGGTACATTTTATGAAAACATTTGTTGTCCTTGTTTTTTTTAGCTATGTTATGACAACGATATTCTCAACAACAAAAAATAATAATAATAATACCACACAGAGGCATGGTCAAATTATTTTAATACCATCGTGAAATAGTTAATATACATGCAATAAAAAAACTAATTTCATATTTCACTTTAGACACGTTCAATGGAGAGAATTTTTTTTTTTACAAAATCAGTCATGTCCGAGTGCACAGCAGCGATTCTTCACAATCTGTTAAAGGATCAATAAACCTCTTGAAATATTCAACTTCAGATACTTCCACTTTCATTAAAGTGGTTGATGTTTTGCTTAACCGTTAAAACTGAGGACTTTGAGAAGAAAAAATAACAAACGGCAAAACAAGTTTTAGGTTGGTAACGAAGTCCATAATAAAAAAGTTAAAGAATCCAATGGCAATAGATCATAATACATTTTTCTCAAAGCTTCAAAACTTTTAATAAAATGTGCTACAGTTTTATACCAAAATAAATACAATTAGGTCGACACCATGTATAGATGAACAACATAAGACATAACTTTGTTTACGAAAGAGCACCAACAGTCAAAGTGTGCACTCAATCTTACATTTTGTGCGGCTTGCAGTATATACAACTTGGAATGAGCCCGTCTCACTGATAAATTTATTCTATATAACAGACCAATGTGACATCACAAGACCCAAACAGCGCCCTCACCGAGGTCAATGCAGACCTATCATTGGCCGAGAGTTGTGCGTGGCGCATACATGCATACACATTCCCTTATTGAACTCAGCGATGGCGGCCAATGCAAGGAGTCTATACTTGATGTCGTGTAGCACTTCGAGGGGACAATGTGGGCATTCTCATCATGGAAAGCAGGAAATGCTGTGTTACCTAATAGTCTTTCTCTCTGTCATCTTCTACACTAAGGTGGATTACATACAATATTCAGGCTATCATATTCACATGCTACATTATAATACAAAAACTACGTTGCGTACTTTCCTTAAGATCAACATTAGGGACCGTTGGAAAACGGTGCAAGTACTGGAAACCTGTGGGGCTCGGGAAAATTGTGGATGATGTCATTAGTCTGTAACGATTAACTTCAAGGTTCTTGCACAGCGTTTCTGCCTGGCATGTCAAAATGGTATGTTCACGTATGGATTTTCTCTGATAAATATCGGCAAAAATAGTTATCGTATGACTTCCTACATTTTAATAATTTCAGGTACATGGTGGCAATATTATTGTCAAAAACCAAGAATTACAAGGATATGATGGGGATTTTATTAAATTTTTGAGCCTACACTTGAGCTCGCTAAAAATATGCTAAAATGGCAAAAGTTTGTATGTTTTATATTTCGTCAAACAAACCAAATCCTCTTAGTAACGTACGCTTGGTACGCGATGCGAAACGCTGCGCGACGTCATACATGCCACAAACATCCTGTACCTGTACCGTTATCTATTGGTCCCTAATGTTTAAATGCTAAAACTGGGCCCTGCATTCCCCCTTCCTATCTGATGGATCCGAGGTGCCATGGCCAGGCTTGTTAGGTCATCATCGGGACATGTGACTGGGGTAGTTGAGCTGGTAGGGGCATTGATAGAGGAATGGACACTTGGGGTGATTTACACAGGTCACATATCCAAGAACCTTTAGAGAAGGAACGACAAAAACAAACGTTTCAAGTATTAACATACATATATAAATCCTTGGAACAAACAACAATTTTAAATCCAGATTAGAGTGGCTGCAGTGGTTAGTTATGATTGGACACTCGGTAGCTAATGTCAAGGGCATCCATAACTTGACATACACCCATCTCTTGCAACATCTTTGCCCCCATATCCTCACTCAGATCTGCCTAACTACAAGATTTCCAATAGAACACACAAACACTGCTACTAGCGCCCGACTCGAGGGGGGGGAAACCCGTAGATGGACCAGAAGTTAGTGTCTTTCTTTATACTCTTATTACTAGTGGTATGAGTGGGGGAACTTGGCAAAACGTATACACTTTTTTCCCAACGGTATACAGTTTGTTGGAATGTTTATTTGCAAGGCAGTAAATAATGAATGTTTATTGTAATGCAACAATAAGAGTTACATGGGCCTAGGCATGAACAGTGTTTATGCACTGTGACCATACAGTGAATATGGGTTACACCCTAACCCATGCAGCATTTGAGTATGTATGTGTAGCAGTGTTGTATGACTCGAGTCCAGGACTCGGACTCGAGTCCGTCTCGAGTCCCAATTTCGGTGACTCGGACTTGACTCGAGTCACGTCTGCAAAAGACTCGGACTCGGACTCGGACTCGACTATCGTGACTCGGACTTGTCCCCGAGGACTCGTGACTTGCGAGTCACGTATTTTCACAAACAATACCTTTTTTCAATATTAAAAACGATTCCGATGATCCGATTGTCATTCCCGGAGTGCACATGGATGGAGGAATATTAACGTCTTAGCACAAGAAGTACACTGTAGTATGGTGTTGCGAGTAATAGTGTTCGTGATTATTGTAGTAGTATTGTGTAGTAGATGGCACTGTACATACAGCGCGTGTATGTTCGATTCGTATGTTCAATACGCACAATAACACTGAGATGCACGACACCAATATTAATGCTGGTTATCTGTCAACGTTAACACCATAGCCACTGCTTGCGGGAAGCAATTGTGCATATTACCAGGGAAATGGCATGAAACTTGGTCAGGAAACTTTTTTAATCATGGCATCCGCCGTTCCGCCCCGTATCGTTTCTTTGACAATTACCAAAGGTGTCCAGTGTCTTTAAGGATTAAGTTTTTAAGAATTTAAGGATTTAAAATGATTTTTTTCTCTTCAAAATAACCAATTATATACTGATTTATTTATTTCAGAAAGGTAGGTAGCCAACAAGGTTTATGGTTTAGAGAAAGTTTCTTGAAATTTGTTGGCTATTAACCTTTCTGAAATAAATAAATCAGTACATAATTGGTTATTTTGAAGAGAAAAAAAATAATTTTAAATCCTTAAAGATATTCTGGATAAGGGGCAAGGAGTTAAACCTCAAATAAAATTGTAACTGCAGGTAAAGAACTTTGTTTAAATTAAATGTGTTTTATTTTGTCATTTCCAATGCTTATTTTACAACATTTGGTTTGCCATCAATATTTAAACAAGTGACTCGTGACTCGGACTCGGACTCGGACCAAGTGACTCGGGACTCGGACTCGGACCAAGTGACTCGTGACTCGGACTCGGACTCGGACCAAGTGACTCGGGACTCGGACTCGGACCAAGTGACTCGTGACTCGGACTCGGACTCGGACCAAGTGACTCGGACCTAATGACTCGTGACTCGGACCCGGACTCGACACAGGTGACTCGACTACAAAACTGATGTGTAGTACATGAACTCATTCCAAAACAATCAACCCTTCCCTGGCCCCTCTGGGCCACTTCCCTGGCCCCTCTGGGCCACTTCCCTGGCCCCTCTGGGCCACTTCCTTGGCCCCTTCAGGGACTTTTTCCAATCCTTGGCTAGGGCTCCCACTCCGATTCCGAGCTCCATTTGATGGTGGAAACGGGTGCAAAATGTACACTGCTTCAAAATTGATGACAGTCTCTTCATGGCCCCTTCCCTGGCCCAACCCGTGGCAATGCTCATGGTCCCTCCCCTTATATTTGGACTATTTGTATGCTTACCTTCTGGCGGTGCTGACATGGGTGGTTTGAGACAATACATATGGTAGCCACGATCACAATCATCGCAGAATAAAAGCTGATCCTATGGAAAAACAATCATACAAAATCAGAAACCTTTAAAATATAATAGAAACCTAGAATTTGACTTGAGGCAAAACTTTGGAATGGTTTGTGACTATTAGAAAAATATACTCGGATGAATAGAGATTGCAAGGGATGAATTTATCCTTCCTTCAAAAAACTGACACCTGTCTGATATGGTCTCGCCAGTCCATTGACTAAAGAAGTAATTTGGAAAGATATTTCCCAAGTATAAACGGAACGTTTAGGTATAACAGTGCATTACTTACGTCATTATCCGATGTACCGCACAAGCCACATGACTTGCATTCAATACATTGCCAGCGGTAACTCTTAACTTTAGCTGTGATGTTCTCCGTGAATTGTAGACAAGAAGGATGGCCTGAGGTTAAATCAGAAAAGATTCCTCTCAATTTAAGTGACATATAAAATAAGTACTTTTTATGCGACCCTTTCAAGCACATAGCATACCACTGTTGATTGGCACTTAGATTGATTCTGTATTATCGAAGTAAGTGATATGGAACTCCTTGTCTGGTGCATGTTTCTTCCATCCTACAATCTAGACTGTTTTAGGAGGAATATCAACTCGTACCTTCAGCTCTCTTGAGTTATTTTCATCTTAAATGTTTTTTTCTTGTAGCCCCTTACCAAGAGTGGCTTTTAGCCTTGTTTGGGGCGAACTTGCATAAAAAAAGTTAAGAGAATTAAAGCAAGAAATGGGGTGATTGGTATATTTTCACAAGTGCAAGTATTATGTGTACATGGCTTGATTTCACAAAGAGCTACGATTGATCTTCAGATGTGTACAAGCAAAGTGTGATGTCACACATCAAATCAAGATGAATCCAAGTGCTTGACTAAAGAAGTATTTTGGAAAGATGTTTCCCAAGCATACATGGAATGTTTTTAACAGTGCAATACTTACATCTTCCACCAATAAGGGACTCAAGGCGCTTGAAGAAAGAGAAACACTTTTTAAGACAAGTTTTGAAGTTTATGAATTATGAGACCCATTTATGTAACACCTTATAAAGGTTAACAAGGTGCTGTGGTGCACTCGGCAGCCACAGCTAGAAACACCAGGGCAAACCCCTTCTCTTAGCGATAAGTGTAACTGGGTTCTTTTACGTGCATTGCACAACACACGGGACCTACGGCTTTATGTCCCATCCGAAGTACGAAGCAACAGTGGTTAAGTGTCTTGCTTTATAAGGACACAAGTGTCAAGACTGGGACTCGAACCCACACTCTGCTGACCAAAAACACCAGAGCTTGCGTCACATTTTAAGAGAACAAGACCTACTACCTGGAGTTGAAGTCGAAGCATTTTTATTAACTATGATCGAGTACATAAAAAAAACCTTAGTACGCATCAGAATAGAGTTTCTCTAATTTAACAACTGAGAGTCGTACTTGAGTATGACGACGAGTCGAGTATGGACAACATGAAATGTGGACAAGTTTATTTTTTTTTTAGCAAACATAGCTCTCGGTCAAATTAAAATTCTATCCATTCATTCAAGGTGCACAATTCAAGCAGAACATTCAAAAATAACATGCTCTCATTCTTTTTTTCACAAAATACTTTAAAACCATGCTGCATTTCCTAAAAATATACGCAATCTTTGATACACACGGGTCACCAAAACCAGATGGAATTATGTTAAACAACCAATAGATACTGCGCAACAATATAGCTGAGGCCGTCAACAGCAAATAACCGCCAATTCTGTTCTTGCTGAGAACAAAATCATTTGTTAAAATGGGATAGTATTGGTTTGCCTGGGCTCATGTTAAACATGGTTTGTTTTGAATATGCATTATCGAATAAATCAAAAACGAACATCTAGTGGAAAGAGTTTTAATGTTTTATTTTTCAGGGTAGTCAGAGTTTAAGAGTGAGAATGTAATTTCAAGATGCTAGCCTGCAGTCTTACTCATCGACCAGCTTCTTCATAGGCTTGTGGACAAGTAAAAAAATGTTTGCTACATTGATAGTGTACCAAGTCTCCCGCAAATCTCATGATACTGAGAGACTCGCGAGACTCGCCAGAGAGCAGCAGTATTGCAAAAGTCGGGTGGAGAGACGTAATGCTTGCAGGGCAACAAACATTTAACATCATTGTTATTTCACATAAATCGACAACGTGTCCACAAGCCTAGCCGTTTCTGACTTGTGGACAAGTCATTAAATGTTTGTAGTGGTGACAGCATAACGGCTCTCCCGCGATTCTCGCAATAACGGTACTAGTCTCCCGAGACTGCAGGCTCTCCTGAGACTGTAGGCTCTCCTGAGACTGCAGGCTCTCCTGAGACTGTAGGCTCTCCTGAGACTGCAGGCTCTCCGGAGACTGCAGGCTCTCCTGAGACTACGGCTCTTGCAACTACAGCCCAATTTAAATAGGGCAGCAGTCAGGAGTCAAAACTCTTGTGAGAGAGCAGCAGTATCATGAAAGTCACTGGAGAGCCAATATGCTATCAGGGCCACAAACATTAAATGACTTGTCCATTTCTCAATCCCTTTTGAAGCGCGTCATTGCCGAGCGGACTAGAGCATTGGAATCAAGTTCCGATGGTCGTGTGTCGGTTCAAATCCCGGTCGTGACACCTACATCCTTGAGCAGACACTTAACTATAGTTGCTTCTCACCACCCAGGAGTAAATGGGTACCTCTATGGGTAGAGATTGATGATGTGAATGGTTAGCATTCACGCCAGTTTGGCTGCTGGTGCTGCATACGCTGAAGGAGTCAAAATGGTTTGCAGGAATACTCAAGGCCCAAATGAACAGGGGTAGTAGTAAAAGTGTAAGACACTTTAATACAATGTTTACAAGCACCTACTACATGTACAAGCCTATGATTATTAATCAGGCCGCATCCGAATTATCAGCTAGGACTAAGGCTGCGTTCATTGCCAAGGGTGCCTGTTAAGGAAGTCCTATACTTTAACGCATGATGACATGGCGATCCAGCCGTAGCTCTAGCCATAGCTGCCAATTCGGACACAGCCCGAGTGCCTAGTATCCCTTGAATACACACCTGATCGTCCACAATCAGCGCAGGATACCAGCTGCTCCTGGGTACCTTCCTTGTTCCTGTACGTATCACCCAGACAGAAGTCACAATAGTTATTAGGCTCTGCGATGCCTTTGATCATTTTCTTCTTGGCTGAAAATACACAACGGATGAAATAAACAAAACAGTTTCAAAGCTAAATTGGGGATCCCCCTTTAAAAACAAAGGCAGACATCTTAAACAAAAAGGAACAAAAAACATAAACCAACAAATCTAAAACAATACAAAATAACAACAAAAAGCACAAAACATACAGATAACAAACAATACAAACAAAATACAGGCCATGTTACCTACGAATTACTGAATTAAAAAAAATCAACATGTTTTTCTAAAACCCTTTTTTATCTCACTAACAACTTCTGTTATTCAAAGTCGGTGTTGCTAATTGTGTTTTTCCCAGAAGGGAAAGCTGACTTTATGAAGTAAATTGTTTCACAAACCTATTTTTATAATTCTTGCCTTTTAAAAAAATCATTACAAAATTACTTCCTTACACTGAGATAATTTCAATGCAAATTAAAAAAAAAAAAAAAAACATTGTGAAGATTTACATCCATTTCAGATTTCAATAAATGTTGTTTTTTCTCTTAAATTTTGATAAGAGCATTGAGCAAGAATCATGAAGAATCATGGTTTTGGGGATTTATTTTGCTAGAAGTTAAACATGCATTGTTTGGGAACATGGATTTTGGATTTTGGACGGGCAGTTGGGTGAGTTTAGTGGGGAATGTGGTTGTGGAATATTAGTGAGGTAAATGGGTGGAGAAATGGTTAGGACATAAAGGTAGACAATATAGGTACGCCATTTTGAATTCCATATGAAAGGGGCATACAGACCCCAGGTAGCAACAGGAGACAATCGCATTCAATTGGACTGTGTACGGGGAGCCATTACAAAAACGCCATAACATCATTCATTAAAATTCTTACAAATTTACACACTGTTATAACATAGTCAGCATATCTTCCAGTAGCATTCATTTCTTGTTTGAATTCTAAATTTGACTGGAAAATCATGGTTATCCACCATTTTCAGTGTAAAGCAAAGCGTTGCACCCTAAAACATTAACTCAGACTGGAGAGCAACACACGGAAATTCACAGGAGGAGTCTTTTTTTGTTGCATATTGACCACCATTTCACCCGACATCATCATCATCACAATAATCTTGGTTGTGCCAATTTGGGAGTCAATTTCCCTGTATGCTATACAGTGTAGTGCGCATTTTAGGCAACGCGGTGATCACATGACTACCACAATTTTTTGTACGGCATTTTGACTCCCAACATGGTGAGCGTGGCAAACAGAAGCTGCGTGTGACATTGGGGGTCAATATAAGAGAATGTAGTTGGTGAGCTTCTTTGTAAAATGTACAAAAACAATCAACATTGTCAGTGTGTTGATTAACTGGCAATGAACTTTTAAAATAAGCGATTTCAGTTAGCTGGCGTGAAGGCGACGGAAAGTTGTCACCAACATAACTCCACAACAGAAACTACTTTGCCAGAGTGTCCATGTATATGAAATCATGGACTGGTTTAATGAAGTAACTGTGTGTTTTAAGGCAGATATTTTCATCTTTTGCAGACCTCAGATTTCTTATGTCTTTAAATTGTTTCTGGAATAAAAAATAAAAATAGAAGTAACTGACTCCTATTTGCAGGGGTGGGGGGAGGGCAACATTTCTGAATGCTAATATTGATACAGAATTACATGTCGTAGATTTCTTTTCCTCACTCCATGCAACCATTTTTTTTTTTTTTGGGGGGGGGGACCAAAACATGACATGTTTGTTTGACAAATCACTCACTATTAAACAAAGTTACAACTGCCCTTTCATTTTTGATATTAAGAGTGTTTTTACAAAAAAGAATCATTCTTTCAATTACAGGTCATGTTCTAGAAATCACTTGTCCAGTAAAAGTTCATCGCCAATTTCATTTTCTTTTCTTTGTAGATAGTATACCTTCATTTTTAAATTGAATAAGTTGACTTTAAACTTAAAATCATTGAATTTCATTTTCTAGGTGTAGCACACCTGTTTTGTTGATACATTTATTACTCAAAAACTTTCATGCATGCTTTGTACAAACCTGTCACATGACTTTGCTGCATTTTGGTTGGTTTCATCCCTGAATCGCTTGTTAAAAGCGCCATGCAAAACAAAAAAAAAGCTCAAAAGTCTCTGGTTCTTCATTTGGGGACAAAATAATGTAAAAACAAAATGTGCATTGGTGTGGTGTACAAGTTCCTAAGCCAACAGATGCACACAATGGAAAACTCTGACCTTGCTAGTCATGGCAAGGTCATGGAATTTTATTTTAAGATGTCTGTGGAGGACAACGCACACCTTTTCACTGATCACTAAACCAATTTGTCCAAAGATGATTTCCATGTAAGCCTAATACTGCTAATGAATCGATAACGTGGTCAAATCACTTGGTATGTGTCAGTCACTGCAACTGGCTCTACTTTTTTCTTCCATGTCTTTCCAAGATATCTTAAAATTCCATGACTTTTTCATCTCTTTCCATGATAGCTTCAATTTCCATGACTTGTCCATGTCTTTCCATGATAGCTTCAAATTCCATGACTCTCCCCATATTTTTCTATGACATCTTAAAATTCCAAGATTTTCCATGACTGCAGAAATCCTTAGATTAGTCCCAGGGGAAGACTAACTCATCTTGTTCAAATGCATTGGTCAAAAATGGATCATTCATGTGTTTCATTGAATAACACTTTCCGTAACATTGGTTTATGATAGGAGGGAAATTCACTTGATTCTACTTGATTCTACTTCTATGATCGAGTTGGCATAGATGAGATAGTCAACTAGTCTCTGAGCTGGTGTTTACCAGTTCACTTTTGTTTTTTGTACAAATGAATGGATGATCCTGAAAAAAAAACCCATCCCAAACAAAACAAAAACAATAGAGCAGGGTATAGGGCCGACATGCTTGGGCACAAGAAACCAGAGACTTTTTATTGCTGGCCTCCAATACATAAACAAATCTTAGTCACATGATCAGCTCTCATCCAATCAGAATGCCTTCTTTTAGAGCAATGACTTACGGTATACCAACATGTATGCATTCCTGTGGCAACAATAATTAAACGATAACAATGTTGATTACTTTTATTTTGTGTTGCTTTTGCCCTCCAGTCACATGATCCCATTCCAAGATGGCGGACAACCTGACTTTCCCCTAAAGCCATAGAACTTCCAAAGTCTGAATCAAAACAGAGGTAAATGTCAATACAATCTAAATAGTTTGCCATCTGAAGCAAAAGCCATGAACATCCGAGCATGAATTCGTAATACTTCAGGTTTTTAAAATGTATGCATGAAGAAAAACAATTTGGGTTATTTTGCATCAGTTGAAAAATGTACACCGGGCATTTGCAATAATGGCAAAGCAAATTGGTCAAGGACCGACATGTATGAAGGTCCCAGTTTTACACCTGCAGGTCAAAATGTTAGAGCCTTCTACATTATGTTTCAGTTTAGGACCTGTGATTTATAGTTAAGGACCTATATTTTACAGTCTAGGACCTGCATTTTCTTGTATAGAACCTGAAGTTTCCAGCGTAGGTCCTGTTGGTCTCAGTATTTGTAGGTCTCAATGTTGGTCTTAAGAATAGAACCTGTATGTCTCAATCTAGAACCTGTATGTCTAAGTCTAGAACCTGAAGGTCCATGTCTTGGGACCTCTTATCTCAAAACTTGGACCCATGGAGTGTGTGGTACATGTACCTTCAGGTCTTGACTACCTGCCACAGGGCAGGAAAAGAACTCATCATCAAACGGCGATGGAGTGTTCTTCTCCATCACCGTTTGATGATCCAAAGCTGGAGGTTGAGTTTCAAAACAAATCTTAACCACACATTCAGTTCGAAAAATAACCAGCACTGAATTAAATTCATTATTTACCATTTGACAACAATTTCAAGTAAATTTCGGCTAAGTAGTGAAATGTTAAGCTCTTTTTTTTTTTTTTTTTGAGACACTCCTTTTCAGTTATCTGAATATGATTCTTATAAAATGGTTTAAACTGACATCATTCATTTGCAATTAATCAAGTCAAGAATTATCAGTAACAAATCAGGCCTGGAATTAAACAGAGGCCACGAAAGCCATGGCCGCCGTTGCCTTGGTCTCGGTGCCCCTTCAAAGGGTTTCCATAGACTTTGAGAATTTCCAATGGAAGTGCCTTTTGCAAATTGAAAATAGCTTTGCCCTCTCAAAGATGAAATTCCAGGCCTGAACAAATGTAATTAATGACACATATGTGCAATGTACAAATACCTATTTACGATAGCAGATTGACATCGATTGAACAAAAGGTGTCACAAGGAACAATGCAAATGTGCGGGTACACTTGAGAAGCAGACCTAGTGTGTGGAACAGTGTGAAAAAATACAGGTTTGCATGCAGGGCTATCAAATCCAACACAAAATATCACCTGCGAGTCTAACACAACATGTTCGCTATGTGTACGCTGGAGAAAAAACTTTGGGGTTTCATGTGGTTAAAATATGAAGATGTGGTGTTTCAATTTGCTAATGAACAGATGAAACATTTTTTCCCAAAGGAAACAAATTAAAACATTTTGTCTTCACTGAAAGAAAGCAACTGAAAAAAAAAGAACAACAAAACAAAAACCTGTCCTTTGAAGAAAATTGATTGAAGTACCTAAACATTTTATGGAGTAAAGAAATTGTCACATAACGCAACAAATGTCATAATATTTGTAAGCGATGGTGTTATTATTTGCATAAATGAATATTAAGGAGAAAAGATCGCCCCGAGCATAAAGAATGGAGTTGAGGTCCTTGTTACCAGAGGTCATGTGCGGTGAGCTGAATGAGCGAGTAGCATTGCCTTCACCATGTTGATTGACAGTTGGATGTATGAAGAATTCAAAGATATTCTGGCTGGATAGTTTTCACTAAACCCGTTACAATCCTCCAGCTTTAATAGTGGCTCCAACACCCGAAATATTAGCCTATAGGTTGATTTTCCCCATTACTACACTTGAATGTTTTATCAATTAGTCACATAGAAATCCACTATACCAAGATTGATTTTTGAGGATACAGGGCAGTAAGGCTTCCGCATTATAAATGTTCAGAAAAAGGTGACCATTGATGAATGCACCCCCGACTCCAAAGCAACATAATCTTTAAAAACAGTTCACTTTTAATGAATGTGGAATATAATATTCACACCAAAGTTGGTTGCAATGATGATACAATGCCAACATCGGTGTAAGGGTAAAACCAAAATTAGCCAGCAGTCAGGTTCTCCTGGTTTGTATGATATCCCCTCTGTGTTCAAATCTCAAAAGGGTGTATTTTTTTGTACAGTGGAGGCCTGTGTCCAAAGAGTATTGATGAATGTACATGTACATGTATGAACAGTTCAATAAAAAAAAAGAAGCAGTGAACACTTCATTCACGTCCGGTCCACTGTTCATGGTCCTCTGTCCACGCGATTGACAATTTGAATAATTTCAAATCACTGATTTGGAGTGCACTGTTGATTCCTTTCCCACTACAGTGTATACGCAAAAGTTGCCTCATTTTAACAGAGGTAGAATTTATGCTGAACTGACAAATAAACCACTCTTGTCTGTACACAATGACAAGTGTAACTCCCCCACAAAAATAATAATAAATACCCCCCCCCCAATAAATAATTAAATAAATAAAAAATAATGATTTGTAAAAAATAATAAAAATAATTAATTAAAAGAAAGAAAAAAGGAGAAAATAAGCAAAACAAATAAATACAGTTGTGATAATAATTAAGAAAAACCAACAAATAAAAACATCTCCCTGGTTGTATTCATTCTTCTAAAAATGGTCAACTTTCAGTTTACCCAAATATTGATGTTAGATTGTTTGTAGGATATCGTGACCATGCAAGTCTTTGTTTAGGAGTTGACTGGGTACCCCCATTATACAGCCCTCTTGTGAAGCCCCAAGTGCATGCACTGTGACATGCAGTTAACAACCTCGCTGACATACACATAATATACCTTTTGTCAAAATTTAAAATAGTACAGAATTGAAAGAAGTTTGCATCAGATCTGAGGGGTTTTATCATAACATGGAAACTAAACTGAATGCTAAATTTAATGAGGGAATTTTTGAACATCTTCAATGAAAGTGAAATAATAATACCAAAGTGGTGTCTGTTGCTTCCTAAAAAATTAATGACTGAAAAAAATGTTTGTGGAAGAAAAAACTATTGGCCAAGTTAGACACACATGTAGGTTTTTTTCCTGTCAGGTTTGGGTCACCCTATGGTGCAGAGGTAGAAGCCCCTTGTGTGTAATTTCAAGCAGATTCTGTTTACATCATCACAAACAACAAACATCATCAAAACACAGCTTCTTTAGTTCTTTCCCTCAGTAGTTTCTAGATTTAAGTAAAATGAAATCTGGACAAAATCCCATGAAGTTGTTTGTCCATTATTAACACCGACGTACCTTCCATTGTATATTTATGTAAATCCCACTGTTAGATGCATGATCTGTCAAGCTTGTGTCATGTGTGTGTTCCAACATACCTTTTACCAATAGACACATTTGGTGTACTGTGTCAAGTGACTCATAGCGGGTATACAATGAAAACAAACCAAGCAAGCGACACAGTGTGTGTGAAAAAGCATGGCTGCTTCCCAGCGCTTCTGCAATAAGGTGGGAAGCAGCCATGTTTTTCCATGCACACTTTGCGTTGCTTGCTTGGTTTGTTAACACTGTACACCCACTATGAGTCACGTGACTCCTGTCGCCGATTGTGTCTATCATTATAAAGTTTTTACATGTACTTAAATCACAAAAGTGAAAGCTTTGGAGCTGACGTCAGAAATGTTTAGATTTTCAGATAAAGAGAGAATTATTTGACAGAAGAGACCAGCAATAATGAGGTAAGGTTGAATTGATGCTAATCAGTGATTAGAATGAGTTACCATGGTTACTGTTAGTGCCAATGTGCAGCAGGAGATATACGGCTAGAGTTACCCATGCAGATATTAGTGATAGTCAACACAGTCAGCCGCCATCTTGAAAAACATGCCATTTAAAAAACAAAGCAGCGTCCGTTCTCAGTGGACAATGACAATGAATGCGACAAACAATAGCTAAAGAGGTCAGTGACCCTCAACGATGCCCTAGCATGTGCGCTTCCACCAATTAGTGTTAAAATAGCTTCGTTCCGATAACAAATCTTCTGTGAATGGTGCGGGTGGCAGTGGAGGGGCGAAGACTTACGTGGATCCGTCAGTTGGAGAGGGGAGGGTTGGGACTGTTCGTCCGAGACAGCCTCTACCTCTTGGTGATAGTGACTCATATGATAATTCAAACCCGGTCGATTCTTGTACCGTTTGCCGCACACTAGCGTTAGAGAAGGGTAACAGTGTCAGATGATGGTTGTCAACCAACTGGTGGACCGTGCTGTGATTGTGCTAATCACTGTCAAGTTGAACCTGTTTCTGTGAACTTTAATGCATTTCTGGTAATGACGCCGAGAATTCCCTCAAAGTGAATTAAATTCCAGTCTATGAATCAGGTTGTTTCCTCTGAGTGCAAGAAACACTTTTAACAGTGCACACATTTCCTCACTTTCAGTCTCTCTGAGATTCTGCTTTGTGCATTTCTGTTATCACTAGCACCATTTCAATTAGACACGTGTCTTTGTTTTGATTGATATCCTTCTAAAGATAATACCAAGACCAAACAAAAAAGTTAACTCTATGTAGGCAGAACTGATCCAGCTACTTAGAATTGACATTATTTCAGTAATTTGTTCTGCTCCCAAGTGCTCGGATGGATTAACTTAACTGATGCATCACAAAAAATATGCTTTTTCTGAGGCTAACTTGGAAGTCAGTTTTGTGATAAAAAGTAGTGACAAAATTGTGCTAAAACTGAAAGATAAGTGCCAAGTATGAATTAAAAAAACAAAAACAAAGTTAATTGATAACGCCCGTAGTTAATGGTGGAGGAATCTTACAACCAAATAAATCTTACAACATGACTCAAATTTACAACTGGATTAAACCTAACCTAACCTATAATGTGTCACAGTCTGTTTGTTTTTAAATCAAAACCGTATACCTTCTTCTTGGTCATTGAATTGGCCTTTTTTGAAAAAAAAAATATACTGAGAAAATATGGGTGTGAACGCCAAAGGATCGAGCAATTCTCCACAAATGGCTACTCCTTAAATAAAGGCGAAGCCCGTGCCATTAAAATGTACACAACAACACAATTGTACCTTAATTTCTATTCTCTGTTGATCTCCTCAGCACTTGAAGTCTGAGTTGGAATTGAATGATGTGAATGATGTCTGGTACAATGCCTTTGTTCTGTCACTAATGAATGCTCAAGTTGAATACCTCAGACTACATCCCATGGTTTTGCACTGCAACTTCCTGATCAGCAACAGACTGGTATCTTTGTGTGGAATATTTCATTGAGAATTGTGTACGGGTGTTTGTCGCCTCTTAATATGTAGACTAAGAAACAGTCTACCCATATGACATTGCAACATTGGATTTAGTCTGATGAATTCAAATTGAGCATTGGCTTGTGAACAAATAAGGCATTGTTCCAGACATCATTGATAAATCTAACTTGCAAAACGGCTTCTTGAATCTTTGCTGCCTAAATTAATAAAAACTAAAGCACCTCAATCATTGAAGGGCAAATACAACAGGTCTAGCTGTCTAGCCCATTTCATTTTTGCATGAATTTCTTTGCACGCACAGAATGTAGTCAAATGCTTTAGACAAATTAATGTCATGGCACTACTGAAGAAAATGTATCGATTACGACAGGAAAGGCATGTCTTTCTTGCAATGGTCTGAAAGAATACAGCTGTCAGTCTACTTGAGAACTAGCTAGTCTAAAATGAATTTGACCGGAGAATTGTACTGTGTGTCCACTACTTTGAAACAACAGAGTACCCACAACACACAGAGGTGATTCTAATCGTTCTGCGAGGCAGTTACTTTTTCTATAGGATTTTTTGGACCTATATGTTGGCTGCAATTGTCGATCTGCGTAATTTGTTGATTATGTTGCACTATCAGTCGATCATGAAACTATCGGTCGATCCCGCTGCCACCAATCGAACACCTTTTCTTTATAATTCACAACTCTGGAGGGTTTGTTTTTTAAAGGTAAGTACAGTTCGAGATATCCTACAGAATTGACCGATCGCGCATAACGATTGACCGATTGCGCAGATCGACTGATTGCACCCAACATATACAAGGGAAGTAGCCATTTAAACACATGAAGAAACAGGATGGAACTGTGGATGGTTTTACCTTTACAGCCGAAGGGTTTATCTTTATCTTCAGCTTGTAGAGTCGGCATGTCTGTGTCGACTGCTGAAGCTTTCTTCCTTCCCCCTCCACGTCCCTGTGGGGTAGGGGTACATGAAAACAATTGTGATCAACATTGTGTTTTGGAAGAGTGAGCACTAGAACATTAGGACTTTTATTATTTGATTTAATGTGTACTCAAACAGACTGTGCAAGTCATACGTTGATTTAACCCTTCTACAGGAGAATACTAGTATACACAATCATAATAATAATAATGATAATAGCTAGCATACCGACTACCATACCTCTAACAGGTACAGTGGCGTATAATTGCGCATTTACCTTTCCTCTTCCCCTTCTCTTACGAGAAGACACCTCAAAATCTTCATCGCTTTCAGAGTCGGCCCTCTCGATTTCTCCTGCGTCTGGGATGTCATCCACCGCCTCTATTTCTCTGAACAGCTCCTCTGGGTCTTTATCGGCCAGGCTTGTTGCTGTCTCTGGATGATTGGAATCAGTCTCGGTGAAACTCGATAGTTCCTGAATCGTTTCTATTCCATCTGAGGTGTCAATGAGACATTGCGTTCACAATAACAAAGGAAACATACAAATTGTAACATAAGTTCACTAACATCTGATAATTATCAGAGTTTAAAAAAATGTTACGTTCCAACACACTTTTAGCCACCAGAAGCCTTCTTGAATCCATCAGAATCACACAGTTGCTCAACACTAGCCAACACTATCAATTCCGGATGGCATTGATACATGTATGCTTGGTCTCTTGCCAAGTGTGTTTGGTATGGAAAGACAGTGCTGGCAAGGCTGAATTTATTCAAATCAATCAATGTTTTTTGAAGCACTGCAACACCTTAAAATTCTTTTTAAAAATTCTTCCATGTGGATTAGGAAGAATGTCACAACCCATGATGCTTGATATGGAGTTGGGCATAAAACTATTCTAAAGTCTAAAGGTTTGGGTGTTGGGGGACAAACCCTTGGATTCCAAAGATTCTGTTGAGAGGGCAAACTAAAAACTGCATGATTTATGATGATAATTTAAATCGAGACGGACATATGAAAGTCTTACCAACAGAACCTTCACCCTGTTGAAGATGAGCATACAAGTTGCTGGAATCGGCCAGGGGTGCATGCTGGGGTTTGCGTTTCTTACGCCACCGCCGAGATGGGTATGTGTACAGCTGACCTGCCTCTAGGCCAGGCCCTCGATGACGCTTCTGCATCCAGATGAAACAATTGTTCTGAGCGACGCCCGTCTGCGAGTCCAAGAAGGGGAGGCGCATTTTTCTCTCGGCCACGAGGCGTGTATTGAAGGTTGCTGCATTCTCCAATGCCTCGCGGTAAAACTGCTCGTAGTCCCTGATGTTGATCATAAAAAGGCAAGCTTAAGTTTGGTAGAAAAGAGAAATTAGCTCCAAAAATTCCCTGTTTACGGTAGGCACCGATTCTTTTGCTTACGGTAAGCAGAGCCACGAAATTGGGCCCTGATATTGATAACCTGTCTCATCAATCATGTCAAGTGCCATGTTTCAAGTCAGAATGTTAAACACTTGACCCGTCTAAACTCTTTCTACCATCATCCACGCATACCATAACTGGTCAAGGGGTTTTAGAGTCGAAATCATTAGCCGCACATTTTTAAAACAAAAAAAAAGTCCTTTTTCACGAGCACCCTCCCCCTCTCCTCTTCCAAATTCACTGCAATTTACCGTGATGAAAATCGTAAACTCATTATGATTAACACTTTATGTTGGTTAAACTATTTGTGGCATTTAAGAGGACTATATTTACCCATTTTTCCGTGTAAGCGCCGTCATATTCAACGCTGGATTTCTTTTGTCCAATCTTAATTTATCAAATTATATTTGGATAGTCGGGTATTATTTGACCTACCTTATCGTGTACATTTAAAGTGGAAAAATTGCTACGTGTACAACATGTGAGACGACAGGGTCTCAGACAAGTACTGCGCGTGCGCATACGTCATTTCTTTTAAAATTTCACCGCCGAACTGTTGGTGACGCTGGTAACTTCCCAGCTGAGCATTTTACCTCAAATAAATGGTGTTGAATAAGTTTGATTTTTAATCTTGTGTGAGATCGGTGGAAAGAGAGCAATAATGAATGCTTCAGACGAATGGGAGCTGAGTAAAGAGAATATTCAGCCTCTTAAACATGGACGAAAAGTTGCAAGTCTGACGGCGGCTTTACAGTCACATAACGTTGACCAACATCAACAACTGATCCTTCAACGACAGTAAGTCACTCATTGGGTATTCCATCCAAGTATTGGTATTGAGGGCGCAAGGATTTGAGTGTAAACAAATTCAGTTTTTGGTTGGAAGGCCCGGTGTCACGTGTGGAGGTGTGTGTGTTGGGGGAAGCCAGGAGTTCTACAAAATCAGTCCACACAGCTTTCTCAAGTTTTAATTTGCATGGCCAACAAAACATGGCATGCATGGGATTAGTTTTAACTTTTAGTTCTGAGTTTTACTTTAGACTTCATCATTGAATCATGTTCATCGTTTGACTCTGAATCTGATCATGTTCATCATATTCATTAATTAACTTCTTAACCATCTGACCATGTTTTACATACAGACAGTTTTTACATGACATTCAATTTCAATCTTCATGTGCTTGGTTTTCCCAGTTTTTCGACATTTTTCATTATTCAGTAGGAGGTTATTGAAATCCACTTTCTGACTTTGTAAATATTTATTGTACTTGTAGGCCCCCTATGTATGTATAACTATAAATGGTTACTCACAAACTTGTGTTTAACTCTTAAAAATAAAATTATATTTATAAAATAAAATAAAAAACTAATTAAATTACTAACTAGGCAGGATGGATGAGTTCCTCTATTGTATTATCATTAATTATTAATTAATTAATTATTACATATTACTGCACTTGACTTTGCACATTTCTTGATTATTATTTATATAATAATTAATATTTACTTTAAATTTCGCTTTGATATTTAATAAAAATATAAACAAATTTCAGCGGTGGTCTAATATAGGCATTCAATTCAAGATAATTTATTTGTCACGTTAACAAAATAGTAAAAGTTTTATTAATTTGAGTAAAAATCTCAAAATTTCTAAGATATAGATCATAGATGAGTGGAAGAAATCACAGCCTCAGAGTTATAGTGCTTAATTCTTAACATGTTTGTTTCACATTCACCAACACCTTGTTCCCTCAATCTTGTCAACCTCTTCACCAGATCGATGGAAGCAGCATTACGGAGCTACACAGGGGATGATCCACTTGACCCCTGGGATCAGTATATCAAGTGGACCGAGCAAGCCTACCCTAGCGGTGGCAAGGAGAGCAACTTGAAGGTGCTACTAGAGAAATGTGTAGCTGCCTTCAAGAATGAGCAGCGCTACAAGAATGACGTCAGATACGTCAGCTGTTGGATTAAACTGGTATGTCTGGTCTATTCAGCACATCTGACATCGCCACTTTGAGAAGGGATTCCCCTTAACCCTCTCATAACCAAATTCTTTCCACAAACAACCACTGGTGCCCACATTGTTTGACCACTCAAGTGTGAAGCACAGATTCTCACACAACAGAATCAGAAAGCTTGTATTCATAGGTCGATTTTACAAACTCTGGATTATTACCTTGAAGATTTCATTCTAGAGCATTTAGAAAATGTATTACTTGTTCAATTTTCTTTTTATACATCAAACAATTTTTAAGATCGGCCACTAACGGTCCAAGGTGTTATTAGTTTCCTTAGTGTGTTCTGTAAACCCAAGCACTTTTTTGTACACAATCGTATGTCGCTTCATACATGTATGTGTTTGGCATTTTGGATCTTTCCAACCCAATTTCCAAGGGACTGCATAATGGCAACCTTATTTTATTTAACCATTTTTGGAAAAATCCAATCTTTCTCTTTTCAATGATGGTGAGCTTGGGTATGGAGGGTGCAAATGCACAAAACACAAATGGCCTTTGTGCTCAGGCTTGAGTGCTTTTTGTGTGTAATCTTGGCCAACCAAAGTCGCCATTGGGGCTCAAGCAGGGTGTAGTGCACATTTGACTAAGGTCACCATTGGGGCTCAAGCAGGGTACAGTGCACATTTGACTAAAGTCGCCATGTGCACAGTCGACTAAGTTCACCATTTGGGCTGAAAGAGTTAACTTTTTAAAAACTCTGCACAAAGCAGAGGGTTATAAGTTGTGAACTGTATGTTCTTCTTGTTCCCATACTAGGCCAACAGTTTTCTTAACAACCCATTGGAGGTGTTCCAGTTTATGAGAGACCAGTCTATCGGCACTGGGCTGAGCGTGTTCTATGAGGCGTGGTCTTGGGAGCTGGAACAGCATGGAAATACAAAGAAAGCTGATACAGTGTACCGGGAAGGGTTGACTTGTAACGCTATGCCAAGGAATGCCCTTGAGACAGCACACAGGTAGGGGTCAATCAAACTGAAACTGTCATCGGCAAGGGTCTCTGTTGGAACTTGAGGGTGTTCATTCAAATTTACTTTAATTTGAAAGAGTCTGGTGGCCACTGGCCAATTACTTCTCTCTTAACAGTGGTCCGCTGGCCAAATGCCAGTTAAAACACATGAGGACCAGTCATCATTCTCTCCAAGCGGTCCGGCTGACTAGTTCAGTGTTGAAAAGCATCCCTATTTCATTTGAAACATTGAACAGTGAAAAAGCTGACAGGTTAGTGAAATGACAAGCTAACTTGTCCTGCATTTGTATCTTGGTAAAAAACACACCTTAATAATGACTTTTGTGAAAGTTAAAATTGTGACCAAAATAAAGCTTAGGAAGTCGGCGTTGAACTTGCGCATGCCTTGTCGATGCAAGTCAATGTTTCTAAAAATTTTATTTGTGGTTTCTAAAATAAGCAGTAATTTACAGCGCTTGGTATTATGCCTTTTTAAATTCAGGGCACTGCTATGGTTTAGTAAAAAAAAAAAGAAGAAGAAGATATTCAAAGATGCATGGAGACTGTATGCTTAAACCATGATCAAACCACTGTCCCTGCCTATGCTCATTTCATGTAGTGCTTGTAAAATGTATTCATTCCTTACTGCTTGGCAACTCCCTCCAACAAACTTAAATGTTGGAAAGAGTACACAATCTCTTATGTTTTTTGTTGTTGCAATGTTTCCCGTCTCATCACAAAAACTCAATTTCTTCACTTTGTCAGGGATTTTCAGTCTCGTGTTGCTAGGGCAGCCATGAATGAGATTCAAGATGGGATAGATGAGCCCTCAATGCCAGGCATGCCAGGAGAACAGCGGGATCACTTGGGTGACCTTAGGGCCAAAGGCCGGCTGCAAAAAGTCGGTAGTCAGAGAATTGGATCGGCCAAACAAGGTACAATGAAGTCAGCAGTAATAGTTAAATGTGAGACAGATCATCCACAGTAATTTGCCTGTGGAGTTTTTTTCATAGAACTCGGGAAAGTACTGTGCTTAACGGAGCATACTGGTTTACCGGTAACGTTAGTTAGTGATGAAGTGGTCACATAAACCATATGTCATAAAATCATAATCTTTGTATCATCTGGTACCTTACTGCACAATTTACATATAAGTCAAGATATGACCCCACTTCGATGTTTCCTTACGGTCCGAACAGCAAGTTCAAGGAGTTCATTTTGGTATTACAACCAAACTTAACTTACTTATTGAGTATAATGACATGTCATTTTCTGATTTTGTTCCAACGACCGAAACCCCCAGTGTTTGTTACACAAACAAACACATGTCTAGTTATTATTGTATTCTGAGTTGTGTATGATGATTTGATTTTCATTGTGATTTGGAAGAAAATACATCTGGAATGCTGATCTATGTCAACATTAAAAAAAATTTTTTTTGCTTTTTCATCATTCACAGCCAGCAGAGGAGGCCTCGGTACGGCAATGCCGACCCCACAAGTGGGACAATCATTTTCGGTGTTCTGTGACGACGAGAACTCCAGGGGTGGGGCATCTGGTGGCTATTCCTCACTACCACCCCCTACCGGGGAGTGGGAGCATATCCCCATGCGACAGGAGGCTCAGAAGGAAAATCTCAAAGGAGCTGGACCCTGGGCTGGTCAGAGGGTAAGACGATCAATATTTTCCCCATTTGCCAGCAAACTGGCTGATTTATTGCACCCTCAGTTTGGTTACATTGGTTTGAATTGGAAAACAGGATGTGGTTCCCTATTTATTTATGTTTGCAGCAGCCGTTTTTTTTTTATTGCTGACTCTTAACACAGGTTTTCCTGAAAAGCAGGCATGGGATTTTTCCAGGATTCTCCTGTTTTCAGGATTTTTCTCAAAGTCTCTTTGAGCCTTGAGATATTTTTGATAGAAGAGAAGCAGTCATCAAATAGAGAAAAAAGAAGTAGTCCACAATGTGTCCGGGACTGCACAGAGTCTCTGAACCTCCTGAATTGTAACATCTGGGAGGTTCTGGATCTAGAATAAGGGGAAACCAGTCCATCGATTCATTTTCAGGATTTTTATGTTCCATCAAATTTAATCGCTGCAAACGAGTTACAATATAATAGTTATGTTCATAATATAGTAGTCATTTAAAAGTGAATCAATGTGCCTTTAATACACTAAAACTACCCCTATTCGTTGGACCATAAGCATTCCTTTAACCATCTCAACTCCTCAGGAGTATGCAGCACCGGTAGCCAAATGGGCGCACAGATTGCTAATCATTCACATCATTTACTCCTGGGTGATAGCCAGCAAGCATACTTTAGTGTCTTGACCAGGATTCTAACTGACAGTCTGATGACTCAGTCACTAGAACTTGAGTATAATGCTTCAGTTGGCCATGACATGCTACATTTGTCATACACTACGAATGTTTTTAAAACAACTTAAAGATAAAAAGACAGTATCTTATTTGTGTTAAATTTTGTTGTTGTTAGGTTCGTCAGTCACGTAGTGCTGGAATTGGCGTCAGCGAGGTTGCGACATTTGCTCGTCCCTCCTTTACGGTCCATGTGGATGAGTCAGCCCCAGATATTGTGTAAGTTATAAACAAAAAATGATATCAAAATTACTGTCTAAATGACATTCATTTATTCAATAAACTTTAATAATAAATACTGCTTCTTGCCTGAACTTTGACGGGATTTGGTAACAATCCAGATTTTTAATAAAATAGTGACTCGTTTTCATTCCTAGGACCCCACGGAAGATGCCAGAGATAGGCAGTCAAGTGCTAAGTGCTCGCAAGCCAGAAAAACCCTCCAATCTGCTGGAAAACATTGCTCGGGTAAGTCCTTATTCCACGCCTTAAGGCGGATTCTTGTTGAAAGCAGTTAGCCAAATGTCCCTAGTTTTAAACTTGGTGCCTCTTCTCTGTAAGAAACATTTAAAACTAGGCCTGACAGATGTGTCCTTTAAAAATCACCCCAAAAATACTGTAATGGGCATAAACAGCTGTTATTGGATACATGACCTGCTCAATGCAACTGTTTCTCTTGTAACATTGCATCAATGCTGGTGACTTTATCAGTTTCGAGGACATCAGTGTTTGTGCTCGAGGAATGACGGCAATAAGGGGAGACCTCATTCCCTAACCTCTGGATATCCAGAGGATTCACCAGTTTGCCTGGCACTTATCTTTTCCATAATGAGTTCATTATCTACAGGTCAATGCATATACCAGGTGAAAATGCATAAAGCCAGCCAGACTCGGCAGCTCCAGAACCCAAACATAAAGACCACTTAACTCTCAGATAATCCTTTGTGGTTTATTACTAGATATCTCATTTAATTCCTCTCGCTATTCCATACCTGAACAATGAGATCCCTGTCCTCTCAGCTAATCCCCCACAAATTGCAAAACTATTTTGTGTGAAGGTAATTGCCTTATGCAGTCAGAGTTTTCAACCTTGAGTCTGTAGTGCTAGACCAATATGACATTTATGTCCCAAAATGTGTTCAAAAAACAAAAAACAAAACAAAAGTTGAAAAAGTCATCCAGGATCAGGCCAACTGTTTAGTTCAAGAAATGTATTCACTAAATTAAAAAGGATTACCAACAATTTTTATGTTAGATAATTTTGCTTATCATTTGCTTATTCGCCTTGCCCAGAAAGGCAAAATTTCATCAGAATTACGCTTCCATTGTTTGTCCTCAGTAACGACAGCCTAGGTTAGGGGGGTCATATTAATTAGCACGTTCGCTTTCTCCGTTGTTCTATTCTTTCTCTGCTGTTCTCCATCTCATCCAATCTTAAACCCTGTCTCTAAGCAGCAACCCATTGCAGACGATAAGACAAGAGCAATGTACTGTAAGCATCTAATCTATAGCGGTGCACAGGAGATGTCTCTAGAGGAGCTTAGAGCAATCAGGTACAATGCCAAAAAGGAAGCTAAAAAAATAGAAGGTGGGTAAGCATTGCAAGTCTATGAATATTTGGTTGTCGTCAGTAACATCTTTATTCTATTATTATTAACGTGAATATTGTTTTTTAACCAAAAATGTCTTGGAAACTTTAGTAGAGTAAGGCTCAATTTCATAGAGCTGTTTGAGCAGAAAATTTTTCTCCAGCAATTTTCTTCGGAACAAAACTAAGCAGGTAACAAGCACAGTAAAATTAAAGTAAAATTTGTTTGTGCTTAGCTACTTTTTTTTTGCTTAAGCAACTCTATGAAATTTGGCCAAAAAGCTGGAGAGAAATTTTTGTTTATAAGTATGTTTATATAAATAAATGCACAATTGCCACTTCCTACTTTTCACTTTCATTTAAAATTTTTAGGTTTAAGCCTGAAAAATGCATTTATGGTTAGGCCTACTTCTTTAAATGAATGTTTTCGCTATGTATTGTTTGGAAATTTTCATGAAGTAATGGAAATAAATGTGGCTTTTGAAATTAAAAATTGAAATTGAAAGCCCCAAAACACTCCACTGCAACATATATTTATTTACCTGATTGACCTGACGTCATCATCACAATAACTTGGTTGTGGTATTTTAGGAGTCACAGTTACCTCGCAATATGTAGTGGGCATATTAGGTGACATGGTGTTTTAAAAAGCACTACCAAAATGGCGATCCTGGCAGACAAAAGCCGCTGGTAGTGCTGATGCAAGGGGTCAATAGGCATTTCTTTTCCTAAAATGATTCCTTTAAATAAGGACAGGCTTGTGTTAATTTGTCTTCTCAATGCATACTAGCGCCATTTGAAGGAGCAAACATTAAAAACCATGTCAGAATGAATGCAAGAGTTATTTTATACTTGGCGTAAATGTTGATAGGATGGATTTGTAATGTTTATCTTGATTCACATGAGAAGTTATATCTTCTTTGTAGAGCAACGTCTTGCCTTGCAGAGGCAGAAAGATGAGTATGCAGCACTCATGAGACAAAAGCAGGAGGCCCTCGAAAGGCAAATGGAACAACAACGGTGAGTCCCCCACTGAGATGAACCAAAGATAAATCAACAATGCGGCTTAGAGGAAATTTCATACCTAAGGGGGCCCCTTTCCTTTCAAAAAAAGGTTTTACCAATCCAGAATCAGAAAATGAAAAGGACTTACCAATCCAGAATCAGAAAGTCAAAGAGGCTGACCAATCCAGAATCAGAAAGTCTTGGGCAACGTTCATTGCTGGGGTTCACAAAGCCTTCTTCAAATTTTAAGGTCTGCAAGAGAACTTGTAATGACACAGACCTGGATTTTTGTCTTTGAGAAGGCCATTTTCATTTTGTTTAGGGAGTTTTTAATTCCAAGCCTGATGACTTCACTTGGATGTGTAGCACTAGTGATTTTTAATATTTTATACATCTTTAAATAATTAATTCTGCAAATCATTTTCATTCTCTGTATTTGCTTTTCTAGGATGAGCTGATGATAGAATTTTACAATAAGTAATCTTGGCATGAATGATACTCGTTCCAGTTTCTTTTATTAAACAAAAGTTTTAATGCTAAGGACTTCACAGCAAGATCCATACCCCAAGGTTGACTCGTCACTAAGCAGTAACATGTTTTTGTGTTTGATTTCAGAATGCTACACGAAAAGCAGCTGGTAGAGCAGAGGAAGGCACAGGAACAGCTGAAGTTGCAGTTACACCAGCAGATGCAGCAACAGCAGCAGCAGATGCAGCAGCAGTTACAACAAATGCAGCAAGAGCTCAAGCAGCAGCCTACCAAGCAGCCCCTTCTGGTATGTAAAAACTGTACCGTCCCATTGGTAGGGGTTGAGGAATGCTGGTTGATGTGACTATACCAGGCCTTGAATTTCATCTTTGAGACGGCAAGGCCAGTTTTATTTTGCCAAGGGCACTTCCATTGGAAAATTTCAAAATCTATGGAAAACGTCTGAAGGGGCACCAAGGCTAAGACAAGGGGCAACAGAGGCCAAGGTCTCTGTGGCCTTTGTGTAAGTCCAAGCCTGCTTAACCCTGAAGTTTCAGAAATTGGCAAGGAACTTTATAATTGGTGCAACTATGACTCAATTGGGGTCAGTAATTCTTTTTTTAGTAAAGACCCTTTATTTATTTATTTTTTTTTACAAACTTCTTCACACCTATACACTCTTGCTTTGCTGAGATGTAGAACAAAGAGCCATTCCAATAGCTTCATTCCACATACCGCATCTCTTTGGAAGTCCTTGCTTGGGTGCATGTTTCCCTCCTGTTTTGAAAGGAATATCAATTCCTACCATCAGCTCCCCTGAGTTATTTTCATCTTAAATGTTTTCTCCTTACCAAGAGTGGCTTTAAGGCTTGTTTGGGGTGAACTTGCATAAAAAAGTATTTCAATTCTGAGCTTTACTTTCACTATGACCTCTTTGGGTGAATGGAGGTAGGTCAAATCTTGCGGTCGCTTGTGGCGGCTATAGTCTCTAAATGGTTAAACTGGGGGTACTTTCCCGAATCCTTTGGAAAAAATATATACAGGCATTTCACTCGGGTGGGTTTTTAAAACATTTAGTCAGGCACTTCGGTACAAAATGCTCACGACACCTATGGTCTGGAAAGGTTTTAATAGCAGTTTTCCATTCATTGTTGTAATTCCGTCTGAAATCTATATGTTGTGTTTGCTATGACAGGTGCGTCAGGAGGTAGTGCCACTGCAGCACGGTGCACTTGGCCAGTCCGCAGTGCAAGGCGCCAAACCTGACCTTGGTCCAAGGTAAGACAATTGTACAGCAGGTCGATGATTGTGCCTTTGATGATGCAAGTCTGGGAATGTGGCACTCCGTCAGAGTTTGTCACGAGAAAGGTGTTTTTGCTCTAGGGCCATCACAGACTTATCCTTTGAAAACAAAATTGGTAGAATAACGCGATGGCAGCCATTTTGACAATTGTGAAAATTGCTCGTTATTCTACCTACATTTTTTCAAAAGACAAATCTGCAATGGCCCTATAGTCAAACTCTTTCTCATGACATACTCTGTACTGACTGTGTGCCAAGTTCCATGCTTCTATCAGCAAAGGCTCAATGCCCCCAAATACTTCCCTACTAAGACTCAATGAGTTGGATTTGGTTTCTGCACGTGTATCAATCAATCATATCAGAAGAAGGTAAACACACTGAGTGATCCTTAGAGTACATCATTCCTCCTGCGCAACCCTGACATTGTGTTCTGACCTAAGCACTACATTCGTAATATGCAATCAGGTGTATTTTGGACTGGTATACCATGTAACCTGTGACATCACATGTCTACAAAGGTGCCACAGAGCCTGGACTTCCTGCAGGCATGATGGGAAAACAATCCGGTAAATCTTGTATTTCATGGAGATTGCACTGTCTGATTTTTATCAACTTTTGATATGAAGTGAAGGGGTGCACATCTTAAAACTTTGTGTTATTTTTTATAACCCTTGAGTTCTTGTGGAAATTATGACACAAAATGTAAACAATTTCTCACATCGCCAGTGCAGTATCTTGCCTGCCAAGGTCCTGGAATGTACAAGGTCACTCTTTTTTAACAAAGATCACATGGTCTATACTGGCATGCATCTGGGGTTTGATTTGGCACAAGTCGGAATTTAGAAAGCATGCGTGTGGCTGGTACATGGAAGAGATGTAAAGAGTGTCGCCGAAGATAATGAGTTGTCGATACCTGATGTTGGTTGATACACCGGTAGATTCATAATCGTAGCGGAATACTTTATGTCACCTGCAAATTACCATTAGCTGAAGTTGAACAGAGTTCTAACGTTGACATCTGTTTTATTTGTTTTTAGGTGTTCGTGCAATACGTGCACGAACACCTCTTAGTTTATTTATTTTTTTGTTTCCCCTGCAAATCATGGTGTCAAATTTGATGTGTTTTTATTAATATCATATTTATTTTTGTAATAAAACCAAGGAATACTTTAAATGCCTGGTGAAGAAATGTTCAGTTTTAGATGTGGGAGGAAAACCGGTAGGGACTGAAAACCCAATCTACACGTTGTGGGCCAACGTTGGAAATGGGGTCCACAGAGGTTAAAGGCAAAGAAGAAACCACACGACCAAACTGAATATAAATCCTGTAGTCATGTCCAGACTACTATGCCCAAGATAGGGAGTAGACCATGCAGACCAGAGGCTCAACGATCTTGAACAAGATGTCCGTCTGAAACGTGAACCATGTGCAGCCATTTAAACTGATTCTGTGGACTTGTTAACCTTCTTTTTATTGACAGGGTCCCTGCAGTGACAAGACAGCTGATTGACAGGGACCCTACAGTGACAAGGCAGCTGGTATATGAAGACACTGCAAATCAAGGTATTTCTTTCAATTAGACAACTAAAATGCTTATTAATCAAATGTTCACAACATATAAGATACCTGAAGTTTGTTTTAAGTACATATGTGAGATTGTATGGCTGGTTGTTTGTATGCTTCCTTGGCAAGTAAATGATAAGACAATTTTTAACTCCCACTTGTTCACAATCGGCATGAAATAATTTCAACTGTTCCTGTCTCATTTGTGTTCGGTTACGTCTACAGCGAGTTGGATTGGTGTAAATGACTCTTCGACCACCTGCAATCCTACCCCTGCTGCCAACCATCACCCTACTCCGTCAACCAGGACTGCCCTGAACAGCACAGCGCAGATAACGCCTGGTGCACCTGCTTCAGACATTTCACAAAACCGAACCCCCGGTGAGCACAACAACCCAACCCCGGGCTCATCCCACTCACGTAACTCCTCCTACCTGAACTTAAGCCGGGTGACCCCTAGCCGCACCCCTGGTGGGTTGACACGCCCCTCCCCAACTGTGAATACAAAAGAGGCCATGGGCGTCGTGATGGCGATGTTGAATAACCCTTTGGGCGAAGATGATGACTTCATTCTAGAGTCAGGGCGTTTTTTCCCAGCTCAACGAGACAACGACTTTGAGGATATCTTTGCAAATACTGGTGAGTTTTCTTGAAAGCCTCCTTTTTGCTGGACTATTAATAAAACATCTTAAGAAAAATAAAGATTGAAAGGAAGAAACAAATGTACCCTTTGTACTTTTTGGTTACAGGTTGAGTCGTATTTCAATGAAAACAATCCAGCCTATATTATCTTGTATACAATTTTTTTTTTTATGAATACAGAAGAATTCATGGTCTGCCCATACTTTTACAATTCTTCTTCAACATCCTGCAAAGAATAATATTATTTGGTTTTATCCAATCATCGATGTGTGTAAAGCACTGTATACTCAGTACTTTACCCAAGTCCTGTGAAGAAAAAAAACCCACAGGCATATTACTCGAGCGGGATTCGAGCCCACGATGGGTAAAACAAACTAACATTCTTTGTCCTCCATGCAAATTTAAAATCTATTCAATCCTGTAAAGAGTAATTCCACTGAAAAAAGTTTACAGAGCACGTAATGTATTTTTAAACAGAGTATAAATTTTTAACTATGAGAACGACAATCTTGGAAACATTGTGTTCTCTTTATTCTTCAACATGTTAAACCTTCAGACAAAATTTGAAAACTTGTAAACAATTTATTACAGCATCCAAGAAGTCAGAACCACAATCTGTTCCTAATTTTGACCACATGTCAGAACCCAGCGCCTTTACTGCTGTTGGCAAAGCAGCGAGTGCCGGTCCAAGTTTTACAATTTTCACTGAGGGCGCTGCTGTTGACGCAGATTCCAACGGAGGAGAGTTGATCGACGGAGATGAACCTGAGCGCCTGGATGACCAAGAGAACATGTGAGTCTTAGAGACGGTAGAATCCAACCTCATTCCCAGGGGTAAATCGATCCCATCTCACCGCACCTTGCGGGTCTCATCTCATGAAATTGGTCCCTGGTTCAACATGTTCAAGCACTTCAAATGGGACTGGATTCATACATTATATTTTCATTTTCAATCAGACCCTAATTTTTAAGAAGTGTGAGTGCAGTCGCTCTCCTCCCAGCTCCCTGCCAGAGGAGTGCACAAAATAGCTCTTCGTAAAATTTAGAATTTATTTTTTCTAAAACTTTCAAAAAAATTGTACATTTTTCACAGCAGAAAATGAAGTACTAATGTGGCGTTTATTTGCTTTGATAATGTAACAAAAATTATCTGTTAATCCAGTGTGACAATCATGTACGCACATATGGATATTAAAATAGAGGTACTAACCGTACATAATATATGTGCTTAAAAAAAACATGAACAGTCAGATTTTATATAATTGCATTTTTTATTTTCTCTTTTTGGACTGATGTTTGAAGTTTGGTTCTGAGGAGTGCAAAGAGCTTCCCTCAATAAAATAAGGACAGCAGTTTTGCTCCTCGTATTTTTATAAATGAGGGATTGTTTTGGTACACAAGCTTTCTGATTAAAACAGGCATGATATTCTTCCTACTTAACTTAAGTCTGATTTCCGATATTTTGGCACCCAGAAAAACTAACAAGTTGTTGTTAAATAGCCTGAAAAGTCTGCGTACGTCTACACCATATGTATATATTGGTCAGCCCTGGTTCTCAATAAAGTTGTCCTACTTTTTTTCAAGGACCAAACATCATGCTTGTTAAAATCTTTTTTCTTGAGTCATGATTTGTATATTTGCTGTTGACAGGCCTCCCCAGGACTACATCAGACCTAAGCCAGATGGACGACAGCGGGCTGGTATCCTTCAACCTGCCCACGGCATCCCCTTCATGTCATTAGAAGACCAAGAGAGAGAGGCCAGGGAACAAGACAGAAAGTCACCAGAAGAGGTACATTTATGTTAATGGCTGGGTATACCAATGGTAACTACTCCAAAAATTAATGACCATAAAAACTTACTAGGTAAGAAGCCATTCAGCTGTTGATAATGTATAACATTTTGAGAAACAATTCCTTTCTAAAGAACTTCAATCTGAGAAATGTTTCATGCATGAAATGTTTTTTCAGATTATGAACAATTACGGATAATTCTTCCTGTGATATCTTAAAAACGCTTTTGAAAGGAAAATGATTACTCAAGAAGCTCCAAAAAGTTCTGAAAGATAATATCGTTGGCACGGAAAGTTTTTCAGAGTACCAACATGAGAAGTGGTTCAACAAACAAATGTGTCACATGAAATATAACCTGATCCATTCTTAGTTGTTATAATATCTCATCGTGATATTTTCCTACACAGACAGATGCAATGGAAGGTGTGGAGCTCCTGAAGGTCCTCGGCGAGGAAGAACATCCGCAAGATGTGACCATCTTGAACCATCAAGACGCCCAATCAGCCTTCAAGGCGGCTTCCCGCATGGCTTCCACGCCCTTCACCTCATCGAGCGTCCCATCCTTCCCACCGCTGAGCTCCATCAAACCATCCCTTGGGCAAGACGCTTCATCCGTGGAGCATGATTCTTTGGTAGACAGAGGGCGTGGTGATGAAGGAGGGAGGTCGGTGATCCTAGCTGGTCGTGTCTACGCTGGCGTTCAGGAGAGTTTTGAAGCCTCAGAGTGTACTGTAAACACTTCTAACCAGATCAAGCTCAGGTGGGTTGTCAATGACAGTTTTGATAATACACTTGTCCTATTTTTCTGTTTTAATCGGTTGCAACTGGGGATTTTCAAATTTTTCCCTTCTAGCCTGATGGGATTATTTTGTCGGAATCGCCGGAATCATTTTTCTTTAAAAAGTACCGCTGGCACAAAAACCCCTACCTTAGTAAAGCCAGGAAAACAAAGATTCTGTTGAAGCACCAGGATTTGTTTCTCTCTTTCAAGAAATTTGAAGAAATTTCTGTGGACAGCAAAACCTCAGCCTTCAGACACGGCCGCCAACTGTGCCGACAATTGCAACATAATCCCCTTCTTGCAATAAATGCCTGGAGTCAAGGATTACACAATAACACCAGCAAAAAGGCAGAGTTTTACCCTCTTTTTCCCACCACAACTGTTCTCATTGTGTGGGTGAAACAAAGCGTTGTGCAGGGAGGGGATGCTCTTGGCCAATTCTTGGCCTTTATTTACAGTCATCTGACGTGACACGAAAATACAAAATGCACATTGCCCAAATTCTAGCAGGAAAAATATTGATGTGATGATAACACCACATCCGGCATTAACTGGCTAAAATGAATAAGCTAGCTTAACATAAGTTTATACTACTACGTCATTGCCCAAATTTTGCAACTCGATTTGGTTATACCATACAAATGTAGTAACTCACTATACGCATCTCTGCTAGAGACTTGTGCAGAAAAATATTATATATCTTACATGTACCTTCTTACACCTTTGGTTTTTGTTGTAGTTTTACTGTGAAACAGCGTTGATGTAGTTACAAAAACACCATGTTGTCATTCACGGTACAATGTGTTGCATTGACACAATATTTTCTCAAGGATTTAAATCATATACTAATTCATTACAATATTACTTATCAGAAACATTTACAAAAAACCCCCTCTTGAATAAGTTTTTAAATTGCTTTGTTGCTGATTAATTTGTTTGTTTCTTGTGTTTCAACAGTCCCATCATGGAACGCAGTAATGAAGACGCTCGCTCATCAGGGTCATCTCATTCCTCATCAACTGGGCTTTCTTCCACCCATCCAACCTTCTCTAGCTCTCACGAGGGTCTCTCTTCAACCAACCCTGGTT
This sequence comes from Pisaster brevispinus, assembly GCA_023634235.1. NCBI lineage: Eukaryota > Metazoa > Echinodermata > Asteroidea > Forcipulatida > Asteriidae > Pisaster > Pisaster brevispinus. The sequence goes on from JAMKCF010000009.1 coordinate 15,029,027, forward strand.
ACTCAAGCACCCATCATGAGGGGCTGTCTCAATCTATGACTAACCCAGGACACCCCGGCACCCATAAGGGTCTTTCTGCCACCCATCTAGGCGTTTCAAGCACCCACCAGGGTCATTCAGCCACCCAGTCAAATCCTCACAGCACCTCTGCTACCTTTTCATCAAATACCTCCTGTAAAGGTTTAGCATCAAACGCAAACAACAATTTCTACACAGCCTCCGGCCACTCAGCTGATGCACAGATCAAAGATGAATACGTGAGCATTCAACATCAGAGTCAGGCAGCATACAGTTTCTCCAAAAATTCTATACGGCATGGGACCTCTGCTGTTGACTCAAACGTGGGTAGCAAAACTGGAGACCAAAGCATGGATTTGAAAAGTGTGAGGAATGGTTTTGGAGAGAATGGATCTCGTATGGATAGCCAGAAAGCTCAGCCATTCCAAATCTTTGATGGTTCCACGAATCTCAAATTGTCCGAGACGTCTACTTCCACATCATTCCAAATCTTTGAAGATCCATCTCAGAAGCGGGGTCCGGTATCAGGTGACGTACTCCATCAGTCAGCTCAGGGCATCCCAAGCAGGGAGAACATTTCCAATCGACAAAGTGCCTCTCAGATGTCCCAGTTACACACAGCTCTTGACGACAGCGTTTTCAGGGAGTGTAACGAGTCCTTTGCAACCAGACCAAGGAATAGTGCATTTGAGACCAGTGCTCTTGAAACCCAATGTGGATCCTCCACCGAAAATCCAACAAACCCTCATCAGTCGTTTCAAGGTTTTGATGGCACCACAGCGGCGTCTTTAGAGCGATCCTTAAACTCGTCAAAGTTCAAACCACCGTCCGTGGTCAATCACCATGAGCAACAGAGCTTACACGAATCTTTAATGGAGGTACACCCCTCTGAAGCCTCCATTCACCTCAGCACGTCGTTGATGTCCAAAATGCACCTCACCGCGACGGAAGAACCCATGATGGAGATGAGTCAACACAATGCATCGCTCATGGAGTGTTCTGAAATACCGGATGACAGAGCCGCAGGTCCCACTACCACAGGCGCTTCCATCGACCCATTCTCCGATGAGGTCAAGGAACATCTTCTGCAGAGCCTTGCTGTGCCTCTGATTGATTATGATGGATACACTGAGAGTGACTGTGTAATGCCTGATGTGGTGCCGGATGAAGCAGTTGGTCTCAGTAAGTATTGATAGGGTGGAAAACTCACTTAGTCTTTTCACTCATTAAAACAAGGGCAGAGCGGCCAACTCTTCCCGATTCTGCTGAAAGTTCCCTGAAAAAATGTTCCCTGTTCCTAATGAACAAATTTGAAAAAACCTCCCTGATAATGGAAACTCTTTTCTCCTTTTATTAAACAATAAATAGAATAAAACAAATTTGGACCTTCCTTTTCTTGAAAAATGTTAGCCCCAGATGCTGCTACCCAGGGAGAATGATTGACATCCCTGTTGTTGATGGAACTGTATTATCTTAATCCCCTACAAAGGGTAATTTTCAACCCCCTGCAATTTGTTCTACATTTTGCTTCCACAAAAACTGTGGTTGTGACTGTGATGACTGGCTATAGTGTGTTCTATTCATCGAATGAACAAACCTAGAAGCACAACCCTGGGGTGTACTGAATATGCATTCTAATCCTTTGAGCAAATACACTCTACCTCTGCATGGTCTGTTTGATGTTCCGTTAACAGCAACGAGAGTGTGATATTGTTCGAATAATGAATGTTAATTAGTGCAATGGTGAGAATATTTTTATGAGTTGAAAGATGGAATATTCACCTCGTTGAATGGAACATTCCGTCTTTCAATTAATTAAAAATATTCTCTCAATTGCACGAACACAAAACATTTATTGTTCGTTTTATATATAACACCCAGGAAGATCTTTGTCTTTGGAGGAATAAACAATCATCGAAATGTACAAAATGGTATTATGGCATCCACTAGGAGGCCAGCGTGTGGAAGGCTGGTTTGTAGTCAGTGCCGCAATGATGGTTTTTGAAGGCTGATAAGGCGCGAGTGTCTTTAGCGAATATACACTGATGCCTCAGTGATAACTATAATAAACTTTGCCTTTAATCAAGTTTTCAGCCGCCCAACCACCTGGCTTACGCTTGCATGCGTAATGGTCTACCAATCTACCATGCAATAGTGCAAAAAAGGATGAAATGAAAATGCATGCTGAATAGTACCAAAATGCATGCCTAATGATGTCATGGATGTAGGCATGAAATGGTGTGTATAATGAATACCATGTGACCTAAAATCCTCCAGTCAAATAGCAAGGATCTACTTGGGTGTTATACAAAAACTTTAATTGCATGGCCCATATAAAACTTTGTTCTATAACGTGCTGTACTAACTCTGCCTAGTGGGCCATTTTAAATTCATTATCACATACTATGCTCATAGAATACGGAAAAATATAGTGCTTCTTAGTCCCATCCATTATCCATCCATTATGGGACGCGAAGCAAATTTGTTTTCATATTCCACCTGTGCTTGTGTGATAACTAATAATATACGTATGCTATATAAGACTCCTGTGTTATAACTATTGTCGTTATAATCTATTCCACTCTTTGAACAGATACCGAACTTTACAATGTGGAGAAGTGTATCGGCGAGGGCGCCTTTGCAAAGATCTACCAGGCTTCCATCTTGTCTCTGTACACTGACGACCACAGCAACCTGAAACATGATGAGGACGACAAAGTGGTCCTGAAGGTGCAGAAGCAACCCTGTCCGTGGGAATTCTACATCAGCCGAGCGTTGCATCAAAGACTCAGTGTCATGAGAAATCCAGTAGATGTGGTGAGAAGATCACACAATTTTTTCTAACAAACCAAATTTGGGTTGAACAAAGAAACATTGACTAGAGCGGGACTTGAACCTGCGACCCTCAGGACTAGCGTGCTGTGGCTCTACGGACTGAACTAATTAGCCCTAATGGTGGGGGTCTCCCTATTTTGTGAATATCTTTGTTTGGGTGCAAGTAAGAAGCCATTCGACCTTTAACCGCCATATAGCCAAGAATCACTCATATCACAGGTTCAAGTCCTGCTCTAGTCAAATTTCTTTCTTTAAACTCAAAATAAAAAATAAAAAAATTCATCAGTTTCCCTCATAGCTTTGTTAAACGGCAACGTATGCTGATAGATTTTACATAAAGTTTCCAATTGACCCAATTCACCTGACGTCAACATCACAATAATCTTGAGTGCGCCATTTTGTAGTCTAGTGGTCATTTTCAGTGACACTGCATGTACACACTTACATAATTTGTTCGTGCAATTTGGTAAGCATTGAAGACAATAGCCGCATTTGACATTGGTGTAAGGGGTCACTAGGCCTGTCTGAGCTTGGCTCAGTTTTGCAAAAGATGAACAATTTCGTCTACAATTATTTTGGGATTATTCTTGAGAGCTATATTTAGTATTCTCAACCAGTGAATAGAGTGTCTGTTACTTAAGACCCCCTTATTAATATCAGTCTTTACTTAATTACTTCTCATCTTCAGAGAGCATCCCTCATGTACGCCAACGGCATGCACGTCTTCCCTGATGGTAGCTGCCTCGTCACAAAGAAGCACAAGAACCTGACGTTGCTGGATGCCATCAACGCATACAACAAGACCAAGACAGTCATGCCCGAGCAGCTGCTGCTACTCTTCACCATTGAGATTCTCCACGTGGTGGAACAGATGCACGCCTGCAACATCATCCATGGTGACATCAAACCAGACAACTTCCTCCTTCTGATAGCGTGAGTTCAGTGATAGATTTATTCGTATGTACACCCCATCCGTTTCAAAGAACAGCCAATAAAAGGATGGCTTGCTTGCCTTGTGAGCTGGATTCGCAGAGATAAACTCGTAATTCACAAGTTTTCTGCAATCTTACTTCAAGTTCTTGGGTTTGTAATCTTTAAAAGCCTGCATCATATGTAACATGAAGTTTCTGTTAATAAGCTAGTTCTACCAGTAATTATTTCTTATGGCCGGTTTATATTCGGCTGTGCCATGGTCGCTTGACTAAAACAGGGACCGGTGATCACAAAAAACAGATTATATTTATTGCTGAGGCATCAGTGACTAGCTGAAGACGCTAAAAGACACTTGCAATCATCAAGAGTTTGACAATTGTCATTGTGCGACCGACTACAAACTGGCCTTAAAACTTGCCTAGTCCTGTCACTTTCAACACCTGGTGTGAGATTGACTTTACACACCTTGACCGCTAACTCTATCTTCCTCAGGCATGAAGATGAAACAGAGAGTCTCTCGGGAAATGTTATGATGACCAGCACTAAGCACATCAAGCTTATCGATTTTGGCCGCAGCATCGATATGCAATTGTTCCCACTGGGCACAGCCTTCACGGCTATGTGTAACACTGACGGTTTCACGTGCCCAGAGATGCAGTCTGGCCGTCCGTGGACCTATCAGGTAATTGTAAATCAATGTCCTTACTTAAAGATGATGTGCCTTGAGACATACAAAGTTTGCAAAAGATTAAATGGTTGATTATAAGTGTATGTGAATATATAGTGAGAATATCTCTCATCTGACTCTAAAAAGACGCCGTGGTGGGTTGGATGTGCTCCGCCAAGATTTCTGGTAGAGTGCCACTGGATGGACTAAGAATGCATCTTCATAGGTGTTCTTAGTGTTGAGGAAAAGTCAGATAGGGTAGACTGCGGCAGTGCGGGCACGTCAATTGCAGGAATGGAGACAAGTGGCCAAAGAAGGCGCTTGGAAATAAGGGCGAGGGCGTTATCCCACATAATTGCCCAAGAAAGTGCTGGATGGGCAGCATCCCCTCCTACCTCAAGTGCATCAACGATTCAACTCAAACCTTGTCTAAGATCGGGAGATATCGAGAAATGCAATCAAGCCAGGCTGACATGACTACGATTGCGTCCAACGCTAGACTTTAGGGGACAAGCGATGTTAAACCGTGTAGTCAGTAGTTGTAGTAGTAGTTTGAGTGGTAGTAGTAGTGGTAGTAATAGCAATAGTAGTAGTAGTAGCGATAATAATAGTAGTAGTAGTAGAAGAATCTATGGGACAGATAGCTAACAGCCCATATTGCACAAGTGTCATCTTAAAAATATATCGCAATGCATCTTGGGGAGAACAGTTTTTAAAAAAATCAAGCTGCCAAAATGCAAGCCTTTATGTAGTTTACATGTAACTATGCCAGGTTGTACAGTAAGTTGTGTCCCACATTGCTTCAGTGCCTCATGATGGTTGACGATCTTACTTAGACTTGGATTTCACCCAGAATGATGAATCTGTTTTGCACCAATCGTGAGCATTGGGACATGCTTATTAGTTGTTCCCATGTTGTGCAGATAACCAAGTATTTTATTTTTAAATAGAATTTTAGTATGAAGTAAATACTCATCTCTAATCAAATGAGGTGTAATTCTCCCTCTTCTTTATAGTTAATTGTTCACACTAATGATCACCAGTGTGCAAAAGTTCAAATGCAGGTGAACATTTTCACAAGATACAAGTAGTTTTATCTTAGAAAAAAACTTGAAAGGTAGTCACTGTTTGTCATTTTATTCTTTATGGTAGTGAGACATGCTGAAAAGAAATGTTATTAACAAAATGTGTGTTTTTTTTTTAATGAAATGATTGATCTGCAGACGGATTTATTCGGGGTTGCTGCCACAGTGCATTGTCTGATGTTTGGATCCTACATGAACGTATACGGTGAATCTGGACGTTGGAAACACACCTCCAACATCAAAAGGTGAGTTCAAAACTTGTGTGTTCGCCGACATTTCATTGAGTTTTTAGTTAAGTAAACCAATGTATACAGTAACTAAACACTTAGAGCCAGTCATAGGCAGTTTAAAAGTACCATAGTATGGCATCCTGGCTGATGATTTAACCTTTTAAATGTGTGTTGTTCAATGCTTTGTTAAAACTTTTTGAATTTATGTCTGAAAATGAGCCTAGGTATTTATAAAGTTGGGGTTCAAATCAAGGAGTGGGTCGTCAATTTCGCTGATCTCTAGCAAAGATTATTGATACAATCATTGGTCATATTTTGTTAACCCAAGCATTGTTTCGAGCAGATTTAACTGACCCATTAATTAGCCCAGTTTTCAGACTGTACAGACCCTATTTATGATGCATTTGTATTGGTTAGAACACACCATGTGACCTTAAAATGACCTTTGTGAAAGTTCAAATTGTGACCAAAATCAAATTTTGGGGGAGTCAGTTTTAAACTTGATTGTGCCTTGATTCAAATTGACTGCACGCATTCTTTCTAGAATGTTTAATGCATTCCGTCACACATATTTAATACAGGGCACTGTTGAACACTAGATGGCAGCAGACTTAACAGGTAAATTTCCATTGTGTATGTCAGTCTGAGCAGGCTCACATTTCCAAGAACAATGGATTTACCTGGTGAGTCTGCTGCCACCTAGAGTCCCCTTTAAAAGTCTCCCATTCAGGAAGGGGCCTTAGTTTCACTGAAAAGTCTACTTGTTATCAACTTATCATACTCTTAAAAGTGTCTTGTTTGAACTTTGGTTGATGAATCTAGGTTTTACAGCCCTTGTTGGAGGACCTTCTTTGACACCCTGCTGAATATCCCGAGCTGTGATGCGCTGCCATCGCTTGTGAAGCTGAGGCAAGATTTGGAGGATGCACTGCGAGCAACACAGACCAACTTGGAACTCCAAAAGATGAAGTTATTTGCAATGTTTCGATAATCTGTAGATTCGGTTTTGAGGTCATGTGTGATTGTCAGTAGTTGATGCTGTGTATTGAGAAGGGTTGAGAATACTTTATACTGTTGTTTAGCAGAAAACGGAACTTAGAAAATGTCTCTGCTAAGCAAGCGTTTACAGACAAGTCGCAAATATTGGGCACATTACATGGTATTTTGGCTGTTAACTTTTTCTCTGCTGAGCAATATTTTTCCATGCTTAGAATTTGTGTGTGTTCCTAACAGCTGAGATTGATTTCAATGAGCAGTGTTTAGCGAACAATTTACCTCTAGCACAGAAAAGCTAGCCTTTTACCAGCTGAACTGCAATGTGATGTATATTGTTTTTTGCCGGTCTCCAACTGACTTCAAAATGCTTGTTGAACATTTTCATGAAGCACTTCATTCTGTTAATCAGCTCTTTTTGGTAAATTGTCGGCCCTTGCTGGTACCATCGGGGAAAAACATTTTAACCCAATACTGAAGATAAGTGGGTAATGGGAATTAACACTTGTTCTGAGGAATTCTTACCTTGAAGCTGACGTAACTTTTGATTTAGGACTTAATAGACAAGATGTACAAAAGAAACACCTACAAATAATCACATGAATCAGTTATAATTTGTTTTCTTGAAAAACATTAGCACCTAAACTTGTGAAATTTTCCCATATAAATATTTCTCTACAATTTGCTAGTTCAAATGCATATCATGTACTCAAAGAAAAATATCAAACGATGAGCAAATAAACCCTTTGAGCAGCAAAAACACAATATTTTGTCACTGTGGGTAGCAGAAAAATACCTTAACGTTCATAGTATGTAGAGTATGGTGGAGTACTGGTTTAGCTTGAAACAGCTGGGCTGATTTTTATCCAAACTAGCACACATTTATAAATGGTGATTAATAAGAATTTTACTAATTTTATGACAATACTGTAATAATTGTATAGTTGGAATTACTCTGTGGTGTCATTTAAGTAGGAGAATGTCAGAGGTCCACAGTATGGAAACATCTAGGCAACATCAAAAAAAAAAAATTGTTGAAATTATCCCAGTTGGTATATATCCTTGCAATGAATAGAACCTATGCCTCAAAATGAGGATACCCAGAAGTCCCGTTCCATGCAAACTACATGTATGGGGTAAGATACGCTTTCTTTCAAACTGGCCCAGTTGGGGTATACCTTTGCCAGAATCGAGTCCCGATCCCCCAGTGTGGTACAAGAGTTCCCCAATGTGGAGGCCATATTCTAAGCACCCCTTTTTCTAAGTTGCTCTTTTTAAATTAACTCAAATGGAAGACTTAGACACACATGGTTGCAGCAGACGTACTGGGTAAATTAGCATAATTATGTAATTTATCTCTTAGGCAAGTTTTCTTTTGAATCTCAAAAGTTTCCCATTGGAATGATATGATTTACAAAGGTAGAAAGGAGCCCTTTTCTCCCAGTGAAATGTAATCCTTTTTTGTTTGTTTATTTTCTTTCTTTCCGCAATGTCGGAAGAGAAGTGTGCACCATACCGGTTGCCCTCTCAAACTGCTCTCGCTTTTTGCCTTGTTTTTTTTATGACTTTCTACTGAAGCTGTTTCTTCATATGTTGATTGTTTGCCATATTAAAGTTTCTGGATGCTCCTTACCAGTTTTTGGACTGTATATTTCTGTATTGGTCGAGCTTTACATGAAATTAGATGTTGGAACTCCTGCCTCTGATATACTACATTGACTCCATGTTCTCATCACAGACCCTATCTTGTTCACTCAACTATGTCAATTGACGTTAGACATTGACGATCCTGTTCACTCAACCTCGTAAAGGAGTCAATTGTCAGTGGACAACATGGATTGGACGTCATTGCTGAACCTTTGGGTTGTCTGTCCTGGTTTTGTCCTTTGTATCTGTCACACACTGTGGAAATCTCCAAGTCTATTATCCAGCAGATAGACTCAGTAAAAAAGTGCAGTGATGGATGGCAGGGGCATATATATGTGACAAAATACGGAGGGTCTCGTACTGCCTATTATGCCAATTCGGATGTGACATTTCAGGTTTCTCTCTTGAAATATGGTGGCATCTGCCCCAATCCTGGACCGGACGTTATTAATCACACTATAAAAGTACACACAATGAATGGACGCAGCGTCGTTTGGTTTATCACAGTTCCGAATTGCATTTGAGCACCTTATTAGGTGGATTTTGCGTAATATAAATATTCATTATTATTATTATTATTATTATTATTATTATTATTATTATTATTATTATTAATGTCAAATGAAGCCTAGAATGAAACTAAGGCAATGACTTAGTTCTCTTGTCCTGGTCGTGTCATGTCCTTAGTGCCATTCACAAAAAGTGTTGTTCTGAAGAAAGTGAACTGTGCTGGATGCTCAGGAAAAGCAATTCACCAAAATTTTTATCGTGTTATGTATATTTCATTACAAGGACCTGTAAGTCGCTAAATCTAAATCTCATAGAAAAAGTACAGGGCTGGTAGTTGTATTAAAATCGATTAGTTTTTCTTACATCTGAAAGCTCTCTACATCTTTACCAGTACCCATCCTCTGGAGAATTTTCTTCTTCTGAAATACTTTCCAAGTAGAGGAAATGGCATTTGAAGACTCCCCACGAATCAATACTGTTGCGTATTTCAATTGAAATAATAAGCCTGATATAAACATGCAGAACATCTATGAATATTTTGTCTCTCTGAAACGTGATTTTAGTATTGACACAATTTGGTGTTCATACGGAAGGGTTTGATTGTACATGAAACCGTTTTTTTCCCTTACCGCTTAACTACATTTTATCAGATTTGCCATTTCTATGTTTTTGTTGGGCGCCACCTATAGAAATTCTTGGACTAACCAGCAAGAGAGGCAGCCATGCTTTGACAATATTGCCGCGTCCAAATCAAGCGGCTTCAGGTACGGCTACGGCTATGGCCTTTGTCTTCAATGACAACGTTGAAGAATATCACCTTTCGTCGTTCCAGCCATAGCCACTGCCGAAGCCCTCAGTTCACACAGGGCCTTTGTTATAATTTGAAAGTATGGTGCGCCCTCTATTGAAACTCTGCCGCGCATCGGGCTGTCTAAATAAACCCGGACTCGACCCGCCTGCGTCACGAATTCCGTGACTGGACTGTTATGCCCTATCCGCATTGGTGGCTGCTGGCATTCGGGCGCAGCCTGTGCTTGATAACGAGGACTGCCGATTCGCTAGTCACCCCTTTTTTTTCAACAAAACCTTTTTTTGAAAGTTGTAATTAATACTTGAATTGGATGATTGTTTATTTTTGCGATCATCATCAAGACGAGGAAAAAATGCGTACCGCAGCGAGTTTTGGGGTCTTCTTTGCTATCTCCTCCACGTCGACAACAAATTAGTGGGAACTTGTTTTCTCTGGAAGATTGCTACAGCTATGAACTTTATAATCAGACTGCTTTCAGACCAAAACTAATATAATTCCCTCCCGAGGACATCAAATCCTGTACTTATCCACCAATATCAACATGTGACTTACCCTTAATTAATATAGGTCCCCTATAATTCCAGACTTACATATTGAGGTTTAAATCTGACTGCACCGTTGACTTTCTCGACTTTTTCATCACAATATCTTTGACAACTTGGTAATCTCTGCTCACAATGTAATAAGAAATAATATAATCTTAGGCCGAGTTCGAATTGGCGGCTATGGCGTCATCGTGCGTTGAAGTATATGACGTCCTTGGCAACACCCTGAGTAATAGTCGAAGCCGTAGCCGCTAATTCAGATAGGCCTTCGGCCATAGTTTATTGCAGGCAATCTCTCACGTTATTGTCTGCTTAGGCCACTGGTACTCGGTGCATGCAGTTGAAACCGTGTAAACTTCAGTAATCAGTTTTGTATTCAAATTCAATTGAGTTCCATTGAATGATTTTGTTATCGGTCTGCAGCCCAGCCCAAGAGTTGAATTGTGAACGACTTACAGTAAAGTACAAAATCGCATTAGAACTACTTTAAAGGCTAATTGTCATAAATTGACAGCTACCAAAACAGAAAAAGAGACTCAAATGCCAAAATGAAATAGCAAATTGTCATAAATTGACAGCTACCAAAACAGAAAAAGAGACTCAAATGCCAAAATGAAATAGCATTGTCACACACATCCCTATTTTTATTCCACACCCTAAAGCTAATTCCATGCAACAACACAGCTAAGGTTTTCAAGAAAACACCCGCACATTGTTTTGAATATGAATATACTTTGATGTTATGACTTTTTACTGTCCAAATTGAAATGAAAATTGGTATCTTTCGTTTTTATTGACCCCTTGCACGCACATCACACGCGCTGACTGTGTGCCACGCTCACCATTGGGACACGTTATACCTCGGATTGGGCGATTTGGGACGTTAAAAAGCGTCTGAAAGCGTCATGACGCTTTTTATAGTCCAAAATCGCCCTATCCAAGGCAACGTGTCCCTTAATCTGTAACGCCGCGTTGTCTAATGCACTGTACGCGGTCGGAACAGGTACATTGACTCCCAAAGTGGTTCTACCAAGATTAGTGTGATGATGAAGTCAACTAAATTAGGGCAATACAGAGGGAATCCACATTCGAATTGCAACATTTGGGCTGTGCAATTTGAGGCATTCAGTCGTCTGCTAACCATCTGCAAACTTGTTCTGATATTCTTTACCGTGGAACTAGATAGTCTCACAGTTTTTTCCTTTCACTCTGCAGCAGTTTAAACAGCAGTACAAGTTTTCTCCGCAGGAGTAGAGATAATTAGCAGTTCTACACAGCGAGCAGATTTAAATTTAAAAGAATGGGCAATTTAAAATACTAGTTTATATCCTGGTATTCAATTACATGGTTTTGAATGATAGATGCATTTTGGCAGCCTGCAAAACTGTCATGTGGTGATTGCATCTACCCGTCGTCACTGAGGTAATTCTGAACAGAGTTGTACCGCACTAAATAACCCATACAGTTGATTAGTTGGTCAATTCACTCACACGCACAATGGAAAGTACGCAGTTTGATGAATGTAGTAATACACTGGTGTCACATTGGTGTCCCTGGTAGTAAGCCATGTGTTCCCTAAAACCCATCCTCGTTCCCAGGGGTGATCGATCTCGCCGCGCCATTTTTCCCAGCATGCCTTGCTCGATCATAACCCCTGGAATTGGTTCATTAAAATGTGCTAGAATCTAGCACATTTTAATTAGGCCTGGGCCGATCCGTTCTACGCGCGCGCTCAAGTATGGTAACCTGTAAAAAAGGCATCAAGTCAAAAAGCAACTGGTCCTCTGTCATTCTTCTTTGATTTTGTGATAGTCTACCTGTTTGCAGTTAAGGGTGACCGTGTAAAAACATGGTTCATTTGAATGGAATCGCGTGAAAAAATAGGTGCATTTTCACACGCGCGTACTAAGCGTCCTACAAGCGCCATACATGCACTCGAAAGATTTTAACAAGCGTGCACGCAAAGTAGTCACCCTTGGGAGCCAATCAGCGTTGTTTTTCAGTACATCCCTACCAGGGGTTAGTGACGAGAGGTATCGATACGGCGCGCTGCCCATGGTAGCGAGGCTGCCTAAAACCCCAAGTGGTGAGCGCTGGTAACACATAACTTAGTTATGGCACACTTTACTTATTTTACTCTTTTCTCCACAGTGCATTGCCCTTGGGAGTAAAAGTCCTTTATATCCTAGACTGGACTATTCCACATTTCAGTCATATGTCAGTCATATTATAATTCATGCACGAAATATTGTACAAACATACAGACCTACCCAGATCTAACCCTCTGATAAAGTGGAACCACATGTTTTTGGAGCAGGCATCTTGCTGACAGCTTGTTACTCCTGCATGTAAGGGTATTGCTTTACCATGGATTTGTACCGTCACTTCACCTTAGAAAAATTAGCATAAGTTAAACATAAAAGGCATGGATGTGTGACGGGAATGAAAAATGACAGCGTGTACTTGGAAACTGTGTTTCTTATGTGTTGTTTTGCCATAAATTAGTGCTGATAATTCACTTTCAAAAAAATAACATAAATTAAATATCAATGGCTTGGACATGAATATGGACTGCAAATAAAAACGAGTGACACTATTAGGCCTAACCTATTATAAACTTCCTGCAATTTACCACCCCCCAAAAAGTAAAATAATAAAAATGATCATATATAAATAAATAAATAAAAATAAAATAAAATGCAATAAATGAAAAAAAGGAAAAAAGGACAAAAGAAAGAGAACAAAAAAGCCAAACAAATAAAATAAATTTAATACAAATACAAATAAAAAATGTATCTGACAAAACAAATAAATTAAATATACAAAATATACAAAATAGAAAGATCAGCAAACAAGAGAAATAAAAGCAAATCATGCTTAACGCATTTCAAGACCATCCCTGAAACTACAGGGCGAGGCCAAGTTAATTTTCATTTCCAACCTAACTATCAACAAGTAGGCCTTTAATTAGCTAAATAATCCAACGTGATAACGCTGACCATCCGGAAAAAAGCTCTCCGTACACGCAATAAATCACCGGCTACTCCAAGATGCCGTCCCCAAGGTAAGCAGGGGAAAAAACTGCTAAAATTATTTTAACTGCAACTACAGATCATTCATGCAGTTATTGTATTTAAAAGTAGGTTCGTCCTTTTTGTTTTTGTCAACGTTATGCTGATTTATAGGCAAAATCATAAGGCAAGATACAATGAAAGTCACATGTAAATTAAATTTTCAGCTGATTACAGTTTCACTTGCTGAGATAACACCAAACAACTGTCAAGGTGTTTTCACAATAATGTCGAGTCCATCCACGTTTAGCGAGGTGACTGTGGGTACCAATGGCATCTCTGGCCGCAGCATTCGCGAACCGACACCAACCCTTGTATATGAATCGTTTCTCAGAACGTTTTGGGTGACAAATTATAAAAACCATATTATTTCGAAGGGAACCCTTTACAAACAATAATTTACTATCAACAGCTGCAGTGTTTCTCACCAATTTGGTTAAGTTTTTATGGGTCATTAATTTTTGGAGAATTTAACAATCTACGACCATACCATAAATTGTGGCATGTTTCGCTCAACGTTCGTTGTGGTTGGTGAATAAACGCCATTATCTGCCAGCAAATTTACCCAGAGGTTTTATTATGTTTCATGGAAAATATTTTAACAAATTATACTGTCCATCATATTGATACTAGATGAAACAAACTAAATCAAAGTACACTCACTCTAAGACAACAAAATGATCAGTGGCCTCTGTCATGTCAAGTTTAACATAATTTGTTTGTGTCTTTCGTATCACATCGTAACATATAATATAATTGTCAACATTATTTAAAATTTTAAACATAATTAATACAATAGAAATAGGCGGTGGGTTATATTTTGGTAATCATTATGCACAGCAGGCATTGTGCTATCTTGAGGCTTGACTACCTCGTGCTTCGTCATGCGTTTCCTCCCAGCTGACCAGCAGGTGCACACCATCAATCTTATTCGTTAGAAGTAGATAGTTTGAATATTTATGTGCCGATGCGTTACCTGATTGGCTCAGGCCCCTCATCCTTCCTTTGTATTGACACTAGAAGTGGGCGGGACTATTACGTAGCTCGGTCGTTAGGCTCGTTTGGCCGCGTTCATCCATGGATCATCCATGGACCACTACTTGCATTCCACCAGTTATTCTTGAGTATATCAATCACCCACCTGGTTTATGCGCAATTAGGTTAGCTAAGTCTTTAACCTCGCTATTCCGGGTTCAGTAAATTTAGCTCGATTCCACAAATGGACGTGTTCGGCATGTCACTGATCCGCATTAATGACAGGTCCGTGCAATATTGATGCGCATGCAGAGAGAGCCGTGTTGTCTCCATGCACACACGTGTAGCGTTTATGTACATTAACCTGCACTCAGAACTCACTGCCATTCTGTCACCAATAAGCAACATGTACATGTACGTGTATGCTTTGCAGTTCTGATCTCAGGCTCTGGGCGCTGCGTCGTAAGTACACCCCCAGCTCGTGTTTTGTGTTTCTCGAAGAACCTCTCCTCACCTTTCAAGATCAGAGTGAATTTTAAGATGACGGTACACCGCGATGTACCAACCATGACACTGTCTGTTTTCATCGTGTGTTTGTGTGTACTCCACCCCATCAGTTCCACCGAGCAACCCTGGGTTTCGGAAGTAGCACCGAGCAAAGACGTTGTGGACTCCACTGATAAGTGGGGCACCTCCTACCCGACGGAAGCTGGCCTTGATGAGGGCTTCGCCTGCCCCGAGGCCTGCGAGTGTGACTCTCTGGACAATACTCAAACTATTGAATGTTCCGGAGATCAAATACATTCAGTGGATCAACTGAAGCTGTCCAACTACACCAAACATCTGTAAGTTTCTGTTTTACTTTCATTCTCACACCCAATGCTGCTGTAGTACATTTTGTGGCAGCTTCTGTGTTTGCTTGTATTAAATCGCTACATCAACTTGAGTGAAAATAATCAAACCATTGTGTGGGAAGTGGGATTCGGTTCGCTGACCATGTTTCTTACATTATCCCAGTACACTATTATTAAATGATGTGAACCGGATCGAACTTTATATGATCACAGTGAAATTACGGATTAGGTGGGGATGGGCTGAGTTGGGGAGGGATATTAATCCACCCCACCTGTGCGGGCGCTTGGAAATGTCCACACTCTTGGAGCAGCAAATGTGTTCTGATCCTTCCCATTACTCTAAACTTCCTCTTCAAGACTCCGGACTCTGGTAATCCCACAACCAAAATTGTAAAACTAAAACAAACTCTGGTTCTCTTGAACTCGACACGCAAAAGTATCGTCTCTAGGTTGGTGGTGAACGTATTTTATTGAATTTAAACGTTAAACCCAGCCTGATATTGAGTCACAGGGCTGATCGTTCTCGGGTGTTGATGCCCAACAGACCTACATTAGTTGGCCATTACACAGGCCTTTAGCACTGACCATTGCACCACCAAGCATGACGGACGCCGTACTGAAAATGCAATGCCACTCAAGCATTGTTTCTGTAGTGAAATTTTACGATGGGTCTTGTTAACGCCTTGGTGATTTTGAACTTGACAAGTGCCCTCCGTTGACTCTGTCCCATCCAGGGGTTATTTAGGTGGGAAAAGGTATTGCCACCGATTAATGTTGTGGTCAACATGCACGATGGAGAAGACCTTTGACAACAGTTATATCTGCTCGTATTAATCGAAAACTTCATAACACTACATGAGTGCAGGGACGTAACAAAGTTTTAACCATATTACATGTAGCTCAATAATTGTGGTTTTCAATGTTCATTTGGAAAGACATGTTGCACTTAATAATGCATGCTGGTTAAATGTTGAGGATTATTTGCTGAAAACGAAAATGACGCCCAATCCATCAGGGACCGACCCCAGTGGGTGTCATATTCCTTGTTAGAAATATTGTACCTGAAATATCTGGGGGATCAATTCGTCTGAAGGTCACAATGAAATGGAATTACACGCTGAATGCGTTTCATATGTCTACGCCTGGTTGCGACTCTCTTTCACGTTCAAACTAACCCATGTCCGGTCTGGTTGAACATTTTCCGAAAATAAAATTCAACTATTCCTGAATTTTAATTGGATTATCAGCTGCAAACGCTACATGGTTGTTGTGGAAACGTACGCAAGTGGAACTATATAATAATTGACAGAAGGTAAAATAATAGCGATTTACTCCCACGGACAGGGTCTATGTTTAACATAATAGTGCGGCTAGACCGCAATTGATCATTACTGGCCCAGGGATGCAGAACAATGGTTAAACTAGATGAGCTTTTAAGATAAAACTTTTTAAAAGTGATCAAACCAACCCGCTCTGAACAATTTCAAGTGAGTGTCCTGTGTGACTTGTATGGGTTAATGTTATGTTAACTTTATGTCAAGTAATAAACTACAAGGGAAACTGACTGGGTAAATTTTAAAAATAATTTTACTTTATGCGTATAGTTTTTTGTTTCGGTCTTTCGTTTTGAACGTTTGGCTGGCGTAGGACTTATTGGCACAAGTCCAAATGTTATTAAGAGTATTTTATAGTATATAATGTTTATTATTATTAATATTTATGTCATCGTTTTCGTTGTACATTACAGAATTCAAGTACAGTTTAACATTATATTCAGTCACACAGTAACATAATTATGGTAAAGTAGGCTAATAAAATGCATACGCAATACCAATATTCAACAATTATTCAACAGAATATGTTATAAGCAATCGGACAACAATATTGGACAACTATATTGACTATTGGACAGAAATATTATACATGGGTATACACAAATATCGGCTCGCCATAATGCAGATTATTCCCATTGTGTGATTTGGGGGCCACTGATTGGAATACTAACTGTGTTTAGGAAACTGTTTCAAAAAACCTTTATGTTGAATACTCCCTTTTAATTTAACATAGTGCCGGATAATTCTACTGAGAACCAAAGCTCAGTAGTCTTCCATCATTCTGTATACAAAAAACAAAAGTACTCAATTGAACTCATGGTACCGGTTAGCCGTGATATAGTCGTATATGTCTCCATAGATTACGCATTTAAGTTGGAGAAATTCTCGACCAGAAAACTAAATCCCTAACGAACATGAAGTCCCTCAGTAAAAGCAGTGGCTTATGCAGTGTGTTCAACCGTTGGACCAGGCTTTGTTTCCAAGAGACTAAAGCTTAACCAACAGTCTCTCTGCATGGTAGCCTTTAATGCGAGGTGGGGCAGAGGTCTGCGCGACTCTAGCCTTATGAAAGAAAAAATCATACCCCAAGAAAACAGTTTAGCCACCAGACACATGTTTTCCACCTGTAAAGTCTTTATTTTCGTTTTTATAATATCCGCCTTAATAAAGCAAAGATGTTTAAAACTCTATGATTAAACGTTATTTGCTATGTAAACGCTCTTTATTTCCGTGTGGGCCGGGATTCCAATGAACGTATTTGCACTATTTGTTATAACCCGTCTACCCACCCCTTAAAGAAAGTCTTTTTTTAAAGTGAAGTTTCCCCTCGAGTTTGATTGAATATAGATCCCTTAATGCGTTCAAATTTACATTGTACTAACTCGGAGTGGAGGTGTGCATGCGAGTCGTCCTCTATGGGCCAGTCTGGAGCCTCCTCTCTCCACGAGTTTGTCTTGTTTAGACACACCATACGCAGATCCCACAAAGGCTCCCGTGGAAATGGTTTGGTATACGCTTATATCCACTCTCTCTCTGTGTCATACCCAGTCAAACGAACACAAAATGAAGGAAATTAGGCAGCGCAGTTTCCCCGCTTAAGTCGCCCCCGGAACTTCACCAAACCCGAATCCCAAAGCAAATCCGTATGGACATAAATATATCCCCCATAAACCGTTTACATTCAATTTATACGACTTCGTCAGTTTATTTGTCTGTAGAGGGAGGAATCTTCCATGGTCCATACCACTGTTTGATATTGAGCAGTCAGCAGCTTGCCGCCATCGCGGCTTCTCGTTTCTACTTTGAAGACGTGAAGAGTCATCTAATTTGGAAATCAAACGATACCGTAATATCGAGCATTAGTCTGGCAACCGATACTGCGTTTATACGAGAATTACTCTGGTACAGAGTGCGGTATTGTTTAGGCCTTTTTCGAACTCATTATATTATCATCTACATTGATCGTGACAAAGCCTGGATATTGCCATTTGATGTGTACCTAAGTAGAAGTGCGAAATTAAATTGGAAAAAAGACAATCTCGAGTAAAACCACCCAAAGCCTCGTGTGGGTCATCAATTTATCTTGGATTGTATACAAACAGACTGTCTCTTTGGGAAAATGTTTAAATCTGGTGCCGGTAGGCCTACGTCAATTTTCTCTCGAATAATTGGTTTGCAGTGTATATTGGAAAGCACTTAGATTGAAAGAAACAAGGATATCAGTTATTGGTAGAGGGAATATGGACGTCCTTTGGATACAGAAATAAAATATTTCTACCACAGGTACATAATCATTGGTTGTGACAAAGAATAGCATGATGAGTCAATGCTTTTGAAAGGTGGTGCAAGAAATATGAAGCTATACGGCTATAATACTGCATGCCATCATAACAAGACCGAAAGACGAACACACAGTGAGGGAACAGATTGGTTCAGCTTTAACCATCAGAAAGAGCATTTCCAATAGGAAGTTAACCTACTTTGGCCATGCTGTCCGGCAAAACAGAGAATCAGATATACCCCAAGGGTCTGAGGAAGGCCGACGTGGACAGGGACGTCCAGCTTCATCAGGAAGGGACGACGTGAAAGCCATTTCTACTTTAGGAATGGACAGTGCTGCAAGTTGTGGCTCTGATTGACAGACAAAGAGAAAGAGAGAGAGAGAGAGAGAGAGAGAAAGAAAGGTTGTGTATTCCACTGAGGACAACTGCGCTCATTAGCACCATCTGACATCAAGCAGAATAAGATGCATTCTGTTTATTTGCGTGGTTGAAGTTTCATATGTTTACTACCGGTATGTGAAATATGTATATGTGCACAGATCCAAAGCGTTGGAGTGGGCCCTAGGCCTATATGTTGTAGCAGACAATTCAAGTATCTTCTTGGTTTTTATGTCGGTCTGTACTCATCTTAAAGGGTGGGTTGTTCTTGTTTATATCGTACGGTAATTGATGTAATTCCGAGTCGATGTTGAAGATACCGAAACATGGAGAGTGTTCTCCTTAACTCCTTGGCAGGCCTTTTCGAGCAACGGCTTCTGCTAACAGGCTCCGGCTTGGGCTCCGTCAGTAATGTTGACTTCAAAACAGAGAGACAGTGCCTAAGCCGGAGCCAAAGCCGGAGCCAAAGCCGGAGCCAAAGCCGGAGCCAAAGCCGGAGCCAGAGCCGGAGCCAAAGGCCAAACCATGGTTTCGATAACGGCCCCAGTCTTAGAGAACCTGTTTATACGTGTTTGGCCAGTCTCACCATCAGCATCATATCGACCCGAGATCACCACTTCTAGAACACTTCTTCTTTATCGAAAAGAAGTGGGAGAACAAGACTGTTTTTAGAGTGCGTTCCCAGTGACAAGCTAAACATTGGTGAGTCCTTGAAGGTAAATGTTAAACCATTCTACATATTGTTGACGCAAGAAGACTAACCATAATGTTTTCATAATAGAAGACGGTTGAGTCATTGTCCGTATCTCCTCCCAAATTGTCGGCGAGAGCAATGGACTTTGTATTTTGAAGCGGGCAAGAAAGGAAGATTTGTCATCGACGCGTTTTATAAACAACCATTTATCAGCACCCGGTGTACTTACAGTTTTATGCGTGGTTGCGTACTGCATTCATTATTAGGGTAATAATGCCCCCCTAACTACCACACCCCAGCCCTGATCCGGGTAACTCAAACTCGTATCCTCACAATGTGTTTTTTTCTCAAGAAATAATTCTTGAAGGTGAGCACACTCTAAACATTCCCGGGTCAGAACGTGACCCAGACCCCACGGGTCACAAGACCCCAGCGGGTCAGGCTGACCCGGGAAACTGATTACAAATTGGGACCTTATGCTCGGATTCTTCGTCAGCCTGATCCAGTCCTAGATCATGTTGACACATTCCGGGTCATACCACACTGACCAAGAAATGGGTCAAAACAGTGGGATCCAGAACCAGGTCAAATCTGACCCGGAAGTTTTTGGACTGCATCATTCCCATCGGGGGGTTTGGGACTGCATCATTCCCATCATTATTGTATGCGTACTCTCCCCCCCCCCCCATAAAAGTGTGAGATTCGATCTTTTAAGTAAAAAATAGTATTAGCTGTTGAAAACTGCTTACCAACCAAAAGGACCTATGGTATAAATGCAAAAAAATAGTTAGTGGCCTGACGGTTCGACCCTAGCAGAGTCTTTCTCGAAGGCTAAATGACAAGACTACAAACATAAACAAGTGTATGCATACATTACATGTACTGATGTAACAAAAGCAGTCAAGTGGAAATAGATGATAGAGATGAAAACACACAGAGATCTTTTATGTCAATTTTGTGCCCATGTATATTCATTGTAACGAGTCCCAAACAAAAGAGCCAGTACAAGCCACGTGGGATAAAAACACATGAATATTTCCCCGAATCGCCTGAAAACTCATTTGAAACTGCAAACAGTCTTGGGCTGGGAATAGTTTCTTTTCTCAATCAAAACCTCGTTTTTTGGACACGAGCTTAAAATTCAAGTAAAACCAGGATCGGCAGTGTAATGAGGGAGGCATGCATGTTCTATTGTCTTTAGTTGACACTATAGTTTACACACATTGTATTTAATCGCTGCAGAGCCCGACCGTGGTGTGGATGCTATTTTGAACCCAATATGGTTGCCTTTTATTAACAAGTGCTGGTTGTTGGTCTTTGTATGTTTTAATTAATTAATTAATTTATTTATTGCTACATTTTATACTGGATAAAAAGATCAGCAAAAGCACGTCAATGTCCTATTTACATAAATAGCCAGCAATACAACAGATATACAAACAAATAAAACAAAGATAGGACAAAGATGAAAACAAAATACAACTACTATTGCATTGCTTGTGCTGTAAAATGGCTGAAAACATTTTTGTGTGGGTAACGTAAAATGAAGGAAATCTTATTTACGCCTCGAAAAAATAAACTGCGGGTTCTGAAGAAAAACAACACATCTTTAATACTTGTTTATACATGAATGAATTCTTAATATTGCAACTTGACACAAAACACATCCTTCTCAAACATACATTCGATTGAGTATCAGCTCTCACAGTCCACATATTTTCCTTATTGGGCCTTTATTAGAATCAAATAATTTGTCTTTGTCTCCCCTCTGTAATTTATTTTTCCTTCTTTCCTCATCCTCTCTCTTGTTGGTTTGTTAAAGGGGAGGGTGGTAGAGAATCACCTCAAGACGAGGTTGAGTTGTTATACTGAACGATCACGTTCAACGTCAACATCATCTCTTCCAGAGGTCCGATCAGGCACTCGAGTTCTAGAAATAACACCGCAAAATGCAACTTGCCCAGGACCCTCCAACTGAGAGAGAGAGAGAGAGGGGGGAAGAGAAGACAAACTCTCTGCTGTCAGAATTCTTGATAGAGCCTAAAATGATCAAATTTCCCTCACGCACTTGACGCACTGAACCTTGCACGATGATGCTGAATATTAGATGTGTTGTAAATGCGAAGAGTTCGAATTACGAAGATGTACATTCACCGAGAACATACGTGACCAAAGAAGCTAAAATATCAGGCTTTAGAGGTGTTTATGGGGGATTCCGCTGACTACACATCGTGAGGGGCTTCGGGACTTAGTAATGAGTACCATTAAATTAAACAACTTGGCTTGCAGGCAAAACATGTAAAACGGATTTCAAAATGAGTCAAATAAACCTGGGTACACGTACATGTACATTGCATATTGAAAATATAACGAATCTGCACTTTCGTGACTATATTGATGCGAGTACCTTCCCTTTTTTCTACACTCGCTGCCAATATAACACATGTGCCTTGACGCGAGGACCCTTAATAATACCAGTGCACTTTGTGTAATTGAGGCGTCGTGCCAGTGTGGTTATATAGCTCAGAATTATGAGAGCATTATGAGAGTTGTATTTTTGTGTGTGCATGCAACCTTGTGCACAGAGGCGCAAAAGCACTAACAAATTTCGTTAAGAAACATTCGCGACTTGGAATTTCCCCTCGTCCGTATAATTCATACAACATGAAACGTTGATGCATCAAAGTAACGGAATGCACGACACTGAAGGCAGTGTCCCTAGCCTAGACTGTCAGGTTAAAAATGACATGCGTACTTCATTACAGGCTTGATGATCATTATCATCGAGGCCTACGAAAAGAAATAATTATGATTCACGTATTCGAGGTAGACTCCTAAATCATTACCGGTACCTGAGGTTGATTTAACGTTTGAGACGGTTCACTCTGAATTGTAAATTACTATCTTGCTATCTTCCGGAGGAGAAATTGGAGTGGAGTTTTCAATCACACGGATCGAGGCAAGTCAGTTAATGTGTACATAATCTAGTCATTTTGTGTAGTTATTCTATGGAAGGTAGTGGGTCGCTGATGAGCGAATACGTCACCAAACTCCTTTATACGCATCACTATAGTCAAATGACTTCTGTCGAATCGGTGGTTGTGTTATGCGTCTTTATAGCTTAAAACACTCGACTGACGATGTTGAAAGTCCTTAGTGATCGTTGCCCACAAGCGAGAATCTGTAGTGCAATTATTGTTTGATTAAACGTAATTATGAGCCACAGAGAAATCTCGGAGGACTGACGTCGTTCTTGCAATGGCTAAAAACAAAATCTAGACGTAGAGAGGTAACAGTACGTAGCAGAGTGTTCTTCGTAAGTGTTAGATAAACACGTACCAAAACTTCCCTAGGTGAGCGGTCTATAATCAGAGATGTCCACAAATCTACAGAGGGCCTCTAGGCTCTGGTCACTCAACACGCAAATATTTTGACACGATGGCTTGGCCTTCTGCAATAGGCCTACCAAATCTAGGGTTAAATGTTCGGAACTATAATGCAAGAAATTCTGCTGTCATAAACCTCTGTGTATATTATTTAATATTGACATAGTGTGAGAAACACACTGAATTTGGTAATTTCTACAGATACAATTATTATGTATCAAATGACATTTTGTTATTACTTTAATAAAGTCGCGTACAAAATCGGAAGCAAACAAAATATCTGACCATAATTTATAGTAGAGAAACATAAGACATGTTGCCACATAGCCTCCGGACTAAGGACTTTTATTCTCCTTCTCCATGTTTTTGCCTTTGATTGTATAAACAAACCAGACAGAGCACGTATCGTACTGCGTAGAAAAACACTCCGAACAAGTAAGAGAATCTCCCAGCGGAAATTACACTTGCCGCTACTTGTGGCGTGCTCGCTTCAGTGGAAGCACGGGGCTACTCACCCCAGATCCCCCTGCTGTGGTTGCAAGACAAACAGGGACATCACCAACTTGCTGTTTATGTTTTAACTTTGCAGCCGGAGAGCCTTCTATAAACGTACATACACAAAAAAAATATGGGGGTAATTACATTGGGAATTTTCATATCGAAAATCTGACGTTGGAAGGGAATGAATCTTGTTTTTCTATACGAAGCAATATTCTACTAATGCAAAACGCAAAGATTGGTATGTTTCATTTGTAGTTTTTCTCTGACATCGAGATTCTACCTTACTCTTGTAGGTCCTTTTCAAAACCACAGCTTGGGCTTGAGCTTGGGCTCCGTCCGCCTATTGGGCTCCGCCCGCCTATTCGAAACCCCGTAGGGAAAGCGCGCGTTTTCTACAAGCCCAAGCCCAACCCGTCGTTTCGAAAGAGGGCTTAGTCTGTCACGTGAACAAGGGAACTACCATCTTGTATATTTTGCGGGCGAGTTGACATGCAACGCTATCGTTTTACTACCGCCCCCTGAAGTAAAAACTGTTAAAACAATACAAATAATTTAAACTGATGGGTTGGAACATTACTTTCTGATTCTAACCCTACAGCTAAAGTCTTCCATCACCAACAGCGGCACTATTGAAGGCGACAAGTCAGACAACTCTTGTCCAAAGGCTATGTACACAGTCTCTGACAAGCAGTGAAAAAACAACAGTGTTAGTGAGTGTGAACGGGCGAGGGGGAATGATGATGGTCCACTGGAGTCTATCTTGTGGCAGCGTAACCAGCCGTAAATAACGCCAAAATTCCCCCATCCCTTTGCATTAATGTCTTGGGCAATGTTTTATTAAAAGTATCGCCGTCCCTCGAGGCGAAGCGCATATTAAAACGGCAAACCCCTACGTCTGTCTCTGTGTGGAGTATAATCTTGAAATATCTGCATCGATTATTGGCAGAGCTTGGAGTTGCACTATGAAATGTTTAAACAGTCCAATTTTAAGTGTGCGCGTGTGTCAAGGCAGTCCACTTGCTGCGATTAAGGAGCAATTGTAGCAAACCATCCATTAAAACAAATTATCTCCTGCATCGACGGAGAAATGTCGTACTTTTATCAATAGAAGCGTTTTGACCGGAAAATATTTTCGCGGCTTTTCGTCATTTTGTGCCCTTGCAGTGCGCTAACTGAATATTGGCAGCTTTCAGAATCGAAGCTCGTTTTCAAGCAGAGGTTGTTTAAATAACGTACCCGACCGAAAACCCCCATCGTACATTCCAGCAACAAGGTTAGGGCATTATCCAAAAAGTCACTGCCGAAACAAAACCTAGTTTCAGAGAAACATAATGATGTTTATATTAAGTGGACGTTTCCCGATACTTTCACTACAGCACCAGACCAATACTTATGTTAACTGCATTTTTTTCTTCTTCTAGAGTACCGGCAAATTGGAGAAGCCCCCGGCTTTCCTTTAAAGTGATTCATTAAATGCTGTAAGTTGAAGCTTTCCCGAACACATTATTTCCCTAGATAGACACAAACTTTTAAAAAAGAAGAAGAAATGTACTAAAATACACAGGCAGGGGAAATTAATTTATTACCTCCAGCATGTTAGTGTGTGTAGAATCGAATTAAAGTTCTTATACCTATGTTTTGGAGGCTTTTCATTAAGCAAATAAGTAGCAAATCAAGAACGCTTCGTGCTATTTATAACTTTGACTGGTTTATCTCATTAACGGTTTTACGTAAACCCCTCTCGAGTCTGGAGACAGGTAAGAAGAAAAAAACACCTCGAGGTGTTATGCTCGAAGTGCTGTTTGACTTTCAGGATGAGTCAAATCGTTTCCTCCAGCATTTTTCTGGCTTCTGTTCATTTTTGTGCATGTGTTAAATTGCGACTCGACAATTCGGAAATTATTCTTTACGTTTAAAGATACATTCAGCGTTTTGTTTGCTCCTGCTGCATTGCTGTGATTGATCCAATTTGAAGGGAATTGCACAACATTGGACGATTGAGAAAGGAATACTCGCAGATTTGCACATAACTTACATGGTATAAAGATGGTCAAGGTGGAAAATTCACTCGATGATGTTTGTGCTTAAAAATTATGTAGTTTTTAAGAAAGTGAGTAAACCACATTAGATTTGATTTCGTTAGTCCAAAACCTGATGTTTGAAAACAATGAAACCATATAGGGCCTATAAGGGGGCGTTTCATCTCGTGACTGCTATTACCGATTGAGCTTAAACGTTAAGTTATTTCATGCGGGCCTAGGCCTGTTCCGTTGGCCCTGGTAGGACGCCAGTCTTCGTTGCACCACTCTGCACTGCGTTGTTTGCAACGGAGGAATCCAACCTGGGCTACAATCCCGGCCAAAATGCTTGGGCCACCTATTCGCAACTTGACAATAAACATTCCCTCTCCCGTCCCCCGCTCAATGTTCATGGGAGCGCTGACCGCGCAATGAGAGCCAACATTGATGGGGGCATGGGGGCCGTGGTGCGGGGGCCCAATGAGATATGCCCAGGATTGTAGTATTCCGTGTACTAGTGCGGATTGGTTTTTGACAATATTACCAATGTTGTCATCTGGATTTCAGTAAGTTTCTATTATTTCTACACTTAATGACAACGAAATGGGAGACTTTTGAGACGGTAGCGGGCATCCAACTAACCGGTCCTTTTCCATTGTTCTCAGCGACGCGAACAATAGAATAGGACATGGGACGGGCGCTTGCCTCAAATGTCTCCCATTGGTGAGGCGCATAACATTCCACATTCATAATAGTGTCGACGATTCGATGATCTGAAGAGGATGGTTGGTTGGCAAGTCGTGGCCGAGTGGTTAAGAGCACCGACCGAACTCAAGCTCTGGTGTTTCCGATCAGCAGAGAGTGGGTTTGAGACCTGGTCATGACACTTGTGTCCTTAAGCAAGACACTTAACCTTTATTGCTTCGTCCTTCGGTCACGGCCTAACACTAAAACAGTCTCAACCACTTACATTCTTTACATTATCGGCACCTGACTACTATTTTGATGCCCCCGCCCTCTGTTTGTACCCTGTGATTAAAGCGAAGATGATAGCGTCACTATGGTTGTCCCCACGTCATGTACGAGATTCTTACTGATTTCTCGAACAATACGTTGCGCCTAACCGTTTTTAAGTCACATAAAACTTTTATAATGTAATTTTAAAAAGTTTTAATACTTTTTTTCACAAGATCTGGAAAATACCGAGTACACGGCGCTTAACATTCAACGGCGTGTGTGTAAAACACACACAATAGAATGACCTCTGCTTCGACATTTAAAACTTTTCGCTACTCTTAGTGTCATAAAGCTTGGAAAAAACCCATCACAAACACTTGTTGACTCCTCATCTCAGCATATCAGTGTTGAGGAACTCGTGAGGCAGGGATAGACGCTGATTCACGCCCATATTATATATAAGCCACCTTTGTCTAAGGACTGTCACGTCTGCAACCTGACACCAGCGTTGACGATTCATGTAGCTTCTTTAACATATAAATTTGCTAAGCACATTAAAACAAATAAAAACCTCAAAAGAAAAACAGCTAACTAGTCAAAATGCCATTTCTTGTATTGATTGGTTTGCTGTCACATTTAACAGAAATGATTGAGCGGTAATTTCTGCTCATCTATTCTGGAGCTCTTGAATTATTGATGCCGCACCGCTATGCTTGAGGGACAATTCTCAATAACTGAAACTTAAAGAGTCTAAAGAACTAGTTTCCCCCTTACCCCTGCAGGGTGGAGTAATCTCTCATTGTTTGCGGGTATCATGTTTAAGGTATGACATTTTGATTATTTGCTTGGACAGTTTAATAGTGTCTTTCCACGTTAATGTTGTAACCGCAGTTGGAAAGAGTAAAGGGGGAAAATTAAGCTTGTAATTCAGTATACGTAATTTCAGCTTACTCAAGCCCGCAGCTGCAATTTATGAGATGTCGTTTCATATAATACAGTTATATCTAACTATATTAAAAGAAATATAATACTTGCTCAATGCGGACTAACTTTGCAATGGCAATTCAAGTGCTACATTATTAGTTTTGTAGTTTGGATTAAGTTATAATTCCTCTTATTCAGTGGAACGTTTGCCGCTATCAACAAAGACTTCTACGTCATTGAATACGTCTAAATGAGCTTCATGAATAATCATTGTTTTAAGAATCACATGGACAGTATGAATACACAAGTATAGATAGCGATCGGCTTTCATAATGCATTGCCAGCGGAATTTATTAAAATATTTATGATTTTGTTACAAAATAATACATGTAATGAGTTGGTAACAAACTGCCCGTCTATGTAGTCTCCCTTCGTGTCGCTTTTGCAGGATTGTTCAGCTTGACCTTTATCACAAGTCTGCTGAGACATGTCAGTATACTTGTCAGTCGAAGGAACATCAGAGAACGTAACGTTAAAGCTGTGTTTGTGTGTGTGTTGTTGTTGCTTGTTGAGATACTTTATATGCAATTCAATTCAATTAAAAAAACTTTAATTATCCTAGATAAGGCAATTACAAAAGATGAGGCAGCTCCATAAAAAAGTTATAAAAATACCAACTAGGGCAACACCACAATAAAAAGGAGTATATACAAAATTGCATACACATATTTACATATAGAACATTAAAAACAAGATAATGTACATGAATGAAAGAAAGCAAGGAAATGGAATGAATTAACAAAATTATATCTTCAAAGGAATTTGCCCAAAAAAACAAAATAATAATAATACATGAATTGTGGATTTCGCTGCATGCATTGGACGTTGGTAGGCCTATCTACGCTGAAGTGTGTTGAACTTTGAATGAGATGAAATATTCACCAACGGCAATGATTGGCGCCCTGCTTATGAATACACACCGCCACCTAGCAGATATCTACCCCCCCCCTGAATATTGACTGGTATGCACGCTATAGCTATGAATAGTCTGGGGACTTATTTAGACGTGATCCCACTGGAAGCCGATAGCAGGTCCAATTACTAATGATCGTATGAGCTTATCTTATCCAGATATCACATTATCCTTCCATGATGAGGACTCGCTTTGACAGTCAAACCCTCCTTTCGCGACGACGGTAATGTATCAGTCCCATCTCAGCCACTCTATGGATTCTAGTCTGTACAACATTTCCATGGAAAACGAATAAACATTCCAATTAAGGAAGTTGCATGGTTTAACCATGGCAGTTTCCTTCCTCCGTGGTTTAACTGCACAGGGGCGGGGTGGTCGTTTGCCGAGTTTTCGGCATGCCTTCTATTATAACCAATTATCCTTTATCGCTTGTGTACTGCATTTTCGCTTGTGTACTGCATTTTGCTCCACAATCTCCATTACTCTAATTTATGTATACATTTAAATACATATGTATATATCATGTTGACTAATACAAAATATCTAGGCCCTATACACACACAAAAACCACATGCAAGAAACATTTAAAAAATCCAAAATCAGACGCCAAAGTTGAGCGACATTTCTATAAGCAGTCAGACCTTTGCATGCATTATATAATTCTTGCACGGACTATGAGCCTTCTTGTACACAATACATTCATAACAATACACTGTTTCTTTGAACAGCTTCAGAGGCGCTTTACGCTGAGCGAGACGTCTCCATACTTTTGTGACATATTGACGGTAACTATTTCTTTATTAGAGAGTGAAGAGCCGACATCCCACTAATTTTCTTGAGATTTTTCATTCCCAACAGGGACCAATGTTACGAAGTGTTTCTTTCTCCATAATCATCACCCCCGTCAATATCCCCATTAAAGCAATGAATCTTTCATCATAATTGTTACCCCCGACAGTTGAAAGAAACCACTTGCATATCGCTTCGGTTACCGGGCTCATTTTTGACACTCGAACAATCAGAGGAGAAAAATGCATAAAATGGAAGCACTTTAACATGTAAATAATTTGGAGAGGACGGTATGGCCTATATCTTGTCACAAAAGATGGCGCTTGATGTGGCTATTTCAACGCTGACACTCCAAGAAAATTGGTTGTGGATGAGTGTTTGAAATGACACTTGGGAATTCGTGGGGGGTTTTTTCTTTTCTTTTTGGTAGACATTTTCCTGAGATGAGGATGAAACTGAACAAAGAATGCAATATTATCTGGCTAGTTTTTTTTCTTGAATAAAAAATACAGAAAGATGTTTTATGAAATACACAAGCAATGCAATCGTGTGGCAGCTTTATTTTTCTTTTGAAACTTGGGTCTCGTTTATCACAAAGGGGTTAAGTTTCACACCCATGGGCTGTAAGTGCAGGGTATACTAATGTATCAATATACATGCCTTTTTTCAAATGACCGCTGGAAGATGGAGATTAATCATTTTTGTATCATTACGGAGGCAGAAACATTCTAGGAAAACAGTGAATTCATTTCAATTTCGACTCGTCTGTAGTTTGTCAAAGGCAAGGAAAATGACAAGAAAAATTCGAGGCTGACTCCAAACAAGGTCATCTGAGTAGGTGATCGCGTTTCAATCTTCTGACGTTTTAATATTCAATTTCCACTTTCTTCGAAATAAAGGAAATAAGACCAAAAGCAGGTCAAACAGACGTAGGTCAGCCGATTCTTCATTATCACATGCCTCAAACTTTAAATCAACTAGTCGGCTTTTAGGTAAAAATCGTTAATAATTGTCCATCATTAGACCATACCAAAGTTGCAATAATTGTGCGTTAAAAGAAGATGCTTAAGCACTGTTGAGTTTATATAATGGGAACAATGTTTTCTTTTATTGTACAGGTTCCCTAATCACCTTTGTAAAGGCCAGCCTTTTATATCATAGCTGATTACAACAGTCAGCAATACTTCACACAATTCTGTTTTGGCCTGCGACAAACTATTGCCATCACGCCCGCCATTAACTAGTCTGCCGCCGATTTCACGAAACGCTAGGATTAATCCTATCTCGAGTTAGGACGAGTAACTAGTCCTAACTTAGGATTAATCTTAAGGTTTACATGTTACAGTGCAAGGCTGGGACTCGTTCTAAGTCCAAAGATTAATCCTAAGTTAGGAAGAGTTTGGTGAAATTGACGGCTGGTGCCGACACCGATAGCACTAATCGAAAAGTTCATTCTAATCACATGTTGATGTATATTATTTAATTACACAATGGAGGCCATGTCCGAATGGTTTATGCTTTGGTGTCTGTCATTGTTGAAATTGCTGTTATTAATACGAAGGATTAAACAATCGTGTTGAAGAGGCAGATGGTCCAAGGTGCCTCAATCGTCAGGTTTAAAAAAAAAAGCTACCACATAAACTGGATGAAGAAGAAGCATTTATGGAGCGGTTTTTTTAAATCTAGTAAGACTTTTCTGAGGGCCTGTGGTATTGCCATTTTTGTTGGTAAATGGCTCAACACAAGCATCATCAAAAACATAAATTTTAAAGAGTACAAACCAGATTAAAAATTATGATGAAAATAATAAAGTCTTCAGGTTTGTTTTGAAACTGTCCAATACAGTGACTGTACACAGCGTATCTCCACCGGCAGTTGATTTCAAAGATAAGGTAAAAGCTGATGTAAAGGCCCTGTCAACCGAAGGAGGATCTACTGCAGTTCTTTGAACTGTGAGAAGATTACTTCCAGAGCTTGAGCAAAATTAGACGGAAGATGTGATGGTTAAAGAGGGTCTCCAAGGTCAGTCCTAGCGAAAACGGGAGTCCTAGTGAAAACGGAGAAAAACGCACAAGTCTCTAACCTCAAATTGGTGTAAAATGCCACTGTGTTTGATACCCAGTAAGTGCATTTTTTGTCAAAATCCAAACATGTTCGACTTGACGTCACATTTCAATCGTATGGTCTGCACTCAATTGTACAGCAAGTTGCAGTTAGTTTAATGATATTCAGTCAAAATGGCATTGAATTTGACCTTTGTGACTCGCGCAGAAAATCCTGTTTGGAGTGTACAGACCCATTTGTTTATGACGTTCGGTGACGTCATGTTCGCTCAGATTGAGTATCATAGGCCTATAAATATAATTACATTTGACACCGTTCTAACGACTTACTCTCCTTTACGAGGGCTCTCCATTGTAAATTTAGCGCATCACAACACTCAATTTGACCTTGGAGCCCGGCTATATCAAATGCACTTCTACCACCAAAGTGATCTATGACTTTTATGACTGCTAATCATTCCTTGTCAAGTTGAGACTGATCCCTGCTCATTGTCCCCGAAGGATAAAGACTGGGTTCGGTATTACCATTTGAATGGATTCATAATTTGACCAGTTTGGAAAGCTGGGCATGGAGGTAGACGCAATAAGGTACTGGTTTAATACGTTTTTTTCTATAATATCTTGCATTTTTGAAATTTAATAGCTGTATATTTTATGCTGAGGGGTACTTTTGTCGTAGTTTTAATTACTGGCTGGTCCATTTTTATGGTTGAATATCACCTGTTAATGTTCTTTGATTAATTCCTCTCCTTGTTTTGTGCTGTTTTAATGTTGCAGTGCCTTGGGGTCCAGTCATGGATGTAAGGCGCTTTATAAGTATAATTTATTATTATTATTATTATTTACAAACCTGTGGCACTTGTCGAAACCACGGTTCTGGTATGTGCTCCGTCCGCTTGTTTGAAGCTTCGTACCGAAAGCACACGATTTCAAAATACACTGACGGGGCCTGACCCGGCGCCCAAGCCCAAGCCAATGTTTCGAAAAGATCCTGATAAAACCTCATTGCCTATTATTAGAGCACTGAGCGATACCATTTAGCAGATAATGGTCCTCTCCATATGGCGATACCAATCAACGTCACAACGCTTAAGAATTGTCAGTGATGAAGTGTTAGTTTCCGGCACATTTCACGCAAGCCTAGACCGTGTAACCTTTCTTTACAAAAACAATGAACTTGTATTTTCCATGTCCTTTCTGGTCATATGGGAAATTTTGCGTTTTGTGTCATAATTCCCACATAATTATAGCTCAAATTTAAGAGTTAAAAAACCCACAAAAACCCAAGCAAACAGCTGAACACGTTTTGAGGTGTGCCCCCTTTCTTCATATCAAAAATTGATAAAAAAAAAACACACAGTGACTATATTAGATTCAATGTTTTCCTCCATTGGGGCTGTGTACAAATAGTGCCTGCAGGAAGTCCAAGCCCTGTGGCTCTTTTGTAAACACGTGACGTCACTGACTGCATGGTCTATAAGGAATACGACGTTAGATGTTGCGGTTATAATGAACTTAACTATAAGACATGCTTTTAATAGCCATGGTACCCTACTCTCAATTACCCGCCCACTGCTTTCCCCTGCAATGTTCTGCGAGCGCAGCGTATAATAACCCAGTACGCCTGAAACCGTATACTTATTGTACGTTGAAGATCCCGCTCGTTGGATTTTGATAATTTATGGATGAGATGAATTGTGGACAAAAACAACAATGACAGAATCAAATTTTCACGCGATTCGATCTCCCTGAGTAATGGGAAAACGCAATGCCCGCTTCACTAATATTAGACATTAATTATAAATGAATCAAATTCTTTAAAGGCAATTTGTACAGGACTGGTTATTTCTTTGGAAAAAAATTGTTGCTTTTAATCTGAAAGCTCAACGATTGTAAAGTTCGTTCCAATACAAACCCCCAGAGAAATATGTCCTTTATGAATATTATGTCAAAGACGAAGCAATAATATTTGAAGTTCCCCCAAACCACGGTTGCTTATTTTGATTGCCGCAATTGAAACAAGCGTAACCTGAATGTGCATAAAATCTCCGACAAAGACAAACCGTTTCAATGGTTAAAAGTGTTTTTATTGCAAATTGGGGGAGGGGGAGAATTTAGTCTCCCCACACAAAACTAAACAAAAAACCAAATTAACAAACAAAAACAAAAACTAACACAAACAAACAAACAAAACAACAACAACAACAACAACAACAACAACAACAACAATTACTTTTTTCTTTAAGTGCATGATACAAAGTCACATGTACTATTTATTTGACCAAGACTACCGTTGTACAAAAAATATAAAAAACAAGTATACTTGAGTATGAAAGACAAAGTAATCCAAACAAGAAAACACAAATTTAAAAAAATGTGTAAACATTTAACTAATGTAGAATGACAATCTGTATAACATGGGGAGCAAGACTTAATACGGCGGCAGCATGATAATAGTCTTCTTACCCAACAATGCAGTAAAAGCTACATGGGCATCAAACGTGTGTGCGACGGTTTTATCTAAATTAGTTAATTGCATAGCCATATACCAGCTAATTACGCATTATAGTCAAGCACGGTGGAAGCCCACGATGAAATATTTAGCTCCAAGCAAGACCATGGGTTACTTTATGAAGTGAAGCAAGGTTCAGTCTCTAATAAGCCACTTCTGACATGCGTGACGGTAAAGGGGCTTCGTCGTGTACAAACAATGTAATGCACTCAAAACGCCATGCCATTGCCCGCCTGAAAAACCACCAAATGAACATTACATACTGTGGTGGATCGGTATGATGTGTAGATGAAATTGAGACCGGGAAGTTGTTGTTGAGTCCAACCAGCCACACCCATTATTCTGAAAGATTTTTGAAAAGATTTATCGGAAACTATATTAATATCTACAAAACATTCATTTATTTCGGAGTCGTTGAGCTAGCTCAGAACACTTTGACCGTTATATAAATTCGACATCAATGAAAAAGAAAAAGGGGTTAA
The DNA here is from genome assembly GCA_023634235.1 of Pisaster brevispinus. Lineage (NCBI taxonomy): Eukaryota > Metazoa > Echinodermata > Asteroidea > Forcipulatida > Asteriidae > Pisaster > Pisaster brevispinus. Next base: position 15,063,494 of record JAMKCF010000009.1, read on the forward strand.
ATATAAATCATACGAGACGTAAAGCATATTGAAAAATACATGTCAGGAAGTTCGAGCCTTTTCCGGTGCAAGAAAACTGTCAAATGGAGCTCTGACAATCAGAGTGAAGTGAAATTTGTTTGAGGAAAGAATGCAATTACCAGGGGGAAATCAATACAGATCGTCGCGAACGGGACTTTCAGCAAACCTAGCACGACCAAGAAGAAACAAAAATTAATATCAAATACCAAATCAAACAACTCTTAACTGTCCCGGAGTACTGTGTGGCGAAGACTTACCACGAAAACCTAGAAAACACGATTTATTTTTGGTTTAATATTTGACAATGCATTAACGAATATTATTCCAAAAGTGTAAGTCTTTATTTTGTACATGCATTCTGTCTGACATGCAGTAATTTTAGGTTTGAGTAAATGCAATTTTACCCGAAACAAGAATCGTGCTATAATTACTTCTTCTTCATTGTGGTTTACATGCGTCAAATGGTACTAGTATGAAACATTCCCCATATTTGAGGAACCTGTCAAAATTGAATAAATACATTTGAAAAATGGGGAAAATTTTACAAATACAGATGTAACAAACACCAAAACAAGCGAACAAATATTCTATTATTGGTGGCTTTCAATTCGGAAGGTGTAGTTGTTTCATTTATTCGAGGACCGATCTGATGAGGTTTCGAAACTTATGGGCATAGCTATTTCTTTGTAGCTAAATCAATACCACCAGAAAAGTTTTATTGGACAAAATCTTTAAAAAATCAACGGTCAAATTTTGCAGTTCAGTGCACTGCAGACCATACTATGATTCTTCAGATGTACAAATAAGCCCTATTTGTTTTTTCTGGAACACTTCGCCACGGCCACTCCATTCTCGGCCACTCCACTCCCCACTTTTAAGACATTTTCTTCAAACACATCTCTTTTTCACTCAACGTGTTTTGATTGCATTTCTACGTGATTTTTATCACATAATTTGTTTTCCTGTTAATATTATTTGAAGCTGTTCCATGTACTTGAATGATACTTTTATTGTAATACTTTCCTTATTTGTATTTTTGTAAATGACCTTAAAGTCTTTTACCCATGAATTTGGGCGCTATACACATACTGTACAGTTCTCTTCTTCTTCTTCTTATTATTGTCCATGGTTTGTTTTTTAGGGGAGGCATAAAGTTATGGCCATGGTCAGTTGCAGCGGTACTCGGGATAGTTTTATGACTAATGCATCAGGGTCGACGGTGGATCAGTAGCTCTATACCGAGGTCAAACACTGTGGGTGTGGGGACGGAGGACTAACTGAGCTTGGTTTATGCATCAGTATGGATAAACCTGGCCAGCTGGATAATCCAGGACCCGTCAACAGGGATCAATATAAACTTCTACAAAATGTATACACATCCCCAAGACGCTGCTATGCAGACACTGTCCACTCAAAAACAGTACATTGTACAATGCTTTACTGTCAGCTCTTCAGATGCTTTTGTATCGCAAAGTCTCCGCATCTCAGTCTCTCTTCAGTCACTGTTTATTCAAAAATAAATCCTACGAACGTAATACTTCTTTCGTTTCTTTGCCCACCATGGTATAAGTTTATAGAAACAGTGCACGTTTTCCCCCTCACCTAAGAAAACAGAACCCTGCTTATTGATTGGACGAGTCCGGGGTGTGTGCGAGGCTTGTGTTAACACTTAACGGGACAAGTACAGGCAACTCCTGCCCTAACCCCGAAACAAATTTGCTCAAAATTTCCACAACTCATCGAACTCGAGGGAAATGGCATTGTCGAGCAATGCATTTCAATCATCCTTGACGGCACATTCAGTGAATGTGCACAGAATGTTGTCAGCGCCCCGTTAGAACGTCATGTTGCGGGGCTCATGTCGCCGTGTATTTCCCAATTCCAAAGCTCTGTTTGAATTTTTTTGTGGTGTTTTTTAACCTTCAGATATTTATGATGAAGAGGAATCCGTAGGGAAACATTTTGTGTAATCCCTGCGAGGATTATCTCTTCTTTAGTTCTGTCCTTAATGGTAAAAAGGATGGTGTGTTTACTCAGCGCAATGTGATCACCGTGTCCGGACAACGGCACCATGATGTTGGTTTCCTCGCGAAGCGGATAACAACATCGGCTTCCAATAAGGCCCTCACCATGTCTTTGTTTACCAACGTAGTTTATTTTTTTGACATTTATTTGGGAGCGGGATAGATCCTTCTTAATACTATGCATAACATGTCATTAATAATGGATCGGTTACAAATACGGATGGACAATGTGACCTGCAACGTATTTTCTTTTATTTCAAATAATAAAATACAATAACAGATTGATTAATTTCAAAACTTGTTGCCAAGGGAATGTTAATCAAAGTTTTTCTTCCGAGTTTTAAAGCGGCGCAGTAATCCGTTAGGTCGCAGTGTCACACCAGGGTTTAGCAAGTTTGTATCTGGTGTTAAAATGTAACAGTTATCAATTCAAACTACGAAACAAGTCTGCGGAGAAAGCGTTCACTAATTTGTACTGTAGGCCTATAGACCATGTAACCTGTGACGTCACACGCTTACCAAAGAGCCTAGACTTCATGCAGGCAAGATGGAAGAAAGCATGGAGGGTGCACTGTCTTATTTTAATATACTTTTGATATGAAGAAAGGGGGCACATCTAAAAAATAAGCCGTTATTTTTATAACTCTTGAATTTATGTGGAAATTGTGGCACAAAAAGTAAAATTTCCCACATGACCAGTGTAGTATCTTGCCTGCCAAGAAATGCAATGGAATACACCAGGTCATTCTTTGTGTAACAAAGGTCACATGCTCTGTATACATTATGTATTATTGTGTATACAAATAGGGATACCTTGATAGAAAACCCCCAAATACATTGTATGAAATTAATTCCATAGAAACTCGGGTATCATCGAGAGCAGACGCATCATATTCCCACGAATAAACGAAACATGAGTTGATCAGAAACGCAAAAAGTGAACACGGAGTGTTTAAAACCAGATGTAATTACGCATTGATGGGGGAAAATGTGTAACTAAAACTACACTCGCGTGTTGCTGGAGATAGACAACACGAACGGCTACTGTTCCACTTCACATACTGTCATACTTTATCCGTCTGACTAAGATGCAGTATTGTTTGAGTTTTGGGGAAGGGTATATTTATTCCTAACTCATTAAACACACCTTACAACTAATCCAATGACCGTTTTATTGGGGCAGATATGGACAAATATTTGGGGGCATTGTGCCTTTCATGATACAAGCATGGAATTTAGCACACAGTCAGAGTACGTCGTGAGAAAGATGTTTGGCTTTAAGGCAATCGTAGACTTTTAAAAAAAATCAAAGGAAGAACAATAAGCGATTATCAAAATGGCTGACATGATCAACAAAAGTAGGTTGATGAGTTTGAATCTCCTAAACTCATCTCAAGGCGAGTTTGGGAGATTTAAATTTTCGTGGTGTCCGTTTGGGAATGCTGCAGCCGGATCGGAGATGCGGTTAGTACCCGCTGTCACCTTACTAAACGTGGGTGGATTTGACGTTCTTGGTGAAAATACGGTGAAAGTTGTTGGCTGTTTTCTCAACAAGTAGGCACTTGTAAATTTTGCATATAAATCAGACAAACGTTGACAAAAAGACCATACTTTTAAAGACATCGTACAGAATTGATAATCGTTGAGATAAGATTCAATTAAACCGTTTCCCGGCGATCACGTTTACGTGACCACGAAATTTGATGAATCGTTCACAGATCGGTTGTACATTGTGTGCTGATTGAATATTAAAGGATGCATTGAATAGACTTGTTACAAAAGCCAATGATGAAGTATCACTTTTTGTTGTGTAGTTCGGTTTTCTCGATAGGAGATATTGCGCTTTAATGGGCAGGCCCTAGACGCGAGGTGAGAAATGTGACTTGTCGGCACAATTTGACACCTTCAAACCACCAATAAAGTCCCCCGGTCGTGAACTATTGATGAATGCAATCCAACACTTCGCCTAGAATGGCGTATGGCTGCAGTTTCGTCTAGTGTTTGGCAAAAAAAAAAAAAAAAAAAAAAAAGGAAAGGTGCTTTGCCAGCATTATGACAAGCACGTAGGGACAGAGATAATTCTCCCTAATTTCTTTATTAGAAAGCACAAATAGAAGGCGTCAAGCGTGCCGTAACTTGGTAGGAGGAAATGCATGAGCATATATGCTTTTGCAAGTAGATAAACGAAAGCGCTAGAAAATGACGGCAACATTTCTAGGGAACAAATTGCCAAGAGTGGTTGAACGGAGGTGTCTACCTTCCGAAGAAGGGACACTGGTCGTTTCGGAGGGGGAAAAACACTCTAAAAAATTAAAAGATAAATGTTTTGTGTTAAGTTTAGGATAACATTACTCGACTTTGTATGGTTGGTTTTCCATCAAACTTGCTTTGGATTTTTCGAACAAACTTCGCAGACGTCCCAGGAACTCCATCTAGATATCAGTTTCAGTAAGCACTTAAAAACTTATCTTTTTTGTCATGAATGTCATTCTGTATCAACGCTTCGCTCCATTTTAGGCAAGAGGCCTCTATATCAACCGTCCTGCAGCCACTATTCCAGGCACCCATGCTGATGAATTTAGGTGCGGACAGCAACTCGTTTGGATATCTTTTAATCTGTAATTGTCTTGAAGGGCGACGCTAAACGACAGGCATCCTCGAGGCCTTGTCACTGTGTGGGCAACTTTAATTAATTGATATCATGGTTTTTTTTTTAAATAATGAATGGAAACATTGCTTTAATTCCAATAGAGTTGCATTCAACATGCCAGAGTTCTTAGTTTTTAGTGTACGTCTAGATACCGTGCGTCCGTTAGGTGCGTCAGCGTCACCGACGCTGCCTCCATTCTGAATGGGTCTGAACTGCTGATGCCTCGGGTGAACACATTGGGCTAGATTGGTTTTAGGTCTAAGTTGTGACTATCAATATTGTGTAACGGTTTTATTTTGGAGAGAATTTGGACCACTTTTCGAAACCACAATTGCATGTCATGATACACCTAGGCTATTTTGGGAGAAATTCCTAGAAGAGAGCCGTCCTGAAAGTGATTTGTCAGAGCATCGGATTTGGCAAAACAAGTTTATGCAGAAAGAATATTGAGTGGCCTTGGTGTATTGGTTGTTGTTATGTTTAAATTTACACATTTTACTGTACCTAGGTTCGGAGAGTTGATTGAGACACACTTTCGCTAAGCGCAGAAACTCAAGCTAAGCAGCGAGAGGTCATCAGTAGACAGTGTGTCAGAACCCGAATCATTCATCTTGACTGTGTTCCACATTAAGTGGGCTACCGTGTCAACCTCATGTCATGAAATGACATGTATCTTCCTTATTGCCATACTGTACCTTATTAGCACACGCCTAATTTAAGTTAATGTGTCATTGTCAACCAAGCTTATGTCCCACAATTAGCTACAATTTGGGGTGGGTGAGGGCGGCTGGGTTGAAAATATTAAAGTCAATAGATTAATTTCTAGGTTCGATTGATAATGTCCACTTTAAAACAAATCGATACTTGTGTAAGTGTTGCTTAACCCTCATTAAAAATGGTAATTCAGGCTGGTTTAATGGTATCTTGCCCTACCTCTCACCTCTGTGGACCCCGGTTCGAATCTTGTCACGGATCTGAGCATCACATGTGGATTGGGTTTTCAATCCCATACCTGTTTGCGTGGGTTTTCCTCCCACATCTAAAATTGAAAGTTTCGTTAGTGTTGTCTTTACACACAGGTATCTTCAGGCCTATGCGGGCTAAAGTGCTGGGCGCATTTGGGGATACCTTGGTTTCATTACCAGAAAGATTTGAGTAAAATAAAAAATCATGAAACAACCCATTAAACTCAAATCAAATCAACACTACGAGAATGACAGCTCTTGTGTGTGTGTGTGTATGTGTGCTTGGATGTTGGGAAAACTTTATTGGGAAAACTTTATTGAGCGATTTAATACAGAAAGTTGTTTGTCTGCTATTCTAGTATTCTTGTCATACAACACCTTGTTTTTTCTTCTTTTACGATTGTGGGCTTCGTGTTGAGGCGGAAACGAAAAACAAGATACAAAACAACACGAAATAATAATTGGCATTCTAAAAGAGGATGGTGAGATGCGGCACTAAGACGTCTAAGAGTCCTAGGGGAGGAGGCATGTTTTCAATACAGCCCGCCCCAGATAGATTGACCCTATATACCTTCCCTGTCACTCTTTCCTCATTTTTCTTACCTCGATTCGTGTTGCGCAGATGATGTGTTTATCAAGGTGCCCCCCTGCATGAATACCGGTGTGTGGGGTGACCTTTAACATGCTTTGTAAGTCTGTAATTAGATCTGCAGGAGTAATAGCTTTCCTTGAAACTCAATACCAATGGACATTATAAGATATTTATGAAGACGTGCATTTGATCGTGGTTGAAATTGCATGCATTATCCGGTTATTTGATCCAAACGATGCCGAGGGGCGTCTCTGTATTGGCTACTGGGCACCAGTGGGAGATACCGGAACTATTTCCAGCGATATCTGAGATTTGAGATGCCATTAGGTAATTCAGCTGTCACAGCTTATCCCCATTTTTAGTCATCTTTGTGTATTGTTATGTCAATGCGCTGTGTCGCTATCAATCAGGGAATGGCAAACTGCTTCAATTACAGGCGATCCCCTGCCTTATCAAGCTTATAGTCGGGTACTGTATTTCTACGTTGAGTTGTGTTTAGTAAACACCTGCAAGAGTCAAGTAATGAGATTTTGAAACTTCGAAGTTTCAAGGGTCATATTCTCTGTCCATTTGAATGGTTGTTGTCCTCTTTGTGCTTAACTGCTCTGTCCCAATAAGTCGGGTTCATTGCACTGGAGACAATGTTGAACTGTGTTGAAAGTGGCCAAGATTGTTTTCAGATGCGACTGTATACTTCTCTCTTATTTCATGAAGATGGTTCAGTTGCTTGGCCTGGTGTCACAGTTTTTATTGTTTTCGTCTGAAGGACATCTCTGCAGAGATAATCAAACTTCTGTAACTTTGCAATTCAACATATTTAAAAAATAATGAGTTCTAATAAAAAATACACACATAAGTACATATACTCTGGCAGTTTGAATATAATAACTGGTAGGAATGTAAAAGATCTCTCATCCCCTTTGTTTTATTTGCATTCCCAACATCTTTGAAATAGATGCGGGTATCACACAACAAAAGTATGTCGAGTGGCGGAACTTCATGGTCATTCACAGGCCAACACAGTTTACAAATCTTTTAGACCCGGATTGTAAAAAGTGTGATCAATCTAACCATAGAGAATGGACCACAGTCCTTTCTTTATGATCTAACCCAATAGCGGATTTGCCCCGCTCCCCTGAGCCAGCTCCCGGGAGCTGTAAAAACCTGCTGCCGTTTTTTTCCCTCTGCAAGAATCTCCTGTCACTTTTACGGTCTTAACATCCCTACGTGGTGTTCCTAATGGACAAACACAATTACTTGGTCGTTCTCCTTCACCGTTAAGCAAACAGAAGGTAATCTTCTTTGTCCAATCTTACGGGGGATGTAAAGGCTGTTTAGACGGCCCGTCTCTAGGGGAGATTGGTGGTCAACACAGAAACATACTGCTTGATCCGGATAAATTTGCACAGCGCTGTTTAAACTGAAAAATCAATTTGTTGACTTCCAAAAGAAGGAACCCGAATTGCATGTTGTGACTTTTGAATGAAGGAACTTGGAAGAAATATATTCTCTTAAAAATAAAATTGGAACTTATTGACTTAAATCCTAGATCGCGTACAATGCTGCAGCCATAGATGTATTTCATAAAACAAGTTGATAACATACGCTAAGATTCTGGAAGGTGTGCCTTCCTTTTATGTAAAAAATAAACATAAGAAGACCACAATACGTGGTTCCTTCAAAAAGAAAGGTTTTTTTTATAGCTGAAAACCAAGCTTAAAAACTTTTTCTACCATAGGATGAGTTACAGCTGGATTTAAGTACACACCCATAAACTCTTTTTTACATACAACGTCTTTCTGTTTTTCTGTTGTTTTTTTAGTAGCACATGGTGGTATTAAATGCAGGGTATAATTTTGGTAATTGTCAAAGACCAATATCCTCACTTGGTGTTTTCCAACACATGCATAAAATAACAAGCCTTTGAAAATTTGGGCTCAATTGGTCTTCGAAGTTGCAAGAAAATAATTGGGGGAAAAAAAAACAAAAAAAAAAACTTACAATTGTGTGCCTTCAGACGCCTGAGAAAGGCTTCATGCCTGAAGCATTTCTCTGAAATTTTTTGGATGAAAATTTACCTCTTCTCTAAAACTACATTACTTCAACGTGTGTCGTTTCTAACAATGTTTTATAATATCAACAGCTCTCCGGCGCTCCTTACCAGTTAAGTTTTTTGGTCATTAACTTGTGGAGTAATTACCAAAAGTACACACTGCCTTTAAGTCTATTATGATTTCCTCGTGTCAGTTTGTAACCCACGATCAACCCAACACTCTCTCTTGAACCTGCCATTGGCACAGAGAAAAAAAACACAGAAAACCGGCGGGCGGTCTGAAAAGCTCAGCCCTTTATTTTCTCTTTGCTTTAATTAACCCCATATAACCAAAAGTGATAAACACCCGTGGCTATTTTGTTTCGTACTCGGAGTAAAATCAATATCATTGATTGAGCCGAGGGTAAACGGTGCTTAAAAAACGACGAGCATAACCCAAAGTAAATCTTCCAACGCTTGCAAAGGGGAGTGCATTACTCTAAAAGCAGCCGCTTATTTTGCCTATATCAATAGTTGAACAAATGGGTTTCAGAGTTGTCCATTATTTTATAGCAGAAATAGGCCTTCTATTCATCTGTTCATTCACACGTGAATGCCTATAGTCTTGTTTCCCGAGTACACAACAGTACTGTTGTGTACGTCAAATCTATGGTGGATAATATTCGCCAGTTCCTAGGAATTATGGTTCTTTTTTTAAGCGGCAATATCTGTATTGCGATGCATCGCCGTACAATTGCGTATATCGCCGTAGTAGTGCGATATCGGCGTACAATTGCGTTTTAAAGCCTTACATAAATAACTTTAAAACGCAATAAAATTGGCGATATAACGCAGTTGGCTAATATGGCGATATAGGCCTATCGCAAACAAAAACATGAGGAATTGGCGAACAGAGCCACCGTGGAAATCGTTAAATTTGTATGCCGCCTGCGAATCAAGTGGACTCCGGGTCATGTCTACGGCTGTTGGCTGCAGTGGACTCGGGCTACGGCTATGGCTGATGGCTGCAATGGACTCGGGCTACGGCTAGTGGCTAATGGCTGCAGTGGACTCCGGGCTACGGCTATGGCTGTTGGCTGCAGTGGACTCGGGCTACGGCTATGGCTGTTGGCTGCAGTGGACTCGGGCTACGGCTATGGCTGTTGGCTGCAGTGGACTCGGGCTACGGCTATGGCTGTTGGCTGCAGTGGACTCGGGCTACGGCTATGGCTGTTGGCTGCAGTGGACTCCGGGCTACGGCTACGGCCGTTGGCTGCAGTGGACTCGAGCTACGGCTATGGCTGTTGGCTGCAGTGGACTCAGGCTACGGCTCAGTGTCCGTTGGGAAGTACAAGTGGGTTACAGCAACTCGAGGGTAAGGAACTATTAAACCAACACTTCCTGGAGCCATTCAACTTCGGCATAGCGGCTACAGTACAACTTTAAATTCGCAATCATTTTATTTTGAAAAGCAGGACAATATACTCTGAAACACTATATGATTAGAATGCAGAACATACAGTCAGTGCGACGTTATCTTATTCCCAGTAGAACTATCCCAGTATTTTGTTCTCCGAACTCTAAATTTACAATTCAAACACAAAATTTAAAGAGCCATTTTTATTTGTGATCATGACCAATACCTGTCTCCTGGAAATTATATTTAAATTTGTAACAACACACGGTGCAATACAACTCGTGCATTGGACGATGAACCAATCCACGATTTTTGCAAGATTTAGAATGGTGTCTAGTGGATGTTTTACTGCATATTTTCTGCATATTTTCTGTGAGAGATTCTTTGGGCCTCTTTCAAACTTCGGCTTGGGCCCCGTGATCATTTTTTGGAGCAGTGTGCATTTTGCACGGTGTTGCCAACCGTCCAACGGAGACTGGAGTTTTACGTATTTGAGATTCTGTTTCTTCAAAATGCTTTAGTTTGACGTTGTTTATGGTTAAAAACATTGTATCATATTGTTGGGAAAGTAAAATTTAGCCATGAAAGTAAAATAAATTTAACAAATCAACAAATAAAACCCGAGAAAGAAAACAATTAAGAATTTCGCCCATCTGACGTTTAGATTATCACATATGTAATGGTCGCACAAATTCGGGCGTGATTGGCAAATGGGATTTCTGAAAAAAAATACCCATCCTCGTCCCATGTTTTAATTTTGTTTCAAATGTATGATACGAATAATTTGTAGTAAATAAACATTTTAATTGTATTAATAACAAAGTGCTATGGATATTTTTTTTTCCGGAATTTTGTATAAATAGAGTAAGAAGAAAGACTTGATTTCACCGAAAAACACAGCCTTCGTTTGAATTGTTTTTTCTCGTTTTCGATACGCGCGAGACTTGCACAGACTAATAACTGACGTCAAAAATGTTAATTAATCTTGTATAACAGTTGCACACAACTACAGCAAATTGTGTGGACAAATGCAGGATTGAAACTCACCCGGAAAACAAAATTGATCCACTTCAGACAGATATAATCGCGGTTAGGTAATCGCAATTGCGCAAAATCCATGACAGTGGGGGACTTTTTGGGACGCTAATTTGCAGCAGACTTACCAGGTAAATCCATTGTCCTCGGTAATGTGCACATGCTCAGAACTACGTAAACGATGGAAATGTACCTGGTAAGTCTGCTGCCACCTAGCGTTCCAAAGTCTCACATAGGTTAACAGGTTTCTAGTGGTTGCACTTTATACACTCCAAAAACTCGCGGATCAGAAGTGACCCGGATTCGGGGTCCCGAGGGGACAGAACCATTTCCAATTTAGGCTGACCCGGAAAGAGTTGACGCATTTTGGGGTCATAGTGACCCAAATATGGGCCAGGTCCCACGGCACCCAGTACCGGATCCATTCTGACCCGGAAGTTGTTAGAGTGAACGTGACTTCTTTAATGAACCTCCGCAGGTGGTTGTACAAAGTGTTCGTCGAAAACAAAAGGATTGGGAAGTGAAATTGCTGTTCCGAAAATACAATGGTCGTACTGCCCCTGTGACCTTGTTCCTCCAAACTGAGTGTTATGCTAGATTTAATCATGCCGGACATTGAACCCAAGGAAGAAACACGAAACCTTACACCCTGGAAAAAGAAGGGCAGTCAATTGCAGATTTTCTCTAACAAAATGTCTTGCAAGTAACCTATAAGAAACGCGTAACCGTTACAAAATGTTTTCCCATAATTTGAAGTTGAATTCAATTAAAATGTTTTTCCTGTTTTTTTACAAAACAAACTGGTGCATTTGATCCGCCATGATAAATTATTTGTATTGGTCGCCCATAACGGCTCCAGTCGCATCCGCCTGAAATAATAGCCTAACCCTAAATGCTCACGAGAGGGGGCGCTTGAAATTAGTTGCCAATGGGTTTACTTGAAAGGTTCATAATATAGGCCTAGAATAAAATAAAGACAACTCAATATAGTTGAGATTTAAGTCTGTTTGCACCGTATAGGGAAGTGTTTGAATATGGCTGTAACCCACTTCACTGGTGATTTGGATTTCTATCCCATCACGGTCTGTGTGTTTATGAGAGACCTTTCTACGGTGTCCCTATCTTTTATTATTTCAATCAGTTAAACAAAGTTACACTGAAAGGGAAAGTAGGCCTAGTCTGTTACTTCTCCCTACGTTTTCCTTTTTATTAGTATTCTCATCAGGTATTTAGGGAATCTGACAAAGCAACTAGTCTGATCCAAAACAATATTTTGAATTCTTAACATAACAGAGGGGGGCAACACTTGTATTGTTGGGAGCGGTGCTTTGTTAGTTCATATCTCAATGGTTTAACTCAATGAAAAATATTTTTAAAACATTTAGAAAAATGTTTTATGAAATAAACGCATAATATACCGTTCCTCCATAGGAATCCGCGCAGAGTGTTTTGAAACAGGGAAGACCGCATAAATATCAATGTTAATTCATCTTCCTCAACTCCCAGATATCCTTAATTATTTTTGTTGGCTGATCGTTGAAACAACGGTTTGTCCTCGGCATTTCCCCCAGAGTTTCGGTTTGTATGCATCCGCTATACATCTCCGGAACCAGGGTTAAATAGATATCTTCCTGTACTATTTGAACTACGTGTAATGTATTTGATTTCACTAAAATAAAATGTGCATTAAACATGTCAGCCCACATCGTCGCCTAAGGACGCAGCCGACATCCAATCCTGCATTCTACAGGGAATGTTTATTTATTTATAGGACGGTATAGGCCTACTGTGTAGATCCATTGCTCATGGCGTATAGTCCTGATTATACTTTTGATTCCGCCCCGTGAAATTACTTCCCCACGTACAAAATATAAAATTTGTTCATGCTGAGTAATCACATTTCAAAATTATTTAATAATGTTTGGGTTTGACGCAGGCACGGTATTCAGTCACTATATTATGATAGTATGCTCTATCATCACTCGTCAGGTAGTCATTAATTTGACTGTTACGCGTGTCCTTCAGTTTAGAACCTGTCATATCTCCCCGTTAGTAAGTTCAAATGTGCTTAGTAAGCATGCGTGATTAGCAGAGATAAGGATGGATACAGTCGAGGGCAACATACAATGTATGATAGTATGACTGGTAAACTATGTTTCATTAGTAGACCTACCATAATTTGGTGCTTAGAGAATTCTGTGCGTTCGGAAGCTTCATGAAATTGCAGCCTAATCAACATGACAAAATAAAAGCATGCTCCATGTATCATTGACCGCTTTCCAAACTATCATTTAGAGTTGAACCACTTCAAGATAAAGTACAAATTGACGGCAGAAATACAATGAGTTATTTTATGTCTCTCTCCCTTTGTGGACGAGTGTCATCCAGGTCTCTGGCCGGGAACACGAGAGGAGACACTCTCGAAGAAGTCGAGTTTCGCCGTCTATAGTTGGCGGTTTATTCCCGGTTGGATATACGTGACTTCGCACACGATCCGAGGGCTGTGGTGTCAGGATCAATCACAAGTAGTGGAACACACATTGCCCCGTCACCAAGTAGTTATTTTTGCTCATTCTCAACTCATGAATATTTGAAGACTTTTTTGCCGACGTGATTGAAACATTTGCCAAGTTTTTCAATTGGTTTTTAAATTTGTATTCCTTTTTAAATTATGGAGGTTGGGAATTGGATATTAGGCGGCTGTGGTGATCGTATTGTTTTTCAGTTGGTGAGTCGCAAATTGGATAGGTTGGCGATGGGGAACATTATCAAGGACATCTTAGCGTCATATCAACCCCGCATGATCTACTTCTCCGTCTCAAGTTAGTGATGCCATCAAAATATCAACATTTTACCTTTCCATTCTACTGCCTGAAACACCGACGGCTGGATGGCCATTCGCGATGGTTCACCTTTGAGCTTTTACTATACGTAACCTGATGCCTGCCACGACTTTAGCTATGATGATTCCCAGGGTACCGGCTAGGAAAGAGCGGATAACCCTCGCAAGTCCTAATCACGTGTAATTACAGAATAATTCAATTAAATCCATGTTGCTTTGAGCGACCAATTATTTTGTTCCATCTTTAAAACTGTACGCACAATCGAGAGGGTTAGGATTATAAAGACCGCATCCTAAAGTTCCTATTTGAAAGCATTCGCGACTGTGCAATAAATTGTATTTTTTATTATTATTATTACTATTAAAAACATGGTTGGCAGCTTCAACAGCAAATAAAAACAGGTATTAGCATGTCCACAGAAAGAGGCAGACATGAAATAATAATAACCACAGCCAAACAAACGGATCAAAATGTACAAACATCGAAACTGCACAAAAAGCCAAAGGTGCAAAAAGGAGTTAACACAAAATACGCTATAATAAATAATGCAGAGATTGAATATAGGCCTAAATGTCATGCTAGAACAGGAATGATGGAGTTGTTATTATCTGTGGGTTTTACAATCGGGTAGTTTTAATACAGAAGGTACCAATCCTCATCTCCCTAACCACACAATGTGATTTTAGAGGCGGGAGGCGCATGTCCAAATTTACTAGAACTCACCATTGGTTGCCAAACTGAAGGAATATTGTATTTTTTCCTTGCCTCTAGTGTGGGGATACCTAAAAGTTCTAGAGTCTTAGAGTGGCTGTGAGATTTCTGAACGCCAATAATAATTCTGCAGGTGTGTTTTTGAACACTTTCAATTCTGTTGCGTAATTTGTATTGGTTAAGAAACATTGTCCAGACATGGTTTGCCGGATCCTTGACAGCATTTTTTGCGTATTGACAATTTATTAATGTCAGAATTGACCCGATTTTCTTTCTAAAATGGTAGTGGGATCCTTGTGTATATTTCGAAATTGGAAAATATCATGCACGCGATCATACAATCTGAACTTACGAACTCGCTTGAATGGTCGGCAGCTTTTAACGGTGTACCCGTTTTTTTTTGTTTCATTGATACTTTGTTTTTATTTTTAATATTGTGTAGACTAACATCCAACCATAAAAATGACATGTCGCAGACAAATCGTTCTGTTTAGAGAGCTTATATCAATAAGACAGTCATAAAGCAATAATTCGTTAAACAATGTACAGCCAGCGTGTGCGCTGTTCGTTCCATTGTGTGCTTTATACAACGTCTGCATTTTAACACCCATGATGCATAGTTCATTCACAATTGTTTTTCGAACGTAAGTCCGTTTACATTTGGCCCATGGTCTGTTTGGACACGTGCGCTCATTTGGATCTCGTACATAATATAAACATAAAATAATCGGCTATTTCTCTCAGGTCGCATTAACTGTTTACTATTTACAACAGCAGAATTAGTTTGTGTGCGCAAACTTAAGTCAACAGAAGTGAATTGTGGCCGTCTGTTTAGTTCCTGTGATATCGTGATACCGAGCTCGTGTCTTTACAGCGTGTGTTTCCAATCAACTGACGCGCAATACCCATGTCTCTGTCGGGCACAATTAAACAACTGCAGAAAGTTCAATAAAGTGAAGAAATTAATGAAGGTTTATTGATGTTTTGAGAGATTAGTGTTCCACTTGACAAGGCAAGATATTAGTACCGACTGCGGGGATGTACATTGATTGGAAATACAAACATAAAAAGAATACATAATTTAATACATAATGGATACCCATTAATCAAAATGGCACCACGCTGGCGAGTTAAACTTTGCAGTGTTTCGGTTAACACAGAAAGCTGTGGTAATAGTACCACCTATGGATTTCATGAACATTTTAAAATTTATTTTGATTGGCCTGATCTTTTACTGTCTTTACTGTTGCTCAGAATATTTACTGGGGACTTGTGTCACTTTTTTTTTTTTTTTTTTTTTTTTGGGGGGGGGGCATCGCTGTCTAGAGTTACTGCCTGGAGCCTGGAATCCCGACGTGTCATTGCAGTTGAAGTCAATTAAAAAGAGAAAGCCACTTAATCGTTTGAGGTTCGTTAAGGTTGTACTTTGTCTCTCTGTCAATTAATGGGAAGTGAACAACTCCCATTTCAGGGGATACAATTACTCACATTTTGAAATGAAGACGGTTGAAATCCAGTGCAAATGGGTTTTAATGCGGAAAATGCGTGTTTCTTTGATTCTGATTAGTTGGCACAGTCTATGACGTGTTTTTGTCACGTGCCAGCGTGTTGCTGTTGGGATTGTATAATCCTGAACGAATTGCTGTTCTTCTTTTCTTGGCAACTGAGCATTGTTCTATGATGTAGGTTTGTCAAGAGGTCTTGACTGGTTGGGGACAGACACTATGTAATGACGTCTCAAGACCAATGTTCCTGAAGGAACACTGAATTCGCAATCGCTTTTGTTGTTGTTGTTGTTGTTGTTGTTGTTGTTGTTGTTGTTGTTGTTGTTGTTGTTGTTGTTGTTGTTGTTGTTGTTGTTGTTGTTGTTGTTGTTGTTGTTGTTGTTGGTGTTGTTGTTTGCTCAGTCCTTGTCAAAGTTCCACATGAAGACCAAATTAATGAAGTTAAATCAATTGGAAAGCCAGCTATCATGTCAAAAGTCACAGAACAACCTTTGGCTAAAAAATTGAAACAGGCTGTCTTTAATGACAGAGTGTTTTCAGACTTTACTCTCACCTTATACTGCTTTGATGAAACAGTTGAAATAGCATATACGACCCGCCCAAGATGGCGCTCACTTGATTGATGATGGAGTAATTTGGCAGGGGGACTTTTGTCATCTAATTGAATGCCTGTTAAATGTTGTCATTAGACTCTCTTATACGAAGGGGTGATTATCTGACATCTTGAGGAGGTGAATTGTCTTTAGCTCCGGTCAACTTTTCCACTAGCGCGCTTTGCATCATCGTCAGCAACAGATGCTAAATTCATAAATTCAGTGCGTTGCCCTCTGTGTACTTTTGCCGCTGACGTTTTCAATAGCACTTGTTTTTCGTTGAATTCACATAAAAATTATATATATAGCGCAAAGCGATCGCCATCTTTGAAACTGACCTTTTCGAGAGTTAGGCAACTGCACTTTGTTGAAATTATGGGGTTCATTCACTCACCCCTTTGCACGAATCCCCAACGGTCCTGTGGTAGCTCTGCCTCCAAGTTGGATATGTTTTTTTCCCCATCCATATGCTTATTTCTACAATAAAATTGTAGCTTTGCATAACTTTATTCAAGCTGGATTCTTTGGAGAAATGACGGATTTCTCTCCTCTTTTTTCATATCCACATGGAGAGAAAAAATAATCTGATGAAGAGGCTTATCTGGTAGTGTCTATACGTGAGGGGTTTTTGATTTGATAAAATCAGTGCCTTGGGCTTTACGCTGTGACTACAGTCAGCTGATGGTGGGTACGTGCTTTCTAGAAAGAAAACTTGCAAGTCTTTGGTCAAAAGGAAAACTTGATAAGACAGGATAGATACCAACGGTTCTTAAGTCAAAATCACCGCAGTGAACTGGCCCAAATGCATGTCTACATTATCATACACACAGATGCGTCAAACACTTAAACTAGTCGTGAATGAAAACTATACCTTGTGACAGCTTGCGGTGTTACTGTTAACCCCCCATGCAATGGTTTATGGATGAGATGCATGGATTGCTCCGTAGGGCACGTGAGAAAGCCTTTTAGAACCTAACTTTTAGCTTCACGCCAAATACCCACAGCATGTTTTTTTTGTTCCTGTCACGGAATTAGTCGCAACACAAGTTGCAATTTCAACATCAATTACTCTTTGAACCCATGTAGCATCAATAAAAACAGCTTGGTTTTCGGGGATGTTCCCAGTTTTCGCGGATAATCTTAAACTAGTATTAGTTCAACCCGGGATATACGGACGACACTTGCCTTTTTTTTTAAAGTCACAATAACCATGGCGTATAGTAAGAACCAAGACAAAAGTGTCCATTGGAAAATTCGGCTATATCTAAAATAAGAATAGGCCTAAATGTATGTGTAACTTGCTTCTCGATCAATTTAATTACATTCCATGCCCCTTCGGTTTCAGACGCCATATTGATTTTTAAAAGATCACTGCACATTGCTTTTCCGCAGCGTGTTATGGGATATATCCCGATAGCCTAAACCACTATGGGTAGTCGCGTCCGACATACGGGCAAGCTGCGTCCGGGTATTGACTCTGAGGGTTCTAAACATAGGTATTCAGGGGTCTAGCGCGGTGTACATCTAGACATTATTGTGTCACCTGAGGGTATCTACAGAGTAGCTTGCACTGTGACAGACAGCTGGGCACATATCCGGGTGCATTTGAGCGAATAAACTCTCCTTGCTTAGACAACTCAGCGTAGACATTCCCTATGCAGCTTTGACTGTTGATGCATCTGCAGGTGTGTTCGTAAAGACGGAGTGCTTCCCCCTTCCAGTCTTTTATGGTCATCTCGTTGATTCGGGGGATGAGACTAAACTTGGAGGGTGTAAATGGTGCTGCTAAAACGCAGGACCATTTCCAGCGAAGTCAATGTTAGATCGGTACAGCACTGCCAAGGCAAATTCAGAGTTTTCTAAAGCTCAGTTGATGCAAAGTTGGCACAAACACAGATGTCCGCAATTAGCTTCTGTTTGAAATATTACGCCATTCTGTAAAAATATTCAAGATTGTTGTAGTAAGCTTCAGAAATCATCACGAGTCGTAACTGAGCAATGAAGAGCATTGACGATCTAAAAGTGATGCGCCTAACATCATCAGGCAATGACCACGCCCACATTAGTGGATGCGGCTATGGCTTGATCTTTACATAGGCCCAATTTCATAAAGCATGTAAGCAAACATTTTTGTAAGCAAAAATATTGCTCAGCAGAAACTGGTTACCAGCCAAAATTTCATGAGGTTACACTGTTTTGACTGGTGCCCCACTCATTTTTTGCTTAGCATAGACCTTTTGCTAAGCAGTGTTTTCTGCTTAAACAGCTTTATGAAGTTGGGCCATGATGTGTTGACTCATAGAATGCCCATAGTAACACCCTCAGCAACAGCCGCAGTCGTAGCCGCAGCCGCAGGTCGGACACGGACTAGGTACAAACAACTTTGACATTTATACTCAGCTAACTCATCTTTTCAAAAACAATTCTTTGCACGTGGTTGGAGTGTGGGAGTTGATAGTCTGTCCACTGGACATATAAGTCCATAAAAGTTTAATGCGACCGATGAAAATGCTAATTTAAAAGTATAATGCGATGTAGTGGGGAGTGGGGAGAATCAGTTTGATGTGAATTGTCTATAAATAGGACCTGCGTGGTAATAAGGCTTACAATTCAAAAAGCTTGCAAAAGCTTGCAAACTTCGGTAAGCACGCTAATCCCGAGTCTCTGGTGACTCACCTCCCACAAACTGGATCCTTGTTTGAGTCTGAGTGAATCCGGATTTAGATCTCAAGGGGGTGCCGGTGGAAGGCCCTGATCTGAATGGATTAAGAAACTATATCTTGTGTTTATACGCATTCCTCAGCTATATGGGACCCATCGATCTTCTTTACGGCGTTTGTTGGTGTAGTACGACTTGTAGTTCATTGTCTACATCGTAAGATTGCTGACTACACTCACTGATGATAAGCAATTTACAAATGTTGAGTTGTTTCCACGGTCAATCTTTAGTTCCCAATTGCGCAGAGATGTACCAATCGTCATGATGCCAACTTTGTTTTTGAGGTTGTAGAGATGGTCAGGCGCATACACGAGGGCCTTTGTGAGGACTTTTACACAGTGGAACAATAAACCCTACAAAGTTTTTTTTTGGTTCAATGTGGACCCCACAGAGGAATTCTTTATAAAGGGGACAATAGAACAACAATAGCAGGACCCAACAAACCCAATCCTGAAGGTGTGGGCACACGCGTGGGTCCTTGTGGGGTCCAAAACACAACAATGGACCCCACAAGGAAATTCTTTGTTCATCTTGGACGCCACAGGAGAATTCTTCAGAAAAGGGAATAATAGAACAACAGTAGCAGGACCCCACAAACCACCATCAGTGAGGGTGTGTATGTGCTCTGTCTTCGTTCGATTCCTCGGCGGCCTCGACAAATTGTGTTGATGGTAGTCAACATGGTTGGATCGTTGAATCTTAACAGCTTACAATAATTATCAACTTCCCCAGAGTATTCACAGTTTCAGTGCCCATGGAGAAAGTCTCCCGGGATAACACCATCCACTTATGTTTTCGTTCCCCATGCATCGAGCTTGTCTGTTTAACTTTCTTTATAAACAGAACAAAAGCAATTTCCATCAGGTAATGTGTAATATCATTCATTTTGTTTTTCTGCAAAGGCTGTTATTTTCTCACAACTGCAAAGAAAGATAGCGACTTTATTTGTCAGTAGTGCTTCTCGACCCCGCAGCTCTATTAGTAACGCACGGGCGTTGAAATCCCCCTGAGAACAAGTTTAAATTAAGTGAAATTGTTGTGAGTGCGCAGCAGATGATGAGAGTCATTGACACCGCGGATTGATCTACTCGTTACAAAATGCACGAGACGCAAGCTTTGCGCCTAAGCAATTTGCTTGATTGTCATGGCTTGAGAATTCAGAAACCGTCACTGACCGTATAACCTATTTTTGCAGATTATCTTTCCTGATTTTTTCACCCAATAAATCCCCTCGTGGTCGAAGGTAAAATGAGTCTAATCTGTGGTTCAAATATATGATACCCTTTCCTTTGTTGTCCAGGTTGACACCAGTCTCAATTCTTTAAGTTCTGGGCCCCAAAACATTTGGCAGAAAAGAGTGCTCAACATTTCTGCTTAGCAGGAATCCAGCTGCAAACAGTACGTAATGACATGGTTTATTTGGAATCCTTTTTCTAGTAAATCACAATTGTTTTGTGCATTGCTGATATTTGTGCTTGAGCAGCTCTATACTATAGTTATTATAAGTGGATTCATCCCACTGTAGCGCCCTCATACCAAGTGCACTCTAATAACTTCCGGGTCAGAGTTGACTAGGATCTGGGTTCCGTTGGGCTTGACCCAATTCTGGGTCAAACTGACGCCGAATCCGAGTTAAAACTCCCATTTTGTAACCCCTTTTCGGGCTAGTGTAGAGGGTTAGTGTAGAGGGTTAGTGTAGAGGGGGGATGTAACGTCGAGAGACAGGAGGCAGGAATATTCAGTTACTGTTACCGAAAAATACCTCCTAGTATTTTCAAAAGTAATGATGCAGTTATTATTGCATGGTGTGTTTAAGCCAAATTGTAACTCTAATAAACTGCAAGTGTTTTTAAATTGAAGAAACTGGCATTGATATTCCGAGCTCCTCGTCCATGAACTCAAATTTGTGACGTCACGTTTGAGGCAGGCTCAAGAACTATGCCACAGATACTAGTTGTAAGACTAAAAATTTTCACAGAGATGTAACTTGGGTCCTCAGGAAACCAACCGACTCCTTTTAAGTACTTGTTTTATTCATTAAATTTTTTTGAATTCTGCGTTGAGCAAAGAAAAGTTAAAATTGACTATAGAGCGGTATTTGAACCTGCGACCTCCGTATTAACGCGCTACCAACTAAGCCTCTATACCCTAATGATGGCAGTCTTCCTATTTTGTCAGAATATATTTTCGTGGGGGGGGGGACCACCAGTCAGAAGATTCTTAACTTTGCAAAGTTATTTCCATACAACACAAGTTTACCTTAAACTAGCCTACACTTTGGACACCGGTATTTTACGGTGATAGTTATCTGGCAGCAGGGCTCGATTTTACAAAGCACTAAGATCCGTTTTAAGATAATTTGTCAGTATTGTCATTAGTGATTTGTATTGTGACATCACACTTTGCTTGGCAATTAAGATTGATTCACACGTAAGATCAATCTTAGATCTTTGTGAAATCGGCCCCAGGGATGCCAAAGTTTTACCGTAAAATCTACAATTGCTTCAACAAATTTAAACCACATAACAGGTATATGATACGTAAATATCTGTGTATGTGCTCTCCATAAAAAAAAACCCACGGTTATAAGCTATTGAACATTTTAACGGTTGATTCTTTAATATTTACGGTCATTTATTTGGCAACTGCATTCGATTACTTGAATTTCCTTTTACTTTACTGTTTCACCGAATGCACCATCTGACTGTGACATAGGCCTAATTAGGAATGAACTATGGATGGACGACTGCTCCTTGTGAAGCAATGACTGATGCTTTGAAGTGATATCCAATTTATCAGCAGCGAGACTTGATTAGATATAAGTCGCAGAGTCCTGGAGATGGTGATGATTATCAACCCATAGAAACTAGATCAAATTTCTTTTTGACTGTTGTTGTTGTAGGGAATCCACCATAATTTTTTTAACAGTTTATTGTCGTTTTTCTATGTTTAATTTTGTTTTAATACAACTTAACAACAATATGTAAAATTATTTGGGGGGGGACTTGTTTCGTGTTGTATAGTTGTTGTACCGAAGATGATGTCATGCACAAAGGGAGGCACTGTCCCCCAAAATGAGGGGCCCACACAAATTACCCTGCGTGGGGATAATAAATTAGGTACACGCCCCCTCATCACGTTACCCCTGCTCAGCCTACACCTGAAAGGTGGGTGTTTGGTTTGATATCCTGAATGGCTTGGCAATCTACAGGAACCCTTCATTCTGCTGGGTTAAAACATAGGAACTACAGGTTTGCCCACCGTGTAACTGGTGTCGGATGATTAGAAATCATTACACGTACAACACCCAGCGTCTAATTGCCACCAGCGAACTTGACAAATACCTCTAAACCTATACCCGATTCGTCACCTTACGGCCACCTGCTATACAATGTGGTATGACCACCAGGGTTCATACATATATTATCCATTCGCTGCAAGGAGTGGGTTTCCCTGTACTTGAATCTTGAGTAGGTCTGAAATAACGGAGCGGTACGTCAAAGGGCCGCTTGGGGGTACCGTTGGGACCTCTCCCCTGCCGTTGTGTATACGGCCGGGCCTCCCTGCCAGGGTACGGTGCTCGGAAGTCGTTCACGGTGAGAGCAACTTTTCAGTTTTTGGAAAAAGTGGGAAGAAAGCAATCGGAATTTTAAAGTTGGTCACGATGGGTGAAGACGAGACGACCGAGTTGTTACGGCTCACCGTTCCTCTTATAATTTTCCCGTGGTCGGCACTTAACGGATCACGGTACAACGGTGACTGAGGATGTTGGTCAAATATTGATTTCTTTTTTGAAATACACTTAACTTGTGAATTATGAAACTGTTTCTGGGCCAAACTTCTTCAAGCACAGATCACTGACGCAATTTAGCAAAACATTATAATCCAGCGATAGATGCCACGTATTATTATCAGTGATTTGACCACGCATTTGTATAATGTCCTCGCCGGAATGCGCAGGAAGATTATTGAGAAGCCATGTACACTGACTGTTGATAACTAATGAATACTTTCAACTTCTATTCGACTTATTCACGAGTTTTCCATCTTTGGTCTTATTCCACATGTACGAAGGTATTGGTAAGCACGCAATGCTCATTATGAGAACCAGACTGTATTTGTCTGTTTGCAGGGATAACCTCGCTTTCAAATGGCGATGCCCCTTTTTTTGGGGGGGGGGGTTGCATTTTAAGGGAGAGCGGCATGAAACGGTGCTGTTAAACTTTCAGATTTTGCGTTCTTTTCACTGATGCATGCAGCTTGTCAGCTACATTGTCCATAACCACATTTTTTCGAATTGAAATGTTTCTCAAAATGCCTTATAACATCGAAAGCGGCTGTACTTCTAACCAAGTAAGTTTTTATTGCTATTAGTTTTTTGAGTGATTACCAAACGTATACATTTCCTTTAAAAGTACCGTACTTGTTGCCCAAGCAGAAGGCCAACAGCAATAAAATGGCCCTTTTAAATAAAACATGTCTAACATGACTGTTCTTTGTTTATTGGTAGAATTAGTCCAATTCCCGTGCAGAATTAAACTTTCCTGTAATGGCTTATAATATGGACAGAAAAAAACAAACACCTTTCACACTTTTATTGTAGCACATTTTTTGACAGTAATATTGCAATAAAAAGGAGCTTTTGCAGGTCACACATCCGTTTCGTCAAACGTCGTCCAGTCACAACGCGATAATTTGGTGTACTCTTTTTGTTAATGTTGACGTGTATAATAAAGGCCTATATCATATTGTTTTTAATCCGTTCATGTCATTAGGTGGTTTACCACCCTTGGCTTGGTGGTAATGAAGTAAAATATCAAACAGTCGAAGCATAGGTTTGGCCAACAACCGGTTGGGCAGCGAAAAAGTGTGAAAAATTGTCTCATGTAATTACCAACAGCAAGGATAATTCAGAAATATAGTTCCCTATTTACCAAATGAAGTTTATATTTATGAATTTTACAAATATTTACCCTCAGTGCTGTCAAGATGCTTGCAATAAATTGCAGAACAAAATATCTTCACTCTTTATTTCCGTGTTTTTTTCCTCTCTCTTTTTCCTCTCATCGGTAGCCCCACTGATAGATAACCTTTAAAAATGAAAACTTATAATTGATGACATACTTTAAATTAACGATCTTTTATACTCTAGAAGTCATTATCTTATTATGCTATATGCACGTTGCACTCATCGAACTGCATTGTCTCGATTTTCCCCCGCCAGGACCCAAACGCGGGAAGCTTGAGGGTGTCGAGGAAGTTTTTGTCCGTAGATCTCCCCTGATCCAAATCAAATATGGATGAGCTTATAGAAATGCCATCGATGGATATTTAAACACCAATAATATTGCTTGGTATAGTTTTTGTAAAAAAAAAATCAGTATGCATTATACATCCACTACGGTGGCCCGTAGAGTCCCATGGGAGCTGGAATGTCTTATAATCTGAGGGTATTTAAAAGCAGGATTGGCAAAGCTTCATTTAACAAAAACACCTTTTATTCATTAATATTAATTTATTCACACGTGGTTTCTCTTCTTTGTAACAGTAATGATGGGTGCTGAATGCCTCCGAGAGTGTTTCCATCAGCATTTAACTTGACAAAAAAAACTGGTTTTGTATAATTATTGAAAGAGTTTGGTAAAAAACACAACTCACAGATTCACACTTCTTAAAGCGTTTTTTTAGCACAGAAGTTAGTGGTATACATTTTTATTTCAATAATTTTGAGACCAAATTAATTGCCATCCTCTATAGTTTTCAATAAACACACCATATAAGCAATTGCTGCGAAAATTCCATCAACTTCGGTTTTAAGGTTTTAATGAAAACAACGAAAACAATGCAAATATTTTGTACGCTCATAACGGGCTTATTTCGATTGCTATAACCATGTACCTAAATGTA
Organism: Pisaster brevispinus; assembly: GCA_023634235.1. Lineage (NCBI taxonomy): Eukaryota > Metazoa > Echinodermata > Asteroidea > Forcipulatida > Asteriidae > Pisaster > Pisaster brevispinus. The sequence continues at coordinate 15,088,508 of JAMKCF010000009.1, forward strand.
GCCCGGGATCTAAAATGTAGCTTCAATCATGTACCAAAAAGAAACGTGGACTGCGTTAGGTACAAGGTTGGGGCTGCATTCAGGTACAAGGTTGGGGCTTCATTTGGGTACAAGGTTGGGTGTACATTTAGGTACAAGGTTGGGGCTGCATTCAGGTACAAGGTTGGGGCTTCATTTGGGTACAAGGTTGGGTGTACATTTAGGTACAAGGTTGGGGCTGCATTCAGGTACAAGGTTGGGGCTTCATTTGGGTACAAGGTTGGGTGTACATTTAGGTACAAGGTTGGGGCTGCATTCAGGTACAAGGTTGGGGCTACATTTAGGTACAAGGTTGGGGCTGTGTTTATGTACAGGGTTGGGGCGCACGTGGGGTTTAAGGTTGGGGCTGCATTCAGGTACAAGGTTGGGGCTTCGCTCGGCCCCAGCGGCCTATCCAGGACCGCTGGGATGGGCTAATCAGCTTGCACAGATTCTTGTTCAGGAAGTACGTCATGCGTGCAGTGGTTGCAGTGTGAGTGTGATGCATGATGGGACTGAGCATTAACCAATGAGCGTGCTTGATACGTTTGCCCATCCCAGCGCCTTTGGTTTTAAGGCAAGGCGCTGGGGACGAGCGAAGGTTGGGGCTACATTTAGGTACGAGGTTGGCTGTACATTAAGGTACAATGTTGGCTGTACATTTAGGTACAAGGTTGGGGCTGTGTTTATGTACAGGGTTGGGGCTCACGTGGGGTTTAAGGTTGGGGCAGCATTCAGGTACAAGGTTGGGTTATGTGGGGTGTCGTGGCCGAGCGGATAAGAGCATCGGACTCAAGTTCTGTTGGTTAAGTCATCGGGATGTGGGTTCGAATCCCGGTCGTGACACTTGTGTCCTTGAGCAAGACACTTAACCATAATTGCTTCTCTCCACCCAGGGGTAAAATGGGTACCTGTGAGGGCAGGGATGGTTTATGTGAATGATTAGCTTGGAGCGCGGTAAACTCGCAGCACCGGCTGTATACTCCCCAGGGAACTGAGATGGTTTAAGGAATGAAATATATGGCCCAGTGACCAGGGGTAATAATGTCAGAAGCGCTTTGATACGGCATTCGGGCTGTGATAAAGCGCTATATAAGAATCGATTATTATTATTATATTGGGGCTTAATTTGGGTACAAGGTTGGGTGTACATTTAGGTACAAGGTTGGGGCTGCATTCAGGTACAAGGTTGGGGCTACATTTAGGTACAAGTTTGGCTGTACATTTAGGTACAAGGTTGGCTTTACATTTAGGTACAAGGTTGGCTGTACATTTAGGTACAAGGTTGGGGCTGAGCTTATGTACAGGGTTTGGGCTACATTCAGGTACAATGATGTGGCTATATGTTTAGGGACAAGGCTGTAAGGACAATTAGGGACAATGCTGTGGGGACATTTAGGGACAAGGCAGTGGGGATATTTAGGGACAAGGTTTGGGCTGCATTCATGTACAAGGTTGGGGCTACATTCAGGCACAAGGCTGTAGCTTTACATTTACGTACAAGGCTGTGACTACATTTAGGTCTCGGGATACATTTTAGCCGCATGAACGATATAACTTCATTTCGTCATGCGCAGTTGTTACCATTTGTCGGGTGTTTTCTGTTGAATTTTCTTCCCTTCCAGCTCTTGGTTGACCTTTAGCTGTTACATGTCCGCACCATTATACAAGTTTGTTCTGTTACTTTACAGAAGATTAAGAATGCTACTCATATGACACGTGCTTTTACTTATTCATGTAGAATATTTTAGAGCGAGAATCTTTGGCTCATTGGCTTCCATTGAATTTTTAACAACCTTGTAACAAAATGGACAACTTCAAAGTTAGTCTGTGAAAGGTTTTAGTTGTTTTCGGTCTTGCAAATATACATTCGTGCAGTCACGCTGGGGACTGTGAAGAATAAAATCGACGAGATTTTGTTCGTTCTTTGTAGGACTTTTATAAACTGCATGATTTACATATAACGCGGGTAGGCTTATGCATGAACACAATCAAAATCCGAGCAAAACGGAAAAATTCTGGAAGACTGAAATCTCCTGATAATTGACTGGATTATACCTACTTGTATTGCACGAAATCACCCAAAGGAGCCGAAGGAAAAAGGATTATATCATTTGAAAAATGTATTATTCATGTGTATTATGCTATACCCCCCTACGTCAATCCAACTTATCGACTGTCCGTGTAGATTTGTACACGTAGTGTTGAGATTCCAACCGAGATAAGATTCGAACAGGGAAACATATCATACCTGTATCTGCCTCCAAAGTACCTTAGTAAATCTTGTCCGGGTGGCTCACATGGGAACACGCGCAGTGATACACCGTTAAGACGCTGGAGATGTTCGCGATTGGCACGAGAAGCAGCTCAGATATTGGCTTGCCTTTGGGTTATGACGGGGGGGGGGGGGGGTGATGGGAGACCGACGGGGTACTCTAACACTGTAAACAACTCAGGTCATACTTCCGAAGGAATTAAGTAGAATTTTGAACTTTTTACATGTTTGAAATACGATATTTGGGGAAGTTTGCAACGTCACTCTGTAGAGTTACGATGGCTCTTTTTAAAATGAGCTGGTATATTGTGTCATGAAAACCCGACGTTTCGATCAGTATGCTTGTATCGTCTTCACTAGACCTGACTCTGAATGCATGCTGCATATGTGATCGTACTACCCGTTGCTGATGGTGCCTGCATGTCGCAGCTCATTATCAAAACTGCTCTCGTTAGTATCGAACTTTTGTAATGTGACGTTGATGGCAACACACGTACAGCCAAGAAGCATTATTTAAAGGGAGGTATGTCTACGGACTTTACCCCACAATCCTGAAGATTGACTTAATAACGGTTTGCTGCACGCCGTTATAAACCACGCCCAGCTCACACTGAGTTTGATAGGACTACGCTAAAAAACTGACAGCTTTAGAGCTTTAGGTATAAGCAAAGATCCAATGTCTTAGCATATATAGATACACAATATGCATTCATTAACTATATATACGCCAGACAACACAACAATAGAAACAAAGACACAAACATAACTGCCAAAGATTGCGCTGTATCCTTTTCATTGTGGTCCTTAAGTTGAATTTATTTGGGGGTTAACATAGAAAAAATGACTAGAAAGTGGTTTGAACCTGAGACCTCCGGATTAACGTTTACCAACTGAGCCATCTTGCACTAACGTTGACGCTGTCCCTATTTTGTCAATATCATCTTTGTTCGGGTGCCAGTCAGAAATTAATTTAGTAACAGAAACCCAAAAGAGTCACTGACAATACTATTAAAATAGAAAATAAGAAAAACAAAAAGAAAGGGGCTAAACAAAAACTTTTGGAAAGAAATGCATAACTGAAGTTTCTTGGTGCATGCTAAACACTTCGGGCACCACAAATAATTTAGTTGGATTGCCTTCGAGCAGTGAACCGAGGTGGCAGTGCTCGAGTTTGTCAGATGAATAGCTGAAATAGCGAGAACTTTGTAGACCTGGAGTAGATATCACAAAACTTTACGCAAATGTATGCGTTAAGTCCACTTGAGCAAGATTTATTGTGTAAAGTGGTATTCAACTTTCGCAATAAATGTTGCGCAAGTTGACTTAACACGTATATAGTTGCGATAAGTTTTTGTGAAACCGGCACATACAACCATTGCGCGCGAGTGAATAATGTACATGACGAGAAACAAGAAGAGTAGGATACGATGGGTCGAAACGTCGGGGGAAAGTGTAAGACAGCGTCTTTTAGGAACTGTCAGACAAGTACCCACTTGTGAACTACGTTTGATGTTCCAAGGGCCTGGGTCTGATGGTCTGTTTAGCCGCTAGCCCTTTGTAAACGAGGTAGGAATAATGGAACGCCTCGCCAGGGAGAAGAAAGCCAAGGGTGAACAGTTGAGTTTGTGTCCCATCGAGCACACGAGAAGGGGTTTGGAGCGAGGGGGGTTATGATGCTAGATAAGGTTAGTCCGTGCCCCTGCAATTGATGTTTAAATTACTCCCGTTAGTGTTTCTCTTAAAGTTGTCAAACACGGTACAACACCGTATTTTTCTCCGTCGTTACATTCTGCGTTCCGAAATTATGCTGTTGTTATTGTTTTGGGGAGAGGAGGGGTGGGAAACCGTTTCAATTTGTCGTCGCTTGGCAAAGTTTTCGTTCACTTTGTTCAGTTGTCCTTGTATGAACTCCACAAACAACTAGGGAGATTTTATTTTTCATTTTACAAATGTTTGTTATCATTATTTTTTTTTTTCAATTTTCAGTTATTCTTGTTTTCAGTTCTAACCAGTATTCATCTCCAGGCATTCTCCCGAGTTTAAATCCCATCGAGATCGCCCCATCAATGATGGACCTTAAAAAAACCCCACCGTATTCTATACGTTAATTCTCTGTCCGAACGTAAATCCCACCGGTCGTGACCAGATATACCTGTCGTCCTATTATAAAATGAACAGAATGGCAGACCTGGCAGAATTCTCAATCAGTGTTATAGACAAGTAAAGAGATTACGAAATGATAAAATGATTATGGAACGAAAGCGTGAACACTTTGAGGAGTTGAAGGACAGTCTACACAATTCTCTCGGAGAGTATCTACGTCGTTATTCCCGACAGGATAAATTTGTGTCTTTGTGTTGTAAAAATGCTTTCATCTTGGAGCAACCATTCTTGATTCTTATCTTTTAAGTGTGGATTTAATGACAGACATTGACGGTACTGTATTCTTCCTCCGTAATTTACAGTTTCACGACCCCGTAAAACCAAATAATTGAAAGGAAGGAACGTGGAAACGGTACTTAGCGGTAAACCGGTATCGACCGAATCAATATCCATGACAAATTAGCCTTTCCCCTTGTCATTCAAGCATAGCTGTGATTTAACTGACAAGCTTTGTGACATTTCCTTAGGTCGATAACATGAAGCAAATTGATTTTCTTTGGTGCACGTTGCACTTATTTGAGTTGAGCAGGTTTCTGAAGAAAATCCGCAACCCCCCCCCCTCCGCAAACAACGAAATGAAATTTGACTGATTGATTAAACTTCTTGTCGACTCGGATAATAAGAATCGTTTAATCGCTGGGCTCTTCAGTTTTGAGGGGACTTCATTGAAAGTATGCCATTGAAGTGACATGCCAACCAATGCTGGGAATCGTGAAATGGCAAATTAGTTTCAGCCCTCTTGGAAATGTGTACGTTTCGCTGCACGCCTTTCAACTGTCCTCCTCGTCAGTGTAGTCAAACATGAAATTTTCCTAAAAGTGGGAACGTGAGTTGGAGTTGTTATTTCACAATTCGGGTCCTTTTCTGTTAACCTAGATTTGATCTCACTCTCAAGCCCAACCTCCTGTAGTTTTAAACTTTGGTTTTATTCTCTGATCTTTGACTAGGAGTTCCGGGTTCGTATCCCGTCATAACACGGGGACAAATACAGGGTGCTACACTGGTCTTGCCGGCAACTTCATTCGAATGGGGCTCAAGTCTCTTAATTCAAACCTGAGATTGACTCGTGGATCTGGGTCAAGTTTCGGTAGTATTTCCTGACTATACTTGGCGTTTTTAAAGTTCAACTCAAACCTATGACCGTAGTCATGCAGGAGGATTTAGTTTTCAGTTTCTGACAAATTCAATTACATGAGTTGCGCACATCGAGCTATCTTCAAATTGCAACCTTTTCATCTTCTTTTTGCACAGTTTCTTCTGCCACTCAAGATATAGTTGTTTTATGTAAACATCGCCTATCACAAGGTCACAAGGCCACTCAAGGTGAGGGCCACAAGAAATATATAAAAACGTTAGAGGGAGAGAATATATAAGTTCACATTACTTTTCATCTGGAATGGGTTATGAGATGGTGGAAAAAAAAGATACGTGTAGGAAGTATTAAGTGCAGCAGAGCAAGGGAAAAGGCAAAAAATATATCTCACAGTATTAAAGCCTGCGCTCAACGTCGTACTTCTGTCGTGTCGAGCTCAATTGACCTTCGCTCGGCAAAAGTGCGGCAATTAAATCGATGACAGACGTCGAACTTAGTTAAATAGTTTGCAGCTCATAAAGTAGTTCAAAATGGCGACGCAGGAGAAACTTAACGAAGAGACATGCAACATAATGGCAGTTCGAGCTGTGTTACTCAAATGATATTAATGACAAATTCATGATAACGTTCTCCTCCTTAAAATTTGTCATCATTACTATCGTTGTTGATCGGCGTTCATCGTCTTATAAAAGAGTGTCAAATAAAAAATAAATAAGCTTAATTCTGAAATCTCACAAACTATGTTTGTTCCAGTCAGAAGTTGTTTCCCATCCCATCCCAGGAGAGCGTATACATTATTTAACATTGCAAGCTTCTGTGAGGAGTGTGAACATTTCAACGTTTGAAGCTGAATTTTAAAAAGCTCTGCACATGCGTATTCCCAAAGATTATCACCCAACTGAGAATTCAATTCGATTCGACACGGCAAGAGCTCGACGTATGTCACCACGTAGTGCAACTACCGTGTAGCACGCGGCAGAGCTTGCCGTGCTACACGGCAGTGTCGAACTTAAATCAACAATTTGCGCTAAACGTCGCTCTTTTGTTGAATTTAATTCATCGTTTGAGTTTGGCATGTCAAAAGTGCGACGTATGGGAGATATATTTATTCAATTCTAGAAAGTTCCTGTAATTGTAGAGATTCCTGGGAAATGTCAGTCAATTATACTCGTGAGACCCTGGTGGAGGGCGCTGTGTGACTGGTGAAGCATAATAGTTAGTCTCTTTTCGGCGGATTTTACAAAAAAATACCCTTTTTGAAATCTGATTTGTATCAAATGCCCTCGCTTTTTATTTTTGTTTTTACTTTTGATGTTCTTCACCGATTTTATGAGAAGTGGACTTCTTAAGGTTGCCAGTGTTTTTTTTCTTCTTCAATGCTGATTTCTACGTTGTTTTTTCCATGGGTTGTCCGTCTAGTCTCGCTATATGCAAGTTACATGTATGCGAACATTGTTTGTTCTAAATTTGTCAAGCCAGTTCAGTTGCCATTGTGGATGTTATTTATTCACCTCATTGAACCGTCACACTAGCGTAGACAGCTGACTATCGTTGGATGCTGTACCGTCGTTCTGTGTGTATATTGATACATTGAATGTATTTTTAATGTTTCTGGGTCTCGCCGGACTGCCGCTATGTGTTCGCCTTACCATCTGTTGCAGACCTTGGCAGGAGTCTCAACTATCCTTTGACAGAATATTTGGGAGAAACATTTCCAATTTGTGTTAAAACGGGTTCTGCAATGAAGCTGCTAACATGCTAATGTCTTCTTATCTAGACGTGTAATGGTCGTCATTTACAATAACAAATGTGGGGCCCATTAAGAGTTTACAGTTTTACAGAAAGGAATATTCTAGACCTCACTCCCACTTTCCACCCAGCTTGATTTCTGACTGCTCAGTCATACCACCAGGTGTTGGTGACCATGAGACAGTCTCACTGAAAATGACCGTGTATTAAGAAACCCCGGCAAATGCCCCCTTTCTATCTAGAGTGGCACAACAATTTAATCTGGCCAATGTCTGATCCACCTACCAGGTCAGTTCTAGTATAATCTGGGATCTTTAAAAATTATATTATCGCCATTATGGACAAGTGCATTCCGTCTAAAACCTACCATGGATCAACCGACACAGCAAGCTTTTGATCAAGAAAAACAACATCTCTTCAACCTAACTATATATCCACAAACATTACAAAAAGGGACTGGAATATAACAGGAAAAAATCCTCTTCGATCCAAACGACAAAAACAAGACGAACTTTTGGAGATTCAGCAGCTCAAAACGTAATGACTCAACTGATATTGCCATGCTTAAATAATGTGATGGCATTGCTTGAAATACCAATGACAGCACTAACATTCTCAACATTCAAATTTTGATCAGTTTTTACCTCATAGTACATCATCATCACTTGTGAACGTACTCTTCCACAATTTTTACAATTTTGTGGAAGGTGTCCTTAAACTTTTACAGACACTTGACGTGGCAAAAGCAGCCGGTATGACAGACTGCAAGACACTGAAACACAGTGCTTATGTTTTAGCAATTACATTCTGACTACATTATACAAACATTAATATCCATCTAGACTTGCTCATTGGTAATTATATTACACCAATCTACAACAACGGAGACAGATCAAATCCATTTATACTTTCGGTCTGTCTCATTTACATCTGTCTGCTGCCAAATCATCGAACATGAATTTTTTTATTATTATGGATCACCATGACGGGCACGACATCTTGAATGCTGTCCAACACGGCTCGGGTCCTGGGTACTCTTGCAAAAGTCAACTTCTCGTTACTGTAATTGGCTGCTCTCACCACCAATAGAAAATCGCAATCAAGTGGATGATATCCTCTTATATTGTTATAGTGGCGTGTCGTGGCCGAATGGTTTAAGTGCACCGGCTCTGGTGTTTATGATCAGAATGTGGGTTCGAGTCCCGGGTCGTTGCACATTGTGTGTCCTTGAGCAAGAAACAGGGAATCTCGCCCGTTTTTACACCCAACTAACACAACAGAATTTACTTTAATAACTAGAATGCATTTCAATTAAGTTCCCAGAACAACATACTGAAAGTCCCAAGAAATCCCATTGTTAAATTTTGTTTAATTTTGATTAATGCACTTTATTGTCCCATTGCAATGTGCCCCAAAACACATAAACTAGAATATTCTTATGCACTAGCGGTAGCAAATAGTCGGTCATTACTCAAGGATGTGAATTGGCACTAGTATTGTCTAGGACATCAATATGACGTCATCAGTTGTCATGGAAATGATCACCAGAGGGCGTTATCAAGCACATTTCATACTAACATAAATGTGTAATTTGTGTAACTGTTGAATATGAGTTTTCTAGTTTTAACCAGTTACCCTTGAGGAAAATAATTATCAAAAAGAATCCGGCTACCACTGTATCAGCCAAAGAGAAGTGTGAACTTTGGTTAACTCCGGATTAACTATTTTGGAGACTTTTGAATTAAGCATTGATGGGCATTTCTTGGTACTCAACCATGCTGAAAACCCCCACAATGCTCTACGGTGACTCAAATTCCTCATCAAACAATAATAATAATCGACTCTTATATAGCGCTTTATCACAGCCCGAGGGGCGTATCAAAGCGCTTCTGACATTATTACCCCTGGTCACTGGGCCATATATTTCATTCCTTAAAACCATCTCAGCTCCCTGGGGAGTATACAGCCGGTGCTGCGAGTTTACCGCGCTCCAAGCTAATCATGCACATAAACCATCTCTGCCCTCACAGGTACCCATTTTACCCCTGGGTGGAGAGAAGCAATTATGGTTAAGTTTCTTGCTCAAGGACACAAGTGCCACGACCGGGATTCGAACCCACATACTGATAACTTAACCACCAGAACTTGAGTCCGATGCTCTTATCCGCTCGGCCACGACACCCCACAATAATTGATGATAAACATATACGGACATACAAAATGCCAGCTTGCATAAAATGGGGTTCATGCTTATGATTGAGCAATGGTAAATGTCGTGAGCCATGTAAGGTTCATACGATCATATTGAAAAAGACTTAACAACCAAAGATCGTTGATGAGCAGACATAGGCATGCTTAAAGTTGAACTTCTGTTTACATTCTGCTGCTTGAAGTTCCAGATCAAATGCTAGTTTTACTGGACTATTACCACAATTGTTTTTTTCTTCGGATAGGTAGGCAGTGTACTAGGGTTGTTTAATGCACGTAAAAGAATCAATAACACTTATCATGAAAGAATAGGTGTTAACCTCGGTGTTTCTGGTTAACATGGCAGACACAATTGCTTATACATGTTTCTTCAGGCTTGCGAGTTACAGTGATTCAGTTCACTGATAAGGTATCCTTGGTTTCATTACCAGGATTTTGACGATCAGTAAGAAAGTCAGTGATTGTGCCAAGCATTTTTCAGAGATACCATATGATTTTAAATTGTAGATGAGCCCCTCTAAACGTCATCAAAAGCCTTATGAGGGTCACATGCCTGGCTTCACCGCGACTATCCATGGCATTGTTTAAACACTCAGTGACTAGAGCTAGAACGTCCATTACATCATAAAGTCGGAAGCCATATACTTGACGGAAGTCGGAATACTGTGATCCTCCAATAATCCAAGGAGATTTTTGTTTGTTAGATAATCTTCCCAACGAGGGAACTCGGCAAAGCTCCCGCAGGGGGATACAAATACCAAGCTGGAAACAGCCAATCTCTCTCATACAAACATTTTAACAATTAACGTCTAAGGTAATAAATTGCACAATTTAAATAAATTGTGATTCAGTAACCAGACGACGTTACTTTTACTGTACGTCATTTGTGAAATCAGCGATTATCTTGGCAGGAATCGAACCCTTGGGCCTTTAAATGATTTCTTAGTTTCACATGGCTGTACACAAATGTCAAAAATGACGATACAACAGTCGCTAATGTGTTTGAATACACAGTTCCATTTAACTGGAGGGATCGTTATTGTCGTTCACGTGCCACATAGCAATTATTCTCCCCAGACATTTCGTTCCTTAAAACCTTTTAAAACTTCAGTGTGTTCACACTAGCGTGCAGTATTAACTCTCAGGGACGATAGTCAGACATTACTGGGTGACGGTAAGCAACTAACTCAGTTGAAAGTCGAATCGCTTAAAAGGTTAAAACTCCCTTGTGTAATGATTGGAGGCGAGAAATCTTGGCATTGTTCTTCAGTCTCTGTTGTAGTATTTTAATGGAATTGTCCTTCAATCAAGCGTTAAAATAAAACAAATCGTAAACAATAGTGCCTCTACTTTATTATGGTTGTAAATTGCTTACTGTAGTTTTTTGGACAATAAATACGAGCAGAAGCTGTCCAGAAGGGACAAAGCTATAAAAAAGGGGGAAAGGAACTAAAAAAAGAAAAGCTGTGATCAAAAAGGGATTTTTCCCCGGGCCCGCAGGATCTGTAAATTCCATTTGGGAAACTCGTTTCCATTGAGCTCATCAAAACAGTTTGAAATCTGAAATTCAAAAAAACAAGCTGGACTGTCTCTTTTCTTGGAAATAAGAGAAGAAGAAAAAAGAAAAAAATGGGTCACAGCTATGAATTAGTGACTGCTGTATTAGATCTCGGCCTATTTCCAGGTGGAACTAATTTTGTTTCTCTTATTGTGAGTTGGACCCAATCGCGATAAAGGTGGTTCAAGACTCGACTGATTAATCAGGGCGATGAATTGACTCGCTCGGTCCTACTGTCATTTCAAATTAAATGTGCACAGTTGAGACGAATTATTAGGGGAAGTAAGGACTCTCCTTTGCAGTGAACCTTATGCCGTGATTGACGGAGGAGAGAACCAGGCAGTCTGAATCTGTTGAATCCAAAGTCCATGTACCAGCGACGAAACTTAGGTAACATTTTAGGAGAGGGGGGGGGGGCACCAGGGGGTGCACCATTTATGTATTTATTTTCTAGAGGGAACTTCTGGCCATTAAAACTGTAGTTTCCGTTTCCGTTTGCAATAAACAGGTTTTTATTGCTCTTGTTATGTTATTTATTATTTGTTATAAGGTTATCTGACGTGAAGTTAAAACAAATACATTGTCTATGTGTGAAGAATTGTTTTTTTAAACATTGAAATTACTACATTTTTGCTTATAAAGTATCATTTTATTCTGGTAATTTGTTACTTTAGAAGCCAATATTTTAAATGGGGTAACCAGGGCGGGGCACGGACATCAATGGGGAGGGAGGGGGCTCTGTCATGATTTATTTGATTTTATTGTAATTGAATGTAAATAGCTAAAATTCCATCTTACTACTTGCTAGTAGAAGTAGTGCGGATACTGGTCAGCAGTGTATGTGGCAACATAGTTTTGGTTTTGTTCTGCCTGTAGTCACAATAGACAGACAGGACACATGCCTACCCAGTGCAGAGATTTATGGAATGTAGAGTACAATAGGAACCATAACGTGTATTCAGTCAGAGTATGGTTTAAAGATTTGAAAGTGAGGCTTTAATTTATGCACATTTATTCTTATGGTTTACAGTGCTGATAGTGAGGCAGAATTTTATGCAAATAGTAAGGCATTGGGATGTAGGTTTGGGGGCGTAGTCCAGGCAGTTCACCATGCGACAGCAGCGAAGCAACATGTCTTTTTCCCACTCTGTCGGCTGTTGAAATTTATGTGGGCAACGTCTGCTGTCAAGGAGGGCTCACAGGGACCATCAGTTAGTCTGAGAAATGTGTGTGTTTTGCCTGTGTGGCAACCTGAAATAATTATTGCTGTGCGCAACACCATTTTGTGGTGTACCGTGATTAAACCAGGCAGAGTGGAGAGCAAAAGAGCTACTGTGTGGAGAAAGCTATGGCCTATCAGTGAAGGCTCAAAGCAATAACTGTACTGAGGAGCATACAAAATTTAAGAGTCAGCGTGGCTAGCAGAGGCAAAGACAAAGTTGGTGCATTTGAACTCTAAACCACTACTAATGGGCCACCAATTTAGCAACAAAAGCCAATGGTGAGATTTGGGAACAAGAACTGTGCTGGCTTAACGTGATGCCTACATTAGGTCAATAGTGGTGGTGTACATCAGATATTTCTGAGGAGTTTGTTTTGTTGCCTGACTTAGATTAAAGTTCCTAGCAAAAATTTGCATTTTTAAGATTTTGATGTATTGAAGACTGAGTGGAAAGATGATTCTTTTGTATTAATTTTATCAAAGTTCCAGCTGAATTAATTAGCCTATAGTATTGTGCGCACCATTTAAAGATTAAGTTGATTGTAATAATATAAACATAAGAGAAGCTCAACCACAGATTTGTTTCCGTATTTTCTTTGATAACTGTTCATTTTCCCATCTTGATTATTTGCAAATAGCGAATAGTCTTGACAGGGTCACGGACATCAATCGGGGGCGGGGGGGGGGGGGCACTTGCCCCGTGCCCCCCTAGATACGCCACTGTCATGTAAAAATACTTTGTTCTTGATCCTTGAGCTTTCGCTTATGTTTGGGAGCGAGAGACAATTGGATGTAAATCATCTTGATTCCAATCATTAAACTGTCTTTTTTTAAAGACCAATCTGGTCACTACTTTAATTGTTTTCCAGACGGAAATTACATATGGGACCAAAAAGTAAGATCAGATTACAAATTGCAAAAAAAGAAGAAGTTATTAATCATGTACCATGCATAATAAAGAAGAGTGCACAACATTGGCTTCCTAAAAAACAAGTCTTCCATTACAGCCAATGGGACTTTTGACCCGAGGCGCTTAACGTATTGTCCGTGAAAGTGTCAACATCATGTCACGTGTCAACGCAATCACTCCTGAACACTCGGGGCGTTTGGACGACCCTAGAGCCAGAAACTTGTTTGCGATCCAGTCATAGGTGACTGCAAATGGCACAGAAATTGGTCGAACTGACGCAAAATGTGAGGTAAATTTCCTTAAAAAAAAAAAAACAGTTCCGGGTCAGCCTGACTTAGAAATGGGTAAGGTTCACTGGGACACGGGTTAAGGGTCAGTTCTGACCCGGAAGTGTTTACAGTTCATCGTGATCATTTCAGGGTACCCGTCAATTTACTGTCACTGAAAAGTTGAGTACTGTTAGAAGGATGATTCTTAGTGAAAACAAAAGTCTCGTAATGACTCAATTTATGCCTAACTGGAATTTGAAGCTCTCTCTGATGAAAATATTTTCCTGAATGACTACCCTACAGAAAGCCAATCAATACGGCTACTTGTGTTCTTCGTTATGTGCTGCATGATGTATAGTTTAAAAACGAATATGATTAGTTGATTTTTTTTTCTTTGTAGCAGTCGAGTCATACCACTCCGTTTATTAAAAATCCATGACAAAACACAGCATTATTTGTGTTAACGTTATTATTGTATTGTGGTAATGTATACAGCGTCACAGTTGATCTTTTCGGCCAGTTTGATGTCCTGGGGACGGAATGCATTTCTGTCGTAAATTGGAAACGATTCGTACTGTCGGATTCATCACGTATCGCGGCTACCGTTCCCGGGGCTGCTTGGCGAACATGCCGAATTCGAGCCGACAATTACGTGTTGAGTGGCAAAAACTATTCCATTTCGAGGTAATTGCTTGGGAGTTATAAACGAAGGGGAAAACCATGCAATGACCTCTTTCTGCAAGATATGAATTTGGAATTCCCCTTGAGGTTTCCATTCACAAGGCAAGAATCATTGGGTCACCTTGGTTGTTGTTAGTGTTTTTTTCATGAGTCCAGGGTTGCGGGAAATTTAGCGGAACTCGAATCTTAATGTCGAACAGGGAATTATTTAAAAAGGTTTTCTGTATTCAGTGTTGGGTTTTGCCTTAAGCTGTCAATTAAGCACCGGTGACGTTTTTTTTTTTTTTTTTTTTTTGCAGATGAGTGACAAGAAACGAAAAATTGACAAAACAAACTCAGTTGATGATGACTAAAGCCGTGTTCACGTGGGATTTTTGGATAAACTTTGGCGAGCAAATTGGTAATTTGACCATTTGAAGTCCATTGCGAACATCAGCCCAGAAAGATTTCAACCAGGAAACGTATTAAACTGAGACCAATGGGTAATTTAAGCGGCCACCTTCTGCCCAAGTATAGACTAACCTAGTCAAACTAGCCAAAACGTCCAGTGCGGACGCAACGTATGCCTGGACTAATTCAAAACTGCGAAAGGAGATTTTAAAAAATAGGTCCAAGCAAATATAGGTCCTTGCGAAGATAACAAAAGGGGTTCCAACCTACGACATCACAATGTCCCCCCCACAACCCCACAACCCCCCCCCCCAAACCCTCCCCCCACTAACAACAACAACAACTCATCATCTTATTTCCTCTTCGCCCACGTATAGCTCAAATCCCTCGGAGTTGCGGAAGAACGAAACGACCTTTAGGCAACGAATCACCTTCAAATACCATAATCCGTGCAATTCCAATCAGAGATGGAAAAGTCAAGGTTGCAAACTGTTATTCCAAGCGTCCTTATTGCACGACGTAAAAAAATGCTACAATGGAACTTCCTAATGAATAGCTAGACTTCGGACAAGCCGTTTGTTAGAGTGTCCTGCGTATAAGTGTATCACATTCGAAACTATTGATAAGAATCAAACATACGATATATATTTTTTATGACGACCAGTGTCAACCACATGGAGACTATAAGCTTGACCTTACTTTACTAATGCAAAATACGCTTGCGCACAGCATCAGGTGCTGTAATGAATTATTTTTAGCCTTCTGTTTTAGTTTATTGATGGTGCCACAGCCGTGGAATCCGTGTCCAGACACATTGCACTGACGTCACACGCAGCGACTGTGCCACGCTCACCAGTCTGGGGGTCAACTCGTAATCGTCTAAAAGCCGCCTCGCCTAAAATTTGCGCTACACTGTATCTAGACCCATTGCACAACACGTGTCTATTTTGTTTTCCACTTTGGGAGTCAAAATGTACACAAAAGAATTGACTCCCAAAATGGTGGAAATGGTAAGCAAACCGGGGTGTTAAAATTGACAGCAAAATGGGTGCTGAACTTCATGTACATGTATACGGTGCTTTTAACAGCTTTTCGTCCTAAATTAAAGAGCAATATTAAAGTAAGAAAGGTTTGTGTCAATTCCTGGCGACGAAAATTTACGCAACCAGGCATTTTCCGTCGCCACGAATTGACACCATCCAATGTGTTACAATGCGTGTGTGTCAGTTCGTGAAAATGTAGGTCAGTGCGCACACGCAAGACCCCTAGGTTTGTGTCAGTTCGTGGTTACTTTGACTCCCAATGGTTGTGCCAGTTCGTGACGACGAAAATTGTCAGTTTCAGTGAAAAGGTGCTTAGCCTCATCATCGTAATTAAAAGAGTAAAGCTCCTGAAGCGTTGAAACTTTATGAAATTGTAGGCCTCGATTAACATTGTCTAAACATGCCAAAAACTGAAAACTAAAAAAAAAGAGGTTTGTACACAGTGTGTCAGTTCATGGCGTTGGTGACGATAGACACCCAAGGAGAGAATCAAAATTAACACCACTGGGTGTTCAAATTACTTCAATGTAATTGTGTTGGCAGAAATTAGTGTTATTTTAACACCCTATATTGTAAATTGTGAATCTTGGTTGAGTGTGTGGCAACACTCATGGTGTCAATTTTAACACCCCATGTGTATGTGCAGAGATGCATTCCGCGTTGTGCAAGGGGTCAACGACAGAAATGGACATTGACACCAAAATGGCTCAACTAAGATTATTGTGATGATGACGTCAGGTGAATTGGGTCAATACAGACCTATCTATTAAGCTCCGCCCATAATGCATTGACCAATCATAACTGAGACACCCGCCCAGAGGTCCGACGCGTGAAAATCTACCGAAGCGTAATGCTACCACATAAATAAAACAGGGTCATTATTAAATCATACGTACGAGATAATAAGTCGTACGTACGAGATAATAAGTCGTACGTACGAGATTATAAGTCGTTTGTATGAGATAATGGTCAATAGCGACATCAACATATTTTGTTAGGAAGACAAAAGCAATAGGGATGTTGTCTATAACAACAGGTGGTAAGTCATGATAGACAGATAGATTGGACGTAGAGAAAAGAGAATAAAGCTGGTTGGGAATGGTTAAAATAGGCTACAATGTTGCCCTAAACCACGTAGAAACCTGAGTAACTTCAGAGTTGAGTGTTTTGATCGAAGTACCAGAGTTGAGGACTGGAAATTAAAATAGTTGGATCATGAGCAATTATTGTGAAGGAGACGGAAGATCAGGTACCAATATAGACAAGAAATAGAGGCCAAAAAAGGAGCCTTGCGGCACTCCATAAGAATCGCTGATACGGCTAGATTCACATTTTTGACCACAGTATTAATGAGATGCATATTATGAAACTAATCAACAAACCATTTTGGAGCGACCCCTTTAAGTCCATACTGCATTAGCTTCAGCAAGAAGTATTTCAGGATGTTAAACCCTAAACTGAAGTACAGTTTATAGGGCAGGAAGCCGAGCAGGTCGGTGCCAGGTCTCCCACAATGATGACGTATTTTAGAAAGTATACGTCAGTGTGAACTCGGTGTGAATGAACTCCAGCTTGGTTCCTCTCCGACTCCAACTCCTCAAGCCCTGTCTCTGGCTCTAGGTCTGCCCCTGGCTCTGGCTCTGGCTAACCAGAAGCTATTCTTGATCAAGGACCCTTTGTTTAATAATGATGTACGAAAAGTCATTACGTGGAATATTCCCAAGTGCTTAAATTGCGGAGCTCCCACATTGAACTAGAGTGTTTCTCGAATACTGCTCGCTGATGCGTTCCATGAAAAAATATTGCTGACTACTTGGGAAGAGCCAGGAAGAACGTTTCAAGATGTCCAAGACGTATGTGGAATTTCATAACGCTCTGAAAACGGCTTGACACACGACTAATAAAGGGTTAGCAGCTGTATTGTTTTTTTTAGTCAGGTGTTTTTTTTCCCATCGAGATTTAATTAGTCTCCGCTGCATGATGCTCATCAATTGTAGCGTCTCCTTGTCACTGCCGCCCAGGGGCATTGTTTGATCTTATGCGCTTTTAATATTTAGTTAATTTCAGTTTCTGTGAGTTTGATGATGTGAGGAGAATACTTTTCAGATTAGCACCGTTTTGGATTGGTGCATCCGAGGATCATGCTGTGTGTTTTGACGTGTGAGGCTTAGTTCGAACGAAATGTCAATTGCAATGGCAAACATTTTGTTTATGAGGGTTATAATGACCTTTCTCTCTGAACGGTGGATGAGTTTCCTATAATACTTACGTAGAACACTTTTGAGCTCACCTTGTAGGACGGATCTTTACAACAACATCTGATTATCTAAAGTTTCATGATTTTTCTACGGAGATATTTTGATATGGCCATCCCATTATTCTGTATCTGATTTACATAAAAAGTTTAACATTTTATTACGATTTAAAAATATATGTATAATGAAATTGAAAACATGACCTTAATTGCCTCACACACAATGAATAACTCTTTCGTACCGGATTATTGACAAATAATTAAATAAGTAACAAATAAATCTATCTCCCTGCTGGCGTAATGAAGCAAAGAAGACGTCCGAGGTGTCTTTGGTTGAATTGGTTATTGGGTCTGGGCGTTGATTGACTAAGATCTATCACCAGTCGACCATTAGTTAGGCCTACTACTCCAACTCGCTCCAACCTGCGGTTTTCAAGCTTTACAAAAAAAAAAGACACAGAGAAACATTGCGACTGAAATGCTACCCAGACTTTTATAAATTAGCTCAAATCAGGGCCCTGTTTACCCGAAGACGAAAAACATCCTTTTCAATTTGGTGAATTCTCCTCCAAAGTGGACGGTACTTAAGCATGATGTATCGCAAAGCAAGCCCCGATGAGGGAAATCAGTTGAAGTCAAATCTGCTGATTACATTGGGGAGAGTAACTCCAAGCCAGTCCATCCGGTTTTTACGGCGAATCGCTGTGACTGCATCCCTCCATGGATCCAGGACTACGCTGATGTTCCTTATCGTTTCAATTATGTGCTCAATCTTCAGTGTATTTGGCGAACTATACGGGGCAGTCAGCGTTCAAACTTTTTTTTTTCGTAGAGGAGATTTTGTTTGCATGAGGACTGCCACTCATTATTGTACTCGTGTATGGAATTTGAAGGCAATTTTGTTATCACAAATGATTATGTGCTATAATGTACGCAACTCCCATCGAGCCACAACGCATTGTGCCAAATAAGTTATACAGAAAATATTATTACTTAAGTTTTAATCTCTAAAGAGGAGTACACATTAGTTTGAAAAGTGCTTTAGTTTTTTTTAAGCACATTACAGTTCAACGACGTTATATTGCGATTGTTGTAAACAACCTTTACTTTTATCTTATGTCAACGCGGTGTTGATTGAAGCACATTTATCGACTATGAAATCATTCCTTTAAAAAAAACACTATCCGTAACATTTCTTACAAGGTCAATCATTGCTAGTGAGGATAGCACAGTAACTTTTAGTTATTTTCTGATAATCACCCATATCATGCCTCTAAGACGTATACGCGTGTTTACCAATCAGTGATATCTTAAGTGGGGACGGTAGCCTTTCCTCAAGATGAATTACAGCGGAGAGCGTCTTCAAGTAGGGGATGACTCTTTACTGGCGTTTTATCAATCTTGTTATCCAGTAAAGGAAATTGCTGACAGCCAGGGTAGACAAGAGAATTAGAATTATAAGAGCGCGTAAAACAGCTCACGTTCGCCGGTGAGCTCGCGGTCAGCTGATGAAACCCCACTCAGTGCAACGTGTGGTATCCCCGATTGAAAAGGGTCGGGTTCGTATAGGTACACCAGAAGCTCTCTCGGTGTTTGTGAAGTCTGGCAGCTGGTTCTACGTCGATCATGTTGGCCGGAAATCGCTGTAAAGGGGGAAATTTTTACAATCAGTTAGTGATATCCATTTACAGTGACTAAACCTTATGTTAACAACCGCTGGGAATGTTCAGGTGTTTGGGACAGTACGAAGAAGGTGTGGAGATAAAGTACATAGGCCCTATCGGTGCAATCACTGACGGTTTGATTGACAACCGAAATATTCTCAAGATGTAACGTACTTCTAATTGCGCAACCATTCTCTATGGTGCAACCACGATTTGCCCACAAGGATGTTTACGAGAATTTACGAGAGTTTACGAGAATGGTTTATTTCGACGGGCTTTTTCCGTAACTATCTCTCAAATGTAACACCACATTATTACTTTACATACAGGAAAACACAGAGCCCAATTTCATAGAGCTGATTGAGCAGACATTGTCTGCTAAGCAGAAATGAGCAGGATACCAGTCACAAATTGTACATGTGACATGGTAGTTTGGCTGGAAAACTTTTCTTTTTGTTGTTGTGCTTAATTACTTTTTTGTACTTAAGCAGCTCTGTAAAATTTGGCCTAGATCTGCTTGTGTAAGAATGTGGAAATACAGCAAGGAAAATAATTCCCACTACTTTATAGATTGAAATGGATCATCAGAAACTCAAGACACGCAACAGACTGTGCAAGTCTAGCACAATTCAAACTTCCGGTACGAGTGCATGCGCAAGTGCATTTTTTTTTTTTTTTTTTTTTTTAATACTGTGACCCCTCTGACTTATTAAATCTCACAATTGACACGGCTGTTCTTATACACTTGTTTCCAAAGCTGGTTGTTTATTTACAGTAAGATCTGTTGACGAAGAGAAACATGATGCACTTAGGTCTTCGTCTAAGGATATTATGAACTGATACAATAATATTTATAAAAGGTTACATAATACTAATAATTGAACTTTCAACTATCTCTGCGGTTCGCGCCATAATCTGGGCGGCGTCCGCCATCTTGAGAATCATCTCGGAAATTATCAATTAACTTAAGCAGAGCTTGTTTAATAAATAGGTTGTAAATGTAAACGAAGGGACTGCATTGTCCCAAGAGGAATTTACATAACGAATACATAAGTTGTCTTAAGGACATGAAAATGGTATAAAGCTAACTCTCCGTTTGTCTCTTCGGTATCCATGGCAAACGAGTCAATAAATCAATGATTAAATAGAAAATATATACAACTTAGACTATGAAGGTATACGGAATATGATGGTACTTGTTCGATTGAACAATATTAATGCAAAAGGTAAGCAATAAGTAAGTTAAAACATAATTACCTGTTGACGAAGAGAAACATGATGCACTTAGGTCTTCGTCTAAGGATATTATGAACTGATAGCCCGCGAAAATGAAATCGCTGAGGGCGCTACTCTGGTAGTATTACGTAATAGATAAAGCTACTAAAAATAGATTGCGGGCATGCGCAAGATAGTTTCATGACCGTCACATTGTTCTCCCTTTCGAAATAAATGTCGACCTCGACATTTTGTAATAAACCAAATTATGTTCAAAGAAAATACAAGTTACAGTTATTGACCTACTTCTTCGTTTCAACTGTTGAGAAGCCTCTTAACAATAATTAATTAAATATAGCTAAATACCAAGTTAAACATCCTTGACCATTGTCATTCTTGGACAAACTTTATATTGGTAAAAAAAAAAAACTGTGGAGTGGCGGGGAAATTAAATAGAAAGAGCAAAAAGTTGTTAGGTATGTTCTTGAAGGAAAAATCTCATGCTGGCCATTTTTCTTCTTGCAGTCATTTTTGGGCTCTTCCATTTTGCCAACAATTTCTTTCCAGCCAGTAGCTTTGATTGGAGCTGTTTCACTTCATCTTCATCTCTTATTCTATGTAATTTTGTCTGTCCAAGATAATCATACTTCAGCCTTTCAACTGGTTTAATGAGTCTGGTTGACTGACGTAGAAGTAGTTCGGGTTCCTCTTTTGTTGTTTCTGTGTCAGTGGAAATCTCTGTTTCTGGACGATGAACCGATGATACCGACGTTAGATTTTCTTTTGAGGACTTTGATGAAGATTTTAGTGTATCCATGTAAGTGGTTTGTGTTGTACTTAACTCAGGTAGGAGATAGTTAATGGACGTTTCATTTTCGTCCACTGATTGTATTTCTGAGTGACTGTTTCTTGTATTATTTGGCTGCATAATTACAGGGATAAATGATATGTCCCCCTCTTCGTCACTTGAAATGTGTTCCTCTGTAATTTGCCGGTCTCTGTTTGGACTTGCTGGTTTGTCTTCTTCTATCGCGCTTTCTTCTTTTGAAGTAAATGTTTCTTTGACTGCGTCATCTTCTTTTGAAGGAGATTTTTCTTTGACTGCGTCATCTTCTTTTGAAGGAGATTGCATTTCTACTGGTAAAAACATGCATGGGGTAAGAAGGTTACGGTGTAGTGTTCGTTCTTTACCATCGTTCAGTGAACAGACTACATATACTGGCAGATTTGGCTGTTTAGATACCACTACGTATGGGTGGGGCTCCCATCTATCTGCCAACTTCTGAGTTCCCACTACGTGTTTGTGCTGTACAAGCACTCGGTCACCTTGACGAAGGCTTGCCTCTGTTGTGTTTCTGTCGTAAAGACGTTTTTGTTTCGACTTGGCTTTCTCTTTGACTTCATTTGCGATTTTGTAGGCGGATTGTAGGTTGTCTCTTAGCTTGATTACAAAATCATCGTAGGATGGTGGGTCTTCGTTATCGCTGGGATTAAGTCCAAACATCAAGTCTATGGGGAGGTTTGGATGACGTCCGAACATGAGTAGAAAGGGAGCATAGCCTGTAGACTCGTGACGGGTAGCATTATACGCGTGCGTCATTGCACCTACATGCTGTTTCCAATCCTGTTTCTGGTTGGTTTCTAATGTGCCAAGCATGTTTAACAGTGTGTGATTGAACCGTTCTGTCTGCCCGTTTCCTTGAGGATGGTATGGCGTGGTACGACTTTTCTTAACGCCGCAGACTTTGCAGAGCTCTTTTATTAGATTGCTCTCGAAATTCCGGCCTTGGTCTGCATGAATTCGCACAGGAAATCCGTAGTGCTGAATAAAATCTTTCCACAGAATTTTGGCGACGGTTAATGCTTTCTGGTCACGTGTTGGATGAGCTTGTGCATATTTAGTGAAATGGTCGGTGATAACTAGGATGTTTTCGAATCCTCCTTTAGACTTCTCAAGCTTAAGGAAGTCTATGCAGATTAATTCTAGTGGCTCTGTTGTATTGATGCTAACCAGTGGAACTCTCGTCATCTTGCTGGGTCTGGTTTTACGCAGACAACATCGTTTGCACTGCTCACACCATTTCTTTACTTCTTCTGCCATCTTGGGCCAAAAGAATCTGCTCCTGATCATATCTATCGTCCTCTCAAAGCCCAAGTGACCTAGGTCATTATGAAGAGATGTCATTGCCAATGCTTGAAATTGTTGAGGTAGAATCAGCTGTAATAACGTCTTGCCATCTGGTGTCTTTCTTTGTCTATATAGGATGCTATCTTGAATGATTAGTCTTTCCCATTGTCTGAAGTAGATTGAACACTCTGGTGATTCTCGAACCCGTTCAGATTTTGTTGGTCTCAGATGTTGGTCGACGAAGAACAAAACACGAGATATGACCGGGTCGTCTCTTTGTGCAATGGCAAGTTCTTGTTTAGACACACGTGGTAACCCTTCTTCGATGGTGTTCTGCAGTTTGGTGGTGGTTTTAGCTGCTTGTCGAGTTATAACCTCACAGTGTACCGTATTAGATGATTCTAGAAATGGTTGAGATGTAGAAGGATATCCATCACAGATGGCTTGTACACTACCAGCGGGGATGGTCACTGCCTCTCGCTGGAATTCTATGGAGCTCCTAGTCATTTCGCTCTGTGGCTTCCTTGACAAGGCGTCTGCAGCAGCGTTGTTCTTTCCTGGTTTGTACTTAATGGTGAAGTTAAACTGGGACAAAGCGGCAACCCATCTTTGACCAGTAGCGTCAAGTTTTGCTGATGAAGTCACGTATAGTAGGGGGTTGTTATCGGTGAGGACGGTAAAGCTGTTTCCCAGTAGATAGTCGCGAAGTTTGTCTGTCACGGCCCATTTCATTGCTAAAAACTCTAGTTTATGAGCTGGGTATCGAGACTCTGCGGGGTTCAGTCCTCTACTGACGTAGGCAATGACGCGTTCGGTCCCATTCTGGATTTGACTAAGAACTGCCCCAAGTCCGACGCCGGACGCATCGGTCTGAAGGATGAAAGGGGTTGTGAAGTCTGCATACGCCAGGATAGGTGCTGATGTCAGATGAAATGTTAGTGTATCCATAGCTTGTTGATGTTGTGTTGTCCATATGAATGGAGGTGGAGGATTGTGCCTTTTCTTGATTTGTGAACCTCTTTTCTTTCGTCTTGGTTCACCAGATGTTAATTTGTAGAGTGGTGAGACGATGTCGGAGTAGCCCTTTATAAATCGTCTGTAGTAACCAGTGAAACCTAAGAATCGTTGAAGTTCCTTTCGGTTAGAGGGTGTCTGCCAACCACTGACTTGTGATATCTTTTCTGGATCAGCAGATATGCCCTTTGCTGAGACAATGTGACCAAGATATTTCACCTCTTGCTGGAGAAGGTGGCATTTCGATGGTTTTACTTTTAAACCATGCTGATGGAGACATGAGAATACTTGGTCAAGACGCTCAAGATGTTCCTCAAATGTTGACGAAAAAACTATTATATCGTCCAGGTAGAGTAAAATGGTTGAGTAGTTCTTGTCACCTAGGCATGATAACATCAGGCGTTGGAAGGTAGCTGGGGCATTCTGTAGTCCAAATGGCATACGGTTACATTCATAGAGTCCCATTGGAGTGGTAAACGCAGTTTTAGCCTTGTCACATTCTTCTACTTCCACCTGCCAGTACCCTGACGTTAAATCCAGTGTCGTGAAGAAAGTTGCATTGCCAAGTGCATCCAATGCTTCTTCTATTCTCGGAAGAGGAAATGCGTCACGCACCGTCCTGTTATTTAATTGTCTGTAGTCAATGCATATTCGAAGAGACCCGTCTTTCTTATGGACTATGACCATTGGAGAGGCATATGGGGAACAGCTACGACGGATAGCTCCTGAATCCTCCATACATTTAAGATGTTCTCTTACGGCTTGGTACTGCATTGGTGGTATACGACGGTGGGGAAGACGGAACGGTTGTGTGTCTACCAGGGGTATGGTGTGCTTGATTGTGGAAGTGCAACCGTAGTCTAAGGAATTGACGGAGAAAACATCAGCATGTTTGTGAAGAAGATCTGCTAGTTGTTCTCTCTGTTTATCATTATCAAGCTTAGCATAAGATAAGTCCAAAGATGGAATGTTAGCAAAATCTTCGGATGCTCTGACATTCCTGCTTCTGCCGACTGTTGGTTGTTGGAGTTTTGTTGGATGGAGACTAGAGTGGCGGAGATCGGATGGATGGAGATTGGTTGGATGAAGACTATCTGCACTGTTTGCTATGTCTCGTCTGTCTTGTGAATGTGCCTGTTGCTTGAGAGGAGATTCGTATTCCACGTGGATGATGGAGGAAACTTGTGCAAGCTTACAATTACGTCTAATTGTGATGGGCTTGGCGGTAATATTGCAAAGACGTACAGGAATCCTCCGGTTTTGATAAACATCTGCAACTATATTACCAACTCGGAGATATGACACATTCTGTGGAAACCCTTCAACTATTGCGGTGTAGGTATGACCATTTGGATTGGGAGGTGCTTCGCAGATCACGTCAACTTCTTTTCCTGGTGGTATAACTCGTGGAAATTGGCCAACGTATTTTGCATATCCAATCTTTCCTTGTGGGTCACCTAAATCGAGATCTGTTGTGTTGATGTATGCCGTCTGCCATGCATTACTTTCGCCTCCGACTTCTTGAAGGTAGTTCTGTCCTCTGGCTCGGCACTGGTCATTTCTAGACGCTCGAATGACATTGGTACCAATCAAGACGGGCACGTTCTTTCGGTAGCTGTCGGTTGGCACTACGAACGCTGGAACATCTGTATAGGTAACACCCATGATGGAGATGGAAATTGGCACTACACCAAGATAAGGAACCTTCTGGCCACTGGCACCTTCGATGGAGACGTTGACTTCTGACAGTATTAGATTCTGTAACGATGGATGTGTTTTCCATAAGTCTTCAGTGATGGAAGTTATTTGTGAGCCTGAATCGATGAGAGCAGTGAAGTTTTTCCCATTTATGTCGACGATGTCTTCATTGTTTGGCCCAATGAGTTGCTGGTAATTTGGTGTGGTGTGACTGTGAAGAGACTTAGCAGATTTGTTTTCTATTGGGCTAGGTATTTCTGGGCCTCGGACGGCTTGCCCTTCGGCCGTGGGCCTTGGTAGTTTGACGGCATGTTGCGACAACCTCTGGCTATGTGTCCATCTTGTCCACATTTGTGGCAAGTTATCTGTCGATTTGAGGCTTGGTACTCTTGCCTTCGATGCTGATATTGTATGGGCATTGTAGACATCTGGTCAACCTTCTGTGTGAGCTTTTGTACTGTTAAGATGAGGTTTTGTAGCACTTCATCATTTGAAGAATTGAGTGGTGTTCGTTGAGCTTCTTGTGTGGCAGGTGCCTTGGTTTGCTTGGGTGGAGCACTCTGATAAGTTGGCCTTGCATATTGGGGTTGAGAGAGTGCTTTGGTGGTGTCTGTGGTCATTGTAGAACCCATCCTGTTTTCTCTTTCTATCTGGCGCAGTTCGATTTGTAGTTCTCTGAATGACATCTCTCGTGGTTTCATAGGAGCAAGTCGGTTGGTTATTTTCTCGTTTCGCACCCCTCTCATGAATTGTTGAGTAAGCATCTTATTTCTGTTTGGCCAAGGCTGGGTTTTGTTCATTCTTTCTTCAACGGTACGGAGCGTGGCTTCCAACTCCACAGCATAGATTCCAGGCGATTCTTTTTGTAGTCGCACACGTTCATAGAACTCGGCCAATGGGTCACCGGACATCAGACTGTCACCAAACTGAGCTTTGAGTTCTGCAAATGCGAAGTTGATCGTCTGTTGATCAGGTGGTAGATTTAGGACTAATTTTCTCGCCGCTCCTCCGAGGTATCTTACAATAGTAGAAAACTGCATTTCGGTAGGTATTGCCGTTGTCTCTATCAAGTATCTTGTATCTCTGACCCAATCTTCAATTTCAATGGTAGATCCCTCGCAACCAGTGTAGATAGGAACGCGTTTGACCTGATGAGAAGGCATGAGATGGACAGGATTAGGAGTAGAGGGATAATTCTGGGTTGGAGTTGATGTAGAACGGTGATTCTTGGCAGCAAGTGATGAGATGGAATGATGACTCTTACTTGGGATTGATGGAGAGTAAGGGTTCTGAATCGAGACTGAATGATGGTGGTGTTTCGGCGGTGGTGTACCACGGTATAGTGAAGGAGAAATACTTCGTCTGGTTGCTGGCCTAGAGGTATTATGTGTTGGTTTTTCCCGCTGCAACTCCGGTGGAAGCAGATTCCTAGACCTGAGTCGACGCTTCATTGTGTCGAGGTCAGATAGAAATCGTTCACTGGGGGTTCGGTCGTCTGCTATTGGTGGTGGGTTTGGTAAAGTGGTAGGTTGACGAGAAGTCTGGCGCGGGTGATGGCTGACTACTGGAGTTGACACAGTTCGATTTCGGGTTGATGGATGCCAACGAGTTGACGTCGGAGATTGATATAGCAGTTCGTCTGTTGGTTGTTTTCTAGAGGTAGCCATGTTGCATGGGGTGACTTAAATTTGTAAACACTTAATAATAATGAACAGTTTGATTTAGATTCAACTTAGTTAATGAGTAATAGTACAACTCAATATCAAGCTCAGTGCTTTGCAAAAAAAAATGAATGTCAGATTCAAATTCCACTGCTCTTTTAAATGTACCTTCAACAACTGAAACAGGTAAGTATATAGGTCACACTACTTTCCACTAAACTTTCAATTCATTTTACAGTGTAACTTTGACAAGCATAAACATACCAAACGCCGATTTTACTTAAAATCTGCAGCTGAATTACGCCTTTAACGCACAGTACAGTGAGAATCAATTCAGAAAATAAGGCGTAACTCTGTTAACTTTTGAAGCGGGTTTTTTTTGCTTTGAGCGCAGTAATTGCAGTACTAATGTTATGCCTTGTCAAAGTTACAAGTAGTTGAATGGGCTTAACAATGCTGCTTAATCTGTGTGGTTAACACGAGTCTGAAGGTATCAACGAAGTTTAAAAGTTATTGTTGTTGGACTGCTTTTGTGAACCTTAATCTGTGTGGTTAACACGAGTCTGAAGGTAGCAACGAAGTTTAAAAGTTATTGTTGTTGGACGGCTTTATTTGCTACAGTCAGCAATTAGTCCGTATTTTGGAATTCAAGTAGCGATGTTAGATTGCCCAGTTTTTTCATGTAATAGCTTCACTGCCAGATGTCCAAACTTTCTTCTGCAAAATCCGTAAGTGTCGTTTCGCAAGTAGTGTTGTTCTCCAGACATCTAGACGGTGGTTTTGGTGGGCTTGGTGTGCTCATCAATGGGCTGTGTGGAGCCAACGCTGTGGTGCCAGGTGCCGGGTTCCGGTGCCGGTCAAGTTTCTCGAACAGCTAAGAGAGGTTGACTTTTTGGTTGAAGAACTGGGGGTAGTTGGTGTGTTCTTCAAATCGGATCTTCCACCATTGTGACCCCTCTGACTTATTAAATCTCACAATTGACACGGCTGTTCTTATACACTTGTTTCCAAAGCTGGTTGTTTATTTACAGTAAGATCTGTTGACGAAGAGAAACATGATGCACTTAGGTCTTCGTCTAAGGATATTATGAACTGATACAATAATATTTATAAAAGGTTACATAATACTAATAATTGAACTTTCAACTATCTCTGCGGTTCGCGCCATAATCTGGGCGGCGTCCGCCATCTTGAGAATCATCTCGGAAATTATCAATTAACTTAAGCAGAGCTTGTTTAATAAATAGGTTGTAAATGTAAACGAAGGGACTGCATTGTCCCAAGAGGAATTTACATAACGAATACATAAGTTGTCTTAAGGACATGAAAATGGTATAAAGCTAACTCTCCGTTTGTCTCTTCGGTATCCATGGCAAACGAGTCAATAAATCAATGATTAAATAGAAAATATATACAACTTAGACTATGAAGGTATACGGAATATGATGGTACTTGTTCGATTGAACAATATTAATGCAAAAGGTAAGCAATAAGTAAGTTAAAACATAATTACCTGTTGACGAAGAGAAACATGATGCACTTAGGTCTTCGTCTAAGGATATTATGAACTGATAGCCCGCGAAAATGAAATCGCTGAGGGCGCTACTCTGGTAGTATTACGTAATAGATAAAGCTACTAAAAATAGATTGCGGGCATGCGCAAGATAGTTTCATGACCGTCACAATACTTTAGTTTATATTATGGCTTTTAAAACACATATCATATTGTTGGGAAAGTATATTCATAAAATATATGAAAGCAAATCTAGATTCAAGTTTCTATACAGAAGATCCATTTGAGATAGTTCCTCTGCACAATAAACCAAACGCCACACTTTCCCCGAACTTTACCCATTGTGGTTTTGTTCTGGTCGATCGCTTGTGGCCATTTTTAAGCCACGGTTTTCAGAATTACCCTTCAACTGGTGGTCTGTCCCCGTAAATGACTCAATACTATCGATCTGTGAAACGGGGTATTTCGAGCTCAGATTTCTATACGGGTGTAATTGACATCGAAAGGCTCGCAAGAAGAAAGTATTCTCCCGAACAGCGCTACGCAAATACTTTGAGTTTTCTGGGTAGTCGGAGATAATCGATAACGAATGTGTCTGCCGAATGCTTTTATCCGTCACCCTTCTTCATCACACTTCATAGCATTGTTTCAGAATTCCATTTTGCTAAACCTATTTTCTTTGGGGGGGGGGGTGGCTGGATGGGACAGACATGATAAAATCTACGTTTTCAGCTTAGTAAGTGAGCTCCAATGACAACTGTTTTAATGTGTTATACAGGATCGGTAGAGCTGATAAAACAGTCGCAGACAGTGTCCATGTTTTGTGTGATCAACCATATACATGCCCCTGTGAAAATTTTTAGCCTCATTCATTGTGTGAGTCTGGAGAAAATAGTGAAAAACCATGCACAATTTATGTTCAGCATATAAACACGTTGTCCTTTTTTTGTGTGATCAACCATATACATGCCCCTGTGAAAATTTTTAGCCTCATTCATTGTGTGAGTTTGGAGAAAATAGTGAAAAACAATGCACAATTTATGTTCAGCATATAAACACGTTGTCCTTATATTGTGGTTACAACAACCGAAATCAGCTGAATTGCCTTTTTGTTATTTAGGTGGTTGTTTTTTTAAGGTTTTCAGATAGGCGTACAGTTTTCTCGAATATTACTTCATTTCAGAGGGAAACATTTCACAGAAAAAAAAGGTTCTAGTATGAACCTCGTAATCGGTAAAGCTTTCAGACTTAAAATTTAAAAAAAGTTGTTTCTCATCCTAACCAGTCCTGATAATACCTTTAGGGATTCTTATTTTTCGCCTCCCATGTTTATAAAAATGTCTATTTCAGTGCCACGAACATAGACTACTGCATCGAGTTCAGCACTTATGTTAAAGATGAGAAACACGTTCTCTTCAGTTCGTTCGAACTAGAACATTCCGCTATAATTCCCCAAGCGTTAGTATGAATTACTGAGGAGTACCAATCCTACACGTTACAGCTAATACCGGTCGATAGCTATAATACAAAGGGACCCGTCGACTTAGTTTTCCTTCAAAACAAACGCAAAGGCGGAAATTGAGCTTGAAATTCAATTAAATTCGTATCGTCTGTTCTTATGTAGGCCTATGTAATGAGTACCCGTGTTATGGTTCAACCATGTGTTGTTTTTTATCTCCTAGGACTGCTAGTCAAACTGAATCTGGAAGGGATAGACTTACTGTCAGATGTAATTCAGCATGTGTAATTACTTGCGCATTCGGGGGACATGCTTGAATAGGAACAAAACAATGTCGACAAAAACTACTCTTTCGATAGCACGGAGGGGGAATTTGTCAAAGACAGAGGCGTCAACCTTAAAGGCTGATTGACATATTAACATCTTTGTTTCATAGTGAAATCTTACTTGAGAACACGTAGACGTCGACTCAATCCCCAGGGCACCCATCTCCTTCATCTGGTCCTGCCCCGGCTCATCTTATCTCTCGTCTTTCATTTACCGTCACATCCCAACCCTCGTTTCCTTCTCATGCCCGGCGTTTCATGGCTAATTTATCTCGTCTCTATTTACACGGAGTTCATCGGCGCAGCGTTGGCGTTGACGCCACGGTTGACGACCAGGGGGTAGCGTGAGTGCATGGCGGTCGTCACCAACTCTACCGTGCTTGTAAACGCATCTGCCAAATTTAGTCACTACTACTCCACCCGTGGGATTTATCAGTGCATCCATTCCGTCTGCTGACTTGCGGGATTCCGCTGCTGTAGTCCATGCATTAATTCAGACTTATTCAATTTTCTGCAGTCGCACAATTCGCGTTTTGGATGTTTTTGATACTTGTAACGGGGAAGTTGAGGACTGGGAAGATATCGATGGGTTTGAAATGTCAATGTGAATTATTGATCATTATACTTGCCAAATACATTCGTAATGTCAGGAGCTGTGCCTTTTTGACCCCGGAGTCTGCTCGTATTGCAAACACGCAGCGTCCTGTGCAGTGTGTTGTGGGTCGGAGTGCCGACGAGCAGTGGCGTAACCAGACGTTTTCATTTGGGGTGGAGTTTGGGGGTGGGGGGCAAAAGGGGCAAATGGACAATTTTGGGCTGTTTAATGTACGGTACCGAGCCATTCATTTGAGTCTTTTTATCGATTTCATTTGGGGCACAAGGGAGGGGGGCAAGTGTTCTAAGCGGGGTGGAGGGGGGGGGGCAAGTGTTCTAAGCGGGGGGGGGGTGCTCACGCCTCCCGCACCCGTCTTTTTGTAATACGCCACTACGCCACGAAGAGTTCTGCATAAAATCCAGGGTAGAATGTTTCTGTTCTGTACGTTAAAGTTTCAGTTGACGAGTTTCACAAAAACAAATTTAACAGATGGAAAGATTTGAAGTAAGGTATAGTTGAATAATCTCATTAATTACGGCAGTTCTGAATGGTGGCGCACCAGCGGGGCGGGGGGAAGCCCTCCGCCCACGCCCAGAACCATTATCCCCTGCTTCCCGAATGGCATCGAAAACAAAATACATTTATGGATGGTTCAATACAACAAAAGTACCCAAACTGGTTTAACTTTATTTTTGTTTTGATTTGTTTTTATTGATCTTATATACAGGTACCTCACAGAAACGAACATTGAGAGACTGACTCCTGCTGACTTTGTTAATTTGACGCTTCTAAATAGCATGTAAGTATTAAACTACGGTATTTCTTCCTTATAAATGGGCTTCTACAAGTAAACAAAATTGACAGATCTGCTCTGGCTGCTTCCAGTAAACAGTGACGTACCTCAGAAGATCACATGAGTGATTTTTCTTTGATGCATTATAAGGACTATTGTAAATAATTAAATCAAGTTCAATTCAATGTGCAATTAATGACATAGAAGTAAACAAATAGGCCTACGGAACAAACATTTTAATTAATAAGGGTTTATCATCATGGGGCATCATCATTTAAACAAAAATGAGAATTATGTTGATTAAATAAAAACCAACAAATCAGATATTTTAAAATTGTAATAACTTTTTTCTCTTATGAGGATAATGTTCACCTTGAAATGTACCTATGTTTCTCGGTATTTTGAGTAACATCTAAGCCCGTGGAATATTAGAACTATCTCAAAATGAATGCTAAGATTTGCAAAGACAAAGTGCGCGTAGAGGTAGCATCCTCCAACCTTGCCCCGGGGTGCCACGAGCCCTAACTATTCGCTATCACTTGCTGCACCGATCCGCCATGTGCGTGTAGAGCCTCGACTTCACGCTTTGTTTGTATTGTATTTATGTATCTGTCTGGATGAAAGTGTCATTAACGTGGGAGTCCACGTGGAATGCTCGCTCGTCGTTTCTTTTGGCTGGGACCTTCGCCTCAATCAGTCTTTTGTAGGCACTGCTCGCTCGTCGGGTTTTGTTCGGAGGGACCATCAACTTGGCGCAAGCTGATTTGCTAATCGACAGTTCAGGTATTTGATCCTCAAGGTGCCTCTTCAAAGAAGGGATAGAAGTTCCACAGGCTCTTCCAACACTGCACCGCCGTCTTGCATCTGCTGCGTAGCTTTGCTGTGCTACGAAATCAGTTGCAGTCTCGACAAGTTGGGGAAAAATCTCGTGAAGTGCTAGACGTCCAGCTCCTTTCTTGGGGCAGGTACTCTTTCTCCTGTAGTCCCGACCTTTTCGAACTGGTGACGGGGCCTATAAAAGTATACAGGAGGAAAGACAGAATGTTTAAATTTATATATTTAATTATATAAAATATCTGATTGTCTGGAAGTGTATTGGTGTAAGCACACACACACATTGAAACACGCACACATGAAATATGTGTTAAAATGTTTTTAAAAAATCGTCCGCAAATTAATAAAAAAAACAATTATCATTTCAAAATTAACGGCAGATTTTTTTCATGGTTCAACCATGTAGGTAGAAATAGCACGCTGGTGTCAGACAACTCGTCCGTCGGACCTCTCGCCCGTTCGGACAACTCGACGGTTCAGACAACTCGACTTTGAGACATCTCGACGAGTTGTCTGAACCGTCGAGTTGTCCGAACGGTCGAGTTGTCCGACGGACGAGTTGTCTGAACACCTAGCACGTTGAAAGTCAACTTGGTCCGAGAAAGATACAAAAAAAATTCACTTCGTGGTTTAAGGCCTCTCTGTAAAACTTCCTGTATCTTAAAGAAAATACACATACAGATTCAAAACCTCATCAAAATCACGACCGTGATCAAACTATAATTTTTTTATATATAATAATCGAATTGTGTCGACAATTTTTGGGATCAAACAATCTTATCAAAACGGACATTTTGAAAGTTTCGATTTTTAATTTGTTTTTTATACGCACCGTTCCGAGTTCGTAAACGAAGTCGTCCTCATTCTCCTTCTCGCTGAAAAGCCATGAATCATTGGAGTCACTATTCATTGAAGGATCCATCCAAGAATCTACAGAGTCGTCGCTGAAACCATCCATATTTATATATTAAAAATGAAAGTTGAGTTTTTGTAGCAGAACGTCCGATGAGTTTGATGTCAGCTTCCAAAATGGCATCACGCAAGCCCCAAATGCCTTTTTCTTTTTGTTTCCCCGGTCTGTTTCCCGTGGTTTCCCCCATTCTTCCCCGGCGGAGGAAAAGTCCTCCCCAGCTGCGAAGCGGGCTATTTGATGCGGTGAGATCCCACAGCCTCAATGAGTCCGCCACCCCAACCAACGCATCTCACCCTCTTTGAAAGCGGGGCGTTTGATTTCTTGATTGCTGGAAAAAAAGCTTTAAAACTCTCACTCGAAGCATCGAAGCGTCCCGATTTGAAATTGCAACCTTTCCACTTGTTGGCGCAACCTCTTTCAAACAACCCATACAGTCATTTCACGTCATCAGAATTTTCGAAAGATACAAGAGTTGTTTCCAGGCTTCAAGTTGAGTCCCCCCGGTTGTGCCATGAATCCAGCAACGTGTAAGTATATCAACAAGTATTGTTTAATAACTGAGTAATCATTAGTATGCGTTGTGTTTTTTTTTTCAAAATTATTCAAGGACAATACTGAACAGGACAATAATTGTACTAAAATATAAGCATTGAGTATATCTTTTGAAGATTGAACCACGATTTTAGTTTTACTGCAAGAATCTTGAATACTAAACATTTTGTCAGTATTAAACTCGGGCGATGCAGGATCCAGAGAGTTATACACTTCCGTATAAATTAATTTGTAAAAACTACTGTGAAAGAACTATGTGCATCAATGTTTAACTCTTCGTGACACCATAAAAAAAAAATCACACACTTATGCCATCAGGCACTTTTCATGTGTCCGTTTGATATTTTGCGTGTAATACGTGTTTTTTGAGAACACAATCATGTTTAAATCGCACAAACTATTGGATATAGACCCTTGTGACTAAATAAAATAAATTCAAGCAAAATTTCCATTGAACTCAGCCCACAAGTGTCTCTAAGCCATTTGTTTGAATGAAACCCTCGTGTTTGATGAGTCAGCAAAAACATCATAATTTCTTACATTTCTTACATTTTCCAAGGGAATACCGGGAGAACTGGTCATTGGTGGATTTTTTTGGTGTGAAATCAACCCCGATGGTAACAAGACAATTGGCATGCTATTTGGCTAGGTGTAGTTGAGGAACCTTACATTTTTTAAATACAAATAAAATGGCGGAGTAATTACTTTTTAATTAAAAACGGACACCTGAAAAGTGCCTGATGGCTTAATCGAGGGTTAAGAGTTGAAAAGGGGAGCGACGTTAACATCATCAAAGTATTAAGGCGCGATAAAAGTGTAAGAAAAAACGTATGTCCAATTTTTAAAATGATTTTCTTTCTTATTTTATTTTAGCAAAAAGGCAGAAGACGTATTGTCCGTCATCTGACAGTGAAGAAGACGAAACCCCACTTGCTTCCATTGCAAAAAGCCGTGTCCCTGCCCCGAGCTTGGCAGGCATTCAATCCAGTCTTGACAGCGTGCGGCAGCTTCTGTTGGAAGTCAAGGAAGAGCAGCGCCAGCAAAAGGAAGAGCAGCGATGACAAGCTCGTCAAATTGAGGACATCTGCCATCAGCAAGATTCTCAGGCTGAATACTGCGAAAGTATAAGGCAGGAACTGAAAAACATCATGGCTGTATCTTCAAACACATACGGCCTTGTAAAAGGCCGTATCCAGCGTAAGGACCGACTGACCGAAGCCCACAACCTGCAAAGAGAGGAACAAGCCCAAGCCGTGAACTGCCATAGACAACCTCAGATGGCTCAGCCCGCTGACGTGGCCCAGCCCGCTGACCTGGCCCGGGCCGCTGACCGGCCACTAATGCCAAAAAATGGATGTAGTTGACGGCCACGTGCTGATTCCAGTACGTCACGACGACATCGGCCCGGATGAGGTGCACGACCCTATCGATATCGCCCAGACCGAGTACGATGAGTGCTACGGCGCAGAAACAACACGGCCTACTCCTTCGTACGGGCATTGCTGCCATATGCTTTTGCACCAGAAGTTTTGAAGAGATCGAACTTTGAGGGAAATCTTGTCTTGACCAAACAAGGAACCGTTCAGAAGGACAAACTCAATCGCCGTATAGTTATGTCTTTGCTTCATCATGCTTAATTAGAATTCCCTGGGCAAGTGTTTGAAAGGAAAGCATACAGCAAGATTAGAAGAGTAATTAATGAAAAATGTCGGCACACTAAAATTTAATTTTCGTGAAGGTTTTGTGCTCATCACTAAGGGTAAACTAATTATCAAGGGGAATTTTTCCGATTTCAAGTTGTGTTTGTGCCATTAATTTAAGAATTTTTTTTGTAAAACACCACAGAATGTAATTGTAGTTCTTTCCGGTCAAATAAAATGCCATTGATTATAGAAACACATGTTCACGTTTGTTGTTATTGATTGTAACTTTCTTTATGAAACAGAGATACGGTTAATTGTAAAATTGAGGAGTTTTAGATTGATTGATCGAAGATAAGATTGATTATTTGGAAATGAGATTAATTGTAAAGCTTTATGAAACACCCCAAGGTTATTCAACAAAATCAGTGAACGATCTCCAATGTAGAGCACAGCAAATCAAATGTAGCAGTTGTTACTCAAAATCATCATTTTTTTGTGTTACTACTCAATTATGATTCAGCGTATACAAAAAATGTATAGCCTAAACGTTTGCTATGCAAATTTGCTTAAATAAATCGTTCCCTATACAAAACGTAGACACACCAAATTTATAACGGTTTATCAATTTTTGAAAATTTTTAACAAAAAAAGCCTACAGAATTTTCTTAGTCTAAAAAAAGAATAAGTAAAACAATTTCAATAACTTAAGTGAAATCAAACCTACAATTTGAGTAAAAGACAGTGTTGTGAAAAAAGAGAGAAATATCAACTTATGAGGCAGACACGGCTGATAGTGATACATTAATATTATCATTCTAAAAAGGATAAGCAAAGAGGGCGCACCTTAGCGTGCCCCCTTCTTGTAATACGCACGGAAATGTATCAACACGTCAGTGCACATGACTTGTTGTAGAGAAATTGGGAGCGAAACCATTCCGGCTGTTTCAAACAACTTATTCAGTCTGGAGTCGCGGGCAGTAATACTATAATCCTTTAATTGCCAGCAACTTGACAAAGGACCAGTCCAGCCTTTTGTTGCTGCCCCTGGCCAGTCCAGACCCAACAACCATTGTGTTGAGGTAGTGAAGGTTTAATGAGCAAAGGTGAGCAAATTTGACCCTTGGTAATGCGGGTTATTCATGACACCAGTCATTTCTATTGTAAAAGCCTTCACAGCGGCGGGCCGCCAGATTCGGCCTAGCTCTCGGGCGGTTAAATTGATACGTGCTCCCTTACCATGACAATGCAGAGTTATATAATGCTTCCCCGCTGTCCCCAGTACGAGGCTCTACATGCAAATGGCTGACCGTGCAAGGGGCGAATACACTTCTGATAATATGGTCGTTTCCGAATCAAGCGACTTCGGCTGCGGCTATGTCGTTGGCTGCGGCAACAAGCGACCAAACCATAGCCACTGCTGACGTCATCAACTTGGACACGACCGCCTTGGGCAGTTTTTTCTTGTTCTTGGAATCGAACTAATGAAAGTGTGCACCTGCACCCTCAATGCAAAGTCACATTTACATGGATTGACTGAAATGTGGCTAACGGGCAGGTTAGAAAATTGCAGACTGAGAAATGGGTTACGAGAACATTTATGAGATAAGCGAATGCACTTATTTATTATCAGTTCTTGATTATTTATGCTTATTTGTACTAATTTTACTCCAAGAATTATGACAGACAATGAGAAACTGAGGACCATTGAGCCAGGGACGTTCGATAACTTAATCGAAGTAACACGAATGTAAGTATATGGTCTTTCTCAACATCATTCTCTTCAAAAGTTTAATTTGATAACTCCATCTCTTGATTTGCTGGATTTAGCGGGTTGCATTCGGTTTACAGTTTCATTACAATGGTCAGAGTTGACCCAGAAAAGCTTTTGTACATTCATAACAAATTAAAAAAACAGGGTTTGCCGGTCAGTTGCAGCACAATTTCTTTCAAGGTCGCTATCATGCATTCAATTCACGCATTTTTCCCTAACTCAATCAAACTAGGCTTTTCTATTTAGCTGCTATTGCATTTAATTTTGTTTTCGAGCACACATGATTTGTTCTCCTCATTCAGGTTCGTTTTTAGTCATTCTTTTTCATTTATCTGCGTTCAAACCTACAATTCCACCACCCATCCATTGAATTTCTACTACTTCCTATTTACAATTGATAAAATTGAATGATTGACCAGCCTCTTGTTGCCGGCGTTTGCGAAATTAAATGGTCTTTGCGACCCTAATGAATTTGAATCATCGTATGTGACTCGTGCTTAACTGTGTAAGTTTAATTATTCCCTTTTAACTGTTCAATGGTGATGTGACGGAGAATTCATTTGAATTGAATGAGCCAGGTGTTTAAAACTGAATGAGTTTTAATAGGTTGACACTATTCTGGATCTTGCTATTTAACCAGGCCACTGTTTGTATGCAATTGATGCTCAAATTGGTATGCAAATTGGGCCTTGCTGGCCGACTATACACGTACTTGTAAGTACATTATTCAACTGCACGCGCAAAGCTACGGCACACCTGTTTTGAGCGCGTAAAAGAATGTGGCTTGAATGCATCCGTTTTAACAGGTGCACATTGTTGTAGCTCCGCACTTGGAGGAGTCGAACGTTGTACAGAACATACACGGGTACCATACGTTATTCTCGAAGGAGCTCTTTTGTATAATACAAAAAAGTATTTATGATTTTCAATCGTTGTGGCCATTCTCATTGGGCAAGTATGAGGCCTTCACGGTACGTTTAGACGGATGTTCAAAAAAGAAACACTACTTAATAATCATTGGAGTCCGGGCCGTGCTGATCCCGTCATCGGTCTACCTGGCCGCGTTCGACCCACAAGGTCTAAGGCCGCCTCCGAATTGTCGGCTACGGTTACGACTACGGCTGGATTGCCCCATTATTATGCGTTGAAGTATATGACGTCTTTAGCAACACCCTCAGCAACAGTCGTAGCCGCAGCTGTAGCCGCCAACTTGGATATTTCCAGGACGTATGAGTGATCAGATACTTCTCTGTGCGGACAGATTAGACGTGTATTGACTACATGCCATGGTATGTAATCAATGAGAATGATTCGCCCGGTTGGTACATGTATTCAAAACTGGTATTCAAACTGAGAACTTAACAGCAAAGGGAATAATAGCTCTACATTTTTGGCAAGAAGTCCGAGTTGATTTTTGTGTACAAAATCAATGTGGATATCTAAAAAAAACAACAACAACAAACAAGCAATCAATGAACTGGTACCAGTTCCCAATTTACCAGCGTCACTAGATGATCTGACCACAGCAGGGAAGGAATACAGTCTTTGGGTTCGTCAGTACCTCAAAAGTGACATAGAAATCTCTTTCGGGTCTTTGTCTGGTCCTAATGAAATGTTGCTTTGGGTCTAATTGTTCGTACCGACTTTAACAGTTTCAAACTGATTTCAATTAATAAATCGTTGAAGAACTTATTCACTGAACAACAACTCTTCGTGATACCAATAGAGGGCGCATCACTGTGTCGTAGCGGGTAAAAGGTTCTAAGCGTCTATTTTGTTTGTTTGTAATACTCGGCTTTCTCTGTCTCCTTACACCAATTAGTGATGTAACTTACTCGCCACTTTTGAAGCGCTTGGACCAAGGTGTTTTTGGATACCTGCCGCACTTGAGTAGTTTGTAAGTATACAAAAACAGAAACAAACACTAACCAAAGACAAAGGTAAAGAGCACCAACTGCAGCTGCAGACTTAAGCCAAAAGAAAATGATCAGACATTAATTTGTTGTAATTAAAAACCAAGTCTTCTATTTTCTCCCTCTTAAGAGCACCACATCATGTGAATGTTTTTGTGAGCTTATAATTGACTTGAACCAATATGAAATTGACCTTGCATTAATTTAGCAAACTTTAAAACAGTGACAAGGTTGAGGATTACAGCCCCTTCATTGTATGTTTTTTATGTACTTTCATGCAAAAATAATATTCCGTTAAAAAAAAAAAGGAATATGGGAAAATGCTAATTTTGCATCTCGAAATCCTGCATATTATGATAGTGATATTCACCTTAGCATTTGTTTTGTCATGATTGAAATGAAGATCAAGAACGAAG
Organism: Pisaster brevispinus; assembly: GCA_023634235.1. Classification (NCBI taxonomy): domain Eukaryota; kingdom Metazoa; phylum Echinodermata; class Asteroidea; order Forcipulatida; family Asteriidae; genus Pisaster; species Pisaster brevispinus. The sequence continues at coordinate 15,128,449 of JAMKCF010000009.1, forward strand.
TGTATAATAGGTTTTAGCTGTCGAAGACAGACGCTGAACTTTCCTTTAATGCAGTAAAACACATTTAAGAAAAGTTTTTGAAAAACTGTTGCTGACATTAACGCTCATAAGACTCTTTAAAAACTGTCGCCGCCACTCTCACGCCAGGTGCACCACTGCTAAGTTCTGCGCTAATCGTCGCACTTTTTACTTTCATCCTTTTTCTTGATATGTTTCTTTTCTTGTTTAGGTCATTTGACAAGTGTGGTTTACAAAGAATACCAAATCTGACGTCACTGGTCAACGAAAACTCTCTTAAGAAACTGTAAGTAAACTTCCGTGGTGCTGCCGAGACTTATTGGTTATTTAGGGCGTCGATAACGAGAGCTCTAGTGTCGTTTGCGCATGCACAGATGATAACTTCTCCGCTCTTAATGTGTGGTGTCCCCCCCCCCCTCCCTGTGAGAGAGAGAGAGAGAGAGAGAAGGTGATTTCTTATTACTTACCTTATGGAGACCGAGAACAAAACAGAAAAGTGAACACTATAGGTCTCCGTAGGGGAATTCTAAGGACCGGGGTGCTCCACAAGGAATTTATGTGTAGTACAAAGTCTATGGGAGGTTCTTAACTACAAAGACAAAGGCAAGAACAAAAGATGTCTCCACAGGGATGTAAAAAATAGAATGGGTGTTTGTGGGTGGGGTGGGGTGGGGGTAAAAAATAACGGTAGCAATAAGTCATGAAGATACCGCCTACATATTCTCACTCCATACTGTTAGCCGTGCATCATCGAGCAAACATTTCAAACAGTGCATTTGGGTAAATAATGCATATTGGGTTGGCAAGCTCAATATATCATTTGGCTTTTGCTTTACACTGATCTTTGATAAGCATTTCAATAAAAAAACACCTAGTTCTAACCCAAAGTCTATAGCCTATATAGTTATGATTGTTATTGTTTTGTAGTAGAACTTCATGAACCCACTCTGTGTATGGGCTAAAATGTAGTTTTGGCAACTCTTATCTTGGTGATACATCGTCAATTCCTGTTTTGTCAGATGATATCAATTCTCATATAACACTAAACAAGAAGAAAAATGCAACGTGAGGCACATTAAGAACCTGTTCCCTCTTCTGCCCTAAGAAGTAAAGGAAATATATTGTCAGAATCCACTTTCATATCTAAGGTATTTTTTTAAAAGAAAACAAATCATCATCCTTTGGAATTACCATTTAGGACAGATTTACGACACTACTCACTTCTGATTCTACGTAAGTGTTAAAGGGACATTGAGAAAAAAGAAAGAAAGCCATAATTATGAGTGAGATATATCTCACGAGTATCACTTAATTGTCATTAGGCATAATGACATATTGTGCTAAGTCGTTATTATGAGACATAAGTATGATTGGACATGCTGATTGGCAGCATATTGCGCCACAGCACCTTGTAAATCATTACATGGTGTTTACGAAAATGAGTAGGTCTCATACTTCAAACGTAGCCCCCAAATACCTTGCAGGTAAATACTTAATGCTGAAGCGCCTTGAGTGTCACTGAGTGACGGATATGAGCGCTATATAAGAAGCCATTATTATAAGTCTTATTAATGACTTGTAGTAAGTCATAAATGAGATGTAAATCATAATTATGACTTTCTTTTTCTTTCTCTACCAAATAACACCTACGTATGACACGACGGTTGCAGTCATTCCTTGATAATAAAAATACCCCTTTCTGTGCTTTCTTTATGTAGAGTATTTTCAAACAACAAGATATACTCGCTGGAGCCGTACAGTTTTAGCACATTCTCCTTCGAAATCTACACACTGTAAGTATGGAGATTTTTAGGATTAGCATAGGAGGATGCGGCGTAGTACCTGTTAAAAAACCCAGTTCCAAATTTGGCCCAATTTAAACATTATAGGTAGGGTCATCGTTTGGTTTTTGCCAACGTAATGCTGATTGATATGCAAAACTGTTAAGAAAGATCCAATGAAAGTCACCTGTGAAAGTTTCAGCGAATACCGTGTCTAGATGCTGAGAAAGCAGCAAAACAAATGTCACGGTAGTTTCACAGGAACGTCGAATCAATCCACGTTTAGCGAGGTGGCAACGGGTACCAACAGCATTTCTGGCTGCAGCATTCGCGAACGGACACCAACCCTCAGAAATCTGAGAAGCGACTCTGCTCAGATTAAAATGTTTAGAACGCGGACACTTCAGACGAAACAATATCAGAGGATGTTTACTATCATTTCCATCTAAATTGTTCAACAAGTAAGTTTCTGAATATAAATGACACAATTTTTCGGGGTTATTTAATACTAAACAATGACCCGACCTCAAGAAACTACACTCCTGCAAAAGCTGAATTATGCATCCATATGATCCCGTATTTGAGACTGAGATTACCGAACCAAAATCGTCTGCAGGTATTTCCTTTTCTTTGAATCATCAACAGACAAGATATTTTATAAACGTATAGTTTCCATTAAAAAAAAAAAACATTGAACACTAATATTTTGAAATAGCTTCTGAAATCCAGGGATTGGAACGTTGATCTTCATCCTTAATCAATTTCACAACGTGTTATCGCAACTTGACCGTTGTCTTCGTTCATTCTGTTTTTGATACACGCAGAAGGTTTTTTTTCATAAAAAGCGTCCGATTTGTTTAATATTAAGTTGGGAGCTCTGTAATGTGTTTTTGGAATACGTTATCAGCAGTGGGAATATTTCAAAATTCCATGGTTTGATGCTCTTGTCTCTCTCTCTTGCCGATAAAGATTTTACTGCGAGCCGTTTCTCTAAAATATCGATTTTTGGTGGCACTGTTTTTCTAGGAATGTCTTTGAGAGGCGTGGCTAGTGATGCCTCCCTTTACTTACATGGAAAGTCTCGCGCGTATTCGAACTGTTGGGGACCACGTTGCTCCCAGGTACATTGCATTAACGCGTGAAGGAAACAAACTCGCGCACTTTAACGGGTCCCAACTGTTCGAATGCGTGCGAGACTTGCACAATATATTGGGGTTGCATTTGAAATTGTGTACAACGGCCACAGTACGAAAATAAATAATGTAAAAAAAAATTTAAATTAGTTTTAATCCGACCAGACACAGTCAAACCCTCCCGAGGAATGTAAAAAATAATAATAATACTAATACAAATAATAAAAGGGAAAAAACCTCTCTGTCGATTTAATTCTGTACGCAGTCTGAAACAGAAAAAGAAGAACATCATTTATTATTTTATGCCTTATTTGTCAAACATCCCTTGTTGTAGCTTTCAGGGGGAAATGTACACGTGGCAAACAGTGAACATTTAAAATAAATAGATTCATAAATACCCCGGTGTAGGTAATCCTATCGGTTGAAAGGTGGTCATGTGATCATGTTCAACTTGAGCCCCAAAAGTTTCACAGAGCTAATTATTAAAGGCAGGGCACACTGATAGTAATTGTCGAAGACCAGTGTCATCAATCGGTGTATTCCAACATTATACATCAAATAACAAACCTGTGAAAATTTGGGCTCAGTTGATCATCGAAGTTGCAAGAAAATAAAAAAGGAAAACACCCTCTTGTTGCATGAACAGAAAAAAATGTTGTGTTGTCAAATGCAAGAGAAAGACTTCATGCCTGAAGCCTTTCTCAGATTCAAATTGTGGGGTGTAAATTTACCTCTTTCTCTAAAACTTACTTCAAAGGGGGTCAATACATACATTACTCCAAAGGGGGTCAATTCTCACAATGTTTTATAATAGCAACAGCTCTCCCGTGCTTTTTACCAAGTAAGTTTTTATGGCTATTAACTTGTGTAGTAACTACCAAAAGTACACCCTGCCTTTAAGAACTTAAAATAGATAAGCGCAACAAAATTATGCTTACCAGAATAAGGTTTCCCAAAATACAATGTCGCTTTTACAACCTGTGACCGGTTCCCTGCATTTTTTAGCTTAGCAGAAAATGTTTAAGCAGTGCTTTGTTTTGTTTTGTGTTCCCTTAACACCATGCATTACCGTTTAAAGCAGCAGGCCATTAATGAACTTTAAAGTAATACATGTAGTTGCGTATACTGACACAACGGAAAACATTCTCTGATCGTTTCCTTTTCTCATAAATATTTTCTATTAATTCCAGAACCCTCTCAGGAAATGACATCTCGACAGTTCCGGGCAGGGTGTTCGCCGACGCTAAAATCACGGTCTTGTAAGTACGGCCCAAAGGCAATTTTACTTTCCGGGTCAATTTACATGCTGACAGGTGGTTAAACGGGCCTAACGATTTTGAAACCGATCGGATGTCCGTTCTGAGATCAGTCTATCACAGTTGATGGCGAGTCTTGAGCAAGTGACGTCATCGGCGGATGCAATAATTGTTGCTGATATCACCTGCCCGTATGTAGTCTTAGGCGTCTGGTGAAATAGTGTCTTCGTCTAAAATTGCGTAAAATTTAAAATATTAAACCTGTCTTTTCTATCTCCATACTGAAAACCCAATTTAGTGTTAGTTTCAGTCAATGTTTCTTCCAAATGACAAAATAGTATCCAATCCAGTTGGGGTAGTTTGGGTACAGTATTTGTCTTTTGTTCGAGTTTGGATAAAAGTATAAAATTTGTAAAAATTAATTTCACCCTGTGCACCAATGTGTGATAAACACTGTGTTGTACAGTGCTTTCCGAGTCCCGTGGGCACAAACTTTCCACAGGTTATACAGGGGGCCGGATTCGAACTCACGACCCCAGCATTCTGGCATAAGTGTCTTAACCACTAGAAACAGAGCGTGCTTGGTGTCTAGAGGAAGGTTCGAATCCTGTAATTAGAGGAAGATAGCACTGACTGGCATCTCGACACCGGAATACTGAACGTTTTACTGTTTTAAAAATCTTGTCTAGAATGCATGCGTCGTGGTCCGAATCCCGCCCGTGTTTCTCCACGGGACACAGAAAGCGCTGAGTGTTAACCCAATTCACCTGACGTCATCATCACTTAAGTTGTGCCAATTTAGGAGTCAATGTCCCCGCCGTGTTATACAGTGTTTATTGGAATTTAATATAGACCATGTATCCTGTGACATCACGTATTTGAAAAAGAGCCATAGAGCCTAGACTTCCTGCAGGCACAGTTTGTACACAGCTCAATGGAAGAACATGGAGATTGCAGTGTCTGTTTTTTTATCAACTTTTGATAATATGAAGTAAAGGGGCACTTGTCAAAAATTCCCAAATTACCAGTGCATTATATTGCCTGCCATAAAGGCCCCGGGATGCACAATGTCACTCTTTTTGTAAACAAAGTTACACATTTACACACTTACCAAAATTAACGTAATTTGACTCCCAAAATGGCGGGCTTAGTAGACGGTAGCCTCGTGTGACGTTTGTACAGGGTGTCAAAATAGTGCGTATTATACACACACCGGTGAAAATGGTAAAACCCCCAAACATATTCTTTATCCCCAATGCAACTATTACATCGATACAAGTCTACATTGTTGTTTTAGTTGTTGCAGTATTTGGAGAAAAGTTGGGTGGTCGGGTCGGGTTGATGTAGTGGTATCTTTCCTCGCCTTCCACCTACAGGACCCCGGTTCGAATCACGCCGGGGGCACTACGTGGATTGGGTTTCAGTCCTTACCTGACTGCATGGGTTTTCCCTGGAATACTTCTCTGGGGTTTTCTTCCCACATCTAATACTGAAACTTTCTTCGTTGTCTTCTCTCCTTTGGGTTCTTGGCTATAGTACAGTGATTAAGTTCGCTTATCTGAGAGTCCTTGGCTTCACAGCCAAAATCAAATAAAAAGAAAAGAATTCAACAATATTGTTTATTGAACTTGTTATTACTCTTGTTAACTTTTTTTGCATACAGAATCTTGTCCAACAATCCAATTTCTGAGGTGGATGACAACATGTTTGACGGCATCGATGGACTACGAGAGGTGTAAGTTTTAGTCAGTTACATCTTCGAATTAAAACCAATTTAATAGCCAAAATGCAACAAACCTTTTGCATTCACCAACTTTCCCATAAGCATCATAATGAAAGTTCGATATTAAAAGTTGTAGGTGATAAACATTGAAAGAAATTGAGCAAAATAAATATTCACCTCATTGTATCTAAATAAAAGTCCAGTCAAAAATTTAGTGAAAACCAGGAAAGAGTTAGCCACAAGCAATTCTATTTTTACAAATTAAAAAGTACAACTGAACAAAGCTTAGAAAAACTAAACAATTATGTAAAACGATGTAAAAAGAAGATACCAACCATATAAAATGCCATTGGGGGAAATTAAGTATGGAAAGAGATGGTGTGTTTTAAAAAAACCACGTTATTTCGTATGCAGTGCTGACTAAAGAAGTGAAACTTACACGTAATCTTCAAGACCAAAAGAACAAATAGGCCTATGTTATTATATTGTAACTTTTGAAAATGAAGTAACATAAAGATTGGTTTCTTTTTGTAAAGGTATCTGTCTGACACCAGCATCAGCAAGCTGCCGACCAAGGGCTTGAAAGACATTACTTTGTTGGACATCCAAAACACACCAAATCTCAAGCATTTCCCGCCACTATTTCGTTTCCAGAGCATCAGCACCGCTAAATTGCACTACTTCAGCCACTGCTGCGCCTTCTACTATAACACCACAGAGAACACACACATGGCTAAAATGCACAACATCACCGAGACGGTGGATGATGTTGATTGTCCAACAAGTACAAGCCAGCCGGTGCGTTCTGCTTCGCCCTTCGAGTTTTTAGACAACCGAGAGGCGTCTATACCGAGGGGCAGCAGAGAGGTGGTGGACGAGTACGTCCAGAGCGCTGTTGTCCCCCCAAACAAGGAATCCTCGTTGGGCCATTCTTTCTTCATTCCCGTAAACAACGAGTCGCTGATGGCCGTCACTGGTGAACCGTTTAATGGCCCCTTCGGCGCCGACGACACGTCGGATATGGGATTTCGTGATGAGGTGGTAGATCCGCACGTGACGCATGTCATTATTGGTAGCACCTGTCACGACATAGTGCCCAAGAACTACTCCAAAGTAAACTGTTCACCTCTACCCGATCCATTCAATCCCTGCTCTGACGTCATGGGGTACCCATTTTTACGGGTTATAGTCTGGTTCATTGCGAGTACGGCTATGATAGGCAACCTCGTGGTGATGGTAGTTTTGATAGCGTACAGGCATAAGATGACCGTCCCTAAGTTTCTCATGTGCAACTTGGCATTTGCCGATTTCTGCATGGGTATTTACCTACTGATGGTTGCTGCTGTAGACGTGCGTACTCTTGGTGCCTACTTCAACTACGCCATAGACTGGCAGTTCGGTGCAGGCTGCAAGATAGCCGGATTCATATCAGTCTTCTCAAGCGAGTTGTCTGTTTTTACCCTAACTGTCCTGACGATCGAGCGTTGGTACACAATTATTTATGCGATAGACTTAAACAAACGCATTCGATTACGACAGGCTGGTCGTATCTTGATAGGTGGATGGTTCTTTGGTGTGGCCATAGCCTCGTTGCCGTTTATGGGTGTGGCTGGGTATGGCGTTACGAGCATGTGTCTGCCCTTCTACGTCAGGAAAACAGACAGCGCAGCCGCGGTTGCCTACGTCATTTTTATTTTGTTGTTTAACGCACTGGCCTTCATAGTCATTTGTGCATGTTACATCAAGATGTACGTCACGGTAAGGAATCCACATTCTGCCATGCAGAGGAAAGATTCTAAAGTAGCCAAGAGAATGGCGGTCCTCATCTTTACTGATCTGGCATGCTGGGCTCCAATCGCCATCAACGGCCTCTCGTCAATATTTGGAGGCAGGGACGCCTTTCTCACCACCGACCAAACTAAAGTCTTCATTGTCTTGTTCTATCCAATCAACTCCTGCGCCAATCCCTTCCTGTATGCTATCTTCACCAGAGCGTTTCGACGTGATTTGTTCCTCCTGTTGGCTAAGCACGGCATGTGCGAGAAACGCGCCATGAAGTACCGGCCGACGTATACCAGCAGCCCCCGCTCAATGTCCCAGGTAAACTCCACTACGATGCGTGACGTGGGCCTGAAGGGATCCCACAGAGGTTCATCGGCGTCTGTCATGACGCAGATTACCAGCGACGCTCGCCCGTCTATGGTGTCTTTCGACAAGGAGAGCCCGGATAACAGCCCTAAAATGAACATTGAGCTTCAATTTGTAGTCACTCCGGGCTCCTCACTTCAAAACCAAGCCCCAGAGGAAACCAGCAGTTCAAACCAGTTGGAGGTCTCCCCGTCACCAAATACAAGCAGTAAGGCAGGTGGCCTCAAGAAATTAAACGAATACTCCTACATATTGGATGGGTTACCACCAGTACCGGAAGAGCATAACAGTGACCGTCTGGAGTCTGCTTCTAAGCCCTTTCAGCGGTCATGCCAGACCGAGCTGGACGACAATCTCAACCCGCGTCGACCGGGCAATCCGCGTATCGTCGAGCACCGCGTGTCTGACAACTATGACGACATGGATACGGTCAACCGTGAAAGCTCTTCATTGCTGTCGCACGTAGCTGGCAACGGAGACGTGGAAGCAGCGTTATCAAATGGTAATCGGACAGACAGTGGCATCCAATCAGTGACAAGCACGCCAAATGACCATGACGTCAATTCCAAGTTAATACAGATAAATCTAACAAAAGCGGATGACGTCGAAACTACTCTATAAACTATACGTGTATATAGGACGACAGCCCCGACGAAAGCCATGCCAAAGAACTATTTGCTGATTATCTTCAAACGACTACCTGAAAATCACGAAATGCACGAAATCTGGTACTTATTGGTGGTTAATGAAATCACGTGCAGACTTAAACATCAAGAGATTTCAATGACTTGGAACCCAATGCAACATCTTCAAAGGAACTCTTGAGCTTCAAACTGAATTAGACATGATAATAGTTGCTTATCTTTGAGTCAGTTTTGAAGAAGAAAAAAAGAGTAAACATTTTCAAAAAACCCGGCTTCATTTGTTTTCCTCGTGCATGTGGATTTAGAGCAACTCCAGTGATTTAGGACCGAACAATGATTTTCAAAGCATAGTTCACTGGCGATGTCAAGATGACTCTAATCAAGGAGTATTCACCTTTGTTTTTTGCCCCTTTAATCCCAATGTCACTGAATAGAGACTGGGGCGGGGAGGGGGCAGTCTTACTACCTTTGGTATAACTATTCCCATTGCTACTAGTTACGACATGGTTACATGGACAATTAAACAAAGTTGCAGCAGCATGGTAACAATAAATTGCATTTTGGGAATTCAATCGAAGAAAGTATAATGCTCTTTTAGGTCATAAATCTAACAGCGCAGTCTAGGTGCTGCCTACAAAAATATCGGCAGTTAACAGCTACAGCAACACTTTTAATATTACGTACATTTACAGCCACTTGAGGGCGCTCTATTTTCACAGCGTTTATTGAAGTATATAATCTCGATTTTTAAATAGGTACACTTTGCATTCCTTCTATCCATCAGCCATCAATGCTACTGGTCTTATAGCTGGAGTTACGGATGATCGAACACTGATCAGTTTTAAATACCATGTTGTTGTAATATAGCACTTCGTTGTACAAAATAATGTTTGCGACTACAATTTTTCAATTCTCAATTCATTTGTTGAAGGTTTGTGTGAGATGGTCTGCTCACCATAAAGGGATTCGAGGTATCATAAAACGTACTCTCAGCTGTGTCTTTCTATATATGCTGTTTGATATCTAATTACTACATTTTTTGTTAATCATAAATTAATAATGTGACATTAATGGGCAATTAACAAGACGAGAACTTTTTGTAAAGTTCATGTTTTTGAACGAAGTATATAGGCTTAGGCCAACCAGGCATAGGACAAAATCAAGGAGCGACCATCTGTGGTATACAAAACGTTTAAAAACTTTGTGTGTTCCTGGTCCCTTTTGAAATGTTATGTCCGTTGTTCAGTCAAATGAAACCAAGGTGATCCGATTTGTTTGTGCGGGGTTTGTAAATATTTTGTGACGTAAGGCTATTCAATTTATACATAACACTTTGCTGTATTTTTAATCTGTATCAGATTCAATGCATGAGTGACAATGTTTTTTTCTAAATACTTCGGGTTTTCCCGCTCATTTTTCGGCCAATTACGCGGCCAATTTTAACGTCTATACTGAACGTGGCCTTTTCTTCATATATTTAAAGGTATAAAAATGATTCACTTATCGTATGGGAATCATGTTCCTTATGTTCTTCGACAACGATTGCTATAAGTATAACTACAAACTGAAGAATCCAGAAACTAGAAACTGCTAGAAAACGCAGTGGTAGAACCGCAGCCAAACATGCCCAAATGTCTATCTTGAATAGAATGATAATAATCAATTCGCATGCATCAACATGAAATTGAATGACGGTTTCAACTGAAGAGGCAAAATCTACTTGAATACGAATGCATGGAAGTGCAATTGGCCGCTCATTTGCCGAAAAATGACCGGGGAAAACCTTTATTATCAAGTTATTCTTCTTCTTCTTTTTCTTATAGTGCTGTAATTATTGTCGAACAAACCTTTGTGACGATTTCATTTATTTCTTCCAACAAAACGAGTCTGTCACAGACAATTTGAAGAGAATAGTGGGTTAAGTTTGTGAGCTTGGCCTAAACATAAGTACTAGCAAAAACACGTGCAACAACCACAAAGAAAACAAGAAGACGTAGATTTTTTTTTTTTTTTTACACCATACAGCAATCCCTTTCGGAAGAGCTTGCGGTTATGATAAAATGAGCAGCTTGGTTGTTCCAATTTTTTGACTAGTGTATTTTAGCCGTCGCCTGTCTGAAAGGGGCCGATTCCTCAAAGAGCTCAGATTAATCTTAAATGTGTATCAATCTTAATTGAAAGATAGAATTAGCTGTTGCAAACTGCTTTACCAACCAAAATGACTATGGTATAAATGCAAAAAAAAGATAGTGGCCTGACGTTTCGACCCTAGCAGAGTCTTTCTCGAAGGCTAAAAAATGCAATCTTATTTGCTAAGCAATCTTAGTTGCTAAGCAAAGTGTGACGTCACGATACACATTGCCATGGCAATACTGACAACTTATCTTAAGATGAATTTTTGTGAAATCGAGCGCAAATCAAGTGCAAGGACGAAGTTAAGTAAATATCTAAATCCATAATGCCGAGCCTCAAATCCTACAAAGAGTAGATTTTCTATAACTGAGCGACTACTTAGACTAGGAGCGATATCAGGCAACAGGAAATGAATAAGTGACGAGTTTATAAACTGCCGCAATGATGAAATCAATTTAAAAGATTCAGTAGAAATTTAGCATCCTTAGGTTATAGCGGTATTAATAGTTATATAACGAGTTGAAAAGACGCTTTAGACGTTGTACTTGTGGCTAGCTCTCTGTCAGCAGACTGAATGTTAGATATGTTGTAAAGGAAAGGTACTGTCAGAGTCAGACATTTTAAAATCTGCGCAAGAATGAAATGAGTTGGCCCAACGTTTGAATTGCTTTTAGAAATAAATAAACAACAGCTGCAAAAGCAAACACTTTTAACTCATTTATGTGTGTTTAAATATTCGAAACCAAATTGTATACCACCAATTTGTACCAACAATAACTGTTTTTATAGTGAAAAAGTGCGTCGCCTGGTTTTTTTTTCCCTACTAATTATTAGGCTAGTTACAAAGCTTATTTAAATGTTGAATAATATTTTCAGAGTCAATGAAATAATGAAATTTTAATAGTGGGGTATTTTTTCAACGATGAGTGGTTTAAAAATACTCCTAAAATTATTCCTCTCTGAAGGTTTGCGGTAACACCATTACTTGAAAGAGCATTCTCTCAATAAATTGCTGTGGTTCTGAAAAGAACCGGCGATGTTCCAACTCGACGTTTCGACCAAATTCAGAATTTTCCCCAACTGACGTCCATGTTAGCATTACACCCTACGTAATGGTTGCACAAACTCGGGCGTGATTGGCAAATGGGGTTTCTTTAAAAAGAGAAAGCATCCTCTTTCAAAGTTTTAATTTGTTTCAATGTTAATTTTTAACAACTTATTTGTATTAAACAAATTGAAATTGTGTTTGTAACAAATTGCTATGGGTATCATCATTTTCAAGAATCGTGTAAATAGAACTTTTAAATAATATTTTATTTCTCAGAAAAATGGAGTTATCGTTCGAGTTGTTATCTCGTTTTCGATACACGGGAGACTTGCACACAAGAGATTGATGCCAATTTAGAGGCTAAATAATCCATACATTAACCTTTTCGGGCAAATCACGAGCGATGGCTTTTTAGGTTATCTGTAAATCCCTCTTAGACTAACTGTAAATTAGTAAGAACATGTATATATTGTATTTACGTTTGTGTAAATATTCGAAAACAAATGTGAACATTTTAATTTCAGTATATATTATATTTCACAGATAAAGCACACTTGTAAATTATGAACAATAAATGCACACGTCGTAAAAGGTTTCTGAGAATTGACCATATTTTATCATCATGCTAGTTAACTTATCAGCGGGTTATGAACAAAATAGTTTGGTTCATAGTTAGAATATTATGTATTTGGTACATGTATCTTGAAATGTTGTCATTTTGGGTTGAAAAAGAAAAATTAACTAGAGCGGGATTTAAACCTGCTTCCTGGTCCTTTTTACAGATAATTGACAAAATAGAAAGACTGCCAACATTAGAGCTAGGTAGCTCAGTTGGGTAGAGCGCACGTTAATCCGGCGGTCTAAGGTACGATCCCGCTCTAATCAACTGTTCAACTCCAAGATTTTAAAAAATTTGTCCAACCAGTTTCTCTTGTGGTTTATTGATATTTTAAATATTATCCTTACATTAATGTATAAGCAAGAAACCATATACATGTACACAAAACGGGCCCAATTTCATAATGTTGTTTACCATAAAGCAAATTTAAATAGCAAGTAAATGTGCGTAAGCAAGACTGTATTTCTTAAACGATTAAGAATATGACAGTTTATGTGCGCTTCCACAATGTTTTGTTTTGTTTTGTCACATCCCCGTGAGTTTAAAGGCAACGTTATAGATTGGTAATAGTCCAAAAATAAATTACCATTAAAATTTACTCGATGAAAAGCACTGCAGCGACAAGGGACCGACTGGCCGCGCTGGAAGTCGAAAGGTCGACTGTTGTCTTGATTTCAGACGTTGATCTTGCCCTGAGCCGAACCTAATGCAAATATATAATGGTAAGCTCGCCTGTCTAAAACCAAATTTTATTTGGGTCGACCTAGAGTCGCTCCTAATCTATTTGGTTCGGTGCGACTCGATGGAGCGCCTGCTCAACCGGGTGTAAACTATTTTGAGAAAGGATACCATTCGACGTATGGTTTGGAGGATTTTTTAACCCAAAACATTTGAATCAGGACCCGTAGTTCTGAGGGTTGGTGTCCGCTCGCCAATGCTGCAATCAGAGATATGGTTGGTACCCGCCGTCATCTCGCTAAAAGTGGATGGATTCGACGTTCGTTTGAAAATACGTGACCGATTTATTCTGGGTTTTTTTTTCAGTAACAAGACACTGTATTTAGCTGTAACTTTCACAGGTGACTTTTATTGTATCTTTCTTTATAATTTCATAATATAATGAAATATAATGAAATATAATATAATATAATTTCATAATATAATTCTTTTATAATTTCACCTTTCTGGATACTCTTTCTTAATACTTTGCTCCTCCTTTTGCTATAAATGGATATGTTTGTGTTTGTTCTTGTTTATGCCTCTGACGAAGGTCCGGATTGGATCGAAAGCTAAGGCCATCTCCCCTACTAATTTTCTTTATAATTTCAAATATAAATCCATACTACGTTGACACAAACCAACCTATGACCCTACCTTTGAACATTGTATCGATATACTCCTGATCATCAGGCCTTTGGCATTCCTGAAACCGTCTGAAATGTTTCTGAGTGTGCCGCACCAAAATGTGTGCCACGTTGCTTCACCGTAGCATAAACCATTTACTCCTGGGTGATGAGAAGTAATTATGTTAAAGTGGCCGTTCAAAACCCAATTCTACCCAATTTCATAGAGCTGCGTAACTAAGCACCAGTGGCGTAACTTGGGAACAAGGGGCACGTGCCCTGTGCTCCCGTGCTCCCGTGCCCTGACACCCCCCCATCGAAATAGAACTTTTGAGATCAAACTTTCAGAGTAAAATTTCATATTTTATAAGCTTTAATGTGATAAATTCTAAGTTTTTAAAACTATTTGTACACTTACACCAAGACAATGTGTTTTTTACACATACGTCAGATTATTTTATAAAAATTATAAATGACTCAAGGGTACTGAAAAGGGGCTCGTTTGAAAGACATGCAAACAGATAGGCCTACGTCCGTTTTAATTGACCAAAAGTTCCCCCTAGAAAAAGATGGTGCACCCCCTTGAACCCCACGATAACATTTTAACCTAGTTCCAGCGCTGCTAGCACAAACAAAATATTGCTTGTCGGAATACGGTTAATAGCCACAATAGCATATGTCACATGAACCATCTTTAACTAGCCGGTACCCTACTCAGTTTTGCTGAGATATTATTGAGCACAATTTTTATGTTAAAATAATTCCTTGAAATTAGGTCCTGGATTAAAAGCCCACAGTCAGATGCCTCATCAGACATGCATCAGTGCTCGAGTTCTGAGTTCGATGCTCTAGACGTTTCGGCCACAACCCATAAAATAATTATGCACAACACACTACATTGAGCAACTTCCCTTATAGCATACCAAAGTTCTACATAAAATGTATCAGTTGCTACTAAGAATCAGCATTTTCTCACTTGGTACTTGCATTATGAAGGCCCTAGCATTCAGTGTGAACAAAACATGTTCAGCGAGTTGCTATGCAAATTAGTTTGTCTGATGAAATAACTGTAAACATTACATGCATTTTAAAGGTTGAAACTACACTTTTCATTTTTGTCATAAACCTAAAGCTTGAAGTTAACTATAGTGAAATTGGCTGTAGACCTCTTTTCATATGGGAGCGGCCATCTATTAAAGGCAGGGTACACTTTTGGTAAATGTCAAACACCAGTATCTTCACTTGGTGAATCCCAAGATATGCATAAAATAACAAACCTGTGAAAATTTGGGCTCAATCATCGGTCATCGAAGTGGCAAGAACAAAACGTATGAAAAACACCCTTGTTGCATAGAATTGTGTGCTTTCATATGCTTAAAAAAGGCTTCATGCCTGATAAAGCCGTTCTCAGGTTCACATTTTGGGGGTGAAAATTCACCTCTTTCTCTAAAACTACACTACTTCAAAGGGGTCATTTCTAATAACAATGTTTATACTATCAACAGCTCTCCAGTGCTCTTTACTAAGTAAGTTATTATGGTCATTAAATTGTGGAGTAGTTATCAAGAGTAGATCTTGCCTTTAAAGGGGTGCTTAGAGGGCGCTTCCGAATCAAGTGGCTTTGGCTACGGCTATGCCATGGCTGTTGGCTGCAGTGACAATGGGCGTTTTCATCCATCCAGCCGTATATAGTCGCTGCCAAAGCCGTCAATTCGAACACGACCTTCAAGCCGAGACTAGGAGACAAAATAGTCTGGGACCTTTTAATATAATGAGAAACAGTAATTGCTTATGCACTCAGGGCACACGACAACATTGTAACACTATACTACTAGTCTTTGCAACGTCACAGCCACGAGTTTTGCCAACCTTGGCAACAAATAATAATAATAATAATAATAATAAAATACAACAGTTCTTTATTTGACAAATAATGCTATCAAATAATACCCATATTACGTATAAATAAAATTTACTATCCAATACAATAGGTAGATTTATACTTCATGAAAAAGTTGTAATGTTTTGCTAAAAGGGGACAAAATTTTGCCAAGCCAGTTTATACATTTTTTTAGCCACTCAAGGCCTTCCATACAAAATGGTTGTCAATGTTTGTAAACAAAAGAACTGTATAGAGCAAAGAAAAACTTTCCTTACAATTTAAAACTAGGTTTACGTATTTCACAACACGTACAGAGCTATTTTGAATTATGGAACCCATGTATCAAAGCATCGTGTTACAGCGTTTAGATTATACAAGGTGCTGCATGCCTGTAGCACAGTCTGCTGCCGGCACACATGTCAGACAACATTAGAGCGAATCCCATTCTCTTAAAACGATAAGTGTACTAGATTCTTTTAAAAATGCAAGGCATTTACATGTCGGATTAGTATTGTTCATAACAGTCTAAGAAATTTCAGACAATAAGAAAACAAAAGTCAGACAATGATTAAGACAAATAAATAATGCGTAATTGGGCTTAGATAATTATTGTTATTGTTGTAGTGTTTATTTACTGGACGTTACTATATAGTTTGGTCCAGTAAATAAACACTACAAAAATAACAATAATTATCTGTATGACAATTTAATTGTCTACTTTTATAACTAAAGTTGTTTTTGAGCGCTAGTAGACAAAATGCACGTTTTATAAAACTATGCTTTACTACTTTGTTATTCAATGCGCGGATACACTAGGTTTGTGCTGAGGGTGATGTGTTAATAATGAAAGGTGCTAGGGTTAAAGTGGTACTTGGGTTAAGTTAAAGTGTGAAATTTTTAGTTCAGTGTTACGATGAGGTTTTGTGGTTGTTGCCATGGTTGGTGTTCGCATTGCAACAGAATCCTGCTCGTGCATTTCGCTAAAACGTGCATTCTGTCTATTTTGCGCAAATTAATAAAAGTTTGCCTGACTAGTATAGATGAAGGGCCTATAACAATTCTGACTGATTGAATAATACAACACGAAATTCAGTCAAAATACTTAGTTAGTTGTAAAAAATAACATCATGCTTTTGTCAAAGATTCTTGTCCAGTTTTCTTCCTTCATCAAATAATTAGTTTTACATAGCTTTTCCATAATAAAAATAAATAATCCTGAGCTTTTCTTGTCACAATTTCAAACATGTCTGAGAATAATTTGGTAACTTAAATTTAATTTGGTCATACTCTTCCCCTATACAGTCAACTTTAAAATGTTGTTGACATTTACACTCATGGTTTCGGCAAGCAAAATTACAGGTTCTGAAATTGTGTTTACAATACACAACTGACATTTTGGGTAAAAAACCTCTTTTGATTGATTGTTTGTTTGTTTGTTTCTCTTTGGAAAGGATGTAACATCTTTAGAGATGTATTCCTAACTACTCTGAATCCATCAAAATCCAAAGGGAACTGTACTTGAATTTAATCAATTTGATTTCCCATGATAAACAACAATTCTTAGCGTAAGGACAGGCGTGCCAATTTTATCAAATCAACTGATGTGAGTACTGACACTGAGATACATTGTACAATACGGTATTGGAGTTTGATGGATTCAAGAAAAGCCTATTGAGTAAGCAACAAACTAAGGCTGTATCTGAATTAGTGGCTGCGGATGTGGCTATATGGCGTGCGTGAACGAGCGTAGGGGAGGCCCATAGCAACAACCGCAGTTATAGCCGAGACGCAAATTCGGATAAAGCATAACAGGGTCCTCTCTTCGAGTGGCTTCCTTCATGTCCAGTTTGTTTTAATTGAACATGTCTGGTTAGACTTGGCGCAGTTTTTCTTCAGTTAGTGACAGTCCAAAAAGCGTTAGTTACGGATGTAGCATCAACATGACTACAAGTAGGCTGTCACTTCAACAGTTGAATAGTAGTGTAGAGTCATTTAGCTAGACTTGTCGCAGTCCTTCAGCTGGTGGCCCACAGTCCAAAAAACCGTTAGTTAACCCATGACCTCCTTCATCCATCATGGTAAGCCTCAACATCCCTACGTCACTTCAACAGTTGAACTTGAAGTGGTGATTCATCTGGCTAGACTTAAAACAGTCCCTCTGCAAATGGTGACACAGTCCAAAAAGCGTTAGTTAGCCTCAACATCTTACATCACTTCAAAAATTAAACTCGTAGTAGAGACTTATCTGGCTAGACTTGAAAACAGTCCGTCTGCAGATGGCGACACACAGCCCAAAAATGTTAGTTAGCCTCAACATCCTACGTCACTTCAATAGTCAAACTTGTAGTGGAGATTCTTCTAGCTAGACTTGACACAGTCCGTCTGCAAATGGTGGCCCACAGTCCAAAAAGCGTTAGTTAGCATAAACATCCTCCATCACTTTAAGAGTTGAGCTCGTAGTGAAGTCATCTGACTACACCTGACAGAGGTCTTCTTCAGCTAATGGGCACACAGTCCAAAAAGCGTTGACTAGCCTCAAGATTGGATGTATTTCATCTCCAAGGTTATCGTTTCAATCTGCGGTAAAAATATACGATTTTCAAAGATTAATTTTCTTAAACTCTTTTCAAAAGTACTAGTTGTTTGATGGTATGTGCTAGAAATCCTCCTCCAGCTCCAATCACTTCTTCAACTCATTAAAAATGCACAAACAAAATGATACAACATTTTGTTTTTCCTTTTGTATTTTTTAAAAACTTGACCTTCTATTTTTGATGAAGCTTTCCACAAGTTGGTTGTATGAAGTATTTATTGCAAACTAAAGGATGGGAATGAATGTATTCTATCTAAATGAGGATTTTAAACCTTCATATGTGCTAGTTGTTTAACATTAACTACTTCGCCAAATTTGTGAGACGAACTTTCTCTTGGAAGAAAAGTTTTTGACTGATTTTTTAAAAACGTACCAAGCGGTTTGTTGCTCTTCTACGCGTATGTGCCAACGATGCCCATCCAAACACGTCCGATTGTAGTCACCACTCCACAAGAGAATGCTCAACTGAAGTAAAAAGAAAACAGTGTAGGTGGGGATAAATCTATCTCTATGCATTTACATATCTTTTTGATAAATTGCAAGACGGGTCAACTGCTGTTGTTTCACAATTTTGTTAAAGCAAGATAACTGGTTCTTAAGTTGTTTTACCTCGTTGGTTGGCTGGTCGTTCAAACTTGCTGTTTTCGAATCTCACATGAGTCTTTTAGAAGTATTTTAACTGCTGATTTGTTTGAGATTTAAAATCTGATTTTTGATGTATGTTTCGTTCTTCCTTCCAAAGTTACCGATAAACTGATGTTTAAAAGTATCTATTCTCCAAAATGTCTTGATTGACTTGTTTAGTAGGTAGTTTCTTCACTAGTAACTTGTAACTTATACCTCGATACATTACCAAATCGTTTGCATGACCCCAAGTCCCTGCTAGTTGGCATCGCCTCAGCTCAGTGAAGATTTCAGCACACGAACTACTTCATCATCTTCAAGAAGTAAACATAATCTGCTTTTTGGAAGAAAAATATCTAGAAGGTTTAGCATTAGGGGGTCACATCAATTAGCTAAAGCCAGGTTCACCATACACATTACCTGAGATAACCGCAATACTTTACCGAGCAAATGTCATCTACGGTGTCCCCGAGCTGCCATTTGTGCTTGCCACCCCATTTAACTTGGCAGATAGTACGCTGCAGACCCTGGTGAAAAAATTAAAGTAAAATGTTGTAACTCATGGAGGTCATGTTAGAGGCTGTGGAAATAAAGTTAGAGGCTGTTGAGAAAAAGTTAGAGGCTGTGGAGAAAAAGTTAGAGGCTGTGGAGAAAAAGTTAGAGGCTGTGGAGAAAAAGTTAGAGGCTGTGGAGAAAAGGTAAGAGGCTGTGGAGAAAAAGTTAAAAGCTGTGGAGGAAAAGTTAGTTGTCATCACTTACCCTTATACTTTACCTGATACTTCACATTTTAAACTTGAACCTTGCTGCAAACAGCCGACCTCTCTGGTCTCCAGTCACTCACCAGTGACATCAAAAGGAGAGTCTTTACCGTCTACTGAAGTTCTGCGTTTACTGATGACGGCGTAGTTCTTAGTTTTGGTTAAGACACTATGTTTTATTGATTTGGGGACTTGTTGTGGAAGTACAATGTATTGTGTCGCCGCAAAGGAAAATGAGATTGAGCATCTCAGAATCAAGACTAAGTACTACGCCAGTCACGTCTCATACGTTACCTGTTGCCGGAAAACCTGCTGAAAGAGTAGAGTTAGTCTTGTCTTTAGGCCAACACTTTAAATATTATAGGCCTATACCGTCTTACCATTCATACAAACCTGGGCATCAGTGGCGTCTTCCCCCACGGTAGTTCTGCTTTTTTCCCCTCCTGTCCTCTCTCTCAGCTGCTTTGCGGGTTGTATTAGTTGTTGTTTTTTGGTTTGGGGTGTTTTGTCTTTTTTTCTTTTTTTTCTATTTCTCTCTTATCTTTTTCATTTTCGCAGCGCTCGCTTTAAAGCTAGCTTTAATATACAAGCTGTTCATTTCGGGAGTACAGCTTTTCAATACTTGTGATCACTACAGGTCCCCCTTCTTTTATTTGAAATTATATCTAACTGTGAAAGGGTTACAGCCAAGCTTTTTTATTGTCTTATTTTTTTTTTCATCGTCCACATTTAAAACTGATTTAATGCTGGTATTAGGAATATGTAAATATTAATTTAGCTTGTCTAAATTATCTATTCGATACTCCCAACTCAAGCATTAATCATGAAATGAATGGTGATTGGAATAGATACTTGAACGCAAGACTAACTTAAAAACACTTATGCTGGTTGGTTTTGTGTCCTCATAAAGCAACAGGGGGTTAAGTGCTGGTTTTTATTTGTTTATGTATTTACTTAATTTGTTTATTTGTTTGCTTTTTAAAGAAAAACTATTGAAAATTATTACGGATGAGGTTTCAGTTGGATTTTGTAGCTGTACTCTTCTTTTACAAACATTACGCTATTTGAAATATGCAATCATGACAATTATAAATAAACATGACAACTGACGACTTGAAGTATCAACCCTTTCAGAAATGTCCAGTAAGACCAGTCTCCTAATTAAAAAGCATCATTGGCTTCGACCAATATGCAAATCAAGAAATGCCAAGACAGTGTGAAGTCACTTTGAAAGCTTTACAAGAAAGGACAACATCAACAAGATCGTCGCACGTCATCGGGTGGGGGTATAAAAGAGAGAGGGACTCTGCAAGAGAACGGGTTAGATCTTCTCTTACCGTTCGCAGTCTTCACACTCTTGTCTTTATCTTGAATTCTAACTTGCGTTATCCGACCTCCAATACTGCGCTCTATCAATAATCTAACTTTTTCAATTTTTATGTTTTTATTAGAAGGGTCAATTCTTGCCGTATATAACCGCCGGTTCTTTTCGGAACCATCTCAACTCATAGGAGAGAGTTTTGTGTACGTATAATAAAATTCAGTCTATTTATACATCATGTGAAAATTTGTTGTCCAATGTACCCCAGTAAAAGTGATACAATCAACTTTACAAAAAAGTACTGTCAGTTGCAAGATTAATTTAATTGTTTTAAAGGGGGAATTTAGTATATTATCAAATCGAAGTGAATCGCACAAGCAAACTTGAAAAGTGGAGGTCGGATATACGGCAAAGTTTTCTTTACCTTGGTCCTTTGGCGACCTCCAATGTACGTCCACATACCACACATCCATAGATCTTCAACTCCCGTCTGGTCACAGTCTCTTGAGAGTAGTCAGCACAAAGATGTTCCCTCTTCCTGCAACTCACGAAACGGTCCCATCAATGTCTGGCTGGACGGGAGCTCGCTGTTGGCAGATGTGTCTGCTTAAATTTAGTCCTCGTCTTGGTCCACCGCTTACCGCTGTCTCAGTCGTTCCTCGTCTCTGAATTGAGAAAAAATCTTTACATATAAAAGCTATAAGTTAAGTAAAAGGTGTAATTTAGCGAACGATTGCGGTTAAATTACTAGAAATTAAGTGTTCGTAAAAACGAACTCGGGTGGACAACAAACAACATAAAACGAACAGCCTAGTGAGTATTAAAATTCTATAAATAACTATTCAAATATCAAGGTCAAACTATTATGATTATGAATAAAAGAAAAATGTCCCAGTCATATTATCTCTTCTGTTGAAACCGTCGTTCAGTTTTCATATTGACGCATGCGAATTGAGATAATTATTCTAAGTCGTTCGTTTTAGCCATGCAAAATCGGCATTCAGTTTAGCAGAGTAGGCACAACATAGAGATTTCTACCAAATTTCGACCAGTTTT
The DNA here is from genome assembly GCA_023634235.1 of Pisaster brevispinus. Classification (NCBI taxonomy): domain Eukaryota; kingdom Metazoa; phylum Echinodermata; class Asteroidea; order Forcipulatida; family Asteriidae; genus Pisaster; species Pisaster brevispinus. The sequence continues at coordinate 15,150,529 of JAMKCF010000009.1, forward strand.
GCGACACGAGATCGAGCATGAACAAAGAAAAATAATGCAAACCATGATTCAACAAGTATCTCCTTCTTTACCTAACTTTATTTCTCTGTTTGTTTGTTTTTTCCTTTTTCTTTGCTTCTTTATTTATTTTAATGTTTCTTTGTTTTAGTTTTCTTTCTATCCCTATTAGTTTCTTTGTTTCCCTATTTATTTATTTATTTATTGTTTCGTTTTTCTTGAAAGCTTCTTTGTTTTTTTTAAGTGGCTAAACTTAGGGTAAAAAAAACCCATATGTCATTGTTTTGTGATTTATAAAATGGTGCAAAAAGTAGACATTTACATCATCTAGTTCAGGAGGCTATGACGTATTAAATAAAAATTTTGGATTTGATGTAATCTGATTACTAATGACGTCATGATGACGAAATCTGTTTGAGACACTAAGTCAATTCTTAAGCTAAATTATGGTAGTATGACTTGTACAAGTGTGACAAGGTTAACCCTATCAGGACCGGGGTGGGGGTACAAAGTTGTTATCTGGGGGCCATCAATACCATGGCAACTGTTTTTTCAATGGAATATTTTTAGCAGACTAATTTCCAACTTTTCACGGCAATAAGTACTGTACAATCAGCAGTAGACCCTAATATCAATTTTAAGTGGATACTCTAAAAATCTAATTTTCCCCAAATGGGATAGTGCCCCATATAGTAACCCCAGTTGTAAACAAACAAAAAACAAAATGTCACGTTATGTCAAAATAAACACATTTTGACAAACATTTTGAAATTAAGGGAGAATACGATTCCCCCCCCAAAAAATAATAATAATAATAAATAAATAAATAAATTGTTTTAATGGGTAGAAAACTTCTACAAATGGCCTTTTTATATGCCCGAATTTTATATATTTTACGTGATTACGAAGAAACTGGTGAAATAAACTTTTTGGCAGGTTTCACAAAAAACACAAAAAACACTCGAGCGCTGGAAAATTCTATGTGCCCCCTCCTCCCCCCCCCCCCCCCGTCAGTCCAAATAAGCCCAATCCTGAAAGTGTTAAGTTCAAAACCTTTACTATTTGGATCGTAATGGAAAACAAACAAAAATAGCCTAATAATCTGAGCGAAAACAAACTAAAGGTGGTTTGTGCGGAGAGCCAAAACCACCAGTTATCATGTACATGTATTAAATGTTCCAAAGCCTTACCTCAAGATGTCGTTGGAACGATGTACTCGGCTTGGGTCGTGCTGTACTGCAGTACAGGGGTTATCTCTCCAGCCGTACGCAAGCTCAGCACCGAAGTTAAGACAGGCTAATGAAGTCTATCGTCGGAACTGGAGAGCTTCGTGGAACTCACGATATGTGCTAGAGGGCTCAACAGTGAATTTTGTGTTGAATGCGGCAGTAAAAGCTGTCTGGCCACACTGACAAAAATGCACAGGGTTCATTCTTCTTTCCCTCAAATATCTCAATATCTCAATTATTTGTCCTAAACGTGCAACACAGTTATTGGCGATATATTTCTGAATGCACATGATCAAATATGGTAAGAATTCCGATAAATTTACAAGTAAAGTTCGTCATAAAACGCGACGTCCAAATCCCACGTTGCTGCCATCCAGTCTAGAAGACAGTCCAATCCACATGCCATGTTCTTGCCACAACGAGTAGGCCTCATAGAGTTATATAATGGAACTAGAGGGAGGCCTCTACTTACACACATGGAACCGCGCTGGCCCACTATGGGTTCGAATCCCTATGGGTAAGTTACATACAGATTTTCCTTTACAAAGGGTGTGTGAACTGACGCGTGACATGGGGCAGCACCATTGTCTCAATGGGAAAATGAATTGTCAATGGCCATGTCACATGGTTCTGTGTGCCTTCTCGTTCTATTATATAACTCTATGGTAGGTCTACTTCCAAAACGAACACACAATTCCTAGTTTGCATCACAATGAAGATCTTATTAGAGCTGACATTCCACAGTGAACCCCAGTCCTAGGAATCTACGGAAATGTCGTGTAAAACTAAAACAATCTCGGTCCTGGATGACTAAATTAATTTAGCCCTAATAACACGGTGCGAGTAGGGCTGGAAAATAGGGCTGGCCTGAAGGGAGAAATATGTCCGTCAGAACCGAAGTGCTCTCTGCGGGCATGCTTTTTCTGTGGACACGGTTTGGGTGTCACCATTGGGAAATACGGTGGAAACGCTTTATAACCCCAAGAAAACTTCATCATATAATATATTTTATTTGTACTTCGGATCCAGTTTTCACAAGAAGCATGGTCAAATCAGGTCACCACAGTATATTGAAATAAGTATTCACAAATGAAGCAAAGATTCATATCGTAACAGTCGTGGTTCTCAAGATATGGATTTTTATTTAATAACAAACCAACACCCGATGACGTCATCATCACCAAAATCTAATCAACTTGTCCAATTTTGTTTTAACCCATCAAAAACCTTTTTCAGAAATCCTGCTTACGGGCAGACAGACATACTGACAAGCGAAAAAAACAAACCAACGAACACCCCTAACATACAAGGGCAAGAATGTAACTTTCTCAAATGGCGGGGGTAATTTGACACTAACAGTATGCCTTTATTTTTTCCTATCAGTGATTATTTTCAGAGTTAATGCAAACGATATCCGAATCAAGCCACGTCTATGGCCGTTGCTTTTTAATGCTTTTTAATGCTGTTCAAGGCCTTAAATTTGGAAAGATCAATTTAAGACTTTGTAATACTTCGACTGCAGCGACAACAAGAATAGGCCTTGCCCGCAACTCAGTCACGGCAACTGCCGAAGCCTTTTTACTAGTACACAACCTTGAGATTACATCATGATTACATGCGCCTAGTCTTGCTTGACAGAATGAGGTTACCAGCCATCATGCCTTGTGTTTGTTATTGACATGTTTATTATTGTTTGATAGTTCTCGCCTGAATAAATACTTAACAGTGAAATCTAGTCGCGCTTTACCAATGTTGATAGGGGGAAATTGTAATTCTTTACAAAAGTTTCTTTCTTCAACCCTTAATTACAAATATGAGTGAATACAACACAAGAAAGGGACAATGTGATAGTTTGTTCATGTTTTCAATGAATTTGTAATTACTTGCATATCAGATGGAGTGTCGTTTGTCACAATAAGCTCAGCTGGTCCGAGAAACTAGCATTACTTCATGTCTGTAGTCCACTATAACATGGTCAAATAAGACACCCTATCAGTTTCACTGTCTCAGGCCGTGTCCAAATTGGCGGCTACGGCTACGGCTGGATCATACGGCGTTGAAGTATAGGGCACCCTTAGCAACAGTCGTAGCCGTAGCCGTAGCCGTAGCCGTAGCCGTAGCCGTAGCTGGTTAATCGGACGCAGCCTCAGTTTGAACCATAATACTGCAAACTACTGTTGTAGAGCTAATTCAAACATCCTTGCCAAGTCACAGAGTTTTTGCGGAGAAAAGATAAGCACTATTTAACAGGTTAGCAAGGGAAATAAGCGACCAGGGCACAATTTGATACAGCTGTTAACTAGCAAAAATAGGTGCTTATCAAATTGTTCTGCCAAGCAAATTTAGATAGATATCAGTCGCAAAAACTATAACAGAGCAGCTTTTGGGCTCAGGTTTTGTGTTGATTATGGATTTGCACCGTTACCTCAGTCATTTGCTTAAAGTAAGCTCCAAAAGGTTAGCATGACTTTTCGTGTGCTTACGGTTAGCAGTGCTATGAAATAGCAATCACACAGTAAGCAAAAATGTAGTCGTTTAGCAGCTAGCTCTAAGATAAATGGCCCTGGACTGTGCATTATTTTATTTCTTACAACTTAAAACTCATATCCTGAATCTTGCCCGGTTTTTAAACAAAGGTTCTGGAGTATGTTTTTCTATTTACATATTCTTTGGTTTAAATAATGGTTTAAAGTCACAAATATGTCCAAAATGACTAAATTCTGAAGTTGATATATATATAATTTAAAAATGTACACAATTTAATTTCAGATTAAAAATTTTAATTTACAGAAGTACCCCAACTACTCCGTAAGTGCACTCTATTGGTATAATCTATATTGGTGCTTGTGTCAATAATTAAAACTCTTTGAAATCTTTCAGACTTCATTATCATGGCAAGTTCAGATGCCAAATTAAATAATGTTGCATAATTGGCTTTATTATTAACAAGTTGATTGGCACTTTTTTAAGGCTTGCAACCCACCTGGATTACACGATTTTTACAATTCTTGTTTCCCCAGAACTTGATCATTCTATTCTGGGCCTGATTTAGTCTAAATTACTAGTTTTAACAGTTGACTTTAGTTTGTCCCTCCATTATTTTGGTTACAGAGCTCTGTTTAGTAAATAAAAATGTTCTTTCATAGTACTTCTTTTTTATTGACCTCAGCCTGTAATTAGATTCAGCATTAAAGGGGCACTGGCATCATGATCAAAGCAGGCCTGTGGCTGTACATGGAATTATGAACCCTCACCCAGTTACTGCACGGGTGCGCCCTCCTCCGCAACATATTAAATTTTTATGGAGGGTGCGCCAACTCGCGTGCAGTAACTAGGTGAGAGTTCATAATTCCATGTACAGCCACAGGCTTGCTTTAATCATGGCAATAATACCCCTTTTAGATCGGCCACAGACATTCTACATGATAACTAGTTTACAGATAAAACAAACTATGATAATCTGTTTTGTGTGGATTTACTGTATAGACTGTAAATTTGTTTTCTTTGGGTGACTTTTAAATTTACTTCAGACCAATGTCTAGCCTATGTTGGTGAGACTGCCTAGGAAGGCGATTGTAAGCACAGAATTCCAAAGTAAAGCAATGCCATGACATTGAGCAATGGCTCATTTTTTTCATAAGGAACCGATCCAATATCTGGGCCCCATTTCAAGTCCCTGCTTACCGCTGAGTTCTGTGCTTATGGCCCATAGAATTACGTGCTTTAGAGGTGTCAAAAGCATAGAATTCCATGGTAAGCAGATAAAATGAATGGACCCTTGTTTTCTCCTGTTCAGCTGCATGGTTTCATATACATGTACTCTGCATTGAGTTCTCAATATACTCTTTGGTTAAATATTGCATTCAGATTTGTTGGGTCTCCAACCGTTTCTTAAAACCCGCCTAGCAGCCTCTGAAGAAGTCACTGTTACACCACGATCAATGAACAATTGATGAGTACCTCAGTTTGTTTGAGCATCACTATAAGGACTGACTGGTTCAGTACAGCACACTAGACTTGCGTTCTGGTGTAGTATGAGAGAGTAGGGCTCAAGTCTAAACACGGTTGCTCAAGTCCCAACATGGTTGTTCAAGTCCTAACACGGTTGTTCCATTCCTAACACGGTTGTTCAAGTCCCAACATGGTTGTTCAAGTCCCAACATGGTTGTTCAAGTCCCAACATGGTTGTTTAAGTCCTAACACATTGTTCAAGTCCTAACACGTTGTTCAAGTCCTAACACGTTGTTCAAGTCCTAACATGGTTGTTCAAGTCCTAACACGGTTGTTCAAGTCCCAACACGGTTGTTCAAGTCCCAACACTGTTGTTCAAGTCCCAACACAGTTGTTCAAGTCCCAACACGGTTGTTCAAGTCCCAACATGGTTGTTCAAGTCCCAACATGGTTGTTTAAGTCCTAACACATTGTTCAAGTCCTAACACGTTGTTCAAGTCCTAACACGTTGTTCAAGTCCTAACATGGTTGTTCAAGTCCTAACACGGTTGTTCAAGTCCCAACACGGTTGTTCAAGTCCCAACACTGTTGTTCAAGTCCCAACACGGTTGTTCAAGTCCCAACACGGTTGTTCAAGTCCCAACACAGTTGTTCAAGTCCCAACATGGTTGGTCAAGGCACTAATGTCCATGAGCAGGACACATAAATCCATAGTTGTTCCGTTCCTCCGATAATACATGTCCGATAATGTCCTGCAACATCAGTTACTGCATGTAACAGAACCTATAGGGCACTTATCAAGCCAAACAAAGAGGTGTTCTGGTCTCAACAAACTGATGCTTAATTGAAGAACTCATGTCAATTAAAGAACTCCTTTAGTTGAAACGGTTATCACCACAAGTTGTTTCCACAGTCTGTCGTGGCTCAAATCCAATCTTATGTGAACCACTTGATGGTTTGGCTTTCTATTTTGTAACCAAAGAAACACGCCCGCTTCTGGTTAGCTTCAATCTCTTCCTTCATCTGGAGTGGGCACTCACTGTCACCTATTGGTATCTCTGAAAAATGAAAATATTGTAGTGGGTTCAGAATAAACTATGCACTCAATAGGCGGATATTGAACATGAAAACATCGTGGTGGGTTTTGAATCCAGCCAAGCTATTAACCAATAAATACACAATGGCTTGAATAACTATTGTCGTCTAGTTAATGAATCACAATTTGTTGATTTGTGCGATTCATAATCATAGACGTTAAATCAATGTTTGAATGAGAGAGATTGGCTGATGCCAGCTTGGCTTTTATATTCCCTTGTGGGAGCTTTGCCAGTTTCCCTTGTTGGGAAGATCATCTAAACAAACAGAAACCGCTTTATTTACACATCCACCAAGGATGAGACCAATTCAGCAAATGACAATATCAAAGTCATGTTATAAAGTTATTCTCAATCAATGTTTACAAATGAAATGTATTGAAATGCTTCTTTACATAACAATGTTATGGCATGCCCTTTGCCAACAGAGGGCGCTGGCGTAGCGTTCAGGTGATTATCACAAAGCAGGTGCCAACCGCTGCATGCAAAGTATTGGTTTTAAATAAAGCCTGTTTCATACTTCACTTTAATCACGACAGAGAAGTGAATTTCCTTGCATAACGATTGGGAAAACAGCGTTTTAGGTACTGTTTGCAACACATAAATCGCTTTGCATTCGCTTTCGCGTAAAGTATGAACCAGACTTAAAGAGTACATCTATAATCAATCATCATTAATCTATATGTAATTTTTTAAACGCAGAAGACCAGTAACAGACTTCACTCAAGTCGGGTCCCGAACAAACAACAATTTTCAATTTTTCAACAACAACATTAGTTACAAAGATGGGTCGCTGAGATAACTTCAGAGAAAAACTTTCAGTTTGGTTCCAATCAGCTGCATTTCCACGCTACATTGCTACATGACATCCTACTCCTCCCCCTCCTGCCCCTGCACCTGCCCCTTCTCCCTGCTTCCCAGCACATACCTTTGTCTCCTGAGAGCAAGTAGAGCTGGTACTGATGTGCATTATCGATCTTCATCTTATGGGCCAGAATACGACCTGTACAGAAAAGAGCAGTAAATCACATTAATCAAAGAGAGAGACGGCTGATAAGACTTCCAATTAACAACAAAGAAAAGTCAAAACACAAAATATCACCGCCTTTTTCCGAAGCCATAATTTCTTCAAAAAAGAGATGCTATGTACAGCAATAAATCAGACATGCATCATTGCGTAAAAAAATGGAAAATGTCCAAGTACAGAAGTTTGTAAAGTGTTTTTCAGTTTTCTCTGGCACTATTTTAGTTTTGAAAAAAGAGAGGAAATCAGCTGAGCACCATAACAGTTGCAAGCCTGTAAAATTCCACGCTTATATCAAACGTATTTCACAGGTTAACAGGGAATTCTTTGCTAGTGCGTGTGCGTACCCCACGTTACTAGGCATTCTTCGCTTTACACAGCTAGCGCAGAAATTCTGCGCTTGCCCTGTAAGCGAAGAGTGGTGATAACAGGCGCAGAATTCGGCGGCTGGCAGAGCCATGACATTGGGCCCTCATCCGACTGTTTGAATAGTACAGGATCATTTGTGGCTTTATTTAACACCCAAGTAGACCCTTGTCATTTGATTGGAGAATTGCTGGTCACGTGGCATTCATTAATCAAACCATTTCGTGGCCTACATCATAAACTGTACAATTTGGTTGTATTCATCTGTTTGACTAATGCACGCTAGACCATACCTTGCATTATATCCAGCAGTGCAAAACACCCTCAGAGTGGATGCCAGAATACCATATTGTACAATGTTTATTCTTATAGTTTCAACCTCCAATCAAATTACAAAGATTACTTGGATGTTATAACAATTAAAGAATGCTTTGCATTCACTCAATGGAGAGAATATTTGCATTCAATTTTTGGGTGAAAAATATTAAAAGAAAAAATATTAAGTAATAAACCACCAGGGAACCCAACTGGGTAAATTTTTAATTCAAATTTGGGATTGAACAAAAAAAGAAGACTAGAACCGGATTGGAACCTGCGACCTCCGGATGAACGTATGGGCGCTCTACCATTTAAGCTATCTTGCCCTTATGTTGGCAGTCTCCCTAATTTGTCAATATCTTTGTTCAGGGGTGCCAGTCAGAAGCATTCAAATTTGTGTAGCAAGGGATCACACCTAAGCATAGATACAACCTGGGAAGCAGCAGTACAGGGATCACACCTAAGCATAGATACAACCTGGGAAGCAGCAGTACAGGGATCACACCTAAGTATAGATACAGCCTGGGAAGCAGCAGTACAGGGATCACACCTAAGTATAGATACAACCTGGGAAGCAGCAGTACAGGGATCACACCTAAGCATAGATACAACCTGGGAAGCAGCAGTACAGGGATCACACCTAAGTATAGATACAACCTGGGAAGCAGCAGTACAGGGATCACCTTTAAGGGGATGCAATTTGTTGTTTCAAACATCAAGTAACAAACCACATGGGAAACTGATTAAGTAAAAATTTCCATTCAATGAGGCGTAGCTTGGATCATTCCATCTTTCAACACCTGAAAATATTCTCGCCATTGCACACACATACACATTAGTGTAACTTACAGACATCCACGGCGCTCATCCCCGGTAAGACAGGGAGTGCCTTATGGACGATATGATTGTCAGTCTTGCTACTGGCAACCATAATGGACAGGAATCCCTTCGTCTCAGTAAAAACATTCTCCTGCTCAAACTGCTTAAGGACGCAAACTGAAAAGACAAAAATACAACACAAAAACGTCTTTAGCTGACTGATTGTCTTGATTGTTTAATTCAAAAACAAAACAAACTTAGCAAAAATTCAGTGAGTGCTAGTCTCCACATTTGCTCAGCAAACCCACATACTGACTCCAGGGGGCATTTCACACATGCAGGCATGATGTTTGGCCCTGGGAAAAAGGTTGAACAATTTCATTAATTACACGGGGCTGATGATGGTACATTTATCTAGGCTTTCATAGACTTTTTCAGGCTTTTTAATACAAATTTTACAGATTTTTCTAAGGCCCAGAAAATCGGAATTAAGATCAAAGCAGGAAGAATATCCAGTCTGATGTATGACAAAATGATTGAAACTGTACATCATCAAAATCACGACATGGGTTGGATTTCAGACAGAGCTGAAATTTAGCATGAGATGATTTTCACTTTTATTCAATAAGTTTGTGCCACCGGACATTATATTTTTCAGTAGATCATAACATCATCTATGATTTGTGGATATCAGCATATGATATTTGATACAAGTATTCTTACTGCCAATATTTCTAGGCGTGAAAAGCCAGAGCACTTAGTTTGGGGCACCGTGCTAACATTGGTGGTGTGTCGTGGCCGAGCGGTCAAGCGCACTTGACTAAAGCTCTGGTGTTTCTGATCAGCAGAGTGTGGGTTCAAGCCCTGGTCATGGTGGTTGTGTTAATATTATAACTAGTTATTACTATTATTATGTATTTTAATGTAAAGAAATGGGCAAATTGAAGCTGGTCCCTTTGTGAAAAACCAAATTTTTAAATCTTAAGATATTGTCATTGTGCTAATTAGTGTAATTATAACACTATTGCATTTTAAGACCTGAAACTTGAGAATATCGTTGTCAATGTAAACATCCAAATACGTGTAAAAAAAAATAGGTTTGCCAAAATTTAAGTTTTTTTTATGAAATTGTCTGTTCGGAAACCGGTGACAATATGCATCCCCTGCAGAACAACCATCTCCAAATTAGTACTGATCAAGTATTATTGTTATTGTTATTATTATCATTATTATATATCTCTGGCAATCAAACCAACGATGCCTCATAAGTGAACTTAATCACTGTAGCTCGCAAGCCTGAGGAAACCTGCAAAAAAGTGTGCTTGCTATGTGAACCAGAAACACCGGAATTAACCCCTACTACTCCCCTATAAGTGTTCTGGATTCTTTTAAGTGCACTACCAATCCTAGTACACAGGACCTACGGCTTAATTAATGTCCCATCCCAAAGGTCAAAGCAATTATGATCAAGTATCTTTGTCAAGGACACAAGTGTCATGACTGTGACTCAAACCCAAACACTCTGCTGAACAGAAACACCAGAGCTTGAGTTCGGTGCTCTCAACCGCTCGGCCGGGACACGCCATACTGCAGTACCCTGAAGGGTCAAATGACTCACTTGCACTGCTGAGGGTGGTGAGGTAATACCCTCCCTCTCCAGACAGCATTGAGGGCTCCAAGGTACCCCACATGTAGTCAGCTTCAACCTCGATATTCACTGCCTCACATTGAACCAGCACATAGATGAACATCGGCAGAAAATCTATAAAAAAAGAGAAGCACAGTTTATTATAACAATTACAACCTCCAACATACAGAAAGTAATTTGGTAAAAGAAAACATAAAGGACGACAGTGCCTTGCACACAACATTTTTTTGCAGTGATTTTAGAATTTTCTATCATACTTTAAAGGAAGGAAAAACAGGTGAACTCAGTTGATCAGCCTTCAGCACAGAGGTGTTCATCGGCTCAAAGCGATAACTTTATAAAGGTAAAGCTCACCATCGGCTCCCATGGACTGAACTGACTCCTCTCGACTGGAACTCTTATCTTTAACCTGCAGCAACGAATTACAGGAAATTGGCTTCATGTAAAAGTTGAATATAAAACCATTGAAGGAGGGCTATTGTTGTAAGTCTACTCTGTGGCCGACACTTTTAACTTGTCTTAAGTAAAAGTTTCCAGCTCTCAGGACTTACGCAGTACACGGTGCACCATGTAAGTACTGCAGTTTTTTATACACTAGTGCTCGGTTGAAAATCATACCTCATATGTAAGAAAGACTGAATTGGTGGAAAGAAGTCTACAAGACAAACAGGGGCTTTTTCAAAACATTGGCTTAGGCTCTGACTCCAGTTCCAGGCAACGTTGATGTTAAAGCATTGTACCATTTTGGGAGTCAAAAACCAGGCATGATATCTGGCCCTTGAAAAAAGTAGGAAAGTCTCACTGAGAACAAGCACTGTTGGTAAGTGACTGTGTTTGCAAACATATGCTGCACGCCTAAAGCTTTCGCTACTTCTGGCTCCAAAGCAGGCATATGTTTGTGTGAAACTTTACCAAAGATCACCTATTTCACTGTTCAAAGGCATTTCTTACGACAGAAACTTTTCATTCTGAGAAGACCTCAAGTCTGCTTTATATTCTGACACCCCTATGTTCAGGAAAAAAAAAACTTGTGATTTTAATACACGCTAGGGTAAGGGTTAGTGTTAGGAAATCTTTATGGGTGTCGGAACAAAGGGTTGTCCACTTATCAAACTTTTCTTGCAGAAATTCTTCAACAAAACTAGCTCAGCACGGTTCCTATAGATTTCCGGTAATCGCTGGAGCCAGTTTGAGTGAAGTGAGCATGGCTTAGAGTGGATTTATACCAAATAAAGCTTACCGTCTCATAGATGGTTCTCACTATGTCCAGAAGATGCTCCAACTTCTTGATTGGTGAGTAGGCCTCCTCCATGAGGCCAAAGTAGTGACGGAACTTCTCAAGAGTTTCACTCTCAGGTGGAATGTAGTTTGCCTACAGGGGTTTCCGATTAAATAGGAATTAAAAACAACAAGAACACCAAAGGTTTTCCACCAACCAAATTAAGGTACAAATTAAAATCCAAAATGTCATTCAAAGGTATTCATGTGGATGACAAGATGACTAGCCTGTCACCCTACTATTATGATTTTAAGGTTCACACTTTTGCCTTTTTTATGCTTATATAACAATACATGACATATTCAGATTGGAAAACATGCAGTACTTAACATCACCACAAACCCTTCAGAGACAGTAGCAGCAGCAAGCGGTTTGTACCAAAATTCCAACAGCGACCACAGATGGCCGCCAGATTTGACCTACTTCCACTCAACCAAAAAGGTCAAAATAAAGGTCATGCCCCCGACTCCTGAATTGACATTTTCCAACATTGTCCAATATTTCCCATGTTGTCATACTGTCTACATTTGTAAAACAAAACAAACTTTTTCTCTTTTAAATTGTTTTCCACCAATTTTACTGGAAATATTGTAATTTTATTTGGTTTTACCCATACACCGATGTGAAAAAGCCCTGTGAAAAAATCCACAGGCATATTACTCGGTCGGGATTTGAACCCACGACTTTTGCCATTCTAGAGCAGATGTCTTACCACTAGACTCACCAAGATTGCCCAGTAGCTAGATGGTTCAAATCCCACCCAAGTTTTATACCTGTCGATTTTTGTTGGCAGGACTCGTGAAAGTATTAAGTATACAGTGCTTTACACACATCGGTGTATGGGTAAAACTAAATAATATTCTTTATCCGCGATGTGTCAACAACAACAAAAATCCAAAATTTATGTTTATTACTGCCAAGCATAGTCTGTACCTTTATTCCCAACTCCTCTGGAGTCTTGGCCCTAGCCAGTTGTATATTGTGATCCAGTTCATCCAGGGAACCGGACTCCTTCTGATCCGAGATGAAACACTTATAGATCTCGGCCTTAAGGGGTAGTAAGATGTAATGATGAATAGCGCCCTCTACAATGGCATCCAGCTCAGCCATGGTAAGGTTGTAGTACTGTACAGTGGAGAAAAGACTTTAAGTTATGACTATGAGGCTTTAATAGAGATATTTTGGATTTTAAACTTTTATAAGGGAACATATACCTTTAATTTTTTGAACCATTCGATTGTTTTAATCTTATATAAATGTAGATATATACATTAAAAGCTAACCTGTGAAAATTTCATTTCAAAAGGTGGTAGCGTTTTTGAGATATATTGCCGTAAATCTAGAGCGGTTATGTCCGCGCAGGACTAATACACAATTGGAATACACAATCCGAGAAACGTACCTGACAGTATTCTCTCAGATTCAAATTTTGGGGGATAGAAACTAATATATGTTTCCATAACCACATTACTCCGCAGTGACTGTGAAACAATGTTCAAAAGACTTCTATTAGCAAAGTGATGTATCTATTGGCCTACTGAAGTTTAGCGTTTTCATGAAGACACGTATGTATTGGTTTGTACAAAGCGCTCTGCATGCACATCTCAGGGTTTTTTTTGCTTTCACAAAGTGACATATGTGCTTAGAAATTAATATCTCATCAAAACAGTTACAATTTTCATTGACAGGTCTGTACTAATGAAGAAGTCAGCTTTATTTTGGTACAAAATTTTTGTATTCAAAATAAATATCAATCTTCGAAACAGCAGTTTAAATAATAGTTCAACTTTAACAGCGTTTTTTTTTAAAACATGGAGATTTGGCTGTGGTGCACCAAACATCAGTTTGTGGCGTGACCAATGATGGAGAAAAAAATTGTTCCCCGGAATCCTTCCCCCCCAAAAAAAAACCAACAACCCAAACCCAATCTAATCAAAATGATTAATCACCTTATCCATAGCTTCATCCACATCAGGCTCCCGGCGGTTGAACAGGTAGTTCTTCATTCCACTCATGAACTGACGGATGTTGCGGATCAAGACGTCTGGCTTCTCCCTGGAGTCCTTTTCCTTGATGTTCTGAACGAAGCATTCAATCATCATGCTGAAATAGCTGCTCTTGTTACTCGCAAGTCTGTAGGTGAGGACCATGAAAATGTGGTGCATTTGAGAATAGTAAGCTATAGGGGAGTTGTTGGGGCACCATGGACAATTCTTACATCCGTTGTGACAAAAGTAGCATCTTAACCAGTGGTTAAACAACTCTATGTTTTGTCCAGTAGGCTCTGGGGTGGATTTCACAAAGAGTTAAGACTAGTCTTATCTCGAGTTAGGACGAGTTACTCGTCCTAACTTAGGACTAGCCTTAAGTTTTTAATAACTCCTAGGATTAGTCCAAAGTTAGGACTATCTTTGTGAAATCGACCCCTGATTGTCTATTGACCCAATTCACCTGACGCCATTATCACAATAATTTTTGGACCAAGCATCCCGAGTCAGTCCGATATCCTGGAGTTTTCAGAAGTTAAGAAAATGTACAGACGTGAAATTCTACAGATGATTCACTTCAATATTACAACAGGGGCATCAGGTTGGCTCAGTGGTTTCTTTCCCTACCTTTCACCTCTGTATATACCCTGGTTCGAATCCCCGCTTAGACCAGAGCCTTGCATGTGGATTGGGTTTTCAGTCCCTACCTGATTGCATGGGTTTAATCCTCCCACATCTAAATCTGCACATTTCATTCCATTTCCTATTCACCGTCTTGTTATTGACACTTGCGTTGTTGGATGTGTAAACATACAAATAAATAAATCAACAAGAACACTGACAGCCGACAGACACAGCTATTTTCTGCCATTTTGTTTTTGCCTCAGTTTGGGGTTACCTGTGTATTGCTGCCTGAATCTCGCTTGTTGGGTCTCCTTTCTTCTTTTTCGTCTTACCCCTCGTCAACACTGATGTTAGCGGGCGAAATAGGAATACAGGAGGTTCAATGAAAGAGTTAATGTATACTGACACAAAAAAATCATAAATGAGACAAACCATTTTAAATCGAATTTGAAAATGCGGTCAAATGCAAAGTTGAAGGGCAACTGATACTAACAGGTGTGTTCTACAAAACAGTCAACTATAATCTTTCAAAGATGGTTTCTTTTTGGTTAAGGGGTTTTGTTTTTAATCATCCTTTTTGTACTTCTTCCCAAATGCCTCCTCATTTGTGGTTGGATGTACTGTTTTTGCGGGGTTTTTTCTTGGGCCCCCTTTTTTATTTCTTAGAATCCTATGTATTCATTTAGGTAATTTGTAGCTGCTTTTGTATTTTACTCCTGTGTATTTTATAGTGTAAGTATCCACGGCCACAAGGGCCCCCAGGGAGAGCAGTTCATTGAAAACTGATGGGGCTGGCTACCCAGCTCAATAAAACGAAATAAAAAATATATATAACAAATACTTCAATCAGTGCAAGCTTTGGATTGCTTAACTGCAATGACTCACATGCAATTATTTGCAATTTGATAAAAAACAGATTGGTTTGGTTCATACTTCCTGCGAATGGGAAAGTGAAGCGTATTTTGACGGCACAGTTCTGTTTTCGCTGCAAATGTTTCGCAGGAGTTGAGCACATCTTAACTCTTCTGAATTTTTTTTTTGCAAATTTGTGACGTAAAAATTCGTATCGCATTCACATTTGCAGAGAGTATGAACCGGGCTGTAAAGACTCACCATATTTCTGGATCCTGCTGAAGTTGCTCAACTTCTTGTGTTTTTTCTTCTTCTTGATCTTCTTCTTCTGTGATGCAGTGACTTCAGACAACCTATCAATGTTTTGCTCTCCCTGGCTCTCGCCATCATTGGATGCTGTCATTTTAACACCTTGAGGCTGATCTCCAAGATAGGCGTGAGCGTCACTACTGTGACTACTGAGGGTGTCTGCCGTTGAGAAGCCTTGCTCTCTCCTCATCCTGTCCTCCTCATCTTCCTCATCAAATGTTTGTTCTGAATCTTCATTGCTGCTATCCTCAGATCCCTCTTCTGCAACTCCATCCATAGACTGCCGACTCTGATCTGATAGTCCTAAGTCTTCAGTCAGCTCATCTCCACTGCTTTCTAATGTCAATCTCAGAAGCACCCCAACTGCGAGGTCACCTGGCGGAGGAGATTTGGGGGCATTGAGTTCAGGTAACAAAGGGGAGGATTTGGGAGGGGTACTGAAGACATCTTGTGACTGAGGAATTGACACTTGTTGCTCCGTTAAGAGCAATGGATCAAATTCAAACAGGGGATTTGAGAGATTTGAATTACCAGGAGAAACAGGTGGCTTTGGAGATGATGGCTGTAAAACAGGCCCCAAGTAATGTTTGTTGTCAATGGAACCAAACATGGACAGGTCCACAAGCTGCTCTGTCTCCTCTGCTGGAATCGTTTCAAGGGCATGTATATCGGCTCCGGACAAAGAATAGTTACCCACAGAGCCTTGTGGCTTTGGTTGGGCATATTGGGATGAATGTTGCAGCACAGGAAGCATTGAGCCCGTGCTGTGGTGTTTATCACTACCTCCCTGCTGAGGACTGGACATAGATCGTTTTGGCGGCAATGGAGGCACTGGACTCTGGTAGACTTGGTCAAATCCAAATGCAGAAGGCGGGTGATGCCCCTGTTTCGTTCTCTCAAAAGGCTTGTAATACTCGCCGGAAGCTCGTTGGACCTGACTTTGTAACGGAGACGCCCTGACGGATGCAGCTGTGTAAACATTCGCTAAGGACTCTTTGGGTGGAGGTGGTGGACTATGCTGGGGTGGAGGATAATGACTTGAGTTTGTCATGAAGTATTCCCGCTGGCTCTGCGTGCTCAACCGCATTGGTTGTCGCTCAAAGGACGCAAGCAAAGTGTCGTCTGTACTCTTTCTCTTGGGGTCCCTCATAAAAGTTTGGGATGATGACATTATATCGGTAAAAAAAGGACTGCTGTTCTCATCACAACTCCAACTTTTCAACAGGCGTCGATTCTCAAGAGCAATACTTTCAACATTGCGGCTTCTCATTGACATGTAGGAGCTTTCGGGCTCAGCAGTTACGGTCTTTGAAGCCGGGGATGGTCGTTCTGTAGCTGTAGTCTGAGGGACCGGCACAGGCTGTTTGTTCATGAAGACATATCCTCTTGGAGGTGTGAGCTTGGGTGCCATTCTACCCTCAGAAAGGCTGGACTGGAGAAGGTGTTTAGGTTTACGATTGCCAGCTGGTAGTGTTAGGGGAAATGTGGTCCATTCGCTTGGAGATTCAATGGGTGTTTCTTTGTCTGGTATGCCTTGTCTGCACTGGGTAATTCTCACCCAGAATTCTACAAGCAAGAAGTTAAAAGTAGAACAACTCAGTCAATCATTCTTTATAGAAGCAGCGTGATTGTATTCAGGATTTTTGCAAGAGTAAAACAAACAAATTGACTAAAAATATGGCTACCCAACAATGCATTTCACAGCTACTTCACCAAGCTCATTGGTTGGCGCACAAAACTTTACGCAGTTCAAAATGGCAGACTAAGCCATGGTCTGGAGCCTCAGAAATGATTCTGAAAACCAACGGACTTACCTTCTTCAAACACTGCCAGTGACTGCAACGCTCGAATGTTTCGCGCAGCCATGATCTCGGAAGGCAGTGCCAGTTTGCATGGTAGAGCGCCCTCATGGTAAAGGTGATGTAGAATGAGATCTTCAATGTTGGCAAACTCCTCAGATGCGTTGCACAACTTCACACCTGGAGTCATTGGAAATGTGTTTTAGAGTAAGCACCAATGATAGTATGCAAAAGTTTGCAAGGCCCCATCGGTCTCATCCAAGACCGCTCGGATGGGCTGAAGAGCTTGTACAAGTTCTTGATCAGGATCAGTGCTGTAGTCGAGTCCACACCAGCCGAGTCCGAGTCCGAGTCCCTGTTGTCCGAGACCGAGTCCGAGTCCGAGACCGAGTCCTCCCCCTCGAGTCCGAGTCATCTGCTGTCCGAGTCCGAGTCCAAGTCCGAGTCCCTGTTGTCTACGTCTAAGTTTTAGTCCTAACCATAATGTCCAAATCCAAGTTGCATTGTATCTTAGTAGGTGAAATTTTGACTTTGCAAGTAAAAGCTTTTTACTAGGCATTTAACTACAGACAAAAATAGTCTTAACTACAATCAAACAAGTGTTTATTTAAATGTTCACACTGAGTATAGACTGGCATCTCAGAGACTATTTTAACTTGATCTCCTAGGTTCTGATAAAAGAGCCTGTGTCTTGCAACTCTGCGTTTTTGTCGTTATGATCTGGTCTTCTTTAGATGATGGTCAGAGCGTACTTATTGAAACATCCAGCAGCAACTTGCAAACCACCGATTAATTTTTCAAAACATTCTACAACTCTACAAGAGCGTTACCAAACTCCAGAGGTGAAACTTTCCCATCTTGTCCGACTATCATGGATATGAAAAACAAATAATTTGTAGGTCAAGGCCATTTTACATTTGAATAATGGGTTTTTCTGGCATGAAAGGCACTGGACACTTTTGGTAATGACTCAAAACAAATATTAGCATAACAACTTAATTGGTATCAAGCAACGGAGAGCTGTTGATAGTATAAAACATTGTAGGAAACGACTCCCTCTGAAGTAACAGAGTCTTTGAGAAAGAGGTAATTTCTCACTAAAATATTTGAATTTGAAAAAGACTTCAGGCCTGAAGTCTTTTTCAGGCATTAGAAAGCACACAAATTTGGGCAACAAGGGTGTTTTTTCTTTCATTATTTTCTTGCAACTTCCATGACCAAATGAGCTCAAATTTTCACAGATGTGTTATTTATATGCATATGTTGGGATACACCAAGTGAGAACTGGTCTTTGACAATTACCAAAGGTGTCCAGTGCCTTTAATTTATTTATCTGGAACTGGTCAGAATATGCTCATTGCATTTCATGAACATAAGGGTTTCAAGCATCTTTGATGACCGGCTAGCCCTATGAGGTCGCATGATAATCCCTCCACAGCTAAAAATCCTCTCAACAGGGGCACTGCTAAGAGAACTTTTACAGCAATGGCCCGAAGTGCGGGATACTTTTGTTTTTTCCGTCCAGTTTTTGGACAACTGTATTCTTTGTGCGCACGGTATCCAAACATTATTACTCTGGAGCCTGGTGACATGTTTACTGATTGTTTTTTTATAATAAAAAAGAAGGCGGCCAAAACGTGTAGAAGAAGTTTCAACTACACAGTACATGCAGTATGTGCACCGACCCAAACAGCTAAAACAGTACACACAACTACACCAGTGCTGAACTATACACACGCACGTGAATCCACAAGACCCCACTCATGCCATAGCTACAACTCAAGTACATGCGATATAAACACAAGGGGATAAGTGTGCTCAAAAATTGTGTATGGTTACCAGGCAGTATCAGTCTCTGGTAGAAAATGGTCCTTGTGCGAACTTGGCTGGCTAGCTGTAATGACACGATGTTGCGCGATCGCGATACATACGACGGGAAATCAGGCAGTAATGGAAATGGGAGCTTCGACAAAAACATTTTATTCGACGAATACAAGGGCACTGTTGAACTTCAAGTTACGTGATTTTTCCAGATTTTTGCCGGTTTCGAGCCGGTCTCGAGCCGAGTCCCATGGTCCGAGTCCGAGTCCGAGTCCGAGTCCGAGTCACGGTGCTCCGAGTCCGATTCCAGGTCCGAGACCACACAAAATGGACTCGAGACCGGTCTCGAGTCCGAGTCCGGCCTCGAGACCTCCAGCACTGATCAGGATTTACTGCAGCATGATGAGACTGATTGTACTGCAGTCGGCGCAATGCGCACAATCACAACATGTACACACGCGATATGACTAAGCATGGAGGTTCCATGGACAAACACAATCTTTTTCAGGCATGATCTTTGGCCCTTGGAACATTTTATCCAGTACAAGGGCTGACCTAAATTTTCACATGGTGAATGCTTTTGTAGACTTTTCAGGCTATTTGATCATAATTCTTCTGCTTTTTCACAGGGCAAACAAAAATCGTATATTCGATAATTTTCCTTTATTTTCACTAAAATGTGAACACAGAATTGAATTTGGGATGACATTTCAGCTGGATGGTAATAGTCTCTTTTGAACACTAGAAATTTGTCATCTTCCAAAAACTATAATGTACTTTCCCTTTAGCTCTGTAGAGTCCAAAGCGGCTGTAAACGTCTTGTACCAAAGGCAAGGTCCATAGGGGCCCGTAAATTGTTGCAAAGCTTGACCTACAGTTTTTACTTCCATTCAAACGAAAGGTCAAAGAAAGTCCAAAGAAAAGGTCAAGTTTGGCAATGATTACACAGAAATGAGCAGTCTCTCAGGAGGGCAAGACATGCCTGAGCATATCCTGTGTACAAGGTCTATGGAATAAGATTAGTTTCTTCATCATTCTGTTTTTATTGGTCACCGAATGATGCCTTTCTTGAGCACTTCTGCTTAATTAACACCTGAACTTTTCACCTTGTTTCTTGTCAACGTACCATTTTCAGTGATGATGATGGGCAACTTCTCAATGTATAGTCCGGTTCCTTTCCCAGGATGTTTCATTGTAAGTACCAGGTTGTCTTTATCCCTTGCTCTGCACACGATAAAGCTCTGCGTATGAATATTCAACAGATATGACTTATTTCATATGAATATTCAATGTCAGATGTACAATGTATGTTTCACCGTGGGTAGCGGGTTTTCTTTATCCCTTGCTCTGCCAATGAATATTCAACAGATATTCAAATGATTACCAGGTTGTCTTTTTCCCCGATTCTTTTTATGTACCTATCACTGTAAACAAAAATCAACGCCAAAAGAGTATCATCTTTGTATCTCCACTGGGTAACTTGTACTGGACAAAAATGAGTTATCCAATAGAACAGTTACAAGTTGTCCGCTTCTTTCCTTCTTCATTAGTGGCTCTTTCAAAAGGTTCAGAGTTTCAAGAGATAAACATTATTTCTATTACTACATCGAGTATCCTGATATGTGTAAGCCCTGACGGTGATGCAAAACCCACACTGTGATGACTAATTTAGAACACACATCCAACAACACCTTCAACAATGTCTACCCATGAGGATGTGTGACCGGTCACGTTAGCTCAAGCCGGGATTTCACTGACACAATCATGCAAGCTGATACCATAAAAAAAAGTCAAGTTCTAAACCATTAATACAAGTTTTATTACATTGGAATTAACAGTTTAACATTTATATCATTGGAGATTATCAGGCCACTGCTATTGTATTTACATATGTACCAAATGTACTACCAGCCCCCCCCCCACCTGACAAGCCACCACCCACCACCACCATGGTCCCCCAAGCCACCACCCCACCACCACCATGGTCCCCCAAGCCACCACCCCCACCACCCCCACGGTCCCCCAAGCCACCACCCCACCACCCCCACGGTCCCCCAAGCCACCACCCCACCACTTTTAAAAGTCCCTTGAAAATCAGAACAGAGTCAGCTTGACATATATATACCGGTACTTCATACCAAAATGAAGGTGTAATGAAAGTGAAGGCTGTTTGACCACAGCATTTTGTAGAAACAGCTGTTTGCGTCAGTAAGGCTTGCAGCCGTGCAGCTGGCTCGACCAATAAAAGCAGAACAGGAAAAGTAAAGCGCTGAGCAGGTACTTGTTTGTTTTTAGTGTCAACCGAGGATTTCCCAGATCTGTTTCCTTGTATTGTGACAGCTAGGGTGGATGTATTCTAGTGTTTTCCAATGTAGACAGAAACCACAGACATAGACCTCATGCACATGATGTCATGTGAGTAAGGCGCCCTCGGCCTTGAAAGAAGGTTGCTCATTGGCACACCATGGGCGATGCGCGTATGGAGATGTGCGTTTCCATTTGTTTTATCCTCATTTACCCCATCATTTTCCCTCTAAGATTGGCAGAAGAATGACATCAATGCAATAAGGTCCATTGTCCCCTTTTGTTGCATTTTTATTTTCAGTTTGAATGAGAGACAATCCATGTACATGTACTTGTATCAGGCATACTTTCTTTATTCTTGTCTGAAACCACCAAACTTGATAACAGTTTTAAGGAATGGTTGTCTGTTGTACTTATTGAAACGTAGAGGATGGGCTTAAAAGACCCATGATGTACATACAAACCCTAATCATTTCTTTGCTGACCCAATTAGTACACAGGTTAAATAAAAATCATACCAAAGACTTTGTATAACTTGACCTTAAGATGATATTTGGTGGTGATATGTTATCACATATCAGACAAAATGGATCTTTGGCTGCAGCTTCGAATAGCGTTAATAAGAATAAAAATAACTTTTGGGGGGAGGGAATGTGAAAAAGGTTAACATAATGATCAGAAAACCCATATGTAACTAATGTACTTGTGTACTTACACCAGTTTCTAAACAAGTTGAGGAAAATTTACTTTTGGAGAGGCAAAATGGGTGTAGGTTTGTCTTTTCTTGTTTTCTTGAAGACAACTTCATTCAACTTAAAGGATGTGCACAACATTGGTAGGATTGGAAATAAAAACTTTTCACAGATTTGATCTTATCTTACAAGATATAAAGAAGGTCCGGGTGGGAAACTTCCCTTGAAATATTTTTTGCTTGAAATGCTATCGTTTTTGAGAAATGAGTACAACAAATTATTGATCTCCCAGCGAGTCCCAAACCCAATGTTTGAAAAAATGAGATTTTTTTTTTTTTCATTTTTTTTTTCACTTTTTTTCAAAGACTACAATTACTGATTGAACTTGAACTTTCACAGCATTGATATTTCACGTTTGGGTTACATAAAGCGCAGCTGCAGGTCTTTGACAACTAACAATGTTGTCGGCGTGTTTTAAAGAGCAGGAAAAACTTCCCCTCCAACAATTGCAATGGTTTCCACTTACCACCGTACATCTGCACCAGCACCACAGTTTCCATCACAGCAAACCCACCCTTGACAATGAAGCTTACAGTCTAAACCATAGAGAACAAGGATCACCAGACCGGAGTGCAGTGCATTTGGCATCACTCATCATAGACCATAACCCAGGGACTGGGCTCTGTCATTGAATGTGTCAGCATTCCATTTGCACCACCACATAATCCCTTGTTATTACTCAATTTCCTTCTGGTCATAATGACTTCCCTAATGGCTTCCCTCGTTTCCTTCAGTGGCTATCTCGTTTGATTGCTCTATTTTCTGGAACCAATTTCAAAGTCCTGCTTAGCAGACAAACCTTATTTAGCTAGTGAACCAAATTTGTATACAATCAGTGGCATGACTATGGGTGGTATTTAATGTCCATGCCCACATCAAATTATCTTTATAAAAGAGAACACTGAAAACGGGCATTTATACCAGTCGTTGCTTCATGTAGGTTTAGATCTTGTTTTTAAAAGGAAAAATGCAAACGCAATCTAGCTTCATAATTGGCCAGTAGTGTTTGCCTTGACAAAATGGTGCAACCCTTGTGCCACCCAAAAATGTACTTTATTTATATTCACTGCTGTCTACAATTTAACAGAGAACCAGTCAAAAATAGTGCATGCAAATACCACATGGGAATTTCACCAGTAACCTATAAATCTGCATAGCAACATTGTTTTGCATCTACATGTAGCAGATCTGTGTGGTTTAGTAGCTTTATGATTTTAACACCTGCTTGTCTGTCACTAATTGCTCCTCTCGTTCCTGCTGTCTGACCATTCAATAATGACATAACCACACAGTGTTTTATATTATTATTCAATTATTTAGAATTATTATTCCAGCTTAAGTCATTTACCAAGTACACAGATCCTTGTCATTTGATTGGTGGAACACGCGCCACATGTCACCCTTTAATTTGCTCTCATCCCAGACCGCTATCACAGGGAGGCCGCTATAGTGAACTTCCTGTGATAAATGTCTAGGGTTAGAGAACGCCCTCTTGTGGTGAATGATCGTGGGATAACCAGGAGGGCAGGCCTTGAAGCATGACTACCAAAAATAAACCAGGAACAGCCCAACACAAATCCATGAATAGAGAGTGTTGACTGGCGCCCTCAATCACAAGGAATCAAGATAAAATCAGCCTTCTTTAGGCTGTGTCAGAATCGGCGAGCATTGGATGCCCATAGCAACTCCCTTAGCGACAGCCACAGCCACAGCTGCAGCCGCAGCCTTACTCTTCCCAGTCAAACTTGCTGATCACATGAACCACTTTTTCAGCCATGCTCTTACAGCTCCATGACAATTAGCCTTGTTTGGATTCAAAAGATGATACTCAACATTATTTCTTTATAAACAGAATATTCATTCAACTTTCTGGAAACATAAAGTATGAATAAACATTTGAAATCTGTGAAAATTTCACCCGTTCAACAACCTTTTTAGAAAGTACAAACAGGATCCACTCGTCATCGACGTTTGTTCACTTTATGTACAAAACAGGTGACTATCAAAAGGAAGACTTAACATGTGCATTGACTAAGAATACTATTTTAAGAAGAAATCCTTTGTTAATCCGAGTCAAACACAAGGACAAAACACAAAGCATGTGATTTTGACTCTTAAGAAAGTGTCTATGCTGTTCATTAGAGATTAACAGAGCAATTAGAATTGCTATATTCTGATGCTTTATGGCTACACAAGTAAGTCACATGAGGCAATTTATACATTAATCATACACACATACATGTACATGCAGATGATTTTGTGCCCCACAAACATCAGAGTGCTTTTCAAAGCTTAGCCTACACGAATAAAGGTACAAACAAACAATGCATTGATACAGATACAAAACTAGACAACAGAAGCATATGGGTGGTATGACTACACAAATAAAATGGGTTTTGGGTTTATTTTTGAAAAGCTGGAATGGTGTTAGCTCACCCGAATGTTATGGGGCAGGGAATTCCAGAGCGGGGTAGTGGGTTGGGGCAGGCAAGCAGAGGCTTGAAATGCACGATCTCCCGTACGCAACTTAGTTTTGGGGTTTATGAAAACGTGATTTTTGTCAAATTATGAGTAGGTGGCATAGACAGACATTTTAAAAGAGATGAGTTAGACAACTAGTTCCAAGAGGAAACTCGTCATATACACTTACAATTTGTGCACGATTAAATTGGGGGTTGTAAGACTCTTTTATTATACAAATAGTGGATGCATGTGAGTGCATTGTCGCAAAATATAATCACGAGGTGAATCTGGACAAATCCATTTCACAAGGCAAAGCCGAGTGAAATGGTAAAGCCAGATTTCACAGAGTGATTATATTCTGCGACAAAATGCACTAATAAAATGCATTTAATATTTGTTTCACATAACTCTCACAAAGATCCTAATCACTTGGGGTTTTTTTTCACATTAAACACAAAATTAACACAGAAACTCATTCACCCCACACTCTAAAAATTCTTTTTTTTTTTTAAATCTTATAAACCTTGCAGGAGAGCGCCATCATAGGGCTGGATAGCTCAGCTGGTAGAGCAACAGCAAGTTAATCCTAGGGTCACAGGTTCAAATCCTCTTCTAGTCACTTTTCCTTTATAGACTGTGCAAGCCTCGCGCGTATTCGAACATTGGGATCCATTAAAGCGCGTGCGTTTGTTTCTTTAACGCATTAAAGCAATGTACGTGGGACCACAGTGGTCCCAAAAATGTTCGAATACGCACGAGACTTGCACGGTCTATTCACTCCAAAGTTAAACTAAATTTACCTGGTCAGTTTCCATTGTGGTTTATTACATGAAAATAAACTAAACTTACTTAATAAAAATACTAAATCTTAGGAAGAGGCACACAATGTGGTGATTGATTGGGTAAAGTGGATTGAGGTCATAGTGGCCTCGTGCTACATAAGAGCAAACATTAAAAAAACAACTTTTGGTACAACTAAAATGGCTCAACAATCTTTGTCTTACCCCAACTGGTTGTCCCTGTAGGTAGTGTATAGCAGCAGTGCGTTGCGTGTTGGGTAGAAACCAGACAGGTTTGGTATGCACCAGCCTAGTCAGTAGAGACAACTCCATGCTATCCTCACTGAGGTGCCCAGGGTGTGGAGAGCTGATGGGGACATCAGAAGGCTGCTGCTGAAAGCTTACTTGATGGGGGGAGATGAACCCTGAGGGTGACAAAGGCAAGAAGGTGCTCTGCCGAAGGAAAAAAAATAAGGATAGTATTCAAACTCTTATTGAATTATTGGGCAAGTCAAAGAAAAGGTCCACTCCAGGGTGGCATGGGTGGCTAGTGTGTAAAGCACTCGCCTCTCACCAATGAGGCCCTGGTTCGATTCCTGGCTAGGGCCAAATGGGAGAAGAGTTGTGCGTTGGTTCTCTACTGTGCCATGAGGGTTTTCTCCAGGCCCTCTGGGTTTCCTCCTTCCTAAAAAAAAATAATTTACTATTGATTGATCTCTGGCTGTGCTCTGCAGTCGTATAGGGGGTCGATGTGGCTGGCGATGAGGTGCCTTTACACGCCTGCGGCTTGACCACAATGTCGCCGTGTCCTTCGCAAACCAGCTTCTTAGCTAAGAGTTAGGATGATTAGCCTCCCAAATGTTTATAAATGATTAAAGTTATTATTCTACGGACTAAAAACATATCAATTAACTATCATAAAAATGTTCCTCTCCGAGGGTTATAACCTTTCTGAATGTCTGAAAACTGCATGAAATATTGGTCATGTCCATTCCATCTATCAAACAATAATACAATAACCATATTTAATGTATTGTACTCCAAAGTTGGTTCACAGGCACATTGCAAGCTTCAAATCCTTTTATTCCTGATACAAATTCAACATAACAAATTGTTGCGGTACCTTCTGCTAAATTATAGGATCTCACCTGCCTCTAGCTACCGGGCAAGCTCTAGTGGTAAGACATCTTCTCTAGTATGTCAAAGGTCGTGGGTCTGAATCACACTCGAGTAATATGCCTGTGTTTTGGGGGTGGGTTTTTTTTTCACTTGGAAAGTACCGAGCATACATTGCTTCACACACATCAGTGTGTGGGTAAATCACAAATAATATATTGAATCCCTGATACAAATTTAACACTCTATTTTTAAACAATGAGCTTACTTTAAAATGATTAGGTTTCGCAATGGTTAATATTCAACTGGCAGGAAACAAAATAAATTGAGTTTTCCAGACTGAAAATAATTGACTTGACTGAAAACTAAATTGAAACTTTTATGTTACTGCATAAATGTATAAAAAATTAACTCTGTATTTTGTCTGCATTGTTATTTTTTTATTTTGGGTTGAAAATTAGTTTTTGTTCAACCCAAAATTAATGGCAAATTTAACCAGTCAGTTTCCCTCGTTTTTTACTACGTGGTTTTTTACTTCAATCGATCTGCAGGATTTATGATCATTGGTTCCATATCGTTAGCCAGACGGGTGTCTGGATGTCTTTTGGACACCCTGTTTTATCTGTAATTTAAATGTATATGTAATTTGTAATTCACAACGATTAAGACACCCAGTTTTTAAATTTTCAGCAAATTTGGCGGCCCTTCTACCACATCCTGGCTAAAGCTTCATGCTCACTCATAGCAGGGAATATGATATCCTTCCCTGTGCTGCTTTTATGATGTCAGAAAAACAATGCTAATTAGATCCGGACGTGTTGATGTTATTGTCCGTGGTGTTTGCATTTATTTTATAAAATGAAAACCAGTCAGACAGAAAAACTATGATATTTCTTTCTTTTTTTTCCAATCCTTTTGCGCGTATCCATTCTTGTATTGAATGTTAGCATTTTCACAGTACATGTATCTTATACTTTCTTGACCTTGACCATATGCCATGTTTAAAAACGAAATATTAATAATGAAAAATTTCACTTGCAAATGATGCCTGTTGCAAATCCTCTATTTATTGTTGGGGGGTTTTGGCCATCCGCCGAAACCACCTTGGTTTTCGTCAAGATTTTTCTTATTTTTCTTATACTTCGATCTCAGGAACTACAGTCCTAAAACACACAAACAAGACATCAAATGAAAGCCTGTGCTCTAACTTACATCCATGTCTACGATGCCACATCAGGAGCAAAGCCTGTTCTGGGAGCATTATTTTAAATCAAATCAATCGAAAAAACAAACGAAGGAGATAAAGTATCAGCTGATTATTGATTAATGACAATCTTTTACACGTCATATGGAAGGGTAGTACATCTGGCTCAATTCCATAGAGTTGCTCAAGCATAAAAAATTAGCTACGCACAACAAAATGGTACTTACCAGGATGAGGTTACCGGCCAAAATACCATATGTTCCATCTGTAACTGGTATCCTGCTCATGTTTGCTTAGCAGAAAATTGTTCAAGGTAATATTTTTACGCTTCATCAGCTGTGCTCTACGAAAATGGACCCCCTGACCAGAAGCATTTTTTGCTCATTGAGAGAATGCTGCTCACCCATCACACAGTCATGGAGGAATCCTCTATGAATGTAATAACGGTCGTTCATCATCCATTCAACCAACATTGTGGCCATTTGTAAGCAATTTACCCGTAGGGATTGTTTTCCATGGTGGGACAGCACAGTAACATGTACATGTACGTGTATGACATAGCGGGTGCTTCCTCTAGCTCTACTTTATAACTTCATACCTCCCTAAAGCTACTGGCTTGTAGCCATAGACAATAGCCATTTGCCACTGACACTGTTATCTTTCTGAAGCACAGTCACCAACTACATCGTATCCTTGAAAGTGATACTAGTAGATAACCCGCTTGGAGCAGAAACTCATGCTGGAAACATGAGGGAATTCCCCTACTGGCAATGTGACAGCAACTTATAGTGCTTGACTTTATGGATTTGAAAGCCACTTCTTGTTTTGTCAACAGCTACTGGTAGGGATTGACGTCTGTTAGTGTTAAGTGTTAGTGTCCATGGTGAGAATAAAAGACATAATCCTGTGGGAGTCGCAGGGCACGGAAAGCACCAGGTATGCAGTGCTGATATAATTACGTGTCGGTAATGGTTAAAACAAATGTTAGCCATTCTTTTATCCCTAATCCAAGAGTTACATCATGTACTTAATGTACAGTACGCGTAAATCCAAAAGTAAAGAATCAGACAAGTAAATTTACCATTAGTTTCAACAGCACTAAATTAACAATGTGTCAGCTGTAACATATTCCTCATGAGGAGTTTGCTTCACAATATTTACCCAGATTGTTTTCAGACAAAGTCTTGGGAATAAGTTGAGGATGATGTACTTAGCGCAATGGATAAGTCTAATATTGTTTTTCTAGTGTTAATAGACTTGTCGGCTCCCTTTGACACCATGGATCATGTTATAAAGACGTGTCGCGGCCGAGCGGTCAAGTGCACTGGACTCAAGTGGACTCTGGTGTTTCTGATCAGCAGAGTGTGGGTTCCATTCCCATTCTTGACACTCGTGTCCTTAAGCAAGACATTTAACTATTATTGCTTCGTCCTTCAGATGGGACGTAAAGCTGTAGGTCCCCTGCATTGTGTAATGCATGTGAGAGAACCCAGTGACACTTATCGCTAAGAGAAGGAGTTTGCCCTGGAGTTTATGGCAGTGGCAGCTAAATACGCCGCAGCACCATGTAAATCCTTACAAGGTGTTACATAAACGGGTCTCATAATTAAAAAACTTCAAAAACATGTCTGGAAATAAATAATAAAAATCACTTTGAAACACCCGTAGAAAGGACTACTATAAAAACTAGTTATTATTATAATTTTTTTAATTACTCGATGGAATGAGAGATAATTTGGGCATTTCAGATACTGCTCTTCTTTGGTTCAAGTCACATCTCTGTGAGAGGTACATGTGTAAGGTCAGCTTTCCATTCATAACAACTAACTCTGATCCAGTTGATTTGGAGTATGAACTACCGCAAGGGTCCGTTTTGGGTCCCTTGAATTTTTTTAATTTACACCCTCCCACTTGGCAACACTGTAACATGGATTCATGAATATGCTGATGATACATTGTACACAGCTGTATTGTCCCTTTGACCCTAGAAGACCTGGTGCTTGGCAAGTTGCCATGGAGAAGCTGCAGCTGCGTATTACCGATGTTCAAAATTAGATGACTTGCAACAAGTTAAAGCTAAACGAAAACAGAACTGAGTTTATTGTGCTTGACCTTAAGACACTGCCACAGGTTATCTTTGCATACTGGTGATGCAGTGACCCAACGGATTCCGTCTGAAATTTAGGAATCATGTTTGATTCACATTTGACAATGGGCAGGCAAGTTTCTAGCCTCTGCCAATCAACCAATTTTTAATTACGAAACACAAGGAAAATCAAAAGGATACTCTACATCATTTTGTCAGAGCTTTAGTCCTCTCTCGTATTGACTACGACAACCTTCTTTTATTTGGGGCTACGTCATATGAATCGGACAGAGTTCAAAGTTTACAAAATAGTGCAACTCATTTGGTATGTTCCACACACTTGAGAGAAATTACCCCATCACTCAGGGAACTCCATTGGCTCCTAATGAGAATGGAGTAACTCTAAACTTACTCTTTTTGTTTGAGAATGCCTTAAACTACTCCTAGATATCTATTTATGATTTATTATCATATTACACTCCTCCATGTTTTCTTCGGTCCACACTTAACATCATTCAATCGAATGTTCCCCGTGCAAACAAAGTTCTGGGTCTAAAAGCTTTCTGTGTACAAATGGTGTAGCTGGACCAATGATTTGGAACAATCTGCCTCCTGTCATTAGGGAATCAGTTAGTTTATCTCTATTTCATAAAGCTCTACAAATTCACCTCTAGCCATTATAATTTCTATCACGTGCGCTATGGTATTGATGGAATAGCGCCTTATAAATTGTAATTGTTGGGCAGTTGTTATGTTCTGTTTTTTTCAAAGCAGAGCAAGATCCAAAGCACCTCACATGACGATAACATCCACAAATCTCAGTACGACCCTATTAGAGTCTTTCTCACTCTGCTCAAGTTAAAACATGAGACCACTAACAATTTCTGCATTCATACACAGGTCATTTTGGTTGGTAAGCAGTTTGCAATCAGCTCATTGATGAGAACATAATACAAAAACCTGCATGCTTAAAGTTATGACCACATCCACGACAGTAAAGATGCATGGCTTCCTAGCCCAGCGTATTAATATAGCATCTGATCAGATACATCTGATTTAAGAAGTCTGGGTGCAGTCACTCTCTTCTGCATTCCTTAACCTTGTCTGAGGAGTGCACAACAGCACTCACTAAAACTTAAAGTGGATAACTCTACAGCATGCAGATTTTTGTTACATGTTATTTTACTTATTTTATGAGATATTGCCCAACTCACAAGGCCGGACGGCCACTTCAAGGCGAGGGCTACACTTTACTGATTGGGGCTGTCGACCCAGATCAACTGTCACCAGGGGCACGTTGCCACCTACTCCTGGGGCTGAAACGGGGTTACCCCCTTCACAGTCTGTAAGGATGTTTGTAGGCAAGGGTATCATCCACTAGGAGCCTGGTTGGCAGAGCAGAGTGCACTATTTCCAATTTATATGTTCTCATATGAAAAAAGGAAATTAGCTGATCTGATCATCAAAGGTACTCACTTGCTGAAAATTACACACCATGAACTGTCAGATTTTATAAAATGTAGTTTTACACTTTTTACATCAATGTGTGAAGTTTGGTTCTGATGAGTGCAGAGAGCTCTCCTCAATAAGTTAAAGGTAGGGTCAAAAATTGGTAAATACTCCAAAAAGTAATGACCATAAAAACTTACTTGATGAGAAGCACGGCAGCTGTTGATAGTAAAAACCATTTCGAGAAAGGATTCCCTTCGAAGTAATATGGTTTGAAAACATTTTTCACCCAAATACATTTAAATCTGAGAAACGATTCATCCATGAATCGTTTCTCAGATTTCCGAGGGTTGTGTCCTTTTGCGAAAACTGTGGCCAGAGATGTGGTTATACCCGATGTCACCTCGCTAAACATGGATGGTTTTGATGTTCTCATGAAAATATGGTGACAGTTGTTTGCTGTTTTCACAGCAAGTAGACATTGTATTCAGCTGAATCTTTTCCATGTGTGACTTTTATTGTATCTGTTTTTGCCTATAAATTAGCATTCTGCGGACAATAACCTATGACCCTACCTTAAAGGAGAGCAGTTTATAGCTCTCCTTGTATTTCTTAAAATGAAGGACTGGCATCTTATTACCTTGCATCTGACTGACTTATAATATGATCTATGGTGAGTCTTCCAGATTCTCAGTGACAGCAGTTCAACCCACATTGCTCTATTCTGCATATTTACGAACTGGAATTTCTCCCTGAGCGTTTCCAAGCTGTGCTGGAGTTGGCCGACAGTGCAGGAGCAAGGGGCCTCTGTACAATGAAGACACATTATTCTGGAATCCAAACGGCGTCTAGATTGTTTTCTCGTCGGGCAAATACTCAGCACTGAATCCTCCAGGTCTTCTTCGTCGATGCGAACTTCCCCTCCACGTACCTTCACATGGGGTTGCTTTACGTCAGGTCTACTTTCAAGCCCCTCGTTTAAATCATCTGCTTCGGGGTAAGATTCAAGAGCTTGCGGATTCGTCCACATCTTGTTCCCTTGGTCCGATGCTGTTTAAACCCAAATGACATCTCACTGTTTAAAAAAAAAAACAGCTTATGTATGTGGTTATTGGTTTCTATCCAGTAGTGGACTAAAAAACCAAATTATTCCTCTTTGGAATTCTGTTAAGCGTTTGTCAGCAGCATATTTTCAGCATTTGAAGAACCAGAGTCACTGCGTCTTTCTGAATAACACATCCATCATCAGGGACTTTCACCATTTTGCGCACCTAAACAGTGGTTGTTGTTTTAAGCACACTTGCATATCATTGAAGCGCGTACAAACTACACACAGGAAATATTTCTCAACTAACGGTTTCACTAACTGCTGCGTTGGTTCTGAAAATCCTTCGCTCCGGTGGTAAAAAATAACAAATGGTGTGAAAATGACCGCTCCACAAACATCTAGGGCTTCGCTTTCACTTCAACAAGCAAGAGTCTTTGCTACACTAAATTCATCATGGAGTTAACTTGTCTCCGCTTTTCCACGTAGTTTTGTTGTTCTGAGTAGCAGTTGAATCTGAATCTCACTTACACCAGCCAGCGATTGTCCTCAAGTCCAAGGAAGTAATTTTAATTATTTTCCAATAGATAAAATTCCAACTCCATACACAAACAGTTTATTTCCTGATCCGTGATCTGATGTTATGAGAAAAAGGATACTTGAACCGACTGTTTAAACAAACAAAAATACAATTCGGAGCTCATTAATTACAGCCGATGTGGAAACAAAACTTCTCCGGTTTCCTCATTGATGGTTAATTGAGTAATGACCAATGACAGCAGTTGTCAATACTCCACAAAATTTGAGGGTGGTTAGCAAAAAACAATTCAACCGACAACAAAGAATCTACTCCAATTATTTTCACTATAAGCCTGCATGTCCATTGACATGTTGGAACCCTTTTCAGTTTAGTTAGTCAAAACATCAAAACACAGCGCGGTGCAAGAGGGAAACCCCGAACGGGCCCGCTAAATGGAGACCCTTGAAAACACATCAGAATGAAACAAGGAAACACATCATAACAACAAACAAGCAAAAGAAAAGTAGAAAACATGGAAGTACAGATTGTTGTTGCTGTTGTTAATTTGGGTTTTTTTGTTTGTGCGTTTGTTTGGGTTTTTTTTTTTTTTTTTTGGGGGGGGGGGTGGTTTCAGGTACTTAAATAAATATCACAATGTGGTACCCTTTAATGTGTTTCTTGTCCTATACAGGGAACAAGGCTATACAATGTGAGGTCTCATTCAGGAAGAACAAAATTAACTTTCAACTTAAAGCAGTGAGCAAAAACAACATTATTGTACTCTCCCGTGCCAAGTTCAACATTCACATTGGTCTGATTCTCCTTCTAGGTTCAATTTTTAAAAAAGAGTTAAGAGTCGTCTTGTCTGTGTTATCTGTCTCAATTGCTATGCGAAGTGTGATGTCGCAGTATAAATCACTGAGGTGATACTGACGAATCCTCTCAAGATCAATCTTAGCTCTGTGAAATCGAACCCCAGGGATACTTAAAGTAATACAAACAAATACTACCACAGAAACAAAAGAGAGAAGAAAACCCACATAGAACGAAATAGTTCGTCAATAAAACACAATGTTGATTCCAATAACTACATCTGCACCATGACTAGATAAAGAAAGAGAAAGTGACAAAACGCAAGATTTGTGTGGTTTCACTTCTACTTGATAGCAAAAGTGATTACTGAGCTGTTGGATTAAAAGTCATCTAAACAACCCGAAGTACACAAACTATCCCTCAAGCAGCAGAAAAGCATCCAATCTGTACATTATGGGGCGACGTGATGAGACACCACACCCAGTTAAATGAAACTGAGTGTCTTTTAGAAGTTCGCGCGTAAATCAACCCTTGATAATACTATATTTGGTTCACCAGTGTGAACAGCGGACTCATCCGCTCTCATTAAGAGCTCAACATTTCCAAAGCATTGAGGTTATTTCCCTTGAGAAAAGGAAGGTTCAAATTTTTTATTTATTTATTTCTAACTTTTATTTTTGTTTTATTAACAGCTTAGTTTAACCGTTAAGGCAATTATGGAGACAGTTTTTTACATTGTTCTCTGGTTAAGCAGTTATCAGGCTAAACGTCCCAACCCGCACACTCTGAGCAGGAGCTGTCCCAATTCCATCAAAATACTCCATGCAATGCCACCTCAACAGTCACATAGATGGACTACGTTAAAAGCAGGTACATGTACACGTACATGCCTCTAGCTACCAGGCAATCTCGGTGGTCTAGTTGGTAAGACACTGCTCTAGAATTGCAAAGGTCGTGGGTTCGAATCCCACCCGAGTTATATGCCTGTGGATTTTTTTTCACAGAACTCGGGAAAGTACTGAGTATACAGTGCTTACACACATCGGTGTAAGGGTAAAACCAAAATTTTAAAAATTAATACATGTAACACCTTTCCAAGTGTTGAGAGTGGGTGGTTTGGGGTGCAAATTTCTTGAATTCAAACAAAACCATGAAGTTGTGTTTTATTTATTTATTAGTCACTTGTTGATTATTTAATGGTTATTTTTATTTATTACATTTTTTTGTTCTCCTGGTTTTGTACATGTGTGTTGATAAGATTGTAAAATGTTTACATGTGAGTTGATGCATCTTTGTGGTTAAAACTTTTAAGTTTTTGAAATTTTGCAAATTTGAATAGTGTCAGCTTTTAGGTTCTTTTATAATTCAGATAATTAAAACATGTTATCTATCTACCTATCTTTTAACACTTTAATGAAGAATTTCTTCTTTCCCACCTTTTAATAATAATAATAATAACTAGTTCTTATATAGCGCATTTCACAATAACGTCTCAACGCGCTTTAACATTAGTGCCCTGGTCATTGGGCCAATAACATTCCTGTATTCTTTCTCAGCTCCCTGGGGAGTATACAGCCCGGGCTGCCATGGCGCTCCGAAGGCTTTTTCAAACACAATATCAACCTCTACCCTCGCAGGTACCCATTTATACCCCTGGGTGAAGAGAAGCAATTATAGTAAGTATCTTGCTCAAGGACACAAGTGTCATGACCGGGATTCGAACCCACACCCCGATGACTTAACCATCGAAACTTGAATTCGATGCTGTAAACCACTCGGCCACATGACACATGTATTGTTGTTGTTGTTGTTGTTGTTGTTGTTTGTTGTTGTTTGTTGAGAGCAGCTTGTAGTGAAAACGCTACGTTTAATTACTTCTATTTAACTCTTATTTATAAATATGCCAATTTATGCAGTTCAGGAAACACCCAGCTCGCAAAAACACTGCATTTTTCATAAATGAAAAATTGTCCTCCATCCATCAAAATCAAATACTGCATTTATAGAAACTCATACCAGAGGCTTTGGATTCATGTACATGCCACTGGCCTCGCGCCAAGCTCTGGTAGTTTGACTTGGCAGAACTTTCCTCCGTCAAAATCAGCCAGTGAACATTTTCAGAGCCTTTCGGGTAAGACAAGATGATTAACCCTTTGGAGATCATTCATTTCTATACAATCATTCATTTCTATACAATCATCATCATACGCCGCGACATTGCTAGTATTGTTGATTTTTGATATATTTTTTTCTTGTAAAAGTGTCTGCAAACAAATACATGAAACATAAATTTGATCGTTTTAAACACACGGTTACTTCATTAATAAGGAAATATTGGCAAATGTTATCTCAGACGATGATCTTTTTTGGTTGAGTGGAAGTAGGTCAAATCATGCAGCTGTTTGTTGCCGCTGCGAGCATTTGGGTACAAGCCGGTTGCGTTGGCCGTGGTCCCTAGAGGGTGAAAGACAGCGTGAGTTTCACACAAACCTTGAGAATTGGTGAAGGCATGGCTGTGATTCCCCTGTGTGGTGTTGAATGTGCTGCTGGCAGTTGTGCATACTGCGTTGGGGTGGTTGAAGCGTTGTTATTTGTACCGAGGGAATTGTTTCTTGCTCCTACCAGATGGTGGTATCTGCTGACAGGGGTTGTAAACATTTCATTTAGAAAAAGGCAGACAATTTAAACAGTGCATGGACATTCTATGAATCAAATGACAATGTCCGATGATAATTGATTAAAAGGCATTGCACAAGGCCCTTGGCACATTATGCTTTTTTCGCTGCCAAGAGGAAACTTTTGCATGGGGAAACAAAAAATCACACACGCATGCATTTTACCAAACTTCCTGACTGCAAGCCTTGATATTCTGTCTTCATAGGGGCAATTTTATATGATTGTAATGTTTGTCACTTAAACATTTTACCACAACGTTGGCTCCTGGTACCAAACATAATAAGCGACATCTTATTTCAGTAAATAATTTGCATCGTTACAGAATTAGCAAAATGCGACACAAAATGTATCAGTTACTACTCAAAAATTACCATTTGCTACTCTGTATTACCATTCAGTGTGCACACAAAATATTCAGTCCAAATATTTTGCTATGCCAAACTGCTAGATGAAAATGATCCCTTAATTTGTATCTGTATTTGCAAGTCAACTACAGTCGACTCTCGTTAATACGAGGTCCGCCGGACTGGCCCGTTTTCCTCGTATTATCCAAACCTTGTCTTAAACGCAGCGCACTATTTACACGTACATGTATGCACACGTCGTCATAGTGCATGCGCTACACACGTGTCTAGGCTAGAATGGAGCGGTTTGCTTCCTACACTGTAGTACAGTTGTTACGAGCATCCTGTTCACATAAGTATCAATGATAAATGCATTTTTGTTGACTATGATCATAGAAATTAGCAAAGTCCTGTCAAACTTGCCGTTCATGTGACCATGATGTGACAGATTCGATACTGTGTAGCGCCTATGCTGAACATTGTTTTCGCTGGTAGCCGTCGGCGTGTAAGCGAAGTAGCATATCAAGCATTTAAGTTACCAGCGAAATGTTTCTGGTTTTCGGATCGGACAGAACCGTGTAGCCGGTCCGATCCAATAAATAGTTTGGCATCAAAAATGTTATTTCCAAACCTTGACTGAACGGTAAGCTTTTACGGAACAATTATTTTCAGATCTCGCTACAAAAGTATGAAAAACAATACATTTTGTCATCATGGGGCCGCAAAAATACCTCGTATTATCCGTGTTCTCGTTACGGCCGTGCTCGTATCTTCCGTTTTTTAAGACATTGAAACACGCATGGGACAGTTCGGGACCGGTGAAATACCTCGTATTAACCGGCGTCTCGTATCTTCCGAGCTCGTATTAACAAGAGTCGACTGTACATGCAAATTATTATTAATTACAAAAGAAAGAAAGGAGGAAAAATGCACACAAAAACCACAGGCAAAACTGTAAAATATTTTCAGTTTCTAGTATGACACATCAAAAGCAAAAAAACAAGATGACATCAACCAATCAGCTGAAATGTTGCAAAACCCGATATAGAAAGATAAAGTTAAGCTTTACATGTATCACAGTATGAGTTTGCACGCTAACTCTGCTGCGAAATTCAGTTTTGTGATGCACTCATTTTCAAATAGAGAGAGTACTTAATGAAAGTGGAAAAATATTACAAGTTTCATGCCTCATATAAAACCGGTAACAAATGCCCCAAAACATCCAATGGTGTCACATTTCACCATTAGTTCCCTTCTATGAATAAAAATGGCATTGAGTTTGACCTGTTGACTACCAACAAATGTGGAATGTACAGACCCATTTGTTGTTGACATTCAATGAAGCCAAATTTCAAATTTCGCTTTGAAAAAAATTTACAAATAAAATGGCCTTTAACACTGTTTTAACGTGATGTTAGAAGCTTGTGTTTTTCTACTTTCATATTTGACGATGAGTGCGTCACTAAACTGAACTGATAATTCCATTATTGTCCATTTTCAATTTAGAAGCCACTTTAATAGATCCCATGCTCTCTATGAACCTGAATGTTGCACCACAATGTTCAGCACTGCCTCATCAGACACCCGGTCTCAATTTCAGAAGGCCAACCCAAATCAGTCCAATAGTTTGTGAATTAAGAGTCGACCTTACTAACGTGTTGCTATTAAAATGCATCATTATGTCACCTTTACATGAAAAAAGGACCCAATTTCATAGCACTGCTTACCGTAGGTCCATTGAATTATTTGCTTGACAGGTTGCAGTAATAGATGTTAAATTTGTATCAGGGATAAAGAACATTAATTGGTGTTACCCATGCACCGATATATGTATTGAGCACTGTATACTCAGTGCTTTCCCAAAGACTGTGAAAAAAAAAAAAATGTTAATAAAAAATCCACAGGCATATTACACATTGCTGTCAGTAAAGAATTCCGATGTAAGAAGAGCCATGAAATTGGACCCAGTAACATGTATATGAAGAAAAAAAAGGCTTACCTGTCTTCAGCTAGAAAGAGGGGCAGGCTAGCTGTCACTGCCAGGGGGGACTTCGGCGAGCTGGCCTTGAAAGGAGTTGAAGCTTTCCTCAGATCAGATGCAACAAAATTCAGATCACTAGAGACACTCGATAACACCTACAAGGACAAAACAGAGACATAGATATTAATACATTATGAAAGTCACTGACTAAGGGAGATAAGTGAAAGATATTTTGTTACCCCAGGTCTTCCCTGAAAAAATATTTTTCGAGATCGATTGGGAACTCAGGCAAAGCAAGAGTTTGTGACTGTGTCACCCTATACACAGCAAAATAATTGCGGCTTTGTTTCAGTTGCTAAAAATGAGAGGTTAAAAAAGAAAGATTTTTAAAAACTCATTTGCCTTTGACCTTGTGTTTGATACATTAGAAGCAGGGCTGTCGTCACGATCGGAGCAGGCCTGTACACATAGCTTGTGTCTTTCTTTGTATGAACTCTAACCTAGTTACTGCACGCG
This sequence comes from Pisaster brevispinus, assembly GCA_023634235.1. Taxonomy (NCBI): domain Eukaryota; kingdom Metazoa; phylum Echinodermata; class Asteroidea; order Forcipulatida; family Asteriidae; genus Pisaster; species Pisaster brevispinus. The sequence goes on from JAMKCF010000009.1 coordinate 15,189,695, forward strand.
CGCACACGCTGGTCGTCAAATTAGAAATGACGGTGCCCTATGTGATGTGACGGCCAGCGTGCACGCGTGCAGTAACTGGATAAGAGTTTATAATTCCATGTACAGCCACAGGCCGACTATGTACGTAACGACAGTCCCCCCCCCCCCCCCCATTGATGAATTGTACAATATGCAGACTTACCTCCAAATAACTATTTCTTCTTTCCCTGCCTGCTGGCAAGGGTCCGTCATCAGTGTGTGGCATGACGCTGGTCATTTTGAAAAATCCTCACTTCCACTGCTTAAATTTTCAAATGATTCAATATATTTTCCTAGGGCTTTACAAACCCCTTCATCCTAGTAGACAGTAATCTGATAATGAAATTAAAAAATCAACATTTATGTCGGAAATACCGCATGAAAACAAGTACATGTATTTACATTAAAGGTATTATACAGGATGGGCAAGAATAAAAGAAAAATATCAATGTTTAATTTTAGTCTGAAAGCTGTCTGATTATGAAGTTCACACTAGAACTATTTTTTTCCCTCTGAAATTAAGTCATATTCAAGAAAACTGTATCTAAAAACCTAAACAAATGCAGCTGTTTTTTGGTTTTTTTCTGACTCACATATTATTTGAAGCCCAAATTTTCACAGGTCTGTTATTTCAAGTATGTGGTTCTATCACATTGTGTGCGACTATTTTGTCAGCTCTACCAATCCTGTATAGTACCTTTTTTAAGTGAAAAATTGGCTTTTGAAACTTTTTACTGAGAATTGTAATTCTAAGTGGTGAGAGGTTCAAATCCCTGCTATGCATAAAAGCACTGATTGGATTCATGTAATACAGTACTTTTTATGGTACACAGAATCCTTGTCCTTCTACTGCTTGAACACGCATCACATTTCATCCTTTATGTTGCCACACATAATTGCTGTGATGCTCCAAAATTTAATGTAGGGGTCCTATATGGATATATAGGATGCTTCCCCGACGTTGTTTCCAAGATAATCAATTGCCGCCTGTTTGACCAAATGAGGCAAAGTCGTTTCATGGAGGACAAGGTTATGGCTGCATGGAGGACAAGGTTATGGCTGCATGGAGGACAAGGTTATGGCTGCATGGAGCTGTCCTTGTTGTCTGGATGGGGTTTTCAGATTTTTCAGAGTGTTGGGTGGACAAGTTTCCGCATCTATTTTGTGTTTGTTGTGAAAACAATTCAAATGACAACGATTTATGTGTGAGTTACATAAAACTTATATTGAATGAATTTGAACTGTGCATTGTCACAGAATATAATCACTTGGTGAAATCTGGCTTTTCTTAATAGAACAAATACTTGTATCATGTACTTTCATGTGTGTCCAATATTTTGTTTAAAGGGGAGGTGAAGTTTGTATACAGCTTCCACTCAGGAATACAAAAATCATTTCAATTTCAATCTGCAACAACAACAGGAAAAGTAGGAAATAATTAAATAGGGTACAAAATATCTGTTAATGTGGTCAATGAGATATTCTTTGCAAGAAACAAGGAAATGTTGACATAATTCACTGTGCATGCAGTCAATAATCTCGAAGAATGTTGATGCTGGATAGGCCTGCTGGGTCAATGTTTCGAAACTCCCACCACTCAGCAGGAATGAGGCACTATTTTAAAGGTGTTTTGCTTTGAATACAAACATTCTTTTTCCCTTTCAAAAATGAAAACAAAACTTTCAAACTTTTCATTTTGTTTACCCAAATCTATACAATCCACATCATCACTTTTAAGGAGTGTGAGTGCATTCCTTAACCTTGTCAGAGGACTGCGAAAAATAGCACCCCTTAAAAAATTTCAGTGGATTTCAATTTTATTCACAGCAGGAAATGAACCAGCACCAATGAGGCCTCTATTTGCTTTGATCATGTCACAAAAATAACAATCTGCCAATCCAATCCTGCAAGTCAGTATGGGTAGACGAATCGTCAGAGATACTTAACTTACAATCTGGATGTGATTACATTAAACATCACGCAGAGTCAGTATGTTTTAAAATATTGTTTCACTTTCACTTTTTCATGTGTGAAGTTTGAGGAGTTCAAAGAACCCCCGTGAAAGAGGGGCCCCAAGATCAAGTTCAGTTTTGTGATGCACTCATTTTAAAGTCCTCATGAAAGTGGGAAAAAAATTACAAGTCTCCATCCTCACATTAAAATGGTGTAGAATGTCATCTTAAGCTTGGGCGATACTGCTTTTTTTCATCCACGATATATCGTCAAAAATAGATCGCGATATTCGATGATATCGCGATATATTCGTCATCTTATGTTATACTCTTCAAACGCAGTGTCATTTTACACCGTTTTAACCTAAGGTTAGATACTTGTAATTTTCTATTCCATTCTCAGAAGAACATGTGTTGGAAAATGAGTGGATCAATAAAACTCAACTTGACCTTGGGGCCCCTCTTCAATAATTTAAGCTCTAGCTGATTAGTGCTCTACTCACATTTCTTAAAATGAAGGACTACAAATCAGGCCATATGAATAAAGGATAAACATGAAACATGAAGTTTCTACACAAAAGGATGAGCAATGTAAAAAAAAAATTAATGTGTCTGTTCAATTAAAATGAATTGAACTCTCCTTTAAAATTAATCTGCAAAGTAGTGAGGAATATTTGCTACATGTACTATGTATATATACCATCCTCAATAACAAAACCAAGTAAGTATTGTACCATCATCAACCATAAAACCAAATATGTGTTGTACCACCCTCTACAATTTAAACAAATGTAAGTTTTCAAGCACACTCAAGAATTAAACCAAGTAAGTTTTGTACCACCCTCAACAATTAAACCAAGTAAGTTTTGAAGCAACCTCGACAGTAAAACCAAGTAAGTTTTGTAGCACCCTCAACAATTAAACCAATTAAGTTTTGAAGCACACTCAACAAATCAACCAAGTAAGTTTTGTAGCAACCTCGACAGTTAAACCAAGAAAGTTTTGTAGCACCCTCAACAATTAAACCAAGTAAGTTTTGTAGCACCCTCAACAATTAAACCAAGTATGTTTTGTAGCACCTTCAACAATCAAACCAAGCATGTTTTGTAGCACCCTCAACAATTGAACAAAGTAAGTTTTGTAGCACCCTCAACAATCACACCAAGTAAGATTTGTAGCTCCCTCAACAATTAAACCAAGTAAGTTTTGTAGCTCCCTCAACAATCAAACCAAGTAAGTTTTGTAGCATCCTCAACAATTAAACCAAGTAAGTTTTGTAGCTCCCTCAACAATTAAACTAAGTAAGTTTTGTAGCATCCTCAACAATTAAGCTAAGTAAGTTTTGTAGCATCCTCAACAATTAAGCCAAGTAAGTTTTGTAGCACCCTCAACAATTAAACCAAGTAAGTTTTATAGCTCCCTCAACAATCAAACCAAGTAAGTTTTGTAGCATCCTCAACAATTAAACCAAGTAAGTTTTGTAGCATCCTCAACAATTAAACCAAGTAAGTTTTGTAGCACCCTCAACAATTAAACCAAGTAAGTTTTGTAGCACCCTCAACAATTAAACCAAGTAAGTTTTATAGCTCCCTCAACAATCAAACCAAGTAAGTTTTGTAGCACCCTCAACAATTAAACCAAGTAAGTTTTGTAGCTCCCTCAACAATTAAACCAAGTAAGTTTTGTAGCACCCTCAACAATTAAACAAAGTAAGTTTAGTAGCACCCTCAACAATCACACCAAGTAAGTTTTGTAGCATCCTCAACAATTAAACCAAGTAAGTTTTGTAGCATCCTCAACAATTAAACCAAGTAAGTTTTGTAGCTCCCTCAACAATCAAACCAAGTAAGTTTTGTAGCATCCTCAACAATTAAACCAAGTAAGTTTTGTAGCATCCTCAACAATTAAACCAAGTAAGTTTTGTAGCATCCTCAACAATTAAACCAAGTAAGATTTGTAGCATCCTCAACAATTAAACCAAGTAAGTTTTGTAGCATCCTCAACAATTAAACCAAGTAAGTTTTGTAGCTCCCTCAACAATCAAACCAAGTAAGTTTTGTAGCATCCTCAACAATTAAACCAAGTAAGTTTTGTAGCATCCTCAACAATTAAACCAAGTAAATTTTCTAGCATCCTCAACAATTAAACCAAGTAAGTTTTGTAGCATCCTCAACAATTAAACCAAGTAAGTTTTATAGCTCCCTCAACAATCAAACCAAGTAAGTTTTGTAGCATCCTCAACAATTAAACCAAGTAAGTTTTGTAGCTCCCTCAACAATTAAACCAAGTAAGTTTTGTAGAACCCTCAACAATTAAACAAAGTAAGTTTAGTAGCTCCCTCAACAATTAAACCAAGTAAGTTTTGTAGCACCCTCAACAATCACACCAAGTAAGTTTTGTAGCATCCTCAACAATTAAACCAAGTAAGTTTTGTAGCATCCTCAACAATTAAACAAAGTAAGTTTAGTAGCTCCCTCAACAATTAAACCAAGTAAGTTTTGTAGCACCCTCAACAATTAAACAAAGTAAGTTTAGTAGCACCCTCAACAATCACACCAAGTAAGTTTTGTAGCATCCTCAACAATTAAACCAAGTAAGTTTTGTAGCATCCTCAACAATTAAACCAAGTAAGTTTTGTAGCTCCCTCAACAATTAAACAAGTAAGTTTTGTAGCATCCTCAACAATTAAACCAAGTAAGTTTTGTAGCACCCTCAACAATTAAACCAAGCAAGTTTTGTAGCTCCCTCAACAATCAAACCAAGTAAGTTTTGTAGCATCCTCAACAATTAAACCAAGTAAGTTTTGTAGCTCCCTCAACAATTAAACCAAGTAAGTTTTGTAGCACCCTCAACAATTAAACAAAGTAAGTTTAGTAGCACCCTCAACAATCACAACAAGTAAGTTTTGTAGCATCCTCAACAATTAAACCAAGTAATTTTTGTAGCATCCTCAACAATTAAACCAAGTAAGTTTTGTAGCTCCCTCAACAATCAAACCAAGTAAGTTTTGTAGCATCCTCAACAATTAAACAAAGTAAGTTTTGTAGCATCCTCAACAATTAAACCAAGTAAGTTTTGTAGCATCCTCAACAATTAAACCAAGTAAGTTTTGTAGCATCCTCAACAATTAAACCAAGTAAGTTTTGTAGCATCCTCAACAATTAAACCAAGTAAGTTTTGTAGCTCCCTCAAAAATCAAACAAAGTAAGTTTTGTAGCTCCCTCAACAATCAAACCAAGTCACTTTTGTAGCACCCTCAACAATCAAATGCAGTATGTTTTGTAGCACCCTCAACAAATAAACCAAGTAAGTTTTGTAGCACCCTCAACAATTAAACCAAGTAAGTTTTGTAGCTCCCTCAACAATCAAACCAAGTAAGTTTTGTAGCACCCTCAACAGTTAAACCAAGTAAGTTTTGTAGCTCCCTCAACAATCAAACCAAGTAAGTTTTGTAGCACCTTCAACAATCAAACCAAGTCACTTTTGTAGCACCCTCAACAATTAAACCAAGTAAGTTTTGTAGCACACTCAACGAATCAACCAAGTATGTTTTGAAGCAACCTCGACAGTAAAACCAAGTAAGTTTTGTAGCACCCTCAACAATTAAACCAATTAAGTTTTGAAGCACACTCAACAAATCAACCAAGTAAGTTTTGTAGCAACCTCGACAGTTAAACCAAGTAAGTTTTGTAGCACCCTCAACAATTAAACCAAGTAAGTTTTGTAGCACCCTCAACAATTAAACCAAGTAAGTTTTGTAGCATCCTCAACAATTAAACCAAGTAAGTTTTGTAGCACCCTCAACAATTAAACAAAGTAAGTTTAGTAGCACCCTCAACAATCACACCAAGTAAGTTTTGTAGCATCCTCAACAATTAAACCAAGTAAGTTTTGTAGCATCCTCAACAATTAAACCAAGTAAGTTTTGTAGCTCCCTCAACAATCAAACCAAGTAAGTTTTGTAGCATCCTCAACAATTAAACCAAGTAAAATTTGTAGCATCCTCAACAATTAAACCAAGTAAGTTTTGTAGCATCCTCAACAATTAAACCAAGTAAGTTTTGTAGCATCCTCAACAATTAAACCAAGTAAGTTTTGTAGCATCCTCAACAATTAAACCAAGTAAGTTTTGTAGCATCCTCAACAATTAAACCAAGTAAGTTTTGTAGCATCCTCAACAATTAAACCAAGTAAGTTTTGTAGCATCCTCAACAATTAAACCAAGTAAGTTTTGTAGCTCCCTCAACAATCAAACAAAGTAAGTTTTGTAGCTCCCTCAACAATCAAACCAAGTCACTTTTGTAGCACCCTCAACAATCAAATGCAGTAAGGTTTGTAGCACCCTCAACAAATAAACCAAGTAAGTTTTGTAGCACCCTCAACAATTAAACCAAGTAAGTTTTGTAGCTCCCTCAACAATCAAACCAAGTAAGTTTTGTAGCACCCTCAACAGTTAAACCAAGTAAGTTTTGTAGCTCCCTCAACAATCAAACCAAGTAAGTTTTGTAGCACCTTCAACAATCAAACCAAGTAAGTTTTGTAGCACCCTCAACAATTAAACCAGGTAAGTTTTGTAGCACACTCAACGAATCAACCAAGTATGTTTTCAAGCAACCTCGACAGTAAAACCAAGTAAGTTTTGTAGCACCCTCAACAATTAAACCAATTAAGTTTTGAAGCACACTCAACAAATCAACCAAGTAAGTTTTGTAGCAACCTCGACAGTTAAACCAAGTAAGTTTTGTAGCACCCTCAACAATTAAACCAAGTAAGTTTTGTAGCACCCTCAACAATTAAACCAGGTATGTTTTGTAGCACCTTCAACAATCAAACCAAGCATGTTTTGTAGCACCCTCAACAATTAAACAAAGTAAGTTTTGTAGCACCCTCAACAATTAAACCAAGTAAGTTTTGTAGAACCCTCAACAATCAAACCAAGTCACTTTTGTAGCACCCTCAACAATTAAACCAAGTAAGTTTTGTAGAACCCTCAACAATCAAACCAAGTCACTTTTGTAGCACCCTCAACAATTAAACCAATTAAGTTTTGTAGCACCCTCAACAGTTAAACCAAGTAAGTTTTGTAGCACCCTCAACAATTAAACCAAGTAAGTTTTGTAGCTCCCTCAACAATCAAACCAAGTAAGTTTTGTAGCACCCTCAACAATTAAACCAAGTAAGTTTTGTAGCACCCTCAACAATCAAACCAAGTAAGTTTTGTAGCACCCTCAACAATTAAACCAAGTAAGTTTTGTAGCTCCCTCAACAATTAAAAAAGTCACTTTTGTAGCACCCTCAACAATTAAACCAAGTAACTTTTGTAGCTCCCTCAACAATCAAACCAAGTTAATTTTGTAGCACCCTCAACAATTAAACCAAGTAAGTTTTGTAGCACCCTCAACAATTAAACCAAGTAAGTTTTGTAGCTTTCTCAACAATCAAACCAAGTAAGTTTTGTAGCATCCTCAACAATTAAACCAAGTAAGTTTTGTAGCTCCCTCAACAATTAAACCAAGTAAGTTTTGTAGCATCCTCAACAATTAAACCAAGTAAGTTTTGTAGCACCCTCAACAATTAAACCAAGTAAGTTTTGAAGCACACTCAACAAATCAACCAAGTAAGTTTTGTAGCAACCTCGACAGTTAAACCAAGTAAGTTTTGTAGCACCCTCAACAATTAAACCAAGTAAGTTTTGTAGCACCCTCAACAATTAAACCAAGTATGTTTTGTAGCACCTTCAACAATCAAACCAAGCATGTTTTGTAGCACCCTCAACAATTAAACAAAGTAAGTTTTGTAGCACCCTCACCAATCACACCAAGTAAGATTTGTAGCATCCTCAACAATTAAACCAAGTAAGTTTTGTAGCACCCTCAACAATTAAACCAAGTAAGTTTTGTAGCTCCCTCAACAATCAAACCAAGTAAGTTTTGTAGCATCCTCAACAATTAAACCAAGTAAGTTTTGTAGCTCCCTCAACAATTAAACTAAGTAAGTTTTGTAGCATCCTCAACAATTAAACCAAGTAAGTTTTGTAGCACCCTCAACAAATTAAACAAAGTAAGTTTAGTAGCACCCTCAACAATCACACCAAGTAAGTTTTGTAGCATCCTCAACAATTAAACCAAGTAAGTTTTGTAGCATCCTCAACAATTAAACCAAGTAAGTTTTGTAGCTCCCTCAACAATCAAACCAAGTAAGTTTTGTAGCATCCTTAACAATTAAACCAAGTAAGTTTTGTAGCATCCTCAACAATTAAACCAAGTAAGTTTTGTAGCATCCTCAACAATTAAACCAAGTAAGTTTTGTAGCATCCTCAACAATTAAACCAAGTAAGTTTTGTAGCTCCCTCAACAATCAAACCAAGTAAGTTTTGTAGCATCCTCAACAATTAAACCAAGTAAGTTTTGTAGCATCCTCAACAATCAAACCAAGTAAGTTTTGTAGCATCCTCAACAATTAAACCAAGTAAGTTTTGTAGCAACCTCAACAATAAAAACCAAGTAAGTTTTGTACCACCCCCAACGATTGAATTGACAAGTTAGTTTTGCACCAACTTCAACAATCAAATCAATACCACCCTCAACAATCAAACCATGAACAAGTAACTTTTGCTCTAGCCTCAACAACTAAACCAAGTAAATGTGTAACACCCTCAACATTAAACCAAGCATGTTTTAAGGTACACAAGACATTTTGATGAACTTTCTATTCAATTGAATGTTTATTATTCCTACAGTTGCTGGCTCAAATCAAAATAATTAATTACACTTTTCTTCTGCACAATAAGAAACAGGAAACAACATCAACTAGATGCAGTTTTCTCTTGACATGGCACAGTTCCAAAAACACTTTGAATTATAGAACACTCTTTTTTCTTTTCTCTAGTGAAACAAAAACACGGCAGGTTTGACTATTAACATAAAATGTCATTACACAAGTCACTTACAAATTTAGATACTTTTGCTTTTAATGGTATGCTTTGTATTGAGAGTACATGTACCACTGTAAAAATTAGAAAACCTTAATGTGCTCTTTTGGGGGTTAGGAGAGGTTGGGTGATGGGAGAGGTTGGGTGATGGTAGGGGTTGGGGAGTGGTCGGGTGGTGGTTTGGTGCTGGGCATGGAGGAGTGGCATTGGCAAAATACAAATCCAGAAAAGGACCCAGACTTAACAAAACAGAGCCACTTGAACAGGACTTTCGTATTTAGCCTGCTGTGTTGGAAATGAGCATAGCTGCAGCTGGGTTTAGGCAAGGGGAGACTTGGATCTCAGCAATACTGCTTCATACAATCATGACCTTTTACTTTGTTCTAGATCCGTGTGTATGTGTGCCCTCACACACACCAAATTACGGGGTATTTTTAACAATAGAACAATGCTACCCCACAAGGTTTTCTTTAGAAAGGGAATAATAGAACAACAATGGAAGTAACCCGTAACTGCCTAAAGGGTGTGTGTGTGTGTGTGAAAAAACCTTATATGCACAGGTACCACAGGCTGCCATATGCTAGCATTGGGTGCGTGGGTTTCTTCTGTTTGTACAGTCTGGTATTATATGGAAACCCCATGGCTTGTGTACTGTGGACTAAATCTCCACAGTCTCCTTCGGTATGTTGTGGAGCCAATTGGGCAGGCCAGGAAAAGGGTTTGTTGAGTTGTATCAAATATTCAAAAATAGTGTAGCCTTTTGAATGACAGGTTTTTTCGTTCTGCTAGTTGAGTATCGAGTACTGAATGATTCATGGGCAGATGAACTACTTCAATAATTTCTCATTTCAACAACTCCCAACAAATGTTTTCCCGTTTTTTTTCCCTGTATCCTAACACAATGAAACTTTCATAAGTTGGTTTCATTTTATATGTACATGTTAATATCTATTGCAGACAATTTGGTAGTTCACTGTAATATTTGAGATCCAATTTTCATCAATAAAATTACTCATTGAGTGAGCAAATTCCTCAAGGTCTAACAATAACATTTCATCAAGGCAAGTGCTGTGGCCTCTAACTGCTCCGGTCTGGGATTTGATGCCAAAGCTTGCATGTCCCTTTTTCTAGAAAACAAAAACACTACCGTAATACATATTTACTCAAGTTTGGGCTTCTTGGTTCTTATTGGGGATTTGTTCTTCTTTGTTTTACTCATACAGGGATATCAAAATGAAAGTTTTTACACGAGACTTTGGAGACCAAGTTCACAGTGAACAAGCCATGAGGTTTCCACATAGTACCAACTGTACAGACAGAGGAAACCTGTGCACCCAATGCTGCTAGCTTGGAAGGTGTGGCACTTTGTGGCAGGAGGAGGGTATTCACGGTGAGTTTTCAATAATGGGCATATGTGTATTCTTTTCATGGTCTTCCCTTCAAAAAAAATATTGAGATTTGGAACCAAAAGCCTTGCGGTTGCAAGCCCTGCCATCACGCCATGTTGGCGTGCCGCCTTGTTTGCTCTCTCATGTTATGATACGTCAAGTTCCATTAGAAACTACTTGAATGCTGTTAAATGAGTAGTATTGTGACTTCAGGGCAGGATTTGCGCTCATGTGTCATCTTTTCAATCAGTTAGAATGGGTGACTTCCTGGTTTCCATTTCCTGTAGAGATTACAGTTTTTGATTTCTCATTTTCAGTTTAAAATTTAGTCTGACAGTTTAATTGCTATTATTGCTGAATGCTAAAATGACATGACTGGGGTGAGCAACCCCACCCCCGCCCCCTCCCCAATATCCATCCTGGGCATTAGATGAATTCCCAGGAAAGAAATAGCAAGTGTGTGTCTACAGTTTCATACACATCAAATTCTGATGGCTAGGCCTTATTCAAAATGTGTGTTAACCAGTGCTGGAGGACTCAAGACTGGTCTCGAACTCAAGACCAAGTCCAATTTGTTGTGGACTCGGACTCGGACTAGGAGCACCATGACTCGGACTCAGTCTCGAACCCTGAGACTCAGCATGACTCAGCTGTACGTATGTGAAGGAATTCCGCACACTGGTGCATCTCGTTTAAATAAGAAAGTACCAACATTGATGGCTTGCTATACTTTTGACTGCATCCACCACTAGCCCCCCCCCCCCTGGAATAACCTAGGTGATCTAGAGAGCAGTTTAGTATCACAATAATTGCTCAGTAAAGTATCACAACAAAGACTAAGAGTACCAGGGAAGGTTGGTTTTATCATTCAATCACAACCACATAGGCCTATACCTTGCGAAGACAACAAATTCACAGTGGGATTTTGCCAATCGTTGTGCCCAAACACAATGAATAACACGAAAACTGTAAAACTAAAACATTTATAAGCAAGTTTACTTTAATGCTGATTGATGGGTGATATTGCAATCACCAGATTTGCATTTCTCTGTTACTTTTTTGTACCGCAGGTTACCCCGGCTGGGAGATATACTCCTGCTACCATGACTACATGTAGTCCAACTTTCCTTGATCTGTTTCTGAGGTCCTTCCTTCATGGGTACGGTTACTCTATCAGCCAGTCAGTAACCTTTCATTAAGGCCTTTGTGGCTTAGAAAAAGCTGTGAAGCCCCGAAGCAAGGGGAGACCACATGCACACGCGAGTGGCGACGCCTTTTCCAACTTGATTTTGTGTTTTTTGTTCATAAAATAAATATATTCATATAAATAATTATTCATAAAGATTCAAACGCAATTTTTTTTAAAGTTTTATGCAAATAAATAAAGCATAATAGGTGCTTGTACGCTTACCCTATCAGTTTGATATTTTTCTACCCCGGGAAGGTAGCAAAAATCAAGATATTAAAGGAGAAACAACTGAAATTCCTGACAAATTGGAAAAGGCCCTCATGGCTTCACCACTCACGCATATGGTCAACGGTTCCAGTCGCTTCGCGGCTACACAGCTATCTAAGCCATGAAAGCTTTGACGAAAAGCTAGCTCATCAGCAGAACACTACTCAAAGTCACAGAACAGGAGTACCCACACATGATGGGGGAGAGTGTGGTGCATTTCTGCATCTCATCTGGATCGATACAGCAAACAAACTCCCATTGTGGGATATACAGGTTGCAGGTGGGTGGGGCTATGTTGAACATTTTCCAGTAGGCTTCATCAGGTTAGCTCACAAGCTGATACAGCTCATCTTTGGGAGAACCAGTTATGAAAGTCTGGCAGGCAACCCCCCACCACTGACAATGTCTGGCAGTGGCCATTATGATACCTGGTGGGGCCGATATGGAACATTTTACAATAGTTTTCATCGGGTTAACTCACAAGCTGATCTAGCTCATTTTGGGTGTCCTCTCTCTCATGGTCCCTATGAGTAATGACCACCAACTGGGGTTGTCTCTTATTAACCCTCCGGTCTGCGACCGTCACGAGGATGTTCGGAGAGTTACAATTATCGCAACTAGGTTGGGCCTAGTGCGAGCAATACCTAACCGGACAATGGTTCTTTTTTTTTAGCGGAAAGGTCCAAAATTACAGTACAACAAAATAGTGTTTCGGATGACCGTTGCCAGTAAACATTTAGAATATCCACTGCCAAACTACTTAAAACTACTGAAATAAAAAAGTGAAAATATTCGTTTCCAAAAACGTTAAGAAGTCTCTAGTTTAGCTTTAAAAAAAAACGTGCATTGTATTTAATTCAATTCAATCTATCAATTTAAAAAGAAGCCAAGAAAAGAGAACACTTACTTACGTGATAAACATTTGAGATCACTTCTTTCCAAAGTACGCGTGCTCTTCACGTCTGTGACTGAGTGACGTGACGTGCAGAAGACGTTGTTGGGATGCTACAATTTCGAGAAGAAAACTTCAACCGATCGAAGCATTAAAATATTACAATTTAAAAGTTTACTCTACTGAGTACTGGCACTGCTGCCGTGACACTAACCAGACTGACACTAGTGACAGTACAGCGTCTTAGTAAATCTGTACTTATGCAACCATTATGCACAGCTAGCTGATATTAATACCAGCTAACTAATAATACACACAATGTGATTCATCATTTGCTGGCTGACTTCCAAGGAAGACCAAAATATAAACATCACTGTGAGTGTGAATGCATTCGCCGTAGCGTAGGTATACCCCTCCGTTTAATTATGGACGTAGCGTACAGTCGGTGCTATTTGTACAGTATGTGTGTGTGGATAATCAATGCGGAAATCCGACAACTTTCCGGAAAATTTATTTAAAACAGCGCCCTCAATTGTTGAGGTCTTCAGTAGAATAGTGCTGGTGGTCACTTCATTCCAGATTCCCAGTTACGACTCCCCCACCCCCCCCCTCCCTCACCCCTCCCCCGTAATGTGGCATCCTTCCTATTTTCTGGATGTTCTTAATAAAATATCAGCTATTTCAGGATCACTGAAAAATGTATGTTGGATGTAATTTGTTTACACCATCAATGTGACGAATGCTTGTCAGTGCACGGTGCACGTCTGTAACCAATCACACATCCACTATAATCGCAAACGAGCCCACTGGCAATGCAAATACAACAACCTCGTTCTGGGAAACATCAGTTTTCTGGAATTGCACTACTCGAACTCATTTCCCCAAAAAATTCTGAATTGAAAATAACACTAGGCCTAGTCTCAAAACAACTAACCAAATGACGGCATCATGTCTTCTACAGGCCTATTATGCATTGAGGTTGAGATAGGTGTTGAGAAGCAGTGATTAACCATGTTTTCAATTATATCAGACAATTACCGGCAATATCTGCTACTAGAACATATTTTATTGGGTCCTCACATTTACTCGACTTTTGCTGTATTTCAAACGGATGGAGGATTGGTACCGGCGTAACTTTATACTATGAGCTTTCAAACTGAAACTAATCATTATTGTTTTCAATAATGACACATATTTTACTAAAAACTAGATGTGTCTTTAAAAAAGGCTATACTGCATGTACACACATGTTGGGTGGTCAGCCCCTGTGCTTGGGCGCATAATTTGTAGTGACGTTCAAACCGAGCTCTGTATAACAAAAGGGACTTCCACAATTGTGTTTGTTTCTGTGGCGGAGTCTAGCTTCTTATACACCCCTACAACGAAGCTCAATAAACTTGAGCCAGGTAGGCATAGCCTTAACAATAACAGAAACAATTCATTTCTGTAATCACCATACGCCCATACATTGCTAATACTGTGTTCGTGTTGTTGAAACTATTTTCCAGTAAAAAAAAAGTTATTTAAGAAATAACTAAGGTTGAAACATAAACCAATTGTCTTGTTATTACACAGAAAATATGTCAACATGAAAAATATTAGAAAGTGTCAATTAAAAAAATGACCTTTCTTTTGACGTTGAGCGGAATTAGGTCAACTCACAATTGCAGCCGCACTTTGCGGCCGATCTGTGCATTTTAGTACTGTCCGCTTACGGCGGCTGATATCAGTTTCTGTAAGGGCATCGCCCGCACGTCGGGAGTGCAAGGCACGAAATCAGTGTACTTTAAGTTTTAAGGGGAAAACAAATATAGGGAAATTTATGCCTGTTAGTGTCCTGTCAGTCCTACGCGTCGGTCCGGCTTTTTGAAGTGTTTTTCTGGCGGTCATATCGTGTCGTCTGCTGGTCTGGACAAAACGGCTCTAACAGTCAGCGCGATCTCATTAGGCTGTTCGAAAAGTTTAGACAGCGTCGTTGATGTGCACCGTTAACTCACATCCGTCGTTTCGTAGTAGTGAGATCAGTCTGTGATTGCTTGGTCTCATGTACAGTTTCCTACTCTCCCAATAAGAAGATTTGCAACGCCGGGGAAAGGGGAAATAAGACGGGACCGTGCTTTGATTTGATGTTGAGATCAATTTTCTTAAACACATTGAAAGGAAGCCAACAGTGTTAAGAACTTGATTTTATAAACCGAGACGCCGGCTGTGATGGGGAAGACCATGGGATGAGGAAGGAATGCACTTCCTCTGGGGCAATAGGAAGAAGTACTTAAGGTAGTTGAGTGATTTTAAAAGGTCAATGTTCTCTATGGACTCACAAGCCAAGGCGTGCAAAAACAAAATTGATTGTTGTACCAAATATTCGTTCTGAAAAAAAGGTGTGGGGGTTTGTCATAAAAGGGAGATTTGTATACGAATTATTGCCATACACATGTAACCTTTGACCTTGGGTTGTTCTCCAATGTCCGTAAGCCATCCTGAGATAAAATGGTGGACACATTACAAGATAACTAATTGGTTTGGGTAAAATTTGTTTGTATACACCCAAACCAAACAGCACAATCCTATAAGGGACTTATCTAACCATGTGACATCACATCTTAACAAAAGTGCCACGGAGTTTGGGCTTCCTGTAGGCACGATTTGTACATAATGGCTCAATGGAAGAAAATATTCAATCTTGGAGATTTCACTTTCTGATTTTTATCAATTTTTTATATTTTGAGGAAAGAGGGCACACCTCAAGCTGCTATTTTTTTACTCATGAATTTAAGTGGATATTATAACACAAAATGTCAAATTTCCCATCATGACCATGACGAGGTAAACAAGGGTTACATGGTCTATAGTTAGAGAGGTTTCGCAAGCGTACGGATACACATACAGATACGATAACGGTATCCGTTCACGTTGGATGCGCGTCAGATTTTGTTTCGCAATCATAGAGTTATGTGTCAGGCCTAGGCCAAAGTATATACACACAAGTTGGCATAGGCGACAAGCAAAACAAATCCCAGAACATGTTTGTTGTTGATGTTCTTGTTGCATTGGAGAAGAATTTGATTGAATAGTATTTTTGTGGAACTGTTCGTTTTCGAATCACCACGTTAACGCGTGTAAAGAAAGTTTCCAGCAAGCATGGCAAAATAGTGACAACTGTTTATACTGCATTTCCCCTATATTTTGCTTACAAATGATGAACACATTTCTATCTGTGTCATGAATGACACCTTTAAAAGCAATACAGGGGTAAAAAATGTTTTTAATCTAGGTAAAAAATACAACTAAAATCAGCAAAACGGTATCCGTTTTTAACGTAAATGTATGAGCTCCTGTATCCGTTGTCAACGTGTATGCAAAGTCGCGGTTACGCGTCACGTCGTGATCACACGAAGTGTTGACGTATCCGTATCCGTACTGTATCCGGAGCCTAGCGAAACCTCTCTTGTCCGCCATATCTCTCATATCTCCATGACAGTTGATTGTGAACGACAACTTTCCTGTATTGTGTCATTTATTTACTCATACATTATTACACGGTTGTTTGCGTAATTGGCATTCATGAAGATACAACCGGATTATTTCAAAAAAAAGGTCAAACACATACCTCTTGACCTAAGAAAACACTTGCATTCAAAAGAAATATTGTTGTAATAATGATTCGCCAACACTGATTTTAAATAGCTTGTCTTGCTTTAATGTTATTGCAATATCACACAACCATCACATTCGATTATTAGCCATTGGAGTGTATTATAAGGAACTCTGGAAATGCCATCCGGAAATGACATGTCTTATCTCGGAATGACGACCTATACGCAGGCAAATAAGTCGACACCACGAGACAATTATATCACGACGACTGCATCCTACAATTTCTCTGTAATATCATTTTCAGGGTTACGCCATTGTGTCGGCACCCCGAGCTCATCATTTATGTCTGGACTGCATAAAGTCATATGGCACTTTCAGAGCTCCGTAGTATCATACTTGGTGCACAAATATTATTGCAATTAACCAGACATTAACATTTACATGCATTTGGTGTTGATCCATAAATACTGACACTTAATACTAATAATAGATCTTGTATCCTTAATAGAGGAAGGTTATGTACTGTGTGGGCCTAAATCATAGTTACCCCCAAAATAGTTCCACAGGTGAAGGTGGATTAACTTTAAACAAATTTCGAAGAAAAGAAACAAAATAATGTCCGAACATAAATTTATTTTTAATATACGATTCGTTTAAAGGTCAGTTATGCGACTGTGTTTTGATGGGAGTGACTATTAAGGTTTCTAATGGAGCTACACAATCAAAACTTTTAATCTATTGGATGGTCAGTTTAGTTTACCCTTGGTGAGGACCAAACAATTAATAAACCTTTATACTTTCATGTAGGCCTTTGTCTCAAATAACAATACTTAGTGGATATCAACTGTCATGACATACTAAGTATGTTTCAGACCACCAGATCAGACTACTTGATTGTATATTTGTTTGGACTGGAAGGAAACAAAATGCCTGGTAAAAATGGTTTATCCTGCATGTTCGTATTAATTAGTGTGAGACGTAATTCCACCGTGAGTTTCACCCACAAACCAGAAGCACATGATGAAAGTTATATGAACTGTATTGGGCTAGTTTTTCTTTATGGATTTATGTAAGAACAAAATCAAGTATTTGACTTTACTTCTAAAGGTTTTGTCAGAATTATCAATTTCTGTCCGACTTATTATATACTTGAAAGATGAAATGAGTGGTTTATGGCTAAATTCTACACAGATAATAAGCTTTACTACTCTTAGCCAAAACTTTGCACGTGCGCTCGTGCAGCATAATGTCACGTGCGTATTTGTGACGTACTTGCCTAACGGGATTTTAGAACACAATAAATAATAATTTCATGTTTTACGTTAAACAAGACAACGTATTTTTTTAGCTCTGAAATTAATTCCGCCGCATAAAGTGCATTTTTATGAGCTTTTGTTCAACAGAGGTAAATCAAGATGACACCCTAACAAGTTGATTCTTGGCAAAATATTGTTCTCATTAAGAATTCATGGACACATGTCCATTTTCTCTTAATCCTTGCCCATGTTTTCATTACTCTTGATCCGTAATATCAAGATCAATTAGCAGTTGGTACCGGTTTAATTATTGGAATGGTTTTAAAGTTACAAAAACAATTATCAGTTCATCATTTTAATACAAATTTCACATTATTTTCTTGAAACATTACGACTTGCACAATGCCGTGCTCAATAGACGTTTGCATAAACTTTTAGCTGATTACAATTTTAGTCTTTTACTAAATAGAAATCGTTTTTAAGCTCTATTTTGTGAAATAAAAATATCGATCGTCATAAATAAATCATTCGTATTTAAGCTAATATACAAAGGCCTCATGTTAATAAAGTCTTCATGTCGTTTTGATATACACGTAATAATTAATAACACATAAAGACAACATACTGCATGTTTTTTCTTGCTGAATATTGCACTATAAAACCAAATCCGCTGTTGTACTAACAGCGGATAAATCCAACTTACTTCATGAGGTGTATTCGCAACTGGTTAGAGTGAAAATATAAATGTTCAGAGAGCATTATGTTCATGGCGGAAAACTTCCCTTAAAATATTTTGCTTGAAATGCTACAGTTTTTGAGAAATTGGCAAAAAGATTAGTTTCCCAAGGCTCGAAATTGTTTGAAAATTTATATCAGTGTTTCATATCATAGGCAAACCACTAACCCTGTCGGTGTGGTTTACAATACTTTGAGCAGATCGTGATTCTTGTCCAACCAATATCATAACTTGGTATCATTTCATGATAACAAAATATCATTAAAGGTGTTTTACAAGATTGGTGAGGATACAAACATTGTTCAATTCAGTCTGAGAGCTTCCTGATTATTTGAAGTTCATTCTAGAACAATTTTTTTTCTGTGAAATATTTCCCTCTGAAATAAAGTCACATTTCCCCCAACGAAAATTAAGGACAATGTGTTTACATGCTGAAAATTGTACATGGTTTTATCACTACTTTCTCCCGACTCACACAACAGATTATTAAGCCCCAAAAAATTCACAGATTTGTTGTGTCAAGTAGGCCTATGATTGTGGTTGATCACAAAACATGAACATTGTTTGCGACTATTTTGTCAGCTCACACAATCCTGTACTAATACCTTTGACTGGTGTTAAGGCCTGATAAACTGACATCTTTTTGAAATTTTGATTGCAAACTGCATTGCAGGTGGTGTAAGTTTACTTCATAAAAACTATAGAAAAGATAGTCTGAGGATTTTCACACTGAAATCAGAGCAGCAAAATCACAGTGAAGGACACAGTTTGCTGTTACAATATTGCGTGACAGTATGCACTGTTAGAAATATTTGTTTACCTTTCATGTGATGTTGTGCCATACATACAATTTCACAAATCGTAACATGTACTTAAATAGATTACATGTTTGAATAGGTTGAAGTAGATACCAAATTGACGTATGTTTCTAATAATTAGCACGATGAAACAGTGAGAAATACTGCGTGAAGGCACATGCAAAATGGCCGCCACGAAAAGTTCATGCTACCGTCCGCTGGGCATTGCACACAGTAGAGCCGGCATATTTAGTGTGTACATTGTACACATCCAATATTCCAATGGTATCTCATGAAATACTTTAGGTGCTCAAAAATGGGGGTTATCCCAAATATTTTCTTAGAGCAACCCAAATCACGTAATCTTTTGGAGTTCCTCCAAACATATCTTGACACTTCTTAGTCGTCCAGTGGTTTATGTAAGTTGCCCAATTAAACAAAACATCATCTCTTCTATCTTTAGTTCCGAGTCAATATGACCCATATTTAATATTATAAGCTAACATCGTTGTATTTTGGACCCTCAGTATTAACTTCATAACTTTGAACCTCAACCCGAGGAATGTATAGTATTCGGATTTAGTCTTCAATATGGCCTAGTTTATTTTCCATGAGGTTTGGTTCTGAAGTGGGCACAAATCTGAGTGAGCTGGTGTCAATGGGCATATTACGGATGCTCACTCGGTCCAGCTGCTGACGTCGATTTATCAGCTGCGTTTTGGCGCGCAATACGTCCACGTGGCTCCCGTTAATCAGTGAATTGTCTGCGAGGGAGCACATGTTACGGATCATGTCGACGGCTCGTTGAAGGCTGTCGATGTGCGCGGCCATCTCACTCTCCTTGTCTTCTTTCTTCTTGTGAAGCTCGTTGATGAGGCGGCTTTGCTCTTCTTGGATCAGCCTGATGTACTCACGTGAGGTGTTTTGGAGATCTTTCTGTGCCCGGTCGGTGCGACGTTGCAGGTCCCTGGCGATCTGGACGGTGCATTCGATGGCTGTAGAGAAGACACCTAGCTTTCTCTTACATTCAGCCAGGATGGTCTTGATTTCTTCTCGTTGCCTCTCAGCTGCCTCATGGATGGTTGCCAGTCGATGTGGGGACCGCGTGTGCTCAGTGCGGCTGCATGTGTCACAGATGAGGAGATCACAAGCCTCGCAATACGCAGAGACTTCGGCATTTGTGTGCTCGGCACATGTGTAGGTACCACTACTGCAACCATTCTGCTCGATCTTAATGTCGTGGCTTTGACCTACCTGCTCTCCGGCCGCTAGCCAGGCATGGATATCTCGCATAACATGGTGGCGGAGGGCCTTCAGTCGCCGGTGGGCTGCCACACACTCAGCGCAAAGAAACTCACAGCAGTTGAGACAGCGTGACGTAGCATGAGCACTGCTCTCATCACAATTGGAGCACATGAAAGACGTATTGAAGTTCCCATCAGCTGTTATTTCACCTACCAGTGGCTTCTGGAGGGAGGTGACGAGCTCCAACAGATTTGCCAACACGAAGTTGTTCTTCAGGTCCATCACACCCTCTCTCGGTAGAATGGTCTCTGCCCGACATGTGGGACAAACTACGGTTCCATCGGGCGCCATTTGGTCCAGACAGTTTTGGCAGAATGTATGAAGACATTGCAATACTTTTGGATGTTTGAAGGTCTCAAGACATATTTGACACTCCAAAAAGTCCCCTATCTTTTCAAGTAACGACGAGGCAGCCATGATGAAAATGACTACCCTACGTCAACCACACAACATTGCAGACGTCAAAATTGTGTGTTATGCTCAGCATCAGATCTTAACACAGTAGGAGAAAACGCGAGGCATAAATATTACAAAATTAATAAACACGTACTTCACCGATGGTGTTATGAAAGCAGGCGATGCTTTTCAAGTAGTCTGTGCATTACGACACGAGACATGAGTTTACTAATCGAAGAAGGAGAGCTCAACGATGCAAGATTCCTTGCTTTCGCCTCTGGCGTTACTGATGCCTGCTGCTTAACGCAAGACCCCTTTCCTCGTTCACTGCATCAAGTGATGATTGTTCACTGCATCTAGTCCGTAACATGTCGGCATCGCTGATGATGATGATTCAGTTTTGAAAAATCCCTATAATGTCGACACCCGTACGTATAGAGAGAGCACATTATGATCTTGCATTACAACTGTGCGTATTTTCTCCTCATTATGATGTGGGTTGGGTCGCATACAAAAAAAGCATCAACGCACATGTAGAGCGTCATCGTCATGCACAGCCCTACACAGTCCAGTGTTCAACAGCATTGCAGCCAACGAGTTTCATATCTTCAGTAGATAGCAATGACTGTATCCGTCATAAGTGGGCTTGTTGGCTGTGTGATTAAAACGGCGTATGCTGATGCCAAAGCACGCGGTCCAATCTGTCCTCTCCCCGGTGTGTGTGTGTGTGTGTGTTCACGGCGTCAGCCTGCTTGGCCTTAACATCACTATAGTATAGTCTGGGTTAAGGGCGATCGAGGGCGAGGTGATTCATCTCAACATCGTTGTATGCACGGCGTTGTTCAATCAGGGAAACACATAGCTTAAGGTGATGGATAAAACATGAAGCAGTGTTATTGCCTTTCCTTGGGGGCTGACGTGATCGCAAGTCACGCATGTGTAAAAAGTAAAAGGGCAAGACGGATGCCGCATGCGCACAGTTTTAATACCCGACTTTAAATTAACTGTTCACACATTGACGTCAGTTCAATCTAATGGGCCAATTAAACTTCATGGCGAATTAAGCACCGATCCAATACATTTCACAAGCGGTTGTTTGTTTGTCATTTTTAGGTGAGCAAAACGAAGAGCAAATATTTCTCCTAATTTTAAGTGCTTTTCTATAATTTTAATTTATTTTGCATTGCGACAGTTTATGAAACATTTTGTTACTTATTATAATAGAATCACCCATAACTGCATAATAACATTTTAAGGACGTAAAGTCAACAACTGTCAACTGTTTTATTGTGTTCAACTTTGGTTGAATTTTGGCATTATAGAAAAGTCGTGGCTATCCGCACAGCAGCTCACAACAAAATAAATGATGTACGTTGCGCCCCATCCTACCTTTCGGTGAAATATTATTATGATTCGCCATCACAAAGACCTAACCTTCCAGTCGAAACTTCAATCATCCACCTTTACAAACCATGATCATCGGTTAGTTTGGAAGTCACCTTCAGCACCTATCGCAAACAGAAACCCACTTACTGATCAAACACCACGCAAACATCAACATACTTCATTAATGTTATGTCGTCGTTACCGTTTACAACGATCCGTTTACCGAAGGAAATTGCTAAGAGTGCAAAGAGGATAACCTCAGTACAATGTACTCCCAAAACGCCCCCCCCCCCACGACACGTGATATTCGCTCTTTTGTCCCTTTTGGGAAACGAGACGACCCCATTTGATTTCGTCTGTTCGTGTGACAATCCTTGATGGATGTTCCGTTAAAACGAGCTGGCGTTGTTAATAGTGACAATAGTGTAGGGGCAGCTGCTCGTGAAATGTTATCACTCAGCTTATTGCATCTGATTAAAATAATTTGGAAATACATTAAAATTTTAATTTCCGGGCAGACGTATCCATCGCTGATTACAATTTGATATAACAATCCGATTAAATGATAAAAAACAATATCAGAAGAAGCAAATAATGTTAAAATGACTTATGTCTTACAAATATATTAAAATAGAAACCAAAATACCAGCTTTAACAATTGGGTTATTTTTCCTGAAAAGTATTTATTTTCGTATAACATAACTTTCCCCATTTGCAGGTCAGTAATAATTTCCATGATCACAACAAAGCGGTGTACTTCCTTGTTGACACCATCATTTCAAAAATACTTGAATTTAAACTATTACAATGTTATCTCCGCAAACAAAATACTATAAATCAATGCATTCAAGTTTACATCTGTCTCAGTATAAAGTGGAAGACTTAGCATGAACGGAATGTGATTATTTACTTTAAACACAAACTGTAATCATAGGTTTTCCCGGGCATTTTCGGCAAATAAGCGGCAATTTTAACAATTCTGTTACGCGCGAAATTGAAAGCTCCTCAAAGGAGCCAAGTAAATTCTTCTTTTGCGTCATGCGATAAAAAAGAGAACCGTTCAAAACCAGGGTTTGCTCTTAACTTTTTCAGTGACTAGCCAGCCGGACCAGCAAGCTTGTCTTTTCATTGGTCCATCAGCCCTTCCACTTGTCCATAATCATAGCAAACAGGGATGCTTGTCAACACTAGACTAGCCAGCCGGACCACTTGGAGTGCATTTTGACTGGTCCTCAGGTATTTTCACTAGCATATTTGGCCAGTGGACCACTGTTATGGGAGAATGCTAAAAAAAATATCTCAAATTCGCAACAGTTCTCGGGTATTTTCACTAGCATTTGGCCAGCGGAACACCGTTAAAGGAGAATGCTGAAAACAATATCAAATTCGCAACAGTTCTCGGGTATTTTCACTAGCATTTGGCCAGCGGACCACTGTTAGTGGGGGGGGGGGGATGCTGAAAACAATATCAAATTCGCAACAGTTCTCGGGTATTTTCGCTAGCATTTGGCCAGTGGACCACTGTTAAGGGAAAATGCTAAAAAACATCCCAAATTCGCAACAGTTCTCGGGTATTTTCACTAGCATTTTGCCAGTAGACCACTGTTAGGGGAGAATGCTGAAAACAATGTCAAATTCGCAACAGTCCTCAGGTATTTTCGCTAGCATTTGGCCAGCGGAACACTGTTATGGTGGGAATGCTGAAAACAATATCAAATTCGCAACAGCTTTTCACAGAAAAACGTGTGCCTTTGGTAAATTATCGCACGGCTCAAATAGAACGCCGTGATTTATTGAGTACATGTATAATGCTAGTATATAAAGTCGCATGCCTCCAAGTGAAATTGAATGACGGTTTCAACTGCAGAGGGAAAATCGCTTTTCGGAATAGTTTTTTGGGCTTAAAAATAAATGGAAAAACCTTAAGTACAGTACATAATTACAGAGTGTAAATACATAAGTACATGAACTAATACAAACAAATTGTACAAATGGCAAGTAACAAACTGATAAATAGTGATGGAAGGGCATTGGATTATATACAAATATCGGAATGTCAAATGAGTTTTTAAAATGTATACCTCTCATCATGTTTTACAAATATCTTCTGAAATTTTGTTAAAATGAAAGATTTATTGTCCGTGTAAATATTACAGATACAAAAAGTGTATTTAAGAATAACACAGGTTAGTTTGTTTGAAGCATCCTCATGACGAGGTGTGACAATAATTTACTTTCCTTTTGTGTGAAACAGGATATTTACTACATTGTGTTCTATCCAATATGAATACTTATAAGAGAAACGCATTTGATTCCTATCCCTTCAGTTTTTTTGGGTTTTTTTATTGCATGAACAAAAAACCATACATATGTCATAAATGGGGGCTCTAACTTTTGAACCAACGTACAAATATTCAAACTGGACTTAATACTTGCCACAGGAAATGACAACTAAGGTACCGCTTCTTTTACCTATCGAAATGAAATCCAAGCCCGTCCGAATTGGCGGCTACGGCTGCGGCTGTTGCTAAGGGTGATGCTATGGGCATCCTATGCTTCACCGCAATATCCACATGACGATCAAGCTGTAGCCGAAGCCACTAATTCAGACACGGCCTAAATACTGTAGAAACAGTTACCATTCGCAACTGGCTTAATCAAATCAAACCCAAATTGCTGCTTGAAAATTCAAACATGTATATGAATGAAGTGATACACACACTCGGCATACAAGTAAAAGTACAGCAAGGCAACTTGATTGCCTAATGCCATTTTGAATACAATTGTAGACGGAGGGCTTTGTAGTAACAAAACTGCAAGAAAAAAAACTTGTGAACGGCATGGATTGGACTGGTTTTAAACCAAGTCTCAATACTCAAGTCGTTTATAAGGATAGACATGGACAGATCTTCCTCACATTCTCAACAACTTCTGGAAAACATAGTGCAGCCACAGATATTGTACCAGCTTAATCTGAATTATATTAATAACATTTGATGTCATGTTCTTATCACATTTAAACATTAAATTAGATTGATCCCTTTTCTGCCACTTCCCAGTTTGTATTGTAAGCTTGGATATGATCCCTGGCTCTACAGCACTTACAGATTGAATGGCTTCTGACTGGCACCCCGAACAAACATATTGACAAAAAAGGGAGACTGCCATTATTTGGGCTAGATAGCTCAGTTGGTATAGAGCGCTGGCATGTTTGTATCCGGAGGTGGCAGGTTCTAGTCCCGCTCTAGTCAATTTGTCTTTGTTCAACCCCAAAACACTTTCAGACACATTACACTTGTTCATGGTTGATTGAATGTTGTGTCTATGCTGATATCCAGTTGGAGCCATTCGAGAGGCACTTCCAATAATTGAGCCCTTGCACCAACATCTACTGTCTACCACGCTCGCCATTTTGGAAGTGAAAATTGCACTTTGGTTGGCGTGTAAATGCCGAATCACCAAAGCGTACACTACGCTTTACAACACACTGGGACACTGACTCCCAAAATAGTGCAACCAAGATTAGTGTAAGACAACTTCAGGTAAGTTGGGCCGGTAGGAAGGAGACAAATTTTTCTAAAATTCATCAAACATTTTGAAAAGGGGACTGATTTCTCTTTAGATCACAAGACTATGCAAGTAGCAACAAAATAATAGAATAAAAAAAAACACCACACAAACAATGGCATACTTCATCATATCACATTCAAGGTTCAATAGTTACTTTGGTTTAATAGCTCTATCTTTGAAGTTCAAGGAAAAATATATCATTAACGAATCAATTCTTCAACAAAAAGCAAGGCCACTTTGGTTCTTCTGGTACAAAAGTATGTGAGGCACAAGCAGTCAGCCTGATGTGGATTCCCCTAATGTTTGTAAGTCTTGCCTCATTAAGGAAGACATCTGATATTTTACGACTATTACCGAGGATCTAAATCCACATCTTCATGCAACTCGATGTTCTTAGTCTGAAGATTATCACCTGAGCCGCCTCCTTAAAGGAAGTGTCATAGATTGGTAAATACTCAAAATATTGAAGACCAAAAAAACTCACTTGGCGAGAAGCACTGCAGCTGTTGATAGGATTAAACTATTTTGAGACAGGATTCCCTTTGAAGTACTATGGTTTGGAATTTGGAAAGTTTTTTTTGACCCCAAAATGTTTGAATCTGGGAAACGCTTCATGCATAAATAGATTCTCAGATTCTGAGGGTCGGTGTCCGTTTGTGAATTCTTTGGCCATAAATGCGGTTGGTACTTGCTGTTACCTTGCTAAAGTGGATGGATTTGACATTCTTGTGAAAAAAACATGACAGTTTTTTGCTGTTTTCTCAGCAAGTAGACACTGTATTCAGCTGAAACATTCACATGTGACTTTTATTGTACCTTTCTTGATAATTTTGCCTATAAATCAGCTTTATGTTGACAAAAAACAATCTATGACCCTACATTTAAAAAAAATGAAACCTATGGTGACCTCAAAGATTCTCTTGAGATTGTGGCATAATGCGGATTACTTCCAATCAGTCCATCAACTGTAGGATAGCCCAATGTGCAGCTAAATGTCTCTTGGGTTTGATTACTAATTGAGAAATGAGTTTGTTCACATCTCCCGAGTTGAGTCTGTCCCCAAGTTTAATAGCAAAGACCTCTTCAGACCATCAACTGAGCCTCCTGTAAGATGCGTAGTCGAGGTCCAATAGGTACTCCAATGTTCTCAAGCCTCTCCTCACTGAGGTACGGCAGCTCCACCATCCCAATGCCCTCCTTTTCAAACAGAGAAGAATATTTCTGCAAAAAAAAAAAAAGATAAGATGTGCGTTTGAAATCCAATGAAAGGGATAATGTAGTCGATAATTTTGCCTATAAATCAGCCGTACTTTGGTAATGGCCCTGAACAAAAAATTGTAGTTTTTTTCCAAAAGCCTACTTGTTTATCAAGATGGCAATGATAGTATTAAAGCATCCTCCAAAACTATTTCCTCGAGAAGGGCCCTGGTGTAATTTTTTTCCGAAAGCCTACTTGTTATAAAGATGGTTATGGAAGTAGGCATCCTACAAAATTATTTCCTCTGAAGTGCCCTGGTGGATTCAGATCAACAAAAGTATGTGAAAAAATTTGAATCTCCAAAGCTTGCCTTAAGGTGACTTTTGGAGGGTCAAATTTCTGTGGTGTCTGTTTGAAGATTCTGCGCCTAGATTTTCTTCATTTTTCTTCATGTCATAATGGTTTATTACAACAACATGATTCGCAGCAACAGGCTGAATTGCTCATGAATGACAATTAAAAACACCACAAAGGAAAAGGGGAATTATATCATTTTAAATAAAAACCTAAACATTAAAAGTTATCCAAAGACTGGTATACAAAAATTGGACATAAACTTGAAAAAAACAATCACAATAATGTCTTGAGTTTCAGTATCATTTAGGATATGACCTTAAACATTTCTTTTACCTCATATCCAAGATCTTTCAGGAACATGGTCAACATGGGAGGTTCCTCACCAAAGAATCTGAAAAATAAAGTAGGCATGATGAAATGATTTGCCAGTAGCTATGGCTAGATCAATACAATACATCAATATTGGCACTGAAGCCAACAGAAGATGATGCTCATTTTGACAACTGCTTTATTCTCTGAAAGAGTTGGGATGCTTAAACTTCTAGTTCCCATTTAGCCCCCGTGTTGTTGGCCTTGGGTAAAAATATGGACAGGTTCAGACCTGGATAAAGATTGATACACCAAGTGATAAACTTTCTAAATTTACTATTTGTGAGGGCCTATATGCTACAATCGGAAAGTTCTTGAAAATAGTGAAATGGCAATAAAAGTGAAGACAACCGAAACATCACAAAACTAAGTTGACCTTAGAGGCCCTCTATAAGTTATTTCTAGAAAAATAAAAACATTGGGAATGAACTACAACATGGGTCCTATTGATGGAAGACAAGCCCAGCTTCCTCTGAGGGTTAGTAACTGTGTCTTCATTTTAGTTTATACCAATATGGACACTTCAATACTTAGGATTTTGAACCGCCTCTAGTCACCAGGCTAGCTCGGTGGTCTAGTGGTGAGACATCTGCTCTAGCAATGCAAAGGTCGTGGGTTCGAATCCCACCCGAGTGACTTGCCTGTGGATTTTTTTTTCCACAGAACTCGGGGAAAGTACTGAGTATACACAGTGCTTAATACACATCGGTGTAAGGGTAAAAACAAAATATATAGTTACAGTATATATAGAATTAGTAGGGGAGATGGCCTTAGCTTTCGATCCAATCCGGACCTTCGTCAGAGGCATTAACAAGAACAAACACAAACATATCCATTTATAGCAAAAAGAGGAGCAAAGGATTAAGGGAGAGTATCCAGAAAAAAGCGGGAAAATATAGCCAATCAGAGTTGTAAATTTACTGGCTAAGAACCAATAAGAGTGAAGAGGTGAGAACAAAGGATGGTCAGTGTCAAAGGCTGGATCGCTGGACCATAAAGGTGGTACTGCATTGTAGGTATTACAATGCGGGAAGCATGAAAGGGTAGGATTAGAGGGCAAGCCACATAAGAAAATGCAACTAACAATAGGAGGCAAGATCAAAGTAATTATAGAATAAAAGAATCAGTGTAAGAAGTTAAAACTAAGCAAGAGGAACCTGCAGAGAGAGCAGGTTATTAATTCCTCTGCAGAGGGAATGGGTTAATGACAGGTTGATTTTTTCAAAACTTTTTGAGAGAGAGAAAAAAGAAGTGTAGGGAACATGTAAATGACAATAACTGTATCTATTTTGTATCAATGAAGTAAGCGAGAGAGAAAGCGTAAAAATAGACTAGTGGAGAGAACTTGTTGTTTACAGTTATTGTATTTATTTTATATCGAAGAAAAAAACAAGCAAAGGTGGAAGGAGTGTGATGGGAATTTATTTAACACCAGTGTTTACGTTGAGTCCAAAGGGTTGGACTGTCTTGAGTTGGTGAATCCAGTGTGATTCTCTGAGTTTGCGGTGTGTGTCGTCACCATTGCAAGCCTCAATCACGATGAGTTCAACATCTTTGACGCTGTGATTACGGCTGTTGAAGTGGATGGAGACGGGGTACAGTTTCTTGGTCTTTATGGAAGAGACATGGTTTGCAAAGCGAAGACTGAGTTTGGTCTTAGTCTCTCCCACATACTGTAGTCCACATCTTTTACAAGATATAACATAGACCACATTGGGTGTGCTACATAGGGAGTCGGTCTTGATATTGTAAGAAGAGCCAGTGCTATGACTCTTCACTTTAAGTGCAGGTTTGATGTAGAGACAGGTTCTACATTTAGAGCGGGTACACTTGTGACAACCCTGTATCTCTGTTAGTGGTGGTGTTTGGCCTGTGCCTGGGGGGAGTTTGGCCCTGACTAGAATGTCTCCCAGGTTTTTAGGGCGGCGGAAAGCAACCATGGGGTTATCAGGGATTGCTGAGCGCATCCTCTTAGATGAATGGAGAATATCCATTCTACCATTGAGGATTGAGGAGAGTTTGGGTAGGTTAGGGTGGTAGGTGGTGACCAGGGCAACTCTATTGGTCGGGACTTTTCTGGACCCCTTGTTGGCCAAAAGAGTATGGCGTGGTATACTGAGGGCCTTGTTGATGGCAAGTTGAACCCTGCGTTCGCTGTGACCTCTAGAAACAAGGTGTTTCCTGAGGTCCGATGAGCGCCTTTTGTATAGGGTATCTGTGGAGCAGATACGTCTTATGCGCAAGGCCTGACTGTAAGCTATTGCCTTCTTACAGTGACTGGGGTGGCAACTGTTAGAGAGAAGGTACTGGTGGGTGTCAGTGGGTTTGCTGTATACATCCGTAGCAATGCCGCTAGGGGATTACAGTATATATAGTATATAGATACTCACTTGGTCAACTTTTTGATCTTGTTGGGGTTGGCGCACAACGGAACAATTGGTCGGAACCTCATCCCACCATTCAGTACGTTGCTGGTGTTTAGAACCTGCATGTCTCTGATCTGGTTGATTTCATGACGTAATGACTCTATCTCGTGGAACATGGCATTCTGTG
The DNA here is from genome assembly GCA_023634235.1 of Pisaster brevispinus. NCBI lineage: Eukaryota > Metazoa > Echinodermata > Asteroidea > Forcipulatida > Asteriidae > Pisaster > Pisaster brevispinus. The sequence goes on from JAMKCF010000009.1 coordinate 15,219,852, forward strand.
ACCTGAGCTCGGAGGACAGATGGGCCACGCTGCGGGCAAGCGTGACTACGTGAGACTCGACACGAGCAAAACGCTTGTTGACTTGCTTGATGTCTTTCTCCCGTCGTTTGCCGACCTTGGCTGATGGTACTGTGTGGTTAAGGGCATTTAAAAATATTAACTGGTTTCCAGTTTTTGATTTGTGAGGTGAGGAAATGAAATAATCTTGGAGAGTGCACATGTGATATACAACAAAAACCAGTTAACTTTCAGCCTACCAGTGTCCCAGGCCGATTAAGTATATAATTCTGCCTATAAATTAGCATTTTGTTGAGAACAAAACATTCTATGATATAAATTCCAAGGCTCTTAAGTATTAAGTTAAAAATGCTTATCCATTTAATAATTTTCAACTGTTTTTATAGAAGGCTTCCAGGTAAGGAATACAAATGGAAGAAAGCAGTACATAATTCACAGTCCATGTATGTGTCAATTTGATCGTCAATCAGATGCACACTATTGAGTACCTTTGTTTTTGTTTGGAGTCTTGCCAGATGTTGTGCTCATGGAACTAACCGAGCGTCTGTCCCCCGGGTTCTCAAGTAACCGCTCCTTCCGATCGTTCCCGATCACCTGTAGGATCTCGTTGTACATCCTCTCCAGGTCCACCAGCTGCTGCCTGATGTTGTCTGGGTCAGGCGGCTCCACGGACTCCGTTGCAGACTGCTGGTGGGCATCGATGATCTTCAGGGGTGATTTGGAAGGGAGGGGGCTGAGCTGGGACTGGGAGGCAGAGTCTGAGTCCTCCGAGTCGCTTGGCTGCTGGTGGGAGTGGTGGGAGCTGCGGTCGCTGTCGGTGTTCTCGGTGTGCTCATTGACTTGGCGTAGGTTGGGGTGTGGAGCTGATGGCAAGGCTGGTCATAAAAAAAAAACAACAACAGACAACATTCGATAATACCTTTATTAGATATACATGTACAATATAGAATGTTGAGAACCGAGTGCATTTGAAGGCATTTTATTACAGGCCATGTCCTTCACAGAGACAATGAAGGCAATTGCCTCCATTGTTCCTGGTCGTTGCCTTGGTGCCCCTTGAAACATTCCAACAGAAATTTAAAACTTCCCCATAGAGGTGCTTGGAAATGTTAACACATTTCTCATCTGGTCTGAAGTTCATCCCTTTGCTGATTTGAAAAAAAAAGAAATACTGGAAGTGAAAAATGGAACCACAGAAAAGACAGATTCTCCTAGAGTAGCAACGCTGAATGTCAAACTGTGGAATCATTACAAATGATACAGCAGACCCATCAGGGCCCAATTTCATGGCCCTGCTTACCGTAAAGCAAAGAATCGGCGCTTACAGAAGCAGGAAATTCCATGCTTACGTCAAGCGTATTTCCTGGGTTAGCATGGAATTTTTGCTTGTGCCTACTCCACATTACTAGGCATTCTTTGCTTACACAGCTAGTGAAGAAATACGGCGCTTAAACAGTAAGCGGAGAATTGTGATTATAAGCGCAGAATTCGGTGGTAAGCAGAGCCATGAAATTGTGTCCAGTCTGTCTTACCTCTGTTATTAGGAGATTTCCTCTTATTGGGGGCTGTTTCACTTGCTGGCCCCAGACTACTACTTGACTTGACTCCCTTCCCAATCTTCCTTTTTCCTTTGCCAGCGCTCTTCCTAGCAGCTGACTTAGGTTCAAAGCCTTTGGAGGTATTTCTGTTGGTATTTCCTTTCCGTTTCTTCAGACCCATGATGGACTCGTTCGGTCCATAGAGCGGAAATTGAACTCTAGAGGGTAGAACGCCAACACTGATTGAACGCTGTGACTTCTTGTTTAGGTACGGTGAGTTTGGTGTGGATTCAATGTCTGAATTGTCAGGTGAGAGGGGCGGTAATGGCGGGGTGCTCGATCCCGACGAAGAGCCACTTTGGCTAAAGGCGTAGTCCCGTGAGCTGTGCATATTTCCGTTCATGAGGTAGGGTTTGTTCCTTGGATCCGAGGAGGTGTGGTCTAGGTATATGTAGGGGTTCTTCAAGTCACGATTTGGGCCGCCTTGCCCATAATGATAGTCTGATCTCCCACGTAACTCCTCCATAGGGATACCACGCTGGTTGGGCGGGCCACCGTTTTGCATATGATTTAAATACTTCCGCCCTCTTTGATGATCTGCATCTGGAGCCATCTGATCAAAGTCTCGCCACTGATCGTAATCCTCCCACCTGTGAAACTGATCCTCTCTCCTATTTGGCTGTTGCCAATCCTGTGGGTATCTTTGCTGCTGCTGCTGCTGCATCATGTTGTGCTGTCGGGATCCCTCTGGAACATACATGGCATTAGGATTGTTTAAAGTTGAGGAGCGAGACTTTGGTGGGTGCCTCTGGATGTGGTCGGTGTAGCTTGGTAGTGTCCTTCTCTGGGATGCAGATTCCTCCTCTTGACGGTAACGCTGCATCTGAAACTGCAATTTAAACCCCCAAATTTGTGTTTAACAAAATGTCTTGATCTTTAATCATGAACAACAACAAAAATCTTCCCATGTATACAATTCTCTTAAAGCCAGAGCTTGGATCATAAAACTTTTGCTCAGATTGAGGAGAAGAGTACCACCAGTCTCAAACGGCTGCTTAATTAATTACAAGGCCAGGGGAAGGACTATCTTGATAATTACTGAATTCAGAATTCTAGATAACGTGGATTCAATATTACTTACCCTTGTACCAGGTGGTGGCATATCATAGGGTCTGTTACTCCTGCCGTCATCACTGTACATACTACCCTGGCTGAGCCTGTCCCTGATGGGTAATGACTGGGATCTGGTAGAAAGAATCAAGAAAACAACAGTAGTAGTTTGGAATGATGTTCTTGTTTGGGTTGTGCATCTACGTTTATTTTTCTAAACGGTTCAACAGAACTTGTGACTTCTGGTTCACCTTTAAACCATTCTTACCAATTACAATCCTAGCTATGAGCCAACCTGTAAAAGAAGCAAATGTCATCACACTTTCCAGGATCGATCAGGATTAAAAGATCAAACACTATAGCCAGTCTTCCAGTCACAAAACCACAAACTACAGGTGTGGCAGCATACAAAGCAAAATGTATTTAACAAATTGTAGGGTATTGTACGCAATGTATTACATTTTGTAGGGGATTAAGATAAGACAGTTCCACCAACAAAAGGGATGTCAATCATTCTCCCTGGGGCTAACATTTTCAAGAAAGATTTGTTAATTTTGTTAAACTTTGTTTTATTCTTGGCTTAGTTTTAGTTTGTTACTGCTGGCTTCTTCTAAGGGTTAAAAGGCGATCTGGAAACAGGATTCAATGTTCTTTTAAGGTTAAATGGTTCACCAGTTAAACGTCCCAACCTAAGTTTTGATGAGAAATTCATTCATCTTCGGCAATAGATCTCAAGGGCTCAGAGGAATAAAGGGAAATTTTTTTTTAAAAGGACTTACCCATTCATCAGTGGTGCTTGGTTTTCCATATGTGAGGCGGCCTGGACTGGTCCCATATGCAGCGAAGGAGGTGCATGGAAGAAAGGTAGGGTCCTTCCCTGGCCGGAGGAGGCTTGGGAGAGCGGAAGAGCTTGTCGATCAAGCAGTCTCTGGGCTCTGGGACCTTCAATCTTTTCAGTGGAATTGGACGGCTGGAGAAAAAAAAATTGCAAAACACTTATTATTGTAGCCAGACTTTCTGCAGCTCAACATACAAACCCCAAAACAAACACACATATTTGTCAACCCTGTAAAACGAGAAAACCTCCCGTTGTTCTACCGTTCTTTTGACTTTTTTTTAGCGCTGACCCTGTTGCTTTTTACCTCAAAAGTGAAGCGAGGCGCCCTCACTCTGTCAAAACACCCTTTTGTTAAAATCCTCAGTTTCAACAAGTATGACCCTTCTTCTCTGGTGTGAAAAGAAACAGTTCAGGTGAATTTTTCTGGGAAAATGTAAAGCGAATTGCAAGGTCTCCATTCATGTCAAAAGAATGATGAAACTTACAACATATCCAGAGACGTATCGATCCCAGTCCTTGGGGTAGTCCTCAAAGTTATCGGGATCCTCCAGCATGGCTTGTAGTTTGTTCTCTTCTATTGTGGCCTCTCGTTCATCGTTGTCGTCATCGTTAGGGTAGCTGGGTTTCCTTGGTGGTGGAGGTTCTAACAATTCACCATCATCGCTCGGCTATCGTTAAAAAAATAAATAAAAATACACAACTTATTCATTGTTCGGGCTTTGAGTGCGGAATACTGAATGGTTTTGTTTCTGAAAATAGAAACAAAAAGAGAAATTAATTTCTCCTCAAGAATGAAAGCAGAAACACATAGTACAACAGCATTGGTCCGATTTTGACATTACTACCATACTTTTGATACAAAATAAACAAAATGAACATAAATAAAATACACCATGCAAGTAACTAGGGGGAACAAAACCATTAGACTAACAAGGTGACGATATGAAATATCACTTGAAACTATAATAGACAACTGAAGACAGATCTAATGAATTAGAAAGAGTTTTTTCTTTTTCTCTTATCAGTTTAGTTCCACTTTAACCGTATCGACACATGGCATGCATAGATACACTCGCTTCATAAATTAAGTACAGGCCTGGAATTACACAGAGGCCATGGCCTCTGTTGCCCTGGTCTTGGCCTTGGTGCCCATACACTTTCCAATGGAAGCACCTTTTGCACAAAGAAAATGGCCTTCCCCTCTGAGAGATGAAATACCAGGCCTGTAAGTAGTATTACTGTTAACACTGAGGAGTGAAAATAGGTTTCCTAATTACAAATCATACTAAAACGTCAATTTAAAGATAATCTGTGCACAGGAAGAAACACTATATAGACGCATAACATACGCCGCATACACAGGAACTTACCGGTTGCTGCTGTGAGATGTTTCTGTTGAATTTCCGTCCAGGATTTGGACTGTCTAGCAGACTTTTCAACCTCTCCTCCACGGATTGGGATACAGCGTCCCGTACTGGAGATAACACAGGCTAAAAACACCAAACAAACAAAATAATCCAAGCCTGTTATTTGCTAGTTTGATTTGAATAACATCTGGTACCATGACTTGCTTTTTCAAAAGAGGCTGCTTAAAATCGGGGAAAGCTTTTGCGAAGTTACATAAGAGATGGCGAACAGCCATATAAAATTCTGATTGAATGTGTAGGGCACAATGGTACTAGGCTTTGCTCTAATAAACAAAACTTGCACCGAGTCATGTGGTGCAGCAACATAGTCTTTAGTCTGGGGAATTCACTGCAAGTATTCACTTATGACCAATCAAGTCATTGTACCAGACATTATTCAAAGTCTACCTCACAAATGGATTATTGATACATGTACATGCATTTGTACAATGTGGTAAATACACTCTAAAATAATGTGCAGAGCAGACGCATCACCTAGATGGCAACATGTTTCCATTGGCAAGAAAAGCCCTTAAGTGAAGGCAAAAATGCAGAGTTTGTTTTTCAATCCAGTTGCTACTCAATGGGGGACTTTTGGGACACTAGGTGGCAGCAGACTTTACCAGGTAAATCCATTGTTCTCAGTAATGTGCGCATGCTCAGAACTACGTTAATAATGGAAAATTACTTGGCAAGTCTGCTGCCACCTAGCAATCCAAAGTCTCCTTTTGTTCAGGCTCTAGTTTTAATGTAATTTTTAATGAACTTTTGTGTATTTTTTTTTAAAATCTGTAATTATCCATCTCCTTCTGTGTTTCTTTGACCAAATTTTTTTGAACTATTGTTTTAAGATTTTATTATTAATTTAATCCCTTTTAAAAGAATCCCTTTAGTGAAGTCCAGAAAAGCAGAATTCTTTTTTAAATACAACTTTTTGATAAGACTTTTTTCATTCATTGAAATATCAAGAGAATGGAGAAACACACTTACACTGTGTTCACCATCGATAGAGCTTCGCTGCCTCGTTACTGGGGGTCTGAATGATTTCTTCGGACTGCTGGCAAACTGTTGTTTTCTTAAATTTCCCCCATGTTGAGATACACCCTGAGAATTCAGCTCCGTCACTGTCTGTAGGGAGGTGAAAGAAAAACGGCTTGTGAATAGAAAGGACAGTGAGTGTGTGCTGAACTTTAAGGTTTGCAGTGACACCAAGTGATAACCACTACGTGTGGCGTGTTGTTGCTGAGCGGTCAAGCACACTGGACTCCAGCTCTGGGCCCAATTTCATGGAGCTGCTGAAGCTGACAATTTGGTTTAACAGTTTCGTGATATGCAAAACTTAGCAGGATACCGGTCAAAGACGGTACATGTGACATGGTACTGTGGCTGGTAACCTTATTCTGGTAAGCATAGATCTGGAATGTTCCCTGTGGTACCGTGTGATGTGTAATCCACATAAAAGAACCCAGTGGGTCTGGTATTTCCAACATAGGTCCACATACCCAATGAGTGCTTTGAGATGCCACTGCGTGTAATAAAGCACCAGTAAATCATATTAAGTAATACTAATACAATGGATGGGCACCAGCTATAGATAAATCCATCGGGAATATACTGTACCATTGGTTTCCATCATTACTAAAATGCAAATATGCCCGGCGTAAATTAGTTCATGCACCAAGTGTATCTCCGACCAATTATGTTGACCCAACTGCACAAAACGCCAGCGTGGTGCAAGTTCAAAACTGCGCTTTAGCGCGCACATGAGTGTGAAAGCATCTGAGGAATGGTGGAAAATCTTGATACAGGACACATCACCTTGAACTATAATACGAATCGATCTACAGCATAATTGTTTAACATTTGTTTTAAACTTTCTTCAAGATGAGGTTATTTATAAGTAACCTGCTTTACTGATTGTTCTGCTGACATGTTATTTGTACCGAGCTGCCAGCATTTGCCTTTTGCAATCCGGGAGATTTTTTCCGATACTCAGGGAGATATTTAGAATTACATTCAACACAATAGGGTAAAAAAGTTTCTACAATCAGAGAGACTTTCAAATTTTTTCTTCAGAACATGGACTGATTGGTTGATTTTCAGGAACTCTCTGCAGAATAAGGGAGAGCTGGCAGCTCTGCATGTATCAGAGCAACCTACATGTACACTGTGAAAATTATTGTTAAAAAAACAGTTAAGCAACTTTTCTACAAGAAACTCTTGTGTATGTTGCAAGAGACGAGTTGATGAATAGTGAATGCTTCTTACTGGTATCACAGTGGCCTCTGGTTTGTCTGCAGACTCAGGCCGTGGCTCATCAGGATCAGAGTCTGCCATAGTACCTGGTAAGATCAGGTCTGCATCCCCATTGATGGGGGCGGGGCTGATGGGATGAGCGGGCTCTTCATCATCAGATGGGATGGCAGCTATGAGGTGCAACAACATAAATCATTCATGTGAACATTTCGTTACCGTTTTTACAAAGTGATGTATGGTGCTCCACAGCCAAAATGGTGTAATGTCATTTTATTTGATACTCTTTCGGAGTGAAATTTGAAACATGACGAAAAGGTCAAATTCACTGCCGTTTTGATTGAATGTCATCAAAATTCAGTCCTTCAAATGAGGTGTGCAGTGCATGAAAAACTTTGTCTTACATAAATCAGCAGTGTTTCCTGGATACCATTTATCTTTGGTTTTCTAACTTGCCTAGCAACTCTGAGCTGCAGTGAACCATTTGATTAGCCAATCAGAGTTCTTTCAGTCTGATTTCAATTTTCATTCTGAAATCCTGAATCTCATTTCTGCTTTGCATTTCTTTGTTTTGCTGTCTTCTTATAACAACGTTCCTGTTATAAAGAGGTAATTTGGCCAGTCCCACTGATCTTGTTATAATGAGAGTCAACTGAACTTGGTTTTGCTTACTGTTTTCACTACAAACAAAAGCAAAGCGTGAATAGTAAAACTCTTCTTACTCGGTATGTCTGTACTTTTTGATCTTGCAGGGCTGCCATCAGAATGCTGCAAAACACCAAAGTTAGGAAAAATTGAAAAATGTTACTGAAAATTTCACTCAACATTATTAAAATAGTTTTAAAGGCAGGGCATGCTATTGGTAATCATCAAAGACCAGTATCCTCACTTGGTGTATCTCAACATATGCATCAAATATATACCTGTGAAAATTTGGGCCCAGTTGGTCATTGAAGTTGCAAGGAAATAATGAAAGAAAACACTACCCTTGTTGCTTAGAATTGTGTGCTTTCAGATGCCTGAGAAAGGCTTCAAGGCTTCATGCCTGAAGTCTTTCTCAGATTCAAATTTTTGGGGTGACGGCAGTCATGTTTCTTGAAATGGAATGACTGAAATAAATCTCAACAACGAAAAAGTTGTTCCTTACTTTTAAATACATTTATATATATATTTTTTTACAATTAAACAAATAACCAACATCACTTGGCGGGTTTACCTGGCTGTGTATACTGAGTTGACTGTGGAAACTATGGATACTGACATCTCTGCCAAGCGAGGGCTGCAGACTGATCTCAGTAGGAGGTCGGACTGATTTATCGATTGAAGTACTTGATCCGCCGCCGTGTGCACTACTGCTTGTATGAAATGCCTGTAACATTCACAGTCAAATCATACATTATCTTTTATTCAAGAGGGAATGCCAAAAAAAATAAATCCATCGGCTCAAAACAAAAGAATAATTTTTCAATTTATCAATGGATAGAAGATCCTCAATATATACAACATTTTGCTGACAATGCTTTCAAAACAAATCACAAAGTTTATGCAACTGAATCTTTTAAAGAACTCAACATTTCAAATTTTAGATCATCTTTTTAGAACTGTTAAATGGTCGATGGAAGTGCCAGTGGTACAACTTGTAAGTTAAGCACCATTGACTGTCGTCAGTACTTGGATGGGAGACCATTCCATATACCACCATGGCTGGGATTTGGTAGAGGTCTCCTTGACATCAAGCCTGCATCTTTCACACAAGACATAAAACTGTAGGTCTTGTGCATTGTTGTGTAATGCACATCAAACACCTGGTACATGTATCAGTGTTTCTGGTTCACTGCATAATGTACCCTCTCTAAATGCTTAGAGAATGATTTATGTGATGTACATATTGAACAAATTGATATGGAATTTGCGCATTTTAAACAAAAAAATACATTAATTTCTTTATTTTAAGCAAATTTCATACCAATGTTCAAATGTGCATCACATAAACTATGACAAATGAATAAATTTATTTATTTAATTAATCCAAAATGAAAAAAAAGTTTGCTGAAAGCAGTATACATGCATGTTTACATACATGTACATAGGACCAATACAATTTATGAAATTTGACTTTCAGCATAAGCTTGCTGGTATGAAGTTGATACTGGTGCCAATCAACCTGGTGAAATGTTACACTTGAATTGCTGTAAAATTTAAAGAAAATTTCATCTGGACCCGATTATATCTAAATTCCCCTGAAAACAGTTTCATCAAGTTTTCTATTATAATATATGTAGTATTACCTTTAAAGCTTGCATTTCCAGTACATTGAATGATAGGCTTCTTGAAAACCCAAAATTTGCATTTAAAATGATGTACCATCGGGAGGGGGGGGGGGGGGCACCTAATGTTTCTTTCTCTATGGTTTACCTCAAATCTCTTTCTCAAGCAGGTCACAAGGGCAAGAGTTGCTCTTAAATTACTATCTGTCAATTCTGGAAATAAAGACAAACCCACAAATACTTTAGTTTTGTTGCAATTAATAAGAAAACACCCGTCTACACTAAACCTACATGACAGTCACGTTGTCACAACTCCCATAGTTGTGACGCCGAGACTACTTCTTCAAAAGTACTCGCGAATACATGTAGTTGCGCAATGAGCAGATTCACAACTCTGTTTGGAGTGCATGTGAATGAAAAATGAAAATGTCAGTTGTCCATCAACAGTGGTCCGCTGGCCAAATGCCAGTTAAAACATCTGAGGACCAGTCAAAATTCTGTCCCACTAGTTCGGTGGGGGCTAGTTCATTGAGCTCCCACTGCTAGATGTAAATCACTGACTGTTCATAATTACAAACTACTACTTGTAAGTCCAACAGTGTTAAAAGGGAACTGTAAAACATGGCCTAGTGAAAAAGTGGTGGACTAGTGACAAGTTAACTGGTCTGAAAAAGTTAAATTTGTGCGAACCCTTCCAAATACACACTATAGCCCTTTTCACACTACTCACCTTTGATCCGTGTAAGTTGTGACCCGTGTCAAAAAAATGCTACACGGGTTAGAACTGATCCGGAGTTTCCTTTCACACTACAATATTTAACCCAGAGAATAAGTTAACCCAGTTCAACACTAACACGGAGCAGCGTAGCGCGTGTTCACACTACACATTTTTAATACGGAGAATTCTTGGAACACCTTGGCGTTCCTTGTAGTTCCATCTAATTGGGCCTGAACGGCGTCTTCCGCCCAAGCATTTACGAGAACGTCAAGTTCGTCACTTGACCAATTTTTCGTACGTTTTGTAGCGGTTGACATCGTGAAATCAAAATGGAGGGCAAACAAAAAATGTAGCGATTGGAATACTAGGCCCGTATCTATACCGCAGCGAAAATATAACTCTTGACAACCCAAAAACTGTAAAACAAGGGAGTCTGTCTTCCTTTTAAGGTGTTACGTAATAAAAGCGTGTTGACAAGTATCAACCAGCCGCCGTCATTAAAAATAACCCAGCCGTGTTCATACTTGAAATTTAATCCGGAGAATTTGCGCCGAGTCGTCTTTTAACACCGAGATTGGTGGGTTAACCCTACTCTTGGGCAGGGTTAAGTTTTACCCGGATTAAGCCAGTTTTGGGGCCGTTAATCCGGAGAATTTTTAGTCCCGAAAAGTGTAGTGTGAACGCTCCACTTAATCCGGAGAATCTCCGTGTTAATTTTTTCCTTAACACTGAGATTCTCCGGATTAAAGTGTAGTGTGAAAAGGGCTAAAGGGTAGCTGCTATCCCACAGTCCTCTGTACTTCAAGACACAAGTGCGGTTGCGTAACACAGTAGGGCCTATAGGGTCACCCATTGTGGCTTCTGCCTTGTCTTCTATTGGAGCTGATTGGACGGCAAACCCCTGCTGGGCGATCATACAGGATCATACATGCACTAGTAACAACATTATGTGTGCCTTGTGATTGGTCCCCAACTGTTGATTGTGTATTGTTTGTTGCCTGTAGTTGGCTACTGTCTACACAGAAACACTGTCTACAGTTTGTATGTAGGTGCAGTCTTGATAATGCATTCCAATGCTGTATGACCGACCAATAACAAAATCAGTGATTAGAGAATAACAACAGAGTCCCACAAATCAAAAGCTGTGTCACTGATAAAACAGCATGCGTGTTCATTGAGGTTGTTAACTTGTGCAGTACAATCGCTGGAGAGTCTTGTTATTTTTGAGGATGGGGCGCCATTGGGGACCAGCAGGCCATTGGTGACCAGTAGTAACTACTGAATGGACCACCACGCCAACATAATACATAAACAAACAAACAAATAATTTCCATTTTCTTTAGGTGAACGGCTTGTGGGAACTAATTTTTAAAACTGTTCCATTATATTGATTTGTTGTGGTAAGGGCCAAGGGGCTGTCCTGTTCTGCTTATTTACTAGTACATAGTACAGTTTTTAGTATTGCAGGTTTTTCATGATTTGAATTGATAAAACAACCAAAAGGCTGACACAATTCAAACTACACAATTCAAACTACAAAGTTTAAAACTACAACAATTCATCAAAATGCTTGCATGACCAATTGAATTGAAAATTGAATTGATGCACTGCTCAGATTTGATGGAAGAATGGGTACCGTTCTGTTGGGCCAAATTTTTCGCACAAATTGCTGAGCAGAGCACGAGAGGGAATAAATTACAAGTCACAATGTCTACAGCCTCGTAGTCGTGGTCCAAGTCATGTTAACTTAACCCTAACCCTCCAAAGTCCTCAAATGGAGAATTTGGATGATTTTGGAGGATTGAGGAACATTTGCAAATTTCCCAATTGGCAGAGCTACCAACATTTGCATCTTGCAATCAGGGAGATTTTGTACAACAATCAAGGAGACATTTAGAATTACATTGAACAAAATAGTGGAAAAGTGTCTATAATCAGGGAGATTTTAAAATGTGTTCATCAGAACTTGGAAAGATAGGTTTATTTGCAGGGAACTTTCTGCAGAATCAGGGAGAGTTGGCAGCTCTGCATTGGATGATAATGGAGGATTGAGTTGAGGGCAAATGCATAATAAAGTCTGGATGATTATGGAGGATTGAGGAAGCATGGCTGAAGGAGATGTATGAGGATTTTGGAGAATTGAGGAAGGTCAATTTTTGTACATGCCACTTGAAGGATTGGTTTTGCATAGCTGCGCATTTGTAATAGTATCCTTCAGATATTGTAGGGGTCCTTTTGTTATTGTTCCAGTGGAACTTTATTAAGATAATTGAAATGGCTTACTTTATGTACGAATACTCGTTGATTTTGGAGGATTGAGGAAGGTTCCCGGTTGAACATTTAAGGAGTTAGGGTTAACACACTCATGGTGACAGAAAACTGGTGAACAGCCATTTTTTTGCATGTTTTCCCAGCTTGATGAATGAAATGAGGGCCCTTTGGGTAGAAAAGCATTAGATATCTGGAAAAGTCCTTACCGTCTGCACTGATGTGTTGGATGTCAACTCCTCTATTTTCCAGGAACCTTAGGCAGAGGTTGATATTCTCCAATCTCTGGGCTCGGATTATGGGCCTGGTCTGCACACCCTGGATCTTGCTGTTGACTGTAGGGGGCGGGGGGTTTGGGTTGAGAGTTTGGGGGAGGGGAAAGGATTGAAGGATGAGCTACAGGGTGTATGTGAGTGTGGATAGTTTGTTGTATAACTCTTACTTTGAATTGAATGACTGCCCTTTTGTAGATAATCCCAGGTGATGATTCCAGCTGGCTATAATTATTATTTACAAGTACAAAGGTAAAGATATTTATTACATAAAATGAGCATTAAAATCAGGTCTGATGCTTCACTGTTGTAAGGGCAAGGCAGTTCTTCCTGAGCAAAGGGCACCTCGCAGGCATTGAACTTCTTTGAGAGGGCAAGGCCATTTTCATTTTGCAAAGGGCACTACCATTGGCAAATCTTAAAGTCTGTGGGAAACTTTTGAAGGGGCACCAAGGCCATGACTAGGGGCAACAGAGGCTATGGCCGAAGTGTAATTCCAGGCCTAACCTTTATCAGGGAAACACAACTTTCTACTGGTAACATTTCAGGCGCCAACAAGGCAATGAACAGGGGCATGTAAAGTATCAGGCCTGTAAACTGATGATCCATTTCAGCAAAAGGAATAAGTACACAGCCTATATTTTGTTGGAATTTGACTTTTATCCTGAACCCCTAAGTGTTTCCCTCATTTATTGCAGCATCACTCATTTTAATGTGTGCTTTATTGGCCTCCTTACAGTTTACACCCTCCTGTCACTGTGCTGCCATTTTCACCTTGCACATACAAAAATGTAAACTGTGTGTAACACAATCCTCTCAAGGAACCTACACTCAGGTAGGCTTGTGGGGTTACCAGAGTCAAGATCAAAGGTGAAGTTTGGTATAAAAGCCAAACAATAGAGTGCTACATGACACAAAGTCAACGTGTTTTGTATATTACAAAACACGTTGATCAACAGCACGGGTGTCAAAATACCCATGAATTCTAGACAGGTTCTCAGTTAACATTATCATTTTTTCATCGACATTTTATGATAATCAATAGGGTTTGCTCATAACTTTTCCAGTGACTAGCCATCAGGCCCAGTTAGCTTTTCATTTCAGTGGTCCAAAGAGCAGCAAACTTAAAATCTTGTGTAAAGCAAATTTGTGTATGTAATGTTTTTTGGGATTTTTTTAGTTACGAAAAATACAGTTGTTGCTTTCAGTGCCACTTCATACCTTGGCCTTGTTTTTTGACCTTTCAAATTGCTGACTTTTATGTTTACTTTCAACATGCTAGGTCAAATTTGGGCCAATTTGACCCAACAATTTAGATTTAAATTTTAAAAAGTTATTTTTATAGATTTTAGAAAGTTGAGAAAGTTATTAGTTCTGAGAAAAAATAAATGATAAATAATAATTCTTTCAGCAAAACTTTAAATTACAACACACTTTCTTTGCAGCTTCTTAAAAATATTTGGGGCCTACAGGACTAGTAAAAGTAAACGAGTCATTGTTTAATTTTAGTCTGAAAGCTTACTGATTATGAAGTTCATACAAGAACCATTTTTTTCAGTCAAATATTTTTCTCTAAAATTAAGTTATCTTCGATAAAAATGAATTCGAAAACCTAAGAAATGTTAACAGCTGATTTTGGTTGTTACACCAAAAATTAAAGACAGTGTTACATGCTGAAAATTGTGCATGGTTTTTCACAAATTTTCTTTCCTGACTCACAGTCAATAGCCCAATGGATTAAGCCCGTATTTACACAGGTTTGTTATTTACATGTAGGCCCTACGTGGTGGATCACACAAAACGTGAACACTGTCTGCGACTATTTTGTCAGCTCCACCAATCCTGTATAATAACCGTTAACTGAGGAGGCAATCTTCAAAAAATAAAACAGCAAACAAATTAATATATCTATTGCTCACTATACTGAAGAGATATTGTGAGAATCTGTTCATCTATCCTGTGGATAAACACAATAAATTGATTGACTTCCCATGCTTGTAAATGAAAGGCCTCTTAAGTAAACACTATTTGTTGGTTTCATTATTGGTCCAAGCCCTCACATCAATTTATGGATCTACATTATACAATGTACCACAGTACAAGCAATGTTGAAAGTCTAAATGTCAAATCAGTTGAAAAAGACTCCAATAAAAACCACAGAGCTTGGCAACAAATACCCAGTCCCCCTCGAGTCCCCGGTGAATTAGTTAAGAACAAAGTTGGATTCTACAGGGCATTTCGGTAACCAAGCAATCTAATCCCAAGTGTCAAAGGTCAGCGCCTTGGGATTGGAAGGGTTAAGTTTCTTGACAAACCATAGAGCAACAAACAGGCTGCTCTATGGAGCTGAGCTGCTCAGCAGGTTTTTAAGGAATGCCATTGACTAAGTGTTGGTTAGGGTGAACAGCTATCCACTTTGATTTATATACAATCGCACATTTATGATAACAGTTCATGAACTTAGTATGGTGTCAAGCATGTAAAATTTTGAAGTCAAATCAGGGAAAAGAATCAGAGAGAAAAGGAGTAAAAGCTACTTGGCATCTGAAGTGGAGGAGCAAGCACATCTTCACACATTTCTGTATTCATTACACTGGTACCCCAGACTTCAACAAAGTAGGGCCATACCACCTTCAAGGCTAGCATTGGGTGTGCATGGGGTCTGTTTAGCATGTGGGGCATTTCTGGTTAAAATAGATCATCTTTGTTGTGTAAATGGCTGGAGACAAGGACTTAGGTACATGTACTGGTATGGTGAACCTTTGTAATCAATGATTGAGCTTTCAGATTCCAACTCATCTGTTTTATAAACATTATTACCAATCCCCTGTGCATGTAATTTGTACATTTAAATTTAACCCATTGTTGACAAAACACCTACAAAGCAATCCATGTAGCTTCAGTTCCCAGTAGGGTAAAACAGGAATGCCTGAGTTCACTGAGCTGCAATTGATGCCACAAATCAGGCATAAATTTTAATCGAGGTCAAGTTACTAGATGACCTAGCTTGACCCCACCAGACCACAAACACACAGCCAAGTAGAGGAAAAAGCAGTATTAATAGGTTTCCTTGCACAGGACAATGCACAGTGTTTTCACTCAGTCCATTACCTCCATGGTCCATCACACTTGAATTTAAAAGTTTACCACTTGTGACAACACATTCCGAAGCCTGAACTTCTAGCTAGCACACACGTGTACACAGCTCATGGAAAACACAAACCTTACAATTTGAGAGGGCAGTTTATTGTTTTCTATAAACTTGTTATATAAATTAGGGGAAGATTTCAACACTTATTGTACTTTAAAAAAAAATAATAATTTGGTTTTACACTTTGATGATGTGTATTAAGCACTGCATACTGAGTATACAGTGCTTAAATAATACACATCGTTGTAAGGGTAAAACCAATTTAAATTCTTTATCCCTGATGCAAATGTTAACACTTATTTTAGCTGCTGTTAAAACAAAATACACTGTTTGGTACAATCTGTGTGAATCCACAAAAGTGTGTACACAGGCAGATTAAACTATGCATTGGATTTGGTTATGTTACCTGGGTGAAATGTTCCTGGGCTCACCCAGTTACCCATTTGCTTGGTTAGTTTACCCCCCCAAAAGTCCAGTGCGAACATGGCTACCAATAATAAATACAACACTGAATACTCTAGCTCTAGAGGGCTAGTTTCTTCCTTTGGTTTGCAGTAGGCCTACATTTCATATCTTTCACATTTCACAAGAACAGTTTTGCAACATGGGACATTTGTTACAACATTCCTTAAATATGGAAAACCAGACAAATCACGATATGAAAAAGGAAAAATACTCACATAATATCTCCAAAATATTCACCAGCGTCAGGCCGTCAGAGATGCTCTTCCTTAGGTCACTGATGGGCCTCGACTTGTGCTTCTTGAGAATTCCATTCAGCCAAGTTGTATGCTCCTGCCGGTTGGGAAATAACTGGTTGTTATTATTTGCGCCTCGGGGTGACGATAAACCGAGTTGTCTAACCAAGGAATTCATTGCAACAGTGAACACTCATGAGGAACTGTGGGGCGCTTTGGGTTTTTGTGTGTGTTAAGTATGCAGTGAATGGTTTAAAACCAAGCTGTTTGGAAACAGATATTAAGCAGTTCGATGAAGAAGAAATGAGGCACTCAATAAACATGGTGGTTCCTTCCACCACAGTCGCATGATTTTCTAAATACACACATCAACAGGGTCGGCAGTAAAATCTGATGGTAATTTCTTGCTGATGCCTCCCACAGAGAGCCGATGTGTTATTACAGTGTGTATACACTTTAGCTGGTGTGTAAGGGCTTATCCCATAGATTAGGGTGATGTTGACAAAAGAGCCATTGAATTCACATTCAGGGCAAACAAAAGAGGATGCTCCCAACAATGCTCCGGCACTGGAGAGTTAGATGGCGTGAGGAATAGAAAGAAAAAGCACGAAGAATGCTGGCATTGCAAGAGTGCCAAAGGATCATGGGATTTATTCATCAGTTTAGTAAACACTCTTCAGACAACATCTCTCTGGCTGTGAAACCACGATCCAGCGCAGCTTGAGTCCATGCCAGGCCTGTAATTTCATCTTTGAGAGGGCAAGGCCATCTTCATTTTCAACTTTAAGGCACTTTGAAAATCTTAAAGTCTATGGAAAACTTTTTTTTTAGGGGTCCCAAGGCAAAGACCAGGGGCAACAGAGGCCACGCCCCCCTGTAATTCCAGGCCTGCCATGTGACCTACAAAACTTTTCACATTAACTAATTTTAAAAACTGTATGCATTTTTGTACATTTTCTTTAGAGACCATTAGGAAAAAGAGCCTCTGGAGAAAGACTCTGCTACCTGTAGGTTCAAAGCATGAGGCAATTACAAAATTTTTGCCTTCATACCACAGATTAGCAGTTATTATAACTTTCTTGTTTTCATTATAAAACAGAGTGCTAAAATATCCCCATACACTCCATTGTGTACAAAAAGGAATACATCTCGTTAGCAAACTCTTTAAGACAAAATGTACGAAATTCGCAAAATACAAACAGAGAAAATATTTTTTTAAATGATCACACCCGGGGTGCTACGTTTAGGGGTGGAGGCAAACTACTGTTTGAGATGTTGACAATTCGCTCTCAAGCCAGAACTCTGGATATTGGTTAACAACTCCAAAGTGCTGCACATACAGTTTTTAAGCAAAAGCAACAGTGGTAAAATCTACAAATGGCTGGATTAACACTCAGATGTGTAGAGCAAGCCTGCAATTAAATGTAAATGGAGACCACAGAGACAATGGCCTCCATTGCCCTGGTCTTGGCCTTGGTGTCCCCTCCAAAAGTTTCCCATAGACTTTTAAGAATTTGCAATGGAAGTGCACTTTGCAAAATGAAAATTATGGCCTTGCCCTCTCAAAAAGATGAAATTCCAGGCAGGCCTGGTAGAATACGAGTGTACAATCTGAGACTGAGAATACCGGAGACGAGAGATTCATGAGTTTCGAATGGAAGCTGAACACGCACCACAAAATATCACCAATTCACATTCTACCAAAACAAAACTGACAGCAAAGTAACAAAATTTGCCAACCAAACAAAACAAAGTCATATAATGCAGAATTAACCAGGCAGTAACCATTCTAGCATACATACATACATTACGTACATGTAACTCACATTTATAAATAGTCTGACTCTGATTACATTCTGGTTTACAACTTAATACATACGCTTTGCACAGCTTACTTGCCCACTAGCTAATTATACGTGTCACACAAGCTTACATGTACTTGCCAACTAGCTAACAGTAACAGATACCTGACACACAATGGCTCTACTAAATTCCTACCTCTTTTTGTTTCTTCTGACCGCTTTGCCTATACTTGGGTTGTTGAAGACCATGGATAATTTCTGATAAAGAATTACGTCGTACAATAGCTGGACTCATGTTTATAACCGTGGAATGGGAGGCTTAAGTTATAGTAAAATACCTGTACTTAAGTCCAGGTCTAAACTAGACAACTCTCCCCTCTAAAGTGGTAGTTAAGCCATAAGCTAGTCCATAGGGCAGTCATCTCACAGCAGTTTATTATTCAGTGTATGATTTCAGTTTATCTGCTCCAGCTTTTAGATTTGTCCAAACCCCACAGTGCAGGATTTGTTTGCTCAGTTCAAGTGGACTTATCTTTGGTGGTTTATCACTGTCTCTCGAACTGGCCTTCTACCTCCATGGTATTATGAGTTGTGTACACCCCCGAGTTTAAAAGCAGATTCTCAATTGGTTTATCCACACAGCACAGGAATGCATCACCGGGGTGAAAATTTGAAAAGCAATTTGTCAACAACTACATGTATATATTTGATGTTGACTGTGTGATGGGCATAATTATACCACTTAAAAGTAGATCAAGATAGCCATAAAAATATAGGTCTAGGGCCCAAGCAGGTTCTGTTGGCCAACTACTGATAAAGACAACTGTAAATCCTTGTTTACAAAACCTAGAACAATAAAGCTGTCATTAAAAGTACACGCAAAAAGACCCTTTATTAGTCCTATAAACAAGTGCCCTCAACTCAAATCCATTTACATGTATATGTGTCAACTTCATACACATAGTACCTCGTAAAAGTGCCTGGCACTGGGCCAGATTTACCAATTTCGTAATTTTAAACATATCAATTGATAAGCGTCTGATTATAATGCAGTTATCTTTTGTACTGTGGAATTTTAGTGGATATGGGTCATGGGATGGTTTCTGCTATTGGTTGTTCTAGCCCAAATGTCTACATGGTCTAGGGGATGGGGTACGTACGCATTCTAACGAGGCTGAGAGGAAGCGAGTGCAAAATATCAAATAAACACTACCTAAAGAGTTCAGTTCTAACTGAGAACTACTTTTCCCAACTTAACAAACACACTTTTACAGCCTACATTGGCGAGACTCACAACAGAAGTGTCAATACTATAGGATTTCCAAAACAAACTTGGAAGAGTACTGATGGAGAAAAGTGAAGTTTTGCTCTAAATCATGCACAACAACTGAGAAAAACACAGGCCGGACAGAGTGCCCAACAGTACAAATCAATGCATTGATTGGAAATTGTAATCCCACTTTTTCTCAATATGTGGATTATAACATGTCAATTGAACAATAAAGACTAAACATCTTCTAATGGCCAAGTAAAGGGGACAGGCTCAACGCCACTCAGTGTTGACTAATGACGGGCACAAGAGCTACAAAGAGTGATTGATCAATGAGTCGTAATCACTCCGCGTCGTCCCATGAATAAGCCGCATTATCTTCGGCGTCTCGACTTGCACAGGCTTGATTATCGATTGGGAGGTTGTGGCTACTTTGGGGAGATAAATAAAATGGTGGAAAAAAAGGAAAAGAAAGAAAAGAATGGAGGTCCTATATGTAAAGCAGTACTGGGAAACACAGCAGGTTCCAAGGTTTCTTTGAATGGTAGAGGCCATCCTTTCAGAGGAAACATTCTTTAAAAAGGCATGGATAATAATGTAGTCGAGTGGGCATGCTTGTAAAATAAAGACGAAGTGACAAGTTTTGATTTCCATTCAAGCTTGCTTAAAATGAGATGCCAAAAACTTTCTAGCAAAAAAATTCCATCTATAAACAAAATTCAGTTTTATTTTCTGCACTTAAGCTTAACATTTCTTGCAAAACTATGGGATAAAAACCACTCTTTGAAAAAACGAATGTTGTAACCTGAATTATTTCTTTAGCATGGAAATGCCTTGATTTCAATGAGGAATAACATGTAGTTTGGACAACAAATCACATCAAGTTAGCCATTTTGAGCATTAAAAGCAATTTCAACTCGATTTAACATTAAGCTTCAAAGTCACAAATTATTGTCATCATACACATTACAATACAAAATGAGAAAGATACAATACAAGAGACACTGTATATTATAAAATTACCATGTCCCAGCAGTGTGCTCCAACCCCCTCCCATCATCCCATGGAACATAAAGATAATGGGTACACTAAGAAAGTGAATTGTAGGGGTACGAGACCCAGACCCACGGGTGGCACTGGACGAGTTTGGTACTTTTTTTCAGTGGATGTACAATGTACTAAGTAAAAATAATAATAATGAAATGTATTTTTTGCAAAACGCCTTATAATGCAGAGCCTCAAAGTACTTAGCAATGAATCTAAAATAGTACAGAGGGATATTAACAACAAAGCAGTAGACCTATAAAAACACACTAAAATACACTCCTACAATACAAAAAAGAGGAACGTTCTGTTAAGAAAATTGCAAAGAAAAAAAAAAGGGAATGTTACCAGCACTTAAACCCTTAGCCAAATTCCTCAGCATCTGGCCATAAAAAGAAACTGGGTAATGGACAGCTACAAAACAAAAACAACAAACAGAGGGAAACATTTTGACCCCAAACATTGGCCATAAAGTTGTTCAATTCTTAGCATGTTTGTATCTGTGTGATGTAGCTTTTTTACAAATTATTTTTCGAGAAAATCTCAAGCAAATTACATGTAATCAAACTTTTTATAATAGTTCAAATTCAACACTGAAATATACAGCAGGAAAAAAAATGAAAAAAAATAAAGGACAAACAATTCAAGATGCTAAGTCCAATTTTGGCAGATTGGACCATAAAATTCAGTTCTAAAGCTTAAACAGCTGTTTTCATAGTTCCGAAAAAGTTATAAGCTTTCATTTTATTAAAGTAGTGCACAACATTTGTTTTTGAAACAGTGCTGTCAAAATTTGAGGTTTTTTTTTTTTTTTTATTTCTTTCGGCGGAAATCAGACTGTGTAACTGTAAGTTTCTGGTGGTCTTTACATACCTCACACTCTTTCAATGCCCATTCTCCACCTACGCTCAGCTTAGCTGCCAAAGGAATCTTCCCTCGGCCGTACAGTCCTCTCGGCGAGTTGATTATGCCATTCTGACGAGACCGCTCGCTCGTCTTCACCGTTTTGGATGTCCATGATTTGATCGGTTGACGCGGCTGTTTGGGGCTTCCCATTGGCCCACTACCAGTCACATGACCCTTCAGGGTCAACATTTTAATCCTTGCAGCGATGCTCCTCGCAGATTTTGTTTAGTTATCCAAGAAAAAAAAGTTTCAGGTACTTTCGCTGGCCCCCATTCTTAACAAGGTAAGATTTAGTTTCCAAGTGGCAAATTCCGGAGCCTCTAAGAACTACATGTTTCACTTAATTTAGAAAGTCACACCACAGAATCAAATACTTGTATCTATCTGCGTCTAATTCCTCCAACGTGAAGAATCTGTTGATGACCACCTAAGACATCCTGTTAACCAGAGGTAAAATGAGAAAAAAACAATTTTAAAACTCAGTACAAGTTAAAACATTACAAGTTACTTTTTTTTTCACCTTTAAAATCATATGGAAAAAACTTCTGATGATCACATGGAATCCCAAGGGGGAGGGGAATAAAGAGAAGGAAAGAGAATATAAAAAAAAACGTGAGTTTACAATATAGTGTCTGAAATTTGTCAATATGTTTTGACTGTGTGACAAGCTTTGATACACCCTGTGAGTGTAATAACATATTAGTGTCAGCGAGGGTCTCGTGTTGCACGCCTTTCCACATCGATCACTCAGTCTTACCTCCCTGCTGTCCCTACATTCGACAATAGCACAAAATGTGCAACCAGTTGCAAAGCCCACTTGCGAAGGGAGTGTAACATTACGCTCAAATTTTCACACTTGCTGACTGTAAATGTTTGGCAAATGACAATTGATTCCGCACCTCCTCTCTGTCTACGCCTGAACAAACAACCTCGGACAAAGTTCCAGTATACATTTTTATAACGATCCTCTTGTAGGCCCACTCAGAGAAGTTGAGTAAACATACCTTCAAATAGATGCCGTTGTTCATCTGGTTAGGTACAAACTTACATGTGCTACAGCCTTATAATATTTGGTTTGGCCAGTATGCAGATCAATATAGATTAGGCAAGTACTTTCTACAGCTTCATCCATTGGGTGCAGTGCCCAACGGCCAACCTAGTAATTGAGAATCCATGGGTTCGTTGCAGAGACACTGACAGGTGACAAAAAGTTGTCAGCGTCTTTAAAGCCAAGCCGAACTGAATGGTTTCTGTTTCTGTATCAACCCGGTGTGCCAAAGCATTCTAATAGAAGATGAACTATGTGTGATGGACGTATACTGATGCTGAGGGTGTTTTCACTGCCAATAAAGGGGATTAAAGTACAGAGACATTGCATGCACTGAAAGTGAACACTCCCATACAAACACTCACGGGCCTTTTTGTTGTTGCTTGATACCAAAGATACAAGTCAGCCTTGTTGCACAGTTTGAGTGTGGCAGTGCATCAATTCTGCACGTCAATTCTGCAATTTCGGTTTACATCAACTCTTATAAAGGGGTGTCTTGAATGGGTCTGATTGGATCTTTTGTCAGTGCAGGTTGCAGAGGACAATAAATGACCTGGTGTGGAAAGTGTGGCGTCACCTTACAATTGTGTAGGGGGAGGGGGGGGGGGGTCTTGGTATTTACAATAAAAACCAGTAAGCTTCCTATGTAGTTCCATAGACTTTTAGATAGGAGACCAGCCGTCTGCACATTCCTAGAAATAGAAAGGACAACCTTTCCACTAAAGAATCAAGTTTTTGATAAATGATTTATGGCAATGGGTAAATTTTTGGAAGTTGTAATCAGAAAAACACACAAGAATAAAGTCGAAAAGCCTCCTCCAATCAGCTTACTACTGAAACTAATTCTATAGGCCTACCTGTGTAAACTGAATGTTCTTTGAACAAAATCTTTGTCTGTGACTTTTTGTTCAGTGTTTTTGACTGGATGCCCCTTGCTTCAAGGGGAACCAACAGAACACCAGTTAGTCCTCATCGGAGCTGCAAGCCTTAAATTAGATCATATTTACACCAGGTCTGTATTGAACAGATGTCACTTACAATGCACACTTCAGCAATTTTCTATTTGAGAAAGTAATGTTAAACCACTTTCTGTACTTGCTAATTGGGTTAACTTTTTGTCTTTCCGTGATTGTCCCGTTGCCAGTTGTTAATCCACTTAAGGCATTGTATAAATTATACCAAAATAACAAATTTAAAATCAAAACTGGTGTAGTATTCAGTATTAGTACATAATAGGCCTTTAGCACAAGTCCTAAAGTATTGCATAATCTCATCTTTACAACAAAACAGTATAAAACAATTCACAGAAATTACCTTATAAGCAAAATGATGTAGATGGAAAATCCGTACTGTTTTACTCTCCTTCCGCTACTGACCTAATATTCATACATGTACTTTGAACTAGAATGTATTTCTGCCAAACAAGGGGCAGCTTTGAAGGCAGTCTTTAATTAAGTAGTAAAGTTGTGAAATATTTTTTATTTTTGTATAGCTGGGGGCCTAACTAAATTATTAATGATACCCATACAATGTCCATGATAAGTCAAATGATGTCTGTTACCATGTAAGTTGCCATGAATCAACCACTTATTATTCTTGTTGTACCTTTGAGTCTGGGGTTGGTTGTAAAACCCAAATGTACCCAAGAGATAAGGCACCCATCCAACTGTGAAATTTGAAGACAAACAATGACAAAGTACAAGTTTATTTAAACAAATAAACAAATAAAAATTGCTGTTTTTTTATTTAAATTTTTACTATTATTAATTTGAAAGCTCAATTAATTATGATGTTCATGACATGCTTATATCAATGATCATTAAGTCTTCACGTTAAAAACTAATTAAAATTTTGTTTTAATAACCAGCCCCAGTACTGACATTTATAAGTACCCAATGGAATTCTTCTGCAACTTCCGTCTAACTTTGAACCGTCCCAGCTACTGGGAAACTTTTAGGGCGATTATAGCTGGAACTGACTGGTGGTGAAAGTGTGGTCAGCCACTGCACTGGTCCCCTTTAAATTGTGAAAGACTAATGACTGATAATAAAATAGTAAAAATCGCCAGCTGCCCAGCTAGCTAGCTACAGTTTTGGGCCAGTCCTGAGAACTGTGTCAACACCGTAGTTACTAATTATCCTAATACCATACAGTTACTAATTGTATTGGTGTAATTAGTAATTAGATTACTAGTTGGATGGGACGATTCCATTCTTATTAAACTCTGGACTGAACTGTCCATACAGGCCTACTCACTGTTCTATTATATTAATATTTAGTATTACCAACCAGTGCTACATATTTATTATAAATAAAGCTTCAAATTTCTAAAGAAAGGAACTTTTGATTTAAATTTTTCATAAATGTAATCTGATGGGTCTCATTCTACCTCCATGATTCTACCTCCCATGGCTTTACGACGCAGTAAAACAGTAGCAATGCAGCACGGTAAGTCGGTAGCTGCAATGTTTTGGGATTATGATTATGAAGGCCTCTCATCGTCTTCGACTACCAAAGCACTTCCGCAATTAATGATGTGTTCCGTTTACTCATTAACATTTCTACTGTCTGTCGCTTTGTATTTCTATTTGTTTACCATGTTATGAAATGTAGATACAAACACGGAGAAAAGCACTCTATGATTGAATACTAACTACTAAGTAGTAAACATACCTTAACTTTCTGCTCACAAACTCATCAAATTTGAAAAAGAAGCATCCGTTGTGTTGGCCATGTTGGCTGGTCCGAAAACGAAAGTTAAAATAAATAATCGAATATATTATTTTCTGAACAAACTTTGATTGAAATCGACTTGGCTGAAGACAAAAGATGGTGTGATGTTTCCACTACACTTATCCCTCCATGCTACTTTTTACTAGTCTACAGGGAGCTTTTCTTGCGTGTTGACTTTCTTTTAACTCATTATTAGGTCCAAAACAGTAACGGTATTCGGCTGTCGTTGCGGGCATATGCAACCAAAAACAATCTTGCACCAAAACACCACACAACGGATCGACCGTATAATTGCCTAGGAGATTGGCGCCCCCTATAGATCGTGTAAGTCCAACAATTTTGGGAACCCCTGGTACTTATACTACTGGCATGGTGTAGGTGGGACGGGTTCCTCTATAACTTAGGGCCCTAGAACTGGGGCACTGTTTCCTTTTCTTGAAAGTGTTGACATGTTATCAACATTATTTTTTTAAAGGAGTACGGCCCCCAGTTTCTGGGCCTAGGTTCCTCTATTTTATTGAATAAACATGTTACCTGGTTAGTTACCAATCTTTCCGAATTGTGGCCAAATTGTTTTTGAAGAATTACTTTAGTCATTTTAACATAACAAAAAAAACACTGGTTGTTTGATAAATATTTGCACAATATCTCCGAATGAGGCACTGGAACCGAGCGAAAGAGTCGATTTGGTCCTTGGAAATGTGATCGCGGTGATCAGGGATAAGTTTCAGTCCAGTGGCCTGTAAAGTACTTTCCTCTAAAATAAGGGAGTTAAATCCAATGATTATTATGAAAATATTAAACCTTCAGCGAATTCCGATACTTAAGTTCCCAAATAAGTCTGATACTTTTACTTTGTTAGTCACTTGTTTACGGGACCCAAATTTCTATAGAACCCCACTAAAAGTCTTGTTTAAAACCTTGCACTGCTGGAGTGCCATCTACCGAAAATCCAACCAATGTTGTACATGTTCTCTTATTACAGGCACCTTTAATTTTTGGTATGGGTTGGGTGGGTGATGTTGGAAACTGCAAAGTCCAGTTTTAAACCGTTGTCCAAGCTTAGACCAAATTATGTTCCTTTGGTTTATGTAAATGGGGGTACATGACCATGATCATTGTCGGGCTGGACAACAATGCATAAGTTAACTGCAAAGTAACCATTGATTACTACAACAGGGGCCACACGCATGCCATTTTATGTAGAAACAGCATTCAAGATTCAATTTCATGTACATGAGGCATTTTGTGAGAAGAACCAGCGAACGCAAAGCTCATTACTGTATGGGGTCCAGGGCCCGCTTTTGGATCCAAGTAAAACATTATTTTTAAACATTCAATGCTCTCTGGTCTGGTGCAATCGGTGCCATTTCAGATGCATTTTAGGGGAATACACATTTTTTTAAACCTAGTTTAAAAATGACATTTGCTTTATATTTTTTCGTGCTAAAATAAGAGAGAGTGCACAATCGAAGGCTCCTTCCTTTAATCCTTCCTTAAGTTTGTTTATTACAACAAATACCTTTGACAATTTTGACCATTCTGTTCATAATAATAAAAGCCCAATCAAGTCAAAAGAAGTATTTGTGGATTTAATTTATGTTTGAAGTCCTAGTGTCCTTTCTGGAATTTGTAAAATTATTTGTATACACTACTATTATGCACACGGCATGGCGAATGCAAACGTGGCATCAAAGTTAAGTCGTGTGCTTCAAACGGCTACATGTGTGGTGGTGGCACTCAATACACCACGACCTCAAGGCCTAGTTGATATGCACATGCACAGTACATGTTGACAATGTGTTTAGATACACAGCCGATTAAATTTTTATTATTTTGTCTTTTCATGGAACCACTTCCAACCCATCGATTTTTTTCTTTTGATATAAACGTATCTTTTTAGTATAAATACTAAGTATACAAAAATAAAATTTATATCAATGGTTATAATGATTACAGAAAGTAAGGTAAATAGTAGCAACAACCTATAGCTATTTAAAGTAGGAATCGAAACATTTTCTGATAGCAAAACAAATTCTAAAGGTTGGACAAACATTATGCCTTCTGCACAAAGTGAAATAGCACGTTCCTTTTGTATGCGGAGGATCATATCACAAATAATATCTAGATAAGATTGGTATGCAAGTTTCAGTTTCTGTGCATTTAATGTTAATGGGAAGTAAAAATATATATTATTATTTGATGAGGCCAAAATGAAGAATAAGAATGGGAAAAAGTGATGACACTGTGAAGGGTCCCATAAAGAGGAAAAGTTTGCAAGGGTATGGTCCCCTGACCATGTGTGTGCATTGAGCCGAGGTGGATCTTTAAAAGGTTTTGGGCAAGATACTGCGTAGAAAATTTCATTAGAGACACACTCTCGTGAAAAGTGCGACCTATTTCATTCTTAACTTATTTCTTAAATTGGTAATTTAGCAGTACCAGTACCCATCAATTAATTATCACAAGAGCTGCAGGTCTCCCGAAATAGGCTATCCCCACTGGGCGTGCTGGGCGGGCGTACAGTAGGGTGCTGAGGGCAAATTCACACTGGGTTAAATACTTCCGCTTGTTTTTCTTATGAAAACCCCAAAGACTTGAGGTTTTCCCATAGACTGTAATAGGTCGCCTTTTTTTTCGAGAGTGTGTCTCTTATGTTGGCCCTTGAAGGACAAGTTATAAGGCTCAATTAAACAATTAAACAATTAAAAGGCTCTGTTAACGATTAACTGAAATACCTAACACAAAACAGTCTCAACAAACGACAGGTAAGCAATGTATGACACAAAATGACACAAATTGAAACATCTAATTAACTAAGTAGCCTTACAGGTAGGGTCCCAGATTGGTTTTTTTATCAATGTAATGCTGATTTATAGGTAACCCTATAAAGCAGGCATGCAACTGCCCGATGAAAAAAAAAGAGGAAATTTTCAAAGGCACAACGTAAGCGCGGAGCGAGGCAGCCAAAACGCCAAGGGACATGAGATCCACAATGGTACCCTAGAAAATTTTGAGGTTTATTATGCTCTTAGGTGCATTCTTAGCATGTACTAGGCTTATTTCACATTATTGTGGTTGTACATTGTTGTTGCCAAGCATATATAAGGCTTTTAAAAAAAAATCGCATTTTTCGATTTGTTTTTTTTTTAGCGCTGATCATTTAAAAAAAACGCGGAAATCCGCGGAAACGCGGAAGAGTTGCATGCCTGATAAAGAAAGATACATTAAAATACACTTATGAATGTTTCAGCTGAATACAGTGTCTACTTGATGAGAAAACATTTTTTTTAAATGTCAAAGTATTTTCACAAGAACATCGTGTCCATCCACGTTTGGCGAGGTGGTAGCGGGAATCGAGCGCATCTCTGGCCTCAGTATTCAAGAACGGACACCAGCCCTCATAAGAGAAATGATTCATGCATGAACCGTTTCTCAGATTCAAATGTATTTGGGTGAAAAATTATTAAATTCATATTACTTCGGAGAGCCTTTCTCAAAATAGTTTATACAATCAACAGCTGCAATGCTTTTTACCAAGTAAGTTTTTATGGTCATTAATTGTTGAAGTATTTACCAATCTATGACCCTACCTCTAAATAAACACTTAAATACAGAGAGATTTTTAGAAGCTTGAAGATGATATTTTAGTGAAGTCTAAGTCTCCAGTGACAAGCAAAAGACCCCCCGTACTGATGACGTCACAGTTTGTTTACAGCATTGCTGAAAGTGCTTCTTAACCAGGCACTGCATTTTTTACAGTTGTGCAAAGTGGGAAACAAACTGTAACGTCATCAGTTTTATAAACTTAGGTCTATTGTCGTTTGGGCCTGCAGTAACAAATCTTGCTAACACTGACAACTTCCTGAGAAAGATATTAGAGAATTTGGGACCAGTGGGGTTGAAGTTCTTAATCATTTGATTTGGTTACACACCTACATGTATGTTCCAACACCCCTATGTTTATTCCTAACCCCTAACCCTAGAGTGTAAATCACGAGGGGTTGGAACATAGGGTTGTCAGAACATAGGGGTGTCGGAACATGGAGCAGTCACCATTTGATTTAGCAAAACTGAAATGAAAGTGAATTTTATGGGATTGTTTTCCAATACGTGGTAGTTTTTTATGAGGGGTATATTAATTGAAAACAAATGACATCATCATTAATTTCATAAAGAGTAAGCTTTCGGAGCTGGCTTGTCATGGCCGAGCGGTCAAGTTCTGGTGCACCAGACTCAAGTACTGGTGGTTAAGTCATTGGGGTGTGGGTTCGAATCCCTCTCAAGACACATATAAATGCTTCTCTTCACCCCGAGGGTAAATGGGTACCTGAGAGGGCTGAGATGGTTCCTTGTGGTTGAGTTGTGCTTGGTGCGTATACTTTGCAACAGAGGCTTTTTTAATCCAAAGGAGTTGAGATGATTTAAGAAATGAAATAAATGACTCAGTGATCAGGGGTAATAATGTTCATGCCCCGTGAATGTCACTATGTAAGCATCCATTATTATTACTTTTAGAACAACCATTATTTACAAGCTTTTCTGATCATTGACAATGTTGCATCCTTTAAAAATAGGCCCATATACAGCTACCACAAACTCACCAAAAGACACTGACAAACTCTCCAAAAGTTGTTTGCACAAGTAACATTTACCAAAGTACAGATGTAATGCTCCACTGACTTGTAACCACAAAGCGAGATACTGAAAAATCTCAACTAGAAGTATCAACTTGAAGTAATGTTGTCTCATTCCTTCAAGCGGCATAAATTTTCTTGCATAGATAACTTTTACCGAAGTGTTGATGTAATGCTCTGGCGACTTGCAACATGCAGTAGAAAATACAGAAGAAGATCATGAGGGGCCACGGCCAGCCTGTAAAATAGGATCATGAGGTTGAATAAATGATTAATATTACTGGAACAACCGTGCTTAATGTTGACATTTTGTTACTAAATTTCACAAATTTAGTCAGGGCAGGCAAACAGTTTCAGGGCAGGCAAATTATCCACTTGAAAAGTGCACTTCAGAGCGGAAAATTCCTTGGATGTTCACGAAGGGCCCCAGGCCAAACGCAAACTGGGCATCCAAAGCAATAGACCGCAATTCTCCTTGGCAGTCAAACATTCAAACTATTAAAGTCCATAACTTTGTTTCCTTTACACATTAAAGTAAAGTGGAAGAAAACTCAAACAAGAGCTAGTAGACCATGGAACCTGTGACATGACGTGATTGTGGAAGAGCTACAGAACCTTGACTTCCTGCAGGCACAATTTGTACACAGCTCAAAGGAAGAAAACATCAAAACTTTACAATTTCATAGAAATACTAAGTGTCCTACAAGCGCCATACAAGCCCTCAAAAAAGTATGTATTTGATGACTCTTCACAAAAAATTGCTCAGCACAGAAAAGTCAAGCTTAGCAGAAACAGGGAAACAGGTTACCAGCAAAAAATACTATGTTATGCATGTTGTTTGTGACTGGTCCCCTGGCAATACTTGCTGAACAGAAAAACTAGCTAAGCACCATTCTCTGCTCAACAGCTTTACAAAATCAGGCCCTGGTTGTGACCAATAATGTGACCACATCAATACATGCTACAGTAATAAATCAAGAAAGGTTTAAGCTGATGGGGAAAGAGACACTTACCAGATACTATAATCCTATGATAGTAAGTATACGCCACACGCTGCCCACCAAGAAAGACTAGGTTAGAGAGAGCTAGAAGCATGTAGTTCAGTGTCAGGAACAAACCGAGCAGTCTGAAGACAGCTGATGAGGACAACTTACTCTTCTGGACAACAAAAAATGACAAAAGGAGAGGACATATTGCTAAAGTGTACGCTTGATATCAACCTCTTATGGCCTTGTCATGCAAGGCAACTTTTACAGGCAACCTGGAGGCAACCAACTGCAGTGTACACTACCGGACTACTTTGGTAGCACAGGAGTAATTTTTCAAACAATGTCTTACGATCCCCAAGAAAAATATGTGACCATTCAAATGTGAATGCCTTTTCTTCTTGGAGATTGCCTGAAAACTGGTTGCCTGTTGCCTGGTGTGACATTGCCCTTAAGACCATCTGCCCATGGTCTGCTATTTTGCACATCTAACATACACCTGCATTGCCTATAATGTTCACTACACAATAACAGAAAGGGAATTTGACTCTCAAAATGTCACAAACTTGATATACAAGTGTGATGGGTCAAAATTCAGAAAAAAAACCTTAAAAAAAGGAATCTGTGACCAATTCAGGTTGTTAAACTTCATGGATGCAACACAACTACAGAGACACCCTTATTGATCACTTCTTCATAAGACCATGTTCCTCTTGACCTTATCTGACTGCACACTATGCTATTTGGAAATATACGTTAAGATAAATTGAATTGTACTTAGCCAGGAATTAAAAAAAGTAATCATTTTCAAAGTAATACCTTATGACAGAATGTGAAATAGGATCAAAAATGAGAAAACGATACATAATAGAAAAGTAATTTCAAAAAAGTTAACCAAATGTGATGATAACTTCAAGTAGTTTTTTATGTGATCAGAAGAGAAACGAGAATCTGAAGAATGGATTAGCCATTCAGACATTCAGAGCAGTATCGATCAAGACACTTACAAGTAACGCTAAAATTCCAAAGTGTTTCACCGCCTTTTGGACCATGATCTCAGCAACGACCCCAAGCCAGTTGATTAAGACCCAGTAGAAAAGATACATTTCCACACCATGCCAGAAGAACACAAAGGAGAAACAGAGCATGGAGGCAAGAAGATGTCTGAGAAGACCACGTTGAGAGCCTCCCACTGGGATGTAGATGGTACTGCGTTTCAAGAAAAAAACCAAAACAACAATTACAGGCCTATGCGTGTAAATCCGGGGGACCGAATATGGCTTTTCACCGGGACGGCTTTTCCCCACATCGCGTTCGCACTGGACTTTTCGGCTCGGTTAAACTGACCTGGTCAATTTAACCGGGCAGAAGTGGGCCGGTTAAACTATCCATTCGGGTCGGGTAAGTTACCTGAGAGGGAAACTTCCTGGGCTGTCCGCATTGGACTTAAAATGGTCAAGTTACCCACTTGCTCGGTTAGTTTACCCAAACTAAGTCAAATGCGAACACGGCTTAACAGATGAAATTCCAGGCCTGTAATTATTTAAGATTCTTTGAGTGTTATCCCTACAATGTTATCTTTTCCTTATCGATGAACTACCCGGTACCGGTACATTGAAATCTAACCTCTGACCTACAACTGGAAAAAAAGTATTCAAACCCAAGAGTGTGCATGTAAGCCAGGGCTTGAAGTTACAGGGCAAATCCTCAAGACCGAAGGGCTTGTAGCTCAAAAAAACAATTCTGGATCAGAGTTTATTTTACAAGACCAAAATCTAATGAGAAAGCACTTTCTCCACAGTTCAACATGTATGTAAACTGTTTTTATTCGAACAAGCAGTAGATATTTACTAGACTCAACATTTCAACATCACTTATTTTTTATTAAACACTTTAATTACACAGCGAGGAACTGCTTGTTTGTTTAAAAACACAAGACCTTGGATGGTGGTTCTCCGCTGTTAACAGCAGCGAGCCACCATCCCGGTCATTAACATGCACTGAAGACTGGATCATCACACTGTTATTTACTAATTGATAATAATAATAGTAACAAAAAATTAATATTAATCGTAAATTGACTACAAGATAATTAACTGTTTGCCTACCTTATTAGCAGGGAGTTAAGACCTCTGTCAAAATATCTGTTTAAGTAAAAATTGTTGAAAACAAAAACACATTTTAGTACAATCTTTTTGGTTAGTATTAAAAGGAATATAAAAAAAGTCTTCTTTCTTTCTCAGAAAATATTTAATTCTCCACATCCAAAAGGAAACTAGAGATGTGGAGATATATCATAATATATTTACCAAGTTATAAACCAGAAGGGAAACTGACCGGGTAAATTAAAAATAAATTTTGGGGTGAACAACGAAAAAATTGACTGATAGCTCAGTTGGTATAGCAACAGCCTGTTAGTGTGGAGGTTGCCGGTTCAAATCCTGTTAAACTCACATGTTTCTTTGTTCACACAAAAATTGAACTAATATTTTCCCAGTAGTGTTGAAACCAGGGTAGTCTAAGGTTAGCAGACATGGGCTTACTTTACTACCCGGTTAACGACCAACTCTGACGTTGAAAACTAACCCAGCGATTACAGTATTTACACAGAACTCTTGAGGTAAAAGAACAACTCTGTGGTTATTGAATAACTCTGAGGTTGTAATATAACTCTGTGGCTAAAATAAACCAGGTCACAGAGCAATTCTCAGCTTTTTGAAAGGTTTCTTTCTTCACATACTCAAACTTAAAACAAAAAAAGGGTTTATTACTTGATAAACAAAAAAAGACTTACCTCCACATGTCTTGAAATGTGTAGATACTCAGTACACATGCAGGTGGTAATGGAGCCTCTACCCTGTCAAACAATGCAATGGCACGGGGGATGCCATAG
Organism: Pisaster brevispinus; assembly: GCA_023634235.1. NCBI lineage: Eukaryota > Metazoa > Echinodermata > Asteroidea > Forcipulatida > Asteriidae > Pisaster > Pisaster brevispinus. Next base: position 15,253,708 of record JAMKCF010000009.1, read on the forward strand.
GTTACGACGTACTTGATCTGAAAAAAGAGTAGGTGGCAGAGACCGATGCCACCTGGGGGTACAGAGGAATGTTTAAAAGAAAGTTACAACTTTGAGAACATTTTACTTTAGTCTCTGAATATATAACACCCATATTAGCACTGGGTTCTAATAAAGCACACATATCTAAGTAGCTAGATCAAGGCATCTTACAGCATTATCCCTGTTCATCAGGCATACTTGGACCATTCCTCAAACTTTCTCAACTCCCTGGGGAGCATACAACCCCAAGCTGCTTATATAAGCATGAATGGGTTAATCCATCACAATACCGTTTCAGCCCTCTCAGGTTCTCATTTATACACCTGGGTTAAGAGTAGCAATAATGGTTACGCATCTTGCTCAATGACACAAAGGTCATGACCATGAATCAAACCCATCCCACTCCGATGCCATTTAAAGCTTTAATTCAGGTGTTTTATGCCTGGCCTGTCAAATGTAGTTTTAAAAAACAGGTTTAAAATGTGTTGAAGAGAGACCTGTGCCATTATATACAAGGTGACAGTGGTATTAAGAATCTCTACAGCTCAGATGCTATCCTTCCTCAGAAAAAAAAACCAAAAGAATACTTTGCTCACCTAGTGACCATGTAGGCAAGAATTGGAACTTGTACCAGACTTGATGAAATGATGGAAAGTACAGGAAGTGCAAGACTATATCCGCAAACAGCCCCCAGAAGATATAGCGTGTAAACTCCTTCAGGATGCGTTTCAGCTCGTCTTTCGAAAAAGGTCTTGGAGATTTGTTGATCTGCAACAGCAAAGCATGAATTTGTTCTACTTTTTGTTGCAACAATTAATGGGAATAGAAGAACAAGATAGACAGACCCCTTTCGATATAATGAGAACCAGTGTTCATAATACTACTACTACTGTTTTGATGAACATGAAATCACAACAGACTTTCACTTACCAATAAAAAATATATAAAAATTCAAAGTTTTTTGTTCAGTTAAATCTTTTGTTTTTTCAAAGTCAGTTGTTTCATAATGTATCCACCTGAGGCCAGGACAAAAAAATATACTGGGATTTGGGGGCAATTTGGGGTCTTAACGAACTCCAGGGATAAAATTTGATGAATGTGAACATTTCCTGAAAATGGCTTGCTGGCCTGGGTTTCCCCATATTCTAGACCCCGAACCTCTCAGATGTTACGATTCAGGAGGTTTACAGACTGTGTGAATCACCAGAAATACACAACCAGAGGTTTGGACACAATGTGGACTATTTCGATCTCCCATTAAAGACTGATTTACTCTTTTCATGAAAATTTGAAAGCTCAAGGTTTTGACACGATCCTGAAATCAGAAAAAAAATCCTGAAAATTTGCACGCCTTAATCTCATCCTTTAATGTTTTCCTTGCCACCTTTGCAAAAAGAGAAAACTCTAAAAGCTATAATTGGTGTTTCTACATAAAACAAGGAGTTTCTCACATACAATACAATAACCCAATATTAAATAATACAAAACTTATACAGCACCAAATTCATGAACATAAACCTATAAAGGTGTCTCACAAAAATATGAGGAAAAGCAACCTACAAAGAGATCTCAAAGAATACAATTTAAACCATTTGAAGATAATGTTTGAAGGTGTCAACAAGCTCTTACATTCATTCCTATTTGGCACTTACTTGTTGAGAAAATTTGTCAAAGGTCATTACTGGCCCAGTAGCAAACAGCGGCAAGTAGAAATTGTAGGACATGATGCTAAAGAAATCCCAATTTTCATTGGTGTAACCATGCTGGGTACCGGCTGTCCGTTTTGTGCTTTTGCAGTATTCCAGACCGTAGCTCAGCAGCCGAAGTTGGCACATAGCAGTGCTGAAGACAACGTGGTTGAACAGTTCTTCATTCGGGAAGAGAAAAGTCTGTTTCATAAAAAGACACCTTTCAGGAAACGGCTTGAAACAACAATTCAAACATTTTTATGTCTTGTGAAACTATTCAGAAAAATTTAATTCACTCCAGGTGGGGATCCAGGGGGTTGGTCCCCCTTGATCTCGACACCTTTTTTTTTTCTTCAAACCATCTACTTCCTTTTGAGAACTTTAAACTTGCGCCATCACATACAGCTCTAAGCTCATACAGCATTAACAGTGGTAAATGTTTTTTCGTTGAGACGCACTCAACCCCTACCCCTAAATCTCAGTACCGGAGTACGCAGTTCCATTATGGCATGCTGGGCCCAATTTCATGGCTCTGCTTACCGTAAGCAAAGAATCGGCACTTATGGAAGCAGGAAATTCCGTGCTTATGTTAAGCATGTTTCTTGGGTTAGCAGGGAATTGTTGCTTGTGCCCATACGTACTCCACGTTACCAGGCATTCTCCGCTTACACAGCTAGCACAGTAAGCGAAGAATGGTGATCTTCATGGATACTTGAGTTTGGTGAAAACTGCAAACAAGTGTCAGAAAAGTTTGTGGACTTACCAAAAAACTACTGAAGGACTCTGAATTGATACTTAAAATTTCAAGGAGAACGACGGCCCATACCACCACAGCAGACTTGGTCCTGGATGCGAGGTATGCTGCTGAAGTGTACAGGAAGAACACAAGTACTGCCATCGCACCAAATATGCATAACAGACAAACCAGTCCATAACCCAGGAGAAAATGCTTCCTCCACTGTGGGGGATAATTGGAAAGGAAAATTTGCTTTTAATCATTGGGATGCTTTGAGTTAGAGTCGTGCATTTATGTTTATTAGTTCTTTCAAGAACATGTTATGGCTTAAGGAGATTTTTTTTATTTTTTTTTTATAAAAACCTGAAATCAGGAACAATCCCGAGAGATTACATGCCAGGCAAACATTTGCAGTATGTTCGTACGAGTGAAACACAGTCCTGATCAAAAGGTACACTGCCATTACAGAAACTAAACATAACATATTCTCCGCAGTGTTTAAGACAAAAATAAAATAAAAATGCAAACAAGTTTTACGACGGACCTTTGGAATAGTTTTCTCCACAACTCTGCCGAGAATGACATGGCCCAACGTGAGGAGTATAGTCACAGGTGTAACCATGGCATGCCAATATGACCATTCAAAATCTGCTACATCCTGGAGAAAGACAACAAAGAGAAGTGAGATGACAGTGAATACCAAAATCAGAGGCAGAGGCAGAAGATTGATTATCGGGTGTAATGCAATGTTGGTCATAAGTGGGTAGTGGTCAAAAGGACTAGTGTGATTAGATAAGGAGGGAGTGGGGGTAGGGTGTGAGCTATAGAGTGTCAGGAATGCATTGCCTAATGACTGAGGTGTTGGGAGGTGGGACGAGACACAGGTCCACAGGATGAGAGTGGGGTGGTTTTGATTGGGACAAACTACAATTGGTTCATATGTGACACAGTTAAGTTGAAACAGTTAAGTAGTAAGGTAGTGTAGGTTGTAACGCCTTCCACACAACAACAGACTTTTGTTTTTTCATTTGGCTACTCTGTACATGCCACATATACATCAAATCACTACCAAATAACATCAGTTATCAAACAAGCGAGAGTGGTATATGGAATAATATAGCACTTCTGAAGTTGGATATGGAAGCGTGCTATATGCAGGCGTGCTACAGTTTGTGTGTGTATATGCGCACATGATAACGAATTTATCTTCAAGCAAACTTGAAGGGTTTGATATGGGCGGTTTGATAATAGGCTTATACCACACTATAGTTGTAATGGATCGACCAATCAGATTGGAGGATTCAAGTTAGTTTAGGTAAATGACCCCTTGCGCAATGCGGAGCGCACTAACACGCACCTATCCTGTTTGCCATTTTGGGAGTCAAAATGAAATTGACTCCCAAAATGGGGGAAATAGAAGACCCTTTTTGCAGAGGTGTGTTCCGCGTCATGCAATGAGTCAATAGCATATTTCCCTGTCACTACTCATAGTTTCGTCTTGCGTAATGCACAAAAAAATATATAAAATTTACTTCTGGTTAATATTACCTTGTGGCTTTTACCAAAAATTGACCACCCAGGTACAAGCATATAGGAACTGAAGAATTCTACATGTTCTGTGAAAGATCAAACAGTATAGTATGAGTTAATAGCTAAAACGATACAATGAGAATTAGCTTTAAAGCCATAACTTCTAAATAATAAAACAGTAATTGTCAGAGTTAACACAGGGGCACTTGGATTGTGGACAATGTTTCCCTACATCTCACTCCATGGTAGTAGTGAAGATAATTACAAGAAAACCGTTATCCACTATTAAAGCGAAAGTAGAAGTCCCTGATTTCCCAATCTACTCCAGGGCATTAGACAAACAGCAGGACAAGTTCTTACAATAACAATAGACCGTGCAAGTCTCGTGCGTATTCAAACATTTTTGGGACCACTGTGGTCCCACGTACATTGCTTTAACGCGTGAAAGAAACAAACTCACGCGCTTTAACGGATCCAAATGTTCGAATACGCACGAGACTTGCACAGTCTATTTACACAGTAAGAAAGAAACTTTCAATAAGGATTAACAAAATCTCTATTAAGATCGCAATTCTGACTGCAACCATGTATAAATTTCTTCGAGCAGATTGTTAGCAGAGTGAGTGGAGAGTTTTTGTTTCTTCAGTTTAAAAATTGTTTGCAATACCTTGTGAAGAAATGTAAACGTTGTAGAAAGCAGTTGAGAATGTGATAACAAGGAATGTGAGATAGATGGCAAGTTCTGGGACAGGGAGCTTTCCCTCAGTCATCTGCACATCAGTCGGCGACGTTGATGGGAGCGCTCCTTTGCTGCTTGTGCTATGGGATGTGGATCTACTGGTTTTCTTTTTCACTGGGAATCTTCTGTCTTGAAGTTTGCCCATGATGCCAGTAACTCAGGGAGCTGCAAATTACTGAAAATTAGAGAAATAGTTTACACATATCTCAGAGATTCCATCCACGATACAGTAACCAATATAATTCACAGCTGAGCCTGATGAGGCTGCAAATTCATGACCCATTAGTTCCAGCTCGACTTAAAGTTTAGTTTGCATAACTCTTGATCCCCCCAGTGGTCACAGAAAAGAGGTCGGGAGGATCGAGGGTCGCAATTATCACAAAACAAACTTTTAAGAAAAATTGCCAGTACAACTGTTTTGGCTCTGAGAAAAACTGGTGTGGTCTCGACGCTTCGAAGAGTACACTCTGCTCGACCTCAGGAGAAAGGGCAAGGGCACCAAGGCATCCCTTCCTTGGTATAAGGGCACCTCTATGAAGAAAATGTAATCTTCTACTGGAACATTTCAAGGGGCACTAAGGTAATATAATAAGATGAACTTATACGGAACTTTTATTTTTATAATTCACATTTTCCTTCTTTTTAATTAAGGGTGAGCTACACACGTCCAGGACAGCCTGCTCCAAGATAGCTAGAAAATAATATCTGTTATAATATTAACAATGGACATGTTTTAAAGGAATAATGCAACATAGAATGATGTTCTACCACTTACCTAGGCAGTTAAGGGTTAAACTAACTCAACACATCATTGATTGAAGCAATTAGACAAGGGCATACAATTTGATGTTTAGGCTAATCTACTCCTAGAACTATGCGGTTTGTGGAGACAATAGTAGAACAAACTGCATAGTTCTAGGAGTAAGGCTAATCCATCTTTCCATTATGTAATTAAAATATTAATTTAATGTTATTATACCAGGCATGAGCGACCATAAATGGCTGGGTGTTTAAAGCTTTGCATGGTGTGAAAAATAAGAAGTAACTATAAATACATAAATAGTAAACTTGCGGGTACAACCATATATGTATAAATTCTCTTTGGAGGGAGTGCTGGCTCTGAAAAGAGCCAGTGTGGTCTCGACATTTCAAACAGTATACACATGTACTCTGCTCGTCTTCAGGAGAAACCATGAAGTAGACCTGGCTGGGGTCGATTTCACAAAGAGTTAAGATTGATCTTAATGCAAATCAAACTTAACTGCTTTCAAAGTGTGATGTCACAATACAAATCACTACGGTAGTTCTGACAACTCATCTTTAGATGAATCTTAGTGCTTTGTGATATCGAGCCCTGGTACTTCATATGGACATGATGGAGGCAACGAGGGCAATCGCTTCCGTGCCCATGGTCATTGCCTCGCCCTTGGTGCCCCTTGAATTGACGCATTCCAACGTAGAAATTACAATTACCTCAAGCATAATATTATTACTAAATAGAGATGCCCTTTCAAAGAGGAGAAAATGCAATGGAGCCCTTTTTGTTTTGCCCTTATTATAGTTTCAAATAGCATGGCCTGACATGCCTGATCTGATGATTGATGAAGCTGTTGTGCAAGTCCGCACAGGCATCAAGACAATTAGAAATCGTTTTAGTTGAACGAGGTATTGACAATCGAATAAGGGCCTACAGAGGTTAAAGGCAAGGAAGAAGCCTCAAAACCATGACAATGGCCGCAGCTCTGCCTGCTGTACTGTAGACAAATAAAAAAGGGCAGATTGGAGAGGAAAGGCAATGCCAACATGGCCAATAAAAATGTGGTGTAAACATAGTGAACTTTTAGTTTGAACTACTTACTTGCACCTCTGTTTAAGATTACATTTTCTGAAGAAGCATGGAGGAAGACAGTTTCACCATGAACCTTTATGTTGAATGATATATCATATTCAGTTTTATTTAGAAAGCTGCAGACTTCAGAGTCACAGTTGACCGACCACAACTTCGTTGTCGACTGACAACGTTGTTCATTATATCCAGCTCAACAGCGCCCTCTGTTGTCATTCAATGCAGGCGAAAAGTTTTATGCATGGTTTCACATGCAAACTGAAGAAACTCAAAAATCTAACAGCAGAAAATTATTTTGTAGGGGATTATTTCATAATTACTCAGAGCTAAAAGCATTTACAATCGTCTTGCAATATGTGCAATGTTAACATTTTCTACTGACAAAGTCTCAACTATTTAAACAGTTTTGTGACCTGCCTTGATAACCAACCTTTAGCCACTCAAACAAAAGACAATCTTTACAAACATTTTTCTCATTCCTAAAATCGTTGTTGCTTTCAGCTTTAATCTTGAAAATGTAATGTTGTAGTAGTTACATTAAATATTATTTGAAGAAAAAAAAACCCAACAAAAACAACAGTAAAATACACAAAAATAAAAGCAAACTTATCTATACAATCGTAATAAAAATATGGCTGCAATTAATTCAATGTAACAAAAGTGATCTACGAATATACAACCTGTCTCCTTATCTTGAACCATTGAGAGTATACACCAAGTGTTTATTGTGTGAAGCAAACTGTGGATATGACTGCTCAAACAAACTCTAACTATTGAACTAATACTAACAATAACAACTTAAAATGCATCTTAACTCGCAAAAAATATATTTGAACTACAAACAATTTCAACTGCTTTTCCCCATTCATTTAGCAAATCAGAATTAAAATACTGTCTGTGAGAAGACAAAATCAACGACAAACACTACAAAAGTGAAACAACCGAGAAAAACATCTTGAACGAAAAATACTGTTTGTGATACGTCAAAATCAGTGACAAATGTTACAAAATATTACTTTTGAACATTAGTAAAAAGAGTAAAACCGTAACCATTGTCCTTCCTCCGTATCACTGATACGTTGTAAGTTACCCTAAAACCGCTAGTGTAATATGGAAAAATACAGTGCTTCTGCATCCCATATGCAACGAGGCTGAAGGTCAAAATGCATACTGGATGCAGATGCACTATATTTGTCCATATTCCACCAGGGCATTGTCTAATGAATTCACATTACAGCAAAATTGTCACAAAAACAAAACAGAGAGAGAGAGAGAGAGAGGGGGGGGGGGAGAGAGGGAGGCAGAGAGAGAGAGAGAGAGAGAAAAAAAGAATAACACAATATTGTTCTGTTCAAATGTTCATAACTTTTCAACCTCATTTTAAGGGTGTTTTATTGTTTCTGCAGGTTTGCACTATAAATAGCAACAATTTTAAAATTGACTCCAACCATGAATTTAAAAACATGAATATTTTGAAAAAATTGATCTTGAATCAAGTTAGTAATCTCAGGAACTTCTTTGCTGATTAACCTCAGCAGTTGAATTTCAAACCCTGAAACCTGTTGCAGTAATCATGTTACATTAGATATCACACAAGCGTCCCATATCCAACAAGGTCAATAGCGGAGTTGATATGGGAGGCAGACGCCCCAAATGTTTTGTATTGCACGTAATCCAACATAAAACAAACAGCACACACACACATATTTGAAGTAGTGAAAAGTATTAACATTTGCAACAGAAAAACAGTGGAAAATATTGAATGTGTAATAACATTTATTTAAAAGTTAACAAGCAAATAATCATTTATATTTCTTCCCATGAAAAGTAATAACGAGTTGGTATTTGTTGAATGATGTACACTTTGACGACACAGATCATTTATACAGCAAATGTCTCTCCATAGGTTTAAAGGAACCCTTCAAGTTGCATGAAATCCTATCACTTGAAATGACAAAAATCTAGCTAAATTTTCAAGATCCTGAAAAAGTGAATTCATAACATAGTTATATCAACCCAATTCACCTGACATCATCTTACATGCGCTGAATTGGGAGTCAGTTTCCCTGTGCGTGTGTGTGTGGTAGTGAGATTTTTAGGCAGTACACATAGTTGACGCTCACCATATTGTCACTTGCATTTCGACACCAAAAGTGACAGACCATGGGCAGTAAAGGTGTACACTGAAAGTGGTGCATCTTGCTCGAGGTGGAATAATTGACAGGCATCCAAAAGCTCAGATTATCTTTCAGGATTAGAGGATTAACGTGCCGGTGCTCTACCAACTGACCTATCCAGCCCTATGTTGGCAGTCTCCCTATTTTGTCAATATCTGTGTTCGGGGGTACCACTCAGAAGCCATTTAACCTGTAACTGCCGTATAACCAGAGATCACACCCAAGTTTACAATACAACCTGGGAAACGGCAGCGAAGAGATCACATTCACGGGATCAACTTGTAAGTATAATTATATTTCAGCTATGCAAAAATTGTTCTTGTTTCCTTTTTTTTCCTGTGCGGGGATCTGAGCAGTTGCAGTCTCCTTACTTTTGTGACCAGATTTTTTTTATCTGATGGAACTTCCAATTTTATATACTTGATATAACTAAATGAATAAATAAATAAACTGTACCAAAATTATGTTAAGCCCATATTCAGATTCAGATAGTTAATCCACATACACACCCACTAAGCCTGGGCTTAAACTTTCTACTTAGACAGATGTTGAGATCAACTCATGGCTGAGAAATCGTCACCATTTTCTTGGCAAACATCAGGATCCCATAGAATGAAGTTACGGTTGTCACCCTGCATTTCATGGATGGATTTTTATCTGATGGTCTGTCATGATCAGGACGCGATGTAAGCGAGGTTAGGACCCAGCCACCTCTCGACCTCAGAAACCTCCATCTGCTTCCTGCTGGCATAGTCCTCAACCTGTATGGGAGAGTTGGGTGGGTTGGAGAGAGAGGTGTATGGGACATGTGAAGTTTGGTTAAAACAACAAATTGTAGAATTCTTAAGAATTTGTGCAAATGTGTATTAAATCAATTTCTAAAAGGAGAACAACAATGTATTTGACTGTCTTAGAATGACTAAATCTACTAAAGCATTTTTTGCAAGCACGTCCACTTCACGACACTGTTAGCGTCACAACCGGACTCACACCCTCACATACTGCATATCAATCTGTGCAGCAGGAATAACATGTGCACGAACTGCACATAAAGTAATGTTGGGGTCGAAGCAGGCCTCGACCCAACATAGCTCCCATACACACAATACACTATGGCACTCATACAGCACACTGAGACTGGTAGGGATCTGTGGCCCAGCAACACTGTACTTCTACCGCTGGCGACAAACTACAGTCGTGCTGTGCAAAATGTTTTCCGAGAATAGTGCAACCACCTTGGACAAAGGCTACCACAAACATGTCACTGGCAATTAGGCCATATCAAGATTGGCCGCTATGACCGTAGCTGTAGCCGCCAATTTGAACACGGTCTTATAACCAATCCACCCAAACTGTTGCATTTCACCTAGGAATCACCAACTATCACATTTTGGTTCATGGTCTTACTTGATCTTTAGTGATCTTGCCCACAGCGAAGTAGCTTGATTTAGGATGAGCAAAGTAGAGCCCGGAGACGGAGGCAGCAGGCTCCATGGCAAGGGATTCAGTTAAATGGATACCGCAGTTGGTCTCAACCTCCATCAGGTCCCACATCGTTTTCTTCTCTGTGTGATCTGGCTGGCTCGGGTAGCCAGGAGCTGGCCTGATACCCTGACGAGGAAAGGAGATTTATGTCACACTTAATAATAATAATAAATAATAGTGGCTTCTTATATAGCGCTCATATCCGTCACTCAGTAACGCTCAAGACACTTCAACATTCAGTATTTTCCTGCAAGGCATGTGACGCTACATTTGAAGTATGAGACCTACTCCTTTTACATAGCACCATGTAATGGTTAACAAAAAGCTGTGGTGCAATATGCAGCCAATCAAACCAGGAATACTGGGGCGGACCCCTTCTCTTTTCAATAAGTCCACTGGGTTCTTTTACATGTGTTACACAACACACGGGACCAACGGCTTTACGTTCCATCCGAAGGACGAAGCAATCATGGTTAAGTGTCTTGCTGAAGGACACAAGTGTCTTGACCGGGACTCGAACCCAACACTCTGCTGATCAGAAACACCAGAGCTCGAGTCCGGTGCTCTTATTGGCTTGGCCACGACACGCCATAAACTTAAACTTACAGAGATCTTAGCAACTGCAAGTGGCTTGTATAAAAACAAATGCACATAGAACCAACAAACTGGCCGCAAGAGTTGGCCAACTTCTATTAAACCAAAAAGTTCATTGTAAAGTTTACGAACTGAATAGACAACTTGCATTGGCCGCCATCGCTGAGGTCAAACAATGGAAACACGCATGGGTTTACACGCTGCGGCAACTCTCAGCCAAGGATAAGTCTTCATTGACCTCAGTGAGGGCGCTGTTTAAGCCTGTGATGCCATATGCAAGGGGGTCCATTGAAATTTGTCAATGTTTCCCTATTTGAAATAGTATCTACATATCTCAAACAAAACAATTTATTCATTTATTCAATTATTCATTATTTTTCCCAAGACATATTAACTGGAAAAATTGTGTCAATAAAAAAAAGAAATAAAAAAAAGAAGTCATGTCTGTGCATATGGTAATGTTTATAAAGAAATTAACATAAACATTTTATTATTTTTTTTAAATTATTGATAATTTTATCTCCCTGGAAATGAACACTGAGAATGACTCAAAAGCAAACTGAAACATTGTCACTTGGAAGTTGGAGGACACCTGTTAAAAAGTGTGCTTTAAAAATAAACAAACAAAAACCACAGGGTAAATCTACTTTGGGTCATGTAGCTTAAAATCCCATCAAAAAGCAATTGTGGCAAGGTGTCTTTTTCGAGGAAACAAACCCTTTGTTAAGGAAAAGGATCACAACATGAGTACAACAAAAACCTATTTTCCATCTGCTTTACAATCAAAATACCCCATGCAAAATTCAAGCACTTTCCTGAAATAGTGGACAACTGAAACATCAGCCATGATACCAATGTAGTTTGACGTCTTAAACATTACATATGTTAAGAAATACTTACATAATAGACCGCAATTACATGATATTTGAAAGTCCAGTTTTTAAGCTTGGGAGGGAAATGCCTGGTTTTGGCACGGAGTGTCAGAAATGCTTACCTCATATTTGACCTTCAGAAGGTCTTGTGCTTCAAGGAGCTCTTCATTACCGTATCCCCAGAATTCCTTCCTTAACCTCTCATGTAATTCCTCAGCAAAGGCCTTATATAAGTCAAAGAAAAAAATAAAGGCATGATCAGTTGTTAATGTAGTTCCGATGTAAAAACTAATACAAAGGACACTGTGTTTGTGGCGTGTCGTGGTCGAGCGGTCTAGTGCATCGGACACAAGTTCTGATGGTTGAATCATCGCAGTGCGAGTTCAATTCCTGATCGTGACACTTACATCTTCAGACCCTTATGTTCTTGAGCAAGGCACTTGACCATAATTGCTTCTCTAAACCCAGGTGTATAAATGAGAGCCCAGTATTGTGTTGGATTAACCCCTTAGTGCTAAGTTGGGCAGCTTGGGGCTGTACGCTCCCCAGGAGTTGAGAAAATTTGAGGAATGGTCTAAGTATGTCTGAAGAACAGGGATAATAATGTTATAAAGTTCATGTCCAACCCTTAAGTGACCATAGCGGCAGCGAACAGCTGCAAGATTTGACAGTTTCAGCTCAAACAAGAGGGTCAAAGAAAAGGTATCAGAATAAACTGTCATTGTCCAATGCTTCCCACGTTAACATAGAAACTACTATTCTGAAACAAAACCAGGCATTTTAGATCATTTTCCTGACATTTTTACGCGGCAAAGAATCAATAAGACTAGCAATGTCCGGGCGTGTGGTGAAGTTTATACAGAAACGAATGGTCTTAGGGTTAAGGGGTCAAGTAAGTTTCATGCCTGTACAGCACATGGACGGAATGTGCTTTACAAGAATGATTTATTATCCATTATTAAAACGAATTGATCTAACTAATAGGATATGTGCCTTATATAAGGACCCAAGTATTAATACATCAATTATTATTTGTGACTTTACCATCAGCAAGCTGGGGGGGGGGGGGGGGGGGGGGAGAAAAAAAGTTCTTCCAAAAAGACAGAACGTCTCGTGTGTATAATAAACCTTGCTCGTCAAATGTGATTGGGAAGAACGTGGCATTTGTGATTCAAGTTTACCTCTGCCAGTCTATCAGCCAGTGCCTTGACCATGATGATGCTATAGTCATCGTATTCCTTCTCGTATTTCTCACATAGATCCTTGGAACCAAAGCCTGCCGATACCGCAAACGCTCCGATGTAATCACTCACTCCTGACTCACGGGGTGCAATGAAGTCAGACAGGTTCATGTAAGGTTCGTTTGACCCAGAGTCCTTTTCAGCCTGAAACAGAAACGACATAAAAAGAATGATTTTAAGTAAGCAGGGTATCTGCACAATACAAAAAAGCAAATTTAGGACTTTTAAAGACCCTTTCAATGCCACCTTTAAAAAATTTAAGACCAAAAGTAAAGTGCATAAAGCAGGCAAAACAGCTATACCCACTCACACTTTATGTTATTTTTTTTACATGCAGCGTAATTCAGTTCTTTAAAGCTGATAGGAAAATCCATTTTAAGCTTCATCCTTTTTTTTAAGACCTCAAACTGAATTTAATGCTTTGAAATGCTTTTTAAGGCCTTAAATTTTGACAGTTCAATTTAAAACTTTTTTAGGAGCTGCAGAAACCCTGGTTATACTGCCATTCAGCCAAAATTTTCACTCATCAGCGCTGATTAAACCAATGGAAAACATGGAGGCACAACAGAAGTATTATAAGCAAGTGTTCATGAGGATAGATACTTGGAATGTGACTAAAATATGTACAGCATGATCTAGGGTTCTAATAGCTGGTCCCTGGCTTTGGCTACAGCTATTTTGAAGCCTTGTGAATTAAACTGGCTACTGATAGCCAAAGCCAGAGTCTTACAGCGGATTCCACACCTGTTGTCTAAGTCCATAGAATATAGCCTTGGGGTCGCCAATCCCGATCTCCTCCTTGAAGACGTAGATGTCGTCTTCCACGCTGTAGGCAGGGTAGATACAGACCACCCCGGAAGCTTGCAGTAGCCTCTGGTTAATAATCTTATCCAGCATGGTCTTGGCATCGTTGAACACCTTCCGAGCCTCATCACCTTCAAAATTGACATCAATGTACAATTTCAATTACAAAAGTGCTATTGACCCCTTGCATAAACGTGGAACCCACGTCCGCAAAATGTGCATCTACCATTCCCACAATCAAAGTTTCTTATTCAATGCATGCATTTCAGCTTCATTTAATTAACCTTGCAACTCTTTGTAACACTTTCTAGTGAGTTAAAATCCTTCAACTGCACAGGTTGTGCATGGTGACACAACTGAGCATACAACTAACTGTGTACATGTGTGCGTTGCTGTGGTTTTTTTTTATGAAGGCCAAATTTAGTCTTCTTTTTGTTCTTCCTCACTTTCAAACAAGACTTACCGACCGTCTTATCCTTGAAGATCTTAGGGTAACCCCTGTTGGGATACTTCCCTCTCAGCTGCCAGACGTCAAAGAATGGCTTCCAGTCAATGTAGGGAACCAGCCTGTTCAGGTCATAATCCTTGAAGGATTTGGTACCAATGAAGGCTGGAGTTACTGTCCAATGAGAGGTAGAGAGAGAGAGAGAGAGAGAGCGGTTATTGAAATCAGTTTATGGTAGACTTTTGAAAACAAGTTGCCATGACATAGGAATTTCTTTTGAATTATTATTATAAGTTTATCCATTCGACCCTGATTGAAAGCAATATATGTTCCGATGAGAAAAATTGCTGAAAACAAAAAAATTACAAATAGAAACCTGACATTCAAAAATTCCAGTTTGGAATGTTCAAAGCACAACAATGGAGAGCACTCAATAGCAGGACCTCGGTTCAAGAGTATAGACCGTGTGAACTTTGATTACATGTAAACCGCCCTCTATTGGATTCGGCCTTCCAGTGCGCAAACACATCATGTTTTTAATCAATTTGATGTCAAAGGCCCACAAAATTTAAAGGTGATCTGACCCCCTAACATCACTCCTGATTCAAATTTATGACAAACAAGATGCGTGCGCCCGCAAGCAGTCAGAAACCAAATGGTTTGGTTTCGCCATGATGTCAGAGGACACAGGGTCCATATAAAACAAGCAAAGCAAAAATAAAACAATTTAGGCATTAAACTAGAGAACACTGTTCTGATGAATAGCATAGAAACAATTGAAACAAAAGTAACATATTGACCCCTTGAAAATCGCGCAGCGCCCTTACACGCGCATATCCTATCCCCAATCTTGGGAGTCAAAATTTACACAAAAGAATTGACCCCTTAACCCTTTTGTTACCGAATTGTTTGGGACATAAACAACCGCCGGTGACCGCTTTGTTTGACCACTAAAGTTTTTTAGTGAGCAAGCTTGGTCGACTAAAGTCGCCAATGGTCAGGAAGAGGGGGTATGAGTGCAGTCGACTTAAGTCGCCTATGGTAAGGAAAGGGTTACAAAAAAAGGGTGGAAATGGTAGACCCGCATTTTGGGGAGGCGTGTTTCGCGTCTGCAAGGGGGTCAATATGGACAATTGCTTTGAATATTTCACTAACCAGGTTTTGGCTCCGTTTTCCAATCAATGACACATTTTTTTCTTCTTGCCTCTTCTAGGGACAGATACCGACGATCCTGAAAAAATAAATAAATAGTGATTACTTTTAGTTTCCCATTCCTAATAAAATGATTCTGTCATTGAAACCACTGTTTTCAATGGATTGTCAATAATTTATTTGCATAATATTTTATACACTCAATTTTCTCAGTTTTCTGATTTATAAAGTTATAAACCACAAGGGAAACTGACAGTAAATCTTTAAATGATTTGGAGCTCAACAACAAGAAATTGGCTCGAGCAGGATGCAGGATTTTCTTTGTTCAAACCACAAATACATTTTCTGATTTGTGAGAATTCGATAAAGATTCTATTAAGTGGTTGACAGAAATTGTATATTAAAATATTTGTTGTTTTGTTACTCCTTGAGAAGTCCTTGACAAGTTGTAATTTTTAAGAATTCAGGTTTATAAAGGGATTACCTTCAAGGAGTCATAGTGGTCCTCACGGATTTCCTCGTATTCTTCCTTAATATCGTCGGTGAAATCTTCGATCTGATCCTTATCCATTAATGATGAACACTGCAACAAAGGAGTGAGATAAAAATAAAAATAGGGAGTTACAAATGTCAACGCTGAGAGTTGGCATGGTTCTCCCCAGGAGTTTTCAAACTGTGGGGCATTCTGGACCAACATTTTTGAAATTTGGCAAAAAACCCGCATGATATTTGGCCCTTGGTAAAAAAATTGTATTGAGAAAATGAGCTGACCTATACATACACATGGTATAAGTCGTTTGATAGGCTTTTCAGGCTATTTAATAACAACGTCACTGATATTTCTGAGGGGATAAAATTGGAATTCAGTTTAACGCAGGAAGAAGATTATGGCTTCCTAAGCACACTGAATTGAACCCAGGGCCTAATTTCATAAAACCTGTAAGCACAAAAACTTGCTAAGCACAGAAAAATATTGCTTAGTAGAAACTGGTTACCTGCCAAAATTCCATGAAGTTTACATTGTTGTGACTGGTGTCCCACTCATTTTTTTGCTTAGCATAGAAATTTGCTAAGCAGTATTTTCTGCTTAACAGCTATATGAAACTGGGCCCAGGTCCTAGGAATGTTTTGTTCTTCGGTGTATATCTTTGGTTTTAAAAGCCCCACTGTGCAATCTTGGGCATTCTTGATTGTTTTATCTTAATGATTTTTGTGAATTTGATGCTAAATCCCCCTCCCCCAAAAATAAAATATGTAACTTTGTTTGCGTATCGGCTGCAAATCACGCGGATCAGCTTGATACAACAACTTGGGCATGTAAAGAACCTTGGTTTGAAATTTGTTTCTGAAACGGCCAAATATATTTGCATTCAGGGTAAAGAAATGAGCACTTCTCTCACCACCACGACACTTTTAGATGCATCCAGAACATGAATGGTAGGGGCGGAGTAGCAAGGTGCGATCTTAACGGCCGTATGAGTCTTAGAGGTCGTGGCTCCACCTATCAGAAGTGGTAGCTTGAATCCCAGCCGCTCCATCTCCTTAGCAACATGAATCATCTCATCAAGCGAGGGCGTAATCAGACCAGAGAGACCGACAATGTCTGACAAAAATAGAGTTTCAGAGAGAGCGGCGCGTTAAGTTAATTAAGCCTGTTTAAAGGACAAGTCATAGATACCAAAAAAATTACTAACCATAAAAGCTTACGTGATGAGAAACACTGCAGCTGTCGATAGCATAAACTATTTTGAAAAAGGATTCCCTTCGAAGAAATATGGTTTGGGTAATTTTTCACCCCAAAACATTTGGATCTGAGAAACAATTAATGCATGAATCGTTTCTCAGATTTCTGAGGCGTGGTGTTCATTCGTTAATACTGTGGCCAGAGATATGCGGTTGACTAAACGTGGATAAATTAAACATTCGTGTGAAAATAACGAGACAGTTTATTGCTGTTTTCTCAGCCAGTAGACACTGTATTCAGCAGCAACTTTCCCATGTGACTTTTATTGTATCTTTCTTTATAACTTTGCCTACAAATCAACATTCTGTTGACAAAAACCAATCTATGACCCTACCTTTAAATTTATTTGGCCTTAAAAATGTTACCAATCTAGCCTTTAAAGTAACTCTGCTAGGGTCGAAATATGAGGCCAAGAGCTCTCTTTTATTTACACCATAGGTCATTACTGGCTGGTTTATAAAGTAGTCAGCGACAGCTGAGTTAAATCTCCTTTTTAAATTTTTGGAAAATAATATCAAAGGTATTACACAGGAATGGTAGAGCTGACAAATAGTCGAAGACAGTGTTAATGTTTGTGTGATCAACCATACACATGAAATAACAAACCAGTGAAATTTTATGGCTTCATCTGTTTGGTTGTAACAACCCAAATCAGCTGTTGCATTATTTTAGGTTTTCAGATATAATTTTCACAAATCTGATTTCATATCAGAGGGAAATATTTCACAGAAAAAATATTTCTAGCATAAACTTCATAATCAGTCTGCTTTCAGACTGCATTTAAACCAATGATTTTGTTTAATCACATGCAACTGCAGATAATGTTGCTGAATTTAGTGTGCTAAAAATAACTTCCCAACACTCACCTGCTTTAGCTTCAATTGCTGTCTGCAGAATTTTGTCGCATGGGGTCATTACCCCAAGATCGATCACTCGATAGTTGTTGCAACCCAACACCACAGCGACAATGTTTTTGCCGATGTCGTGGACGTCGCCTTTCACGGTGGCGACCACTACAGTGCCACTGTAGGAGTCCTACAAAAGAACACGAATTTCAGAAAACTGTTTCATGCATGTGAACATTTCCGGGATGGGAATATATTAGCGACGTATCTATTGATATTATTTTTTCATTTCTCTCACACATTAAAAGTCAAATGTACACAGTAAAACGACACAAGTATAACTACATTTACAGTGTATGAATACAAAATAAGCAACAATAACGTGGGGAAGGCTCGACTGAGGAGGAAAAAAACATTTTCCTGTAGCCAAAAGGTTTAGACTGCTAATACAAGTATTCAAATACAAAGGCAAGCTTATGAATGATAAACAAAACCTACACAGAGCAAACAACAATCTCTATTTTGGGCCAAGTAGAAAAAATGTGGTTTGTGTTTTTCATTAAGAAATGTATCAAGTGCAGCAACTTCCATAGGGTAGCGAGTTCCACGGTGCAGACAAATTGTGGATTAAAAAAAATATTTTTGATAAGCAAAAAGGTGCAGGATACCAGTCAAAAACGGTACAATCGACATGGTATTTTGGCTGGTTACCACATTTTGATAAGCATAATCATTTTGTGCTTTGCTACTTTTTTCCACCTTCAGCAGCCCTATGAAATTGGGCCCTGGTCACATGCAAAGAATGTGTTGATTGTCTATACAGCTCTAAAATTCTGTCAACTTCACGCCAGCCAGGGTGATCGAAACTTGTATTTTCTTTTAAAAATCTACCTGCATGACGTCTTTTCCCGTTTCTTCCTTTATCTTTTGTTTTGCTAATCTTTTCTCTTCTTCCATGAAGGGAATGAGATGCCCGACAGCCTTCTTCATGACGCGGGCTGACTTGATGACTTGAGGGAGAAACATCTTACCAGCTCCAAACAGGTCCCCAACGATACTCATACCCTGTTAAAACAACAACAACAAAATACATTCATTTTTCAAGAGTTTTAGAAATATCAAGTAAAAAAAAACCACAAGGGTGAACTGACTGGGTAAATTTGAAATTGAAACATTTGCATCTTGCAATCATGGAGATTTTGTACAACAATCAGGGAGATATTTAGAATACATTCACGAAAAAAGGGAACAAAATCAAAATCAGGGAAATTTTCAAAGTTTGTTCATGAGAACATGGAAAGATAAGTTTGGGTATGCATGTGTAATTTTGGGGTTCAATTGACCAACCCACCTTCATGAGGGGTCCTTCAATGACGTTTAACGGTCGTGGGTAGAGGACAGAGTTCTTCCTGGTTTCTTCAGTGTCAGCAACAACAAATTTATCAATGCCCTGGATGAAATGTACAGACAAAATTAATTCAGATCAGTAAGTACATTTAGTATTAATACATATATTCAATTTCCTGAAGTTTGTTTTTTTCCCATTTCACAATACTGGCTTATTGAAGTCACTTCGTCCGATGTTTTGCTGATAGACAGTTCAGAATTTGTTAAACGTTTCCAAATGAAAAACAAGCAAGCAAGCAAAATACTTTTGTGTATGTCACGCCCAATGCATAAAATATTTTGTTACAAGCAAATTGTTTGTAGTCGCTTGCTGTGAGACCAATTTCTTGAATTCTAAAGAAAACAATAACATGTTGTCGTGATTACCTTGACGAGGGAATATTCCAGTCTCTCTTCCACAGTTGCATTTCTCCAGCTCTCATCTATGACTCCCTTCTTGGCATCTTTACCCAGTGTCTGCAAGAGGAGAAGACCTTCACATTTAGTTGGAAAGTAAATCAATATCAATCCCCATCCATTTAGTTTTCAGTGAAAATGTAATCAAATTTGGTATTGGAGGACAGTAATTTTTTTTTTCCTGGACAACCATTACTGTGCTCTGTCATTGATTTTGGATGCGTATTAAGCTTCAAAGAGGCAGACACATATGTAATAATAATAATACAAGACATTTATATAGCGCATGATGCAGGAGCCTCAATGCTCAGCATAAAACAATGAAATGAAATATAAGCAATTGACCATATTTTTGACCGCATGAGGGCGCTGTCATCAGGGAATGTCTTGCATCACAATAGCAGTTTTAGCTTATTATAATTGCCTGTTTGTAGTTTTCTTGCACCAATGAAGAAATACATAAAAAATAGCGATAAAAAAGTGAAAAAACCCTGTTTGTTTACTTGTTTTTCATCATGTGAAATTTATCCACATACGCCCTCACGTGGTCAAAAATACGGCGAATTGTGACAAAGATTCAAACAGTTTTTCATTCCAAATAAATTAAACAGTATGTAAAAAAAACTACAAAATAATGTGATTTAGACGAAAACACACTTCAGCACAACTAATGTATGATTCTGATGATATTATGAAAATGAAAGCTTGATATTAGGTTAGTTCATGATACTCATAGCAAAGAAGGGAGCAAGTGTGTTTGAGGTAAAACAAACCACAAAAATTCGCAGTGAAAGTTTTCATCCCAGTTGAACTGTACTCAGATCAATGTTCTACAATGTGAGTTTTGAGTTGATAATTGTTTCCCGAAGCCTGACCTGTTCATACTTCATGCAAAAGTGAATGCAAAACGAACTACAACATACACAAAATCTTGTACATGCTTTTTTTCCAACTGTGATACAGGGAAAATTCGCTTCGCTTTCGCAATTCACGTGGAGTATGAACCGGGCTCAAGTCTCTACTTCGTGTTTTTGAATAAAGTTGCATTCTTGTGATGAGGTATGTGTTTTTGAATAAAGTTGCATTCTTGTGATGAGGTATGTGTTTGGCAGGACAGACCTGAGCATATTCCAGTAGTTTATCTGTAGTGTTAGGGTCTTTGTTCCACAGCAGATCTTCACATAGTCCAAGTAGCTTTGGTTCGATGTCATCATATAGAGGTAGATTGCCTGCATTGACTATACCCATGTCCATACCAGCCTGTGGTTGGGGGAAAACAAAAACCAGTAGAAATGAGGAAATTATGTCAACAAGCATCAAAACAAAACAGATAACTGTTGGGCCTTAATGCTATATTTACTCATAGCCACAGGAGTTTTTGCAGGTAAGTTTTAAGGCGCTCTAAGGTTGATGACACAAAAACAGTCAACAATCGACTTTTTAGGATTATGCTGCGCCTAAGCTAAAGCCGTCAAGAACATATCAGTTGCTGATTGTTTATGACCTGAGTATACCTATAATGATGTTTAAGATGATTGGCATTAGTCACCCTAAGAAAAATTAACAGTGGTAAGAGTAGAAAAATTCCTACTTCTGCGACGTGTTCCTGACAGGCAGAGATCAATCAATAGATTGAGTACCGTATGTATTAATTGCGTTACGCATTATTAGAGCCTGCATAAGCTTGCGCGCCAACACGTGTACGGCTATTAACGCCAAACGCACTGTAGCAACCTGTCTTCGATCATGGGTGACAAGAGCATGGTTTTGTTGGGGTGACGCTTGTTCCATGACAATCACACGATTTCTCATTTATAACGACCTGTAGGTTAATTCTGTTTGATCCTGATGGTTCCGTCACAGCGCAAGCAAAACGCAGGTCAGCTTTAAGCTGAGGCGTTGTTAAAAAAAACCTGTCGCAAAATGAACTGATTGAGAACAATGGTATAAAAACTAATGAATATTTATGAGTGCACTGGTGAGAATATTTTCATGAGCTGAAATGTAGAATGTTCCATTTAAGGAGGGGAAGCCGAGTTTAATGGAACATTCCATCTTTCACCAAATGAGCATATTCTCTCCATTGCGTGAATGCAAAACACTCATTATTTGTTTTAAATAACATCCAAGTTGATCTTTTGAGGATAAAACTATAATAGCATCAATAAAATGTACCAGATTGTATTCTGTATTCTGATTGTATTATAAACAAAATGGGACGAAAATGCGCAGTGAATAGAACCAAAATTAATGGTTTATATTGTTGACCATGTAATGGTTTGGCTAACAAATGCAACAAGACACACAATCCCCTAATCAAATAACAAAGATCTAAAATTGCACTCTCTGCACTAATGCTAAAAATAGAAGCCAAGTACCCAGATCTCAGACAAACATGTCAAATTCCGCTAACATAAATGCGCATATATACATGTTCAAGTTTCATGTTTACATGAGTGTACCGACTATACTTCTAGTGCAATTTTGCTCATTGATGATGCTGTGATCGCGAAAGTGGTGGAATGTTTGTCTGACAGCCAGGCATTTTGAGCAAGAGTGACGTATTAGTGCAGAGTGCTAATGGGTGTTGTATAATAAATAAAGAAATACTTACCTTGATAGCATGATAAAGGAATACGCTGTGCATAGCCTCACGAATCTTCTCTTTGCCCCGGAATGAAAATGACAGATTGGACAACCCGCCACTTATCCTACATCCAGGTAGGGTTCTCTGATCAAACAAAACAAAAGACAATGGAAAACATAACAAAGGTACTTGCTTTACAAAAGAGCGAAAGTCAATTTTCAAAATTAGTAACTACGAAAAAAAATTTTCACGTCCAATATTTCATTTTGTCTTGTTAGTGAGGAAAGTTTGTATCATGACATCAAGTCCAAAGAGATTTCCTTGCTGAAGTCTTAACTAGACATTAACTAAGTTTTGTTATCCTTCAGGAGTGCTGTAGACCTTCTGCCCATCATGTCATTTGAGTAGGGCGCCCTCGGCTAGAGGTCAGAAGGTCGCTCATTGGCCCATCCTGTGTGTTGCACGCACAAAGATGCAGTTTCATTGTTTCATCATAATTCTCTCTAAGATGGCAGTGGGACAAAGTCAATGCATAAAGGTTTATTGTCTTGTTTTTAACATGTACTTTTTACTAATTTTTTTTTCTTCATAAAAATCCTTCCCTTTTGCAGAATTTTTTTCATATTTTTTTACCTTTTTGTAAATGTGTTCTTATATTTATTAAAATAAAACCTCCACTTCAGCCCTTACTACTCCTTTGAGTCTTGATTTGGTTTCATTAACTAAGCAACTTAATTAAGCAATGATGGTCTACTTTAGAATCAGACATTTCAAGTCATCTAGCCATACTGATTAACTTTTAAGACCATTTCATTAACATTCCAGACCATTTCATTAATATTTACGACCATTTCATTAATATTTACGACCATTTCATTAATATTCCAGACCATTTCATTAACATTCAAGACCATTTCATTAACATTCAAGACCATGTCATTAACATTCAAGACCATTTCATCAAAATTTAAGACCATTTCGTTAATATTTAAGACCATTTCATCAATATTTATGACCATTTCGTTAATATTTAAGACCATTTCATGTATTTTCTGATCCATCAAGCCCCGCCCACCATAGCACTAAAACCATATAAAACCATTCAACTGCATGGATTGTGTACCATGGCACAACTGTGCACAGAACTAACAGTCTGTATGTGTGTGTTGTGAAGATGCAACTTTGTGTAGACGCATTCACCATAGAGTATTCATTATTCAACACCACAGTGGGTGTTCTTGAATGGTCAGACAGTAAGGTTGAGTTAGAGACCAGACCATCCCAACCCATCCCTCTTACCTTAATTAGCTCAGTAGACTTGATGTAGTTGATGCCATATTCGTTGTGTTCCTCCATGCCAGTGGCTATCGTCAGGATGTTAGGGTCAAAGATGATGTCATTGGGGTTGAAGTTCAACTTATCCACGAGTAGATGGTAAGATCGAGAGCAGATCTCAAGTTTTCGATCTACTTCAACAGCCTTGAAAAAAGGAGAAAACCTTTGTTTTTCTTTACACATCAAACAGCACAATTAGCACCAATACCAGGATGAATAGGAAACAAGAAATGTTCAGTTTTAGATGTGGGAGGAAAACCCCAATGAGGAAAAGCCACGCAATCAGGTAGGGACTGAAGGCTCCAGTCTGAGGTTGGATTCGAACCACGGTCCGCAGAGGTGAAAGGCAGGGCAAGAAACCATTGAGCCAACCATTGAACAATGTTTTCGATTTCTATGATACTCTTTGGAACTTTGTGCATGTTAAAAATTACACACTTTCTATGACTCTTACCCTGCCAAATGCAACGAAAAGAACCAGATGGTAAAAGTTGTCGCATTTAGCAGTCAACTCAAATCCCATACTCTACTGCACAGCACTGCATTTAGCAGGGTTTTACATGGCCTTGACATGTCCATGTTTAATCCCAGTCCCCAGTAAACCTCAATGCATATTGGTGCATTTAGCAGGGTCCAGTGAAAAGGCTGGTGCAAACCAGTTCACTTCACAATGCAATAAAATCTTCTGATGCAATTCATTGTATTTAGCAGCATTTTTGTTTCAACTGTGTTGCATTTAGCAGGGTGAATAGAAAACACTTTAAAATGGTTGTTAAGGAATAATAATAATGAGCGGAATCAAGAAAGCTCAAATGTACTTTTTAAGAAAGGAACAAAAGTTGTCAAAAAAAACAAAAACAATAAAAATGTTCCTTTAAAAAACAATAATAGTTCACGCATGCAAGTCATAAGACCAACCTGTCCAGTTTCATCAAACGCCATGATAACGACGGCAGCTCCGTGTCTCTTGATGGTCTGAGCTTTCTCCAAGAAATCCTTCTCCCCTTCCTTCAGACTGATGCTGTTAACAACGCACTTCCCCTGGGTGCACTTAAGACCTGCTTCTATTACCTGGGTATCCAATCCATGGTACAGTATAGATTAATTATTACATATTTCTGGTAATGAAACAAAGGATGCCTCATAAGTGAACTTAATCACTACCCTTACAAACCTGAGGAAACCTGTAAACAAGAATGTTTGCTATTTGAACCAGAAACACTGGGCTAACCCCTACTCTTCCACGACAAGTGTTCTGGGTTCTTTTACGTGCACTACCAATCTTAGTACACGGGACATACCGCTTCATGTCCCATCCGAAGGACAAAGCAATTGCCACGACCGGGACTCGAACCCACACTCTGCTGATTAGAAACACCAGAGCTTAACCGACACACCACTAATAATGCATTGATCTAATATGTTTATTTTTTTAGAAACTTTCCAAAAACTATCCCAATGGAAATTTTACAAGACAATAGCATATAATTCTTTATTCAGTTTTATTCAGTTTGCCTTTGACAAAAAAACAAAAGAAATAGACAAGAGCAGAAACAAAATGATGATTGCATTTCAGATAGAAATGTATCCAAGATCAACTGTTACCGATAAGAGCACCAAATTTATTAACTTATCCCTTTCTCTCAAACTTTCTCTAAAACATTACCATTCTTTAAAGGCTCCTCCCATATTTCATTAGTGATAATAAAAATGGGGAACAAGGGGACATCAGAGCATAAAGTCTGCCGGTGTGCACATGCAAAGTATTTGGCAAAAATTTGGATTAGGAGTCAAGAACTATTAAAACATTCTGAAACTGTTCAACTTCAAACAGTTAAACTGTTCAATTTCAAACAGTAAATTGTTGACATTCAAACATTTAAACGAACTGTCAAATTTCAAATGTCCTAGTTCAAACTGTGACACTGCTCATTTTCAAACAGTTAAAACTGTTAAATTTCCAACAGTTAAACTGTTAAATTTTCAAACAGGTAAACTGTTAAATTTCAAAGTGTCCAAAAGACACCAAGGTATCCTTCTAGATAAAAAACCATGGCCTAGAGTAAGAACAAAACACTACCTGAAACTTGGATGAGTCGATGCACAGCGGTACTCTACAGATATCAGGCTCTGATGAGATGAGGTTAACAAACTTTGTCATTGCTTTCACACCATCCAGCATTCCCTCGTCCATGTTAATGTCTAGTACCTGTGCTCCTGCTTCCACCTGGGCCTTGGCTATACTCAGCGCTTCCTGAATGGCGTATACAAAGGGGTGATGACTATGGCCATTTTCAAAACCAAGGCTTTGGCTTGAGCTCCAGGCTATGGCTCCGGCTTAGGCTCCAGTAGTTATTTAGAAAATGTGCACTTTCGGTTTTGGGCTTTGAATAGGTGGACAGAGCCTAAGTCTGGAGCTCAAGCCAAAGCCGTGATTTCGAAAAGGGACTATTTATCGGATCTCCTCCAAGAAATGTCAAAGAATGAGTACAGACAATTATACAAACTTAACTTGATGAATCTATTGATTTGAAGACTTGCCTCTGAAAAAATTAGGTCACTACACTTTACATTGGCTTCTTTAACCCTCCCACTGTTTGACCATTCAATATCATCCACTGTATCTCGCGATACACCGGCCTGCAACAGATAGGATATTTGGTTCTTGGAAATAAAATAGGAACATTTATTACAAGAGGTGACCTACATGTACATATGGTATAGGCTTTAATGGACTTTTCAGGCTATTTAATCATAACTTTTCAGATTTTTCAAAAGTCGAAAATCAGACCTAAGTAGTAAGAATACAATGCCGACTTCAATGGGAGACTTTTTAGACGATAGCGTGACGTCCAACCAACAAGCCCTTTTCTTATTGTTCATGCTGCTGAGAACAATAGGAAAAGGACAGGTGAGTGGGAGTGGGAGGTGTATCTAAACAGTACACACATGTACACAATTCTACGCAGATAGTGCCACCACACACAACCTGTTGCACTTGAATGGTTTCAAACGGTTGGTGAACTCACTTGAAAATTTAACAAGCAGTAGGAGAGTGACTGATAATCAAGTCAGCAGTTTTAAAGCCATTCAAATTTCCCCCCTGAATGGAAACTGTTATTTTTCTACCTATTTACATACTAGTTATAGCTACATAGATTTACAGGTTTATTAACCTCTGACTTACGCTGTTCTTGGTTGTTCTAATAGAAATAGGAAAACTCTAATTAGTCAACTTGTGGGTACAACCATGTCTAAACATCTTTTGGGACATCTTTTGTGTTGGCTCTGAAAAGAGCCAGTGTGGTCCTGATGATTACGACAGTATACTCTGCTCGTCTCCAGGAGAATGCAAAATTCTTAAGTTCTCAAAACTGTTGAGACCCGAGTTGTTGTTTTTTCTTACCTCATAGTTACCGTTTGTGATAAGTTTAGCAAATTTCCTTGAGCCAGCCACGTTACATCTTTCACCAATATTAACAAACAGTGTGTGCTTTCCAAGAATCATCGGTTCCAGACCTTTAAAAGAGAAACATAGATCTTTCATAACTAGAAGTTCTCTCGATCCACTATGTGAAAGTAGTAGTCCCTGCTAATTTCCTACCTCCCTAGGTAGTACTTAAAATGCGGGACAATCGAACCCCACAAGGTTTCCTTTGTTGGAGTGGACCCCCTCCCCCACCCCCACAGACAAATTACAAGAAACGGGAACAATAGAAGGTCAAAGGTCAATTAACAACTCAGTGTTAGCGCCACAACATTCAGGATAACTAGGTATGAGATTGTATGAAAATTTAAAGTCCTGAAAAAAAGATAACAATTTCCTCTTTGTGTGGAGATGTTACATTTTAGAGGTTTACAGATACTCTACATCATTTCAATATCTGAAGGTCTGGTCTTAACAAGGGCCGAGTCTTGTCATCTTGTCATCTGTTGTCATCTGTGTGATGGTAAGTTTGTCTCTTTCAAGAAAAATATGAAGGTTCAGGGAGATCAGTGACAAATCCTGAAATCAGGACAAATCCTGACAAATCCCACTTACCTGATAAGAGCTGGGCTTCAGGGTAGACCTCCATGGGAGGTACCCTGGGTTTGTAAGGCCTGACGGCATCAGCAATTGCCTTGATGTGGGCCGGCGTGGTGCCACAGCATCCCCCAACGATATTCACCAGGCCGTCTCGAGCGAACCCAGCCAGGTGACCGGACATCATCTCTGGGGTTTCATCATAGTCCCCAAATGTGTTTGGCAGTCCTTTGGAGAAAAAAAAATTTGCAAAATTGATTTGAATCAAAACCACTAGTTCACACCACAGAAAAAAGCAAACACTTTTGATCTAGGGTTGTGCTTGGTGATCATAATATGGGTTGATGTGGCTGGCTGCCGAAAGCCACCCTTGCATGCCAGCAGCTTGAACACGCTGTAGCCACATCCTTTGTATTTCAGCTCCTCAGGTACAAGTAAGGATGATTAGCCTCCTAAATTATTATTACTACCCTCTTTGTTTTTGAGAATCAAAAACTAAAGAATTATACAAAGTTGAGTTCCACATATTATGTGTTACCATTGAGTAAGAACACTATACAATTGCCTAGATTAATTATTATTATTATATGCATAACTACCTAAAATATTCCTTGCTGACCTTTTTATCTGTCTACTCTGTGGTCCTTGACTGTTGTCTGTGCCCTTTTGTGTACACTTATGTTTACACAAATTGCACAATTTATTGTTAAGTATCATGAGCAGATGGTACATAGGCCCTCTTCAAACCCACAGCTTGGGCTCTGAATTTGCTCTGTCAGTTATTTTGAAAAAATGTGCTTTGGTTACGGGGCTTCGAACAGATGGACAGAGCCCGAGGCGGAGCCTAAGCCGTAGCCCAAGCCGGAGCCCAAGCCAAAGTCTGGGTTTCGAAAAGTACTCATATTATGACAATAGACTGTGCAAATCTTGCACCTATTGAAGATTTTTTTGGGGAACCAATGGTTCCAATGTACATTGCCTAATCGTGTGAAGGAAACAAAACAAACACTCTAATAGGCCCAATCTTTTGAATCAGCCATGCGACTTGCACAGTACTTGTATTATAGACAAACCACTTATGTTCAACTCCATCTGTGTTTTCAAGATTAGTCACGCCGATAAGCTTTGCATCCCATTGGCACTTTATAAGCATCTAAAGAAACTTTAGACTTACTTTACCAAATGCAGTGGTAGCACTTTAAGACTAACTAATTACATAAAAAACTGCATGAACTTTCGTAGCTCAACAACTACTTCATCAAATGCAAAATTGATCAGGCATGGTAATTTGCCCTTCACAAAGGTAGAACAAACTTTTATTGAGTAAAAGGGCTGACATACAATGAAATAGGCTTTAATAGACTTTTCAGGCTATTCAAAATGTTGCTGATTTTTCTGGGGGTCAACAAATCGGAAGTCGTACTTAAGTAGGAAGAATATCTCGCCTTATTGGTTTGTGATTCATTATATACTGAGGCATTAAACTTGAACCCTGTCCTTTGATCAGATTAGATTCAGTTACTTGATCTAACAATAAATTACCACTGTAATCCAAACAAAGGTAAGCAAACATTTGGCAGGGACAAGAATGCACGTCGTTCTTTCACTGATAACAAACTATTGTTAAAAATACTATTTTTAATATTGTTGATAAACAAAATCAGCACACACACAAAGGCTCGTTGGTTCTTAACAAACAAGCCTGTGCTTTCTCTGGATTCCCCACCAAGAAGGTGGCCGACAGATGGCTGCCCTGGGCTCGATTTCACAAAGTGTGATGTCACAATACAAATCACTATGGTGATATTGACAACTCGTCTTCAGATGAATCTTAGTGCTTTGTGAAATCGAGCTCTGACATATGATTATGAGCGACAACTCGAGAGAAGAAGAGAAAAAAAAAATAAATAAATGGTTTCCTGCAAACAGCCCATCTTACCTGCGTTTGGGTAACATATAACGTATGATGGTGTACACATTCCGATTGCTTCTATGAATGGCCTCATCTCAGTGGCTCCCAAAGCACAGTTTAAACCTAGGCACATGGGGCTGGTATGAGAGACGCTTATGACAAACGCTTCTCCTGTCTGACCAGACAGGGTTCTTCCACTCTTGTCAACTATTGTCCCACATATCTGCAGATTCAAAAAGAGGCAATTTAGGCCGTCAACACAAAATGCATAACAACTGACTTAAAAACATGCAATTTTATCAAAATGTTTGTAAAAATTGCCTTATTATAAATAAAGTGCAACAACAAAATATTTTGAGCATTTTTCAAACAAAAGGGGCACAAGGTGTATTAATATTTTTAAAATTGCAAATTTTTGGTTGAACAAAGAAAAACTGAGTACAGCAGGATTTGAACCTTTACCAACTGAGCCAACTAGCACTAATGATGGGAGTTTCTCTATTTTGTAAATATCTTTGTTCGTGGGTGCCAGTCAGAGCACTGGCACGCCAATCCGTAGGTCGCAGGTTCAAATATCGCTCCAGTCAATTTTTCTTTGTTCAACCCAGAATTAGGTCAAATTTACCCAGTCAGCTTCCTTTGTGGTTGTATTACTAGAAAAACAAATTTGCAATAAATTTCTACTGAAGTTGAGCTGCTTTATAAGAAACAAGCAAACGATGCAAGTCCACCACATGACTGTTTGAGTACTTACAAAGACTGGTACAGGTTGGTACTGTTCAGCAAACAGCAGTTGAATAGCGTACAGGGCTGCCTTAGAGTTGAGTGTATCAAAGATGGTTTCCACAAGGAGAATCTCAGCGCCACCGTCAAGTAACCCCCTAGCTTGCTCAGAATACGCCTCAACAAGCTCATCAAAGGCTGAAAATCAAGTAAGAACAGGAATCAGAAATGAGCATTCAGGTTGGCTTAGTGGTCATCTTGCCTGCCTTTCACCACTGTGGAACCCCGGTTCAAATCCCACTTCAGACTCAAGCCTTGCAAGTGAATTTGGTTTTCAGTCCATCCTTGATTGCATGTGTTTTTTCCAGTTAGGGTTTTCATCCCACATCTAAAACTGAGGCCGTGTTCGAAATGGTGGCTACGCCTACAGCTAGATTTCCACATCATGCGTTGAAGTATAGTATGTCATTTCCAACACCCTTAAGCAACAGTAGATGTAGCTATAGCTAACAATTCGGGTACAGCCTTAGATTTCTTCACATTTTTTTCTTCACAGTTATCTTCAGGCCTCTTCAGGAGTTACTGAGCAAGGCACTTTTGAGAACTTCTTAGATTCATTACCCAAAAATATAACAGTAATAATAAGTTATGTAGAGGAGAAAGGGAATGGTTAAAATTAGATCCTGTCTTTACCAAAATCAAGAAAAATGCAAAGAAACAGTCACTACTATGTATTGTTTCTTTGCATTTTTCTCTCAAAAATTCAACTTTTAGAATGTTTTAATATCATTTCCCTTCCGGAGTAGGGACCCCTTGCACTGACATCACATGCATCAACCATTTTGGGAGTAAAAAAAGAAAAGAGGAAAGATATGTTGCGCGTCTCACCACAACCGCGTTGCCAGAAATGCAGTACTAACTGCAAAACACACAGGGAAGCTGACTCCCAAAATGGAGCAACCAAGATTGGTTGTGGTGATGATGTCAGATGAACGGGTCAATACACCCTTTGATCATGCTCCCATCACATTTATCTCTACTTGTGTGCAAGCATTTAAAAAGACAGTCAGGGCTCAAATTTTGTGTAATATCCACAAGATCGCAGGGACCAGAACTTTTTTTACAAGACCAAAATCAAAGTTTTCAATGCAGAAAAACAAGACGATAATGACACACACCATGATAAGGCCGAACAAAAGAATACCTGTTTTTCCTATTACACTGTGGCAGGGATATAGGGTAGGTAGGTAGGTAGGCAATAACTTTTTTTTTTTTGCTTAAAGTTTTTATGGCTCCTAATGGTCTAAAGCAATTCAGGTATTTAGCTTGAAAATATCAAATATTAGTTTGTTTTTATATAGATTCAGTGTTGTGATTATATGTTCTACTCGCCTACTCCATCCTGCATCGTAAGCAATTTACAACCATTAGACATTTTCGTCTCCGACCAAACATCTGTTGGAAGAGTTGTTTACACTAACAGTTCAATCATTATTTTTTATCACCTACTATCTGTTTTCCGGGTTTGTTTGGGTTTTTTTTTTATGGATTTTGCTATGAGTAAATGTTTAACCAGAAAGCAAACAGTTTCATCATCTTTTTCCTTCTGCAGTGGGCTGGCAGAAAGCCATCCTTGGGGAACAATGACAATGGTATTGCAATGCTTAACAGTGTTTTCTCTTAAGACAGCATTCAGCTGGCCCACTGCCAGTTGAAACACCCGAGGGCAAGTCAAATTTTTTATTTTTTTTTTGGCTTCAAAAAGCTAATGTACATGGTGTGTTGTAGGCCTGGAATTACACAGAGGCCATGGCCCCTAGCCTTGGCCTTGGTGTCCCTTTGAGAGTTTCCCGTAGACTTTAAGGATTTCCCAATGGAAGTGCCCTTTGTAAAATGAAAATGGCCTTGCCCTCTCAAAGATGAAATTCCAGGCTTGTAATGTGCACATGTTATACATGTCCCCCAGCTGTCCAGACTCACTTGTTCATATTATTAGCTTTCATGCAACTCCAGATTCTTGTATAGTGTCATGTGATATTTGTATTTGATTGCCAGTTTTGCCAGATGGAATGGTGCATTCAAAATACTTGTTGTTATTACATGTAAATGTAACCCACTGTCCACATACAGATGACTATGTTGAGAAGAACCTTTCAGAATGTGAACCGGTGAAAATGTTCCTGGAGTAGTGTTACACTAGTAGCAAAATTACTGGATGGGTCAGCTGGCGCTACAGTGACTACGGTTTACATAAAATTACTGTCGCAATTGCTTATTTAGTGTTATTGCTATTTATATAACACCCAAGCAGATCCTTGCCATTTGATTGAAGGATTGTCCGTCACGTGATTGCAAATAAAAGTACTATTGCACGCTACGTCACTCACCGTGCATTTTTCGTTCCATTCACCGTGCATTTTTCGTTCCATCCGAAAAGTACTATTGCACGGTGCGTAAAACATCACTGCGTGCGCGTGTCTTTGGTAATGCAGCAGTGTTACTGATCTACTTGGATGTTATATAAAACAAATAATGAATGTTTTTCATTCGTGCAACAGTGCGAATATTTGCATTCGTTGAAAGATGGAATGTTCCATTCAACTCGGCTCTGCCTCGTTGAATAGAACATTCCATCTTTCAACTCATGAAAATATTCGCACCATTGCACTCATAAACATTCATTATTTGTATACTAACACTTACATGTATAAGGCTGTTGTACCATATGTTAGCCTATAGCCATTGTACAATTCGTCTGCTCAGAACTATAAGGTCAGTAGTGCAATTTGTATGGGTTTTATGAAACTGCTTTTGCATATTTTGGAGCTCCTGGTAAATGAGGTTTATTGATCAAGAGTGGTCTTCAAAAAAACAAATTGGCAAAAAGAAACATTAATTTTGTAAGTAAAACATTAATTTGTTGATTTTGATTAATTTTTTAAATTTTATATAAATTTTTCATTTAATGACCTTTTGATCATTACAAATATGAAATTGCCAATTAATGACCTTATTGTTCTGAGCAGACGAGTTTGCCTAGTGTGGTAAAAATATTAATGAACTGAAACTGAACTAAACATTGTTTGCATGGCTTCAACATCAAATCTCATACAGATGACTATGTTGAGAGAAACCTCTCAGAAAATGTTCCTGAATTAGTGATACACTAAAAGCTTAATTACTGGATGAGCCAGCTGGCTACAGTGACTATGGTTTACGTGTAATTACTGTCATAATTGTAATTAAACATTTTGAGAAAATAAAATATGCTTTTAGCAAAATTTTGTTTTATACATACACACTGGAAAGGATGTTTTTGATAAACTCAGTATTGACCTTTACAGTCCCAAAATGGCTAGTCTGTAAGGGTTAATGGTTTTCATAACTGTGACAGTATATATTTTATAATTACTTTGAGTCCCATTTTGCATCGAGCTAAATCAAAAATTTTCAAAGAGAGTTCACATCTGGGATTCTCATTGTGAAAACATAGGCCGTCGCTCATAAACATAATGATACAAAGTTTGTCAAACATTCCCCAAGCAAAACAAACCCCTTCGAACAATGCATCTTGTTTCATTGCACAATATTTGAGAAAGCTTGAAATGCAAATAACATACCGTTTGAATTAAACAAGTTTAAACAGTTACAGTTAGAACTAAGTTTAAAATTCTCCTCTTAACTTTTCACTGTTTCAGAGATGTGATAGGCTGTTGAAAACAAAAACCTGAACTTTGAGTGCAAAGCATGAAAGCTTGCGAGCACAAAGCCTACTTACATACAGTCATCTTTGGTTTTAAAAACCCTAATCTGCACTCTGGGGCATTCTATTTGGTTTTGTCTTCATGTTTTTATGATTTTAATAAAAAACAATTATTTTTTATTTAAAAAAAAAAAATTTCGGGGGGGGGGGGGGGCGGAGGGTACAAAAAATTAAAAGGATTTCCAGAAAAAACAGAGAAATCACATTCCTGCTGTTTACAAGGAACAGCCCCAGTTTATCTCCAGGACCTAGTTCACAAATTATACATTCCTTCTAGAAATCAAAGTCCCTTCTCGTCACTTCCACCTCCGCTACAAAATCTTAAGGAGCTCGCTCATTCCAAGTACATGTAGCTGCAGCTGAACTGCGGCACGGCATTCCCGAGTTTGTCAATGTTTTTATACTGTATATCTTTATTATGAGTTCGAATCAGCAATAGTGGGAAGGTTTCCAGTGATATGAATCTCAAGGTGTGCACTATATCCCATCACGACCCATTGTTAGAGATCAATATATATACAGGTGTGTGGAAAATAAATATTTAAAAAAAATCACAACCAGAGACAAAAACAAACCCCAAACAGAGCTTTAAACAAAGTTCCAAATGATAACCCTGAGAAATGCTATGAACAATTGCACTGACAAATCCCTTCATGTACAATAGATGGATCCCAGACAGTTCATACAGGAACCAGTTGACAAATGTGAAGGTGTGTCGGACGACTTGTTAGAGCATTTTAAACCCTTTTACAGTCGTAGAAGACAATTTTCCTGAAGCCTCTCTTCTTCATATCGCTAGAAATTGTTGTCCATCTCAGGCCTGGAATTTCATCTTTGAGAGGGCGAGGCCATTTTTATTTTGCAAAGGGCACTTTCATTGGAAATTTGTGAAGTCTATGGGCAACATTTGAAGGGACACCAAGGCGAAGACCAGGG
Source organism: Pisaster brevispinus (assembly GCA_023634235.1). Taxonomy (NCBI): domain Eukaryota; kingdom Metazoa; phylum Echinodermata; class Asteroidea; order Forcipulatida; family Asteriidae; genus Pisaster; species Pisaster brevispinus. The sequence continues at coordinate 15,288,710 of JAMKCF010000009.1, forward strand.
GCAACAGAGGCCATGACCTCAGTGGCCTCCGTGTAATTCAAGGCTTGCCATATACCTCTTACCTTAAACCAATTCCATATTCCTCCCTTCTTCAATACACATGGGAGTAAACTCAAATAAAAAACCCTGCACCTAAAGTGTGTAGATAACTCCAAGCATAAATTTGAAATGATTTATAAATACATAGCTTATACATACTTATGTTTCTGAACTCTGGGTTCTCGACTGAAGGTGATATTGACAGCGTTCTGTTGGTTGGTCCCATAGCACCAGCCACATAGCGAGGTATACCTGTGGCCGCAGTCACTTCACTGGTAGCCCGCTTGGCCAGCTCCGCAGCCACTTTATTTAGCCTGTAGGTCTGAAGAAAAGAAAGTGAGAAAACCAAATTAACTTTTCCTTTCTGCTTTATTCACGACCTGCATATCAAATCCACTGGTTGTTTAAAAGGAACCATTGAATCGAACAACTGCGTACCCATGATTTGATTCAACGTCTAGATCCCACAGCACTGATGCATGAGATACACCTGTGCCTAATTTCATTGAGATGCTAAGTGTAAGCACAGGGAAAGGCAAGGACTTAAACACTGCAAATCCATGGTGAAAACGCAGCCTGGCCACCGAATTTTCTTGCTAAACCTGTAAAATATGCTGTCGCTCAAGCAAATTTGTCTGCTAAACCAAGCAGAAAGATTTGCTTACCATTGGGCAGCTTTATGAAAGTGAACCCTGGCCCAATGGTTTGGCTGTGCGGTGTTCACTCCGGCAAAACCCAACACAATCAAGCAGCAAAATGCATTGTTGGGTTTGGTGTAGTTCTTGATAAATGTGCTACAATAGCACATTACGGCTATGAATGCAGGACTGCTACAGATCCTGACTGCTACATTTTTTACAAAATGACCTCTGTATCAATATCAATAACTCCTACCATATTCTCCATGCCATAGTCTGCCTGAGCAACTCTTGTACCACTGAAGGTATTCGTTTCAACAAAGTCTGCACCCGCCTCCAAATAGTCCTGAAAAATATTTAAAAATGGATATAATACATGTACACTTAATGAGGCCCTATACAAAGGTATGAAATATTACTTTTTTCAAAGTTTCATTTCATTTTGGTTTTAGTTACTTAACAAAAAACTATTTAAATTACACAGAAAACAATTACTCTAAAACATTATTTAATAACATTGACAATAAAACAAAAAGTGAAATAACAAATAAAATACAAAAATGTTACATTAAAAAGGGAAATTTGCAACATTAGCTTATCACATTTGTTAAACTCTGACTAATTTTTTGTTCGTACTCTATTGACTCTGTACAGCGCATTGGGACTCCATGTGTAATGCACATTATAAGAATGGTTTATTATATAATTATTGTAACTGTAACTTAACCTTTAACATGCAAAAGATATTGAAACAAAACAACAATTCTTTTGATTGTTGCTACCATCAGCAGAGAATCTTTAAAACAAATTCAGTTCATCATTTTTGCATTCATCAAGCTGAACAAAAGCTGCCTTACTCTTATAATATTACAAAAGAAAACAATCCTGCTTAGCAGAAACAGGATACCAGCTAAATGTTATGTACACTGATTATGACTGGTTCCCTGCTCAGTTTTGCTATTTGTCACGTAAAAGTTTCTGCCCCAAAGCTTCAGGAATTTGAGTCACGGTCATTTAGGTTCCAGACGTTTTGCATGATCCACATGGGGCCTTTGAACCTTGAAGATTACCTTGTGTATTTTGTAGATAGATTCTGGTTGAGAGAAGACAAGAATATCGTTGTTTCCTTTGAGGGACTTTGGGTGATCCTTGAACATCTCCCCGCGGAAGGCGTCCTCGTCGAAGTGCAGTCCCTGGATCATGGTGCCCATCCCTCCATCAAAGATCATAATACGCTCCTTCAGAGTCTTCGTAATCTGGGCTGCCACGCCTGAAGTTAATCAAAGTATAAGATTCATTATTGTCTCAGCTCATTTCAAGATATCGTTGTTTTCTGCTCTTGCATTTTGCCCCAAGCAGAGTCTTTCTCAAAGGCTAATCATGACAACACACAACTCACATGAAAATACATACAGGCACAACAGAGGCAGGAAGGTTGAATAGGAATGTACATCAGTCTGCTTCTATTTTACTGTCTATTATATTTGGATTTGTGTGTTGTGTTGTCATTTACATTAGCCTAAGTGGAAAAAGACTCTGCTAGGGTTGAAATATCGGGCCATTGGGCCTAACAAATTTTGCATTAAACCATAAATCAACTTGATTGGTAAAGCAGTTTCCAACAGCTAATTCTTTTTTTTTTTACTTTTTAATTATTGTATTCTCTTAAATTTATAAAAGGGAAACTGAAAACTCTTTTTTTCTTCTGCATCAGTTACAAATCCTGTTTTTTCTTTGAATGATTTGAAATCAAATTTCTTGTTATTTTATTCAAATTAAATAATAATATTCAAGTGCATTGTACATACAGATAAAAAGCGTGTGACTGAATAAACAATTGTTTACATTTTAAAAATAATTTGATAGATATGGTAAATTAACCCTTTCCGTGACTTTAGTCGACTACACTCATACCCCCTCTTCTTTACCCTTGGTGACTTCAGTCAACCACGAGCTTACACAAAAAAAAAGCATTGAAGCCTGGTTCACAGGGGCCAATTTTTATACACTCAGTAGTTTTGTCCATGTTCACCCTCCAAACCCATTGACTAATTTGCATGCTGTGTTGCTTTTCGCAGAACTTCTAAAAGGAACTCTTAATCATTCACCAGTTATTCCAGATTTGCGACAATCTTGAGATTGAGTGCTCAAATTAAGGAGGAGGAAACAAGGCCAAGAATGTTGGAGGGAGGGGTTTAGTGTGAGGGAAGGAGATGGATGTAAGGGTGAGCAGGGATAAGGTTCTTGGGTTGGTTGCATTAGAATAGTAGGGTTGGATGTGTGGGTTGGGGATATGGGTGAAGGGTGTTTGTTGGGGAAGGTTGGAGAAGGTGTACTGTAACTGTGTATCCGAAGTTTCAGGAGTGAAAGTGGGGATTGGGCATGAGGGTAGGGGGGCTGTTAGGGTCAGGGGTTGCGTCAGACTCAGAGTTTGGAACGAGTGTGTGAGGGCTGGGAATGACTGCAAAAAGACGATAAGATTTTAAAAGAACTGTCTCCCTGAGAGAGTCTGTCTTAAAGGCTATTTTAGTTGTATGGTCTCAGGACAGATGTTTGGGCTAAGCTGTTGGGTATTCAACGCCATCCCTTTGTTGACATTCTTAAGGCAAAAAATCAGGCAGTTGGTAAAAGTCGGAGGTCGGAGCTAGCCAAAGCTACCCGGAGGTTGCGTTTATAACGTGAAATGTCATTAAAAAAGACTACTCACGTACTCCAAATGAAGGGTTGAAGATACTTAGGCAGGTATGGGGAATGGAATTCAATTCTGTCTCCATTGATTGGGACAAAAAATTGTTGCTAATTTTCTTACCCATTTGGAACAAAGGTGAATCTTAACCCTACACTCTGCCCGAGAACCTTCCGAAAAACATTTGGTGTGCATGAGTAGCTACTTTTAATGATATTTCACGTAATATATGCAACCCCCGGGTAGCTCCTGCTAGCTCCGACCTCTGACTTTTACCAACACCCAAAAATCATACAGATATATAAACATGACATCACTAGTGTGGCGCCCTCTAGTTGCGATAATCATAACTCTCCATCCTCCCAACGGTCACAGGAGGAAACCATTGAAATAATGAAACCATTGATTATAACTGATACATTGATCTGCGGCCGTCCGGAGGATGAAGGGTTACGATTTTCGCAACTAACTAGAGAGTAGAGAGGGCGCCACACTAGTGACGTCATGTTTATATATCTGTAACTATCATGATGATATTCAAAAGATAACATGTGGCCTATTATACATGGCTACAATCAATTATATTTAATATTAATATAGTAATACAAACATGAAAACATTAAAATTGAAATTTAATTGTTATTGATAATATTAATAAAAACCATTGCATTTACCAGACAAACTTCCGGACCGGCAATCATCTTCGGATAGCGTCGGTGGCATCTCTGCCTCTACAAATCCTCACTAACACAGTGTAGAAAAATGAAGTGAAATGACGTAAACCATCGATCACATCCGGCACCACGATCACGATTTGATCTAGACGAGTCAGCAAGTACTTCCCTTCAGCAATGTGACTAAACACTCAGTCTGGGGTCACAGCTGCTGCATGCATGCATGTGCCCCGTGCCGCGTACATGACATTGGGTTCGCCCATAGAGCTATTTTCGCCGCAAAATGTTACGAAAGGTTCATTTTCCCCAAATGAGGGCGCCCTTAGATTCGAACGATCATTTTTCCTCTCATTCAACAAAATTTAAAAAGCAAGGACAAACACTTTTGCATACTTGAGAAGGAAAAGACAGGAGGGGGGGGGGGGGGGGGGGGGTTGAAATAGACTATTTCACTTTGTTGATGAAAGAATTTGCAAGGTTACTTAAAGTTGCTCTTTCCTCCATATAATTTTTTTTATCAGAAGACATTATCCCCAACACTGACAGCTCCCGTGAAATTCACAATTTACATTTGCCCACTTCCAGACACAATTTAGGAAATGTCCAACAAAAGAATGCTCATGGATCCTTCCCTGAAACATGACCATATTGTATTTATGTTGAGACAGCTATCCCTTTAACAACAAATCAACCCCCCCCCAAAAAAAAAAAAAAAAATAATAATAATAATAATAATAAATAAATAAATAAATAAATAAAAACTTTTAAAAAATAATTAATTTACAAAAAACAAAACAAAACAACTTTGATTCCTAAAATAAATGTCACAAATAAATCAAAACAGGAAAGTTTGTTTGATACAGCAATGAAGGACCTCTTCTTTTATTTTCCATTTAAAGGAAATAAAACTGTTGTACTTTGTAGAATATTTTTTATTTATTAGAATGACATAAGGTCAATAAAGGTAATAGAGCAGCAGGTACTATAACTATCCATCATTTAATTTACATTTGCAAGTATCGTTTTAGTTAACATTTGAATTAAAAATGTGAGATCATCAACACCATACTATGGAAACTTAACAACATTTTGGACTGTGTTTATGGTGGTATGCCTGATCCCATGTAAAACATGACCAGTCAACTAGTGTAGTGCTCAGACCTACTATGGACCAACCTAACAAATCATGCCAATGGTGTTTGATAGCTTTGGGATGGTTCAAGTTCAATTAAATAATTAGGCAGTTCTTATTAAATCTTTTATAAAGAATTTACTTAAACAGATTTACACGGAATAATTCCATATGAAATACAAATAGTAAATTAACAGCATTTAAAAATTGTAATGATTGTTTTATGATCGTCCTTTATTTCAAAGAACAGTCACTGAATAAAATAATTTAAAAATTTATAGTAATTTAAGACATACTTTATTTAATATGTACATAGCATATGTTCACTGACGACTAGTACTTATTGCAACACTAACAGACCTTGCGCTTAAGCTTTTAGTAAAGTAACCCACTGGGCTAGTAGTAGTAAACTGTGCACTTTACTTGCCCCAGGAAGTTTTTGTAGCCCACATTTTTAACATGTTTAATCATTAGTGTATCTTTCTGATGTATTAATGGCAGCAATCACAACCAGTTTAATGATCAAATGAAGTTACATTCACACTCACAAATAAATGAACACATTTTTGGAAATTAATTGTTTACATCTGAAAAGGAAGAAATATGATTATGATAATTTTTAACAAGTAGGTTGCACATTTTTGTAGCAGCCTACACAAGGGCAAGTTGAATAGTGATATTTACTAACCCACAGCAATTTTTTACTTGACAATGTTCACCAGGCTAGTGTTAAAGGAAAGCCCTGACCGAGTAAATGACCACAACTCAATACTCAATTTGTTTTTGTACATTTATATTCAGCTGTGATTACTGCCTTTCTTAATAAGTAATTTAATACAATCAGCTATGTTGAATAATCATTAAGTACACAGTTACTGGAGAATGCTTCTTTTAATTTTGCTTGACACTTGAGCATATCCATTATTTTCTTTTTGAATCAATGTGGTCCAATGTCAATCACTGATGTAGTGGACATCACATCTCCCAAGACTGGACTCGTTTCTCCTCGGGAATAACGCTCCAATTGGGAGATGCTTTGTCGCTTGCGAGCCAATTGAAGTCATCCACGTCATCCCAACTGTTGCGACCTCGGTCAAGCTCACTGGTCTTGAAGTCTGCGTCCTGCTCCGGGTAGATCCAGTTGTAAGGTGCGAATCCCACATCGGTCGTGTCCTCAATGATGGCCCGACTCGTGACATGAAGATAGAACTTGGTTGCCGTGGTGTGGTGTACCCTGAGCTGTTGACACGAGACGACGAGCGTGCAACCTTGACAATTATCAACAAAGATGGAGCCGGGCACTGGACCGGAAAACACGGTGCAGTTTGTCAGATTATTCATGTGGATGGCATTTGGGGACCCATACAGTTTCACTGTACAGGAGGACAGGTTAGTGAGTCCAACATCTTTGGATTTAACTTCCTGTGATTTAAGCTCAAAGTCAGCGTTAGCTTTATCGAAAACACCGCACTGAAACTTGAGCAAGTCACTCGGGATGTCGTTTCTGGGCCCATCTACCTCTTCTACAGCTGCATTCGGCTTGACTTCTTTTGGTTTGTTGGACTTTTTCTGTCTACCTTTAAAAGCAAACTTCTTTTTAGGGATGAATTCGTTACGCTTCTCTTCTATGGCGGCAAATAACTTTTCAACATCATCTTGGGATTTTCTAATTTCATATGAAGTCAAGAAGAGGGTGGACTCAGTGATGAATTTCTGAAGCTTCTGAACTGACAACGTCAGCGAATCAAAGTAATCACTGAGGGCAGACTTTTCCAGGGAGCCTGCGGTTGACAGCCGCTCTTCCACTGCGGCCTTTTCATTGGCAAAGGTGCTATCGAAATAGTTCGCGCTCTCCTGCTTGCCGGTCGCCGATTCTCGCTGATTTCTCAAGTCCTCAAGCTTGGCTACCCTCTCTTCTTGCCGGCGTAGCAACTTTCCACCGATTGCCTCCTTCAAATCTGCCAAATTGGCGTCATTTTTTGAGTCACTTCTGTTACTATCAGTCGCCATTTCTCTACCGACAACAGATCTTTTTTAAACGAATGTTTTACAAGTGAGGTCAAGCGCCCTCTATCAACAAATCGGGGCCATGTTAAACGTTTTTGCTGCACCAAAGCTAAAGAGAGGACTAAGTTTTTGAATTCAGGCAACGACCGTCAGAGAATTGTTTCCCCAATTCACTACACTTGTGGGATTTTTCGGAGTGAAACTGTCGCGCCTATTTTTAGAACCAGTTACTGGATGGGGCGCTGTACAGCGGCGTGTAGCCACTGGGGGGGGGGGGGGCACGTGCCCTCCCCCTCCAACAACTTTCCAGTGCCCCCAGGTGCCCCTCATGGGTCTAGACTCACTTTTCTTACGGCCGATATAAAATATCGCGCCCTCAGGCGCCTTTAGAGCATTGAGGTAGTTAGAGCATGGAGGAAGAAAATTTTCTTCCTCCATGGTTAGAGTATTAAATCCCTTCACCAACGTGTCTGACAGAACTCCATAAGCTAAGAAATGTTTTTTAAAGAAGACTATTAAAAACTAGTCTATAAGGAGATCCAGAGAGCTCAGACTCACCAAGTGCCGCCACATGTGGCTAGTACTGTTTTGTTAAAGTCTGGAATCTGCCAAACACGGGCAAAAAGTATAGGTCGGCCATGTGGCCATTGCTATACTCGCCTCTGTGAATCACAATATTTTTTATAGTTAAAGTAATATGACTTAAAGTTATAATTGTTGTTATTATTTATTATTATTATTGTTATTTTATTTGCCATAAAAACAGTATACAAGACATTGAAGACAATATACCCCGATATGGGCGATGGACATCAAAAGCAAATACATTGTACATAGACCTACTATGATCTGTAGAGGCATATTACTATGAGATATAAGTCATTATTATTTATATTTTTTCTCATCAATATGCATTTCCATAGCAATCCCCTCAACTCTATTTTTTTTTCTCAAAATGGTTAAATAAAAACAAAAAAAGCGCGTTACAGTCATGAAACATGAAATCAGCCGTCGTTGGTTTCTTGAATTCACTTATTAGTAGTGGGGACCACTCGACTTGTTTGTACTGCAATAAAATAGCTCTATGACTGCAACACACATTGTGTGACGGTCATTTACGCTTTTTGACACAAACTTGTTAAATGGGCTAACCTAAATTTGGTGTTCATTTTAATATCGTTTCTAGAGCCATATATCTAGCTCCTGTTTGGCTGACAAATTAAATTTATCGTATGTCACTGTTGTTGATAATTTAGTCGCAAAATCGTGAAATGCTGAAAAGCAAACGGTTTTACCTCAACATTGTTTAATCTTATAAAGTGTGGTTTAATCACACTTGTCGTCATTGTCATCACCTTTGAATATAATGTGTGTTCTGAACTGGTCATAAAATGGTGGTGATTCTAAGAAACTTGGCGGTTTGTTATTGATCTGAGATAAGTTTCCGGAAAATCGTAGGTCCGTCATGTTCATTGACAGTGTATGAAGGAAGTGCTACGACTACCGAAATATTATTTGGGCGGTATGGAAACTTCGGGAGACGACAACCTTGAAGTCCGACGATATGAACTTAAAAACGGTGAGTACTACCTAGTGCAAATCAAAACAAAATTTTTGGAATGAGACACTTCCCTTCTGTATCAATGTTCCGGAGATCCAATGTTCCGCCCCAGCTCAGCAGCTTGACAATCATCCCAACTATAGTTGGGACTTGGTCCCCAACAACTACCCCCATTTTGAGTTGGGGTGCCCCAACTATAGTTGTGATCGCAGTAAACACAGAGCACCCCCCTCCTCCTCCATGAATAAACTAAAAACAATAAATAGTAAAGTATGAATTGAAGTTATAATAAAAAAGACCACTTTTCTCATAGTACATAGTAGAATATTTAAGATTAATCAGAATTTTGGTTTTCCGAGCGAGAGAAGGGAAATTAAATGCATATAGGCCTACTTTGAGACTGAAAGTGAAAACGTCACCCGGCATGTGGCCGCTGTCAGAACCCTAAAAAAAAAAGACTAATACGCCAAGTAAGTGGTCCAGTATGACTCTGAGTTTACTATCATTCAACCAAAGGGCATTTTCCAGGCCTTGTCTTGGGCACAGACCGGCTCGCGACCGGCTCTAGCTCCATCATCATTGTTTGTGATTATTTATTCAAGTTCAACTTCCGTGTAAATTGTTTGTCTTTACTACTTCTCTGGTTTGCCAATGTTATATATTCATTATCATGTATCTTAACTTTAACGATGTACACAAATGTAACTTTATGGCAACATTGAAATAAATGTAATAAATGAATGACAAGAGTTTGTACAGAGCCGAGACCCGGGTTTGAAATTGAAAGAATCTTGTTAATTAATAAAGACATTCCTTCACGCCGATCGCATCAGCTTAGTGCGTACCGTCTGCAGTAGTGTCACACAGCAATCCACGCATGATCGATCACGGTATCCTGTTGAGCTCTATGGGCGATCCCAACTATAGATAGTTGGGATGCCCCAACTTTAATACTCAAGTGGGGACCAGTCCCAACTATAGTTGGGAGGATTGTCAAGTTGGGATGGAACACCAACTTGACCAATGACAATACATGTAAAAAATCACCCTTCATTTCAGCAGGGGGGGGGGAGGTGGGTGGTCAAATGTCATCATGTTCTTAATCTTGCATAGCAAAAAACGTTGCTTGGCTGACCCACATCTGCAAAAATCAATCGACCACCTCACTCCTGCCAGTCTCACTCAAGAATAGATTACAAATTTGGCAGTGGATATTTTACTGGCGACTGTAAAAACATCTGATGGGGATGCTTTTTAGTATTTTGCTGTACCACTATAATTCCCTTTAAAAAAAATCCTCATGGGGGATGAGTCACAAATTAGAAAAGAAAAAGGTAATAATAATCATTTCAATTATAAAAGAAGAACGTTTTTTCTTTTTTTGGGGGGATGAAAAAAAAATGGTGTAAGCGGCCATTCGAAGGCAAAGCTTTTGGAACATGCTAAACTGCATAGTCCTCCAGCAGTGTCCAGGCTACCAGGATGTTAGGATGTTGACTTTAATTTTGGTAATCTAATGCGTTGGGCCTATATAATGTCGGCTACTGTCACATGTGTTATCCCATCGGCTGGCAGAACAGTATTTTGGATTAATTTACCCTTGGCGGTAAAATATCCACTGCTTATAAATTTACATTTTTAGGCTATAATTGTATAAATTGTAGGAGTAGGGGTACATGTATGCCTGTGGGTTGGTTTTTGTCCACATCAATTGTCCCTAGTCCAAACTTGCTCACTGGCTGCAATCAATGACACTGCCTGAATTGAAGAATTCTTGCTTTAAAAAGCCATGTTTTTCAGACCATGTCACCTCTAGGACTTGCTCTAATTACTTTATTGGCTATTCTTCCAGGCTAGCCAACTGTACAATACTGTGAACATTATGACCGTTCCTCCATGATTTGATGAGCTCACAAAAATTATATGTGAAGATAATTTTTTGTTGTTGGCAAGCACCTGTCATTGCTACATATTGTATCACAATACTCTGAAGTTGAAATTGAATTTATTAACATGAAATAGCTTAGATAAATAATATTTTCATACAGGTCAAGGTTAGGTACTAATTTTTGACTAGCCATCTTTGAAGTTAGTTTGACTAGTCAGCAGGAATCTTGTCTAGCTTTTTGCGGTGACTAACTAATTTACATAAACACTGATGAAGAGTGACCTTAAACACTTAAAAAGGCATTTCCTGGCTGGCGAGATACTTTTTTTGTTGAAATGGATTTGTTTAGTAATTCCCTCATCAAGTCAAATCATACTAACCACAAACTCACAAAGTGCTTTGTGTACATGTTCATGATCTACATGTATCTTATTGAAATGTGTACACAACGAGATGTGTACATGTGTACATCATCCATAATATTTTTTAATCACTCTGTGTCTGAGATGCATTGTGAAAATAAAAACAAACCAATAAATTGACATGGATGATTAGATTCTTTGCCCAAAATTCTTTATTGATGTTGGTTTTACTCTTTACACTGTTGTGTGATACGCACTCGACGGTGATTTCCTGTGCCTGTAGGAGAAAAAAAATCCACTTAACCCACAATCCACACATTCTGGAGCCTATGTCTATCACAATCATTAGACAGCTGTATTTCCAGTGTTGAGAGGCCAGACTGAATCCTGTAGTTAGAAAGGGGGTACTGCAAACAATTGAATTGTATCAGGGATATGATTTTCTTCTTGACCCTTATGCCGATGTGTGGTCTCGGCGCTTTCTGAGTTGTTTCTGATACTCGCTGCTAACTACAGGTTTCAAACTGACCTCTTGATTCAGGGCACGCTGTGGTTGAGTTGTTTTTAACAAAACCTGCTCAAGAATGTGGAGGTTATAGGTTCGAATCCCACTCGAGTCACCTTTGGGTCTTTTGGTTGATGCATTACAAGAGAGGGCTTGTCACTCATTGGTCACTGTTGTAAAAAATACATCTAGGCCTATTAAGATCTGTTGTTGTTAAGATAGCTGCTCAAGAATGTGGGTTCCAATCCCATTCGAGTTGCCTGAGGTTTTTATCCCTGCAGAGTTCAGAAAGTACTGGTTGATGAATTACAAGAGAAGGCTTATCACTCATTTGTCACTGTTGTAAGGATAAAACCGAAATGAAATCATAAGCCAATTAAAATTTTACACTGCCATCCTCATTAGGCCTTAGACAGAGGCCATGGCCTCCATTGCCCTCGTCTTGGCCTTTTTGGTGCCCTGTCAAAAAGTTCTCATAGGTTTTAGATTTAAGATGGAAGTGCCTTTGCAAAATAATGGCCTTGCCCTCTCAAATATTGAATTCCTGACTTGTAGTGTTGTTTCAAAAAGCTTTAAATACAATGCCTGGCTTGTTTGTCACTTATCTATCTTCGGCTCTTGGGGTGCTCCATTTCTATATGCTGGTACAACACTGACATGAATGTATTAACATCAAATGTCTTAAATATCTTACTGGTTGAAAGACAGTTCAGCAACTTAACAAGGATTGTGGTGTGGTGCCTTAAATTGTGGACACTTAAGTGCAATGGTGTTCTTTACATATATTGTGCAAGTAAAAAAGCTTGTGACTTTAGTCACTGATGGCTCACTTGAACTGCTCCTCTGAGGGCGGTTTAATGATCTTCTTGGGAAGCTCATCCCGGTCATCTGGAGTTCTTGGGAAGCTCATCCCAGTCATCTGGAGTTCTTGGGAAGCTCATCCCGGTCATCTGGAGTTCTTGGGAAGCTCATCCCGGTCATCTGGAGTTCTTGGGAAGCTCATCCCGGTCATCTGGAGTTCTTGGGAAGCTCATCCCGGTCATCTGGAGTTCTTGGGAAGCTCATCCCGGTCATCTGGAGTTCTTGGGAAGCTCATCCCGGTCATCTGGAGTTCTTGGGAAGCTCATCCCGGTCATCTGGTGTTCTTGGGAAGCTCATCCCGGTCATCTGGAGTTCTTGGGAAGCTCATCCCGGTCATCTGGAGTTCTTGGGAAGCTCATCCCGGTCATCTGGAGTTCTTGAGAGGAAAACTTTGTTTGTAAGCTCTGTCAGATCTGGAGACTCTGAGTTGCATGAATCTGTGTTGTTGCTGTTGGGGTACATTACAAAATTGAAGAAAATTCAAACCATGGGTGGCCATTCGTTTTCCCTTCCAACTCTTTTTCTCTTCCATGGAAGGGTAGCCAGAGCTAACAAAAATTTGAAAAATTCCATGTAGTTCACAAGTTTTACTGGACAGAATACTTGTTACAAAACCAGTATAAAAAACAAAAACCAAAACAAAAACCATCCACACAGTATCACAATTTTAAAACTAAATTTATTTGAACAAGCACTAAGAGAAAATTTATCACATTTGTGTTATGAGTGATATTTTCACAGAATTGAAAGATATTTATTGGAGTCTAATACATTGTAAGTCAACATGTAAACATAGTTTCAAAATTAAGATGAGGTGAGTAATTATTATTCAAAAACACAAGACCGCCGGACTTGTCCGGTCATACATGTCATAAGTTTACCGGCCCGACACTACAAACACTGACCTCTGGCCCTCAGTCCAGTGTAGGTTTCGAGCCCCGAGTATCCATAATAAGCAGTAGAGGGCCGAACAACACCCAGACACCCTATCTGGTTAATAACCAAAGCGACATTCTGATATTGTTTTTCCTTTAATAGTAGGAGTAAACATGAAGTTCCCTGCCTGGATTAGGCCTACATGACATAATTGGTTTTGTTTGTCATGTTCTCACTCTCAGTCAAGTTTGGGGGTGGGTTGTTGTATTCTCAATTCTTTTCATGGCTGATTCAATAATTCTCACCACTATTTATATTTTTATGTAAAACTTGACAACGACAAAAATGTTTTGCATTTCCTGAATAACGTTGTTTTCCTTGACCTGACCAGTGCATGAAAGAGAAGTCTGCGATTTAGTGTTGATGGTATAGTCTGCATGTTCATGTACTAGTAATTTGTGGTCCCCATATTACATGTAGCTCAATAGGATGGGATCAAACTCAGAAGTGCATCCTTACAAATGTAAAAAATAAATATATTGTGACTAAGTACACAAGCTACTTCACCATGGCTGTATTTTGAATCATGTTTCTACATACTGTAAGTGTATTACTGAACATGTTGGTTTCTGATAATCCCTGCTTAGCATACACATGCAGGCCCCTGCAGAGCGTGGATATTACACAACCCTGGATGGACGGTGACCTAGGTCAATATGCACTGTCTGAGGTCAAAGCTTGGGTGTGTGAGGTCACCATATTACACAGACAATGAGTGTTTGCTGTTTATTCGATTGCACTAAGACATACAAATTTACCACAGGCCATTTCTTGGGAAGCTGAGGTCAATGCACAGTGATAGTATTGTGAAATTGTTACATGATGAATGCAATATGATTCTGTGAATGTGATGCCAGCGGCCTTGTGTACATTGGTCATTTTATAGAAACCCATAGTATGGGCAGTAACCTGTAAAATGTAGGCCTTAATGTGTAGGTTATTTCATAGAGCAAGGGTTATTTTTACCATCCTTACATAAAGTGTATTTATAGTATCAGCCCCTCATACTTCACAGAGATATAATTACCTCCATGCACCTGGGCCCAATGTCATTGTATGTTGATCTGCTTTAAAGCAGACAATTTGTCCTAATATAACAATGAGCCGGAAACCAGTCAAAGAGTATGTAAGTGATATGGTATTTTGGCTGGTAACCTTATTCCGATAAGCATAATTCATTAGCTACTTTTTTGTGCTAAAGCAGATGGAATTGTGCCCTAGTCATTGGCTTGAAATGTTCCAAGTTCAAATTTACATACTGATAGAAAGGAAATGTCCTTTACCAATGAAAAGGTGCTTTGTTCTCGTGTGAAGGAATGACCAGAGGCCAACTTCGTGGCTCTGTTTACCACGGAATTCTGCGCTTATGGCCCGTAGATTCACACACTTTAGAGGACGCCATAAGCGCAGACTTCCGTGGTAAGCAGCACCATGAAATTGGGCCGCGATTCAGTACGCTTATTGGAGGTAAAAGATATTTCACATTTTTAATTTCATAATTCACCTACCCTGAAACAGTACTGTATGCACAGGTTGGCGATGATGATTTATCAACCTTGTTTAGTAATATTTGAGGGGAGTTGTCGGCTAATTTTGCATTGTCTGCGGTCAAATATAGGGTTGGAAACAATATAAATCAGATCTGTTTCTGGCATTGCTGCAGAATTATACATGTAATCACTGAGGTGAAATCTGGGCTGTGCCGTTTCACGAGCGAGGTGGAGCAGAGTGAAACTGAAGAGTAGGATTTCACCATGTTCACTGAGTGATTATATTCTGTGACAATGCATATTGAATGAAATGCATTCGATATTTGTTTTGTATTACTCACACATGTAGATCCTTGTCATTAGGAAATGTACAATAACTTAATAAATAAACATGAAAGTTCGTCCATTCCGCACTCTGAAAATTCTAAGCTAAGAATCACTTCTACATGTATACAGTACAACTTGGATGACTCCATAATACACCAGTCTTGTCTGCCATGCCACGACCCTGCCTCATTTTGACAAACGGGCGGGGAAAGATTATTTTTGCTGTGAACAAAATGACAAAGTGTCCAAAAATTATCCATATTGGACAGGGGCCTATCCAATATGAAATTTAGGAGCGTCGTGGCAGTAAAAATACTTTGCAAAATAATGGATGACATAAGATGCTTGTTCCACCGATCAAATGACCAGGATCTGCGTGTGCGGTATCCCCTTCAAAGTTACACAGATCACTGACATCAAATCTAGGGAAGGCTGTCTTTCATAAAATACACCTAATTGAATTACTTATAGTTTGGAAAGGATCATTTTCAATTAATTGTACTATTCAATTAAACTCTTGAGTAGCACTTGCATTGGTTGTTGATTGAAACATAGAGGGTTCAACCCTAGATGGACATTGACCTCAAGGTCATTATGCACTGTTTGGGGTCACATCATACACAGTGCAATACAGGCAGCAACATTAGGGCCTATATTTTTCTCTCATAATATTAATAATAATAATAATAATGGCTTCTTATATAGCGCTCATATCCGTCCCTCAGTGACGCTCAAGGCGCTTCAACATTACGTGTTTTCCTGCAAGGTTTTCGGGGGCTACGTTTGAAGTATGAGACCTACTCCTTTACATAGCATCATGTACATGTACATGTGTAATGGTTTACAAGGTGCTGTGGCGCAATATGCTGCCAATCATGATATATGTTGATAGATGATCACTGTGTGCTACTCCACCTCCATGGTGCTACATGCACACTGCCAACAGGCCTGGAATTGCAGGAAGGCCCACAAACGCCATGGCCTCTGTTAAGTCCTAATATGAGCACTATTTCATAAAGCTGCTGTTAAAAGTAGAAAATGTTCTCTGAGAGTTCTTTGCTGTAAAACAAAAACAAGCAGGGTGCTAGTCACAGGTGCTTCATGTGAGATGGTACTGTATTCCGGCTGGTAACCTTTTCCTGGTAATCATATTTATCTTTCGTTGGGTACTTTTGTTGCTTAAGCAGATGAATTTTGGCTCTGGTCTTGGCCGTGGTGCCCCTTCAGAAGTTTCTACATTTTTAGATTTTTCCAATGAAAGTGCCCTGTGTAAAATTAAGATGGCCTTAAAACTGTCAGGGCATTCTGTCCCAAATTTTTGCAAGATTTACTCGTCTGCTGAGGACTATAAGGTTGTTACTTTGTATGGATTTTGTAGAATTGCTTTAGCAAAATTTGTAGCTCCTGGTAAATGAAGTTTATTGATCAAGAGTGATCTTTAAAAAAAATTTTTTTAATTTATTCATTTTTTATTTAATGACCTTTTGATCATTACGGATGTAAAATTGCAATTAATGACCTTGTAGCATTGAGCCGACAACTATTGTAATGTTTTACAATATATCAGCCTGCAATTCTTGCAGATATTGTCCCTCAACTTGCGCGTATCAACCTGTAATTCACAACGTATTTGGCCTGAAATGCTATGTTGTGCACAGGGCGTACTCTGCCATGTAGTGTCATTGGGCTGGGTAGCACCTGTAATATGAATGAAATAATGCAGTGGTTTTTATTATATTGTAACGATTCCGACCCCACCTTTGCTTGCGCCTAGGGGAGAGGAGCCGGTATCGTCCGATGAAACTCCAAGGAGAAATGCTATGGGGGGAGAAAACCTTATCTACTCGACATACATGTAATCAGACATGTTGAAAACAGAGGGTTACTGTCAACCAAAGATCTGTATTAATTTATTGCCTCCAACTCCTTATTCGTACAACATTCACTCGTTATTTCACTAATGTTGAAACTAATGGTACATGTACGTGTATGAGTATAATTTATTACGGGCCTTAATTCAATTGTATTGGTAGTGTGGACTTCAACCCTATAGTTATAGGCATTACGTGTTGAATAGAATGGTCTTTGGTCTTTGGTCTTGTGGTGAGGACAGCTCGAAGAGAAGTCCCCGAAAAATGAGTTTGCAGCTGAATTTATAGCCGTCAGAAGTGCGTATGCGCAATACGCACTTCTGTAACATACACATGTACGCGGTGATCAAAGCGCACTAAATTATTGACCGATCACAAACACCTTCCTACAGTAGCTTGCTCCGCTTCAGCTTGCGCGTGCCCATACTCTGAGTCTGCGTCATGTGTGTGCCTCATAAAGAATACTCAAGAACACAACATGGCGCAGCCACAGAACCGGAATGGCACGTACATGTAGCTGGGTGTCACACGCCTGCAAAAATATTACTGCAACAATATTACTGCAACAATAGAAATGAAACATTGAAATAAATAGTTGTCTATCTTTATTACACATGGCGATTTTCGCCACAATATACTATCAATTAGTATATTATGTTGTGTAATATTATGTAACCATGTACAAGCCCTTCCATTGTATCAGGTTAAATACATCATAGCAGCAAGCATGGCAAGCAGTATATTTATTATAGGGAACTTGTATGCATCAAGGTATAGAAGTTTAAAAAACAGGTCATCAAAATTTGCCATATTTACAATATTCTAGAATGACACCAGATTAATCAAGGGCTGCAAACTGAAAACAGGGTGTCCAGAACTTGCCAGACGATGCCCAAACACCCCTCTAATGTACTGAAGCCCCAGCAAATATAAAGCCGTGTCCAAATTAATAATAATAGTTATAGTAATAATACTACTACTACTACTACTACTACTACTACTAATAATACTTGGACAAATGTAAGGGTAGATCTGTTACAGAAGGCAGCGCTTTTGGGAACAGCGAGGATTTAGAGAAAGACCCTTGAGATCTAGGCTACGGGACGTAGCCCGACTCAAGGAGCTACCGGCACAAAGTTACATGTAAATGTGATCTTTTTTTTGGCACGCTGTGATAAGATAAAATAATAATAAGTTTTTATATAGGGATTTATCTACAGGCATCTCAAAGTGGTTATTTTTATTATTTTATGACAGATTTTTTGAGATTTTGATTTATAAGACCCTTTATGAAGCACCTTTTAAGGGTTTACAAGGTGCTGCGGTGCACTCAGCAGCCTCTGGCTGAAACACAGGGGCAAACCCCTTCTCTTAGGGGTAAATGCAACTGGGTTCTTTTACATGTGCGTTACACAACTCCCATGGGACCTACTGACCTATATGGTTTTACGACCCATCCGAAGGACATTGCAATGATGGTGAAGTGTCTTGCTTAAGGACACAAGTGTCCAGACTGAGACTCGAACCCACAATCTGCTGATCAGGAACACCAGAGCCGGAGTCTGGTGCGCTTGACCGCTCGGCCACGACATGCCAAATGAGCGGCTGCGGCTACTTCTAATGTGTATTACACAGGGCTGCCATGCTTGAACAACACACGTTTACGTGATGACTGGCAATCCAGCCCCAGCCGCTAAATCATACATTTGGCCTTCGATGGAGAAGTCTTCAAAAGTGCTCATTACACAATGCATCAGGGAAACCTTTGACTTGTTAAATCAAATATTTAACCAGGAATTCAGATTGGATTGCATGGTTTGTTTTCACATTCTCACAGTGTACAACCATACATGGTACAGGGTTAACAAACATGGTCATTATAAATTAGTAGGAGACTGTTGTATGCTGTCGTTGCGCAGGTGTGATGTTCTTCGCAAAGGCAATGGAGGCAGCTACTGTGTACACAGTGTCGCCATGCCCCAGGTCAGTGCCTTGGTGCCCTTTGAAAAGGTTGAAATACAAACTGATTTCCCCCCATACAGACTGCCTTTTACTGAGGAACAACTGCCTGTCCTGCAGTGGCAGCAGCTGCTTGTGAAAGGATGTAGTATGCTACATGTACACTGCAGCTGCCTCTGGACACTCGTGTGTACTTGTGTATACATTACGTGTTTCAGCTTTGTGCATACAATTGGTGGGGCTACAATGTATCTAGACAACAGAATTATCAGGGAGGTCACAAAACAATTCAATTTACATGATGGGATGTACATGTACATGTACCGTTGCTTTATATATATCCACAGTAGTGGACCTTAAAGGTTTAATCGTGGTCTGATGATGTGTAGTTGCATCATTGGTTCATAATAGAGAGCATTAAATTAATTGAATTATTTTTGAAGAACAAAGCTGAGGTCACATTTTCAGAGAGCATCTGAATAAATGCGCGGATAGGAGGGATTTTAGGCACATTCAGGTCCTTCTTTTGATAAACTGTACATTGTACATCATTTATTCATTCATTAAAGGTTTATTCAAAATCACATTGCAGCGAGATGGCTGAACTGAGTGATTAAAAGGGAACATACCAAATACATCACATGAAACATTAAAATCAATCAATTATTATATTAAAAAGTTACATTGGACAAATTACATTCAACATTAAAAGGGGAGTTACTCAGATTCTGGTTATGTTGATCCCCTCTGGTTGATGGTTGATGGTTGATGGTTGATGGTTGATGGTTGATGGTTGATGGTTGATGGTTGATGGTTGATGGTTGATGGTTGATGGTTGATGGTTGATGGTTGATGGTTGATGGTTGATGGTTGATGGTTGATGGTTGATGGTTGATGGTTGATGGTTGATGGTTGATGGTTGATGGTTGATGGTTGATGGTTGATGGTTGATGGTTGATGGTTGATGGTTGATGGTTGATGGTTGATGGTTGATGGGTGATGGTTGATGGGTGATGGTTGATGGTTGATGGTACATGTAGAGCTCTGTACAATGTATGATTAAAATACTGTTTTTTTTTTTTTTAGGGAATGTTTTTCCACATTGCTAGAACAATGGAATGTTTACGAGGACAATGGCAGGCTGTTGAAATGCTACGTGTAGGTGGCAGCAGAATAACCTTAGGAAATTGCTCTGGAGTAAATTGCACTCTGTCCCAAATTTATTCAAGCAATGGAGATATTACCTGCGTTTTCATTTATGACATCACATACCTACCCCGATGTGGTTTATCCGATAATGCAACGTATCAAATCGGATCAGTACATACATACATGTACATCATGTACCAGGTGTACATAATGTGTTCAGCTGTATACTTTGACAGGCCTGGAATTAAACGGAGGCCACGGAGGTCATGGCCTCCGTTGCCCTGGACTTGGCCTTGGTGCCCCTTGAGAAGTTTCCCATAGACTTAGAGAGTTTTCAATGGAATTGCCCTTTGTAAAGTAAAAATGGCCTTTCCCTCTCAAAGATGAAATTCCAGGCCTGCTTTGACCTGTCATTTCTCTGTGGAAAAAAGTAACGTAATTCATTAATTCTTCTGAGGATGTCCTGCATTTAGTCAACAATGGTCAAAAGAGAAATTGTGCTTTAGTCAATGTAAATAAATTGTTGCTGTTTTTTTAACTTGTAGGTTGGTGGGTCAAAAATTTAAATTTAGTTTACAGTTAAACTAATACAATACAATACAATACAATAAAACTTTATTGTCCCTGTATGGGAAATTTCTTTGGCCTTTTACATAAAAACACACCTAAAACATTAAAACACACAACAGTAAATACTGGGTTAAAAAGATTAAACGATATACAATAGAGAAATTGCAGGCCTACAATTAAAGTTAAAAAGTAAACCCTATTTAAGGTAAAAGAGACAGCAAACCACAACAATAGCAAAAAGTATGAAAGGGAAGTGATGTTAGAACCCAAGTGGTACTGCAGCCCACCGTTCCAGTTGCCCATTGTACAACTTAATGGCCGCCGGAACAAAGGAACTGCCATACCTCCGGGTTCTGATGGCTCTTTGAAGAAATCTATTGCTTCTGAGGCTCTTCTGGAATTTCAAGTGAAGAGGGTGTGAGCTGTCTGAACTGATGAATTTGATTTTATTTGTAACGAGAGATTTATATAAGTCATCCGGTACAGCCTGCTGAATGCCAATTATTTTGTTAGCCTGTTTGACTACTCTACCCAATTTAACCTTATCCTGTGCCCTCATGTTTCCATACACACAAATTAAACAGAATGTCAAAATACTCTGTAAAATAGACTTGTAGAACAATTGTAAAATTACACGATCAACATTAAAAGAGTTAAGCTTACGCAGGAAAAATAAGCGTTGTTGGAGCTTGTTAAACTTGGATTTGGCACAAGAGTCAAATTTGAGTTGATTGTCGATTTCAATACCAAGATATTTGTAGACTTGGACCCTTTCAACAACTTCGCCCTTAATAACAAATGGGGGAATAACAGTCTTGCTTTTCCTGAAGTCAATCAACATCTCTTTTGTTTTCTTGACATTAATTTCTAAAAGGTTGTCATCACACCTTTTAGAAATTAATGTGGAAAAACCCCCAAAATTCATAGGGGAAAAATACCCAGCAGCCCCTTCCAGATCCTCTGCCATGTCTGTTGCGTCTGTGCTCAACATGTCCATTGTTATTGGTCAACCTTATTTGGATAGCCAACCTCCATGCCTGATGGGGAGATGGCAAAAATGTCCTCTTCTGTTTCAACTACAAAGTTCCATCCTGGAGAGGAAGCTAGGAAAAGCCATTGAAAACTCATGAGCTACAGTAGGAGAACATTCATTTGAGGCATTGCTTTGTTCTTTAGTGTAAAGGATATTGTTAAATAGTCTGTCAATAAATAAAAATCTAAATTTGGGTAGGGTTGGGTGCCAGGCCAAAACAAATTTGATAAAGATCGAAAGTTTTAAACATCGATTACTCTTGCTGAGCAGTTCAGACTTAAAATTGTGAAGCCGTGTTTTTCATAATAGCAGTTGTTTGTCCAAATAGCCAATTCCAACCGTAGGGCCTACTATGAAGAAAAACCTTACCAAGTTTGACCAAAAAAAGAAGAAGCTATAAATAACAAACAAATAAAACCTTGGGACAGGGAGATGAGAGTCGTTTTAGAAAGGATGAAGTCTCTCCTCATCAGATTCAAGATGTTGAATAAAAGGTCCTTGTGAGCTTGGGGAAAGATAGGATTTCATGCGACTAATGCCCATGATTATTGATGCACATTGTCGTCCATGAGAGGAAATCCGACGTGTTTCTAAGAAAAATTTCCTCAAAGGGAACTGTGTGAGTGTCCCGAGACAGTTGTTTGAAATTTCACATTTTTTATGAATAGTTTCGTAAAGTCAGGATTTTATTTGTTTGTATGGGGGGTTTCTGATTGAGATGAATATAAATTTCCTATACTTTGCAAGGTTACCTGTGGAATCTTTTCCATATTTAATTTTCTGTGCCCTGGCAAATGTTCCCCATTATCTCCTTTGTAAATGTCCTTATTTTATGAAATTCTTAGCTGAGCATCAACATTTGATTGGGCAGGGGGAAAAAAGGTTAAATGTAGTATTACTATCGTCAGGGTTTCTGCGGATCCTTAAAAAGTATTAACAAGTCTTAAATTGAAATCCAAATTTAAGGCCTCAAAAAGGCATTAAAAAGTATTAAATTCAGTTATTTGAGGTGTTAAAAAAATTGGATGAATCATGTTTTTACATGAGTTTCCTATCAGCTCAAAAAGAACCAAATAAAGCTGCGTGTAAAAAAGTAAAAAAAATGAGCTGTTTTTCCACTTATGTTCAGATGTTTGGTCTTCTGTAAAGATTTTGTTATTTTGACTTTTGAAAGTGTGCAGATACATGCACCACGATTATTATTTTTGTATCTTTTTGGTAAAGAAACCAAGGAACTCTCGTCTCTTGTATACTGTAACCCGTTGGACTGAAGATACCTTTAAAGAGAAGATAGTGAAGACATTATTGTTAAATCATGCAAAATCATTCAGAATGTTGCCTCTTTGTTCACGATTCCTCACCAGACATGCTTAGAGGCTCAGAGGGTCAAGTCTATAGTGAATTTCAACTGTGAGAGGGCAATGTCATTTTCATTAAAGCAAAGGGCACTTCCATAATGGAAAACCTTAAAGTCAATGGGGAACTTTTGAAGGGGCACCAAGGCCAAGACCAGGGCAATGAAGGCCATGGTCTCCGTGGGGCAATGGAGGCCATGGCCTGTGTGATCTCCGTTTAATTCTTGGCTTGAAAGAGCATGAGGATACAAGTTTAATGAAATTTGAGTTTTGGAGTTTTCTCATACGACACGTACGACCCCAAAAATTTGAGCAAACTTATAGGAAATCTGTCAGATTGACATGGGAGACGACATGTTGTTTTGACACAGAATGAGGCATTGGATGCCTTCACACTTGTGTTTGATTACTTGCCATCTGTTAGTGAGTTGTACGCAGCTTCAATTATTGCTTGGCTGACCATGTAAGAGATGGAAGATACGTGTCAACATTGTAGCATTTACAAAACTCATAATATCAAATGAACACATTTGATACGTACAGTACACATCACACTGCATGCAATTTTTCTAATGTCAAGTATATAAATACCTACTTGTACTTTGTATTTTTTAGAAGCTAATTTTCACATGTTGATTTTATGGTGGGAATGGCAGCTAGGATTCACAAAGTAAATGATAAATCCAGAAATGAGCACAAAATTTACAATAAAACTTAGCCTTTTCCCACTTACTCAAGTGCTACATGTAAGTGCTTCTATTTGTGCATAGAATGAAGAGTAGAGAACTAAACTCCTTGATGGTTTTTTATTAAATTTTGTTTCATAATTTTATACAAAATTTTGTTTCTTTCAGCCAACCTTACAAATCATGCTGAAAGAGTTGGGCGTAAAAGTTTTGAGCTGCTCAAGGTTTTGGGCACCGGAGGTGAGTGTTGCATTAATATCTAGTCCCAGTTACAATGTAAGCCAGTAGACCATGTGATTTTTTGCTGCAATTTTCATTTTCCATTCAATCCATACATTGTGACCAAACCGAGGCCATACGGGGAAAACAGTCTGGTGCCAGTCTGGGCCTAAGAGAGTGCTGTCATTTCAAATCAGTATACTAGGAATATGCCGATTTGGCTAGTGCGTGACATTTATTCTTGATGTCAATCCCCTACAATACCTTTACAGCCCGTGCTGGCTTATGTTTGTCAGTGGGGTCGTGGCCTTAGTTAGCGATGTTCGCTCCCGACTTGGGAATCATCCCAACTATAAACTTGAGCGTTACATTTGGGACGGCCCATCTGGCATCCATACAGTAGATCTTTCACCATGCCGGGGACCAGTGGCTGTTGACAACACTAGACTGCTTTCAGGTGGCAAGGTGCATGTACATGGGAAATGAACTAACGATTGGTTCTTCTCAAGTTTTGCCGTGATAATTACCATAGATCACGCACAAGCCCTGCTGAATGCCAGAGAAACTTGACAGGGTAGAAAGCTACTTTTTTTAAAGAGGCATGCTGATTGAGTCACTGTCACTATCACTAACATCAGGCAATCCCAGCCATAGTTGGGCCGTCCCAACTCTAACACTCAAGTATAGTTGAGATTATTCTAAAGTTGGGATGATACTTGCATGTAAATATCATGTAAATTTATGCAAATAATGTATGCACTGTGCAGGCTCTTGTAATGACACACGCATACTATGCTTTGTGGGATCATTTTTTTATATTCTGGAATGTTTTTGGGTTTTTTTTACTTGGATTTGTTTTTCTGCAACACATCATTGGGTTAAAAGTGAAAATTACAGCATAGAAAAGAAAATGCCCTGTCGTAACTTAATTTCAATATTAACCCTTCAGAGACTCACAGCGGGCTCTGAGCGGCTTGTACCGAGATGTGTATAGCAGCCTGTTTCAAGATTTGACCTACTTCCACTCAACCCAAAATGTCAAAGGTCATGTTCTGAATTGACTAGTTCCAGCATTTCCTGTGTTAAAACATATATTGTAGTTACATTTCCTAAAGAAAACAAAGTTTATGTTTGGTGTTATTTTTCCAGAACAATTTGGATGACAAAGTGGTGTCCCCCCAAAAAATCAATAATATTAGGTATGTCTGAGCATTATATGGTGATGGATACAGAAATGAAAGATATGTAACCGGTTCAAGCATCGACTGCTGTTTCGTTTGTAGTTTTTTGGGGGTTAGGAATCAACTGCGAATCATTGCAGAGGTTTGCAGTTATTTTAGATCTCGTTTATGCAACCGTTGTCCTGTCTTTATATCTTATTGAAGCATACGGTAAGGTGTTCTTGGTACGGAAGAACTGTGGTCATGATGTTGGCAAGATTTTTGCCATGAAGGTCTTGAAGAAGGCGACCATAGTACAAAAAGCCAAGACGGCAGAGCACACGATGACAGAGAGACAGGTCCTGGAAGCAGTTCGTAGATGCCCCTTTCTGGTCACTTTACACTACGCCTTCCAAACAGACGCTAAGCTCCACCTTATTCTAGGTGAGTTGACTTAATACACAAGGTGTAGTCTAGTTTGAATTGAATTTGACAATTTTGTAGATAATATCTAAGTAATAAGTTTTACTCTGTGTGGGAAAAAACATACAGTATTGCGTACAATACTATGCAAGAGGTTTATAAATGCAATGGTGAGAATATTTAAATATTCAACGAGGTGAAGCCGAATTGACTGGAACATTTCATCTTTCATTTAATAAAAACATTCTCTCCATTGCAAGAATGCAAAACATTAATTATTTGTTTAAGGGGCCATTCAAAAAAGTAAATGTAAAACATTTTTTTAAATGTAAACAAATCGTTAAGACCCACCCACCTACCCCAAATTTTGATTTTTAAAATATTGAATGGATTCATAATATAATCTAGATACACAGTATACACAAAGTAATGCCTCAAATGAACCAGATATTTTAGACCAAATGTCTCCAACATCAGTAGTTTTCAATGTTTTTTTCTGGCTTTAACAAACAACTTTGTAGTTTAATCAGGAATTAAATTGACGATCTTGGCCAGCTGGGTACTTTTTCTTCTTCTTTTTCGTTTGTTAATTTATAAACTTCTTTTCTTTTTGGCGAGCTGCGAAGCAGAGTGAGCCTATGTAATGACAATTTCCGTCCCGTCTGTCGGTCCGTCCGTCCGTCCGGCCGGCCGTCCGCGTTCAGTGGAAATGTTAAAGTTTTAAGTATCAGTCTTTGAGTTGAGTTGTTTTATGGTATGTACAAGCCAAAGTGAGATTGTTATATATAATTCCCAGTCATTTTTTTGTAATTTTCAACTATGTTTTCCAATAATGTTGAAGTTTTGGGAATAAAAAAAATTTTAAAGTTTTTTTTTTCAGGCTCAATTATTGACCTCTGGATTTTAAAGAACCAAACTCAAACTAAAATTTTTAAGTTTTGAACTAAGTTAAGTTGTAACTTTGACTCACAATTGACAACAGACAGGCTGAGCATAAAATCGGTTCCGGTTAAATGAGCTAAAACAATTAAAAACTTAAATGGTCATCACTCCTTATTGCAATGATGTACTGACTTGAAACTTGAATCAAATATTGCTTCTTACATGTAGATTCATATAAAGATAAAGCTCAAAGAGTTTATCACTGGTTCCAGTTGAATGAGCTAAAACAATGACAACCTTAAATGGCCATAACTCCTTATTGCAATGATGTACTTACTTGAAACTTGAATCAAATATTGCTTCTTACACGTAGATTCATATGAAAAGATAAAACTCAAGAGTTTATCACTGGTTCCAGTTGAATGAGCTCAAACAATAAAAAACTTAAATGGTCATAACTCCTTGTTGCAATGATGTACTGACTTGAAACTTGAATCAAATATTGCTTCTTACATGTAGATTCATATGAAAAGATAAAACTCTCAGAGTTTATCACTGGTTCCAGTTGAATGAACTAAAACAATGAAAACCTTAAATGGTCATAACTCCTTATTGCAATTAGTCATTGGTCTCCTATCTGGCGATCGGCAGCTCGCCATGGCAGCTTCGCTGTTCTAGTTTTTAAACTGAATTTTGATTTTCAGTTATTTCTAGTGACCCACCCACCCACAATTTCGAGAATTTTATTTTTAATCTTTTTTAACATTGACTACCCTGAATGGCCCCTTATTCAAGCAGATCTGTGTCAATTGATTGGAGGATAAAACTATTAAAAAGAAACAAACTGTACACGATTGTATTCTGGCATTCACCATTAGGGTGTTTTTGTACTGCTGTGTTTTACACATGGTGTGGTGTAGCCTGCAATTGTAAAAAATGGATGAAATGGAATATGCAAAAGGTATACCAAAACGCTTGATTTATGATGTAGGCCATGGTGTGAATAATGAATGCCGACCTACAATCCTCCAATCAAATGACAAGGATCTACTCGGGTGTTATGTCAATGTGTTCTCTTAGAATCAACTATTCTTGGTCTCAATAAATACCTTTGCTAAATCAATGTATTAATGTACGCGTACATGTAAAACATTACATTTTTGAGCCATACTCCTCCTGTCTTTCCTTTGTCTCAGATTATGTGAATGGAGGGGAGCTTTTTACACACCTGTACCAACGGGAGAGTTTCTCCGAGTCTGAAGTTCGTATCTACATTGGCGAGATTATCCTTGCTCTAGAGCACCTGCATAAGGTATGTTATGAAGTAGACCCCCTCTTTGCATGCACTGCCATTAGCACAGATCAGGCATTGGTTTTTCCCTTGTGCACGGCTGCTGAAATGTCACTTTTCTTTACGGTGTATTATTAAATAATCTTGTTTTCCCTAAATGTTTCTTTTTCTTGGCCCTTGAATGAAAGCAGTTAATGGTAAATTTTTAATGGGTGAATATGTCTCACCCTTTGTACATTATGTTGCCATTGTACGTTGCATTTTAGGGCTTTGAAATCAACATTTACAATCTTTAAAAGTACATTCAACACAAATGAATAGAGAGGGGGCAAGTTTTAATGGATTTGGCACAGAGTGTTTTCTACAGGCAAAGAAGCGAATGTCCTTAATGTTTTGAAAGAGTCATCAAGGCACAGTATTGTTCAGTTAAAAGGTTTTAATTGTAAAACATTACACGTGTACATTCACTTTTGTCTTGCCCTTTATCTTTCACCTCTGTTCTCTACAGCGTTGAGTATTTGTTCCTTTTAACCGGAAGATTTTAAGAGATTTCAGTCTGCTCGGTAAAAGGTCGCTCTAACCAATCAGTTCAATTGAACAATACAGTTCATGTTATTCGAGTTATGATATTTTCAAGGAAAAATTAATCTAAACAACACAGGGTTTCATGTTTTCCCCGTCAGACAGTGAGAGAAAAGGCTTGAATATCCCTGTCATGCGTCAGTGGTTTGAGTTCATTGTGCCCATGGAGGGAAAAAAATAAATGAAAAATACATGTTCCACCTTGAATGGTAGTGTACTGCCATGACTACACAGAAGAGATTCACCTTGACAACTCACAGTTGTTACTTCTAATCACGTCCTGGTCATGGACAGTTCAAATTGTTCAATTTCCTGGACTCGGCCTCTTATACTGTGAAACTGTTTGGTGGTGGTGGTGGGGGGGGGGGGGGGTTGTTTGGTCTGCTGGTATATTCTAGTTATTACTGAAAGTGTATTTTAATCTGCTCTGATGTGGTCCAGTGTGGCTTTGTACACTTGGCAGACGAGATAAACTCTTCTAGTACACTATGTGCTTATGATTGAGCTTTCTAGTCTTGTCGGAGCAAGCTCCATTTGATTGAAGCTGTGTGAATTTGTTATAATTGACATCAGATATAACTACTATAAAGTGTTACAATTAGATAGGTTTCTCTGTTTATCCTCTCTTTTTTTTGGGGGGGGGAATAGCTTGTGATTTTCTTGTTTCTTTCATTATGTATTTGTTTATTATTTTGGGGGGATTGATTCTGGTTGTGAAGCCAAGGATTCTCATGATTGACAGAAAATATTTCTGTATCACAATGGCAAAGCCCTCCAACCCTCCAACACACACACACTCAAGTGTGTAAACACCTCCAATCGGGGACCTCCTATTGTCCCTCTTTTGTTTGGACTCTAACTTTTTGGCAACAGCTCCCATTGGTTTTGTACACAATTTCTAACTGGGGACCTTTACCCAACCGGGGACCCTATTGTCCTCTTTTGTTATAGGTCCCCGGTTTGAATGTGAAAACAAACTCACAGTGACACACAGCCCTACGGATCCGGTTTGTTGAGTACTGCTATTGTTGTTCTATTATTCCCTTTTCTAAAGAATTCCCTTGTGGGGCCCAATTGTTCCTATTGAAATTACCTTGTGGGGTCCATTGTTCCATTGTTGTCAGGACCCCACAAATGTGTCCACACAAACAAACATTCATCCCAGTTTGATGTTTGTGGCATCATGAATACTGTACATTGATTGAATCAGACGAACTGTGACACAAACTACACACTTAAGCCACTTTCAGCATGTGAACAAACAACACATCAATCATGTAGCTTTCTTACTTTTTGGTCACATCTCCAGAAGTGATACGACCTAGTTTGATAAGATCAACTTAAAAGATCCTCCGCCCACGTCGCCGCCCAAGCAGGAAGTGATCGAAAGTAGTCCATCTCTGATAGAAAGGAAATTTACCCACAGATGGGAAGCGCTGTGATATTTTAAAAGACCAAAAGTGACTATAATTTGTTTTTGCCCTTACACAGATGTGCATTAAGCACTGATTTGAACCACCTCTAGCCGCCGGGCTAGCTCGGTGGTCTAGTGGTAAGACATTTGCTCTAGCAATGCAAAGGTCATGGGTTTGAATCCCACCCGGGTGATTTGCCTATGTATTTTTTTTCACAGAACTGGGGAAAGTACTGAGTATACAATGCTTAATGCACATCGGTGTAAGGGTAAAAACAAATTATATTCTTTATCCCGATGCAAAATAAACACCTATTCACACGGGACGGTTGGGAAGGCTGGGAAGCTTTGGGAACAACACAACAACCCGTTCAAATAAAAACCAATATGGGATAAAGTTGACTTTCTGTAAATTTCCGTGACGTTTAAAAGCCACAGAATACAACAAATATTCTGGATGAGGATAAATGGGAAATTATTTTGTCTATGTCATCAGACAGATTGTTAACCAAAAGTGACATTTTTTATGTTTTACTTATTTTACCTAATTGTCTTGCGTTGCAATAGTACGTTTTGTAAACCCTTTCTAGTGCACCATGGTGTGAGGAATTATTCATTTATTTGTTTGATTACACATCCAACAGTACAACTAGCCCCAATAACAGGATGATTAGGAAATGAGAAGAAATGTTCTGTTTTAGATATGGGAGGAAATCCCAAATTGGGAAGAACTCAGCCAATCCACGTGTAAAGCATGTGGCGTGGCGGTGTGTGTAGTCATGGCAGTGTGTCATAGCAGTGTGTCATGGCGGTGCGTCGTGGCCGAGCGGTCTAGTTTACCGGACCCAAGCTCTGGTGTTTTCAGCAGCAGAGTGTGGGTTTGATACCCGGTCATGACACTTGTGTCCTTGAGCAAGGCGCTCAACCATAATTGCTTCGTAAACAAGTTGGGAAGGTATAAGCATTCTTTTGGACTTTTTTTGTATATAATGACTGACCATGTTAATTGGGCCTCAACACACACACACAAAATTGTTTTCTGTTACCCGACCAACCATTCCAAATGCTGCCGGCTGTAAACATTTTCCTCAATAATTTGAAAAGTTTTGTTTTGACTGACTGCATGTTTCACTACAACACCACCAGAATTCAAGACTTAATTGAAATACTTTGTCAAATCTAACATCATCTACCAAATCTAAAATCTCTCCCTTCCCCCACCCTCCCCCCAAGCATGTCATTGGAAACAAACATATTTTGTTACAGGCCTCATTTACAGTCAAACAAAGAGCTGCCAATTTCCTGATTCTGCAGAAAGTTCCCTGAAAATAAACCAATCTTTCCACGTTCTAATGAGCAAATGTGAAAATGTCCCTGATTATGGAAACCATTTCCCCTATTTCGTATTTAATGTTGAATGTAACTCTAAATATTTCCCTGATTGTTGTACAAAATATATACCCTGATAGGGCTTCAAGCTTACACCGGACTGCAAACCTGAGGCCACTGATTTTAGCATCAGGCTAATAAACTGCTGTGTTTTTCTTAAAACATCTGATAAAATTGAAGAATACTTACATACTCATTATACAAATGAGATCAATCTTCTCTTAGTGCTTTGTCCAAATTAAAACAGTTCAAATGGTAAACCGTGTAGGTATTTTTTTTCTCATTTCAATTCTGGTATTATGCAACAAATTCTGGTCTAGTAAACATTTTGAGATGCAAGCTCTATCGGTCTTGTGGATTTTCCCCCTAGATTTGAGCTCAACCTGACAATCAGATTTACAAAGACAATTCCAGCCTACTACATGAGGTCATGGCGGCGGTAGAATCAGTTTTACCAATACCCATTAATTGTCCTTAAATTTTTATTTTTTTTTTTAAATCCCCACGGATAATCCTTTATGCACAGAAAAACAATTTTGCTTTAGTCTTACGCATGTGTGCAAAATGGCAATTACACTGAATCCTGCATGGGTTTAATGCTACACTGTCCACTGTGTGCAGACATGGAGTTGAACGACCCCTATCCCTGTTGAACACTCTGCACATTGGGCAGACGTCGATGTTCGGTATATCTCTGCAGTCACTTGAATAATTTAGCGCATGACCAGGGACATAATCAAGTATGCTGTAGATGGTTTAAGTGTTTAGAGTGTTAAGTATATGATTGCAAATAACTTGGACCTTGTGGCATTTTATAGCATTGCAGATCTGCCCCAAGTTTGTTCAAATAAGAAAATTAATTATTTTTGTTTTAATCCTAGACTAAATTTTTGGGCTTTAAAAAGAAAAAACTGTAATTTTTGAATATTCGTTTTGAGGTTTCATATGTGTACACTTCTACACTGGACAAATTTATGACAGATAAATCTTTTAAATGAATATTTTAGTATATTTTTGTTGTGGTGGTCTCATCAGGATTTTGGGTTTTGTTTGTTTGTTGCACATACACTTTTAACACAAGTGTGCAAAAAACAGTTCATACAGGCTTCTGTAAACAACTCATACTTGAAAACGTGCTCAGACAGGGCGGACATAGTGTGACCAAAAAGTCGAGTCAAAATGAAGGATGTTTTTTTGCTGTCAGCTACAGTCCATTTAGACCAATATTGGGCTTCCTTGGAGTATAGAAGAAACGGCTCAAATGTTATCTTTAAAAAAAAATTGTCTTTCGGGGAAAGAAACCCGACAAGCCAAGCGGAATTTTTTTTATCTATGTGTGTACCTCTGATTTCCGTCTTAATTTCTGCCCTGGAAAGTAATTTTTCCTCTGTGTTCTTGTTGTTTTGCTTTTTTTTTTCAGCTGGGAATTATTTACCGAGACATCAAACTAGAGAATATTCTGCTGGATCAAGATGGGCATATTGTTCTGACGGACTTTGGACTCAGCAAAGAGTTCTTGCCAAACACGGTGAGGTTTGATCCCTTCGTTTGAAACCTGTTATTTCTTTTCTTCAAATTGCTGCAGTGCATTTAACTTTCAAATCCTAAATAAATGTTGATATTTTATCATGTGGCTTGGTTGGCGCATGCGTAAAGCGTTCACCTCCCACCTCAGTGGCCCTGGTCCTATGGGGGACTTTTGGGAGGCTTGGTGGCAGCAGACTTGCCAGGTAATTGCATTGTTCTCGGTAATGTGCGCATGCTCAGAACTACGTAAACAATGGAAGTTTACCTGGTAAGTTTGCTGCCACCTAGCGTCCCAAGGTCTCTCATTCCCGGCTTGGACATACATGTATGAAGCAGGGTTCTCCCCAGGGCATTTCAAAACTGTGGGGCATTCTGGACCAAAATTGTTAGATGTTTGGCCGAAGCCATTGAAACAACATTTTGGAATGTTTTAAAAGCTCTACTGTGCAATCTGGAGCATTCTTTATTGTTTTATTGTTTTCTTTCGAACTTTGTTTTGCGTATCTGCCGAAATTTGCGCGTTTTAAAAGCTCTACTGTGCAATCTGGAGCATTCTCTATGGTTTTCTCTCGATTTTTGTTTTGCGTATCGGCAGAAATTTGCGCGTATTGGCACGCAATTCGTGCATATCGGCCCAATAGGCAAGCTTGTACATGAGGAGAACCCTGTATGAAGGTTCAGTTGTGCATTGATTCTGTCCTATGCCACAGTGGTTTTTCTCCTTCTTTCCTCCCTCTGGCTTTCCTCCCTCTGGAAAAGTCAAACACTTTTGATCTCTGGCTGTGCTCCGTGGTCATATATGGAGGAATGTTTTGTCAGTCAAAAGGTCAAATTCAATGCTATTTTGACTGAACATCATGGAAGTCGGAAATGAACCCCAAAATCCCTGTACAACAATGTACAGACCCATATATTTGAAATATAAGTATTAAATGGCCAGTTTCCTTTATTTGAGGAAGTTATTCTACAAATATTGGATGCATAATAAGTGTTGTTGCAGAATATATTTACAAGGTGAAATCTGGACTATTTCCATTTCACAAGGTGAAGTCGAGTGAAATGGAAAAACCAGATTTCACGGAGTGATTATATTCTGCAACAATGCACATGCATCCAAAATGCATTCAATATTTGTTTTTTTATATACATGTACATGTACACTGTACATGTGTGTTTTTAACTCACACATACATGTAAATATTTGTCCTTTGAAACTGTTTTCACAATACTCTGAAAATTATTTTTTCAAAAACTTTTAAACAAAGTTGAGGACTCCATGTTGACACCAACCCTGTCTGCCATCCTAAGCATCCCAAGTATCCTATAATTATCCATATAGGACTCCTTTATTAAATTTTAGAATGTTGCACCAGTATACATGGTAAAAAAAGGGATGTCACATGACGCATGTTCCACCAATCAAATGGTAAGGATATGTGTGTGCGGTGTATTGTATAACAGCATTGGCTTGAGACATTGAATCAAAGATTAGTTTGCAAATAATGAATGTTTGTGAGATCAATGGTGAGAATATTTGGTGAGTTGAAACTTTGAGTTTTCCATTCAATGAGGCAAAGCCAAGTTGAATGAAACACTAAAAAGTGTTTAAAACAGGATGGGGCGAAAATGCACTATTTAATAGGTTGTGCAAGTCTCGCATGTATCGAAATGAAAAGCAAGTGTATTGAAGACTGTATTTTTTTTTATGAAATCAAATTTTTTTATTTTTTTTATATATATTTTTTATTATTGAAAATAAAAATACTCATAGCAATCTTTTACAAAAACAAGTTAAATTTTTATATTTATAATTGAAATACTTTGTTCAAATTGACATTGAAAAAAAAATACAAATTTTGGAAAAGGATTCTTATTGGACCTCAATGATTCTAGACAAAAAGCCTGAATTTCGTAGGTTTTAATAATAACACGAACGTCAGTTGGGCAAAAAATCTCAAACAAGACTGCTTTTTGCAAGTATATTCAGTTTGCTATTGAGCTGTGTACTTTGCTGTGTTGACTAGCCTGTGTTGACTAGCCTGCTCTAGTCATCATATGTCTCCTGACAATGACTAGAGCAAGGGCTAGTTGTAACGTTTGGACCAATTTAACTTACTCCACAGCAGACTCCCTGGCAGTGAAGTTAAATAACAAAAAGTCCCCGCGATCCACTAAGCCAAAGTGTTGCATTCCCAGCCAATTTCCTACCTCCCCAGGTAGTGCATCGTAGTTAATAAGTCCCCCGAATTCCGAAATCTACTTTGCGGCAGTAGAATAAACAGCAAGACAAGTTCTCAAGACCAATCTACACAGCAAAGTAGATATTTGCATGTACACTTCGCAAACCAAATACACACTGATACCTCACCATACAATGCCTCATGTTAACAAGTATCCTGAAACTCAGGCCAGGGTCTCTGGTTTTCTTCGTTGATTTATAAAATTCATTTTACTTCCATAAATTTCATTGCAAATTTGTACTTTCCCAACAATATAATATAATTTGTGTGTCCAATATTGAAATAGCAAAGTAGACATTCACTGTACAACCCTAAATGAATGTCCAATGTCCAATAACAAACTAACTTTACTGTCATTTCATGTGGACGTTATTTCAGATGGAAATGTTTCTCTGGACGATTAGTACCTTGGTGTCTGCTTGATAAGCATGGGGGAGCTTGTAGAGCCTTCAGATTGACACTGCTCATGTCTTTTCTTGACAGTAACTAAGCCTCCACTTTTGTCTTTAAAAAATGACAAACAAAACTTCTTTTTTTTTCAGGGAAATCATAGTTCTCATAGTACTCGAATCCTGGACTTGCTTGAATGCAGAAGTATCCATGTAGTGTACATAGTGCGGTATTAATTTTATGTGAAGGGCAATGTACACACATACACGATGGTCCCACACGGTAATGAATCTATGAACACTCCAGCGCAGTTTCTGTTTCATTCTTAAGCGCGGAATAATGGCGTTTCAAAGAATTTACATGTATGGCATGCAAGTATCACATGAGGTGTGTAATGGAAACATGAAGATACTTGTAGTTTGTTGATTCGAATAAAGGCCGCTTGTTTTTTTGGTTTTTTTCCCCTGGATGGGACAAGAAGTGGGGAAAGTTACAAGAGCGGATCAGGAGTTGGGTTACCCCTATTTACACACAGAGGACAGAACACAGACGTTGAATGATCAGTCACCCTGAAATTGAACCGTGAAATTAAAGCTTGATAAGTCCCTGGATTACACAGCACAGCTAAAACAGTGCTGCGATGTGGAAAATGCGTCGGGAATCGGGATCGAGAATTAACATACACCTACAGGGATATTTTGATGCCTTGCATGGTGTACTCCACGGTGTATGGAGACTGGGACATGTATATCGGTTGTCAATTGGTGTTTATTCCTCCATCCAGCTACCCTTTCTGTCCAGTTTCATGCAGTGATAATGCTACAGTCACACACCATCGCTGTCAACACGATTGCTTTCTGTTTTCTTTTTTGTACATTTGCGAGTTAGATTGGAATAATGTCCAGTACAATAACTTGCTCAGCCAAAAGTGTCGGCTTAAATTTTGAAAACTTCAGACTAGAGACAGTTGCTATGTCACATGGTGCGGGGCAATCTTTTGGGTAGTTGTACGTAAGAGATGGCGAACACCTCTAAACACAATTCTGAGTGAATGTGTATTGTACAGTGATGCCGGGCTTTGCCCATCGGCAGGTTGCTTCATGTATATGATAGACCTTTACCATGGTGCCGCCCCCACTCAAATTAATGTACAGTGTATCCAAATTCCAAGCCGAGGCTGGAAAGGCAAATAGTCTGGTTTCTTTTTGTACAATAAATATTAGCATAATAGTGGCAGCATGATAAACCATGTGACAGAGCGACACTGTCTTTAGCCCAGGGAATCCAATTTGATTGCATACATGTAGGTCCTACTTATGACCAATCAAGTCACTGTACCAAACATAAATCAAAATCTAACTCACAAGGCTTATATATTATGTGCATGAATGGCACCAGAACATAATTGTAACGAAACTTTGACGTACAGAACCAAAGCTTTGACTGCCATTCTGTTTTCATTACGAGGCTGTTATTTTGCAGTTGTGTTTGTGGGGATTTTGCTGCTTGGAATTGATTAGTACATGTGTCGACACATGTGTAGTTAAATTTATTTTGGAATCTCTTGTGGTTTTTTTTTACAGGATTCAAGAACCTACTCATTTTGTGGGACCATTGAATACATGGCACCGGAGGTGGTCAGGGGAGGGTCAACTGGTCATGATAAAGCCGTCGATTGGTGGTCACTGGGGGTACTGACCTATGAGCTCTTGACCGGTGCATCACCGTTTACTGTGGATGGAGAGAAGAACACACAGTCTGAGATCTCCAAGTAAGACAAATATACCTTGTCTGGGGTTCAGATCCCTCATTGCTACTATCGAAACTAATTACATTTGTGAATGGATTTGTGAGCTTAGAAACTAAATGTAGTATGAGGTGATTAAATTGCTTTGATTTTAACTCTCATAGATGTTAAAGAGGGGCTCCTTAAGAAGGTCAAAGTCAGTGTTGTGATCCACTCCTCTTTCAATAGATAGAGTCATTATGAAAATGGGGGAAAGGACTTGGAAGTCTCTAACCTCACATTAAACGGTGTAAAATGCCATGGTCCGTACGTTTTTTGTACGTGGAATATTTAGTTTCTTTTAGTTGGTCTTTTGACTGGCACACGCAAATATTCCTCTTTATATTGTTGTACAAACCCATTTGTTTTTTATGTTGGATGACGTCACATTTCAAATTTGGCTATGAAAGAGTATCAGATAAAATGACTATTTTCATCCTTTTTAACGTGATGTAAGAGACTTTTTTCCCCCAACTTTCATGAGGACTCTACCTATGGGAAAAATGAGCGCATCACAGAACTGAATCCAGCCTTGAAGTCCCTCTTTAACTTGCTAATTTTCCTGTCTTTTGTAGACGAATCCTGAATGAACATCCTGGAATGCCTCCTAGTTTCTCCCCAACTATGAAGGACTTCATCACCCGGCTGCTGAACAAAGATGCCAAGAAAAGACTAGGATCAGAACCTGGCGGTGTTGACCAAATCAAAAAGCATCCTTTCTTCAAGGTTGGTAAATATTTTGGTTTTTTTTTTTGTCTAGCAGAAGATGAAGGCCACCTCTTTGTCATCTGCAATATTCACTTAAACTATCTGTTTTGTGTTATGGTCGGCTATTAAAATTTGGAGCAGAAAACTGAAACTTAAGTTCTGAATTTTTAAAAGGAATTTAAA
This sequence comes from Pisaster brevispinus, assembly GCA_023634235.1. Taxonomy (NCBI): domain Eukaryota; kingdom Metazoa; phylum Echinodermata; class Asteroidea; order Forcipulatida; family Asteriidae; genus Pisaster; species Pisaster brevispinus. Next base: position 15,326,633 of record JAMKCF010000009.1, read on the forward strand.
ACTCTGTTTGCGGGAAACTTCTCATTTTAGACATATAAAGCAGTTGTACATCCACTTTTTTGTATCCCTTTATGTTCGGCTTTTGTTAGATTGACTTGGATTTGTTGCTTTATTGTTTTAGCAATATCTATTGTTTGTTATACATGTAGTATTTATTGTTTCTACTGGTATTTGTTTTGTCTCTTTTTTTTATATTTTAGGTTTCCTGTTATTTATACTTTTATGTAAAGTGCCTGGAAGTATATAATGATAGTTTTGGAACAAAATAATATATATGTAGTTATCAATAATAATAATAAATTGTTGAATTTATATTGTGCTCTCTCCAGGACCAGCCTGTTTAAGGGCACATTACATTAAAATTGCAGTTAAAAATCACACAAGAAGAAAGTCTTTAATAACCATATAATTATACATTATTATTAATTATTTACACAAGACTTATTCTTATTACATTATCTACAAATGTTGAAGGTACTTATTCTCATCTCTTGTTTTGATCACTTTTTTTCTCTTAGTAGCACTTAACATTTTTCGGTTCACAGAACCAAAAAAATTCACAGAAAATTCACAGAACTAAATATGAATTTAAAATGTGCAGTGTTTGGGAGGCAAAAATTCAGCTAAAAGCTGGAATCATTTGAAAAGTGTCATCTGACCTACTGAAAGTCTGTCCAAAAGTCTATAGAAACTTTACAGGTTGCTAGTGCGTAGAGCGCTCGCCTCTCGCCATCGTGGCCCCGGTTCGATTACCAGCTTAGGCCATACATGAGTAGAGTTGTGCATTGGTTCTCTCCAATGCCACAAGGGTTTTTCCCTGGGCCCCCTGGGAAAAATCAAACGATTTTGATCTCCAGCTGTGCTCTGTCGTCATATAATATATATATATGGGTTGATGAGGCTGGCTGCCTAAGGCACCTTCGCATGCCTGTTGCTGGAACACGTTGTAGCTGCATACTTCACAGTTCAGCTTCTCAGCTGCACGTTCCGATGATTAGCGACCCAAATTGTAACTATTAAATAAATACAATTATTAATAAAAAATTAGATTTTAAAATAATGTTTTTAAACTGTTGTCTTTGTACTGTTATGGTGTTTATGCAATTTTAAATGTATAACAGTGATTATTTAGTGATTGTGGGTTTTTAATTCTCCATTGTGTGCTTTTACTCTATGGTATATAATTAATTAACTATTTGTTTACTGATTTTCTGGTGTACTGTATATTTTTTTGTGATTTCCTGTACAGCGCTTTGAGATTTAATGTAAGGTGCTGTATGAAGAATAAATTAATATTATTATTTTTATTATTATTAACTGTAGATGATTTATATACCCCCTCACGTGTTAACAAACTTGCCAGGACTTGAATTGGGATGACCTGACAGCGAAGAAGGTCCCACCACCATTCCGGCCTCACATTAACGGTGAACTAGACGTCAGTAACTTTGCAGATGAGTTTACAAACCTACCCCCTGCTGAGTCCCCTGCAGCTGTGCCCAAAACAGCCGACGCAAGGGTGTTCAGGGTGAGTTGATCTGGTATCTCTTTCTCAATGAGCTTTTGCATTTTTTTGTTCTTTCTATCTCGTTTCATTTCTCAAGCGTTGTTTGTTACTGCTAAGTTGTACCTGAAGAGTCTGATATTGTGACCTGGTATCACAAAATGAATCAAGAGTCGAAATAATTATGTTATTAGCAGTATGGATAATTTTTATTAAAGTGAAAGTGATAACACATTGGAATGAGTGATTTTGATTCAGCTTGGGAATATTGCCATGACTGTTGGATACCGTTGGAAAGCTCTTTTCATACTGAATTCAGAAATGCCATCATCTAACATTGTAAAAAAAAAAAAACTGCATGCTCATTTTGTGATAATAAGTCACATAGCTGCCTTATTACAAAAAATTCAAACAAATTTAACACTTAGATTAAACTTTAACACACTATTTTCCTCTTGTACAGATGAACCTCCCCCCAAAAAATCCTCTAAAGAATTTCTGAGGTTCCAAGCACACAATGAAGACACAATTAGGGGATACACCATGCCCTATATTGAGCACCAAATGAGAAATTTGTTTTATCTTTCGTTTTGTTTTAGCGTTGTTGTTTTTTTCCTTTGCAGGGTTACTCCTTCATAGCTCCATCAGTACTGTACAGTGATAATGCAATCACAAACGACTTATTGCATCCTGCTCCAGACAAGAATAAGCCATCCCATGACCAAATTGCACATTCTTCGAAAATCAAGGTAAAATTTCAATTGATTAGGGTTATGCTTAGGGTAAGGGTTAAGCTTAGGGTAAGGGTTAAGCTTAGGGTAGCTCCCAAGGTGTGGGAAGTTAACAAGCTACTTTTGTCAAATTCCAATACCAAGGGGAGTTAATATCGCCTGTTCACATAAAATAAATCATGTTATATTTGCTTTACTATACTTCATACTTCTCTAGTTCGGCATCATTGAGGTCGTGAAAACACGGATTGACATTTACGTGTGCTGTCATCTTTCCATGTGTTAGTAGCAATGACAATGTTCGCGCATGTGTACTATACCCGTGTGACAGTTCGACGATTGTTTCATAAAGTGCACGCTTAGTGGACTGTTGCACTTGCCACAGTTACCACGCTTGCGTATTTACACTGTGCGAAAATACTGGCGCGCGCACATGGTAAACAGCAAAAATAGCTACTGCCACGTGATGGTGAGTGGACCAGTGAGAATTGGGCTCTCGATCATGAATATGTATGAGGTAGAGTATTTATGTGTTTTATTCCCCTTTTGAAGGAATCTTTGTTCTACAAGACGTATGAAGTTGAGTTGAAGACGGAACCACTTGGCGATGGTAGCTTCTCAGTATGCAGGTGAGCAATCAATCATGGGGGACGTTTGGGGCTTAACGTTAGACTAGTCACTAGTCAGTGGGATAAACAATTGCATTGGATTTTTTTCAGTACTGAATGCTGAACTGTGTGTGCGTGCAAAACCAGGGGGATGGGTTTTAAGTTTTTGGATGGGTAGGGTTGTTGGATTAAGCATAGGATGACTAATGTCACAAAATTGTTAATGGTCTCAAGTTTCCATCCTTCAACACACACATGCATACATGTGTACTAGTGTAACAGAAGTAGTCAATAAGAAAGAAGTGAAAAAGAAGCAAAAATACAGTGAGAAGAAGCAGGGGTTGAGCAATGAAACAGGAGATCAGGGGGTTAGAGGTTGGGGCGGTTAGGTTGGTGTAGTGGTATCTTTCCCTGCCTTTCACCTTTAAGACCCTGGGTTCCATTTTCACAAAGAGCTAATATTGATCTTAACTGTGAGTCTACCTTAATTGCTAAGCAAAGTGTGATGTCACAATACAAATCACTATGGTGATGTTGACAAACTCATCTTAAGATGAATCTTAGCGCTTTGTGAGATCGAGCCATGGTTCAAATCCCGCCAGGGGCAGGCACTATGTGGTTTGGGTTTTCAGTCCCTACGGGTTTTTCCTGGAATTATTCTCTGGGTTCTTCCCACATCTAAAACTAAAACTTCCTTGTTTTTTTTCTCCATGTTGTTCTTAGCTAGAATAGTGATTAAGTTTGCTTTTATGAGAAACATTGGCCTCACAACCAGAAACAAATAAATAAGATGATATGAAAATGAAACAAAAATAGAGGGAAGGGGCATAAATAATATCCAAACAATCAACTGGTTTCTTTTTACTATTGTCATTTCTCTGCAGAAAATGTATACATAAAAAAACTGGTCAGGCTTATGCAGTGAAGATCATCAGCAGACGAAGAAATTGCACTCAAGAATTGAAGACGTTGCAACTCTGTCAGAATCATCCTAATATTGTACAGCTGCATGGGGAGTTCAGGGATGAGGTCAGTTACCTTTGACACCTGACCTTTCATCAACTTGAAATATACAAACATAAGTTTGACAAGTAGTTCCTTCTCTTTGAAAGGGAAAAGACAATAATCAGTTTTGAAATTGTGCTTCACACTAAAAGATGTTGCTTTTGTTTAAATTGATTAAAAATAAAACACCAGACGATGTTTTGATTTTAATGATTTCTTATGCTGTTCCATGTCAGTTTTTTATCAAAGCAATCTAACTTGCACAGACAAAACCTGAAGTAGGCACCTTTTAACAAACTGCCAGAAATTGGTGTTTAGCAGATTGAATCTAAAGTTGTTAATTTCCTCTCTGTTAGGTGTAGGGTAAAAGCTAATGTAGTATTATTGATCCACTATGCAAATTATTAGATTTATTGTACTGTTAGCAGTAGTCACTGGTAATTACAGGATTCAAACCGGCCACTAGTCAATGGACTCGCTCAGTAGTCTGGTGGTTAAGATATCTGCTGGGTCAGTGGTTCGAATCCCACCCAAGATTTTTTTTCCCCAAACTCAGGAATGCACAGAGTAAACAGTGCTGAACATTCATAGGTGTAGGTTAAAATCAAGAACATATATATATTTTTTTCCCACCCAAATTGTTAAATCTATTAAATTCCTTCGTGTTGTTGTGATCTTTTTAGCTTCATACTTACATTGTAATGGAGCTTTGTAAAGGAGGGGAGCTACTGAATCGAATCCGTACGAAAAAGCATTTTGACGAGTCGGAGGCTAGTGCTATCATGAGGAAATTGGTATCGGCTGTTGGTTTCATACACGATCGAGGAATAGTACACCGGGATCTAAAGCCAGAGGTAAGAGAAACATAGATGAGAAATTTCAGACTTTTATCCGAATTCAGACTTTTAAAGTCAGCCTGGTGAAGAAAATCAACTGTTATTTTTTCCCTCATATAAAGACATCCTGCTCTTTGATCTACTTCTCTGGTGCTGAGGACACTGTTCCTAAAAGCTCTGGGAAATCTAAACCCATCATTTCAACATACCTCCTAAAATGTGGATACCAGTTTTAGACTTTTTGTTGTCAGCAATGACTCTCACCTCTGTGAATACAAAAATGAAAATGTACAACGAAATTTAGCGATTTTCTACTTCTACCTGTCTACCACCATCTCTTTGAAGATGTTGGTGTCTACAGCTGTCTATGGTTGTCCTATTGCCAAGAAGTCCTTTATGATTTTTTAAGGACAAATGCATATGCATCTTAGACTACAAATTTGATCTGGCGCAGTGTAAGATTCAGTTTTACACGACGTCTATGATTTTTTACATGATGTCGGGACAGAAATTTTTCATTTGAGGTAACTCTTATCGTCAAACCCTAGAACCTTCTCTTCACTGACGACACTGAAGATGCTGAGCTGAAGATTGTTGACTTTGGGTTTGCCAGAATCACCAATGCAAACCAGCCTCTTAAGACGCCGTGCTTCACGCTGCATTTCGCCGCTCCTGAGGTGTTGGGACAAACCACTAATAACGACGCGGGGTATGATGCCTCGTGCGACATCTGGAGTTTGGGCGTTATATTGGTAAGTCATGATCTTTTGCTGGACAGAGGTGTCAAAAGACAGAGGCAGTGTTAGGCCTAATACTTTGATCTTGTTGCGCGTCATGGCCGAGCGGTTGAGAGCACCGGACTCGAGCTCTGGTGTTTCTTATCAGAAGAGTGTGGGTTCGAATCCCGGTGGTGACACTTGTGACCTTGAGCAAGATGATGTACCATGATTGCTTTGTCCTTTGGATGGGACATTAAGCTGTACGTCATGTGCACTAAGACTGGTAGTGCATGTAAAAGAACCCAGAACACTTATCGTGGAAGAGTAAGGGTTAACCCTGGGGTTTGTGTTTCTCATAGCAATCACCCTTGTGTCCTCGGGCTTGCAAGCTACAGTGATTCAATTCACTTATGAGACGTCTTTGGTTTCATGACCAGAAATATATAATAATATGTAACAATAATAATCTTGTAAGGGCTAGGCAGTTTTTACCGGAACATTTCATGGGGCACAAGAGAATGCCTCCATGAAGTTTAACCTGCAGTGGAATAGTGATACACCTAGAAGTAGTAACATCACTTGGGAATGGTCAAGGTTTTGGCTGTTTCAGTTGTCATATTAACAACAAGAAGTAGAGATGAATGGTATGTACGAGGATGGATAAATTCTCCATCCAAAATGATGAACTTAAAGACTATCATTGATGTATCTTTGTGAAATTAAACAACTTTTTTTTTTCACAATAAACTCTGACTATATTTTATCCCTCTTATTTGCTCTTTCCTACTTTCGCTGCTGGCCCTTGGCTGGATTTCATCAAACATTAAGATAGATTTTATGATGAGTTGTCACTATCACCATTGTTGTTGTTGTTGTTATTAGGTGGGGTTTTTTTTTGGGGGGGGGCCATAACATTTTGCATAGCAAATAATGGTATTATACAGGATTGGTAAAGATAAATAACATTATTTTTAAATTTTAGTCTGAAAGCTTACCGATAATGAAGTTACTGCAAGAACAATTTTTTTCTGTGAAATATTTCCCTCTGAAATTAAGCCATATTTGAGAAAACTATCTGAAAACCTAAAAAATGCTCAGCTGATTGCAGTTGTTACAATTAAAGTCAAGGGCAATGTGTTTACATACTAAAAAATATGCATGTTTTTTTTCCTATTTCATACAACGGATTTAGCCCAAAATTTTCAGAAGTTTGATATTTCATGTATTGATGGTTGATCACACTAAACATGAACACTGTCTGCGACTTCTTCGTCAGCTCTACCAATCCTGAATAATACCTTTAAGACAAGCTCCTTGGCAAAGTCTTCTTTAGATGAACCTTGGTACTTTGTGACGTTTGGCCCAGCTTTACAAGGCACTCAGAACTGCCATGTCCCACAATGCAACCTCCTTTTTTGATAAAGTTGATGTTTCACATCTCTTCTCTTGTGACATTTTTCAGTATACAATGCTGTCTGGTCACGTTCCGTTCCAAGCGTCGCGTCGTAGCGGCGACAACAGCGCATCGGAGATCATGCGTCGAATCAAAGACGGAAATATTTCCTTTGCTGGACCACACTGGGCCTCTGTGTCGGAGGCTGCTAAGGATCTCATCCAAGGCAAGTAGTTTTTTTCCTTTTTTTTTTTCTTCTACTATAATTCTACTCTGAAACATAAAGGTGTATTTCTCAATTATGGTGAAAGTAACGATTTGAATTAAAGTATTTTCTTCTTTTTTTATCTGCCAGGTCTTCTTACCGTTAATCCTAGCCATCGGCTGACCATAGATGACCTCTTAGTCAATGACTGGATTCAGGGCCAGGAAGCGACCAGCTCTACCCCGCTCATGACCCCAAACATCCTCCTCTCTACCAGTGCCTCAGTCCAGACCAAAGTCAAGGCAACAATGTCTGCCTTCCACAAAGCCCAGCGGGAGGGCTTCCTGTTGCTAGACGTCTCAAACGCCCCGCTTGCCAAGCGGCGAAAACTTAAAAAAGACTCCTCCACAGAAACGAGAAGCAGCTCCAGTGAAAGTACTCATTCTCAGGGGTCCTCGCAGGGATCCTCGCATGGGCGAACGTCACCGACGCATTGTCCCAATCCTATTCCAAAGTGTGGCCCTGTTAGAACGGAAGCTCCCTCAACCCAGACAACAGAGTCACACATGTTGCCTGCTTCGAATCCCCCAGCTGCAGGAGTGTCTCAACAGTCTGAGCATCCTCTTGCATTCCTGTCCGCCGCTTCAAAGTTGGCGACGTCCCAACAAAGACACGCCTCACCATCAACTTTTGTACCCCTCCACGCGACGAACCCTTTCCTCCAGTCGGCACAAAGAAATGCAAATCCACTCTGTAACCGTGTGATGGTAGTACCTGTAGTTACCACTAGTGTACCTAGCCAAGTACCACAAAGCCTTGAAGGGACAGCATCTGCGAGTGGATGCAGCCTCGAAGGTGAGGTCTCGACATCACAGGGTCCTCCTCTTCATTATCATCATCATCACCATCATCCTATTCAGTACTCGGCCGTCAATTTTCAACATCTACCAACTATACAGGAGAACCTTAGCCAATGGCAGTCCGTCATGGCACCCACTAATAGTGTCACCTCGGCAGTAGATCCTGGGAAACCTGAATCAAAGTAAAAACAAAAATGGTAAATTCTAATTGCAAGCTGGATTGAAAAGCAAAATAAGGGTGAACTATTTATCCAACTCAAACCGTGCTCACTGTTTGGAAAGGTGTTTTGAATATTTTATAGATGTCAAATTCCAGTTCTGGAATTTCATCTTTGAGAGGGCAAGGCCGTTTTTCATTTTGCAAAGGGCACTTCCATTGGAAAATCTTGCATTTGAAAAGTCTGTGGGAAACTTTTGAAGGGGTACCAAGGCAAAGACCAGGGGCAACAGAGTCCATGGCCTCCATGGTCTGCGGTTAGTTCAAGGCCTTAAATTCAACATAGCATTTTTGCAGTAGCATGGTGATAGATGATGACGGCTCGGCACTGGATTACACAATTCACGAAGGGATGGAACTAATCAAGAAACATCTCAGAAATGTTACTGGCCAGCTTCAGATAACATGTGCACATGTTGGTAGGCTGCCGAGTGCAGATGAACCTTGCTCAATGGACTTTATGCACCCGATATCATTTGAATTGCCGGAGGTCAAAAGAAGGTTGCTCATTGGCCCATACTGTGCGCCGTGCGTACATGGATGTGCGTTTTGCATTGTTTCGTCCTTCGTTTTACCTTTTGAAGATGGCGCGTTATGGCGTCAATGATCAAGGTCTATAGAAACTGTAGAAAACTGCTATGTAATCTACATTGCAGATTACTGCTTTTTACATTTGTGTGTTTAGTTCGGGTTCTTTTAAAAGCTGCATCAGTTTTGACACCCATGTAGTACTATTTGAAAGCTGGATTTGTTGGCTTCACACTGATGTGTACTCACTCAATTTATAGGATCTCTTTAGAGGCAGTCTGTGCCTTGTTATGCAGGGCTGATGATAGTTCATGGAGGCAATTGCCTCTATTGCCCCAATTGCCTCCGTTGCCCCTGGTCATTGCCTTGGTGCCCCTTGAAATGTTCCAATAGACCTTTCTTTTGCTTACAAACATTGGTCACCATTTTCCATAGACAGCCCTGAGTAGTACAAAATTGATATCTTGATTGGCAACAATTTTGCCTCAAAAAACATTTACACACCCTTTGCTGTTAGGAACAATCAAGTTTTTCCATTTGTTTTGGGTGGCAACCATTGATTGGTCAGTGATTTTGGCTTTTTTGATAGAATTTCTAATTAATGATAAACTAATTAATAATAAACTAATTTTTTTACTGTGAAGGCTGTCCATACTTTCGCCAGCCATGGTTGGCAAAACTTGAAAACGCCTTGGTGTCCTTGCCCTTTCATCGAGCCTGGATATGGAGCCGTTGTTGGATTCCCTTAGCTCCACACTGCCAAAGCCTGCAAATATTGCAGTGTTTTTGTGTGAATAGAACCTCTGGTTTTTTTTACCAATTTAACTTTAGTCAAAAGCACCATTCAAAACAAACTGAGGAGAGAATCGGGAGGTACTTTTACAAAGAATGAACTGTTAGATAGATGCATCAATTGTATTGTACTGCACGCTGGCATAGTGCCTTTATCCTATAAATAAGCATTTGAAGAATCAGTCAGTATTGGCTTCAAAAGTCTCTTGACTTGTATCATAAAGAAGTATTATTATTATTATTATTAAGTACGTGTAAATACAAAAACTATGTGCCTGTTTCAATTGGACGCTATCGTTATTAAGGGACCAATCAAATTTGTCTGAATTAGGCAGGTGCTTTATTGTTCTAGCTGTAGTGTATTAATGATTTCTAATGAACTTTTTGAAAAGCGAGTCAGGGTTTACACCTTGATGGATCACCATTTTACCGCTGTGTGCAACACCACATGATGAAAGGAGCAAGTTTGACTGATGATCATCTGGAGTTGTTGGTTTTATTGTTCTAGACACCTAACACAGAGCAAACCCTAAGGATGCAACTGCGTGACTGGTGCTCAAATCTTTTTAACCCTTGGCAAAAAAGAGACCATGTGAGTTAATCATGGTTCAGCGGTTTAAATGAATAGGTTTAGTTGTACTCAACCTCGTTCCCAGTGGTGTACGATCTCGCCTTGTCATTTTTCCCCAGAATGCTTAGCTCGATTATGACCCCTGGAAGTGTGACTTAAAAATATCCAAATAAATTTGATACTTTAATTAGGATTGTGGTTGATGCATTCTGTGTAAGAGACGTACGCAGAGGCATCAAGTCATAGAGCAACTGCTTCTTTTGATCTGTCGACATGTCTAACTGTGTGCATTTTAGGGCGACCAGGTAAAAACATGATTCATTTGAAGTAGATTGTGTCAAAACACTTGCATTTTGACACACGCATGCTAAGTGCCCTACAAGCGCTTGAAAATGTTTGATGCGTGCCACTGCGTGCAGAGCAATCACTTTTGGTTGGCCAAGCGGCGTTGTTTTTCAGCACTTCCCTTCCAGGGCTGAGTGATGAGAGGTATCGATACGTTGTGCTGCCTATGGTAGCGAGGCTGGGTTGTACTAGTTATGAGCTGTCAGATCAACCCTTTGCAGATTTGTAGATTGTAGCAGGGATATTGATACCCTGTATTTCTTCTGAATCTTGGTCGCTCATTTTTAAATATACCTTCATAAAGGAGAGTGATTCGATTAACGATCTATTCTCTTAAAGTTGGGTTTTGTATTTAGTCAATAATAAATGCAGTGGCATAGATTTGTGGTGGTTGGGGGAGAGGGTGGGCGGCATGTGACCCGGGCGCCACCTTGGGAGGGGGTGCCAAATCGACCACAGTCACCTTTTGGGCATTGGGTGGGTGAGGGTTGTGGATGTTATAGTTGTTCAAAGACAAAGTGAGTGAAGGTGACGTCCTCTTACCTCCACCATGAACCCTAGCGATGTCACCGGACGTAATGCTAGTATCGAAACTTGTGTGTTTACTTCTGGTGGCTAATAATTTAATAGTTATTGCACAAGAAGCCCATCAGGTTTTCTGTAAGTGGCCTATTAACCACAGAGATGGGCATTACCGGAAAGGTATAAATAAAATGAATACTTTTTTGTCATGGTCATCTCTTTAGAATTTGTCTGCATGCCTACGGTCGTGCGGTTTTTTTTTCTACGATGAAGGAAAACCTTGTTGCATTGGGCAAAAAGGTTAAAAACCAAAACAACTGTTACGATACCCAAAAGCATCTGCTCTCATTGTACCAGTCAAAAGTATAGATAGTTCTCAACAGACCTCATCATTACGGGCAACTTGGGTTCTTGCTTTGAGCTACGTCAAGCGTTCAAACTTTTCAACGCAGCCAAGGGGGCTCACCAACTGATCGTGCAAGGAATTTGATAAAACTCCTGCAGGACGCACACAGTTTTTATGCATAACGCATCATTGTGTGTTAAAAATTTGATTGATTTACCCATAAAGATGGCTAAGTTTACTCTGTACGACGCTTGGAACTACTTACTGTTTCCCCCCCTCCCAAAAAAACCCCAAACTTTTCCACCTCCAGATCTACTTAAAGGGAAAGTCCAGCAATGGTTTCATTCAAATCGTCTACTTTTCAACTTGCATCTTAAAACTAACCTTTGGCTATTATTTGAAGACAGTTGCTGAAGGCTTTCTAAAAATGTTAAAAACTGTTTAAAAACTGCTTACAAGTTTAATCTGGGCATTGATATATTTTCTGAAGCAAATACGAGTGATTTTAACCATGGAATATTGGAATCAAGCAATTACCAAAGTTGTACCACCCCTTTAAATATTTTTGTGAGATTAAAAAAAACCCAAAAAAAAAACCCCACACACACAAGTGACAAATTAATTTAGGCTGACTTTTCTTATCCAAATCCTAATTTTTATATTAATACAGAAATTTATATATTAAAAAGTTTTATATCAAAAATAAGTGTTATGGAAATTACTGAAACTCTTGAATTTTTACTTTTCTTTTTTAACTATTGTATAATATTTATATATATATATATTTGTTAAGTGATGTATTCTGTAATATTGTCTTATAGTGTAAAATGAAAACTGTTATATATATACTATATATATATATATCATGTCCTGTTTTAGCAATTTTGATCCTGAGGAACAATCTTACCAACAGGTGGGAGGATTTACGTGAGTATAACAAATAAGCTCATCTGCACAGTTTGCATCAAAAGGCCCCTTCACATGAACACCAGTAACAAAGGTCCTCGGTAATGGATGTCAGTTGTCTGTCACCTCATTCGATTGCGATTATCTAACAAGCTTTCACATGACTTCTTGAAACACAAATTTCTCAAAGTCCCATATTTTTTAATGGGGGTGCATTAAGGTCATGATTGTTCATTTACTGAACACTTGATCCTACTAGTGACATGTTCTGTGCATGAGAATAATGGTATCAGCATAGAAATTGTCCTTTGTAATGGCACAGTAATCGTTTCGCTCTACATACCGTGGTGAGTTTAAGATGGTTGCTATTTTTCAGAGGAGGTCTAGATCTCTGTTAAAAATAACAAGGGTCCTTGGTTATTATTTAACAAGGATAGCTTTCACATGACTGGAATTTGCTATTTTTTAACATTGATGTGAATTTAGTCCGGTTCTCTTGTAAAAATTGTCTCATGCGAAAGGGCTGTAAATTGTACCCGAGGATCCAGGCAGAACATTTTTCAACGAGTGAAAATAGTCTCACCATTGCATGAGTCCTGAATATTCATTCTTTGTTTTTGTGTAACACCCAAGTAGATCATTGTAATTTAGAGGGGGGAAATTTTTGTTTAAACAAAATGTACCAAATTGTGTTCTGGCATCCACTAAGAGGGTGTTTTGCACTGCTGTGTATAACACAAGGTGTGGTCAATAGTAAAAACAGGATGGGACAAAATTATGCACGGTGAATAAGTGCCAAAGTGCATGGCGTTTGGTGTAGGCCATGTAATGGTTTGAATATTGAAGGCCGCATGACCTACCATCCTCCAATCAAATGATAAGGATCTACCTGGGTGTTACATAATAAATACTATTGATAATATAGTATTGAAACTGATTGGAAAAGGCCAAATGTGTTGCTTGCATATTTTTATATAAAACTTTGAAACTATTCATAAGAGCAATTTACCAAAATGGCATATCTGTACATAGTGAGATATTAATTAACTTGAATAAGGTAAGACTGAATTTGATAATATGAGGTTGGGTGGGGGGGGGAATTGACAAATCAGATTGATGGAATGGTTGAAGTGAGACTGATTGAAATATTGATTGATCAATTGGAATGCTTGACGTTTGTTCGATTGATTAATTGATCGCAATTGGATTAACTATAGATTGAGGGCAATTGATTGGAATTGGAACTGGATTGGTTACTTGATTAATTGATTAATTCTAAATTTGATTGCAATAATATTGATCTCTATCCATCTGGGGGCGATTTATTGATAGATGTGTTTCACAATGTACATGTGTGGATGAAGAGTTGAATTGATTGGGCGAGAATCAATTTATTTTTTGATTGTCAACAGCAAAGCTGAATTTTAATGTAACTTTGATAGTTTTGGGGACTCTTAACATCATACTGGTACACGGTCTAATAATGGTGGACTTATACATATGTAGTAATGCATTGATTGAAACTGATTAATATTGAGATATACAACATGACATTGTGGTAGCAAACTAATTTGAATTAATATTTGATTAATAATAACGTAGATTGACACGTTGGTTGATACTGGCACTCGATTGAATTCATGTGTACTTATTGATTGAAGACTGGAAGACAGTAATACTGACAGTAATTTGCATACTGATTATATATTGAAAACAATTTCTACTTAGCGAGTTCCTCCTGTGTATGTATTAACATGTCTTTGACATGTAATGTTACATCTTTGAGTGGTCACAGCTTTGGTATGCAACAGACGGACATAACACATAATAATAGAGTTCTAACAATTTTTTTTTTTAAATATCAGTCTTTGTCATTTAGGTTTTGAAAATGAGGTTCTGGGTACAAAATATTCATGTCACTATGAATCCCAAACATAATTATCTTGATTATTTTGTGCAAAATAGTTATGCCTGGTTTAAATTGATCTTGTTTATTGGTCACCATGGTCACCTCAACGCCTTTAAAAAAAAGAAGCTTTGATTAGATATCAAGTAAATGGGGCACTTCATCGACAGTTTAAAACACAACAAATGCTACAAAATGACCAACTCCTTGGGAGGCAGACTAGATTTAAATAGAGTTTCTGTCTGTGTATTTCACTTTGACCGATTGCTTTTTGGTTGTAAACCGATGTGTGACAAGCACTGTGTACTCGGTGCTTTAACCACAAGTTGTGTGGGATGACAAAACCACGGACTACTTGGGTGGGATTCAAACCCACGACCCATGGTGTATTCTAGAGCAAAATTGCCCTGATGAGAAACAAAAAATAGTATATTAATTAAACTATGATTGTATTTGACAAATGGGGCCCTTTGGTGTTAGAAATGCACAGGAGGGACCGGTGTGAAAATCCTGTGCAGTATTTTACCGATGATTAGTGAAATAATTGACCTTTTAACTCATTGTTGTTGTTGTTGTTTTCTTTCTTCCAAACATCCTTCCTAGATCCATGTTATTCCAACCGCATGAAGTATTTTAACTGTTTAGTTCAACACTGTACACTGTTTTGTACACTGCTGTTACATGTGAAGTAAACAAAATCATGCTCTTTTAGCGGGTTGCAATATTCAAATACATGTGAGACTTCCGCTCGTTCTGTGCTGTAGATTTCAGGGTTTTGTTGTTTTTTCCCCCATTCATTTGGAGCTCTGGTGACTGCAAATTATTGAAAACAGCTCACCAACTTTTAAAGTCTGGTTGTCCTTTTTTCTGTTTTTACTTTTTCCTTCTGGTTTGTTGTGTGTGTTTGTTTATTTTTAATTTTTGTTTTTATTTAATGTTAATTTTAGTGCAGTGCCTGGCATGCCGTTATCCCCTGCTCAACCATTTTCTATTTGAATAATCAAAATCATGCTTTAATATGAATAATAGTGTTTGTACTCGTACGGGACAGTGAATTCTGCATTGTTAAATAAAGAAGGAAAAAACCATTGCTATTTAATAAAAATGTGTATGTAACAACTAAATCTTTGAAGTAAAAAATTTGCTCAAAGATTGGCAATGACCAAATGTACAAAGAACAATTTTACAAGGATTTACAAGAAAAAATACATATATGTTTGGGCGATACAGTGTACATGTAGTGTGTAAAAATTAACCAGTTTTTCAGGATTCGGTTGAAGGTTGTAAAAATTATCATCAAATTTTGGAATAGTTTGCAGTATTTTTGACCGCATGATTGCGTTTGTGAACCAGCTTAACATGATATGAAATATGTAATAAAAAGCCCTGTTTTCCATTGTTGTTATCATTTTATTGTTACAAAAAACAACATACAGGAAGTCAAAATAAGATCAAACTGTAGTTATGGTGCAAGGAAAGTTGCAATATCGGGCAGTTGTTTTAAGAAAACATACAGGCAGTCAAAACAAGCTAAAACTGTAATTGTGATGGAAGGAAAAATCGCAGTTAAAAGCGCCCTCGTGCAGTCAAAACTACGGTCGATTGTGATGCCCCTGTACCAACCCAGGCAGGCACACTTCAAAAACAGGGAAACGGCATTTAAGTGACGATAACCAAATCATCACCATTAATATCAATGGGATGTGATGTCTTGAACATCTCAGAGACCAAATAAGCTCTTATTTGAAAACTCTTATTCTTGTCTACTTGACGAGTAAATAAAATCGGTTTGGGGTTTTTCGAAGAAGGGCCTGGTTTTGGTATAGTATCGTAAATGGTTCTGTAGAACTACCCTTTTGAGTGTTCGAGCTAATCCGTTGTGAGATTCAAACTTAAAAACCGAGCCCTTCGGACTTGGTGTCCCTAGTTGCTATGTATGGAGGTTTTTGTCCAACTCTGGCAACACTCGGGGAGTATTTTGAAGAACTTTAAGAGTGATGTATTTATGGTCAATTTATACAAGCACCAGACTAGAGTAGTAAATGACGCAAGATAGATTTCTTTTACCACTGGCTAGAGTATATTTATTAAATTTACCATTAGTAATGACAATGCTATTGATTGTTTAAGATGTATATCTGTATACAAAATGGTTTTACTCTGGCAAGGTCAAATATTGAAGCATTGTAAAAAAAAAAGAATTTGCTGTTTTATGTCTTCTCTTTGATCACAAATCCAAATTATTTATAGCTAATATCACTTTTTAATTTCCACTATATTTGAAGATATTAAATTTTATATTGAAATATCATGTCGAAGCTCTCAAACTTTGGTCTTGCACCATACCTGATTCATTAATATTTCTTCTTGTTCTTTAACATGCCATTATTTCTTGTTGATACCTCCATTGTTTTTTGTGGTCTACCAGTCATATTTAACTCATTACCCTTTTACACCCAAAAGTTGCCTGCCCTGTCTGCAACCGTTTCAACAGTACTTATAATAATGATGATAATAATAAAGAATACTTAGTAAAGCGCCGGTACCCACTTAAAAGGCCCTCATGGCTCTTGAGGGAAACAAAATTAGGACTGGATTTTGTGAGTAAGCTTGTTTGAACAGGTGAGACTTGAAGTTTTTCTTGAATGTTGTGATGGATGAATTTGGCAGTCAGGGGAAGTTGGTTCCACACTCGGGCCGATGCTGCAGAAAATGACCTGATGCCCCAAAGAGTAGACGTCCTTGGCTGATGAAACATCATGAGCTCATTGGAACGCAGACCGGTGTATGCTGAGGTCAATGGATGGATGAGATTGATGAGGTATTCTGGAGCATTGTTGTGAAGGACTTTGTAAACGAACAGGCCAAGTTTGTACTGATTTCTGTGTGATATTGGCAAACAGTGGAGATCCTCTAATAAAGGAGTGATGCAGAATATTTACTAGTGAGGAGAGAGACTAGTCTGGCGGCGATGTTTTGTAGACGCTGCAGACAGTCAGTTGATTTTCCTTGGTGCCGTAAAGTAGTGAATTGCCCATGTCGATTTGGGAAGTGATGCAAGCGTGAACCAGTATTTCAGTTGTGTGTTTGTCGAGATACTTCCGTATGTGTCCAATGTTGTGGATGGACATGCAGACTGATCTAGAGATTGTCAGCACATGGGGTTCCATGGATAGTGATGGATCAAAGATAAGGCCTACATTATGGACTTGAGTGGATGGTATGATGGTCGAATTGCCAATCCTAATAGAAGGAATATGCCTCTAAATTTAAAAAGATAAAAGAATACAATGAAACTGTCTGAAATTTATGACAAACTTACCCCCCCCCCAGCAAAATAACCTTTCAACTCCAATCCCATCCAAGACAATGACCTTTCAACTCCCAAACATGTGACCCTCTCCCCAATCCAGGACAGTGACCTTTGAACTCCCAGATCTAAGCACCCCCTTCCCCATCCAGGACTGTGGCCTTTAAATTCCCTAACCTATGGAATTGAGTTTGGCATGCCTTGCCCCCTCTCCTTCCCAGGGCCTACAAGTCCTGCCGTTCAGCAATGTTCATCCAGATTCTTCCATAGCATCTCAGGTATGATTACTGGGTACACCTGCATGTAATCCATGACATTCTGAACATCTGGCACAAGTAGAACTGAATCTTGCAAAGGTAGAACTGAATTGATATCCAAAGTTGGCAAGGACTGTTTCTAAAAGATGCCCAGCAAAAGCAGGCATACAATATGTAAAGTTAAACAAAACTCTGTGGATGTTAGGAATGTGTGTGTTTGTACGGATTCCACTCCACCTCATGATCCCATTTCCTCAAAGTTAACCATGACGACCTCATGTCCAGTTTCTTTAACAAATTTCAAGAAATCTTCCGGGGACATTCCCGTGGTTGCTGTATTCTCCATTGGGTGGAAGAACACTCTCTCATGACCCCCCGTTATAAAATCGCTGTCCAGCAAGAATTTGACATCGTTGCTTTCATCATTAAAGAGGGCATAGGGTGTAACACAGCCCTGGGCCACGCCCAGCTTGTCCTTTAAGATGCTCTCATCTGCTAGGCGGAGACCCCCTGGGGCGCCTACTGTCTTGGCTAGGGCAGACAAGTTGACTGGACGGTCGTGGCGGCAGGTCAAAAGCCAGAGGCCTTTTTTCTTTTTGTCTTTCATGAAAAGATTTTTGCCGACAGCTCCCGATACATCTTTAAGATGAGGCATCATCGCTTCCACTGTAAAGACCTATAGGAAAGATTCCATACAAAGAATCAAAGTTTTGAAATTAAGACCAATGAAAAAACCCCAATCAAAACTAAACATTGCAATGAGAACCAACTAAGGGAGGCCATTGGATTTCGCATGCATAATGTACTGTTAGGACTAGAAAACAAGTCTAAGGTTTATCTGGAAAGACAGTGCGCACGAGGAGGTGCAGATAGCTTGAACTTGTACATGTTTTGTATACACACAAGTTATGCTTGAATATCCAAGTCACTAACTTCACACCACCTAAGTGTAAAAGTATAGTGCATATCCTCAGTCATGACTCTTGGATCCAGGATTTTTGAAGGACTAAAACTTACAAGCCCAACTTAAAACTATTGGAAATGCTGGACTTTGACATCCCCCACCGCAAAGTCCAACACAAGTGAAGTATGTAAAAATCTTAGATCAAAGTAAGTAGCGAGACTGTTAGGCCTTTTGTTGTTAAATCTGAGCATTCCCAAAACACAGTCTGAGATCTGAGCTGAGGCTATACCATGGATTTTCTACCTCCATGATACTATGGAGGCATACTCCTAACTCGTTCCTGAACCTGT
Source organism: Pisaster brevispinus (assembly GCA_023634235.1). Taxonomy (NCBI): domain Eukaryota; kingdom Metazoa; phylum Echinodermata; class Asteroidea; order Forcipulatida; family Asteriidae; genus Pisaster; species Pisaster brevispinus. The sequence goes on from JAMKCF010000009.1 coordinate 15,345,448, forward strand.
CATGCCTATTACAAAATAGTGTTCCCCTCAAAAAGAAAGAAGGGAAGAAAAAAAATGTGCCCCCTCCACTAATCTGGACTTTTACAATTAAAAATTACCAGAATAAAAATTTACCTTTTTATCGATATAAGCTTCAATTATATGTAGTAGCCTAATGTCAATGATTTAACTATTATCTTTTTAAATCTACACACAGACAATGAGTTTGTTTTTACCTCCACATCAGATTATCTTACTGATCATGGAGGGAGGAACCACGGACCTCCATATTATTGTTCCATCCCTACTTGACAATCGCCCTAATTATAGTTGGAACCAGTCCCAACTTGAGCGTTACAGTTGGGGCGACCCAACTATAGTTGGGATCAACTCATATTGACTGAGTGATAGCGATCTTAATTACCGTTGGGATGGGATGTGTGCATTAACATCATGGTCGGCATTATTGATGACCTGACCTGTGTGGTGTCAAGTTTTTCTCAGTTTCAAACTTTGGCTTCGCTCTGCTCCATCTCTGTTCCTAGATCCTATCCGTTTGATGTTGCATAAAAATATGAGTGAAATGTACCAAGAATTACCCTCAACAACAGCAACAGGTACGATATAGAGAGCTCATGCTGTAGTTAGGCCCCCCCCCGACTGTAACTAAAATTGGGACCGGTCCCAACTATACATGCTATAGTTGGGCCGATTCCGTTGGGACGGAACTTTATGGTATAACAAAAGAGCACTGAAAAGAGGCGTGTTCAACATGTTCACAAAATACAAATGGAAACTAAAAAGGACATTACAATAATCGTTGCGATAATCGTGACCCTCTATTGGCATTAGGATCATCGCAACTATATCTGTATATAGGACTAGGAGTCTTGAGTAGACATGGTAGCTAGACTAGTAGGACACTAGAATAGAGAGTTCAGCCGAAAACATAAACACAGTGATCCTATCTGGAAGCGTGCGGAAACTGGTTGCAAACTTCCCATCATTTTCAATAGTTCCCTTTGCTCAAATTTCACAGTGAGTTGTTTTTTGAAGAGATAAAAGGTGTCTTCTTCAATGTAAACCCTTAGAAGAAATAAAGCTTCATATTGCAAAATAAACTGTTGAATATGGCGCATATATCAGAGCTCAAAATGATGAACTACATGTGTACTGATGGAGCCCGCCCTCTTCACTAAGCCGGTGGAAGCTGAAGTTGTCACATTCTCTATACCAGATTTGACATAGGTGGAATATGCTGTACCATCGTTAGACATTATCAAATCGACCTTCATCGGAAAATAGGTAATTTTCTTCTCATGTTTGTGAATTAAAAGATGAAAGGAGTTCGAGACACCTTCTGACACCATCATAAATGGAAAACTTGGACAATTTTAGTCCAGACGGTTCCACAAACGGGTCATCCTTTCATCTTTCATTGTATTTTAAGCTATGAAGCTGATTTAAAAACCAATGAACTTTTAAAAAAAGGTGAAAATACCAGAACCCGCTACACTAGACTAGAGGAGAGTGCCTAGAATTAGAAAAATGGTGCACATCCCTATTAAATTTCACTTCAGTCATGTCAGTTTCGATGCTGAATCTTTGATGGGCCTAACCATGTCCCACCATATGGAAGAAGGAATGTTGCACAATGGTTACACCAGCTCCATGGTTACACTAATACTACTCAATTAAACTTAATAGCATAGTAGTCATTCGTGCAGGAATATTCCTTACTCATTTTTACTGTACTGTAAGTGTAACTGTGTGGCAAGTACTCCATCCATGTCATTATGCAGTTTTTGTGACTGAACTGGAAAAATAAAGCATAAATTTAAGAAACATTTTTTAAAAGAAAAACGATCGTTACCTCTGGGTGTTCAATTGTTAGTGTTTCTATATCGAGCCTTTTTAGTTCGTTTTCTAACTCTTTACGGCCACCCTTCGGGCCACTGTTTTCAGACGCCATGACCAAAATGTTTCGAGTTAAAATCACAATCACATTCTTTTAAATGGCGCCCTCCATTGACCATGCACATAATATTTGTTTCGCTCGCGCCAATCGATCCACTTGAGAGCATGACGTCAATGACCTTACCTTTTGCTCACGGGGACAACCAATAAGCCAACATAAACATGACTGTTACAACCATGAATATAACGGAGAAGAAAAAATATATATACAGGGTAGAAGAATCACAGAGACGTGTCCACAATACAAACCCACCCCCTTATTGAGCAAGGATGATTTGTAAAAATAGCAATATTTATAAAGTTGCCTCCCCCCATTTTGTCCTGCATCGGCGAAATGTGTTGACAATTCGTCTGACAGCACCTCTCTTTTGAATCAACTTTCTTCGGCCCATGTGCGGGCCGTATATCCGAACTTTGGCGGCTACAGCTACGGCTACGACTGCTGCTATAGTGTCGGTACTTTATGCTTGATGATGCAGAAATCTAGCCGTAGCCGTAGCTGTAATCGACAGTCGGACAAGGTCCCTTGTATGTGTCCTTTCTCTATGCTTTGACCAATATTTGGGGGGGGGGCAAACTCACCGGGGACACAATTCCTTATGATCCACTGTGCAAAAACTGCTGTTTCCGTAAGAGAAAACTTGTTTCGATCCCCTGGAAACCAAGCCATTTTTTGCTCGTATCCTGTCGTTTTCCGACACCTCGTTTAAAGCCCGTCCTCGTCATTGTATTCAGGGATTTGATAGGCTGTTATAACCTGAGCTGTGAGCGCACAGCGCGAAAACTTGCGAGCGCGGAGCTTACTTATAATATACATTTATCTTTGGTTTGAAAGGCCCTACCCTGCAGCTAGTTATGGGGAGGTCTATTTGGTTTAATTTTTCATGTCGTTATGAATTTAATCTAAAATAAATAAATAATAGTAATATTGTTTATATATTTTTCGGGGGGGGGGCAGATTTCCAGAAAAACAAAGAAATCACATCCCTGTGTATTTGTTATAAGTGGTTCCTGAAAATTTCCCCACCAAGTTCCCCATTAGAAAGTGACGGTACGCTCCCCCATTTTCCTCCACGCCCCTTTATAGACTCTGCAAATTATAGGACAACCAACATCTAGTAACACTTAGTACGGGGGAAATAGAGTGGTTCAAAAATGATGTTATGTATTGTATAATAATTGTTTGGTAATTAGCGTATACGACTGACTGTGCGTAAACAAAATACCACTCAAAGTTACCACAGTCTTGGTTTAAGACCTTTGTGTTTATAATTCCACGATCTACTGCATCAGGCACGCTGCACGCTACCGCCCACAAACTATCAACAATAGCCATTTGTGTATTCGGTAAATAGCACAGTCTGGGAACCTAGTCTTAGCCCATCTTTCTGCTGGTATGCATGCATTTTATGACCTTCGGTATGTTTTTATCCGTGAGCCTTGAAGTGTGACGTCTGACGTTCAGGCTAAATTTCAAAGTCACGCACTGCTTAGCGAAAGGATTCATTATTTTTGTATTGTGATACTGCAATAACACCGATAGCCATCATAATAGACTTAAGGACAAGTCGCAGTTTGTCGTGGTCGATGTCTCGCGATATTTAGTGCTGACCCTCAACTCATAGCCTCGAAGTCGTAATAAGAGCAGCAGTGCAACTGGAACAGCAGTCTCGCGAGATAGTTGTGAGACAGCCGTTACGCTATCACACACCGCGAAAAACATTTGGAGACAGTGTTCAGAAACCTACGATAGCCACACGTACAGTATTGATCCTTAAAAATATTCATTTTATTGCCGTGTAAGTATTTCAGGAAATGATTCTGCTGTCTGTCGATGTGATCATGTGACTCGCAGGACAACGAGATAGACCCGGCGGTTGCAGTGGCTGCATAAAACCCTGATAAGAGGTACGTTGTCAGCGATGCTGACATAATCAATCTGAATATTTCCAGACTGGTCAGATATGCCAGAATAAGCTAGAATCATGAAGAACATCCTTCCTGCATGTTGGTGTATCATGCTACACGTCCTATGGAGAAAGTGTCAATCAACAGGGGGACATTAATTTAAAACTAGAACCAGCACCCTTTGTGTGCAAAATCGGTGTGTCCGTTGTCAGTGGTGGATGAAACCCTTGCTCTAAAACAAACTTAATTAACTAAGCAGACAAGTTCATTTTATCCAGGCAATACCTGGACAAGTTAAAAACCCACTTAGATAAAAATACATCGTGGGGGAAAAATGCAAAACAAACCCTCTTAGTAACCTATGGAAAAACACGTCGGCATGTGCTGATAACGTACTGTAGGTACGTTGCAACCAAACTCAGGTCCCTCACTGCATGGTTTGTGAGTGTTGTCCTTATTGTGGGCCCGACCTTCGGAAGGTCAGTTTTGCGTAGGTCGGGACCACGGGCAAATGGTTATGTCTACAACAACAACAACAACACCAACAACAACAACGACGAGACGACGACGACGACAACGACGACGACGACGACAACGACAACAACAACAACAACAACAACAACAACAACAACGACAACAACAACAACAACAACAACCACAACAACAACAACAACAACAACAACAACAACAACAACAACAACAACAACAACAACAACAGCAACAACGACAACAACGACAACAACAACAACAACAACAACAACAGCAGCAGCAGCAGTAGCAACAGCAGCAGCAGAAACAGCAGCAGCGACAACAACAACATCAACAACAACAGCAAAAGCGATCCAACGAATTGAAGAAGATACAAGTCAAAACTGAAAACGCATAGAATTAGAATGAAGGATGGTATAAAAAAATACTCTACTGAATACCAGAAGGTTTTTGGTAGAAGTGTGGTTAGTGTTTTATTTGTTTGTCTGTCTAACGATTTATGTTTTTTTGTGCTATTGTTTCAGGCTTTTTCTTACACCTATCAGGCCAGTACTACAGACATGAGCAAAATAAAGGAGGTGGTAGAATATGTGGAAGTTACCAGCGTCCCCCCTACGACGTCATTAACTAACCGCCAGCGGGCTCAGGCAAGATGGATAACCGTGGAACCAGTCATTTCATTTGCCATGTTTGGTGTCACAGTTCTGAGCCTGATACGACCTCTTTACGTCAAAGAGCGGATTCGCGAGTTATACAACATCACCGACATTGCCAATGTCACCGAATGTGGCGCCTCGAATACCACAGCTGACCCCATCGACGCCCAAATCCAATCCGAGGTCTCTTTGTGGCTGTTATACCTAAGCGGTGCATCGGGGCTCCCTTCCATCATAGCCACGCCTATTTACGGAACTATCAGCGATAAAATTGGCAGGAAATTCTGCATGGCTGTTCCCATTGTCGGTTTCATTCTCCAGGAGGTTGTGTATTGTCTCACAATTTATCTCAGCCTGCCTTTACCGGTTCTCCTCGCAGGAGAATTACTACAAGGTGTCACGGGGGGATTCGCACTGATGTTCTCGGGGTGCATGTCCTACTTAACTGACGCCACCACCGTCCATCAAAGGACCTTCCGAATTGTGATAGCCGAGATGCTGACATTTTTTTTTGGCGGGGTAGGGCTACTAGGTGAGGGGTATCTCATCCGTTACTATGGTTACCTTCTGCCACTGTACATCACATTTGGGATCAACATCTTCACGCTTCTATACATTGTAACTCCTCAAGTTTTAATTGAGACGATTGAGCGGGGAAGTCAAACGGGTCAGACGGGCTTCTGGGAAATAGGTCGGAGCCTTAAGAAGCTAATAGCATTCAACGAGAATGGACGTAGGTGGCAGCTGTTGCTCCTTAATTTCTTGATCTTTACGGTTTTGGCGGCAGCCACGGGAACTACGGCACTTCTTGTACTGTACGGCACTGCACAGCCCTTTTGTTGGTCTCCTGATACTGCGGGGTTTGCTTATGCTCTTTTCTTGTTTAGTGTGTCCGTTGGTAAGTAGCTTGCTCAGCAACGAAATTAGGGTAATATAATATGGAGGAGACACAAGGGGTGCATAATTTTTGTCAATTAGCAAATGGCCAATTAGAAATGTATTTTTGCGTATAATCCCTTTTTTTAACCCCTCTTGTTTTGGCCGTTATTTTTTTACAAATACTTTGATGTGGATGTAATAACAAAATACGCTGTCGGCATGCGTGTACATAGAAGTTTAGGAGTTTTAAAAACCATGAAAATGGTTCCCGAAAATGTAACATTTCGTTCTAGTAAATGTTATTTTCAAAAGTGCAAATTTCAAGGGGGGTAGCACGGACATCACTCCTTTGGATGCAAATGCTCACGCCACTGGGTTCACTTCGTCACTGCAATGTTTTTATGTATTTTTTCCCGTTGCATTGAGCGGCATTTTCCATATAAAAAAAAGGGTTATTAGTAGTAAAATGTTTGGTTCTTTCCTTTTATCTGACAGACTGTCAGACAGAACTGTTATTTCAAACTCAAATGAAAATAGTAAGCAGATCCTTTCGGAAATTTCCCACTGTCAGTCCGTCAGCAAAACTCAAAACGTGGAGATCTCTCTGCATAGAAACATTTGAAATGTGTTTACTTCGTCTACAGGTATGTTGTTCGGCACAAAGCTCTTCTCTTTGTGTCTTGACGATTACTGGATCATGCAGATTGGCTGCCTGAGCATGTTCTTATCTCTGATTGGTGTAGCCGTCGCCCATTCTTCTTTGGTCCTCTTTATAGGTAAGTGAAGAGTTGATCCCCAAAGAGTCGGCCAAGAAATTAAAATACGCATCGAAACGAAAAGAATGAAGGGGAGGGGTTACTAACCGAGTCGGAATTATTCTTTGTATACAGTGTTATTTTAATTTTGTATGGTTTTGTTTACAACTTCTCGGCTAGTTAATAAAATTGAATTGACTGTCAGGAGGATTTTTTGGTCTTAGCAAAAAAACAGTCGAAATTGTATTTTAAAACAATCCAAATAGCCAAATCACACCAGGGAAAACGTCAAAATAATGTTCTGTCAGTGTTTGTCGTACGGCATGCATGATTTACGGTGTCTTTCGCCATAATTCTGGGTATCCTATATTGATACCAGCCTATATGTCATATTTCTGCACATACAAATGGTTTTTTCTTCTTCAAATTTTTGAATAACAAGAGTTCGATCATCTTGCAGGAATTGGCGTTGGCTCACTTCGGGGTATACCCATTCCCGTTGCAAGGTCGGTCCTATCTAAAATCACAAGTCCAGATGAAACAGGTAAGACACAGTCGTACACTGCAAAAACTGGGGTGTTAAATTGATTCTTTCTGGTATCTATATGTGACAACACCAACATGGTGTTATTTATCCCCATTACTATATCGTTGGTGAAATTAACACCGTGTCGGTGTTGTCACATATAGATACCAGAAAGAATCAATTTAACACCCCAGTTTTTGCAGTGTAGGCCTACATTGACAGCAACAACACATTTCGCTCTCTGGGAGCGTCTCAACAGTCGGGACTTTCTAGGCGCCAAGGAACGTTCCTGTGGGCAAAATGAGTACCAGCCATTGGGTATACAGATTGTTAATTTGAATGATTCGCAACCGGTTGGCTGCCGGTGTTGCATACTCTGAAGGAGCTGAGATGGTTCCTTAACCAGGAATGCTTAAAGGCCCATTGGGCGGGGTAGTGAGGCACTTTATACAATGTGTAAAAGTGTTTAATAATTAATTCTAATTCTATCTTTATTTAAAACACCTCTTTAGGTTGCATCAGTATAGACCTCCGAAAAATGAAATAATTATACGGGAAATAAAAATACTTCGAAGGGCAAAGTTCTATATCTTAATCACCACATTTTGATGTTATGAACATGCCTTGTGAAAGCTTCGGTTACAACAACCCCGCAAACCGACGTTTAGGATCACAAGATCACACTCCCTGGTCCTAGTTACAAAACATCGGGTCCCAATGTCATGGCTCTGCTTACCGTTAGCAAAGAATCGGCGAAATAGTAATCCGCTTGGGCGAAATAATAATCCGCCGGGGTAATTCGTAATCCGCCCGGGTGAAATAGTAATCCGCCCGTACCAATGTCCTTTACGCTTCCGTACGATTCGTCAAGACAAGACAAGACACGAGGTCTCATGCCACACCGGCACACCAATTTTAGTGACTATATTCAGAGGTCAATCAGTAAGGTTTGTGATTATTATTTCTTTTCTTCAGGGGCAATGTTTGCAATTGTTGGATGTCTAGAGAGCATATCCGTACTGATTTCAACCCAGGTCGCATCCGGTTTGTATGCTGCAACGGTCTCGTTTCTACCACCTTTGACCTTCTACGCCTATGCTGGGTTCTGTATCATTCCCGCTGGAATCATAATGTAAGATTTGTTTCTTTTTATTTCCCACGAGACTAAGAGAGCGTCTCCTGGGCTTTATATCGCAAAAATACCACGGGAATTTTCTTTTCAAAAAAATTAGGTGCTTACGCTTGTAACAAAAGTGTGTCAATGTTTTGAATTGTGGTTACGTTTATGGACGTTTCATGGGTTGACAAGTTGGTGCATTCAGTATTTTTTTATTTCCAGTGATTTCACTGCTTTTCCCATTGCATGGAAAAGTTCGGCAGAATGACTGACTGGCTGTTTTCCTGTCGAGCTATAATATTAAATACATTCATACGAGGGCCATGCCACACGAGACAGTTTTTCCAGGTCATGTGGACGCCGCAAACTGCACTGCAAGCAAAAGGAAAACCTCGCTACCACAACATACATGGTTTCAAACATCTCACTACACCAAAGAAGTTTACATGTGTATATGCTAACAGTGGAAGTGTTTTTCTCGGTGTGAATTTGAACTGGTTGATTGTAAATGAACTTGCTGTGTGACCGTGTGTCACGACCCGAAAAGTTGAGGTTGGCAGCAACACTCATCTATTTGACAATAAAACAAGTTACATAACAAAAAATGTACACAAAACACTGATAAAACGGTATTTATGTTTGTTTTTTTTAAATATTAGATTTGCTTCAAGTTTACAGTGTTTTTTTTCTCCTTCAAATTACAGAGTTCTCCAGATTTTCTGCCCGCGGAGCAAAGAATACAAGCCACTTGAACCCGTCTCGTAGACTAATATTTTCCTATACCTTTGTGTCGGGCATAATACATTTTAATTTCATATATTTACATCAACTGGTTATTAAATGTATTATGTACAAAACGCTTTTTATTTTTTGTATCTGTACAATTTTGCATTTTGCTTTTTAAAATAAATAATGGGAGTTTATTTAGTGGGGAAAAACAAAACAAACAAAAAACATAACAATGGAGCGGCGACATCGTAAACCATTGAGAACAAGGTCGCAATCGATCCACTTTTGCCGATGAAATCCATTGACATCCTTTGACCCTTCCTTTTGCTCACACGGGCGACAACCAACAAACCGACTTAAACATAAACTGATATTTTTATAACGGAGAAGAAAATAGATGTATGCAGGGTAGAAACATCAGTGAGATGTGTCCACTGTACAGGACCCCCCCCCCCCCCCGCCCATCTCCCGTAAAAATGCTGGGCAGATTATATCAAAGACTGTGCTCAGAAACAGTGCTATGCTGGACTCAACTCCGATGTCTCACAAGCTTTACACGTTAGAAGGACGCCACCTTTTGGCGGTAGTTATACATAAGAAGCAATGGGTAGGCTATATGTTAACGTTACATCCCCTTTTCAAAAAAGAAAACTGTCATTAATATTGTTTTCCTTCCTGAACTAAGCCTGTATGAGAGAAACAAACGTAAAGTTTTATAAATGCATGAATACGACAAACATGAGAAAAACTAGCGATTGTAAACAAATTGGTTGTTTTGACTTTTTAAATTTGTATTTATTTTTATTTATGATTTTTTGAGTAAACAAGTGTGGTTGCGTGGTTTAAGTTAGCGGTTTTAAAAAAAACATTGGTTCTATTCTTCCAAGGGCAATCGTGTGTGGTTTTCAAATCGTTACTTCTGGTAAGAAAGTACACAAACATCGGCACAGAATCATGAGAGTTGGGCGTTTAATCACAGTCATTTACAAAGAAAGTTTGTTCGGTTTGTTCACAACTCTTCCAGATCGCGTTACGTATGGTTTGGCATGGACATTTCCTTGATTGTCCTGTCCATGGCGAGAGTGATCCTTGTCGGGCAAGGTTGGGTGTTGTTGCGGAGTAAGCCTGTGGTGGTGCGGTATCTAAGGAGGTGGCCGTGGGTCCAACATCCTGAAGTTGTCTGCGGTTTCTGCTTAAATTTGAACCGTTGGGGGGTACTGACAAGATAGGATCGTGGTTCTGTGCATTTCTGTTGAACAGTGGCTGGCGACCAGAGTCCAGTGGCATGATGCTGTACACGAACAGCTTGCCCATCAATGGTGGCAAGTCGTGTGTGCGTCTGTCGTCAATAATACTCTTTATGTTTATCTTTTTTGGTGGTCGAAGATGCCATCCTTGCGACAGAAGTGTTGCGGATCTTCAGTGGTAGGTTGCTTTGAACTTTCCTACCACGGAGTAGGCTAGCTCAGCGGGACTCGGAATGACTCTGTCTCGGTGTGGTTTTCTTAAGCGCAATTTAAACAGTCTGAATCATGCGTTGTATGAATCCTTTTGACTGGGGGTGGTGGGGCGATGGTGTCACGTGAGTAAATCCCCAGGTGTCGGTGAATATTTTGTATTGACTTGAGTCGAAATGTCTTCTGTTGTTGCTGATAATTTTCTCAGGTATGCCTTGCTCAGCGAACAATCGATTGGTTGCGTTTACAACAGCTTCACTGGTGCAGTGGAGTGGCATTTCTGAGAATGAAAGGGATTTTTGAGTAGTAACCTGCGACTATCGAGTAGTGTGCACCGTCAAAGTGAAACAAATCAGTACCAAGGACCTGCCATGGTCTCACTGGCATTTCACGTGGCATCAGGGTTTCTCCTGTCTGTGTTCGCCGGCATTCTTGGCAGGTTGGGCGTCCGACAGTGTCCTCAATTGTTGATATCCAATCAATACACACAGTCCTTGGCACGTATGGTATTTTCCATGCCCTGATGGCCTTCATGCAACCTATATAGCCAAGACATACGTTCTCCCTTATGTTAAGGATGAGACTAAATTTTCTATGTAAATCTCACCACGGAATGGCCAGATGCTCGAAGTGGTTTTGGTATGGTCTTTCATTTTCTCTAGCCAGCCGGTTATAAGGATCTCTTTAAGCTCAGTCAATGTGTTGTCCTTTGCTGTGTCAAGCTTGCTGTGGCGCTCGGAGGAAAACTGCACGAAATTGATGTGGAGATCAAGACTGATGTGGGTGTTTGTAGCGCTTGGGCGACGAGACGGTATGCGATTGTACCATTGTATGACTGTATAGTCGTAACACCATGGGTTGAAGTCAGCGATGCTGATCGCATTGCCTTTGGTGTATCATTTCAAGCGGTTTGTGATCCGATTCCACTTAGAAGTGCTTTCCAAAATGTGTAGGTGTGAAATCTCTCACAGCCGAACACTGCTGCAAGCAACTCTCGCCCAATGTTCGCGTACCGTTGTTCGGTTTCAAGTTAGCGACTTTGATGTGAACGCTATTGGTTTACCATCTTGTATGAGGGCTGCCCCGACCCCACGTGAAGGCATCAAATTGGAAAACAGTTTTCTTATCCGGATCGAAGAAGGTGAGTATTGAGTCCTCGCAGACAAGACTCTTGATTTTGTCAAACCCTTGTTGATGGGAGACAGTCCACTCAAACCGTGTGTCTTTTTTAAGCAATGCGTGGAGATCGGCAGTGTGATCAGACAGCCTTGGGATAAATGGGCTTATTGTATGTGACCATTCCTAGAAATTCCTGCAGCTCTGTTTTGTTTTGCGGAGATTTGAGGCCCTTGATGCCTGCAATTTTGCCTGGGTCTGGATGGACGCCATGTTTGTCGTACACCATTCCGAAGAATGGAATGTGATCTGTGGTGTTTTGATAGCGCATTGTTGGCTGTTGAACATGAGTCCATTTTCAGCTGCAACTTTCATTACGCTCTATGTAGATGTTGGTCATGTTCTTGCACAGTTTTCCAATACACAGCTATGTCACCAGCATTGCCCGCAGTGCCGGGACACTTCTCAAGGGCTTGGTCCATGCTATGTTGAGATCCGAATGCGCTTGTAGCAGTAGCGGCCAAATGGACTGTTGAATGAGGTGAGGAGTGAACTTTCTTCTTCCAGCTTTACTGACCAATAGCCGTTTTTTGGCGTCAAGTTTGCTGAAGTATTGTGCACCAGCAAATTTGTGGGTGACTTCCTCAACCGTAGGCGTTCTGTAATGGTTCCGATGCTTTTAGTCTGTAGGGTCGTGGCAAATACAAAGTTTGCCGTTTGCTAGCCTTGAAACAAAGATACTGCTCACCCAATTACAATGTAGTAGGTTCTGTCACTCTTCGTATGACGCCCTGCTGCCCCATGTTGTCTATGGCTCTGTTTTAAGTTTATCTCTGATGTGAATGGAGCGCTTGCGAGGGGCGTGTACGGTGGGCATTGGATTATCTTTGAGCACAATATGCTACACTCCATGAAAGTTTAATATTCTGTCGAACTGTTCTGTGTATTGCTCTATCAGTTTGCGGGTAGAGTTGATGGGTTTGTCACATTGTGTTTTTTTATTTCACAATGCAGTGTGATTAGCCCAAGGTCACGTGAACTCTGAAGAACAATATGACAGGACGCACCGAGTCTATAGAACTTGGTTTCTATCCAACAACCTTTGCTGTATCTGCATGGGAGCGTGATGGAACCATACTGTGGAACGCTGGTCCGATTGAACGCTGTTTTAGGGTTGCTTGCAAGTTCTTCACACAACTCTTTTTCGGAAATCCTTCAGTGTCAAGTTTGCCATAATCACACGTCTGAACATCCGCACAGGCAAAGTGTTGCCCTGTGCACCGGTGCCCTCCTTTTGCACGAATGTTGACCAGCTTGTTGTCCCGTTTAACTCTTATGAATGTGATGGCTTGATCACGAGTGTCGGGCTGCTGAGCCGCACTGATGTTAGACACCAGTATTGTGTGAAGAGTCTATCCGCAAATTGTTTCTCAAAAACAAAGTAATTGTCGTACTGGTCAAGTGAGTGCACTTCTTTCCGTGGAGGCTTTGGTGTCCGACTGTCCGCGATCTTGATCTCAATTGACCACAATTATTCACAAGCCTCGAAGTGTGATGTCAGATGTTCGGGCTAAAGAAAGTGCTGGCTATGTTACACCCCTCCCCCTTATTTCGATGTTTTGGGCACGGTCTGGACATGGAGAAAAGGTCTGGAGGAGGAGGATTTGTAAAAAAGCCAGAATTTATATAACTTATATAAAGTTGCAGTTGTATGCCCCACCCCCTCCCCACCCGGATTCAGTCCTGCATCGGCGAATTGTTTTGACAATTCGTCTGACAGCGCCCTCTTTTGAATCAGCTTCCTAGTTAAGGCCGTATTTCCGAACTTTGGTGGCTACTGCTACGGCTACGACTGTTGCTAAAAGGTGTTGCTAAGGACGTGCTTTCAACGCTTGGCGATGCAGTTAATCTAATCGTAGCCGTAGCTGTACTCGCCAATTCGGACAAGGTCCCTTTTACCATAAGGAGACACACAAACACAATTCTCTCTACAGCGGCCCTCTTATGATCACCCGTCCTCATCATTGTATTCAGGGATTTGATAGGCTGTAAAACCTGAACTGTGAGCACACAGCGCAAAAAACCTTGCGAGCGCGAAGCCTACTTATAATATACATATAACTTTGGTTTGAAAAGCCCTACTCTGCATTTATGGTGAGTTCTATTTGGTTTAATTTTCATGCTGTTGTGAATTTAATCTAAAATAAATAAATAAATAATAATAATTAGTTTGAATATTTTTTAATATATTTTTTTTCGGGGGGGGGGACCACGGATTTCCGGAAAAAACAGAGAATTCACATCCCTATTTATTGCGTTGTAACTTGTAAGTGGTTCTCGCAAATGTTCCCACCAAGTTCACCCAATAGAAAATGTCGGTACGCTCCCCCATTTCACCCATCTAGTCTCTGCAAACTATAGGACAACCAACATTTAGTAGCACTAGTACTACGTGGGGGAAATAGAGTGGTTAAAAATGATGTTAGGTAATAATTGTTTGATAATTAGCGTATACGACAGACTGTGCGTAAACAAAATACCACTCAAAGTTACCATAGTCTTGGTTCAAGACCTTTGTGTTGTTTATAATTCCACGATCTACTGCATCGGACCACTGATCTCTAGTATAATAAAGATCGGAGACCAGACAACTCGTCCGTCGGACAACTCGTCCGTTCGGACAACTCGACGGTTCAGACAACTCGACGGTTCGGACAACTCGACGGATGATTTATTCAACCGTCAGACAACTCGACTTGGGGTCAAGACAAGTCGACGGATGGCCGTGACGGGGGCTCAGCACGGGGCAGGTTGGGTGAAGAGCGGCCTGGTGGGTGGGGGGTGCACGAGCGTCCCCCGGGGGTGGGGTATGGTGGGTAGTCGACGGATGGATACTTGTTTATTTATGAGTTGTTGTTGTTGGTAGTAATAAAGTAAAGTAAAGATGCAACATCCTCAGCGTGAAGTCTTGGCTCAGCACGGGGCGGGAGGGGTGAAGAGCGGGCCTCGGCGAAAGGGGAGGCCGTGTAATGACTTGGCGCATGCACGGGCGTCCCCGGGGGTGGGGTGTGGTGGGTGGGTTGTTATTGTTGTTACTTATAAAAGTAATGTTTTTTCAATGTTTTTTAACCTGTTTCTGATTATGTAAAAATTGGAAGGGTATACATTTTTTAAACAGAACATGAAAGCCAGAGGTTATCGGCTTATAACTAACAAAGTAATTGTATAGGGCAATATTTAATCAATAATGCTCCATTCCCGATGCAACATTCACATAATCACATTCTTTTGTTAACATCCAAATTATACAACCATATTCAATTCCAATTCAGCTCAGCTACACATTTATGATTGATTTGAACAATATGTATATTATTTTACAGGTTTTCTGGTCAGGGTTCGTGTCGGCTTATTATTATATTCGCAATGGTTTTCGTTGTGACAGACCTGTATGTTTTTGCCGAATATATCAAGGGTGAGCCACTCATTTGACGATTGCATCAGTGGAAGTGTTTGGCAGAGTGAGGCCGCGAGGAAGTCTAAATGTACCAATATATATCCTAACTCTTTTCTACCACATTCTATTCGTATGTTAACGGCAGCCAGTAAAATTCCCCGATGTTCTTTCTTTTTGTTGTCTTTAATGAAGTACATGTTTGGATATGCCCTTGTGTAAATACAGTTTTAAATATCTATACAGCATTATTTATATTAACATATTTTTACAAATGTTTTTTTACGGTTATGAGCATGTTCGGCAAATCAAATTACTATTCTAAGGACAACAAACATTTAATTGAATTGATTTGTAAATTGTTCTTAGCAAGAACATGTTTTCATGTATTAATTTCGGACAATCTTCAGTCGGACAATCTTCAAATTCATTTTCCCCCTATGGTTCAAGTTCAGGATTTGTATGAGTGAAATCCTGACCCTTAATAGGTAAGTTGTTCCTTTAGTAAAGGAATTTAAGATAATAATTTTAGTGTGTCATCTGTATCATCAATGAACCCAGAATATTGTAAAATTTGATTTGGACTGTTGAGAGGGTGGAGTTGGTTGGACTCTGATTTAGTTTGGCATCCTTTTGTCTGCGGCAGCCGTGGGCACTCAAAAGAGTTAACACCCACGGCAGTCCTTTGAGGTTGACGGAGTTAACTGGTAATTGTTAGCTGCAATACTCGTTGAACTTCCTAGTAACTCCTTTAATATCAAATTAGCCTCTAAATATTTTTGGGTGAAATTTCCGTATCCTGACACCACTTATTTATTCACTAATTTGTATACAAAAATAATATATCATATGATTTTGGGTAATAAATAATGATAATAATAAACAATGCTTATGATAAAGCATCTTAAATCCATGACTGGACCCCAAGGCATTGTACAAATTAAAATAGCACAAAACAAGAGGCAGAAATAATCACAGACCAGAGCATAAGTTCCATAACAAACTGAGCAAAAAAAGAAAAGAAAAGCCACTAATTATGCTTCCCACAATATAAACATTACATTAAATACAATTACTACTTTATTTCGTAAGGAATGAAAAAGTGCTGGCAGGATACGGGAACTTTTCAAAATAATTAATTTCACAGGACTTAATTTGTCTTTTAGCAAGTGTAGAAATGGGCTCCATGTTCTCGCTTTACAGCACTACAGAGTACAGACCTGCCGCCGACGGCCGCGCACACCAAGCCGCACACGGCGGAGATCCGTCCGCTGCGTGCGATGCACGCCTCTAGAGAACAGAGGGCTACGAAAAGAGCTCTAAACACCCGATTGTCACTCTCCCGGCCGTGCATCCAGCCAAAGAGAACAGAATACTTACTTGAGGTTCGCGCAAAAATTATAGAATCGCAGGATTTATACAGGAAATTCGTGTAAACATTGGGAAACGGAGGTCAGCCGCTCAACCGTCGACTTGTCTTGGCCATCCGTCGAGTTGTCTCAAAGTCGAGTTGTCTGAACCGCCGAGCTGTCCGAACGGTCGAGTTGTCTGAACCGTCGAGTTGTCCGAACGGACGAGTTGTCCGACGGACGAGTTGTCTGAAGATCGGTGCATCGGACACGCTGCACGCTACCGCCCATAAACTATCAACAATAGCCACTTGGGCATTCGGTAAATAGCACTGGCGGAGAGTCTCGGAACCTGTACTAAGTTTAGCCCCCCTATCTGTATGCACGCATATGACCATCGATATGTTTTTATCCGTGAGCCTTGAAGTGTGACGTCTGATGTTCAGGCTAAATTGCAAAGTCACGCGACTGCTTAGCGATAGGATTCATTATTTGTACTGTGATACTGCAATAACACCGATACATGTATATAGACTATGGACAAGTCGTTAACAGTTTGTCGTGGTCGATGTCTCGCGATGTAGTGCTGACCCTCGACTCATAGCCTCGTATAGTCGTAATAAGAGCAGCAGTACAGCTGGAGCAGCAGTCTCGCGAGTTAGTTGCGAGACAGCCGTTACGCTATCACACACCGCGAAAAACATTTGGAGACTTGTTTTACAAATCTACGATAGCCACAGTTTTGGTCCTTGAACAATATTCATTTTACTGCCGTGTAAGTAATTTAGGAAATGATTCTGCTGTCGATGTGATCATGTGACTCGCAGGACAACGAGATAGACCCAGTGGTTGCAGTGGCTGCATAAAACCCTGATAAGAGGTACGTTGTCAGCGATGCTGACATATCTGAATATTCCCAGACTGGTCAGTTTGTTTTATGCCAGAATAACCTTAGCTATAATCATAAGAATATCCTTCCTGCATGCTGGTGTATCATGCTACACGTCCTAGAGAAAGTGTCAATCAACAGGGGGACAATAATTAACTAAACAGACAAGCTAATTTTATCCAGGCAATACCTGGACAAGTTAACAACCCACTTAGATAAAAATACATCGTGGGGGAAAAATGCAAAACAAACCCTTTTAATAACCTATGGAATAAAAACACGCAGTCGGCATGTGCTGATAACGTACTGCAGGGGGACGTTGCAACCAAACTCAGGTCCCTCACTTCACTGCATGGTTTGTGAGTGTTGTCCTTATTGTGGGCCCGACCTTCGGAAGGTCAGTTTTGCGTAGGTCGGGACCACGGGCAATTGGCTATGTCTACTTGTTACTTAAAACCAGGTCACAGAGCTAGCAAGTACAGATACCGGACTACTTGGACCTTTGGGGGGGGGGGGGGGCGTATCTGTCCTTCTACAATCCAGACTATGTGCCAATCGAGAGTTATTGTGCATTTATTTTGTATTGTTTCGATGTTACATAATGTGTTTTAGTGTTCTTTTTGAAACCATCAAGGAATTCCTCCATGTTGAAACTAAAAACAGGGCTGACGTTGAACTCCGCCCACTTTTTGGACTGGGGTGCACATAGGATAATCTTCCAAAGTTTCTATGGGGTGAACATTTTGATATTTATCAGCAGCAGCAGCAGCAGCAGCAGCAGCAGCAGCAGCAGCAGCAGCAACAACAACAACAACAACAGCAGCAGCAGCAGCAAACTGAGCAACAGCAGCAGCAGCAGCAACAACAACAACAACAACATCAACAGCAAAAGCGATCCAACGAATTGAAGAAGATACAAGTCAAAACTGAAAACGCATAGAAAGAAGGATGGTATAACAGTTTTCTCTACTGAATACCAGATGGTTTTTTGTAGAAGTGTGGTTAGTGTTTTGTTTGTTTGTCTGTCTAAAGGTTTATTCTTTGTTTTGCTGTTGTTTCAGGGTTTTTCTTACAACTATCAGGCCAGTACTACAAACATGAGCGAAATAAAGAAGGTGGTAGAATATGTGGAAGTTACCAGAGTTCCCCCTACGACGTCATTAACTAACCGCCAGCGGGCTCAGGCAAGATGGATAACCGTGGAACCAGTCATTTCATTTGCCATGTTAGGTTTCACAGTTCTGAGCCTGATACGACCTCTTTACATCAAAGAGCGGATTCGCGAGTTACACAACATCACCGACATTGCCAATGTCACCGAATGTGGTGCCTCGAATACCACAGCTGACCCCATCGACGCCCAAATCCAATCCGAGGTCTCTTTGTGGCTGTTATACCTAAGCGGTGCATCGGGGCTCCCTTCCATCATAGCCACGCCTATTTACGGAACTATCAGCGATAAAATTGGCAGGAAATTCTGCATGGCTGTTCCCATTGTCGGTTTCATTCTCCAGGAGGTTGTGTATTGTCTCACAATTTATCTCAGCCTGCCTTTACCGGTTCTCCTCGCAGGAGAATTACTACAAGGTGTCACGGGAGGATTCGCACTAATGTTCTCGGGGTGCATGTCCTACTTAACTGACGCCACCACCGCCCATCAAAGGACCTTCCGAATTGTGATAGCTGAGATGCTGACATTTTTTGTGGGCGGGGTAGGGCAACTAGGTGAGGGGTATCTCATCCGTTACTATGGTTACCTTCTGCCACTGTACATCACATTTGGAGTCAACATCTTCATGCTTCTATACATTGTAACCCCTCAAGTTTTAATTGAGACAATGGAGCGGGGAAGTCAAGCGGGTCAGACGGGCTTCTGGGAAATAGGTCGGAGCCTTAAGAAGCTAATAGCATTTAACGAGAATGGACGTAGGTGGCAGCTGTTACTCCTTAATTTCTTGATCTTTACGGTTTTGGCGGCATCCATGGGAACTACGGCACTTCTTGTACTGTACGGCACTGCACAGCCGTTTTGTTGGTCTCCTGATACTGCAGGGTTTGCTTCTGCTATTTCCTTGCTTAGTGTGTCCGTTGGTAAGTAGCTTGCTCAGCGTGAAATTAGGGTAAAATGTAGAACCTAATGATGCACCCCTTGTGTCTCACAAGGGGTGCATCATTTTCAAAAGTGTAGTTCACATTATTTTCTTGCAAGCTCTTTTTTTCAACCCCTGGCAATAACTTAAAAAAAAAAAATATACTCCGATGTGGATGTTAAAGCAAATACTTTGTCTGCGTGTGTAAAAAGAAATGGAGTTTTTTCCATAAAAGCTTTTAAATATGTAACATTTCATTCTTGTAAATGTTGACCTAAAAAATCAAGAATTTCCGGGCGGGGGGGGGGGCAGCGCGGACATCACTTCCTTACAGGACATGCCCCCGTGCCCCCACCCCCAGTTACTACCCCACTCAGTTTTCTTCGTCACTCAAAATGTTTTTCAGCTTTTTCCCGTTGCATTGAGCGGTATTTAAAAAAAGAAAAAAGAAGAAGAAGTACAAAAAAAGGATACTTGTAGTGAAATATTTAGTTCTGCTCTTTTATCTGACAAGACTGTCAAACAAAATTGTTATTTCAAACTCAAATGAAAAAAGTAAACAGATCACTTCGCAAATTTCCCACTGTCACTCCGTCAGCAATCTCAAAACATGAATATCTCTGGTATAGAAAACTCCAATAAAAATGTGTTTACTTCGTCACAGGTATGTTGGTCGGCACAAAGCTCTTCTCGTTGTGTCTTGATGACTACTGGCTCGTGCAGATTGGCTGCCTTAGCATGTTCTTGTCTCTGATTGGTGTAGCCGTCGCCCAGTCTTCTCTTGTCATCTTTATAGGTAAGTCAAAGTTGATCCCCAAAGAGGGGGGCCAAGAAATTAAAAATGCGCATGCACCGAAACGTTAGAAAGAAGGGGGACGATTCTTTTATATACAATGTTATTATTTTGTGTACAACTCCTCGTTAGTTTATAAAATTGAATTGACTGTCAGTATGATTTTGGGTCAAACTAACAGTCGAAATTGTATTTTTTTAAAAATCCAAATAGCCAAATCACACCAGGGAAAAAGTCAAATCAATGTTCTGTCAGTGTTCGTCAACTGTTTTTACTGTATATTTCGCCACGATTCTGGATATTCGATGGGTGGGATTTGTTTACCATGGACTAAATATTGGCTAACTCATATTTCTGCATGTATAAATATGTTTTATTTTGTGAATAACAAGAGTTCGATCATCTTGCAGGAATTGGCGCTGGCTTATTTCGGGGTATACCCATTCCCGTTGCAAGGTCGGTCCTATCTAAAATCACAAGTCCAGATGAAACAGGTAAGACACAGTCGTACATTGACAGCAATAACACGTTTTACACTGTCTGGGAGCGTCTGAAAAGTCGGGCACGTTCTAGGCGCCAAGGAACGTTCCTGTGGGCATTATGCCGCGACCCAGTTGACCACCAGCAGAACGTACCGCTGGATGGCGACATTGAGCTGCCACGATTAAGCCGAAAGATCCACCGGTGTTCTTAGATTTTGAACGTAGGCTATGTCGGTACGGTCGGTTGACTACGTCAGAGCCATTGAACAGCTTTTCTGGGATAGCTCCACCCAAAGCGTCCATTCACGACGGTCGTTGAGTATTAGGGTGCCTTTATTGCGAGTCATTATAGCAAGGCGACTGTCATGCCTCAGCCTCAGCGATGACGAAACACCTGGCATGCTCACCGCGCTATTCAAAAGCGAATAAATAGACGGCGAGTTTATGTAACATACCGAAAGCTATTAGTCTCACGAAAGCCAACGTGAGCGTAATTTTGTTGTGCTTAGCAACTGTTTATGCTTAATCAGCTCTATGAAATTGGGCCCTGCAGTGTCCATGTACGTCCACAATACTCTTTAGAGCATAGCACGCAAGTTCCGATGAAGTGTTGCGAGTCGTCAGAGCGTTCTGATAGAGCGAGTCATCATAGTGTGGGTTCGAATCCCGGTCGTGACACTTTCGTGTCCCTGGGAAAGGACTACAATATTTTCCCATCACCCTTGAGCAAATTTGTACCAGCATCGGGGGTAGAGACTGTTGTTGATTTGAATGATTTACTGAGACGGTTTTCAGGAATGCTTAAAGCCCATTGGAAGGGGGTAGTTTAATAAAAATGTCTAGTGTTAATTCTCATTCTATCTTCATTTAAAACACCTCTTTTGGTTGCATCAATAGACCTCCGAAAATGAAATATCTGGGAAATAAAAAGCATAGATAGGCTATCCGTTTCACCTCAACAGTCACAAACACTGCGAAGGGCAAAGTTCCTATTATCTTTAATCACCCCATTGTGATATGAATCTGCATTCTAGCTTCGGTAAAAACAACCCTGCAAACCGACGTGTAGGATCACATGATACCCTACAACAAACCTGGTCCCAATATTGACAAAAAATAAAAGTTTTGATCCAGTTTCGTAGACTTGCCTAGTCCCTCCGAGCCAGTCGACGATGCGCCCTCTATTCCTACTTGCGTGTACAATGTATACAAAAAACTAGCGTTCGCCAATCAAGACTAGCAGAGAAACGGTATCCCGTTCCACGCGTCCACAGCAACTTTATTCTATTAAAAATGCAACGTCACAGCCTGAGTTTTTGCCATCCGAGGTTGGAAAACTATGGAAAGCCATAAATGCAAAACAAAAACAGATATCCACAGTTTGTAACAATGTTACACAAAATACTCAAAAATAAGGTTGAACTTGTTGGAAACAAAGTAACCAATCGTGGGAGGTATTTTATTTAATTGAAAGTTTGCAGAAAATGTTGAATTTGCTCACATTTGAACACAACATTGAATGTTTTGCCAACACGTCCAAGCCAACCAGCGCGGTTTGCTTATCAACAATGGAGACCAGGGCCCAATTTCATGGCTTTGTTTACCGCCGCATTCTGTGCTTATACGATCACCATTCTCCGCTTACCAAGCCCTGAATTTCTGCGCTACAGCTGTGTAGGCCCTATACGAATTAAAATGCCTAGTATCGTGGATTACGCAAGCTCACAAGCAAAAATTCCCTGGTAACCCGTGAAATATGCTTGACGTCAGCGCGAAGTTGCCTGCTTCTGTAAGCGCCGATTCTATAGATTAGGGTAAGCAGAGCCATGAACTTGGGCCCAGGCCTCCGTGATCGTTAGACCGCGTTATCGCGATGGCCTTGTCATTTTGTCACATAATCTTGTTTGCACTAAATATTATCCCAGGACTGTTTTTAAAGAATGGCCACGCAGTGTTCAGTGGTGATCTTCCGTTCCTTCAATTAATTAATTAATGCACAAGTGGAAGACCCCCCCCCCCAACCTGTACAGAGAGCAGAGAACTGGGTCCCTTCGCCATGGTATCCTAAACCGTTAGGCGCTTGATAGTAAACATGAGGAGTGGACAATGCATAGTGTAAGAAAACACAATGTGAAAAAATTACAAGCAAGTAAATAATCTGCATCGTCATAAGTATTAAAGCCCAAACAAATCAAATTGATTTGTCCTGGTCCCGCCTTCCGTCATCAGTCGGCAAAGACTTGCGTCCGTGACTGCTGGGGTCGCCGCCATCATCTGTTCTAGCTCTTTCAATCGCCGCTATAGCTCTTGCACACTTCTACCACTAGACTTTGTCACACACATTGTCTATCCAGCCCAGCTTAGGGTGACCTCTGCCACGACTTGTACCCATTAGGCACAGACCGTCCATAACTGTGTCGGGTATAGACCTCCCCGTCTCATCACAAGTACTTGCACTTGCGTAGTGCCCCCCGAATGAAAATATTTAGGTGTTTAATGCGCCACTTATAATCGGAGTTTTGAAAAGAAGTTGCATTCCACTTTGGGAGAGTGTCAGGTTTGCTATGATGAGATTCCGGTGTCACGGCGAATTTGTTCCCCGTTGTGTGTGTTTGTTCACATGGGCTGTAGGAAGGCGATTCAAAAGGGGCGCCATCTAAGAAATGTATACACAATCCGGAGTGTGTGGTGGTGGGTGGACAGAATCTGCACGTTCATAGCCCAGTGGCGGCGGTTTGTGCGATCTCATTTCAACAAGACAAAAGATCTCCTGCCACACCAATATTAAACATAAATGCTTTAGCGACTATATTCAGAGGTCAATCAGTAAGGTTTGTGATTACATGTATTTTTTTTCAGGGGCAATGTTTGCAATTGTTGGATGTCTAGAGAGCATATCCGTACTGATTTCAACCCAGGTCGCATCCGGTTTGTATGCTGCAACGGTCTCGTTTCTACCACCGTTGACCTTCTACGCCTATGCTGGGTTCTGTAGCATTCCCGCTGGAATCACAATGTGAGATTTGTTTCTTTTTATTCCCCACAAGACTAAAAGAGCGTCTTCTTGTCGCGAATATCTTTAAAAGAGAGGGTGCTTACGTTTGTAGCAAAAAAAAATGTAAATGTTTTGAAGTATGGTTACGTTTATGCGATTTAATGGGTTGTACAACTTGGTGCATTCGATATTTTTTTTATCTCCGTGATTTAACAGCTCTTCCAGTGCATTGACAATTTGGGCAGAATGACTGGCTGTGGTCCTGTCGAGCTATTATATTATATTAGTTACATTCATTACATTGATATGAGGGGCCTTGCCACACGAGGCAAACTGCACTGCATGCAAACGGAAAACTTCGCTACCGCAACAAACATAATTTCAATCATTATGCTACACCAAAGAAGTTTGTATGTAAACATTGAAAGTGTTTTTTGTTTTCGGTGTTAATTTGCACTGGTTGACTGTAAACGATCTTGCTCTGTGACCGTGTGTCACGACCCGAATAGTTGAGGTTGGCAACAGAACAAGTCATCTTTTTAAATATAAAACAAGCTTCATAAAAAATTTAAATAAAACAAATAAAAAAAAAAAAACAACACTGATAAAATGGTATTTTTATGTGCAAAAAAAAGAGAAAAGAAGAAGATAAGTTACAAATTTACAATGTACTTTTTCTCCTTCACATTACAGAGCTCTTCAGATTTTCTGGCCGCGGAGGAACGAATACAAGCCACTTGAACCCATCAACATAGACTAATATTTTCCTACACCTTTGTGACAAGCATTATAAATTTTGATTTAATATATTTACATCAGATGACTATTAAATGGATTATGTACAAAACGCTAGTTTAGTAAACTTTACCCCCCCCAAAAAAAAAAAAAAATTAAATAAGAAGAACATTATTATTTAAAACGTCCTTGCTGCCATGATTTTGATACCTCTCGTCACACCCCTGGAAAGGAAGCACAGAAAAGCAAAATGCTGACTGGCTAACCAAAAGTGACTGCTCTGTGTGCACGCTTGTTACAAATCATTCATGACACTCTCATGGCATCATGCGCATCAGGCTGGGGCAGTGGTTTCTTTCTCTGCCTTTTCACCTCTGTGGACCCCAGTTCGAGATCGGAGCCTGAGATCGGAGCCTTGCATTAGTTGCCTGTTCCTATTTGGGGGATATTCTTCCCACCATCTAAAACTGAACATTTCTTCTCGTTTCCGATTCATCCTGTTATTGGTGCTTTATTGTGCTGGTGGATGTGTAATAAAGGAAAATAGAATTAAATAAACAAAATATAATCAAATAAGTCATGATAGAGCATCCACTCTTATAAGTGAGGAGGATTTAGAACTAGTATTTTTTTAAAACAGTGAGTGACTATAAGTGATGCAGTAATGCCTGATGGTGTCACCTATAAATGAGGGTGTCTCGTTGAATCGGTAAGAACAGTTCTGCTATAAACTTTACAAAAATGTAGAACAAAAGGATCCTTCTACCCACTGTCCAAAGATTCTAAATACCGATTGCAGTGGTTTGTAATCATTAGGTTCATATTTTCACCAAGACAACTGGTCTAGCTGGCTGTGTTTGATGTATTTTGTATT
Source organism: Pisaster brevispinus (assembly GCA_023634235.1). Lineage (NCBI taxonomy): Eukaryota > Metazoa > Echinodermata > Asteroidea > Forcipulatida > Asteriidae > Pisaster > Pisaster brevispinus. Next base: position 15,370,697 of record JAMKCF010000009.1, read on the forward strand.
TTACTATGAAAACTTTTTGAATAGTATGAATTCAGGTTCAAGAATGGGTCTAGCTGGCTGTGTTTGATGTATTTTGTATTTTACTATGAAAACTTTTTGAATAGTATGAATTCAGGTTCAAGAAAGCACAGGAAAATACAGTATAATAGCCTTCAGGGAATTTTATGTTGATTAATATCTCTCAATCGGTATATAAATTATATTTTGTGATACACAGATTCTTTATGCATTTATGACAAAATTATAATTAAAAAAAAGACACACAACCAAAACACCATGTATTGTGTATTGTTTGCGACTGGCCCCCTGCTAATATTTGCTTTGCAGAAAAATTAGCTCGGCACCATTTTCTGCTAATCAGCTTTGCGGAACTGGGCCCAGATTTAAACGCAATTTCCTAAAAACTTATTTCACGCAGAAACGTTTCTCAGGAAAATTTGTTTGATGAAGTTTTCCATGTATTGCACAGCAGAAATAATTACTACATGTCCAGAGTAAAAAATGGTTTGCATTATCTATAACTGGCTGCCATTTGAATGAAACCAGACATTTGTTTGACAGAAATTAGGACAACCTGGCTCTGTTCTTTGAAAAACAACCTCACAGATGCTAAGCAGACAAAAATAACCAACAGACCCACTGCACTGACGTTGTACATAGCTGCATGTACTGTGTTCCAACATCTGCCATGCTGGTAGTCAAATTAAATGTAAATATAAGTTGAGCGTGTAAACACGCGTGCTACGCCCAAAATGCACACAACACAGTATAACAAACAAACAGGGAAACCGACTCCCAGAACGGCATACCCAAGATTTACGCAGGAAGACCCATAGATCAGGGCCCAACTTCATAAACAGATCAAAACTTAGCAACGCATTTAAACTAATTGTGCTTGCAAGAAAAAAGACACTAGCCAACACACATCATGTACATGTACCCTTATTATTTTTTATGTACTAACTGTTTACATCAGAGCCCAATTTCATAGAGCTGCTTAAGTACAATAAGGAGCGAAGCATAACAAAATAATGCTAACCAGAATACTGTTACCAACTAACATGTCACATGTACAATTTGTGACTGGTATCCTGCTTGTTTCTGCTAAGCAGAAAATTGTTAAGCAAATTTTTCTGCTCGAGCATCTCTATGAAATTGGGCCCTGGTTTCCTACATACTTTGCTTAGGAGAAATTTTGGTAAACGCTAATGTTGCTTTGAAGAGGCTCCACGAAATTGGCCACAGCTTGCAATTTCAACTTCAGGATAAACTTGTGAGCACGTTAAAGAAATGATACACCTCGTCGCTGTCATAAACTGCGACTTCTGTGTTGCACTTACTGCATCGCACAGGATGAAAGTACTCCTCCCGATCCCCGCTGCTGCCGTTTGTTCCTGTCGATGACGATGCATCGGCTCTCTCCATCTGCATCTTATGTTTCTTCCTCCACTTCCGCCCCGTCTTCGGCGGGACGGTGTACTTGAGACGCTCTGCCCGAACAATGCAGCAGTTGAGGACGAACATTGCGCGGTACTGGTGCGTATACAGTTCATGACGTTGGCAATCCAAGCACAGTGTCGTTAAACACGCGGGACAGTTTAACACTGCGTCACTCTGTGGAATGGAACTGTCCTTGACCTTCTTCCCGTCGGGGGAGCTGTCACTGCTCGCGTCCGATGCGGCCGTTCCATCGACACTCTGGTTCGGGTAGTACTTCTGACGCTGTTTGTTGACCCATTCTTGGTTTTGATCATCGATGTCTGGGTCATACAGTAATTCATCGTTGGTCAGCACACGGTGCTTCGGATGTCGCTTTTTGCCTAAAATATAATCAACATTTATTTGATTAGTGCTTGTGTGTCTACTTAAATCAGTCACTACTACTCATGATCCAATGCTGTTATTTTTTATTTAAATTTTATTTATTTATTTTTTTTTTTTGGGGGGGAAACAGCTAGGGAAGGGCAACATGTTGGTGCAAGTATGAATCAGGCCCAAATTCATTCTCCATTTTCAAAAGATTAAAGTAATCAGTTTCGTTCATTGGATTTGTTGATTAATTTGGGGTTGAACAAAGCAAAGTTGACTACAGCAGGATTTGAAACAGTGACCTCGTACTGGCGCTATACCATCTGAGCCATCTATAGCCAAGATGTTGGCAGTTTTTCGTGAATGGCTTCTGACTGGTACCCCCCCTTCAACAAAAGATATTGACAAAACAGGGAGACCGCCAATATAAGGGCTATGGATGGCTCAGTTGGTAGAGCACCGGCACGTTAATCCGGAGGTCGCATGTTCAAATACTGCTCTTGTAAATTTTCCTTTGTTCAACCCAAATTGGCATTTACCAAGTCAGTTTCCCTTGTGGCTATTCACTTTGATTTTTTTATCTGATAATCAGATTTTCAGAAAGTGGAATGCACTTCATGCAGGAACACCTCTCAAGGTTGCAGATACTACAGCCAAATGTACATAAAATCGGCTTCAAACAGTTTTGAAAATACTGGAGACCTTTGATGTATCCTTAATCCTAACTGGGGGATAAACAGTTCTAATTTGTTGATTAAAAAGTTCGGCCCTTCAAAAACTAGTAAACAAGCACAAAAAGGTTTTCTTACTCTGCTTTGATGTGCCGGCTTCTTCTTTCTCATCATCAGAATCAAAGTAAATGTCGCTGTAGAAATCTTCTTCTGGAGGAGCCTCTTTGCTCGTTGATTGGCTCTCACCTTGCTTACTGGGCAGCTGGCTGCAAGATGCCTGGTTTGACCCAACACTCTCCGCTAAAGAGTAACATATTGATGTAAGAATTGACAATATTTGATGTCTTTTCTGTCTCGAGTTTATTAAGTAACTTGTTATCATACGTCTCGCTTGACAACTGGAAGGAAACGAGCTTCTTGGGAAATTTTTTTCACTTCTCCAGTACCCTACCCATTGTAATAGATTAGTGTTTTGACCGTTTGTGACAATTTTTTATTGTTGTTGCATTGTTGTTAGACATATTCATCCGTTCATTCATTTACTAGCACTTGGCCAGCTGTTCACTGTAAAGGTTCAAAGCTGCATTGGTTATGATCTGACAAGTCTGGCTGTCTCGTGTTTTTAAATTGAACATTAATGAATGATACCTCACTGTGTAATATCTTATTCTATTGAGAAATGAAGTAAACCTAAAACTCATAGAGACAAATGAGATCAATCTTCTCTTACAGAAATAGGCCTAGTACTTGATGGAGTAGCTAAATGCATGTTAAACTGTGTCAGGAAGTTTTGTTCTCATTTTGATTCGGGTCTCGTAAAAAAGAATTCTGGTCCAGTAAACATTTTGAGCTACAAGCCCTGCGGTCTTGTGGATTTTCACCCCAAATTCAAGCCGGAATAGTTGGGGACGGAGTAACTTGATCGGTACACTACCCACCTGCACTGGTAAACTGCTGCTGCTCATGTTGTCTCATAGTCTCATCTAGCTCTTTATCCATTTCTTTGTCAAACTCATCCTCACTTGATTCCGACATCTCTAAGCTGCCTCGACTGATGCTTCTCGTCAGCTTTCTCTTCTGCTGCAATGTCCCATGGAGGAGAATTTCAAGCTCATCCTCTGAGCTAATAAAAACCATAAAAAAGTACTTTTTTGGTGTGTTTCTCTGCCTGACCATCACCACCATTAATTAGCCTTTCCCAAATTACTTAAATATCATCTTCTGGTGCCGGGTTCTGGGGTTATGGTGAATGTGATGCATGATGGTCCGCACGTTGAAGGCCACCAGGTATTTTGTGCTAAAATACAAGGACGGTCAAATCAACCCCAGAATAACATCGGATCTGCACAAAATTTCTACCATTGGAAAGCCATTCTCAAGGGCTCTCTCCTCGTTCGGGTTTCGTCACTGTCACTATTTTGTAGGCGGGGCGAGCGGCCAGGGAGTATATTACAAGACAAGACAAGACAAGAGCTGTCCAAGTTGTCTTGAGTTAATGGCGACATGGCCATAAAACTTAAGTTTTAGAGTAAAGTAACACACATGGCATGCCCTTAGCCCAGGTTGGACTCTTCCATTGCTTAAACTTCCATAAAGGTCCCAGCTGCCATGTTGGCTCAGTAACTTGGGCGCTGTACTCATGCATTCATGTCCACAAAATTTATTGCAAGTTCGTCACACTCACCTATGGATTATTTGCTATTTGTGGACCCATCAAAAGTATACATGTATGATGTAACATATGGACATGAAGAATGAATGAATGAAATTTCAGCTTCTTAAATCAGGTTAAAATGTAAAAAAAAAGAAAAGTATATATCATTTTATATAAAATGTAGTAGTACTAGTAGCTGTGTAGTTGCGATAACCATAACCCTTCATCCTCCCGACAGTCAGGAGGATTGTGGGTTACAATTTTTACAACTAACTAACTGCTATGGATATTTTAATGAGCGGTAATGGTAAAATGATGAGAAACGATAATTCCCAGTAAAATCGTAAAGGGCACTATTTCAAGAAGCGTAAAACGACTAAACAGACTAGGTATTAAATTACAAAAATTCTCAACAACATGGCTTCGTAGCAGAGTGGTCCACATTACGCTAATGCCTTTCACACGCAACATTAGCATAAGCCAATCTATAGCAGAAGAAGAATACAATCACACGATGGGTGTGATTTTTTTTTCTTTTTAAACTCTATTATTAAAATTTGACTCCTACATTTAACGTTTAAATGGATTACCAATAATTTTTTTATAATTTGTGGCTCCCAAGGTTTTTTTTCAGGGGAAATAAAGTTCGAAATTGCCACACGTTTCTGAATTATTACTGACTGTTGCCGGTAAAATAAAAATAATAAAACACCGAATATGAAATGAATGAGATTGATGATGATCATGTCATCATGTGGATTATTAATTTATTATTAATATTATATAATTATGTCTTATTTTTAATATTTACCTGTCTTTTCCGCGTTCCTGGTCACTGTCATCTTCGATGAAATCATACTCACATAAACCTCGATTGAGGTTACTGAGAAAACTCATTTCTCGAATGAGAAGTTTTCTTAACTCTTGTCTCGAATTCAAGTTTGATAAAGGAACTTTCTTACGTTGCGCCTTCGTTCTCGCTTCTCGACCTCGACAACTTGCAGCAATTGTGCATGACTTGTGCGTGGTGTACTATAATTAAATAGCTGGTGCCACTCTACTTATCCAGATCCAAATAGAATATACAGTAAGACGTCAGGGTAAAACCTGCTGAACAACGACTTCGAAATTTGAACTCTTTCTGGGTCATTCTGAACCACTGATCTCTACACTACTTAGGCAGTGTTCTGAACACACAGACAACAACAAGCACCGAGCTGAAGCTAGCACGGTATTGGGCCCAAAATAGCCAGCCGCGTATTCGCGGAACGGCCAGCCGCGTATTCACGAAATTAGAACACATGCAGTACAGGGAGGTGACAAAATGGCTCATTTGTTGGCTCATTTCTGTCGGCGAATCCGTTACTTTATCCGAACGAATACATGTACTGAAATTCTAGCCATAACTTGCAGATTTTCATTAGATAATATTGAAATGTTATAGCTATTAATCATTGAAAAGCAATAAACAAACAAAAACAAGCCGCTAAATAACAGAAAATCAGCCGCAAACACGGAGACAATGTGCGTGTGTTATGTCATTTTTTTTTTAAAGCAGTTTAAATACTATAACATAATTTGAAAAGAGTTTGTACCCTTCGTTATGAATAAAAGTAGAAGTTTTAGTCCAGAATCTTAAAGACTGAAACACTGGGCACACCAAATTTTTGAGCTGGCCAATTTGGTCCACTAATTAGTAGTTAACTAACCACAGTTATACAGACACCATTTTCCATCTAAAACACGCACAAATTCATATGCGGTTGAGACAACTACCTCTTGTAAAGAATTTGTACCCTTCATTATGAATAAAGGTGGAAGTTTTAGTCCAGAATCTTAAAGACTGAAACACTGGGCACACCAAATTTTGGAGCTGGCTAATTTGGTCCACTAATTAGTGGTTAATCAATCACAGTTACACAGACGCCATTTTCCACCTAAAACACGCACAAATGCATACATGTATGCGGTTGAGAAAACTACCTCTTGTAAAGAATTTGTACCCTTCATTATGGATTGTTTTGTGTTTTTTAGTCCAGAATCTTAAAGACTGATACGTTGGGCATACACAATTTTTGAACTGGTTAATTTGGTCCACTAATTAGTGGTTAATTAACCCAAATTATCTAGACGCCATTTTCCATCTAAAACACGCACAAATGTATATGCGGTTGAGACAACTACCTCTTGTAAAGAATTTGTACCCTTCATACATTATTAATAAAAGTGGATGTTTTAGTCCAAGATCTTGAAGACTGATACACTGGGCACACCAAATTTTTGAGCTGGCTAATTTGGTCCACATATTAGTTCTTAATTAACCACAGCTAAACAGACGCCCTTTTCTATATAATATAACAGGCATATTTGCATTTGCCGTTGAGTAAGCTACCTCTTTAAATTAAAATTACAATTCACCATAAACAAAATAACTCCCTTATTGCCTCCCAATCAAAGTTACGAAAAGGCTAATGTTCAAGTTATAGAACAACGCAAACAACTGACAAGTAATCAATAAGATTAACCCTTTAATCTCATGAATTTTATTAAATTTCTGGACATTATTTAAGTAAGCATCAAATTAAATAGTAACATGTTATAAAATTATCTGCAAAAATTACTATTGTTCATATATATTTATTTCCAATTTTATCTTTTAATATATCAAGGTTTCGATAAAATTCCATACGTCATCACTTTCGAGTATTTTTCTGGATATTTACTTTTCCTATCATCATTAATAATACCCCCAGCTTTGGTTATGTATACAGAACATCAAATTACAAAATGATTTTCCATTTATAACTGAATATTACAATTTGCCGTGAACAAAAATTGTATTACTCCCTTAATTATTTCCTCCCAATCAAAATTACCAAAAGGTTAATGTTTAACTTAGAGCAACGCATACAAATGAGAAGTAATCAATAAGATTAACTTTTAAATCTCATGAATTTTATTTAAATTTCTGGACAGTTTAGGCCTAATAAGCATCAAAATAAATAGTAACATGTTAGAAAGTTATCTGTTAACATGCACTATGCAGCTTTTAATATTCACGACCTATGGAAGGCAAACAACGCCCTCTTTTGGTTCTGCCTCAACTGAGCGGGAAAACATATCGCAGCCGGGCCCAGTTGAAGTTAACGGGAGGACAGTCAGCGCAACTAAATACGAAGAGTAAGTCGTGGTAGTGCATAGTACAAGACCCCAGTTCGAAGCGCAGCATTAAAACAATTTTTTTTAAACTGTTGTGCAATAAATTATTTATAAAGTAAATATACAGCACAATTTATGAGCTGGCCAGTTAGCGCAAGTGGATAGTTTAAGGTAGTGCAAATCGCATGACCCGGGTTCGAGCCCTAGCGGTTTTTTTTTCTTACTATAAAACGTAAAGAAAAATTTATATCTAAAATAAGGCAGACCTCCAGTAGATCAGTCAGTTAGCAAAACTGGTTAAGTGATGGTCTTGCAAATCGCAAGACCCGAGTTCGAGCCCAGGTAGGCTCAAACCAATGAACTGATTTCTTTTTACCTTCATAAACAATTAAGTTGACACTATATATTGAAAAAAAAAACAGAGGGTGGTGGTGGGCAGTAACTTAGCGCAAAGGTAGAACGAGCGACTACAAGAGAGAAGGTGAGAGGTGCTGCAACTGCAACCGGGCCCCAGGTGCTGCAACTGCAACCGGGCCCCAGGTGCTGCAACTGCAACCGGGCCCCAGGTGCTGCAACTGCAACCGGGCCCCAGGTGCTGCAACTGCAACCGGGCCCCAGGTGCTGCAACTGCAACCGGGCCCCAGGTGCTGCAACTGCAACCGGGCCCCAGGTGCTGCAACTGCAACCGGGCCCCAGGTGCTGCAACTGCAACCGGGCCCCAGGTGCTGCAACTGCAACCGGGCCCCAGGTGCTGCAACTGCAACCGGGCCCCAGGTGCTGCAACTGCAACCGGGCCCCAGGTGCTGCAACTGCAACCGGGCCCCAGGTGCTGCAACTGCAACCGGGCCCCAGGTGCTGCAACTGCAACCGGGCCCCAGGTGCTGCAACTGCAACCGGGCCCCAGGTGCTGCAACTGCAACCGGGCCCCAGGTGCTGCAACTGCAACCGGGCCCCAGGTGCTGCAACTGCAACCGGGCCCCAGGTGCTGCAACTGCAACCGGGCCCCAGGTGCTGCAACTGCAACCGGGCCCCAGGTGCTGCAACTGCAACCGGGCCCCAGGTGCTGCAACTGCAACCGGGCCCCAGGTGCTGCAACTGCAACCGGGCCCCAGGTGCTGCAACTGCAACCGGGCCCCAGGTGCTGCAACTGCAACCGGGCCCCAGGTGCTGCAACTGCAACCGGGCCCCAGGTGCTGCAACTGCAACCGGGCCCCAGGTGCTGCAACTGCAACCGGGCCCCAGGTGCTGCAACTGCAACCGGGCCCCAGGTGCTGCAACTGCAACCGGGCCCCAGGTGCTGCAACTGCAACCGGGCCCCAGGTGCTGCAACTGCAACCGGGCCCCAGGTGCTGCAACTGCAACCGGGCCCCAGGTGCTGCAACTGCAACCGGGCCCCAGGTGCTGCAACTGCAACCGGGCCCCAGGTGCTGCAACTGCAACCGGGCCCCAGGTGCTGCAACTGCAACCGGGCCCCAGGTGCTGCAACTGCAACCGGGCCCCAGGTGCTGCAACTGCAACCGGGCCCCAGGTGCTGCAACTGCAACCGGGCCCCAGGTGCTGCAACTGCAACCGGGCCCCAGGTGCTGCAACTGCAACCGGGCCCCAGGTGCTGCAACTGCAACCGGGCCCCAGGTGCTGCAACTGCAACCGGGCCCCAGGTGCTGCAACTGCAACCGGGCCCCAGGTGCTGCAACTGCAACCGGGCCCCAGGTGCTGCAACTGCAACCGGGCCCCAGGTGCTGCAACTGCAACCGGGCCCCAGGTGCTGCAACTGCAACCGGGCCCCAGGTGCTGCAACTGCAACCGGGCCCCAGGTGCTGCAACTGCAACCGGGCCCCAGGTGCTGCAACTGCAACCGGGCCCCAGGTGCTGCAACTGCAACCGGGCCCCAGGTGCTGCAACTGCAACCGGGCCCCAGGTGCTGCAACTGCAACCGGGCCCCAGGTGCTGCAACTGCAACCGGGCCCCAGGTGCTGCAACTGCAACCGGGCCCCAGGTGCTGCAACTGCAACCGGGCCCCAGGTGCTGCAACTGCAACCGGGCCCCAGGTGCTGCAACTGCAACCGGGCCCCAGGTGCTGCAACTGCAACCGGGCCCCAGGTGCTGCAACTGCAACCGGGCCCCAGGTGCTGCAACTGCAACCGGGCCCCAGGTGCTGCAACTGCAACCGGGCCCCAGGTGCTGCAACTGCAACCGGGCCCCAGGTGCTGCAACTGCAACCGGGCCCCAGGTGCTGCAACTGCAACCGGGCCCCAGGTGCTGCAACTGCAACCGGGCCCCAGGTGCTGCAACTGCAACCGGGCCCCAGGTGCTGCAACTGCAACCGGGCCCCAGGTGCTGCAACTGCAACCGGGCCCCAGGTGCTGCAACTGCAACCGGGCCCCAGGTGCTGCAACTGCAACCGGGCCCCAGGTGCTGCAACTGCAACCGGGCCCCAGGTGCTGCAACTGCAACCGGGCCCCAGGTGCTGCAACTGCAACCGGGCCCCAGGTGCTGCAACTGCAACCGGGCCCCAGGTGCTGCAACTGCAACCGGGCCCCAGGTGCTGCAACTGCAACCGGGCCCCAGGTGCTGCAACTGCAACCGGGCCCCAGGTGCTGCAACTGCAACCGGGCCCCAGGTGCTGCAACTGCAACCGGGCCCCAGGTGCTGCAACTGCAACCGGGCCCCAGGTGCTGCAACTGCAACCGGGCCCCAGGTGCTGCAACTGCAACCGGGCCCCAGGTGCTGCAACTGCAACCGGGCCCCAGGTGCTGCAACTGCAACCGGGATTGATAAACCACTTATTAGTTGTCCAAATTAGCCAGCTTAAACATATGGTATGCCCAGTGTATCAGTCTTTAAGATTCTGGTCTAAAACTTCCACTTTTATTCAGAATGAAGGTAACAAATTCTTTACAAGAGATAGTTGTCTTTACCGCATATTTAGATGGAAAATGGTGTCTTTATAACTGTTGTTAATTAACTACTAATTAGTGGACCAAATTAGGCAGCTCAAAAAATTGGTATGCCCATCGTATCAGTCATCAAGATTCTGGGCTAAAACTTCCACTTTTAATCATAACGAAGGGTACAAACTCTTTTTAAACTGTTATAGTATTTAAACTGCATAAAACAATTGACATAACACACGCACATTGTCTCCATGTTTGCGGCAAATTTGTTGTTATGTAGCGACTTGTTTTTGTTTGTTTATTGCTTTTCAATGATTAATAGCTATAACATTTGAATATTATCTAATGAAAATCCGCAAGTTATGGCTAGAATTTCAGTATTCGTTCGGATAAAGTAAAGGATTCGCCGACAGAAATGAGCCAAATGAACCATTTTGTCACCTCCCTGTACTGCATGTGTTCTAATTTCGTTAATACGCAGATGGCCGTTCCGCGAATATGCGGCTGGCCGTTCCGCGAATACGCGGCTGGCTATTTCGGGCCCAATACTGTGCTAGCTTCAGCAGCTCGGTCAACAACCGCAGCGCAGCACGTCCGTATATGTACACGTACACTAAAGTACATTGTTGTAAAATTTTATTGTACTTATGTATTGGTTTTTCACAACTTGCCCTCCCCTACACACAGTGCACAAACATTTAATGCTTGAAGTTTATAGCTCTGCATTTGATGGAGATGTCTGCACAAGAGAAGTCTGATGTTCTGGTGTTTTTTTGTAACGGGAAGAAGGTAAAAATAGTTGAACGAGACTTGTTGATTAATCTGCTCTGGGCCCAATTTTATAGAGCTGCTAAGCACAAAAATTTGCTTAGCATGAAATTTCTTCCTTGATAAAAACAAGATTGCCAACCAAATTTCCATGTGTTGCATATTGCTTGTTACTGGTAGTCAGCTGTTGTTTGCTTATCCTGAAAATCACGTGGATATTTTGTTGGTAATCCTGTTTTTATCAAGGAAGAAATTTCATGCTAAGCAAATTTTTGTGCTTAGCAGCTCTATGAAATTGGGCCCTGCTGAGTTTAAACTTAAAAGTACTTAAAGGGACACACCGGCTTACTGTTTACCTAATATTGTGATGTGGAATGACAGACAAAAATTTTTAAATGGTTGTTGTAAAAAAAAATCATCAAAATATCACGTAATTAACGAAAAATGTGAAAAAAACAAAACGCGGTCAAAGGTCAGCTTATACGCTTTTCCAGCCGTTGCAACTGTCAAATTTACGTGACAATGATGCGCGATGTTGTAAGTAGACTGGTGCTCTGCTTATGTATCAATAATTATACAGACTTCATATCCATCAAGCACAAATTCACGTGTAAATAAAAAAATAGACTGATCTCTATTAATCCTGTCAGTATAATAAAGATCAGTGACATGAACGGACGTCAGTCCAAAGAGCAAGGTTCCCTGCTCTATGGTCAGTCCTAGTCGAAGTCCGCTCGCAGTCGTAACCAGTAACTGTTTCGGTTGAACTTGCCATTGAAACAGTTATTGGTTACAACCGCATAAACTAACCCCAACCTGTATTCTGTGTACGATGACGTACTATATTCTGTGTACGCACTTGCAGTAATGGAGAACGTTTCTTCGACATCCAAGGATCAGTACAAAAAAAATCGCAAGGAAAAACACCCAGAAGGTGGTCCAACGAAAAGTAAAAAGTAAAAAGAAAACACACGATAATTCCAAAGGGAAAGCCAGCAAAAGCAGCAATTTTTTTTTTTTTGGGGGGGGGGGGGGTTGGACATTGTGCAGCTATCATAGAAGTAGACCAGCTGTATGGGATAAATATTCCCCGTCGTCGTCCCACGTGTGTAGCGCAGGCAACACGTTGCAATAGTTAAGGGATAATAGCTAGGGGTATCAGACTAAAACCCTCCTACAAAAACCGTAATTGTTGGTCTGGCTCCCTACCCCTCCGACAAGCTCCCACGCTCACGGCTAGACTGGCAAGCTGGGGAGTTCATGCCCCGGGGCTTGTCTCTCTGGCCCCACGAGACACAGCACCGGCTGTACGGGATATGCCCCAAGGTTTACGTTCCGCTAGCTCCCACGCTGGTGCGCCGTAAAACACGCTTGGTTGCACGGACTCTCTGAATGCGAATCTTACGTTCGATTTTTCATCATTATTTCCAAATTGTATCAATAATATGAATACTTAGTCTTTTTCGTCAAATACTCATGAATAATTGTTAAAAAAACAGATTTGAATTTGGTTCAGTAATTTACTTTTTATACAGCTGGAAGTAAAACTAACACCGAAGATCACGTGATTTATCCGAACCACTTTTTTGGTTCGGATAAATCATGTGACCTTCGTTTTTTGAAAACGGCAGAATTTGATGGTTTCTTTTAGGAACCGTTCTTCTCCGTTCCTGGAAGACCTTTGGAGCCATATTTTAGCCTATTTTGTAGCCCAAATAGCCCAACGAAGCCGGTGTGCCCCTTTAAAAGTACTTAGAAAAACACCAACCCAAGTGTATAACTTTTATAAATAGCCGAACCGTTCATGATTTTATTACAGGAAGTTCCTCCACCCATGATGATTATTATGATCAATTATTGTACACTTTACATCGCCATTATTTTATTCAGTAAAGATATAAAAAAATATGCAGTTGATTGTTCTTCCTTCCTCTACAGATGTTCGAGTAAGAAATCATTGAAACGCCCATTATCAGATGCTTATTAAAATAATTAGGCTGTAGCCCCCAAATTGCAAAACAAATTAATGTACTCAGATAAAGATTGGATTCTGCACTCTTTCCTTGGTTCAGGAAGTTCAACAGGTTCAATGTTTATACATCGTAATCATCCATTCTCCATTGTGTTTTACTTAGCCAAGAATTGATTTAGCCAGGGTAGTCCAATCAGTTTTCAATGAACTGTTCTCCCTGGGGGCCTGGAATTCAGTTTTGTGATGCACTCATTGTCTAATTATAGGCCTACTAATTAGAAAGAGTAATCGTGAAAAGTGGAAACATGTTGCAAGTCTCTACTAAACCTCTGGTTAAATTGGTGTAAACTATCATTTTATGTGATAGGCCTACTATATCAGAGCTTAATTTGAACTATCACATCATTGGGTGTTGAAAGTAAATGGGTCTGTAAATTCCATACAGGAATTTTATCTTGTAGTCAATTGGTCAAATTCAATCACCATTTTGATTGAACATCATGGAAATTCAAGAATGAACTAAACTAAAAAGTCTCCATCCAAAAATGTACAATCCTATTGAGGCTATAGTTGGAATGTGAAATTATTGGATGATTTTGGATAACAAATTTCCCACAGATAAAATGCTGGCATTTTACACCAGTTTAGTATGAGGTACGATAATATTTTTTTCACTTTCATAAGGAACTTATTTATTGGAAAATGAGTGCATCACAAAACTGAAACTTCTTTACTAGGGCCAGTATTCAGTTTTGATCTCTGTTAGACCCATGCTAAGTTGTGGTTGGATTCTGCACTCTTTCCATGGTTAAACATGAAGCGGCCATTGCTGACTGTATTTGCTATTTGCTTAATTTTTGATTAAAAGTATTGCTTTTTTTCTTGTTGTTGTCCATAGGTTGTAGATCGTCATGTTCAACCAGAAGTTACCATATTGACTTACCTACGGACCAAATGTATCCTTTAAAACTGTTCTTCTGTTAAAAAAAACCCATTTGAATGGCTGATGGACGGCCAATCAGAACTGAAGAATAAGCAAGTTTATGAATATTCATGACTCTTGTGACTCCTTTGAGCCAGTCGCTGCATATTTGTACTCATTGTACACTGACTGTTTATTTATTTATTATGTTTATTTACTTATTTGTTTAAATTTATTTATTTATTATTAATATCCAACAGAACAGCACAATTAGCACCAATAACATGAATAACATGATGAATAGGAAACAAGAAAAAATAATCAGTTTTAGATGTGGGAGGAAAAATCCCAATGGGGAAAACCCTCACAATCATGTGGGGACTGAAAACCCAAACCACATGCAAGGCAGGGTCCATAAGAAGTGAAAGGCAGGGAAAGAAACCACTGTGCCATTCTGATTCCATGTACTTAGTACTGTAATAGTACTGTAAAATACTTAGTGAACTATAATTCCACGCATATGATATGCACATTGTGCAGTGCAGCGTAGATCCAAAGCGTATTCATGTACATTGTAACTGGACTGCTGCAAAACGCACATTTTGTAAGTCATGAGTTTGAGGATTAGAACTGTGAACCAGCCTTTCATTAATGTTTGTTTTCAGTTTATTGCCACTAATCCTCGATGGAGTATTTATGTTCAAAGTACATCATAAAAGCTAATAGCTTTTCCTACCCATTTTTTTATTAATTATGAAAATGTAACATTAAATAGATCATTGAGGGAATTTCTTTTTACTAAATAGTTTTATCATTATTTTTGTTTGAAATTTGAAAACCTTTTTGTAGCTCATTTTGCTTCAGATGGGTACAAATGTTGGAATTGATGTATTCTTAACTCAAGCTCCCACGACACACAGTGCTTCTAACAGGGAGTAAGCTAGGATGCGGGGAAGGAGGTTGTGGTGCCTGCACTATCATGGTGTCCAAGTACTCACCAAATCGCAAATGTATCAGGTAAGACACGTGCCGTGGAGTTGTGGCCAACGGGAAACGGGAAAAATTTCACAGCTCTTCCTTGCCTGGCTGACTAAAACAAATGTTCCGAATTTAAAGAAGGGCTCCAAGGTCGTTCAATTCAGTTTTGCGATGCACTCATTTTCCGACCGAGTCCTCATGAAGGTGGGGAAACATTTACAAGTTTCTAACCTCGGGTTAAAATGGTGTAAAATGCCACTGTGTTTGAGACCCTCCAAGTGCAGTTGTTCTCAAAATCCAAAAATGTTTGATGACGGCACATTCCAAACATGCGGTCTGTACATCTTTGTTAACAGGATTTTTTATTTCATTCCTGAATTTAGATGAAATGGCATCGGATATGACCTTTTGACACAAAAAAAATCCTTTTTAACAAACAGAATCATTTGGGTTTTTTTTTCGTGTGATGGTGTCACGTTTCAAACTTAGCTAGGAAAGAGTATCAAATGAAATGGCACTTTACACCATTATAACATGAGGTTAAGATGATGACTTGCATTTTTTTTCCCCCACTAGCATGAGGACTCTATCTATTGGAAAAATGAGTGCATCCCAAAAATGGATTTGACCTTACAGACTCTCTTTAAGTTGGAAACATTACATTTATCTGTTTTTTACTCCTGTCTTGTTTTGGAAATATTCAACTTTGATCCTGATGGTGCATAACTTACATGCGCATCAGTTGTCTAATGACCCCTTTTACCAACGTCACACAATGCTACCCAGAGCTGCCAACTCTCCCTGATTCTGCAGAAAGTGCCCTGAAAATAAACCACTCTTTCCGTGGTCTGTTGAACAAACTTAAAAATCTCTCTGATTATGGAAACTCCTTCTCTATTATGTTGAATGCAATTTTAAATATCTCCCTGATTGTTGTGTAAAATCTTCCTGATTGCAAGATGCAAATATTCCAAGGCAGCTCTGGGCTACTGTCTACCAGGCTTGCCAGTTTAGGAGTCAAAGTGCACGTACAAATTATGGTAATCGTGTACATGCTGCATTGCCAAAAATGCCCTCTACACTGTATCAGTCTCTCTCTAGTAAATTTGTCCTTGCTCAACCCAAAACAATTTGTAAAAATTGTGGCTGTAAGTGGTCTTTTATTGTAATGTGTGCATGGCTTTAACAAAACAGCGTTTTGCAAGACTGTCTAACACCTTGCTCTGAAATCAACATTTTCTTTCAGTCACTATGCAGTGAATGCTTGCTTGACTCCAATATGTTCAGTACACGGTATGGCAGTCACAACCATTGAAGGAATCGGCAGTACCCAAACCAGACTACACCCAGTCCAGGTCAGATTGCAACAACCAATGCTTCTTTGTAAAGACATTGTTAAAAACTGGCAGATTAATGAAATGATTTCCAATGCAAAAAATGGAAAATGGTTGGTTCTAAATGACGCTCTTGAATTGCTTATTAATAGAATAAACAACAGATTCTTCCAGTTTGCATCTTTTTAAGCTTGTGGGCACAACTATGGAAAGGTCTCGACGATACTTAGTAGTATTTGGTTTGTTGCCCATACATTACACACCGATGTTTAGTAAGTACTGTATACTCAAAAGGATATCACTTAGGTGAAATGCCTGTGGATTTTTTTCACAGGACTTGGGAATGTGCCGAGTTTACATTACTTAATACACATCGGTGTAAGAGCCAAAACCAAATAATATGTATTTTTTAATCCCTGATGCAAAATAAACATCTGTTAAATCAACTCTTTAAAAACTCGGCTGTCTGGGGGTCGGTGCAAGAAGTTGTTGGTTCTCAACCACATAGTTTCCTTGCTTTGTTTAGGTAATCGGATGGGACATAAAGCCGTTGGACCCGTGTGTTGTGTAACGCACGTAAAAAAACCCAGTGCACTTATCGAAAAGAGAAGGGGTCCACCCCGGTGTTCCTGGTTTGATTGGCAGCATATTGCGCCACAGCACCTTGTAAACCATGACATGGTGCTATGTAAAGGAGTAGGTCTCATACTTCAAACGTAGCCCCCGAATACCTTGCAGGAAATTACTTAATGTTGAAGCGCCTTGAGCGTCACTGAGTGACGGATATGAGTGCTATATAAATAGCCATTATTATTATTATTATTTATTATTATTATCCTGCTTTGTTCTCCAACTATGCTATCATCCTCCTGTACTTAAGTCCCAGAGTGACAAATATACCGTAATAAATTTTGTAGATGTAAGTTTCTTTTTCATAATTTCAAATTTTTGCAAGACATTTTTTTTTATTGAGTCCTCATCCAGATTAAATTGTTTTTTACTGTTTTTTTCTCGTTGATGTTTATGCTACAATTTATGTTGGTATGGTTTTTTTCGTTGGTATAACACAAGCCTCCTTTTGGCTTCTGAAAATGTCCCCATATTGGTTCACTCTTTTTTTCCATTTCAGTATTTTGAAATTTTTAAAATGTTTTTTATGGTCTTTGCTTTAAATTCATTGTCTGTACTTGTTTACTTTTCTGTCTTATTCACCAATCCAATAATTTAGATTAAACTGAATTGATTTGAATTTTTAGTTATCTCTTTTTCACCAACATGATAATAAAGATTGATTTGAATTGAATTGATTTGAATTGTTATGATCCCTTTGCAATGTAGGAACGCCTGGCCAAAGCTCATGGGTCTCAGTGTGGCTTCTGCACTCCTGGTATTGTAATGTCTATGTACGCCCTGCTGAGGAACACACCAGTGCCTACTATGGAGGAAATAGAGAGTGCATTCGAAGGAAATCTGTGCCGATGTACTGGGTACCGACCAATCCTGCAGGGCTACAGCACATTCACTAAGGTAAGACATTGTGCAGTGACCAGTTAAACTGGTGATCAGTCATATAAAGTTATGTTTGTGTTAATTAGCGCATACCTAGCCTGCCTAAGTACAGTATTTCCTTCAGAGCACAATTTGGGTGTTGTTGATGTCGCTTCAATTTCAAATTTGCAGGAGGGTTGTTGTGGCGGAAATAGTGCTAACTGCTGCATGAACAACAGCGATGGCTGCAGACCTGGAGATGGGGTAAGCAATTGACTTTACAAAGGAAAATCAGATTTAATTAAAAGAGCCATTGAAAGAGACACTGAAACTAACCTGTACATGTGTTAATGTGGCCACTAAGAACTATCAAAGGGGGGGGGGGGAGTGGGGGGGTAGGAGAAAATTAAATTACAAAAAGGAATATTTTACTGTGATTAAGAATAGAGCAAATAGTGTGTAGTACCCACAATGTAGAGAATTTTGAACACGTGGAGGTAGCAGATATAGCTGGTCAATTTTCTGGTACAATGGATTTACTTCGTACCAGCTAGCTGCCAGCTAGCTTCCTCAAAGTCTTACATTGAGTAACTGTTCCAATGATGGTTAGGCCTAACTTTGGGTAATTTGGTCTTTCTCAAATTTGTTCAGATTGGGAAGATTATCAATGTGGGACAATTGTTCAATTGGTTTTTTGGGGGTGGTGTTTGATCAGAACTGTAATGCATGCTAAAGTCGTTTAAATCAGTTCCGACTTCTTGCAGAAGAACTGTCAGAAAATGTTCAGACCCAAAAAACAGAGACTGTGCAGTGTTTTTAGAATTGTAATTTCAAGATGACAAAATGCTTGATCCATCGACCATTTGGGTGGCATGCATGGCTAGAGCGTAAAGTACTTACCTCATACCACTGTGGTCCTGGTTCGATTCCCAGTAGGGCCATATGTGTGTAGAGTTGTGCGTTGATTCTTTCCTGTGCCAGGAGGGTTTTCTCTGGGCCCTCTGGTTTTCCTCCCTCTGTAAAAATCACTTCTTATCTCTGGTTGTGCTCTGCAGAGCTGCCAACTCTTCCTGATTCTGCAGAAAGTTCCCTGAACTTAAACTTACCTTTCCATGTTCTGATGTACACATTTGACAATATCCCTGATTGTGGAAACTTTGTCCTACTATGTTGAATGTAATTTTAAATATCTCCTTGATTGTTGTTGAAAATCTCCCTGATTGCAAGATGCAAATGTTGGCAGCTTTGGCTCTGTAGTCTTACATGGGTCGATGTGGCTGGCTGCAAAAGGCGCCTGTATTGGTACATGTCAGCCGCTAGACCAGGTTGTAGCTGCTTCTTTTGCAATTCAGCTTCTTAGCTGAGAGTAAGGATGATTAGCCCCCCCAAAATTTTTTTTATTATAATTATAATTATCAATCTGTGCCTTATTCTGTTGACCCTGTACAGGTATCTACAAAGCTGTTTGACCCCAGTGAGTTCACGCCCTATGACCCCTCTCAAGAAACCATCTTTCCCCCAGAGCTCATTGTAAGTTATTACTAGTCAAAACCTTGCATGATTTAAGGTTAACTCAGACACCACTTTCATGGATGGGACTGTGTGAAATATTCAAACCAATGTTTGAGAATTAAAAACAACTGTATTTTAATGTGTTTGGTGATATATATATATGGCGTTTTATTTAGGTATGTTGTAAAATGTTGTTTAATGTGTTTCCTTTTTTATTGTAAAAATTGACAACTTCCTCATTAGCTACAAGTTCAAGTGTAATAAACTATAAAAAATAACAAAAATGATATAATTTTAAAAAGCTGTTGCAGTCAGTTTAGCTCATAATATTTTAAATTTTGTGAATACCAGAGCCTTAGAATAAATGACCCTTCCAGAAAACTTCAGTTGTTGTTTTTCCTTTAATGTTTTTATAGATAATGTTGGACAAGGAATCTCCATCAATTCAAAAGTTTTTGGGTGACCGGGTGACTTGGTATCGCCCAGTCACGCTGCAGCAGTTACTGGAACTAAAAGGAAGGCATCCTGAGGCAAATATGGTTGTCGGAAACACAGAAGTTGGTGGGTTATTCTCAGTTTGGAAAAACAACTTTGTCAGAATGTATTCAAACTTTCACTAAATTGGGATTCCTGCCGCTTCATACTGCTGTAGTTGGCTTTTTTTTAGTACCTGAGTATGAGAAGATAACAATACTAAAGTTCACAATTTTGCTAACCACAGAATAATGTTGCTTGGCAGAATCAGGTTACCAGCCCAAATAACATGTCATGTGTACTATTACTGTACTCTTACACATTTCTGCTTAGCAGACAAATTTACTAAGCATCATATTCTGCTTATTGATAGTAGTTCTGTGAAATGAGGTCCTGCAAGCTGGATGGACTGAACGTGAACACAACTCCAGCAATGTTAAACTGAAATGCACTGGTGTGAAAAAAGGATTAGTATACAAATGTTGTGAGTCAAGTATAACATTTGTGCGCTTTTCCAAGCCAACTAGGCTCCTCAAAGCGCTACATTAGCCTGCTACCGGGCTCTCTGCGTTCCTGAAACCATCTGAACTAGTCAGGGTTATTCAGTACCGGCAGCCAAATGGGCAGACAGGTTGCTAATCATTCACATCAATCTCTACCCCCAAAGATACCCATTTACTCCCGGATTATGAGGAAGCGATTATAGCTAAGTGTCTTGCCCGAGATGCTAGCCAAGGTTTGGCTTCCAAAGTCCCCAATACAAATACTCCAGAGCCTTCAGAGTTCAAGAATAAAGATATTGAAAAGTGATTGGTAATTTTGATTTTTTATTGAATCATAGTTTTGTGTGTCTTATTTCTGACTATTTTGCAGGTGTTGAGGTAAAGTTCAAGAATCAATTTTACCCAGTCATTATTGACTTGAACTTTATTACTGAGTTGACAAACATTGAGCCTTCCCCAACTGGGATAAGAGTGGGTGCTTCAGTGTCTCTTACATCCCTCGATGAGTATCTCAAGAAATTGATACAAAGTGAACCAGGTGGGTTGATAACTAGTGTAATAATAATTTGATTTATGGAGGGCCTCACGCTGATCCAACTCGAGGCGCTTTACAACATTAACAATTCTTAAAGAATAGAAAGAGACTTAACTTATAAAGATACGTGCAGCACAGAAAGCACTCAAATGTAAGAAAGGGTACAAAAGAAGGGCTTAGATGTAAGGAATTGAGAGAACGTGAGAGAAGGGCTTTCCCTTAACCTTTTTTTTCACTCGCTGGCCGAATGAGTCGACCAAAATTTTGAGTCACCCGCAAGTCTTTTCACTTGCCTGCATTTACGAATGCACTCAATTTTGGATAGGTAAAAATAATAATAATAATTAATAAATAAATTGAGTAAAATCAGTCACGGAGGCGAAGTCCACAAAATTGCATGTTGTGACAATCTTATTGCCTAAGTTCTAACCCTAATAATAATGGTATTTCCCTAAACAACCTTTTCCATGGATTTGTAATTTGAATATCGGTATTGTAGGAATTCTTTTGCACTGACTTCTACGTGATTCAACGATCGTTGTTCTGGTGAAAAAATCAATGAGCTTTGCCCCGCATTGCGCTCAAGGCCTTCTATCGGCAGGCTGCGTATAGTACAGAATCTGCAGGCCTGGATTACACTGTGCAACTATTTTTTACTTGGCTGGCGAACGTGTACCGAGTAGGAGTCTAGCCAAGCTTTCTTATGAATATGGTAATTATCAACGGCCAATCACAGTGTGCGGCCTGTTGGTTAGCTTGTGGACTTTGAACCTGCTGTATTGTAACAGCCAATCACAGCGTGCGGCCTGTTGGTTAGCTTGTGGACTTTAAATCTGCTGTTTTGTACTACACAAATACACCATGTGTTGTGTGCGCATGGACAACCGGCGGGTGACCGAACGTATACGGTGGTACTTGTGTATCCCACAATGTCAAGATAAATGCAGCACCATGTCATTATGTGTGCATGCATGTCTGTATGATGTTGTCAATGATCGTGATTGCGATCATGGCAAACATCAAGACTTGTCAAGATTTTGCAAACCATTTTACGAACTTGAAAATCATCTTTTTTTGGGATTTCACCACTGTATCCCTTATTTATTGTGAAAAGGAACTTTTTTGAGGTTAGTTGAGGTTTCCCTTATGAGGATCCCTTAAAAGGAAATATGAGTTTGAGCCTAAAATGTCTCCAGGATCTCTAGATGTGCTTGGTTGGGCGTAAAGTATTGGATCAAAGTGTACAAATGGAAGGCAATTTGTTTGTGGTACAGTATGGATGTCAAGAGTATTAAACTGCAGCATAGTATCACATTTGTAATACACACAGCTATGCATCGATGGCAGTAAATTTAAGTTAAGATTTGACTAATCCCTTTTGGACTTATCTCTTTTGTGAGAGTGGTCAGTGAACCTTTTCCTGCCAAGGCTAGTCTTTCATGTTCAGTTCCATGAGCTTTTTTTGTATAATATTGTTTATATTTGTCAAAATTCTCGACATGACTTTCAGTAGTCTGGTACCATCACTTACCCGGATTGTATCATAACCACAAATCGCAAAATGTTCTTTTACTGAGCAGAGTACAAGACCCGTGTCTTCGCGGCCATTGTGGAGATGTTGCGCTGGTTTGCCGGTCATCAAATCAGGAACACTGCGGTAAGTAATGGTGTCATTCGCAGTCTTTGTTTAGTCACGTAATCTCTGCACGGACAATGACGGCATATTTGAGACGAGGTTATTTGAATGATTTTCCACTTGAACTTCTGCGTCTTAAGGTATTATACAGGACTGGTAAGGATAAAAAACACTATTGTTTAATTTTAATCCAAAAGCTTACTGATGATTAAGTTCATACTAGAACCATTTTTTTTCAGTGAAATATTTCCCTCTGAAATTAAGTCATATTTGAGAAAACTGTATCTGAAAACCTTTAAAAAAATACAGCAGTTGATTTTGTTTGTTACAACCAAAATTAAGGACGGCGTGTTAACATGCTGAAAATTGTGCGTGGTTTTTCACTATTTTCTCCTGACTCACACAATGGATTAAGCCCCAATTTTCCCATGTTTGTTATTGTATGTGTACATGTATGGTTGATCACACAAAACTTGACCACCATCTGCAATCCACTGCAACCAATCTTGTATAATACCTGAAATACGTGTATTTTACCTTCTTTTATTCCCGTTTGAATATTACAGAGTTTGGGTGGTACCATAGCAACAGGATCACCTATATCCGATCTGAACCCTCTGCTGATGGCTGCGGTCTGCACATTGGAGGTCGTGTCAAAACGAGGTAAGGACCGGAGTGTCCAGGTTTGACTTTTGATACTGCCGTCTGGTCTTCATGCGATAAACAGACCAGGACCCAATTTCATGGCTGCGCTTACTGTGGCCCATTAGAACCGTGTGCTTTACAGGACCCTGTAAGCGCGGAATTCTGTTGTAAGCAGCGCCATGAAATTGGGCTCAGAAGTGTATGCAGCAGTCTCGCTGTGCTCAGAAACACCCCACCAATGTACACAGATGAATTTATTGGTCATTTTCTACGTATGTGATATTGGTTATCCCAAAAGTACTAGTGGAATGCGGAAAAATATAGCGCTTGTAATTCCCATGTAATGAGGCCGAAGGCAGTTAAAGACCAGCTTGAACGAAAACGGCAATAAGTGATCTTTTGCTGAAATGCATTTAAAAACATTTTCAATCAGTAGTGAAATTGAGCTCACATGAGGTTAAACAGATGTTCATAAAAAAAACACACAATCATTTTAAATAGTCCTCTCCGGTGCTTTTCAGAACGATTCACAAAAAGCCCCGTTACGTCATCACTCATGTTGCGCCATTTGTGGGAGCTCCGTTTTGTATAGCTGCCTTGTTGCAACAAGGAGATATAACAAAGCAACATCTTAACTTTACAACTATCAAGAGCCTCACAGTAAGCGTGTGTGTGTCTAATGTATTCAATATACAGGATGCCGATATAGGATTTTAGAGTGGAATATGATACATATGGACTGGCAACGAGGTCACTAGTGCACGCCTATTTCTCCCATAAACATTAATTATTTGTACACTTTGTTTTCTACTTTCAGGAACTCGCGTGGTTACCATGGATGGCAGCTTCTTCACTGGTTACCGGAAGAATGTCATTGCCAAGGATGAGGTCATAAAAGTCATTAACATACCTTTCACCCAGGAGGTAATTTTGTTAAAGACATTACTCTATGTTAAAATTAACCAGCTCGCTTTTTATCTAATAATGCTTTTTCTGTATTTTCAGACCAGAACCAATTTTTTTTTTCTCGCCATTAATAATTTGTTCTGTAAATCAATCTCAGTTCGGACACCCGCATAAAGACGTTGTCCTCTTCGACATTTACAGACTTTGAAGGCTCGTATTTATTTACAGTTGTGTTTCTGAAGCACAGTTAGACCATTCAAGAGATAAAGGCCTCTTGACATTGCAGTATAATCTGCTTAGCACAATTTTGGCTAGTATGTGAAAGGAACAGGTCTTCAAAGGCAATAGGCCCAAGTCCACCCAATGAGTCAATCTGTTGGCGTTCATCGTAACTGTCTTTTGACTCGGGTCACTAAACCTTGACCATGAGGACTCCCTGAAACAGTTGCTTGTATGCGCGCAATCCCCCACAGTGCCTCACCACACGGGCATGTAATGACCACCGCCAAACACGCAGAGAAACTCAAATGCCAGTTTATAAGCACACCACTGCGTGTCTCATAAGACTGCGGTATGTGTGTTATTGCATCTTCTGAAGCGAACTGGTTAATCAAAATACAATTTTGACTGTGATCACTGCTCAAGGCCTGCAGCTTGAAAGCTACCCTATGACATTTAGAACCAGGGCTCGAATTTGGGGACAAAATCCACCAGAATGCAGGGCTTGTAGCTCAAGGCTTTGACTGGACCAGAAAATTTGTTACAAGACCGGAATCAAAATGAGAAGAACACTATCTACACAGTTTCACATTTGAGCTGTTTTTGAAACATTTAAGGGAAGATTTATCTCATTTTTCTTATGGGTAATACTTCAGTACTCAACGGAATTGAAAGCTATATGTATTTATCAATTTAAATAAAAAATACAGTGAGGTGGTATTATTCAAAAATACAAGACTGCCGGACTTGTACAGTCGTAAGTTTACTGGCCCGATGCTAAAATCACAGGCCTCGGTCCAGTGTCAAATTCGAGCCCTGAGAAACAAGTATGATACACGTAGGCATTTTTCTTGTGATTTGCTCATAGCAAAAACAAAAATGTTGTTGTTTCCGTCCAGAATGAATACTTCCAAGGCTACAAACAGTCTCCACGTCGTGAGGATGATATTGCTATAGTCAATGCTGGCATGAGGGTAGTCTTCACACCAGGCACTAATATAGTGGAGGATTGTACTCTAGCATTCGGAGGTATGGCTGCTACATCAGTGCTGGCAACAAAGACTATGGCAAGCTTGAATGGAAGGTAAATGATGAATACTATTGTATGACTATTATTTGTATTTTACCTTATACCTATGTATTTTAAGCACTGTGTAAAAATTACTCTTTACTTTCCCTGAACCTGTCAGAAAAATCCACAGGCATATTACTCGGATAGGATTCGAACTGTTGCCATTCTAGAGCAAATGTCTCACCACTAGCACGTCAAGCTTGCCCGGTAACTAGAGGCAGTTGAAGCCTATATTTAAACAACGGGTACCGCATCATTTTTTAATAGATGTTAAATTTACATCAAAGATAAAGAATATTATTTCTGTTTTACCCATACACTGGAATGTGGTTTAGTCCATGAGCCAGGGGC
Organism: Pisaster brevispinus; assembly: GCA_023634235.1. Classification (NCBI taxonomy): domain Eukaryota; kingdom Metazoa; phylum Echinodermata; class Asteroidea; order Forcipulatida; family Asteriidae; genus Pisaster; species Pisaster brevispinus. The sequence goes on from JAMKCF010000009.1 coordinate 15,396,199, forward strand.
TGAAATTTCACACATTGTCACCAATTCGACGAGGGACTAATTCTAATATTACTTTTCTTGTTGCAAATAATTCAAAACTTGCCATAAACTAGTATAGCCTTTCCAAAAAGTTAGATTGCTACCAGTTTTTGGAAGGTTTTCACCATAAAATCTGAAACCTCTTGACCTCTTCCATTGTTGTTAAGCCAACGGCTGTTTAGATTAGTAACATTTTAAAATCCCATTTTTTTTGCGCGGAGTGTGAATAATGGAGTTGTGCAAACTCAAACAGCCGTTGAATTTGTCACCTGGCAAGCATGGCCGACTGTCACTCATGTTCCTCTTTGTACCTTCTGTCCCTCTTTGTACAGGTAAAATCAAGAGTAGCATGGTAGGTGCAGGCCTGTGCACACTACACGCCACATTGCACGCTGTGTTCCCTATTGTGAAAAAAATATGTATAAAAAAAGCAATTGTTGCCTGCAACTTAATTTGTTAATTTGTCTGACTTGTTGTTGTGCTTAGAGCCTGGAGTGATGGTTTAGTGGAAGCTATGTGCCCGTTACTGGCCCAGGATTTACCTCTTCCTCCTGGTGCTCCAGGTGGGATGGAGCCTTACCGTCAGTCTCTCACTCTCAGCTTCTTCTTCAAGTTCTATCTCTTTGTCCTGGAGCAAGTCGGTATGAAGCTGGTAAGAAATGCACCAAGGATCAATCTCATGGGGCTCGACTAGTTTTTAGTTAGTGCTTTATCAAACGGACAACTCAAAGTGCTTACTGTTACTTTTGAACTATTTCAGTGCCAAGGTCGTAAATGTACGATCTATTTTTTTTCACTCAAAAAGTGTCATCAGCCACACATGTGCGACTATACATGTTATCACAAGAGGGCATTATCACTCTAACAAGAAATATACTATTGACTTTGGGATGTATCAAGGCAACAGCAAGATACATTTTGTTTGGTGAAAAAGACTTTTTTTTTACAGAATTTTGAACAACCTAAAAAAGATGGTCATTTTAGGTTTAAAACGCAAAAACAGCGGGCACTGAAAGAGTTAAGACAGATTTTGAAGGTTTTCTTTGAAGTATGAGGCTCAGTTATGTATCACTTTATAAGGGTTTTACAAGGTGCTGTGGTGCAATCTGCAGCCACTGCCAGAAACACCGGGGCAACCCCTTTCTCTTAAGTGTAACTGGTTCTTTTTCTGGCGTTACACAGCACACAGGACCTATGGCTTCATTCTAAACTTGGATGCTTTCAATGGTTATACGGCAGTTAATGTTTAAATGGCTTCTGACTGGCACCCCCAAACAAAGCTAATATAAACCCCTTGCACAACGCTGAACGCACCTCCGAACAATGCGCATCTACCATCTCCATAATTTGGGGAGTCAAATCTTGTGTGCATGTTTGTGCAGATTTTGACTCCCGAAATGGCGGACAGGATATGCATGTGTGAGTGAGCAGTGAATTGGGCAAGGGGGTCTATTGACAAAATAGATAGACCAGTGTCATTGGGGCTAGATAGCTCAGTTGGTAGAGTGCTGGCACACTAATCCAGAGGGTCTCTGGTCCGAAACCCGTTCGAATACATTTTTCTTTGTTCATAATTAAATTTACCCAGTCAGTTTCCTTGTGGTTTATTACTTAATATGTCAAAATCCCATTACAAAACGTGCAAATGTTCCTGCCACTTGGATTTCTGTCATTTGGCTGGGCAGAGTAAGACCCATGTGTGGTGGGCGAGGCTGAATGGATTGCTCTATAAGGCTTGACTTTCCTGTCTGATAAACTTGTCTATACCTCAGAATGTTTACTGAAAGTATTGGTTTGTTTCCATCTTTCAAGTTTTTGCTCATGTATTCATTCATTTCCTTTCTTGTGATCTTTTCACCATGCAGCCTGGCCTGAGTGGGGTATCAATTCCAGCCTCCTACAAAACAGCCAATCAGAGCTATCATAAGAGCCCTGTGAAGGGTGTGCAGATGTATCAGGTAATATGATTGGAGGATATGTTTTTTCAGGGAAAGAATATTTCCTTGGGTTATGAAATTGTCCTTGCCATTTATTTCTTCTCAATACGGTATTCCTTCGCAGTCTTATGCTGAGTGTTTGGAAAGTTGTTAACTACCACATGTACCAACTGGAACTGTATTCCTACTTCTAAAACCATGCTAGTATTTCAGAAAGATCTATTACTTTTTAAAGATGGAGCATTTTAACACTGTAGTTAGACATTTTTCTACATCCAAAGTTGAGATCCACACCAAATTGTTCATGCGACGTTACATCCACTCTTCTTATGCATTGCATCGTGCTTCAATATCTCTCCTGGTTCTGTGAATTACAGGAGGTTCCGTCAGGCCAGCCTGACTCTGATGCTGTGGGACGTCCTTTGACCCATCTGTCCGCTATCAAGCAGGTCACTGGAGAAGCTATGTATGTAGATGACCTCCCCCAGGTCAAAGGTGATCACAGGAATATTCTTTTTTTCATGAGACTGATGTTTGCCTTCTGATTGCTTTCGGCTTTCCTGGAAGGATCAATCCTCCAAATTAAACTGATGCGAGTTTATGTCAGAATCCCTTACTGCCTCAAACCATCAGGGCCTAATTTCATAGAGCTGCTTGAGAACAAAAAAGTAGCCCAGTACAAAAACAAATATGCTTACCAGATTTAGGTTACCAGCCAAAACACTATGACACATGTACAATTGTGACTGGTGTACTGCTCATATTTGCTTGGGGAAACTTGTTAAGCGGTAATTTCCGCTTAAGCAGCTTTATGACATTGGACCCAGAGTGAAACCCATATGAGTGGAGTGAGTTGTTTAGGGATTCACTGCCTCCACTAGACTCTTCGCAGATGACACTACATTTTTAACATTCGCTATGCTGGAGTGCTTTCACACACAAATGTCTCACACACGTGTTACTAGAACTGCACAAATATGCTTAAGAAACGAAAAGCTGAATGGCACTGCGTGTGCATAGTACTCCAGCATTGCAGACGTCTGGCATTGCATGTACAACCAGATGTGGGGCGGCTGGTCTACGACCACAGTAATTAATTTGCTTTTGTTTCTCCAAGCCCATCTGGATGTATTTTTGTATTGTCTTGTATCGTTGTGTGGACTGAATAAATAATAATAACAATAACAATAATAATAGTAATAAATGTAACGGCAGTGAGACAACGCAAAGTGCACTTAAACGCACCTATCCTGTCCACCATTTGAGAGTCAAAGTATAGCCAAAGGAATTGACTCCCAAAATGGTAGAAATGGTAGACACGCTCGGGTCAGTCGGCAAGTGTAAAACATGCCTCAATCCTTCAAAATCCTTTAAAACCTGCGGTACGTTTTGAAGGATTTGAGAAAGTTAGGGTTAACAGTGACACACCTAAGATTGCTGATTAAATCTGACAAGTTTCTCTTGTTCCCCTCTCTCAACAGGTGAACTCTACATAGCCTGTGTGCTGAGCAAGAAGGCCCACGCCAAGATCCTGTAAGCTTCAATCAAACTCATTAAGCGTGAAATCCATGTGTTTGTCATGCGGTGCGCAATGCGAAAAAATAAAAATACTCGCTAAGCAAAATACATAATTCCTTGTTTATGCATTGCGCACTGTGTTATCTGTAAAAATTACGTGCGTTGCCCGGTGTGTATTTTCATTTTAAGAGTCTCACTCAAGAACACAAATGCCATGACCAGAACATGAACCCACACTTTGCCAACACCAGACCTGAAGTCCGGGGCTAATGAAGCAATGTTTGAAACAGTGTTTTCCTGCTTTGTAGGATTCAAGTCTTGTCTCATTCACAGAAAGCGACTGAGGCAACAGCCTTGAACCTTAATAGTTTTTTATTCAGACAGTAAGGTCTTATCTGAATCTGTGGCTTTGACTGTTGCATTGCATTCACAATGCATGACGGACACATGGATTTCCGGCAATACATACAACTGAAGCCGCCAATTTGTGGCTGAGCTATGGCTATGGCTGGCATGTCATCATGCATTGAAGTGTAGGATGTTCTTAGCAACACCCTTAGCAACAGTCATAGCCACAAATTTGGATACGGCTTTAAAATCTTTGAAGGCACAAGGCCCAAGTCGCTTTCTGTAAAATGTTGGAAGAACGGGTTTGCCATGGTGTTATTTGGCATGGTTTGCCATGGTGTTATTTGGCATGGCTGGCTGGAGCTTGTGCAGCATCACCTGCTATTCCATGCAAGTAGTCAGTTAAATGTAGGGTCATAGATTGGTAAATACTTCAAAATCTAATAACCATAACAATTTACTTGGTGAGAAGCACTGCAGCTGTTGATAGTTTAAGCTATTTTGAGAAAGAATTCCCTTTGAAATAGTATGGTTTGGATAATTTTTCACCCCAAAACATTTGAATCTGAGAATTGATTCATGCAGGAATCGTTTCTCAGATTTATGAGGGTTGATGGCCATTCAAGAATGCTGCGGCCAAAGATCAGTTGGTTACCCGCTGTCACCTCGCTAAGCGTGGATGGATTCGATGTTCTTGTGAAATTACCAAGACAGTTTTTACAGTTTTCTCAGAAAGTAGACACTGTATTTAGCTGAAACTTTCACATGTGACTTTATTGTATCTTTCTTTATAATTGTGCCTATAAATCAGCATTATGTTGACAAAAACCACTCTATGACCCTACCTTTAAATGGAACACCTAATTTAAAACTTAACATACACTGTACCTGTCGTTGAAATGACAAATAAGCGCTTTGAGACACCCGTACATGAAGTGCAATATAAGAAATATTATTACATTGCATGGCATTTTTTTGGAAACCTTAAATCTGCTTGGCAGAACTTTCTTACGGTTCAAAAACATGGGTGCTTGTATTTGGGTTCAGTTTTCATGCTATTTGTCAACACAGCCAACAGGCAATATGTTTTAAGACTACACATATTAGTGCTGATTTGAACATAGAAAAAAAAGACCGACCAACATAAACATTTTGCAACATGATTGGCGCTTCTCTTAATTTGACACATACTTTGAATCTGTTTCATGGTTAGGTCTGTCAACGTAGCTCCTGCTCTTGAAGTCGAGGGAGTCCACGCCTATGTAGACGTCAACGATGTCCCAGGGTCTAATATGGTTGGAATATCGGCTGTCAAAGATGATGCTCTGTTTGCGGACAAAGAGGTATCAAAGAATGAACAGTTAAACTACCTCAAATTTTATCTGTTTATGCAATGCAACATTTTTTTTCTTCAGTTTTGCATGTTCAGTAAGGTTTGTCACAAGGATTTTAGCATCTCAAGCAGATAAATTTCACGGCAGGATTGATATTTAAAACGTGGCGTGTCCTGGCCGAGCAGTTATGAGCACCAGACTCATGCTCTGGTGCTTCTGATCAGTGGATTGTGGGTTCGAGTCCCGGTCGTGGCACTTGTGTCCTTGGGCAAGATACTTTACCATTATTGCTTCGTCCTGTGTGTTGTGTAATGCATGTAAAAGAACCCAGTTACACTTGTCGTGAAGAGAAGGGGTTTGGCCCCGGTGTTTTCTGGCAGTGGCTGCTGAATGCAGAGCTACCAACTCTCGCTGATTGTGCAGAAAATTCCCTGAAAATAAATCAATCTTTCCATGCTCTGATGAACAATATTGAAAATCTTTCTGATTATGGAAACTTTTTCCCTTTTGTGTTGAATGTAATTCTAAATATGTCCCTGATTATTGTACAAAATCTCAAGATTGTAAGATGCAAATGTTGGCGGCTCTTTGAATGCACTGCAGCAACTTGTAAACCTTTAGAAGGTGCTACATAAATGGGTATCATCATTCAAATTTTAGCTCTGCTTATCTTGTTGAAAAACAAACAATGGGCGCTTTGACACTCCCCTAACGGTGTGATACAGGGCTATATAAGAACCCAGTGTTATTATTATTAACATAACTCCTGCTGTCTGGTTTACCTTGTCAATAATGTAGGTGATATTTGTTGGTCAAATGATTGGTGTGGTCGTGGCTGATGATCAAGCCATCGCTCAGCGTGCTGCTAAACTCGTCCAAGTGGACTATGAAGACCTGCCTGCCATCATCAGCATAGAGGTAAGCCTCTGACTGAAGTAGTTTACTTCGATTCATATTCTTGTATAAAATGAACGTGGATGGAAATATCCACTACCTTGATTGTGCACGTTTACTCAACTCCCAATAGTTTAGCCACATTGGAAGTCTGAACATTTCCAAGGGTCAAGTCATTCTATGGTTTGCTCTAGGAACCAGATCCAGACAATCGCCGAAAAGAATTTTTTTAATAGATATAATTATATCATCAGGGATAAAGGACTGTGATAAAACATGGTTGAAACTTTGGTGCTCACATTAGAATACTTCAGTTTCCTTATGGAATGTAAGTGCTGGATAGCTTTTTTATAAACCTTATTGCATTTCTCTTGTTGCCGCTGTAGCTGGAGCCGTAGCCGAAAATGCCCAATAACTTGGGTTTTGATTTTTGTTCTCTAACAGGATGCTATCAACCAAAGCTCCTTCTTCAAACCACAGAACTATGTCAAGAGAGGAAACATCCAGGAAGGTTTTGAGAGTTCTGACCACATCCTGGAAGGAGAAGTCAAAGTAGGGGCCCAGGAACACTTCTACCTGGAGACTCTGTCTACGTTGGTTGTCCCGGGAGAAGACGGGGAGGTGGAAGTCGTATCCTCAACTCAGGCGCTGAAATCAACCCAGGTCGGTTGGAGTCGTAATTCCAGCTTGTTTGCCTTCCTGACACCTAGGCGCAATCTCGTGGATGTGCTTAAGCAGAAAATATTGTAAAACAATTTTGCGCTTAGCAAAAATTAGCAGGATACCTGTCAAATGCTGTGCATGTGATGCAGTGTTTTGGCTTGTACCTTGATTCTGGTCAGCAAGCATCATTTTGTTGTGCTTAGCTACATTTTGTGCTAAGCGCTTGGGCAGGTCTATGAAATTTGGACCTAGAATGAGTCGTCAAGTCATTGAGCAAACGTTGAATCATAATAAAGTACCTAATCAAAGAAGAAATGTTTGTCTGCGACAAATCTGCTGTAACTGATAATTCCAAATTGTTAATGCAAAGGGAACAAATTCGTATGTCAATTGCAGAAACTATAGACCATGTAACTTGTGACATCACTTGTTCACTAAAGCGCCACAGTGCCTGGACTTCCTGCAGGCACGATTTGTACGCAGCCCGATGGAAGAAAATATAAAATATTACATTTTTCATGGAGATAGCACAGTACAGTTTTTACCAACTTTCTATATGAAGAAAGAGGGCACATCTCAAAACTTGTTGAACTATAACTCTTGACTTTAATATGGAAATTAGGACACAACATGTAAAATGTTGACCTGTGTGGTGTTTCGCCTGCCAGGAAATGCCCTGGAATGGTCTCCAAACTAAAATTGTATATCTTTGGAGGCCATAGCCAGGCCCTGGCTTGGATCATCCAGTCCCCTGAATCGCTCATACATGAGACTTGCTCATTAGTGCTCTCCACTCAAGCATCTTTTCTGAGAAGGTTGAAGTATGACGTCTTTTACCTTCCTTAACTCCTGCCTCCTTGGGTTGGACTCCCACAGTCACCTGTCAGTATCAACTGGCTAGCCACAAGTTCAGGATGAGGATAGAAGTGGCCAGCCAAGTCCATCAGTCTAGTAGTCATCTTATCCTGGGAAGCCTCATGACATACTGTGTATGGTATATGTTCCTGCCAACAGGGCCCAATTTCATAGAGCTGCTTGAGCTAAAAAAAGTTGCTAAGCATAACAAAATTATGATTATCAGAATAAGGTTACCAGCTAAATTACAATTTATCATGTACAAAATGTAACTGGTATCCTGCTTAGTTTTGCTTAGCAGAAATATACTAAGCAATATTTTAAGCAGCTCTATGAAATTGGGCCCTGATGTTTACGGCAGCTCTCAGCATTCATACAATTGAGCTAAAAAGGTTATACCATTCTGTTCTCTCTCTCTCTCTCTCTCTCTCTCTCTTCAGTCCATGGTTGCGACTGCTCTAGGAGTCCAAGAGAGCAAGGTTGTAAGCCGAGTGAAGAGACTCGGCGGAGGCTTTGGTGGCAAGGAAAGCAGGTGCTGTACTAACTCTGCTGTGTGTGCTGTAGCTGCCAAAAAGTAAGCCACCCTCATCCAGATTTGTGTATTCCTCACTGAATGGATCGAGTAAAGAACTCGGGTTCTGGTGGTGGAGTCCTCGGAATGTGGGTTCGAATCCCGGTCACGACACTTGTGTCCCTGAGCAAGACACTTATCTATTAATGACTGTTTCTCATCACATAGGTGTAAATTGGGGTGTATGCGAGGGTAGAGATTGTTGATGTGAGTGATTAGCATCCTGTGCATCCACTTGGCTGCCGGTGCTGCATACTCCTAAGGAGTTGAGATAGTTTTAGGAAAGCTAAGGGCGCAATGAACAATGTTAGTAGTAGTTTAAGGCGCTTGAGAGGCCCATTGGGTTTGAAAAAAAACCCAAGAATTTTGTTACCATCGAAAAATTCAGCAAAATCTCTTTATTAAATAGCAAGAAAATATATAGTCTATAAAAGTCTATACCATGTGTTCATCTAGGTCAGCTGTATTACCCGGTACTTGGTAAAATGTTCCTGCTTTTTACCAAGGACCAACTATCATGCCTAATAAATACATACTATTAATATTACCATTATCATTATTATTATGAGAATGATATAGCGTTGTTACAGGCGAGGTATGCTTATTGAAAACACGATGAGCAGAACAAATGTTTATGTTCCATCTCCAAGCCAATGTTGTTCACGATTCATGAATGTTTGGACGGTTTGAGAGTGGGCAGACCGAACTAAAATTTGTAACAAAGAACTTCAGAAATGTTTATGATTTTTTGGTAAAAAGTGGTAGACTAGCGTCTTTGACATTTTTCTTTTGTGAATTAATGAGCCACATTGTAAAAAAAAAAAACCCCTCCACCCCCCTTCAGACTCGGTTGGTTACAAAATATTGGCAAGATAGAAAGTTAATGTGGTTGCCTCAAAGTCCCTCGAGCCTCGGTTTGATTACCTTAAATTGATAGAGAGACAATTTGGCTGTATCGCAATCAAGCTGTACTGTGATGGTTGGGGAGAAACACTATGATAAATGTGAAAACATTTTGATACAAATTTTTTTCCTTTTCCTTTTTGTTTGTTAGAGTGAATCGTCCTGTGCGTTTGATGCTGGATAGAGATGAGGACATGTGCACCACTGGAACACGCCATCCATTCTTGGGACGATATAAGGCGGGGTTCAATGGTGACGGCAAGATCAGAGCACTTCAGCTTGACCTCTACTCCAACAGCGGGAACTCCGTTGATCTATCCGTCTCGGTGAGTCTCGTTGCTATGATCGCATAACCAGGTATACAAAGTGAAGACCACCAAAGCATCTATATGAAGTGATGTCTTAAAGAGGCACAATGCCCTCGGAATGGGCGCTTTGGGCTATAAAAAGCATTCATTATGAAATGAATATGGTTGGAAAATAGGATACAATGATTAACATAAATATCCCTTGAAATTGTGTTTTTGTGTGTGTAATTTCATGACAGAACACTGTCCGCCTTTTTGTAGCGCCACATTTTTTAACTCCACAAAATGGTGGACTGTAATGTTCAGCTGGTTGTATTTCCAGAGGAGAGTTTATGTTTTGTAATCACTACTCCCTAAATACAGCACACTGTAGGTGTTTCAATGCATGAACATCTCCAGTAAAAAAGAAATAAGGAGTAAATCCAAACAGCAAAGAACGTCTCCAATAAAAAAGAAATGAGGAGTAAATCCAAACAGCAAAGAACATCTCCAATAAAAAAGAAATGAGGTGTAAATCCAAACAGCAAAGAACATCTCCAATAAAAAGAAATGAGGAGTAAATCCAAACAGCAAAGAACATCTCCAATAAAAAAGAAATGAGGAGTAAATCCAAACAGCAAAGAACATCTCCAATAAAAAAGAAATGAGGAGTAAATCCAAACAGCAAAGAACATCTCCAATAAAAAAGAAATGAGGAGTAAATCCAAACAGCAAAGAACGTCTCCAATAAAAAAGAAAATAAGGAGTAAATCCAAACAGCAAAGAACGTCTCCAATAAAAAAGAAATGAGGTGTAAATCCAAACAGCAAAGAACATCTTCAATAAAAAAGAAATGAGTAGTAAATCCAAACAGCAAAGAACATCTCCAATAAAAAAGAAAATAAGGAGTAAATCCAAACAGCAAAGAACGTCTCCAATAAAAAAGAAATGAGGTGTAAATCCAAACAGCAAAGAACATCTCCAATAAAAAAGAAATGAGTAGTAAATCCAAACAGCAAAGAACATCTCCAATAAAAAAATAATGAGGAGTAAATCCAAACAGCAAAGAACATCTCCAATAAAAAAGAAATGAGGAGTAAATCCAAACAGCAAAGAACATCTCCAATAAAAAGAAATGAGGAGTAAATCCAAACAGCAAAGAACATCTCCAATAACAAGAAATGAGGAGTAAATCCAAACAGCAAAGAACATCTCCAATAAAAAAGAAATGAGGAGTAAATCCAAACAGCAAAGAACATCTCCAATAAAAAAGAAAATAAGGAGTAAATCCAAACAGCAAAGAACGTCTCCAATAAAAAAGAAATGAGGAGTAAATCCAAACAGCAAAGAACATCTCCAATAAAAAGAAAATAAGGAGTAAATCCAAACGGCAAAGAACATCTCCAATAAAAAAGAAAATAAGGAGTAAATCCAAACAGCAACATTTTGAGAGATTTGAAGGCGATGTGCCCTTAGGCCTTATAAGGTGTTATTTGAAAGGGTTTCTTCTCATCTATTTGATGAGGCAAAGTGATGTCTTGCGTTTTGGCACACACTGCCTGGTGTTGGCGCAGAGCATCATAAGTACTATGCCAAACTGTTCTTCAATTCTTGAGACACTGAATATGAGAATTTGTAGGAAACATTAATAAAACTAAAATGTTTGTCTCTTTAATTTGATAATTGTTTAAGCTCCCCAAATTTAACCAGTTTGCTTTGAAATTAAAAACAAACTTTTTCCTGCTACTATTTTCAGTCAGAAAGCAACTTCCCCTCCCCCCCCCAGCCATGAATAATTTGTTTTGTCAATGTGACTGGGACGTTTTCTCATTGACATTTACATATTTTATTGGCTGGTAGTTTTTTTTATGGTCATGTTTCTGAAGTGCAATCAGACCAGCGGAAAGCTTTTTGTGGAACAGTGTATCATCATCAACCCATGCCTGGTCGAACAGACGGCATCCTGGAGGGAGATAAAAGGCCTCATGACAATGCTGTATAAAACAAAAACGTCTTTGAGTGTGAAAGAGTCAATGTGCAATACGTAGCCGTTTTTGAATTTGTTATTGTCAGTTTATTTACATATATGTGTTTTTTTAATTTTGTATTTTGTGCTTTTTAACCTTTTTTAATGTACATATACTTCCATGTTTTCTACTACTGTTTTTGTTTTGTGTGATCAAGGGTCCCCATTTACTGGGCCTGCATGCCTGTTCAGGGTTTTCCTTTTGCACTACGTTGTATTTTGATGTTTGTGCAATAAAGGTAATCAAATAAAAAAAATAAAAAAAAATAAAATTGCCTTTTCACCGGGTTCCACTGAACCGTGACCACTGGGTCTCTGTGAAACAGTAGCCATTTTGAAAAAAAATTCTAAAATTTCTCTTCTTCCTGAGGGTCATTTTTCGTTTTATGTGTGTTTATTTTATTTTAAGGTCTTGGAAAGAGCACTCTTTCACGCGGATAATTGCTACAACATCCCAAATTTTGCTGTGACGGGTTATCCATGCAAGACCAACCTTCCATCCAACACCGCCTTCCGTGGTTTCGGCGCCCCCCAGAGTATGCTGATCACGGAGTCTTTAGTCTCGGACATTGCCAGCAAATGTGGATTATCCCAGATCAAAGTGAGTTAAATGTGTCGTAGCAAGTAATAAAGCCACAAGGGAAACTGACTGGGTATATTTTAAAAATTAATTTTGGGTTTACAAAAGAAAAAATTGGCTAAAACAGGACTTGAACCTGCCACCTCCGGATTACCGTGCCGTTGCTCCACCAACTGAGCTATCTATCTGTTAGTGGTTTCCCTATTTTGTCAGTATCGGTTGTGCCAGTTAGAAGCTATTCAACTTAACTGCCGTTTTAGCCAGGGATCACACCCAAGTTTACGATACAACCTGGGAAGCGGCAGCAGAGGGATCACCTGAAGGGGATGCAACTTTTTTTTTCAAATATCAAGTAATTTTCCACACGTGCATAAAAACGTTTATTATATAATTATATAATTAAATTTTTAAACAATGCACTTCATTAACCCCTAGGCCTTTTTGCCTACAGGTTTCCTCAAACCTCCAATATCCTCCTCTCCCACTTCAATCCACGCTAATTTCTTTGGACTTGGATACCAAAGATAAGAATGTCTGACCCAGTGATAAGCAATGTTTTTTGGGGCCTGAATTCCTCATTCCTTCAGTTCTGAATCCTTCATTTCGGCAAAGAGGTGACAATGGATTTGGGAGTGTTTAATGCGTAACAAGTTCAGATTGAAGAAAGACGGGCACATTTTGCAGTTTATTTTTGAATTTGTTTTCAAATATGATTCGACAGGTTGTCAGATAAAACAATGGGGACACAGTTACTTTTGTTTGGGGGATTGGGTAACTTTATATACGCAGTCACTAAACAGTAATTTTCTGTAAATGATAATTATAATTTGTTTCTTTGTTTACCAATAGGTCTATTGGTTTATATAAACTTGAGTATAAACAAAATGGTTTTCTTAATCCAAGTGTTTTTCAAGGACATGGTTGGCATGGGTGGCAAGTGTGTAAAACACTCACCTCTCACCATCCTGGTGGAATTGGAACATATTTGAGTACCGTAGAGTTGTGCCTTGGTTCTCTCCCGTGTCATGAGGGTTTCTCTCCTGGCCTTCTAGTCTTCCTCCCTCCAGAAAAATCAAACAATTTCGATCTCTGACTCTGCTCCGTGGTCCTAAAAGTTGATGTGGCTGGCTGCCAAAAGGTGCCTTTACACACCTGTGGCTCGACCACATTGTAGCCACGTCCTCCGCAATTCAGCTTCTCAGCTGTGAGTAAGGATGATTGTTATTAAAATTCAATGACTACCAGGTCTTGATGGGTTTGTAATTTGTTGTCATCAATAAAACTTAATTCCCCAAATTGGGCACTTTCTGTTTAACCACCCAGATTCGAGAGCTTAATTTCTACCAGGAGGGGGACAGGACCCACTTTGGGCAAGAATTGAAGAACTGGAACCTGGAACGGTGCTGGCAACAGTGCCTCACTAAGAGCGATTTTGACAATCGCAGAAGAGATGTCGACCAATTCAATAGGTAAACACACCCCTTGAGCCACGCAGTGAGCAGACAGTAGCCAATGTCTGCTCACGGTCTGCTGTTTAGCTGAGCAAATTTTTGCGAAGATACGGTGAGCGTGTAAACGTGTGCGCCTCGCCCATGAACTGTGCACAGTAACTCACAGGAAATCTTGCTCCCAAAATGACATAAGCAAGATTTATTGTGGCGATGACGTCAAGTGAATTTTTGTTAAACAATAAACAGATTATATTCTTTGCTCTGTTGACAATTTTTCCAGCACAAGATGCTAAATTGTCATTGCCACTTAACTTCAAAGAATGTTTTTACTTTTGGTGTAGGATTGCCTTGCATTAGATTTATTTGTTGGAAAACCTTTTTTTTCCCAGCGAGAACCGATGGAGGAAAAAGGGTATCGCTGCCACTCCGACAAAGTTTGGAATTGCGTTCACATACAAGCCATTGAATCAGGTAAGGTCTACCTTCAACACTAACCAATGTTAGGTTTTCACAAAACTGTTGAATCTGAAATTAATTTACTTGCCAGTGTGTTTATTTCATTTGAAAAAACAAAACAATCAATGATTGGGGTTTGCTTCCGTTATGCTTGAAATTGTTTTGCCACTTTTCTTAAAGTTCTTTGGCTGGTAATGTTGTTCTGTTTAGCAAGCTATTTCTGTGCTTAGTAAATTTTGTTAACAGGTTTATGATATTGGGTTCGTTTTCATAAAGCTGCCGAAACAAGTGCTTGAGAAATTTTAGCAGAGCAATAGTTAGCAGGAAACCTGTCACAAATGGTACATATGACATGATGTTTTGGCTGGTAACCTGTCTCTGAGAAGCACAATTATTTTGTGCTTTACAAATGTTTTTGCTTTAGCAGCTCTACGAAGTGGGATTCAGGACAAGTGTCAAATCTTTTATCGTTATTCCCTTCATGTAGGCTGGTGCCTTAGTCCACATCTACACTGATGGTTCAGTTCTGATTGCTCACAGCGGGGTCGAGATGGGTCAGGGGTTACATACTAAGATGATCCAAGTGGCGAGCAGGTCACTACAAATACCCCAGGAGAAGATTCACATTAGTGAAACTAACACCCAGACGGTTCCCAACACCTCACCAACGGCTGCTAGTGCTAGCTCAGATCTCAACGGGATGGCAATCAAGGTATTTTTTTGGTTGTTGTTGAGCTCATTTTTGGGGGTTCTTGGGTACCGGTGTCATAGGGGGTTTTGTCTCCCATTCGGTGTTTGTGTCTCCCCCGTGCGGTAAACTAACACGGGCTGAAGGAAGTTGAGTCAAAAGAGGGCGATATCTGACACAAAATTTCTACACAATTCGCCGTATGGGGTGGGGCAGAATTTCCTGCCACACTGTCGTCATTCTTTTCATCAGTCGGTTTATTTGTTTCTATATATGAAAGCAATGAGCCCGGAGCCTACTGCTTTCTGCTTAGCCGTCCATATTGGCTTGTGTGCATTCAATAGCCACAGTGGGAGATCAAATAACAGGCCAAGCCCCACTTCAAAAAGCCCGAGTCCGAATTTCAAGGCTCTGCTTACTGCTGAATTCTGCGCTTAGGACCATCATTCGTTGCTTACAGAGCAAGTGTCGAATTTCTGCACTAGCTGTTTAAGCAAAGAATGCCCAGTAATGTGCACAAGCTAAAATTCTCTGCTAACCTGTGAAATTGGCTTGACTTCATATAGGTTTGGGTGCTTCTATTGTATCTGAACAACTTATAATGGGTATTTCAAAATATTTTTTATGGGAAAAGTATTGAGAAGTATGATGTAATATTAGGGAAGAATCATAATTCAAATCATATTCAAAAGACTGTATAATAACAGTTAACAGTTACAAGTCACCACTACACATGTGCATACTGTTGCATTTAGCAGGGCAAACACCCTTGCTCAGTCCTTTCACAAACAGCGTGCCTGCACATTGCAACAATATCCCTTGTTGCATTTTGTTGCATTTGGCATGGTTCTCATTTCCACTGTGTTGCATTCTGTTGTATTTGGCAGGGTATGTAGAGAGACCCTAGTGGGGGTTAGGGTTATGGTAAGCAGAGTCACGCAATTGGGCTTTGATTCTGCAATTTCTAAGGTTTTATCCTGGTTGTACGGAACAAAAGTCAAAAGTAATACAATATCGGACAGAAACACAAACTACAGCGGGATGCTGGATACAACTTTTGTTTCACGACTATTCATTCACTCTTACGCGAGGAGAGACCTTTGCCCTATCAGTCATTTGTATTGATTGGATTGTGATTTGATAGGCTGCCTGTGAGACTCTGCTACAACGCTTGGAACGCTTCATTCAAGAGAATCCCAAAGGCTCATGGGAAAGCTGGGTAAGCACTTTCTATTGTAAAAAAAAGATTCAATCCAAGTTTTTTAAAGGAATATTAAGCTTTGAGAACAGCAGCAAGGGTTCATTCAACAAGTTATGAGCAGGATTGTAGGTCATTTTGGCATTTGTTCCTTTAACGTTTAAACCAAACGATCATGGCGAGTTTGCAGTCTGCTCTGCAAAGTAAGTTAAGCATCAAGCTAAATCAATCCTAAGAACCACCTCAGCCCTTGTAGGTACCCATGTACCCCTGGGTGATAAGAAGTATTTATTTTATATAGGTAAGTTTCTGGCTCAAGGAGACAATTGTCATGACGGGGATTTGAACCCCCACCCAACTCTACCATCAGAGTCTGGTCCACTATTCCGCTCGGCCATGACACAATCAAATATTTGATAGTGATACTTATGATTGTTGGATTTCATTATGTAAAAACTCCTTTCTTGCGTGATTTAAGAATGCAATAATTCCTACCTTTCTCTCAGTATGAAACCAGGGTACATCATATCAGAGCAGGTGTGTCTTTAACAAAACACGCAATGAGAGTCAAACTAGATAACTAACTTTCTTCCATGATATGAAAGTGTCAGACTAGTAATTACATTTTTTATATCAAGCTAAAAAACAATAGCAAAAGTCATTGCTTAACTTTTGTGTGGTGTATTTTTTTATTTATCAAAGAAAAGCCACAAGAGAAACTGACTTGGATTTGAACCAATGACCAGCTCAGTTTGTAGAGTGCTAGCTTGTTAAACCAGAGGCTAAGAGAGGTTTGCGGTAACACCATGTGAAAATCTCTTTTGAGTAGTGTAGGTTCTTCAGGAGAATGCGCATACTGATCGAAACGTTGAGTCGTTAACCACCGGTTCTTTACAGAACCTACACTACTCAAAAGAGATTTTCACATGGTGTTACCGCAAACCTTTCTTAGTTATACCTCCACCATGCAAAGTTTCAAATCCTACTTAAACCGGAGGCTGTTGGTTCAAATCTTACTCTAGTCAATTTTTGTTTGTTCAACCCCCACATTATTTTTGATTTAAACAGGTTATGGCAGCGTATAATGATCGTGTTAGTTTGTCAACCACAGGATTTTATAAGTGAGTTTCACCAACTTTAAAGAAGGGCTCCAAGGTCAGATTCAGTTTGGCAACAGAAAGAGTCCTTGTGAAAATGAGGGAGAAATTTTAAGTATATACCATCAGCTTAAAACGGTGTAAAGTGCCATTTTGTTTGATACCCTTCAAGTGCAGTTTTTGTCAACATCAAAAAATGTTCGATGACGTCACATTTCAAGTACATGGTCTGTACATTTTTGTAAAGAGAAATTTTGAGTTCATTCCTGAATTTAGATGATATTTAAACAATAAGGCATTGAATTGTACCTCTTGACTGGCGCAAAAAATTCCCTTTTGAATGCACAAACCCATGTGGACTATTTAGGTCCTTTTTTCAAATTTTTGCTCTGAAAGAGTATAAAATAAAATGGCGATCTACACCATTTTAACGTGAGGACGTGCATTTTTTCCCCCTATTTTCACAAGGGACTCTATTTATTGGAAAATGATTGCATCACAAAACTTGACCTTGACCTTGACCTTGGAGCCCCTCTTTATCTCTTTCCATAAACCTTTCCACATTTGTTTGTAAACCATTTGCTAGTAAGATGTGAATACTTTCCGGTACAAAGACCTGCTCAGCCAAAAGTGACTACTTAATTCAGACTAGAGACAGTTGATATGTCACATGATTCATGGCAAGTTTCTGCTTCGTTACGTAAGAGACTGCTGAAACACCCATACACAATTGTGAATGAATAAGTAATCACACAATGGTACCAGTTTTGTTTCCAATCTGGAAGTTGCTTGTTATATGCACGCGTATGTACTCTGAAACAAATACAGTTCTGGATAGTTCTGAACTCAACACTTCTTTATTTTCCTTCGTATTCCTTCATCGTTTCCCAGCCGTCTCATGAGGGCGCTATTACACTTTCATGAACACAACATTGCTCTATAACAGCTTGCCTTGAACCATGTGACATAGCAACATTGTCTTTGTTCTGGGGATTCCAAATATTCAAAAGGTAACTGACTAACGGGGATTTGGGTTTTAAAAAAAGCCATGTGATTGATTAAAAGGGAGAATCATAGATTAGTGTTTGTCAACAGAATGCTGATATATAGGCTAAACTATCAAGAAAGACACAATAAATGTCACCTATGAAAGTTTCAGCTGAATACATTGTCTACTTGTTGAGAAAACAGCAAAAAGCTGTCATGGTGTTTTCATCAAGAATGTCAAATCCATCCATGTATAGCGAGGTGACAGCGGGCTACCAACCGCATCTCTGGCCGCCACATTTGCGAACGAACACCATGGAAATTTGAATTTTCAGATAACTCTCAGAAATCTGAGAAACCATTCATGCATGTGTCGCTTCTCAGATTCAAATGTTTTTGGGTGAAAAATTCTCCAAACCATATTACTTCAAAGGGAATCCTTTCTCAAAATAGTTTATACTACTACTGCAAAAGTCACGTGGATGTATTCCACATTCTTGATGAAAATACCATGACAGTTTTTTTGCTGTTTTCTCAACAAGTAGACACTGTATTCAGCTGAAACTTTCACAGGTGACTTTTACCAAGTAAGTTTTTATTGTCAATAATTTGTGTATCTTACTTAATGCCTATACTCATTTTGTTTCTTATCCTGGGATTAGAACTCCTGAGCTGCATTATAACTGGGAGACCAGTGAGGGGAAACCATTTAACTATTTTGTGGATGGTGTGGCAGTCTCCGAAGTAGAGATTGACTGCTTGACAGGGGACCACCAGGTCCTGAGGACGGACATCGTCATGGACGTTGGGGACAGTATCAATCCAGCCATAGATATCGGACAGGTACTATAAACTAACTAAAATGTTTCCATCAAGGCTGAATTTCAAAGAACTGTTTAAGCAGAAAAGTTTGCTTAATTTTTTTTAGCTGAGCGAAAAAAAGCAGGATACCAGTCACATGTTGTACGGTGTGATGGTATTTTGGCTGGTAATCTAATTATGCTGTTAATTGTAGAGCGCCATAGAAATGTTTATTATTATTATTCTTATGACAGGTACTATTTTGTTGCGCTTAGGTACTTTTTGTGCTTAAGCAGCTCTATGAATTTTGTCCAGGGCCCGGTTTCAAAGATCTGCTTAAGCACAAAAATCAGCAAAGCTTGTGATTAACAGAAGAAAGGTTACCAGCCAAAATACCATGTCATCTGACTGTTTGTGAAACATTTGTGCCTATTTTTGCTTAGTAGAAAATTGTTAGGCAATTGCAGGCCTCGAAATAACCCACGGCACCCACAGCAGTTGCCGCGGTGCCCTGTGTTTTTGCTGCGGTGTCCTCTGCAAAGTTCCAATACAAATTTACATTTTCCTCATAGAGCGCCCCTTACCAGAGGAAAATTGCTGTGCCCCTTCAAGAGCGAAGTTCAAGGCCTGCAATTGTGTCTGCTTAAGCAGCTCTATGAAATTGGGCCTTGTTTTTATTCCATGCAGCGATACAAACCTACAGCTATTAAGTTATTCAAGTCTAATCGTTACACTTTGGGAAAAGAATATGTTACCGCTAAGTTGTTCAAAACTTACTTACTGTTGCTTGATAAATTAGTGCTTTAATCTGTAAAAACAAACAAGGTGTTTCTCATTAATTGTTTGCAGTCACCAAAGGGAGAAATTAATACTCCACATTGTGTACAAACCTGTAGTGTATTAATTTCGGTGATGCACAGAGTCTTTAAGCTTCCTGAATTCTAATATCTTTGAGGTTCAGATTCCAGAATATGGGGAGCCCAGGCCCATAAGCCATATTCAGGAATGTTCACGTTCAGCAAATGTCTTCCCTGGACTACTATTCATTTGAAATTGAAAGCATAATTTGCTAGAGCTATCGATTCTGCTATGATGACAATTATTTTGATTGTATCTTAGATTGAAGGTGCCTTCATCCAGGGCTATGGACTCTTCGTCCTTGAGGACTATCGGATCACTCCATCAGGCCATCTGCTGACCAAAGGCCCTGGCTTCTACAAGATCCCAGCCTTTGGGGACATCCCGGCAGAGTTTAACGTCAGTCTGCTCACGAGGGCGCCAAATCCATTTGCGGTCTGTTCCTCAAAGGTCAGTAGAAACACTTGATGTAAGGTGACTGTTATTACTCTAGGCACAAGTTTCATAAAGCCGGTAAGCGCAGAAAACTAATGCTTAGCAGAAATAGGTTACCAGCCAAAAGTCCAAGCTTTTTTGAAGTATGGCCTTCTAGCGTAGATGCCTGTCAACAGGTGTTCATATAGTGAATATTTTCCCCACAAACTTAATAGATTATATTTCCCTTATGCAAATTTTTGGAAAAAATACAATACATCTCAGAGTTCCATGAATACATGCACTTCATCAGCGGGCGTCTCAAAACACTTTTGTATAAGACTGGCTTGCTACTGCATGTGACGTATGAGACTCATTTACATGGCACCTTGCAAGGTGATATGGTGGAATCTACAGCCTACCATACCAGAAACATCAGCACAAACACCTCCTTCAAGAGATAATTGGAACTGGGAGCTGTGGCTTTATGTCCATTCCTTAGGACAAAGCAATCATGGTGATAAGTGTCTTGCTCAATGATGCAAGTGTCAAGACTGGACCTTGAACCCACACTGCGTTTACACTAGATCCAGAAAGGTGGACAGAGATCCGGCATTTTTTTAACGACCGCAGATCAAGATCCTGTGTCGCGTTTACACCAGCGCTTGATCCGGCTCCGATCCCACTTTTGAACCGGATGTGTATTGGTCACGACGTCACCGCTCCTCGTAAAGAGCTCAAAGGTCACGATTACGGCGCGCCACTTCTAGAAATAATTATTATCAATGCGAAGGTAGAATGCAGAAAATACAGTACAGCAAATGATACGGATAACAACGACCATGCAGGTAGAAATATTTTGTAGATGGGAATTAACAAAATACAGCAACAAGGCAAGCTCCGAACGTAACGATGTATGTATAAAAACAACAAAACGTTTCACACATGCACAGTCCATGTGCACACAGCACACACAAAAATATAAACAGCAACGGATGTCCCACCAAAGCACAAGCAAAAAGCGCGCCATTCGTAGCGAAACCGGAAATGACCACATCGAATTGCGGTGTCTGATCCACCTTTGCGTTTACACTTGTATTTGGAATCCACTTTGCCGGATCTGATCCACCAATTGCCGGATTCAACCCTTCTCGAAAGGTGGATTAAAATTGCCGGATCTTGAACCGGGTCTGATCCGGCTTTTTTGCATTTACACTAGCCATTAATCCACATTGGCGGATCAGACCCGGGTCTGATCCACCTTTCTGGATCTAGTGTAAACGGGGTCCCACACTCTGCTGATCAGAAACACCAGAGGTTGAGTCCAGTGCGCTAGACTGCTCGGTGACGTGCCATACGACTTTTTAGTACATGTGTTTAATTAGCTAATCACGTTTGTTGTATGATGAGTATGTTGTTGCATGAATGATTAAACAGCCTTTATTCTCAGAACCAACCACTTTCATCTTGATATTATTTACAGGCGATTGGTGAGCCACCATTATTTCTCGCAGCCTCGGTGTTCTTTGCCATCAAAGATGCCATTCAGTCTGCCAGGGAAGACGCTGGCATCACAGGAGTGTTCCGTCTTGACAGCCCAGCTTCTTCTGAGAGGATTCGTATGGCTTGTCAAGATCAGTTTACTCAACAGGTTTGTAATTTGTCTTTTTGTAATTTTCCGAGTGCCCAGAAGGGCGTAAGGCTTGGCGCCTCTACGCTCTTCTTCCGGGTGCACAAGGTACCCTTTTTCAAGTAACAGAAGGTCATAAGTAAAAGGTCTGCAATAAAATGACTCCTGCTTATTTGTTGCTAGAAGTACCCCCAAAGATAATGTTTTTTTCCCATTTCCATGCAAAATTTAACCTTCCTATAATGACTTATGAATGGCAGAAAACCGGTCCAGCTGAAATTTAAGGGGGGGGGCCCACATTAAATCTTTAATGTAGTTTTGTACTGCTGAAAAAGCGTTTACTTACCACAATGACGGACTTATGCCAGCATTACTCTTGAGTTGGTTTATTGCCCATGTAATTCCATGAATGTAGGCACAGTGGTTAAGGGTTCATGTTACCGAAGAGTTCATGTTGCATGCAGTGAAGTTGGTTTGCAATAAGTTGCCTGTGAAAAAAAAATCCCTGCATATGACAGACCTTACAACTAATAGAGATGTTATACTGTAGATCTTGATCAAGTCTAAGACTTGCAGCTCCCAGTTAGGCCCAAGACCATCGGCTGTTACTCTCAAACACTCCCACTTGTCTCATGATTGTCAACTGTGTAATCAAGTCATCATTGAAACGAAATTAACATCTCATTTGACCCTTTATGACTGGCTTTTTCCGTTTATTCTCACCACAACAGATTCCAACACCAGAGCCTGGAACCTACACTCCATTCTTCATTCGCCCATAGTCTGAAACCATGTCTGACAAACCAAGAGCCAAAAACTTCAAGGTGCTAAAAATGATGAATCTTCAAAATAACTTCAACTTGTGGTTTATTACTTGATATTTTAAATAAAAAGTCGAATCCCCTCTTGAAAAAGCGATCCCTCTCCTCTGCTACCTGCTAGGTTTTATCGTAAATCCCATGGCTACACGGTTGTATTGCTTCTGATTGGCACCCTGAACAAAGATATTGGCAAAATAGAGAGACTGCCAAAATTGGGGCTAGACAGCTCAGTTGGTGGAGCGCTGGCACGTTAATCTGGAGGTTCTAGGTTCAAGTCCAGCTCTAGCAAATTTGTCTTTATTCAACCCCGAATGTTTGGAAAGTTACTCTGTCGGTTTCCCTTGTAATTGTGGTTTATTACTTGAATTTGAACTTGCATTGCATTTCTTTTGAAAATTCGTGAATTATCTACACTGTGTGTGTATCGGTGATAATGACATCCACTGTGTTGTCATTTGAAAGGACACTGTTCTGATGTATTGGACAACATTGACTTCTTGTTTAAAACAAATGAGAAGAAAGATGACCAAAGAAAGTCGGGTTGCATTTTAAGAAACACTGAAGATCCTTTCAAAGCGATTGTCAATGACACATTTCCTTTTTTTCTTCTGTTTAAGTAGATTGTTTTTACCAACTGATAGCCAACAGCAAAACAAACATGTCTGACATGAGGTTTTTGTTGTATATGTATTTTGAATTTGTACTGAAAATTAATCATGTGGATTTCTATGGAACAAAAGCTTTTATTAAATCACTCTCTGATAGTGCAGATCTATTAATAAGAAGTTACCCTAGTCGGTTGCGGAAATAATACATTTTAAGATTTTAATGATATAAATAAATTTGAAGACATTGTTAACTCTTGTTTTCAAACTATTTTTTGTGCAAACAGCTTTCGAGACCTAGTAGATGCCAAAACCAAATAATTATAGTTTTTAGAATAATGCCTTTTCCCCATTGTATCTACATAACTAGAATTAAAACCTGAAGTATTATATGATCAAAATCTAAATCTATGAAAACAACTTTTCGTTTACAAGTTACAACATTTTTAATCAGGTTTCTCAAGAAGTAAATTTGTTATTAATTTTTTTATAAAAAGTGGTTTAACCTTAAAGTAGTTGTACTAATGCAGATTGGTTTAATTCATAAACGGACCCAGAAGGAGTTCAGTCTTGGTTAAGAATTTCCGCATGAAGAAACAGAAAAAGATCAGTATGTTGCGTGTACCTTTAAAAAATGCTTTGAGAAGTCAATATTCAGGATTGAAAAATTAGTACTTTGTGTTTTCGAAAAGTATTATTAGGTATTGAAAAAGACTTTATTCAGTATTGAAGAAGTCATTATTCTGTAGTGGAAAATTCACTATGTTTTGAAGAAGTCATTATTCAGTATTGAAGAAGTCATTATTCAGTATTGAAGAAGTCATTACTCAGTATTGAAGAAGTCATTACTTAGTATTGAAGAAGTCATTATTCAGTATTGAAGAAGTCATTATTCTGTTAAAAAAAACAAAAAAAAAACTTCAAAAACACACCTTTATTCTGTATTGAAAAAGTCAGTAATCGGTCGTGAAACAATCATTCCATTTTGCTTATCCTATGAGAGAGTGCTATCCAATTCACCGTTTCCTTAATGTCGATTTCTGTAACTAACAAGAGGCGGTAATTTTAAGTATTTAGTTTATTTTTTTTTTCTTCTTTCTAATCCTGAAGTTATTCAAATTTTTCAGTCTTCCAGTTCGATAATAATCTTCTATAAACCTATATGTTTTCGTTGACCTATATGTTTTCAAAGACCTATATGTTTTCGATGGATTTTGCATTTAATTATTTAGCACGCAGTATTTAGCGACAGTGTTACAGAAATTGTAAGAGTGTTTGGTATTTGTGCACCCAGTGTAAAGGTCCGCTATTAGGTTTACAATTGTCCATTGCTTTATTGGTTAACTTAACTAAACCGGAATGAACTCTTTGATACGATTTCCACTAAGCATGAAGTGTGTTTTGCAATATATATTTGATAGCATTTTGAAGTGAAATTGTTACTGAGCAGAACATTGACAAGACAAGATTACAAACTTGAAGCCCAACTGGTCAACACCTCAAGCTATCATATTAGTGGAGCCGAGCAGCTACGTCAGATCTCTGCAAAACGTGTGTGCATGATTTGTTTGTTGTTGTGAAAAGCGTAATACTTTGATTGGTAAGCGAATGCATTAAAGGCACTAATTAAGTAATAATAAGTTAATAAATAGTTTTCGTTTTAGTACAACATTATGAGACTTGTGAGATTTAGTCTACTACATTTATAACGGTGGCAGTGACTTCAGGAAACAAAGATTTTATCATTTAAATTTTAATAGTAACTTTTATGGATTTATATTGAAGCAGAAATGGTATAAACAATATTATAATGACGCTTTTGTTTGTGTGTCTTGCCAATGTGTGTGTGGCGTGTCTTCATTGTGTGCTGGAAATCTCGGGAGTTCTTAAGAGGATTTTAGGGAGGGGGGGGGTACTTCTGTACAAGAGGAAAAGAGTGTGTTCAAGCATGGTTCAAGTGATAACTTTTTGTTTTTTTCTGGTGGTGGTTGGGGGGGGGGGATACCGTCTGTCACATATCGCGCACGGTTTATCACTCTTGATCATATTTGTGGGGGGGGGGGTTGTAGCACTGGGAACAGTAAATTAAATTCCGTATTATCACAGCGATAGTATACACAGTGGCACAATATTCATTCCCTCTTAATATAATTTTGAGATGTTCTCTGTGAACCAGAGATGTGAACTCTTCACATTGTCACAAACGGCGCCCCTAGCTCAGTTGACTTCATGGACTATCTTATAGACTACTGTACAATCAAAGATTGGGCTATGGAGCGCCGAAGGCTCAAGCTGTGGATCTGGAGCTCTGTTGTTGGAACGTGACATGCCCACATGGGCGTCATTTTAGCAAGCAACTGTTTCGTTATATAACTCTAATAGCAATGGTCATTGTCTGCACTGATCTTTTGCGGCATCAAAAGAATTGCTTGCTGAAATGGCGCCCAGTGCGCATTTCCCAACGAGCCCGAGTTGCCATCTTGTGGCTTCGGCGCTCAATCTACAATGTAGAGAAGCCCCCTAAAAATCCCCTAAGAATTTCTGAGATTGCCAAAACACAATGAAGACACAATATATGGGGCGGGGGTACACCATCGAGCACCAAGGGTTCACATATGCGTTTCGAAAGGTATCCACTACGTTCTACCATCCACTACCCCCCCCCCCCCCTCTTACAAGAAGACGCGCCATCAGCCTTCAGGGTACCAGCAGAGAAGGGAACCAACGTCCCACTTTTGCGTCAAGAATCTCATCCTATCTATAGTTATTCAAATTTTGTTTCACGTCGAAGGGTGTATCTTTATTGTAACGTTTGTATTATGGCATTCACCGTGACGATTAAACGCCATTGATTAAGCAAATGTCTGTGAATCTAAATTGCTGCATGCAAGTTCGTGTACCAGATCTCGGGGTGTGTTGGCAACACGATTTTGACACAGGTATGAAAAATAATAAAAAATCCTCTGTTTTACAATACATGTAGAAAATAAGCATTACCTAATGATTTCACACTGTCCGTATAAAAGTTCTGAATGCATGGTTCAACCTAAAATAATGCTTGTATTTTGACTCATGACGGCGGCGCAAAACCACCGTGTATTGATGGTCCACCGCATTGATGTGGCACCGAATGCCTAAGCCTGTTGGCTCGTCGTGGTATCTTTATTTTCCCCTGGCAATTGAATAAACTTTTCAGAAGGACAGACAAACTGTTTACAATCATAAAACTTACAGAATATAATTGTCTCGCTTGGTAAAATTTCCTTCACAGAAATACACATTGGAGTAAAATGTCAGTTAGGTTGGCTCAGTGGTTTCTGTCCCTGCCTTTCACTTTTATGGACCCTGGTTTGATACCCGGACTGGAAACCTTGCATGTGGATTGGGTTTTCAGTCCCTATCTGACTGCGTGGGTTTTCCCTATAGGGGTTTTCCTCCCACATCCGAAATTTCTTCATTGTCTTCTTTAAACAAAGTTGGTGTGATATCTCCATTAGGATGCTTTGCCGAATTGCCAACTATATAATGCAGAATTAGGGTGTTTAACAGGTTCGTGAAGGGCCCATAGATACCCCCATGTATATGATTCAATATGTACACGGGATTGTATAACCTTTTTTGCGTGTTTCTAAGCCTTTGCCATGGGTACATAAATGTTGATGTAAAGGCAAATTCCAGGTATCCGCCATTTCCCTATCAATAGGTAAAACTACCCCCCCCCCTTTGCTTTAAATTTGATAAATCGCTTTCATAACTTTTATTTTGTCCTTTAATTTATCAGATTTCAAGAAGAACAATGCTAGCTTGGTCCGACAGATGCCAGGTGCTGATGAGTGACATGTAGGCAATGACATGGTGGAAAAACATGGCCGTCACGTAACAGTATATGTATTTTTTTATAGTTTTGTATAATCTTCCCAACAATGGGACTCGGTAAAGCTCCAATTGTGGGATAAACGTCAAGCCGGCAACAGCCGATATCTCTGATACAAACACTGGTTTAACATCTATGATTAGGAATTGAACAAAAAATGTGATTCAGGAACAAGACGCCAAACTTATCCTAGCCTTTGTGAAATCAGTGGTTAGCTTGACCGGATTCGAACCCTCAACCTTGTGACTGCAAGACCTGCGGTCTAACCACTTGATCAGGGTGAACAACATTTATAAAAAAAAAGGTAATATGATCGGATCCATTGTTGATTTATGTGCTTAAAAGTCTGATGCTATAGCCGAAAATAAAAAAGTAAATTTCTCTGGTCTTTATCGATTCAAGTTGAGGTAATTCGATTTATTCATGGTCAATTTGAAATTGAGGCTACATATCAAAATACACCCCCAACTTCACCAATTCGCTCGCAGACCTTATATCAACTCATGATCTTGAACACATTGGAACTGAAAGTGTGTTTCCTGGGCTGACCACACTATGCTAACAAGATGGCCTGTATATTTAAATTATTAGCTACCATGAGGCAGACTTGTATGACGTTCCTTCGTGACGCGTTATTCAATCATTTGGACAGTAAAAACCATTCTTACACGAACATCAATAAACTTAAGGCTGTATACGCGAAAGATTTGAAGTGATTTCAAGGGAATTTTATTTTACTTACTTACCCTTTTTCAATACCATAGTTTGTATTTTCCAATGCAGTGGAAGAAAGCAGGTGGGAACAAAACTGTTGGACTCGATACAATTTTAAAGAGGTTCTGTGTATCATAATTTGGCCATGCATTTGGTATTATATTGGTTTTTTTTCAAGGCGTTCTCGCTATTAGTCTTGGCGTGGGGGTTCGGACTTGGGACTTGGGACATTACTGACGATTCGGACTCGGACTTTGACTGGCCCGGCTTCGCACTTCGACTGTAGGTCTGGGATGAAATACAAGTTTGCATCATAGGTGTTCTTCTGCTTATTGCTATACATTTTTATAGACGTGTTTATAAAATAAGTTTTGGAGTAGAAATAATTAGTAACGAATAATTACTGTTTATTTTATTATCCAGTCTACCTGTGGTTGTGTTTTAGAATGGTACGGTAGAACATAAGCATTAATTTGTAAATAGTTACCTTGTAAAATGTTTGTCGGTAGAGAGAATGGATTTCAACACTAAACTCATTTCAAAATTCCATATTTCCTTTGTGGAAGCAGAATGCTTTTCCAAAATATGATAATAAAAATCATGTTTTACAGACATTTTGTCCGGTATTCAATGTTAGACCGTATCATTCAAAACAAGTGCAAACTATGGTGATTATGGTACACCTATCTTGTTACTATTCACAACAGTGTGGCTATAACGACGCTGGACGAAAAAATATAGTCTGATTGCGTTGCACAACAAGAACCAGCCTTTTTGATTAATATAGTATTCTAACGGGGTTTAAGAAAATGAGCTGTAGCATGAAATAGGTGTACCATATTTTACGGGCAGGGAAACAAAGCTGAGGGACAGAGTTAAAACACTATAAACGTTCAAAATTTAATTTGCGATCAATACGGGAATTTTTTTAAATAAATATCTTTATTGGAAACGAACCCCTTCCTTTAAAATTACACGAACAAAACACTTTTGAAAAAGAAGAATTTTGGTTTAGTGATCAGTAAGAGTGTTGTAGCGTTTTGTAATTAATGACCAAATGGCATTATCAGCTTATTGACAAGTACCGGACCTCAGTCATACTTTTAAAAGTTTTATTTGTATATATTGACATGGTTCCATTTTAAAAAGCAACTTTCCTGTCAAAATTGAACAGTATTTGCTGACACTTTGTAATGAAAAATGCATCAGATTTTACCTGAAAACATGTCAGAGGGCCATTGAACCCTACTCATGCAAAGTCTGCCTAGAACTGCGGTGAGATTTCACAGTGTATTTTATAACCGACCTAGGGCCAAAAACTTCACCAAAACTAAGAAGTTTGATTTTCAGATATCGGCACATCCCATCAAATATAATGGGATAGTGCATCATGACTGATCAAAGATACTGTATGGGTCTGTTTGCCTCAAGTTTCTCGAAGGCACCAATCATTAAACTGGTAAACGGATGGACTCAGATTCTTGTGGCGATGGCCATCAGAGTAGAGAGTCCACACCACATGAGAGTGTTTCCTGTTCCTTGAACCAAAGTAAATCACTAGACTGGTAAACGGCTGGACTTTGATTCTTGTGGTGATGGCCATCAGAGTAGAGAGTCCACACCACATGAGAGTGTTTCCTACATGCTCCTTAAAATAAATCACTAGACTGGTAAACGGCTGGACTTTGATTCTTGTGGTGATGGCCATCAGAGTAGAGAGTCCACACCACATTAGAGTGTTTCCTACATGCTCCTTAAAGTAAATCACTAGACTGGTAAACGACCGGACTTTGATTCTTGTGGTGATGGCCATCAGAGTAGAGAGTCCACACCACATGAGAGTGTTTCCTACATGCTCCTTAAAATAAATCACTAGACTGGTAAACGGCTGGACTTTGATTCTTGTGGTGATGGCCATCAGAGTAGAGAGTCCACACCACATGAGAGTGTTTCCTACATGCTCCTTAAAGTAAATCACTAGACTGGTAAACGGCTGGACTTTGATTCTTGTGGTGATGGCCATCAGAGTAGAGAGTCCACACCACATTAGAGTGTTTCCTACATGCTCCTTAAAATAAATCACTAGACTGGTAAACGGCTGGACTTTGATTCTTGTGGTGATGACCATCAGAGTAGAGAGTCCACACCACATGAGAGTGTTTCCTACCTTTAAAGTAAATCAATAGACTGGTAAACGGCTGGACTTTGATTCTTGTGGTGGTGACCATCAGAGTAGAGAGTCCACACCACATGAGAGTGTTTCCTACCTTTAAAGTAAATCAATAGACTGGTAAACGGCTGGACTTTGATTCTTGTGGTGGTGACCATCAGAGTAGAGAGTCCACACCACATGAGAGTGTTTCTTGCTCCTCAAAAGTTAGACTGGTAGGCGGCTGGACTTAGATTCTTGTGATGATGACCATCAGAGTAAAGAGTCCAAAAGGCATGCCTTAATAGACAACAAAAGGTGCCTGTGTACCAAACAATTTTACAGAAATAAAAATGCCACGTAAAAGTAGTTACTTTTATTTAACGACAACTAGTTTTTCTCATTGGGTGAGAAATTGAATGTAACAAAGAATAATTACAAAACTTTGAATCAACCCTGTAAAAATGTATACATATAGGCCTATTTCAGTCACGTGCTTGTTTACTAGCATTTGTTTTCTTATTAACAAATATAGTTGTGGAGGAATAGCGGTACCAGTCGGTTAAACCAGGGTTTGACATCCCCCATTGAACGTGGTGTCCCAGGTCCACCTACCCAGGGTGGTAGCACCTGGTGTGGGCCCTGCCTAGGGTAACGGGTAAACAGTTGTATAACTGTGATGACTGTTTCATGTGGAACTGAACGATACATTACAAAGTGCAGATGAACATTGAACTCTGATGCTGATGGTAGAAAAGAAGAGGAATTTTCTAAAACAGTGACTCCATGCAATATATACTTGCAGAGAACTACGTCTAAGAACTGCACAAGTCTTCAACTCTGTCTATAGACAATCGTGTGAACTTGCTACATACTGTTGTTTTGAAAAGCATCAGTAACGACAGATATTAAAATGGAGCGATTGTGTATGATGCGGGCTATGATATCGTTGGCATCTTGAAGTGCATGGACATGTTGTGTAGCCACACATCCCTTCAATGCGAACCAGTGTTAAAGATCTGTTTGTGGATATTGCAGTCCTGGACAAAGTGATTTGGCCAGACTGAGTAGGCAACCAGACGAACATTGAACTTGAACGCAGAGTAACTTCTGAAACGGACTAACTTCTACGGCATCGAATTATTAGAGCACAGCCACGTGCAGATGAACTTAGTCTTCAACTTCAACTTGTTACTGATTTGATCTCCAACAACAAAGAACTGGTATGATTGTTTGTGATCGTTCCGTCCACTGGAATCCTGCACAGCAGAGACAAGAACCTGTCGGAATGGGAACCAATATTGCATTGACTGCATCTAAAGGACACCACTGAACAGCCAGGTACCACGAACATCGTGATTCAGTAACATCAAAGATGGAGAACATTGAGAACAAGCAATGGGAATTGTTATCACTATGAGAAAAAGGACTTATGACCGACACCATCACGTCTATTTCCTCCCAATATGAAATAAATTGCATGTGACTGAAATAGCCTATACTTTTTTGGAAATATTAAAACTAATAACTCCACTTTGAATTAAATGAAAGGTTCATACTGTAAGGGAAAGGTACAATACGAAATTGGAAGATCGAAGATGTTTTTTTTTACAAAGTTTTTCACTTTGTACATCTAAACAATAGCTCTTCAGAATATTATTAACTGACATTCTTTCCTCTTGAGAGAACACACGAATTAAAGTATACCAATAATATAACAATTGTGTCTCCTGAGACATTTGTTTTGAAGTAAAATTATATATATAATAATACAAATAAATAAATAAACAAATTCGTGCCTTGTTCCCTGGTGGCTATACTTTTAAACTTAAAAAAAATAACGAATAGATCATAAAGGTAGACTGGATAATTTTGTGTTAGAAAATAGAAATGGTAGAAATGTGTTCCAAACTCCATGCTGATTTTAGTATCTGTTTGGATTATTACGTCTATTTTAGTTTTATAGCAATAAGCAGAAGTCTTGGTCACAGCGCATCTTGTGTGCGTGTTTTGTATTTATTTATTAATTTATTTATTTATTTATTTTATTTTATTTTTATTTATTTTTTAATTTTTTTGGGGGGATGCAATTTTAGCTCAAAAGTGTCAGCCTCTTGTGCATGACAGAAAACAAAATCAGAACATCAAATCGGTGATATCTTATTATGTATTAAGTGTGATCAGCCGTCATTGGTTCCCTTTGCGATGTATTTTGTAGCATGTACAGGTTCACTGGTACTTCCACCTATAATATTGTACTAGTTGAAGGTAGGGTACAAGATTTGCCCGGGTCTGTTAAGCTAAAAAGATAACGTGTCTATCGGTATTTAAAAAAAAAAAATCAAGTCTCTTGGGATCTTTTTCAAAACTGTTTAAAAATTAACTGGGATAGAATGGCTAAAACTATCTACAATGTTTGATACAAAAATGCTTGTTGTAAAACTAGACAATCTTAGCTCAATAAAGTAATTCTTTTGTATTTGACCGCAAAATTCGAATTGGAACTTTTACGTGGGGTGAAACAAAAGTTAACGAACAATTCGAGACCATAATCTTGTTTACCCTGCCTTCTAAAAATTCCTGATTATTGAAACATTAATTAAGTTGATCTATTTTGTTTACAGTGAGCCTTTGATAGGTACCACACCAGAGTGTATCTTCGAGAGCAAGATTAAATAATTGAAGTACAACTACAGTCCTGGTCAATTGGTGGATGGACAACTTCCCCAGTGCACTTCAGAAAGAGCAGTAAATTTTAACACACATTTTTACAACTTTAATTAACGATGTCCAATTATAAAAACTCATTCTAAGAAAACTGGTACATTAATTTCAAATTTCAGATTTATGACTCCTCGTCAAATTGTCAATAGACCCCTTGCATAACATTTTAACGCACAAAGAACAGCCAACGTCCAATGATCTGCCTCCTTTTAGCCTCAGCTTTTTGAGAGTGTGGCGTCATATGCAGGTTTTTTTCCTATAATTAAGTACATTTTAGGATTGAAGTTTCAATGTAAAGTATAGTGCGATAGACTGATAATATTGTTTTGTACACTGGCAAATTACAAAAAAGAAGAAGTAATAAGTCGCATGCTTTCTGCCAAAAGTACCCCGTTAGTATGTAATTTTATGTTTGTGTTATGGTTAAAATTCGGGTTCCACTCTACGTCAGTGAGTTGAAAATATTTTATTCACGAACTATAATATAGGTTTAGAAATGGCCAGGTGATTGAGTAACTGGTTTGAAAAGTCAATCTTCACAAGAAAATGTCTTAAGGCCTACAGCTCGCTCACCCGGATCAAAATAATAGAACATGTTGGAACTGTTGGTGTGTGTGCCGCGACTTCATTGGGCACTATTGTGAATCTCCATCCTCGACCACAGTCATAAAACACGTTTTGTTGTTGAAACTTCTTCTTTTTTATTTTTGAAGATTTTTGAGGACCTTTATCATTCAGTAGTAATTTTGGTCATAACTATCTGTGACCAAACCGAGGCTAAAAGTCTATTTGATATTTACAAAGCGTATCGACAAAATTGTCTGTTATTTACTGAAATTTTACCCGGAGTAAAATAATTATGATAGGCCTAAATGTAGAGCCCATTATTAGACCCGTAGTCAAATGAATCAATAGTTTACTGAGTGAATTGAAACTAAAGACAGAACTCATATCCACATAATGAACACGTTTAAGGAGGGGGGGGGGAACTCAGTGTGTGCATTTCTGGGGGAGAGGGAGAGCTTTGGGGGAGGGACCATTTTGTGGGAATTTTTACTAAACCCCACAAACCTTTGCATTATAACGTTTTGGGGTCATGCAATTAATAGTTTGTGTAATTATTAGGAGATTTGTTGAATTTAGGCTTAAAAGTTGGTCCTACTTGGCTTCCCCGGAAGGGGGGGGGGGGGAGTGCCTAATGAAAACTGGCAGCAAGTCGGTTTAGGAAAAGGCACATTTTCGGGGGTATTTTTTCTGGGCTTATTAGCAAAAATTCCAAACGGCTGCCTTGCCAAAAATAACATGTAATCTGAAGTTTAGTTGTCTGGGGATATATTTGATTGGTTTTCAAGAGGCTGAGAGACTTGAAATAATTATGTTTTGACTATTTAGCATTTAGCAGTGTTGCTAATGGGAGTTTATTTCGTGTGGTACGATGCTGCTGCGCTGCGCTGCGCTTCTGATGTAGCGCCCTCCACCGGTGCTGCACGACACACACACACGTCGAAAACGACGTCTGCTAAAAAAACAGCAGCTGGAAAAAATGGTATCAAAATAGTGGAATCTCTCTGGCGGCAGGTGGAAAGTTCGCTGCTGCTATTAATAGGTGTGATAGTTGTCACCATGATTATCTGCAGGTGGTTTACTCTATTTGTCGTTGTGTTTGGGGGAAATTGGCTGTCTGTTTGTTGCAAGAAAAAGAAAGACCTTATTCAGGTACGGTGAGTTCAGCAGGGCAGCAGGATCAACTGGTGCGCTGTATTCCCTCACGATTAATACTACTGTAATATTACTATTATTACTATTATGTCACTAGTCTAGACCCAGTAACTGGGGCGCTGTACGTACTCCTTTAAAAAAGTAGTAGTAGGACTACTACTACTTGGGGAGGGGGGCAGGGGGAGTGGGTTTGTCAGTGGGTGGGGGGGGGGGTACTCCTAGAACTAGTGGTAGAGTGGTACTGGTGGTAGTGTAGTACTATATGACTATGACTATGAGCATGAGGCCCTCCTAAGACTAGAGTACGGTACTAGAGAGTCATAGTTCTAGGAGTAGGGGATGGGGTTTCAGCTTTTAATTTGGAAGGGGGATGCTGCAGGGGCCACCATCCTCGTATGGCATTTTGGGGCCGCGGTAGTGATCCCGATTGTGATCGTTCACTGCATTTTTATTATACAAACACGCATTTTCCTTTTTTCCTCTCTTTCTTTTTGTGAGCACTATTGCAATTTTTTTCGGGGGGGGGGGGGGGGGCACGTGCCCCTTGGCTACACCGCTGGTCTTAACTAGTGCCAGTACGCTGCAATGCTCTTTTTGAGTGTCATCTCTTCCAGGAGACAACACAAAATGAGTAAACCCAGTCCTTGCCAAATAACAGTCACACCATGAGACCATGGAGGTAGATCTAGTTGTAGTTTCTACCTCCATTTGTCACATTCGTCAGACATGCAGAGATGCAGTAAACATGGATTTTATCAATAATAGCATCATGGATGAATGACTCTTAGGTGTGTAGAGCTAGAAGCGAACTTTACTAGCGTCGTTGCCAATGCAGCAATGCATTATACTCCCATTGAAATCAGGAGACCCAGCTGGGGTGCTGTACTCCTCTTTTTAAAACTTTTGACTTCGACGGCTTCAAAGAGAGGGGTACTGTACAGTGCCCCAGTTATTGGGTCTAGAAATCAAGTAAAATTCACATTTTTACACTTAATGCGGATGTCCGATTCTTACTCCTCAAACTACTTGTATGAGGTTCATTCCGCTTTTAATGGAGACGATAGCAGAACGAACCTCATAGTCATAGATCTAGAAGTATCCGATTCAAAGCCATGGAGTTTGGAGGGTTTAAACTCGGACATCGGACAACAAAAATTCCCATTCGACTACCACTTTTTCATTCATTTTTAGTAATATAACCATTACCAAGTGCCACATGTTTTTGGTCATAATGACTCATGAGTGAAAAAGTTGTGGTCAAAGTCTCTAAAACTAGTCTCTTGTCTCGCTCTTACTTTTACTTGTCTACAGAAATCTTCTCTACAACTTCTGGAGAAAGAGTCCAAAACTGTTGATGTCAATAGTTGCAGAAGCACACATGTGGATTCCATAACCAAACAGAGGATCAATGATGTGGTAATAATCACAATTTGTTAAACTCATGGATTATGTCTTTGAATATTACTTTGAAGACGTTTAAAAAGAGATTGATTGCTGAATCCCACTGCCACATTTCACTCATTATGACAAGTCCTACTCGCTACGATACAATTGTGTTTTTGTTGTAGTCTTACTGCAGCCACTGTTCGTACCATCCTTTACACTATAGTATGGGTTTACTACTCTTATAATAGTAGTAAGCCCTAAGCTGCTGATGAAGACGTGAATATTCAGGCAGGACAGTCTTGACTTTTTGCTTCGGGAAAATTTTTCTGTCAGCATTTATTCATATGTATTGTTGATTTTTTATTTATTGCCAATTTGTCAAAATATTGTTCTGATTTATGAGTTGTGAGAAGTCAGAAATGTTCCACCTCATCACAATTGGCCTGTGGGATCGATTATCTGCCTTAAAATCTGCCCAACTGTTGTTGGGATCTGCCTAAAGCCCGGTTCATACTTCCTGTGAATGCGAATACGAATGCGATACAAATTATGATGTCACAAATTCGCAACAAACGATTCTGAAGAGTTGAGCTGTGCTTGGTACAAACACCACATTTTTTAGCTGTGCTCAACTCCTGCGAAACATTTGCAGCGAAAAACAGCTGTGACATCCAAACTCGCTTTGCATTTGCAGGAAGTAGGAACCGGGCTTAACTATAGTTGGGTCCTGCTTAAGCCTTAACTGTACAATGTAGTTGGGATCAGCTTAAAACTGTAATTGGAATCAGCCTATTGGTATTTGGGCGATTTTTCTTTAAGGGCCCAACAGTAGTTTGAGGATATTTACTTGAGTATGATTAGACTTACCCTTCTTATTTCAGATAGACAAGAGGAAAACGTGTCTGATCAAATCTCTCAACTCAAACCCTGAAAATGGTTGGGCATGGTAAGTTCAGGACTGAGGGTAATAATGTCCATGGATGTACACTGAGGTGAAAGCTAACTATTTAGCGAATAAATGTGGTGTTTGTAAGCCTGTTTAAATTAAGAAAGAAGATCTAATTGTTTTGATAGTATTTTGTTAAATTTTAAATTTGTAGAAGTTGAATGGTTGGTTCATATTAATCACTGTATGAATACTAAGTCTACATGTACCAAATTGTTACACTTCCTAATTTCAGGGCCCTGCTTACATAGGCGTACAACCCAGGGGCCAACTGTCCTCTCAAATGCTGGCAAAACAATGGGGCAAACTTGGGCTCAGCAAGAGGGACAAAAATTGAACCGAGAAAGTGGAGAAGACTTTATAAGAAATTGGTACTTATGTTTTTAATGTGTACTATTTTTGGTATGAAAGAGTCCCCATACACCGTTTGGGTTGCCTGCTTACCACATATTTCTTTGCCTTTAGAAGGCATAACTCTAAAGGCCATAACTGCAGAACTCTGCGGTAAGAACTCTGCAGTGCCATAAAAATTGGGTGCTGTTCTCCAATCACGGTTTCTTCAGGGCTCAAATTTTACACTGGATTGACGGCCTGAGGCCAGTGATTTTAGCATTTGGCCAGTAAACTCATGACTGGAGAAGTCCGACGGTCTTGTGTTTTTGTTCCAACGTTAACTTTCAGTCTGATAAATCTCTGTCAGTTCTTTTGAGTATTGAAGAATTCTTACCCGTAATACAAATTTGAACTAGTGCTTGTTCAAATTACAACAGTTCAAACGTTAAACTGTATCAGGCTATTTTTTTCTCGTTTCAATTCTGGTCTTGTATAAAAGATTCTGGTCCAGTTAACTGATTGAGCTACAGGTCCTGCAGTCTTGTTGATTTTTACCCCAAATTGGAGTACTGCTGGTCTTAGTTTTGTTGTGAAGGAGATTCATAGATGTGACAAGTTAATGATGGATTTAAATTTGTGCACACATTGATGGGCTGAGAGGATTTCTTCTGTTCCTCTTACTAGTACTCCTTCCTCACCTCCAACCTAACAACCCCATAACATGTCTTTAGCTACTTTACCTCGATGATACCGTTTATACCCCTGGGGTATCTCAATGATGACCATCTCTTTAACAATTGCCATTTCTCTGATAGGTCTGAGTTGGGCACTCTGTATGCCTCCAAGAAAGAGAACACAAGGGCAGGCACTTGCTTCAAGCAAGCGGCCAAGCTGACAGGGAAAGTATCGCCATTCATAGACACCTGGCATTACATAGGTGAGCGATTAGAGCCAAGGACATTCAAAAATGTTGTAAGGATTGTCAGTACAAAGATCTTACTTAATGTGATGTCATTACCTTCATGAGCATGCACTTCTGAACTTCATTACTCACAGACTGTAACTACTGGAAACTCCTATTGACTAGGCATTTCCTTCCAGTTATTATAATAGGGGTTAGAAAGGTCACAGACTGACCAGTGCCCAATTTCATAGAGCTTCTTAAAGCAGACAAGAGTGCTTAACATTTTTCTGCTAAGGAGAAATAAGCAGGACGCAGGTCACAAATATTACATGTGACATTGTATTTTGGCTGGTAACATTAGTCTGGTACTTGATGTGACGTCACACAGTGTAAAGTCAGCCATCTTTACGGGCAATGATGTGTCTTTATGTAAAGCTCAACTATGCATTTCGCAGAAATACTGCAGGAGGCACACAGAGTTTTGTTAAGTTCTTTGCATGATGGGACAGTGAACCGCTTGGCTGGGTAAAAAAATTAGAACGCTTGACGCAGCTCAAAGCCAAAGCCAAGTTGACTATAATTTATTCAAGCTTTTTCACCCTGAAATGGTAATTAGCATGATGAGGCCATGCTCATTAGTCAAAAGTCCATCAACTTGTATTCCAGAATTTATTGAGCTTTTTAAAACATATCAAGCTTAGATTTTGGGAGTGCACTGCACATGTAGTTCATTTAAAGCCCAGAATAATTTTCCATACTAGGCAAAAAAGTCTTATTGATTTGAATCGAACTGAATTCTCATTGACCACTTCATTTCTGTATTCCCCCCAAAATGTCTGTGCCCATGCGTGGTGTTACTTTTTGGAACTTATTGAACCTTCTTAAGGAAACGTTTTCCTTTGCAAATATCGTTGCAAAATGAAACCCTGCCTCGACAAAGGAAAGACGACAAAGGTTCCCATAATAAGCACCAGGATTTGTTTTTTTCTCATGAGAAAATATGAGATGCACTCACCGTGAATCGCAAAACCGCAGCTGTAAACCATGGCTGATAATCTGCCATGGTATCCTGGAATCTCCAAACGCTCGAACTTACCTTCCATTGAGCCGAATACAATGAAAACCAATGGTGTCAGCATGTCCATTCTTGTATGCCAAATTTGTATCCCAACAGGACAAAGATCTGGAATTGGGGTTTCACAGTAACTGCTAATAAAAAGGGGCATTACAAGTATGATTTCCAGTACCTCCTGTCCCACTTATGGATGAAATGAAGCGTAGCATGGTAGTTGCATGCCTGTGCACTCTACACAATGACATGTCCGGATAAATATTTCCATCAGCCGTCCACCTGACAGCAAAATTTGTGGGCGCTCAGAAGTTGTTCTGGGCATTAAAAAACGTTCGCTTTAGGCCAGTCCATAAAAAAATTGGGCATGTATACACGTCATCCGGTCAAAGCCAATTGACATACCCAACTTAATTTATTGTTCATTGAAATCTAGACGATTGGACTGAATATATTCTCCCCCAAAACTAATGATATCAAGAAGTCATCGTCGACATTGTATTCTTTTGAAGGGCCGTTTGTGATTGGCAAGATAGAGGTTGATGGAGACCCAATTGAGGCTTATGGAGGTATCACCGCTGCCGCCAAACAGAGATTCAACAAAAAAGCCAGGTACCTCTCAGAGTTAGTACCTGGTGGAGAGACAAGCTGGAAGACCTATCAGCAAACAGTGAGTAGAAATTACATGGGGCCC
This sequence comes from Pisaster brevispinus, assembly GCA_023634235.1. Classification (NCBI taxonomy): domain Eukaryota; kingdom Metazoa; phylum Echinodermata; class Asteroidea; order Forcipulatida; family Asteriidae; genus Pisaster; species Pisaster brevispinus. Next base: position 15,435,651 of record JAMKCF010000009.1, read on the forward strand.
AATTTCGTAAAGAAAATATTGCTTAACAAATTTCTGCTAAACAAAAATGAGCAGGGTACCAGTTGTGGTATTCGGAGCTTTGTTCGGATTATAAGACCAATTAAACTCCATAGCACATTGTAATGGTTTACAGTTGTACATGTGACATGCTAGTGTAGCTGGTAACCTTATTCTGGTAAGCATAATTTTGTTATTAATGCTTAGCTACTCTTTATGCTTAAGCAGCTCTATGAGATTGGGCCCTGGTTAAAACCCCAGTCCCAAGTCAATCAAATTACACCATTTTATTGCAACTCAGTTCACCCAAAATGTCTGGAATCTGGATGAGATTGGTAAACAAAACCTTGAAAACTTAAAGAGTGGCTTAAGGGTACAGTGCTGAATCTATCAGGGCACAGTTTATTAAATGGCTCTGCTTACCACAACGTTTTTGCATTTACTGCTCATAGATTAACATGCTTTATACAGGGTGCCGTAGACACAGAATTCTGCAAAAGCATGAGATTAATTTTGGAGGGTTTAGTTCAATTGAAGCTGGATGATTTAATAATAACAATAACAATACACAGTTCTTGTATAGTGCTTTATCTCACCTGAGGGTATCTAAAAGCGATCATCAATTTTTCTACAAAGTGTGGAGCTGTGTTTGAAAAAATAAGACCAGTTTATTTAGATAGCACCATGTAATGGTTTACAAGGTGATGTGCTGCAATCTGCAAACTCAATGTTGCTTCTTCTTGTATGGGTATGGAGGGTTTAGGATTGGTCCTGCAACCCGCCCCCACCCCCCACCCACAAAAATGGTTTGGCAGTTAAGTATCACAGTGTCCACATTTGTTTGTTATGAGGTGGTGCAGCTTAAAGCTTGTGAGTTTTTTCATACTCTTTTTCTTCAACAGAATGCTGAGGATTTTTTGCGAATTACCCCCGATGTCAATCTCAATGACCTAGTGGCGTCACTGGGTTCCTTGGCTATAACAGAATGGCAGGTTTGTAATCCTAACTGTATTACAAAAGTAATAATATGAATTGATAGTGCTGATAGTCACTAAATAAAGGTACTCAAGACACTGGTATTCACTAAATAATGGTACTCAGGACACTGGTATCCACTAAACAATGTTACTAAAGACACTGGTATCCACTAAACAATGGTACTGAAGACACTAGTATCCACTAAATAATGGTACTGAAGACACTGGTATCAGCTAATTAATGCTACTTAAGACATGGTATCCACTAGTACTCAAGACAGTGATATCCACTGAATCTGGTACTCAAAACACTGGTAGCCACTAAATAATGGTACTCAGGACACTGGTATCCACTAAACAATGTTACTGAAGACACTGGTATCCACTAATCAGTGGTACTGAAGACACTGGTATCCACTAAATAATGGTACTGAAGACACTGGTATCAGCTAATTAATGGTACTCATGAAACTGGTATTAGCTAAATAATGGTACTAAAGACACTGGTATCAACTAAATATGGTACTTAAGACATTGGTTTCCACTGAATATGGTACACAAAACACTGGTATCCACTAGTACTCAAGACACTGGTGTTCACTGAATATGGTACTCAAGACACTGTGATCCACTGAATATGGTACTCAAGCCACAACGGACAGAGTATACAAGTTGTCCGCAACTGTCCGAAACATGGAGTCCACCGGCTCCTTTCGGAACCACAAATATGTAAAAGAAAGCTTTAACTACATGGTATCACTGTAAACTGTTATCTATTAACTGTCTCGTACTATTTCTTTAGCTGTCATACCTTTTTTCCCTCCCCAGGGCTGGGTTGTTGGAGAGTTTGCTGTCAATTCTAAAGATGAAAACATCCTTGTGCAGTGTCTTGGTAAGAGGCTATAACCTGTAAGTTAATTACATTGATTCAAAAAGCAATCCGTATTTTTCTATGTCGAACATGGTTGGTTTGTCTGTGAAGAATAGTGACCTGTTCAAATCCATCAAGATTTGAGGTTTTGAGGAGTAGAGACTTGTTGTATAAAGATTAAAACACCAGCTCACTTTGAAAGATGCCTTACTCAGTATTTCACGTCATTTTTAGGTGTGCATACAATCTTTATCAATGATGTGGCTATTGTGGCAGATGTGTACAGGAGAGACAAAGTCTGGTGAGTATGGGCTGCGAATGGGAATGTACAATATTAAGGTGCATAAGCCATGCTGCATGTGTGTCACAACTACAAATTGTCATTTGGGATGGGATGGGGGGGGCAAAGAAATAATTTGGGAGCTTTAAACTGTTCAAATTAATTTCAGTGTGTATTGATTTAAATACTGAATCACATACAATGAATTACAGAGCTGATAGATTTAGAACATGTTACCTTCGTGAGCATGCACTTCCGAACTTCATTACTCACAGACTGCAACTACTGGAAACTCCTATTGACTGGGCTTTTCCTTCCAATTATAATAATAGGGGTTAGAAAGGTCACAGACTGACCAGGGCCCCATTTCATAGAGCTTCTTAAGCAGACATGAGTGCTTAACATTTTTCTGCTAAGGAGAAATATGCAGGACGCAAGTCACAAATATTACATATGACATTGTATTTTGGCTGGTAACATTAGTCTTGTAAGCATTTTTGCATTGCTTCTTCTTGTATGAAATTAGGCCCTGAAACAAGGTGTTGTATTTACCATATGAATTTATACAGCACTAATCGATATTGCCTGTATATTTTCTTTGATCTTATTGAGGGGGCGGGGCTGTTGGGGGGGGGGGTCGATCTTCCCCCAGCTCCCTCTGGGTACTCCCCTCGTCACAACACTTAAGCTTTTCCACTAGCACCAGCAGCATGCTGTTTCTGCAGGTGTTGTAATTGTAATTGATGTCGTTTTAAACTGGAGCTTTATACTGGAACGATCTTTTGTTTTTTCTTGGCTCTTGCAGGTGGAGTGTTTCACTAGCTCCAGGAATCCATACACTTTACATCAGACTCAGGGCAAAACAAACGCAGGTATGTCACAATAAATTGTCAACAAGTTTCAGTTCTAAGCAGTGGCATAAACCGGAGGGGGGCAGTGGTCGAGCTGTAGCCCCCGCCCCCTGCTCTGAACCCTTGTCCCCCTCTTGCCCTCCCCCAAATGAGATGCACATTTGAATTGATACATTGAATAGCTCCCTAAATATGTCTTTTCCCCCGCTTGACCCCCCTCCCCCCAAAAAAAATGAAAATGTCTGGTTCTGCGACTGGCTTTCAAGAAATTCCCCTCAGTTCAAACTAAACTTGTTTCAAACAAATTTAACCAATGCCACTTTACATAAATTGAGGTTCATATGTTTCATCTTGCTCCATGGTTTCATGAAGTTGTTTTGTGTGATTTGTTTGAAGGTTTTTAAGTGCAGCTTCAAATTAGCTGGTAAGTTAAAATGTTTTGTAATTAACAATTTAGTGATCTAAGAATTACAAATTAACTTGTCTTTTAATTCTTGTTTTAACTGACGTCTGAAGCAAAGCTTTTATTAATCCATAAAACTGAAGGAAGCAAATTAGACAAACATTTATCGAGTTTTTTTTTTAAATTGAAGGTGGTACCTGTACCAATTGTCCTACTTATGTTTGTAAAACCTGTTATCTTCAAGAAAATCTTTAAATCTGAGACTTGCATGGTAAGATAAATAAAGTTACATATGCAAAGCAAGTATGCAATCGGTCAAAGATTTACAGGCCAAATTGTCAATAAAGATACAATACAAGTAACCTGTGAAAGTTTCAGCTGAAATTAGTGTCTACTTGATGAGAAAACAGCAAAAAAGTGTGTCACAGTATTTTCATTAAGGACAGCAAATCCATCCACATTTAGCAATGTGACGCATGTACCAACCGCATCTCTGGCTGCAGCATTCACAAATGTCCCAAAAACGCTTTGAGGCAAGTTTTTTTACATTTATTTATTGATTTTATAGTCAATGGGGGCATTTTAGATGAAATAATTTCACTTAATGCTTACCACCAGTACCATCTTTATAACAAGTAAGCTTTCGGATAGAAATGTTGTTATTTTTTTTCAGGGTCATTTCCAAAGTATGACCCTACTTTTAATAGTTGATCTATTTCAATGAAACTTACGTAAGTTATTTTGTTGTTGACAGATACTGTGCAGGTCTCGCACGTATTCAAACATTTTGGGGACCACTTTGGGACCACTTTGGTCCCACGCTTGTTGCTTCAATGCGTGAAGGAGAAAACTCGCTCACTTTAACGGGTCCCTTTGTTCGAATACGCACAAGACTTGCACAGTCTATTGTGAATGAATTAGTGTACTTTTCGGAAGATGAGTATTGTTTCAACATTTATTAAACCATTGTCTGTTTGTATGGTCTTGACTTTCACTCAATTTTTGTTTCTGTAGGTGCAGACAAGTTTAAAGTCCACAGTCCCACAATGTTACCAGACCTTGTCGATGGACATATATTTGGCAACATCATTTCAATACCTGTAACAAATTTACAATCTACAAAATGGCTCAAAAATGTCAGGTAGGACTTAGGCTTTAATTCCCATTTGGTTTCTTTTAACTTGAAACAAGTTTGATAGATAAATTTACAAAATCAAGACTTTTGTGGTACAAGCAATATGATAAATTAATACGTGATTTGAGGAATTGCATGGTGGATTATATTTGATTTGTTCTGATGTAAACCCTGCCCTGCTTTTTATCTATTGTCCCCCCCCCCCCAAACTAGTTCCTAGTTCAGATAAGAAATTGTCCTGCTGTTTAAATCAGCAGGACAAGTTCTTATCTGCTGGGACAATCAGGGAATGACCTAGTTCTGATATGAACTTGTCCTGCTGTTTATCAACTGCCACTGAGTAGACTGGGAAAATCAGAGGACTACCTACAGACAAGAACTTGACTGTACATTGGGAAAACTGGAAGACTCATATGGTTCTGATAAGAAGTTTCTATATTATACAGCAAAGTAGATATTATCACATGGTGTTACCAGATACCGCAAACTGATTATACATCATAAATTAATTTAGACTACTAGAGTAAAATTTTCTCCAAGAGGACCGTCTTTGTCTGTGGCTAGTTCTGTTAGCTTGTAGGTAATGCTGGAGTATTATCAGAAATGGCCAATTCCCACATTTCAGACATGTAATTTTTTCAACAAAAGACTATGCCATGTATTAAATACTAATGTAAAAACAAAACTAAACAGTCTACATTTTTACAAAACACCTGTACTGACTCAATTCACTTGGCGTCATCATCACACTAGTCTTGGTTGTACCATTTGGGGAGTCAATTTTTATGCAATGCTGCTTTTCTGCGCTTACCTGTTGGCTCCTAAAATGGTGAGCATGGCACAGTCGCCTCATGTGACATGCTTGCAAGGGGTCAATAGTTAAATTAAGGAAGGCAGAAAAAGGCAGTCCAGAAGTCTATGGCGACATGAAATTATTTTCAACTTTCAATGGAACATAATGGGGAGTATGTATCTCAAAATTGTATTCTTCTGTATTTATTATAAAAGTTTTTATGTTTTTTAAACAATGTGACGTATCCAAACAGATCACAGTATATTTCTATTTTTGTCCAATGGTTTTTGTTAGTTTGATGAAAAATATATTACAAGAATTAGTCAATGCATCAAATTTGTAATCAAAAACTGTCCAAACACATTTTTGCTTATCAGGGTATCCATGGTTAGTCAGAAGCAAAGTCAATCTTCCATAGAGCTGACACATAAAGAGTCAGAGTTTCAAACGAACATAGCCCCCGGCCAGACTCTACCCGTCGTGATAGGCTTCAATCATCGTGAAGGGTATAAAGTGAAAGACTGCAAAGAGACAGTGTGAGTTTGATCTTATTTTACCCTTCAACTATGTTGTTATTGTATAATGTAAAGTCAAATTTCATAAAGTGTGTACACAGAAATATTATTGCTTATCCCCCAAACTGCAGTGTAATTCTCAATGGTATCATTGGGTGTCAAGTGTTTAACTCCTTCTACTGCCACTGTAAAGATTATTCACATTCTGATTTCATCCTGCTTAGATTTTTTTGCAATTCTCTCCTTTATAAATTACCCAACAATCGGGATTGCTAGGAACTTTACTTTTACTGGTAAGCTTGAGGGTACAGCCATGTGTGAATCTCTGTTTGGGAGGCATGTTGACTCAGACAGGAGCTGGTGTTGTGGTCTCATTGTTTTTTCAAACAGCACTCTACTCATCTTCATGGTTGTACCCACAAGTTTGCTAGTTATAGTTACTTTCTGTTATCCACACTATGCAAAGCTTCAAACATCACTAACTCGGCTTGCTAGATCACAGAAATCATCACATCTGCTTGTATAGTTACATTGTCTAATCGTAAAGTCACATGACTCCAGTGTTACAGTCCCTCCATTGGCTCCCTCTGTTCAGCTTTGAATTGTGTTTAAATGACTTTTGCTTGTTTTTCTTTGTTTGCTCATGTTTACCTCTGTATATCATATCAACACGCCAATTCTATAGATTTATTGGCAGCAAACTCGGTCTACCAATTCGGTTCTCTTTGTCAAGTACCGGTACCTTTAAACTAAAACATTATGTGGAGGTCATGCAATTGAATATGCTGGGAGTCCTCTTTGGAATGGTCTTCCTCAAGATGTTGGTAATATTTCTACTGTCCACACTAATTTGCTTTCGAGACTCACCTAATTCTGAAACTCCTCAACTGTTGATTTTATTGTTTATTTGTACTTTGGCTTGTTGACTACCTTAATCTCTGAGATGTCACAGGGCAACCTAGTGCCTTGGCTCATTGTATGTTTTTGTTGACTCACTCCATCTCTAGGCTACCCTTGGAGGTATCTTCAGCTGGTAGCGGTTCACAGCAGATTACCGTAACTCTGAGATGTCGGAAGGCAACTGAGTCATTCATATTTACATTCATTGACCATGATGGATCGGTAGGTTCGCTGTGCAATATGAAAATTGTTTTAGTTTTCAGCACAGCAATGGTGAATTGTGTTTTTTTGGGGGGCGCTGAAAGAAATATTTTCTACTACCAGATGTTGTGGGGTTACTCTGGACGTTGTCAGCAGCAGGTTGATGTAGTTGTCGGAGGAAATACATGTTCAAGACGTATAGAATATTCTCCAGTGTTTAGATCCTTGCCATTTGATTGGAGGATTGTAGGTCCCATGGCATTCAATAATCATATCATTACATGTCCTGTGTTCTGTGTCCCATGCATTTTTGTACTAATCACCAAGTATTTTTGTCCCATTCTTACCTGCTAGACCACACTATGTGTTATACAGAGTGCCCTCATAGTGGATGCCAGAATACAATCTAGTATAGTTTGTCTGTTCTTATAGTTTTATCCTCCAATCAAATGACAAAGACCCACTAGGATATTAATAGATGTTAATTTTGCATCGGGGATAGAGAATATCCACTAGGATGTTATTCAAAACAATTTTTCTTTTAGCTCGTGCAATCGAGAGAATATTCGCACTTGTTGAATGGAACCTTGTTGTTTTTCAATGAATGACAATTTTCTTACTCATAGACATTTATTAATTGTATATTGTCGATTTGGTTGAGGAGAATCGGTTATTTTAACTTTTTCCAAATGCTTTTTCTAACTTGATAACAGATCCAACATGCGGCCGCACTTCGTCCCTTGATGGACTGTCCTGGTGGGGTGTGCCCGGTAAGTACATCTATACTTCCCCATGACACATTTGTACATGAAACCACAAACTGAAAAAAAAGGAAGACCTATTGTATACTGCTTACCAACAACAATGACCTATGGTATAAATGCAAAAAGGCCGGGTAATGGCCTCCCGTTTCGTTCCTAAAGCCTGGTTCATTCTTTATGTGAAAGTGAATGCAAAGTGAACTACGTGATGCAAACAGACTGGTATGTGCTATTTTCTGAAGTTTTATGAACTATGAGACCCATTTATGCAGCACCTTTATAAAGATTTACAAGGTGCTGCAGTGCACTAAACAGCCACTGCCAGAAACACAGAGGCAAACCCCTCTCTTAGCGATAAGTGTAACTGTTTTTGTTTACATGCATCACACAACATACGGGACCTACGTCTTTACGTCCCATTCGAAGGACAAGCAATAAGGGTTAAGTGCCTTGCTTAAGGACATATGTGTCAGACGGGGACTCAAACCCACACTCTGCTGGTCAAAAACACCAGAGCTTGAGTCCGGTGTGCTTGACCGCTCGGCCACAACACGCCATAATGTATGTGTGCCTGGTACAAAACTATTAAGTCATGCAAGGTCAAAGGTACATCTGGCAGGAACCAGCCTGCTCTGAAGGCTGGTATCTGGTATTATTCATGAGTCTTGAAGTGTGACGTCAGATGTTTGGGCTAATAGGTTAGGAGATACCAGTGAATGGTAGAAGATTCACAGTCTGTAAGTTAGAAAATTAATCATCATTCATTCCCCTCTTCTTTTCTACAAGTGCATTTTTTTGTTCATTTGTAAACTTTCTTAATTTCTGTCCACAGGTTCTGCTTACCCTCCATGGGACAGGTAAATTAAGTTTTAATGAGTTAAGCCAACATTGTAAAACAAATTCATTAGACAAAGCACCCAACTTGAGATTCAACCTTAACATTTGAAGAATGCTATCTTGTAGTGACAAGTTGTTTAATGAATCATTTTGTGAAATATGACAGCATTCTTCCTCAACAGTGGTCTGCTGGCAAAATGTTAGTTGAAACAGCAGAGGACCGGTCAAAATTCTCTCCAAGTGGTCCGGCTGGCTAGTCAAGTGTTATTTAGGGCTTCTGGATTTATAGATAAGTGCATATTACATAAATGAAACTGGGAAACAATTTGAAATTCATGGGACCTTTCAAGGCAAACCATTGTCTGTCTGTAATACTGTCATTTTTTGAAGACAAACATTTTTTTTGAATCCCATATCTACCTTGCATACTTCAATGATATTTTACAAAAATAGAGATTTAAGACTCATCCCATGAAGACTTAGAAGGGTTATTTGGGAGAATCTATTCCTTCAACAACCAATGTTCTTCCATTTCTGTGATCTTCATACTTCGTTACTCAGGGGTTGGAGCTCAAAACCAAGCAGACAGTTATAAACAGATGCAAGATGGCAACTGGATCTTTGGACTTGAGAACGCATGGGTCTTGGCTCCAACACGGTAAGAAAAATTAACTTTTAAACTTATACCGTACTTGAGTTACTTTTAAAAAAATGTGATGGTACAGCATGAGGACATGAAAGAGTACCAGCCTCACTACTAAGGGCAGCACGCATTATCGACACCTACTGTCACTAACCCTTGGGGGAAGCACCAAACTTGACTGCTCTGTGCGCGCGCTTGTTAAAACGCTTGTATGGCGCTTTTGCGCGCGTCTAACTGCAAGTATTTTGACCCAATCCACTTCAAATGAATCATGTTTTTAGTTTTAGTTTTAGTTTTATTACACTTCACACTGGCATAAAAATATCCAATAGATAAATTATAAAAGATACGAGAAATACAATAAGTTAAAATACCAAGCCAGTGAGTGGCAAGGAGGAACAGGGGACCAGCACCTCTACAAAGCCATCCTGCCACAAATAATGTCCCCTGATACCAACCCTCAGTTGAAAAAAAAGAAAAAAAAAGAGAGGACTTTAAGGCGGGACTTACAATTATGGACGACAACAAGGGCAAAGGCAATGAGACACCCAGGTGCAAACATCCTCCGCTGAGAAGTCAGACACAAATTTTTCCTCATAAAATTGAAGCAAAAGGGTCTTGAATGCTGACAAGGAAACACTGGATCTGACCGACAGCGGAAGCTGGTCCCAAATGGGGGACAATCCGCTGAAACTAAAAAGACTTGTGGGACTCTGTTTTGCAATGAGGAACAGATAACTTGAAGGGATCAGAAGACAGTCTAGTGGCAGGACGGCCCTGGGTGACTTTAAAACTTACATAGCTATCAACATTTATGACAATTTGACCATAGTTACCGATCACCCTAAACTGCTTACAGTTAGACATGTCATAGATAATGAAGAATGAGAGGGGACCAGTTGCTGTATGACCTGATGCCTCTTTTGTGGGCAACCATTTTAAGCACATGCATAGAGTGGATCAACCACAGGATTAACTAAAATATCAAATATATTTGGATATTTCAAAGTCACCCTTCCGGGTGTTACGATCAAGCAAGGCATTGTGGGGAGGGGGAAATGGCAGGGTGAGACCGTACAACACTGGAAACTAGGTTGGAAGAATACATATATCCAAAGTATTCCTCACTGCAGTCATTACTCCTTGCTTAGTCTTGGTTTAAGACCTAATCGCTTGTATTCCCCCTGCGAGAGGGCGCCATCAACTACAAATCCACTGTCGCCCCTTGGACTGCTTTGCCAAGACTGCCCATTGCTAGGCTGAGGCTAAAAGCAAAATGTATCAAGTGAAACAATACCACAGTGTTCTCGTTAACGACATCTGTGGTGGAGTCTTATCTGTTCCAGATTGACCTCGGTCACTAGAGATTGTTCATTGCCGTGCCCATACCATTCATTCCCTGCAAATTCAAAATGCCTCTCACAGACATAAAAAAAAAGCTTGTACTTGATATTGCTGGATTGATTTGTTTATACACACAGACATGGTGCTCACAATTGGGAAGGACCAGGGGCTCTAACTGCGATGACTTCATTGCAAGTTCTTCAGCAAGTGAGAACTAAATCATAACTAGTTTACTTAAAAAATAAAAAATAAAATTGTATAAACTTTAATAGATGTTAAATTTGCATCGGGGATGAAGAATATTTTTTGTTTGTTTTACCCTACACCGTTGTTTGTTTGCACTGTAAACACGATTCCTATAGAAATAGAAAACAATCCACAAGCATTCGAACCTACAACCTTTATCATTCTAGAGCAGATGTCTTACCGCTAGACCACCGGGCTTGACCGGTGGTAGCAAGTGGCAGCCTGAATCCTCCTAGCAGAGAATACCACAATGACTTTAATAATGTCAAATTTACATTGGGAGTAAAGAATATTATTTGGTTTTACCCTACACCAATGTGTAATAAGCACTGGTATACTCAAAACTTTCTTGAGTCCTGTGGAAAAACAAATCTACAGGCATATTGCTCAGGTGGGATTTGAACCTGGGATCTTTGCAATTCCAGAGCAAATTTTATACCCAGTTGAACACTGAGCTTGCCCGGTAGCTAGAAGCTACACTGTCAAAAGCATTCAGTTACATGTATGTTACCAAGGGCCCAATATTGAAGCCATACTTTTGTTCAGACACTTTTCAATTCCATGGTTGATCAAACTACAAAGGCCACAGGATTTTGTGATCTTATTATTAAATATTTCTGGTAATAAAACCCAGGATGCCTCATAAGTGAACATAATCACTGTAGCTCGCAAGCCTGAGGACACCTGTAAATGAAGATGCTTGCTGTGTGATTCAGAAACACAGGGGTTAACCCCTACTCTTCCTCAATAAGTGTTCTGGTTTCTTTTTTGTATTTGCACTACCAATTCCAGTCACATGACCTATGACTTAATGTCCTGTCCTAAGGACAAAGCAATTATTGTAAAGTATCTTTACAAGTGTCACGGCCGGGACTCGAACCCACACTCTGCTGATAAGAACGAACAGAGCTTGAGTGCTGTGCTCTTAACAGATTGGCCTTGATCTTGTCAATATTTATTATTGTCACAAAATTTGTAAATGGCTCGATGTTATGACTCCAGCAGAGTCTTTCCCAAAGAGGGTGTCCTCGGAGTCGTTCCTCAAAGGTCTTCAGACTTTTAGACAGACTCTGCTAAGGTCAAAATGTCATTCCAATTTTTTTAACAAATGTGCATTTATCCCACAGGTCATTTTGTAAGCAGTTTGCAACAGCTTTTGTCATTTATTATTATCAACAGCAAATCTTGGCATATTAAGTCACAAATATTGTTTAGAAAACCAGATATCAAATTTCCATCACGGTCATTCTAAACTTAATAAAGGAGAACATAATATTATGTCCTTAATATTGGAGAAAATCTGACTTACACTTTTTCTTTTCTTTTTTCGGCAGCTGACTAGTGGCGCACCATGGATCCCGAACAAAGCAGACGCATACAGCGTCCTATTTGCAGGACATTCTATGGGAGGTCATGGAGCATGGCATCTAGCCACCCACTACCCAGACCGAGCCCTTGCTGTGATCTCATTGGCTGGGTGGATAAAGAAGGAGGAATACGGGGACAGCAACGTCTTTTTCCAGTAAGCATTTGAGACAAAAGAACGTCGGCTCAGAGCAGAAGTACTTAAAAGACCTTGAAAGACCTGGTTGGCTTGGAGTAGAATGGACTTATAAGACCTAAAAAGACCCAGTCTGCACAGGGCAGAATGGACTTATAAGACCTAAAAAGACCCAGTCTGCACAGGGCAGAATGGACTTATAAGACCTAAAAAGACCCAGTCGGCTTGGAGCAGAAAGGCCCCACTGTGCTTGTAGGTATTATCAATCCTTTCTGCTCAGCAGGAGTGTCATTAAGTGTCATATGAAATAAACCTAAACATTGAGTACGGAATATCCTATCCATTTGGGAATTTTCAAACTTTGCCCTTAAATGTAATATCAACAGCCCAGATTACCCTAACCCAGATTTCTCCCTAACAAAGTTCATTTATTTGACAGACATGACTTGAGCACCAGCCACACTGATCCTGCAGTCAAAGCAGTCTTGGAGGTAAGTGTTTTTTGGAAACTAGTGATGACTTCACTCTCAGATAGTAAGAGTTTCAGGTTTTCATTTGATCTTATAAAAAGGATGTACGTGTTCCTCCACCCAGTACCACCGTGGAAGTTTTGCCTTATTAGATACATGTATGCTAAGGTTTATCGCAAAATAGGTAAACCATGGGCTACTCAAATCTTATCAGTAGGCTGAATTACCAGAGCCCAATTTTATAGAGCTGCTTGAGCAGAAACATTTGCTCAAAAATTGTCTGCTATTAAAGCAAAAATAAGCAGGGTACCAGTCACAGATTGTACACGTGACATGGTATTTTGGTTGGTAACCTTATTCTAGTAAGCACAATTTTATTGTGCTTAAGCAGCTTCATGAAATCGGGCTCACATCTTTTTATTTTTCGGCTAATTAAAACTTGTTTCTAATGGATGGGAGAAGGGGATTTGAATTAGACATGTGTCTTTTTCTTCTCCTTCTTGGCATTAAATTTTTTTTTTAAATGCTAGGTATATTTTTGTGCCAATTTGACACGTAAATTGAGGTTTAAATTTATAAAGCAATTTTTTTTAGATTCAAGAAAGTTAAGTTGGTATTCAATCAATCAATCAATCATCAGGCATTTGTAGAGCGCCATCAATCTAGTTGCCTATTCCGAGGCGCTTAGCAAAGTGAAGGAGAAGTTTAAGACAAAAGAAATAATAACAGAGTTTCATGTGGAGATGACAAGTGCAATGGACTAAATGTAAGCAGATTCGAAGAGATGAGTCTTCAGCTGGCTTTTGAAGATCTGTAAGGAGTCAAGTGTTCGAAGTTGATAGGGGAGATCATTCCATAGCTTTGGTGCACATGAGCCAAAGCTTCTATCACCTGATGAAGAATGAGATCTAGGAATGTTCAACAGTAGTTTGTTTGATGATCTCAGATTGGGTCGAGGATGGTGTGTACTCAACATGTCACTTATATACACTGGGGCTAGACCATGAAGTGCTTTCCAAGTCAACAGTAGGATTTTGTAATTAATTCTATGTTTTATGGGTAACCAATGCAATGCTATAAGTGTTGGAGTGATATGGTCAAATTTCCTTCCCCTGGAAAGAACACGTGCAGCTGCATTCTGAGCATGTTGTAGCTTCTTCAGGAGACACTGTGTTATACCATAAAGCAATGAATTACCGTTGTCCAACCGGGATGTGATCAAGGCATGTACGACTATTGAGGCAGCATCATCTGAAAGCACTTTTCGTATACTTTTAACGTTTCGAATTTGGGCATAGACAGATTGGCAGACTTTCTTTACATGTGAATCCATTGAAAAGGTGTTATCAAACATGACTCCAAGGTTCCGGACAGACGTTGAGGCTTTAATCTGAGTGTGGGCGACTTGTATTTGATCCAACTGAATTTTAGCACGTTGATGTTTTGATGATAGGATTATGAGCTCTGTTTTCGAGTCGTTTAATTTCAACTTGTTTGCGTGCATCCAAGATTTGATTTCCAGAATACAAGATTCCATGCGAGCTTTTGCTGACAGTTGATCAGGAATACTGTTCACATTAAAAGGAAAATACAACTGTGTATCATCTGCATACATATGCAAATGTACACCATGTTTTTGTGCAATTGTAGAAATTGGAGAAGCGTAGATGGTGAAAAATTGTGGGCCGAGGACAGATCCTTGCGGAACGCCAGAAAGGAGTGGAGTAGTCTCTGAGAGTGTTCCGTTTATATGGACAGACTGTGTTCTGCCCTGTAAGTAAGATGAAATCCATTTTAAAGCATTACCCTTGATTCCCATGGAACGGAGACGAAATAACAGTATATTGTGATCTATAGTGTCAAAAGCAGAAGACAAGTCTAATAATACCAGGATGACCCCTTGATGACTGTCCATGGACTGCAATACATCATTTTGGACCTTCAATAATGCAGGCTCGGTTCCGTGGTATTTTCTATAAGCTGACTGATGGCGTTCAAAAAGATTATTTTCTGTCAAATATGATGTCAGGCGTGAGGCTACAACTTTTTCAAGTATCTTTGAAACAAATTTCAAGTTTGAGACCGGACGATAATTCTTCAAGTCATCAGCATCTAGTGTTGGTTTCTTTCTCAGAGGTGTAACAATGGCTTTTTAAAAACTTGTTGGGAAGATGGCTGTGTGAAGAGAGAGATTAATCATGTTAGTGACTGTAGGACCAATGATGTCCAGGTGTTCCTTAAGCATCCATGTCGGTATCGGGTCCAAAACACAGGTCTTAGATGGAGAAGATGATATCAACTTGGACACTTCATCACATGAAGCTGGAGAGAATTTGCCGAGAACAGCAGTCACCCCATCGCATACTATGGCTGCTGGTGGAATGTGTGGCGCATCCATTTCTTCTTGGATTACAGATATTTTCGATGCAAAATATTGACTGAATCTATTTGCAAGTTCACCAATGTTATTGTGAGATGGTAGACTATTTTTTGTTTTCTGATGCAAGAGAGAGTCAACTATCTTGAAAAGTGCTTTTTGGTCAGTGCACTGAAGAAACTTATACTCATAAACATTAGATTTCGCTTTATTTATCAAATGGAGAACGTGAAGACGCTGTGCTTTGAAATTGTTTCTATCAACTTCATCTTGTGTTCCGCCACTTGCGTTCCAGTCTCTTCCTCAGCCTTTTGGCTTCAGCTATGTCAGGGGAGTACCATGGGTGACTTGGCCTGACAGTCGCAACTCGCGATATGAGAGGAGCATGTTTATCGAGGATAGTACGCATACAGGAGTCATATTGGGTGACAAGATCATCCAGGTTAGATGAAGGCTCAATAATCATGTCAGAACGACTGATGTCATGACCAAAATCAACTGGGTTGACAGACGTAAATTTTCGGTAAATTATTTTTTGTTTTGTTGAGTCAGACTTTCGGCGATTGAGTTCACAATGAACAGCAAAATGGTCACTTAATAAAGCAGAGACTTTGACATGGTTTATGAGACAATCAGATGAGCGAGTGATGACATAGTCGAGTGTGTGACCACTGGTGTGGGTTGGTTCAGAGACCCATTGTTCAAGGTGTGTAGTTTCAAGAATGTCTCTAAATTTCTTGGTGTCAGGGTCGTCAGCTACATCCCAGTGGAAATTAAAATCACCAACAATGAGAAGTTTGGAGGAGGAACATGCCAATGCCTCAAGATATTCAGCAAACTCGTCCAAAAACACTTTGGCAGTACACCGATTTTTCACACTGTACGGGGGACGGTAAATTAACACAAGTCTTAGGGAAGAACAACTCTGTTTTAAGGAGAAATCACAGCACAAACTCTCAAAACTTTTACCATGATGATGTGTGCTATTTTCCTTCTTAATAGTCTCTCTAAAAATTACTGCAAGTCCGCCCCCTGGTCGATCTTCACAAAGAAAATGGAGAAAGTTGTATCCAGACAGTGAAAGATCACCAATTATCCTCTTGTGAGCTTCAGAATGTGAGAGCCATGTTTCAGTAATGGCAATGATGTCAAAATCATGTTCGATGAAATGATCAGTTAAAAAGTCAGTCTTGTTGCATACTGATTGGGCATTGATTATGCACAGACTGCACTTGCTTCGATTGGTATCAACAGTACGATCAGAGATCACGCGAGCCCTTGTGGTGTGAAGCTTAGCTTTACGCCTACCAGCTCGAACACCTCTATGAGTGGAAACTTTGGAGTTTATACCAAGATCCTTAATAAATTCCATGTGGTCTTGGAAATGGATAAATTTGTACAAACTGGGGCACAATCTATGAGCTCGGAGCGCGAAAAACGATAAAGATGGTGATCTTTATCATCATCAGGATAGCATGGTCTAGGGTTGACAGCGATATCCCCAGATAAAAGCAACAACTGACATTGAAATGTTGCACAAGTATTTGAGTAAAATGGGACTCTAGTGCCAAGATACTAATGATGATGCAGGGTCTTTCTGCTAAAAACTGTTGCAGATGATCGAGCAATTTGGCAGAAATCAAGATGGCCACTGTATGTGTACAGGAGAGATACTGCAACAAGCAGCCAAAACAGTCTATTATGTGCCATTATAGTCCCTGTCCATCAAAGCAATTCACAGAGTTGATATCCTTTGTCCAATTCCAAGAAATCCCTTTGACAAGAATGAATACCAGGAAACCTGCATTTAGCCATGCATTGTACAAAGGGTTTAACTGGAGATGATGAATGGGTTATCTGCATTCACTGTCAGTAGTCAATGGTAGGTTCTGGTTGAGCGATCAGGAGCCAAGATGTCTACAGCTCAAAGACTGCATAGAAAAATTTTCCCTCCAGAAAAAATGTACAAGCGAGGAAGTTTTCCAGTCCAAAGACAGATCCAAGATGATCACAATCCATTCACAAGCAATCCATGCAAAAATCATGACCACACATGAAATGTGAGAGGTAGAAAAAAGAGAAAAAATAGGAGTTAAGAAAAGTGTGTGGCAGCCTGCTAGGCGCACATCAACGTATTGCACGAAAAATTTGCCAATGACAAGTGGTAATTGATTAAGAACTGAAAATGAATTATTGTCGAGATCCTGACATTATCTCAATGTCAATCAGCCATGTACAATTTTAGTTTGCATGGTACATGCATTTTTTGTGTATTTTCCGTGGCATATATGCAAAAGCTTTTTTATGCTCTTTGTTTTGAAGCGACATCATCTGTCAGTACGTTCAGAGAACAAATTCTTTAAAAGAAATTCTTTTGGCGAAAAATCGGGGGCCATGCAACTTTAAGATGAATTTGGGACAGATTTTGAACATCAAACTTGTCCCCTTTCTTTCCCACCCACCCGTGCCTCAATGTTGGCTCACCAATCCCAATTTCCCCCTTCCCTCACTCACAGACATGCATCATTACTGTCCTGTAGTGACAGGTAGTGTTCCTTTTGGAACATGGCCGATCCACTTCCATCCAGCGCTCACTTTCTCACAGATTCTTTTTCTGCAATGTTATGTTGTGTATGTAACAACCCATAACTTAGGTACAGATCAAGTTGCTTTATACTTTTTAATATTGGTTTGTCTTTCCAGGCTTGTATTGCAGAAAATGATGCAGATAGACATGTCTCTAATCTAAAGGTAAATGTAGGGTACTTGAATCAGTTCTTTCCGGTTATAAAACGATGGTCAATCTCAGCAATGTCTACCCTGTTGGTAAGTCATTGCGTCACATCCGTTGCATATCCGCTGCACGCCCATAGTTTGCGCTACTTCCTGTTCAAAGGCCGGCGTACGTTTGTGTGTAATTTTACCCAAATCATCATTTCATCGTTCAAGATAAATTTCTTATTATCGAAGAATGTTTGTAAAAGCCGAGTCCAATTATGAAACTTTTCTTGCCGAAATCATCAAAGAAAAACTGGTTCAATGCTACTCAATACAACTCCTATGGGCTTCTGGTAATTAGTGGAGCCAGTTTGTGTGGAGTGGGCGTGGCTCACAGTGGGATTACGTCACACTTATGAACAGGATAGCCTCTTTTAGCATTATGTGACATCACTGGAGTATGGCGCCCTCACGCAGGTCATAAAAAGGTGGGTCATCATCTGCACTCTGCATACAAAGCTGTGCATTGATATTGGTTCGTCATCAGTTTACATCCAAGATGGTGGTAGGATGTTGTCAATGCATAAGGTTCATTGGTGGAGTCAAGACCTTAAAGTTTGAGACCAAGACCTCGTCACTCAAACACTGATAAGGTCTATCTCTTAAGCCCATATAGTTGGAAATACCTGTTCAGAGAAAAAAGAGTGTTAAGTTTAACGGTTGGGTCAAAGATTGGTTTTTGTCAATGAAATGCTGATTCATAGGCAAAATTATAAAGAAAGATAATACATTAAAAGTCACATGTAAAAAATTCAGCTAAACTACAGTGTCTGCTTACTGAGAAAACGGCAACAAACTCAAGAACCTCAAATCCATCCATGTTTAGTGACTTGGCACAGGTGTCAACCCCCATCTTTGGTCACAGCAATTGCCAACGGACACTGACCCGCAGAAATCTGAGAAACGATTTATGCATGAATTGTTTCTCAGATTCAAATGTTTTTGGGTGAAAAACTATCCAAACAGTTTTATTTCAAAGGGAATCCTTTCTGAATATAGTTTATACTATCAACAGCTGTAGTGCTTCTCACCAAGTTAGTTTTTTTGGTCATTAATTTTTTGAGTATTTTGCCTATCTATGACCCTACCTTTAAGGTGGGAGATAAAAACTGGAAAGGTAGGAACTCACTCTGTCTTACAGGAAGAATCTGGAGTGAAACTAGGGGTTCATAGAGGTCAAAGGCAGGGAGATCCAAAAGCTCTTCAAACTAGAAATTCATCCTTGGATGATATCTTAGCAGTTTTTAAAAGTTATAGATCAAACTCTCCTAAAAGATCGATCTCTGTTTGTAAGAAATCGTTCAGGTTTCACTTATAAATGTCTTCTCTAAAGAAATTGCATATTTTTCAGGGTTGTTATTTTGTTTTGTTTTTCCTTACAGGGTATTCCAGTTTTAGCAAGAGTGGGCGCAAATGACAGAACAGTGCATCCCTATTTCGTAAGGTGTGTGTTAAACTTGAAAGTTCTCATCGTCTTTTAAAACAATTTGTAAGCTAACCATCGCAGGAGCTTCTTGCAGCATGTTCAATAGGCTTTATGTGATCAGTCGGTTAGAGGGTTCTTCTTCTTTTTATTTTTGGCATCTGTCACAAGACCAACCTTATACACGGTCTCGTTTTTTTTTTAAATAGCACCTTATCACCAACACTCCATAAAACAACCCGGACAAAATAAGAGGACAAGGAGAAATTTGGATACATTAGAAAACTATTTAGTTACCATTTATTTAAACTGAAAACTACTGGCGACTACAAATAACTACAATACCAACCAATATTTAAATACAATGCAAGTAAACAAAATTGTATACAAAGG
Source organism: Pisaster brevispinus (assembly GCA_023634235.1). Lineage (NCBI taxonomy): Eukaryota > Metazoa > Echinodermata > Asteroidea > Forcipulatida > Asteriidae > Pisaster > Pisaster brevispinus. The sequence goes on from JAMKCF010000009.1 coordinate 15,455,347, forward strand.
CCGGCTCAAATCAACTATTCTCATAAAACAACGAATAAACCTCAAGGGTGAGCAGTGACTTTGATGGTGTGGGTCCTCCCTCAGGGTTTGCCTTGCCTTGCCGTGTGCTTGGCGGACTGACCTCCCGTCCCTCTCTGGTGCTTGCTCTAACCCAAGTTCCAAAACCCTAAAGTTTAAAAGCAACATTTATTAAGTCCTCAATGTTGTTCATGGGGAATAGGCATTTTGAGATCACATACACCAGAACAATAATATATTATATAATACATTATACCATTGCAAAAACTTACACATAGAGAGTGTGTTGAAGGTCTCCAAAAAGCACAGCTTGTCAAGTTGGAGACCCTTCTTTACAAAATTACAAAACACAAAACAAAACGACAATTAATATGACAACAAGACAAACTTAACATTGATTGGGTTAACTTGTGTACTGGTTAGATTCATTCATCACATTTTGTTGAATAATGTTGTATTTTTTCCCCCTTCTAATTAGGCGGATGGTTCGTCTCTTGAGAGAAACTAAAGTGAATGTTACATACAGCGAGTTGCCAGGCAAGGATCATTGGTGGTGGGACACGTGGTAAGTCATTTTTTTCATCTTGCATTGAGTAAAGTATGCTAGACTATAAACAATCTGACTGGAACATAATGGCATCAGCATCTAAAGACTCGCCTAAAGTCTAAATTAAATGGGTACAAATGTTCTGCCAATTATCTCTCTGAAATTGGTATTTATTGGTGGCTCGGCAAAAGCGTAGATCCCAGTAAATATGGTAATGTGTTTTAAAGAGGGGCTCTAATTGGTCAAATTCAATTTGTGATGCACTCATTTTTTTCAATTGATAAAGTCCTTATGAAAGTGGGGACAAAATTACAAGACTTTAACCTTTGGTTAAAACTGTGTCAAATGTAATTAGCTGTTCCGACTTAGCAGTCGGAACAGGTTTTGTTTTTGTTGGGATTATTATTAGCTGTTCCGACCTAGCAGTCGGAACAGGTTTTGTTTTTCTTGGGATTATTATTTTTATTATTATTATTATTATTATTATTATTATTAGCTGTTCCGACTTAGCAGTCGGAACAGGTTTTGTTTTTGTTGGGATTATTATTTTTAGCTGTTCCGACCTAGCAGTCGGAACAGGTTTTGTTTTTCTTGGGATTATTATTTTTATTATTATTATTAGCTGTTCCGACTTAGCAGTCGGAACAGGTTTTGTTTTTGTTGGGATTATTATTTTTATTATTATTATTATTATTATTATTATTCTTTGTTTCTGTCAAAATTGCCATAGCTTTTGTACACGATTTTGTACGAACCTAAGCTCTAAAATAATAGATATGGGAGATTCAGATCTTACATCAAATTGAAGCTTAGAACATGAAATTATGCTAAGAGTAAAATTGTTCAAGTTCTTCATTAATTAGCTGAGTTATAATGACATGAATATTTAATTAGGCAATCTTGTTCCCACCATATCTCAAGAAGTATATGTCTGATCCTCAAACTGTTTTCAAATATAGACTCGTCTTATTATGTAGCTCTGTAGCGTGGCAAAAAATTCATAAAACGTCATCAATGACGTCATTTGTTGGCGCGTTTTTGTTCTGTGTACAAAACACTTGGCGCTGAAAGGACAAATGTTTTGACAGTCAAAAACACGATATTTTCAATTAAAATTACGAATTAGTTTCCTAAATTACATAAACTGTTTTGAAAAGTTAATTGCTTTTAAAAAGAGATGTTCCTGGTCATTAAAACTTATCAAAGTAGAACAATTTCCACGATAATTAACGATTCAGTGACAAATCAGACACCAATGGCTTGGAGACAAGGTTCCGTTCATCGACTAAAAATGTAGTCAGGATGCCCTGCGACACAGAGAAAAATGCACGCGAAATGCCGTAACGAAATAGCCGACTTCTGGGTACCAGTCGCTGCACACTATTTATACAAAAATATCGATCTATAGCGTATTGAAACGGTGGCTTGTGCATGTGTACATGTACGTCGTGATTCTGTTGCCCAGGGCACTCGACGATTTTGTCCCGGGCGCTACATTTGAATATTTAACTAGTTAATCTTTGCAGCACCATATCTCAAGAAGTACACAGCCGATCTTCAAACTTTTATCAGTTATAGACTCCTTGGGCATTGGAGATTAGCTTTGGGAAAACTTGACCCATTGTTGACCTTTATTTAGGGGTCAACCGGAAGTGGGACCATATCTCAAGAACTACACAACCGATTTTCAAACATTTTTCAGTTATAGACTCCTTGGGCATTGGAGATTAGCTTTGGGAAAACGTGACCCAATGTTGACCTTTACTTAGGGGTCAACCAGAAGTGGGACCATATCTCAAGAACTACACAACCGATTTTCAAACTTTTTTCAGTTATAGACTCCTTGGGCACCAAAGATCAGCCTTGGGTAACCATGACCCCATGTTGACCTTTACTTCCGGGTCAACCGGAAGTGAGACCATATCTCAAGAACTACATAACCGATTTTCAAACTTTTTTCAGTTATAGATTCCTTGGGCACTAAAGATCAGCCTTGGGTAACCATGACCCCATGTTGACCTTTACTAGGGGTCAACCGGAAGTGGGACCATATCTCAAGAACTACACAAACGATTTTCAATTTCTTTTCAGTTATAGATCCTTTGAGCATTAAAGATTGAACTTGGGTAACCCTGACCCCATGTTGGCCTTTACTTCAGGGTCAACTGGAAGTGGGCCTATATCTCAATAATTACTTAGCCAATTTTCTTTGTTTTCAGTTATAAACCCTTTGAGCATTGAATATAAGCCTTGGGTTACCATAACCCCATGTTGACCTTTAATTCCGGGTCAACCGGAAATGGAACCATATCGTTCAATCTTGAACTTAGGCTCACTTTAAATGTCTGGATCATTTAATCAAAGCACAACAAAACGGAACAGCTTTGTGTTTGTTCACAAACACTTAGTGTCTAGTTATTATTATTATTATTCTTTGTTTCTGTCAAAATTGCCATAGCTTTTGTACACGATTTTGTACGAACCTAAGCTCTAAAATAATAGATATGGGAGATTCAGATCTTACATCAAATTGAAGCTTAGAACATGAAATTATGCTAAGAGTAAAATTGTTCAAGTTCTTCATTAATTAGCTGAGTTATAATGACATGAATATTTAATTAGGCAATCTTGTTCCCACCATATCTCAAGAAGTATATGTCTGATCCTCAAACTGTTTTCAAATATAGACTCGTCTTATTATGTAGCTCTGTAGCGTGGCAAAAAATTCATAAAACGTCATCAATTACGTCATTTGTTGGCGCGTTTTTGCTCTGTGTACAAAACACTTGGCGCTGAAAGGGCAAATGTTTTGACAGTCAAAAACACGATATTTTCAATTAAAATTACGAATTAGTTTCCTAAATTACATAAACTGTTTTGAAAAGTTAATTGCTTTTAATAAGAGATGTTCCTGGTCATTAAAACTAATCAAAGTAGAACAATTTCTACGATAATTAACGATTCAGTGACAAATCGGACACCAATGGCTTGAAAACAAGGTTCCGTTCATCGACTAAAAATGTAGTCAGGATGCCCTGCGACACAGAGAAAAATGCACGCGAAATGCCGTAACGAAATAGCCGACTTCTGGGTACCAGTCGCTGCACACTATTTATACAAAAATATCGACCTATAGCGTATTGAAACGGTGGCTTGTGCATGTGTACATGTACGTCGTGATTCTGTTGCCCAGGGCGCTCGACGATTTTGTCCCGGGCGCTACATTTGAATATTTAACTAGTTAATCTTTGCAGCACCATATCTCAAGAAGTACACAGCCGATTTTAAACTTTTATCAGTTATAGACTCCTTGGGCATTGGAGATTAGCTTTGGGAAAACGTGACCCAATGTTGACCTTTATTTAGGGGTCAACCGGAAGTGGGACCATATCTCAAGAACTACACAACCGATTTTCAAACATTTTTCAGTTATAGACTCCTTGGGCATTAGAGATTAGCTTTGGGAAACCGTGACCCAATGTTGACCTTTACTTAGGGGTCAACCAGAAGTGGGACCATATCTCAAGAACTACACAACCGATTTTCAAACTTTTTTTCAGTTATAGACTCCTTGGGCACCAAAGATCAGCCTTGGGTAACCATGACCCCATGTTGACCTTTACTAGGGGTCAACCGGAAGTGGGACCATATCTCAAGAACTACACAACCAATTTTCAATTTCTTTTCAGTTATAGATCCTTTGAGCATTAAAGATTGAACTTGGGTAACCCTGACCCCATGTTGACCTTTACTTCCGGGTCAACTGGAAGTGGGCCTATATCTCAATAATTACTTAGCCAATTTTCTTTGTTTTCAGTTATAAACCCTTTGAGCATTGAATATAAGCCTTGGGTTACCGTAACCCCATGTTGACCTTTAATTCCGGGTCAACCGGAAATGGAACCATATCGTTCAATCTTGAACTTAGGCTCACTTTAAATGTCTGGATCAATTAATCAAAGCACAACAAAACGGAACAGCTTTGTGTTTGTTCACAAACACTTAGTGTCTAGTTATTATTATTATTATTATTATTATTATTCTTTGTTTCTGTCAAAATTGCCATAGCTTTTGTACACGATTTTGTACGAACCTAAGCTCTAAAATAATAGATATGGGAGATTCAGATCTTACATCAAATTGAAGCTTAGAACATGAAATTATGCTAAGAGTAAAATTGTTCAAGTTCTTCATTAATTAGCTGAGTTATAATGACATGAATATTTAATTAGGCAATCTTGTTCCCACCATATCTCAAGAAGTATATGTCTGATCCTCAAACTGTTTTCAAATATAGACTCGTCTTATTATGTAGCTCTGTAGCGTGGCAAAAAATTCATAAAACGTCATCAATGACGTCATTTGTTGGCGCGTTTTTGTTCTGTGTACAAAACACTTGGCGCTGAAAGGACAAATGTTTTGACAGTCAAAAACACGATATTTTCAATTAAAATTACGAATTAGTTTCCTAAATTACATAAACTGTTTTGAAAAGTTAATTGCTTTTAATAAGAGATGTTCCTGGTCATTAAAACTTATCAAAGTAGAACAATTTCCACGATAATTAACGATTCAGTGACAAATCAGACACCAATGGCTTGGAGACAAGGTTCCGTTCATCGACTAAAAATGTAGTCAGGATGCCCTGCGACACAGAGAAAAATGCACGCGAAATGCCGTAACGAAATAGCCGACTTCTGGGTACCAGTCGCTGCACACTATTTATACAAAAATATCGATCTATAGCGTATTGAAACGGTGGCTTGTGCATGTGTACATGTACGTCGTGATTCTGTTGCCCAGGGCGCTCGACGATTTTGTCCCGGGCGCTACATTTGAATATTTAACTTGTTAATCTTTGCAGCACCATATCTCAAGAAGTACACAGCCGATCTTCAAACTTGTATCAGTTATAGACTCCTTGGGCATTGGAGATTAGCTTTGGGAAAACGTGACCCATTGTTGACCTTTATTTAGGGGTCAACCGGAAGTGGGACCGTATCTCAAGAACTACACAACCGATTTTCAAACATTTTTCAGTTATAGACTCCTTGGGCATTGGAGATTAGCTTTGGGAAAACGTGACCCAATGTTGACCTTTACTTAGGGGTCAACCAGAAGTGGGACCATATCTCAAGAACTACACAACCGATTTTCAAACTTTTTTCAGTTATAGACTCCTTGGGCACCAAAGATCAGCCTTGGGTAACCATGACCCCATGTTGACCTTTACTTCCGGGTCAACCGGAAGTGAGACCATATCTCAAGAACTACATAACCGATTTTCAAACTATTTTCAGTTATAGACTCCTTGGGCACTAAAGATCAGCCTTGGGTAACCATGACCCCATGTTGACCTTTACTAGGGGTCAACCGGAAGTGGGACCATATCTCAAGAACTACACAACCGATTTTCAATTTCTTTTCAGTTATAGATCCTTTGAGCATTAAAGATTGAACTTGGGTAACCCTGACCCCATGTTGACCTTTACTTCCGGGTCAACTGGAAGTGGGCCTATATCTCAATAATTAATTAGCCAATTTTCTTTGTTTTCAGTTATAAACCCTTTGAGCATTCAATATAAGCCTTGGGTTACCATAACCCCATGTTGACCTTTAATTCCGGGTCAACCGGAAATGGAACCATATCGTTCAATCTTGAACTTAGGCTCACTTTAAATGTCTGGATCAATTAATCAAAGCACAACAAAACGGAACAGCTTTGTGTTTGTTCACAAACACTTAGTGTCTAGTTATTATTATTATTCTTTGTTTCTGTCAAAATTGCCATAGCTTTTGTACACGATTTTGTACGAACCTAAGCTCTAAAATAATAGATATGGGAGATTCAGATCTTACATCAAATTGAAGCTTAGAACATGAAATTATGCTAAGAGTAAAATTGTTCAAGTTCTTCGTTAATTAGCTGAGTTATAATGACATGAATATTTAATTAGGCAATCTTGTTCCCACCATATCTCAAGAAGTATATGTCTGATCCTCAAACTGTTTTCAAATATAGACTCGTCTTATTATGTAGCTCTGTAGCGTGGCAAAAAATTCATAAAACGTCATCAATGACGTCATTTGTTGGCGCGTTTTTGCTCTGTGTACAAAACACTTGGCGCTGAAAGGGCAAATGTTTTGACAGTCAAAAACACGATATTTTCAATTAAAATTACGAATTAGTTTCCTAAATTACATAAACTGTTTTGAAAAATTAATTGCTTTTAATAAGAGATGTTCCTGGTCATTAAAACTAATCAAAGTAGAACAATTTCCACGATAATTAACGATTCAGTTACAAATCGGACACCAATGGCTTGGAGACAAGGTTCCGTTCATCGACTAAAAATGTAGTCAGGATGCCCTGCGACACAGAGAAAAATGCACGCGAAATGCCGTAACGAAATAGCCGACTTCTGGGTACCAGTCGCTGCACACTATTTATACAAAAATATCGATCTATAGCGTATTGAAACGGTGGCTTGTGCATGTGTACATGTACGTCGTGATTCTGTTGCCCAGGGCGTTCGACGATTTTGTCCCGGGCGCTACATTTGAATATTTAACTAGTTAATCTTTGCAGCACCATATCTCAAGAAGTACACAGCCGATTTTCAAACTTTTATCAGTTATAGACTCCTTGGGCATTGGAGATTAGCTTTGGGAAAACGTGACCCAATGTTGACCTTTATTTAGGGGTCAACCGGAAGTGGGACCATATCTCAAGAACTACACAACCGATTTTCAAACATTTTTCAGTTATAGACTCCTTGGGCATTAGAGATTAGCTTTGGGAAACCGTGACCCAATGTTGACCTTTACTTAGGGGTCAACCAGAAGTGGGACCATATCTCAAGAACTACACAACCGATTTTCAAACTTTTTTCAGTTATAGACTCCTTGGGCACCAAAGATCAGCCTTGGGTAACCATGACCCCATGTTGACCTTTACTTCCTGGTCAACCGGAAGTGAGACCATATCTCAAGAACTACACAACCGATTTTCAAACTTTTTTTCAGTTATAGACTCCTTGGGCACCAAAGATCAGCCTTAGGTAACCATGACCCCATGTTGACCTTTACTAGGGGTCAACCGGAAGTGGGACCATATCTCAAGAACTACAAAACCGATTTTCAATTTCTTTTCAGTTATAGATCCTTTGAGCATTAAAGATTGAACTTGGGTAACCCTGACCCCATGTTGACCTTTAATTCCGGGTCAACCGGAAATGGAACCATATCGTTCAATCTTGAACTTAGGCTCGCTTTAAATGTCTGGATCAATTAATCAAAGCACAACAACACGGAACAGCTTTGTGTTTGTTCACAAACACTTAGTGTCTAGTTTTTATTATTATTATTATTATTATTATTCTTTGTTTCTGTCAAAATCGCCATAGCATTTGAACACGATTTTGTACGAACCTTAACTCTTAAATAATAAAAATGGGAGACTTAATTCTTATATCAAACTGAAGCTTAGTACATGAACTTGTCATAAAAAATAAAGTTGTTAAAATTCTTAATTAATTAGCTGAGTAACAATGACATGAATATTTAATTAGGCAATCTTGTTCCCACCATATCTCAAGAAGTATATGTCTGATCCTCAAACTGTTTTCAGATATAGACTTGTCTTATTATGTAGCTACGCAGCGTGGCAAAAAATTCATAAAACGTCATCAATGACGTCATTTGTTGGCGCGTTTTTGTTCTGTGTACAAAACACTTGGCGCTGAAAGGGCAAATGTTTTGACAGTCAAAAACACGATATTTTCAATTAAAATTACGAATTAGTTTCCAAAATTACATAAACTGTTTTGAAAAGTTAATTGCCTTTAATAAGAGATGTTCCTGGTCATTAAAACTAATCAAAGTAGAAAAATTTCCACGATAATTAACGATTCAGTGACAAATCGGACACCAATGGCTAGCCATTATTGAGTCGTGGAGACCACTAAAAATGTAGTCAGGATGCCCTGCGACACAGAGAAAAATGCACGCGAAATGCCGTAACGAAATAGCCGACTTCTGGGTACCAGTCGCTGCACACTATTTATACAAAAATATCGATCTATAGCGTATTGAAACGGTGGCTTGTGCATGTGTACATGTACGTCGTGATTCTGTTGCCCAGGGCGCTCGACGATTTTGTCCCGGGCGCTACATTTGAATATTTAACTAGTTAATCTTTGCAGCACCATATCTCAAGAAGTACACAGCCGATTTTCAAACTTTTATCAGTTATAGACTCCTTGGGCATTGGAGATTAGCTTTGGGAAAACGTGACCCAATGTTGACCTTTATTTAGGGGTCAACCGGAAGTGGGACCATATCTCAAGAACTACACAACCGATTTTCAAACATTTTTCAGTTATAAACTCCTTGGGCATTGGAGATTAGCTTTGGGAAACCGTGACCTAATGTTGACCTTTACTTAGGGGTCAACCAGAAGTGGGACCATATCTCAAGAACTACACAACCGATTTTCAAACTTTTTTCAGTTATAGACTCCTTGGGCACCAAAGATCAGCCTTGGGTAACCATGACCCCATGTTGACCTTTACTTCCGGGTCAACCGGAAGTGAGATCATATCTCAAGAACTACACAACCGATTTTCAAACTTTTTTCAGTTATAGACTCCTTGGGCACCAAAGATCAGCCTTGGGTAACCATGACCCCATGTTGACCTTTACTAGGGGTCAACCGGAAGTGGGACCATATCTCAAGAACTACACAACCGATTTTCAATTTCTTTTCAGTTATAGATCCTTTGAGCATTAAAGATTGAACTTGGGTAACCCTGACCCCATATTGACCTTTACTTCCGGGTCAACTGGAAGTGGGCCTATATCTCAATAATTACTTAGCCAATTTTCTTTGTTTTCAGTTATAAACCCTTTGAGCATTGAATATAAGCCTTGGGTTACCGTAACCCCATGTTGACCTTTAATTCCGGGTCAACCGGAAATGGAACCATATCGTTCAATCTTGAACTTAGGCTCACTTTAAATGTCTGGATCAATTAATCAAAGCACAACAAAACGGAACAGCTTTGTGTTTGTTCACAAACACTTAGTGTCTAGTTATTCTTTGTTTCTGTCAAAATTGCCATAGCTTTTGTACACGATTTTGTACGAACCTAAGCTCTAAAATAATAGATATGGGAGATTCAGATCTTACATCAAATTGAAGCTTAGAACATGAAATTATGCTAAGAGTAAAATTGTTCAAGTTCTTCATTAATTAGCTGAGTTATAATGACATGAATATTTAATTAGGCAATCTTGTTCCCACCATATCTCAAGAAGTATATGTCTGATCCTCAAACTGTTTTCAAATATAGACTCGTCTTATTATGTAGCTCTGTAGCGTGGCAAAAAATTCATAAAACGTCATCAATGACGTCATTTGTTGGCGCGTTTTTGCTCTGTGTACAAAACACTTGGCGCTGAAAGGGCAAATGTTTTGACAGTCAAAAACACGATATTTTCAATTAAAATTACGAATTAGTTTCCTAAATTACATAAACTGTTTTGAAAAGTTAATTGCTTTTAATGAGAGATGTTCCTGGTCATTAAAACTAATCAAAGTAGAAGAATTTCCACGATAATTAACGATTCAGTGACAAATCGGACACCAATGGCTTGGAGACAAGGTTCCGTTCATCGACTAAAAATGTAGTCAGGATGCCCTGCGACACAGAGAAAAATGCACGCGAAATGCCGTAACGAAATAGCCGACTTCTGGGTACCAGTCGCTGCACACTATTTATACAAAAATATCGCGTATTGAAACGGTGGCTTGTGCATGTGTACATGTACGTCGTGATTCTGTTGCCCAGGGCGCTCGACGATTTAGTCCCGGGCGCTACATTTGAATATTTAACTAGTTAATCTTTGCAGCACCATATCTCAAGAAGTACACAGCCGATTTTCAATTTTTTTCAGTTATAGACTCCTTGGGCATTGGAGATTAGCTTTAGGAAATCGTGACCCAATATTGACCTTTACTAGGGGTCAACCGGAAGTGGGACCATATCTCAAGAACTACACAACTGATTTAAAAACTTTTTTCAGTTATAGACTCCTTGGGCATTGGAGAATAGCTTTGGGAAATCGTGACCCAATGTTGACCTTTTGTTAGGGGTCAACCGGAAGTGGGACCATATCTCAAGAACTACACAACAAATTTTCAAACTTTTTTCAGTTATAGACTCCTTGGGCATTTGAGATTAGTTTTTGGGAAATCGTGACCCAAATGTTGACCTTTACTAGGGGTCAACCGGAAGTGGGACCATATCTCAAGAACTACACAACCGATTTTCAAACTTTTTTCAGTTAGACTCCTTGAGCACTAAAGATCAGCCTTGGGTAACCATGACCCCATGTTGACCTTTACTTCCAGGTCAACCGGAAGTGAGACGATAACTCAAGAATTACACAACCGATTTTCAAACTTTTTCAGTTATAGACTCCTTGGGCATTGGAGATTAGTTTTGGGAAATCGTGACTCAATGTTGACCTTTACTAGGGGTCAACCGGAAGTGGGACCATATCTAAAGAACTACACAACCGATTTTCAACTTATTTTCAGTTATAGATCCTTTGAGCATTAAATATTGAACTTGGGTTACCCTGACCCATGTTGACCTTTTCTTCCGGGTCAACAGGAAGTGGGCCTATATCTCAATAATTACTTAGCCAATTTTCAATTTGTTTCAGTTATATACCCTTAAAGCATTGAATATTTAACTAGGGTTACCATGACCCCATGTTAACCTTTACTTCCGGGTCAACCGGAAGTGGGATCATTACTCAACTCATTACACAACCATTTTTTTTTTTTTAGTGATAGAGTCTTTGAGCATTGAAAATTAGCCTTGTTCTACCGTGACCCAATGTTGACCTTACTTATAGGTCAACCGGAAGTGGGACCATATCTCAAGAACTACACAGCCGATTTTCTTTTTTTTCAGTTATATCGCTTTGAGCATTGAAGATTAGCCTTAGGTTACCGTAACCCCATGTTGACCTTTAATTCCGGGTCAACCAGAAGTGGAACCATATCGTTCAATTTTGAATTTGGGCTCAGTTTAAATGTCTGGATCAGTTAATCAAAGTACAACAAAACGGAACAGCTTTGTGTTTGTTCACAAACACTTAATGTCTAGTTTTATTTGCTACTCTTTCAGACTGAAATTTGAAACATTTTATGACATCATTAGACGTCACAAAATTAATGCGTCAGTACATTCCACACACTTATTATTTTGTCAGCAGTCAAACATTCAAATGGTCAAATTCAACACCGTTTTGATTGTATATCATGGAAACTCAGGAAGGAACTAAAAGTTCCCCTTACAAATTTTCTGACCCATATTATTATGTGAAGTGTTATTATGTATTATGTTTTTAATGTTAAATTTCACACTGTAAAGGTTTCAGATACAAAGGGATTTAATGCCGTTTTAATGTCTGGTAAGGGACTTGTAATTTTTTATTTCACTTTCACATAAAGATTCTATATATTGGTCTACTGGAAAAAAAGGTACATCACAAAATTGAATTTGACCTCACAGCCCCTCTGTCTTACAAATAACCCCCTTGGCTGACCAAGGATTGTACCCCTTTCAGGGTACATTGTGTAGCAGTCTCTTCTAGGAAGAAATGTTGGCACTGACTAAAGCTGATTGGTTTGCTCCCAACATTTTAATTAGTGGGCTCTAGTCATCATTGTGGGACTGATCAATCAACCAATGTGGGCATTAAATAGGTCATGCCATTTTTAAAATATACCGCAATGCATCTTGGGAAACGATGAGTACAATTAAAAAATATGCTGAGCTGCCAAGAAGGACACCATGCTGTAGTTTACAGGTAACTCTGGCAGGTTTGGTAGTTTGTTTACCACATGGCTTCATAATCAGCACGTCATGACGGTTGCCGTTATTGCCTGGACTCGGATTTCACCCAGAAACCTTTGCGCACAGATCATGTGCTTTGGGACATGCATATGGGCTATTTTCACCACACACAAAAAAGAAATCCATATGTCTCGTGCACATTCAAACAATTTGCTTTATAGCCCTTTGTTATATCTGGTCATAAGTGGGATGTATTTCAACTGTAAGCCACGCTCCCTTTACACAAACTGTGGCCCCATTGGTTACCAGAAGCCCAAGAGTTTCATTGAGCTTCATTGAGTTCCATTGATGAGTTGTGCAAGAAAAGTTTGATAATTGGCCTTGGTTTTTACATATTTTTTCCAGAAAGACTAAGGTCTTTTTCAGAAATAACAGTTTCGGTTTAAATAAATGCTTTGGAGCTATGAAATGGGTTACAGCCCAAAGAGGCAAAAACAAAATGGGCGTGCAGCAGATGTTTGGGACGCAATGAATTACCAAAGAGTAGAGACCATTGATTTCTGTATAGTAATCGCCATACCGTGGACGTGTTGATTTTTTTGACTCGGTGTTTTCAGGGGAAATGCCAGGAAAATCATTAAGAAACAAAAATATAGAGTTTGTTTTAGATTTGTAAATTCTATGTTAACATGGGAAATATTGGAAAATGTGAATTAAGGGAGGACACTACGTTTGTTCTGCTGACCCTCTGTTGTTGGAGTGGAAGTAGGTTAAATTGTGTGGCCGTTTGTGGCCGTTTGTGGCCACTGTAGGCATTTTCGTACAAGAGCTCTATGGTCTTTAAAGGGTTAAGTAAAACAAAAAGAACAAAAGAAAGAAGCAAAACACCGTAGTCATGCATTTTTTTGACAGGTCCCATTGTTACATTATAAGAGAGTTTTGTACAGTCTGTTATAGTATTTATGTGTACATGTGTGAATAGTCTACTAGATACAGTAGTACGTTCTGCATTCCCTGCGGGCTCTGTTTTCTATTCTGATATTCTTAACGAAAACCCACCCTCGTCCAGAAAGGGAAATATATAAAGTATTGTGCAACCCAGTGACAAAAATCCCATTTGTACAATTTACTTGAATTTAAGTTACAGTATTTTTATGTTTTACCTCCTATAAGTTGATTTCATGTCATAGGCGGAATAAATAATATTAATAGTAACAATAACATAACTTTGTGGTACAAAAGTTAGGCAAACGAGGATCTGCTCTCTGTTAGACAATGTCATCTCAAAGTTAGGCATGATGTTTTTTGCTGTAACACAACATAATAAAAATGGGCAAAGTTAGGCAATGTGCTTAAAAACTTTTTTAAAAACCCACTCATTTTCCATCTCTATAATTAATGTTGTGTATCCATTGTGTATCTAAATTAAGAAGGTTGGAACCAAAGTAATGCTTTACGGAACAAAGTTAATGGGTTTTTCGAACTTGTGTTCTGGGTGGAGATGGTCTATCCTAGTTTTTGTTGATGTCCTGTGCTGAAGCATTGTTGGTGCACTGAGTCTCGCGGTTTGTACATTTTGTCTTTATTTTAACACAAATCTTTGCTACTTTTTGTGTGTATCCTTATTGTTGTACGTTGCAGCCAAATATTGCATGTTTTTCAACTTCGAGTATCAATTACAATTTGGACAATAACAGATTCATTTATAACGGATCTGATGTAAAGAATAAATACTGAACATGGAGGATACTGCGGAGGAGCCCAAAGGAAGCAAAGCTTGTAAGGGTTATATGCCCCTCAGCATGCGTCTGCATCGAACCGAGATGGATTTAAAAAGTTATCCTGTGTTAAAGATGCTGTGCAAACCCCTTTAAAACAACATGGACCTTGCATCGTTGGGACAAACGGGCGGGAGGGATAATTGCTGTGGAAACGACGCTGTGAACCGTCAAATATTTATCCATATTGGACTCCAATATTAAATTGTGGAGCGTCGCGGCAGTAAATATGATATAATGGTAAAACAACGGATGACACGTGACGCGTGTGTTCCACTAATCAAATGACAGGAATAGCAACGTATAAAACAAATTGGAACATCTGTTACATCTGAGTCACAACTCGAAATTTCCTGTAATTTACGTGTGTCCTGTTCAATTTTAGCACCTGAGATTAATCTAGAATTAGAATTTCCAGAATGTCAGAATGCTGAGATGCTGGGCTCGATTTCACAAAGCACTAAGATTCACCTTAAGAGTAGGCCTTAGTCAGTATCACCATAGTGATTTATACATGTATTGTGACATCACACTTTGCTAAGCGATTCAGATTGGCACACAGCTTAAAGATCAATCTTAGCTCTTTGTGAAGTTGAGCCCAGGGGATTTTGAGCAAGAATCCTTCATGACTCAACCACAATCCTCTGCGCGTATTGGTTAGGCCTGTACTCCATCCTTTTGACTTGGATGAGATTGGCTTACCTTTACGTGTACGGTTGGTTTACCTGTACAGTACTCAACTCCATTGAACTCGGGGCAATACCAAGGGAAGAATGTTAGATTACAGGTGTTGGTACATTGGTGGGAATCTCTCTTCCTTCAGTGATCAGAAGGAAAGGGCCAATTTTCTCTCATGCCGTAGTGGGAGATCAGATTTGCCTGACATCCCCTTTAAGGCGTTCCACTATGAATGTCAACATTACATTAGGACTTTACAAGAGTGCCATACGCCGTAGACGTGGACGGTACTCTGTCCCTCAAATCAAGGATATAAATAAGCCTTAATTGCATTGAGTTGTCAACGACCATTGTGATACTAATTGAACAATGTTTGGTTGCCTGCAATGCTGGCCCCTGCTTGCCTGCAAGCTATTATGACAATTTCTATGTGTTTTGTCCTTGCTCCCAATTAGTTTATGAACGAAAAACAAAATTAAGATAGGGAAAACCCATTTAGCCGGAACATTTGCCCAAGCTATTAGCAGTGCTGTGTGCATTTATCAAAGGGCTTGTTTGTCAGTGTGGTCGTTTTGTTGCGAGCGATTGGCTTTATAGGGGTTAAAAGCATCTAGTTAAATGTCAGTGAATGTGTCAAATGTTAAACAGAGCAGTGAAATGTTCATTTTCCTTCAGTGAAAATGTCTAAAAATAGACAGTTAATAATAGGCACTATTTTATTACAGGCACTTTTAAACACTCTGTCTTTTAACTACTAACTACATTTCAAGTGAAATTCCGTTGGGAATTCGCCCAACCGTAACATTGTAATCAACCCGCACGGGGGAAAGTGCCCTTTTAGTTTGTAATGTTGCATTTTTCATGTGGGTCTCTTAGTCTAACGTTTTGGTTAATTATTAATCCAAGGTTAACGCTGATCCCTTAGAGTCAAGGTACAGAATATATTTTTGAACTAAAGACAAACAAACATAAATTTGTGTCAATCGGTCATTCATAACAATACTCTATTTTTTTGAAGAAGTATTCCATAAACTTATAAATCATGGGCTTGTTTTTTGAACAGAATTTTGCTGATGTTTTTAATATGTTTTCTTCGTCTTCCGGTATGCAATTTTCATTTGTGACTTTTTTTTTCTCTACATTTAAGATGATAAAGCGCGGAGAAGGCAACTTGTTCCAGGACGATACTCAATCAACGTCCTTGTTTTTTTGACAATGGAATATTTATGATGTTTTGTTTGGTTTCTTTGTCTTCCGGTATGCAGTGTTCATTAGGTGCTCGGGCACTCCGCCCGGAACACTTCTTGTTTTTTGTTTGTAGGTGTTCGGGCATTCCGTCTGGAACACTTCTTTTTTGGGCACTCTGTCCGGAACACCTCTTGTTTTTGTTCGTTGTTTTAGTTGTTCGGGCACTCTGCCTGGAACACCTCTTGTTTTTTCTTCTCGTTTTCAGCTTTAAGGGCACTGTGCCCGAACCTCTTGTTTTTGTTCGGTGTTTTTTTATAGGGGGTTCGGGCACTGTGCCCAGAAAGCATTTTGTTTTTGTTTGTATACAGATGCTAAGTTTGATTTTTTGCCGGGTTTACCAAAAAAATCATATTTAAAATTGATTTTTAAATTTTTTATTTAGATTCAAAAAAAGTAAAATTAAAAGCTAAAAATGAATTATTGTCTGGATCTTGAGATCACCTCACGTCCATCATCAGCCTTGTACAAACTGTTTGCATGCTTTTTAAAAATAGGGAGACCGCCAACATGAGGTTTAGATAGCTCTTCAAATTGGAAGCTCACTGTTTTTCAAGTTAATGCCAGTACCATGCTGATACCATGCCATGCCAGTACCATGCCGATACCATTCCATGCCGGTACCATGCCGGTACCATGCCGGCACCATGCCGGTGCCATGCCGGTACCATGCCGGTACCATGCCGGTACCATGCCGGTGCCATGCCAGCACCATGCCGGTACCATGCCATGCCGGTATCATGCCGGTACCATGCCGGCACCATGCCAGTATCATGCCGGCACCATGCCTGTACCATGCCGGTACCATGCCGGTACCATGCCGGTATCATGCCAGCACCATGCCTGCACCATGCCGGTACCATGCCGGTACCGTGCCGGTGCCATACCAGCACCATGCCGGTACCATGCCATGCCGGTATCATGCCTGTACCATGCCGATACATGCCGATACCATGCCATGTCGGTACCATGCCAGCACCATGCCAGCACCACACCTGTCACCAGCACCACACCAGTACCAATCCTCCAGAGAAAGAGCTCCGTCTAAAGAATAAACCCCTCCCCCCCAAAAAAAATAAAAAAATAAAAAATAAAAAATAAATAAATAAATAAGACACATTTGAAGACCCCCTATCACCTTTGCTTATTTTGACTGCTGCAACCGAAATAAGCGTGTGTGTGAGCGTGCTCAAAATCTCTGGCGAGCATAACTGTTTCTCGTTTAAAAATGTATTATTATTATTTTTTTTTTTTTACAAAATGGGTTTACGTAGGTTGAGAAAACTATTGAAAAGAACTTAAAATACAATAACGTACGTATTACACCTTTAAAGAAGCACTTGGAGTGATAAATAAACAAACATATTTCTGGGCGGAGTTGACCCGATGGTGAATATTTCAAAAAGGGCAGTTGACGATGTACATACATGGGCCAAGTTTTATGGCTGTGCCTGCTTGTATGCATTTACGGTTGCAGAAAAAATAAACTTTTAAAGAGCGGCTCCAAGGTCAAATTCACCTCACGTGGAAATGATTTTAAAAATGCCATAATGTTTGATACCCTTTAAGTGCAATTTTTGTCAAATCCAAAAACGTTCGATGACGTCGCATTTCAAAATTCAAAGGTCTCTACATTCTTCTACAGAAAAATTTTAGGTCATTCCTGAATTTGATGCTTTTCAATCAAAACTGCAATGACTCTGACGTTTGCCGGATGCAAAAATTCTTCTTTGGAATACAGACCCATTTGTTTTTGTATGTATGCGGTGACGTCACCTTTCAAAGAAACGTCGTCGCTTTCAAAGAGTCTTAATTAAAATGACATTTTATACCGTTTATAGTGAAGTTAGAGACTTGTAATTTCCCCCCACTTTCACGTTGACTCCATCTATTGAAAAACGAGATAAGTGCATCGCAAATCTGATTTCGACCTTGGAGACCCTCTTTATTGTATGTGTGCTTTCACAATGTAAAGCAGGGACATTTTGCTTGTGCGTTTGCGTACACTTGAGCATTCTTCACATGAATGCGGAAATATGGCGCCAAACTGTGTCAGCTGAGACTCGCACAGAATTCAGCGGTAAGCAGAGCCAATATTGAGCCCTGCTATGAACTTTGGTTTACCCTCACTTATCTCAACCCTCCAAAATCCTTCGCATTGTTGTGCATAACCAAACCAACCACAGACATTGGGTCGGGCATACAAATTTCTTTTCCATTGGTTTTGGAGTTACAATATTGCCTGGGTATTTTGTGTTTGTTTGTTTATTGTTGTTTTGGGTGTTTTTTGTTTGTTTTTGGGTTTGTTTTGTTGTTGTTGTTGTTTTTTTTTGGGGGGGGGGATGTTGAAATAACCATTCTTTTAATACTTCTTCATGGGTAATTCTGTAATTTTTTTAATCAATTTTTTGTGTGTGTGTCTCTGGTTACCAGGAAGACAAATGATGGAGGTGCTGTCAATGATCCCCATGTCAATAATTTCACCAATAAGGCTGCAAAACGACTGGGAAATCGGCCGCCATTCCCTGGGCCTGCTGAGACTTGCGATACCGCTTGCCGGAGTAGGAACCGATACCGTCAATATGATATGATGGAGACAGATGGAGCAGAGGAGGACTTCACGCTGAGTGTGGTAAATCCAGCATCCAGCGAGGGATTATTTGGGGTACAAGTTTTGCGGCAGCGGGTTCCTTTCAGATTAAGCACGATTCGGGTGAGTAACATTGCTCTCTGTTGTCGCTTTTGAAGGATTGTCTCCTCGTCCATCCAGTCCTTCTGCCACACCATAGTTTGGAGAGATCTATTTTACTTGCTTAATTTATTTAACTACTTAATTACCAAATGCAATTGACTCTGGTTGAACCATAAACTTTGACCAACATTTTAAAAGTGAATATTTAGTATCGTTTGATTCTTAAGATTGTTATGCCCTGCCGGCGAAGCATATAGTGTTTGCCTTCTCAGTTCGTCTGTGTGGGTGTGTGTGTCTGTCCAGTCATACACATTTAAACTTGGTATACCTTTAACAAAAGAGGTCCCCGGCTGTGGGGAGGTCGCAGCTGGAGAGTGTACACGACCAATGGGAGCTGTTGCTAAAAGGTTTTGAGTACAATCATAATAGGGACACTTGGAGGTCCCCGATTGGCAGGTCCCTGATTGGCAGGTCCCCAATTGCAGGTGTTACATATAAATGAAGAGTGGAACTCGGAACAAAAGAGGTTGACACTGTGTGGGGAAATGGAACACTA
Source organism: Pisaster brevispinus (assembly GCA_023634235.1). Taxonomy (NCBI): domain Eukaryota; kingdom Metazoa; phylum Echinodermata; class Asteroidea; order Forcipulatida; family Asteriidae; genus Pisaster; species Pisaster brevispinus. Next base: position 15,474,734 of record JAMKCF010000009.1, read on the forward strand.
TGTGGACTAACATACGTCCACACAGTGTTGTTTTTTTACAGTGTTGACGAATATGATTTTTCCTGTAAAGCGTACAGAACATGTGTGCAATTATTGTCCCAGTGATAACTCAGGTAGGACTTCGCATACAGCTCCAAACTTGGTTTGTAAATTAGCCATTCTGGGGTTCTGGGACGTCTTCATAGGTCTGTCTTGATCAGGGATATGAAGTCCTTGCCCAACACTACGGAGGTTGAGTTTGAGAGGTTTTGGTCACTGGGTCCTTTCCAAGACCACAAATAAATCCTCTGTGGTCCCATTCAATCAGGCCCATCAGCAGGAGAACAAGATTGTGAAAAGTTCAGGTGGTGCTGTTGGGTTCACAGTAAAACCCTGTTGCCTTTTGATGATGGATGCTCTCCGGGGATGGCACTTAGATCCCAGCATGCAACGAGGTTGGATGGTGTGTGGGTGGGAAACATACATCCCAGATAGTTTGAAGGAGTCTACACAGGAAAAGAGAGGCAGGGCTGTGCGCAGGAAAAGAGTTGGGTGAGACCGAAGTACCAGTCATGGATATACTTCCTCCGTGACCCATTCATTCATTAAGAAGGAGCTCTTTGCCTTTTTGACCCCCAAGTTCAACTTGACGCCAGTCAAATCTGTTTACGTCACGTCAGGACAAGATGTTACAGGATCCAAAACTACAGCCATGAGAAGGTGGACACATAAAAGGTCTTTATGGTCACCAACAGCCACTCCACCACCCCACCCTCAAAACGTAATGTACTGTTTTCATGAGTCCAGGAACACTTTTTGTTCAATGGGAGACTTTGAAACGCTAGGTGGCAGCAGACTTACCTGGTATTAGTTGCCATTGTTTACGTAGTTCTGAGCATGCGCACATTACTGAGAACGATAGATTTACCTGGTAAGTCTGCTGCCACCTAGCGTCCCAAAAGTCTCCCATTAAAGGACACCTAAAATAAATATCAAGATAAATGTAGGCGTTCTTTCTTGGAGAGAGTCCAGGATTGTTTTACGTAGTCTTTGTCATCGTTGATGGAACTGAGCAAGCGTCTCTAATTATCTCATCTCATTCCATGGGATTCCAGATTACTCATTAAAGGAACTATAAATACACAGGAAGATGCAAAGTATTATCTCACCAATTAATAACCACACACTATACATATTTTTAAACAACCTGCATTCTTTAAATTGAATTGAATTAAACTCAGTCTATATTTCCATATTATACATATTAAGATTTTGCATACAATGACATTTTTACTGAGCTGATCTCTTTTTTATTTGCCTTTGAGAATAATGATTTGTAGATTAATCTTTCACAGTATGCACTGTTTTGTTGTTGTTGCTGTAGTCATCTTTTCAAAGTGTAGGCCCCAAATTAGATTTAAACAAAAATCTTTTCTTGTATACCTTTATATGAAAAAAAGTATGGCCCTGTCCTCACTCAGGCGTTACCATGGCAATGAGCCCTACGTTTCTTTCATCTTGGTGTTCGGTCATTAAAATGTCCAAGAGACTTGGCTAATAAAGTTATAGTTTCATTATCGACGTTTGAAAATGAACAGTGTTCGTCATGAAAAAAAAAAAAAATCTTCAGACTGACGCAGAGATCTTCATCTAAGACAGTGCGTTCATGTTCTAAGTTGATGTATTTTCCACTCGTGCATCAATAGTTTATCGTTGAGTAGCTCAAAGGAGAGAAAAGTGAAGGGCCATCATGAAGGCATTCATCCAATGGTGGATTGGAAGTACCGAGTCAGTTGGGTTGTTTAACAAGCTGATTGTTCAGAGGAAAGGCAAGAACACGGCAGACGGAGGGAACAAATAAAGGGACAATGAACATCAACAAAAAGATGGCCGTTTTCTTAATTTACTTGTAGGATGTAGAGTACCAAGTATTTGCCTCAGGCTATTTGTTGTGTGTCACAAATTTGAGTGGTAGCCGGGAGACTAGACTTGCAGTCACAACCAGTCAGATTTATTTACCTACCAGGGGCTCACATTGGGAAGGAATGGGTTCGGTGTCAGTACTGCTCGGTGCGTTTGCTATTGTTGCCATGGAATGAGTGACCCTTTAAAGGGGTACGTTCATTTCGGAGCGGGCGCTTTGGGCTATTAAACGCGTTTGTTTTGAAATGAATATGGTTGGTAAGATATTTTAAAAGGTATAATTACTCACATGAGTAACCCTTGAAACTGTGTGGTGTAATTTCATGACAAAACGAGGTCCGCTTTTTTTGTAGAACCATGATGTCTCCCAAAAAATGGCGGACCGTATGTTCTGCTGGTTTGTATTTCAGGCAAATTTGTGTTGTGGTTTAAAAAAAAAAAATTACTTCTCACTAACTACACCACACTGTGGGTGTTTTTGTGTAGGAACAACTCTTACAAAGGATAAGGAGTAATTTAAAGCTACAAAAGTTTGACAGATCTGAAGGCAATGCGCCCCTTTAAACCTGTTCTGGTCAGTTCTACTTTGTTGAACTCTCTACCTCAGAAGACACGGAGTCCTATGAAATGGAACCATTTTGGTATATATTGATGATACCTGTCTTTTTATTTTGTTTTAATCAACTAGGCCTACTATGTGCCTTATATTCACGAGTTTGGCTTCTTAAGTCTTATTCCCAGACTACACGTATGCAGTCCTACAGGTGCGCGGGGCGTAGTACCAAGTACATGTACATGTTTTAAAGAGTTTGTGTGTGCAACCAACGTGCTTAATTTGGCGCAATAACTTTGCAGCTTTACTCAGTTACCAGACTGTTTTTGTCTGTTTGCAGGAGGCAACATCACTTTCCAAAAATAGCAACTATTTGGAGCTCCTTATTCCTGATATCAGGAATGCAAAAGGATATTGGTTAATATCGGACTTTTGGTAATTTTTACTGATGTATGCCGGTATAGGTATACTAGGGGTGTGCGTCATTTCTTATTGCAGCCTCACTTCCAAATTTTGCATGATTTTTAGGGAATTTCTATGATGTTGCTGGTATCACATTTGATTTCACTTGTCCTTTGTGTTTTCCGTCATACTACATTTCTGCTGGCTTTTTGTAATAGTTGTCTCAACATCATTAGTTGGAAATACCCGTGATGCATTTTTTTTTAAGTGAACGCATGGTGTACTTGCATCCCAATAATGGCAGACGATATACTGCGACATGATACCTGCAGTGGAATAGCCTCTTGATTTCCCTTTTTGCGTGAAAAGAGAAAACCAAATTGTTCGGAAATTTGGAAGAGTACACCATACAAACTAATTGAATAATAATAACAAATCTGGTTTTTGTTTACATTTTCCCTCCATAATAATTGTGTTGTCAAAACAGACACTTCGACAATACTGACAAGTAAATTGAATAATCAATGAGATTGAAATAATTGTTCTGTTTTATGTCTGGCCGGCCTTGCTCCCTACATGATAGACTCCATGGCAACATGTAAACAGTGGGAATGGGCAGTGCGCTATAGCATTTGCTTCCGGGGTTCATATGTTTAACATATCAGAAACGATAGTATTTGCCTAGTAACATTTAGTAATTGATGGGGTTGCTATGGCTACAGAGCATCGTTGGGACCATCGCTACCATGGTAACTTATTCAGTGGTTGTCACATCGGAGGCTACCAGTGAATGATCAGCGTTCAACTTGTCAAAAGAGTAACGTTCGTCATTCGCATCAACTGATGGTTTAAAAAAAAAAGACATGTACTTAAAAATGAGAGGACAGAATAGAATTTTAGCTTGCTCATCGTCTGACCCTATTTCTACATGTAACTCTGTCGTACATGTATGCTCGATTCACTTACCATTTTTATCCAGCAATCATCTGGAAGGGGACACAAACCTGGTTCTGTCTTTCAAAAATGGCCCGGTGGACTGATTAAGTCTATTGTTATATATGTTTTTATGCATAGTGACACATTCATAATCGAACCGTACTCTGGTGAAGACGTTTTAGATGGATTGATAAAGCACCTCCCTGGAAAAAAATGCCTTTAAATTTGTTCGGCTTCTCCAGTTTATAAACTCTAAATTTAGAAGTAGTCATACTTTGTCTCATACTTTCTTAAAGTAAAAGTGAAGAACAACTGCTAAGTTGTCAACTCTATTTTGTTTTTCAAAAGATATTGGAAATTTGACCGTGACAGGAGTTCAATGGCCACGTGACAGGAGTTCAATGGCCACATCTTTTTTTTAAACATGGTATAATAGGTTTAGGCTGAGTCTGGTCAGTCTGGACACCGTCAGGGCCCACTTTCTGAAAGCTGTTAAGCAGATAATTGTGCTTAAAATTTGTGCAGAAAATGTTTGGTTAAGCCCAACTTAACTTAAAACCAGTCACAAGCATTGTACATCACATGGTATTTTGGCTGGTAACCTGTTTCTTATCAAAATGTTTCTGTCCTAAGCAAATTTTTGTATTTGACGAAATTTGGCGCTGGTCTTTGTCTTTAGTCTGGCTACCGGGGTGCCAACGGCATTGAACTAAGACATTCTTGAGTCAGTCTGTGTCTGGTCCCAAACCTCCAGGGCCCAATTTCAAAATGCAGCTAAATACAACAGAAATTTACTTGCAAGGATAAGGTTACCCTAATATAACCTGTCACATGGATTGTGCTTATTATTGTTGAGCAGAAAGTTTGTCAGCATATTTTGTCTGCTTATAAGCAGCTCTATGAAATTGAGCACATATCTCAGTTTAAGTCTTAGTTTTTAGGTCTTAACTATGTGTCTTTTGATTTGTTCTCCGTTTGTAATGGATACTTTGTGGTCTGTTTGCCCATGGAGCTCCATGGTTTGACTGATGAAACCAAAGCTGGATTAAGAGGGATTCTGTTGATTCTGAAAAAGGGATCCCCGTGCGTGTCTCTAAAAACAGAGCTTGTCGTGAGGATATAGGTGTTTTTTTAATAATCACACGTAGAATCAAGTCCAACCCAACCACGTGGAGCTCTATCAATTTAGTTCAAAGACACTCAGAGAAAAACGGGAGTAAAGTTAGATGTGAACTATTAGCGTTAATTTGAATCAACGAGGTGTGAGGTAAACCAGTTTCCAAGTTGAAATTATTCAAGGAGTCAAGTGAGTGGTGTAGCAGGGGGATATGGCTCCGCAGTTTCAGGGTAGAGAAGGATAAAATGGAGTCAAATATTTTTTTGGGTGGATTTCAGGTTGTTCTGTTTCATAAAACCAGTAAGATTCACAAATTTTTAAGCCAGGAAGGCTTGTGTTAAAAGCGGCTCTTCTAGGGGCTAGTAGTGTAACATACATGTACTTGCTCAACCATTGTTTTAATCCGTTTGAACTGGTGGCTGTAAAGCAATGTTTGCTACAAATCTCATACAATCCTGGAGCCTACAATTTAGTAATGACTTTCTTGTTTTCAATGTATGCAGGTTATTTACAGGGCATTGTTTTCGTACTTCTCTTTTAAGTTGATAAATTCCTCCCTTTTATATGGGGCCTAATGGTGAGCAATCTTAAGCAACCAGGAGCAGTTTCAGTTCCTCAAATTAAGGAACAAAGAACACGTGTTCTTGGAAGGTATCTCATGGTGTTAAGCACCATTAATATTCATTAAAAAAGGGAAAATAATTCTGCACGGGTATTTTTACACGGTGTGTGCCCTTTAAATGGGTCAACCCACCACATCTTAGCGACTCCAAACTTTGCTTAAGGGCGTCCCATAAATCCCATCCAGCCTCAGAAATGATTAGCTTTGATTTAATGAATTTTGCTCGAGTCGAGATCTGATCTCCCAGTCTCTTCTAGGGTACCTACCCCCAGCCGACCCCCCCCCCCCCCCACCACCACCTCAAATCTTATTGATGGGGGAAAAATATTTCATTCGATACAAACCGGAGAGGGTCGGAAAAACAAATAAACACTCGGAGACATTTTTTTAAAAGATCTGTATTTGAGTGCCGAGGGGTCGTACCGCTTGGTTTTGAATGGCAATGCTCTTATCTCTACATCTCTCAGATAACATTGAGTGCCGAGCGTGCCAGCCTAACGACGACCAATGTGGAGGCCTTCAAGATTTCGCAAGGAAGGCACCTCTCACGCCATTGCAGAGCGGAGACCATTCAGGTAATATTGTAAAAGGTTGATGTAGCTGTAATTTTGCGAGGGTCAGAAAATTGGGGCAATGCATTACCCGGCATTCCTCATGAGAAATTACTGCAAGTCTTTAAAATAACCTGACCATTGCTATTAACCATGACATTTGTCCCAAGGTATCGTGTATTTTAAACGTACATCACACTCTTTTGATGGTACTTGGTGCTTATAATAGCGCTTAAGTTTCAACGCTTCAGGAGCTTTTCTTTTTAAATTAGGCTTGCAACTTTGCACCTAACCTGACAATTCCTACTAGCTAGATCAAGGCACTTTATAGCATTATTATCCCTGTTCATCAGGCACACTTGGACAATTCTCAACTCCCTGGGATCATACAGCCCCAAGCTGCTTATAACTCAACACACTGTCTCAGCCCTCTCAGGTTCCCATTTATACACCTGGGTTAAGATAAGCATTTATGGTTAAGTGCCTCGCCCATGGGTATGCATGCCATGACCGGGAATCGAACCCACACTCAGTCAGAATTTGAATCTACTAATGCGCGCACTATAGAAACGTCAGCCACGATGTGGATCGGTATACATCTCTTTCACGCCCATTTTCCGAGGAACATCCATGTAAACCGTTTACAGTTCAACATGTGAAAGCTTTGTTTTCTTCTTGCTGTAAAGGGAAGATACATCAACATCTTTATTGTCAACAAACACATTTGAAAATATACCGCCAACATTGGTTAATATCGAAGACCAGATATCCACACTTTGTTTGACCCAACATCCTATTACATAAAAATTAATAACAAACCTGTGAAAGTTTAAGCGCAATCGGTCATCGGAAGCTACAGCACTTCGGGCAAAAAATATTGACGGGGAAGTTTCCCCACCATGACCGTCTTGTGTATTAGTTATGTGTAAAGCTGTAAACGTTTATGTTCAATCTTACCAAAGTTGTGCATACCTTGACAGCCAACCCGTTAACATTTTTATTTAATATGTGCTCCTATAAAAAACAATGCTACAGTTGTTTGTTTTGGACATTTTGTGTATGCTCTATTTCTCTTGGTATTTAAAATACATTTTATTAAAGATACCATCATTTCAGACGGAACCATTCGTCGGTACAATTACTACCATATGTTTATTTGTTGCTAGCATTCTTTAAAATGAAAACAACAATCTTCCATTGATTTTTGGATATAACCGACAACAACAAACCACACAAATGTCTTTCCACCGTTCGTGGAGGAAATCAATGAATCTGCGGCTTTCCTCCAACCACACGGGGCAGGGTCCACAAAAGCAACCAGGTAGCTTCACTTATTAGCAAATGTTAATTAAGAGCAATAATTCTTGATCAGGCCCCTGCGTCTGACAACATTGTGTACACAGCCATTGTGTACTTTACCACTTGCACTTTGCTACGCATATTTGCCAAACCGATTACGTCGCATCTCCCGGCAAGCTCGCTCTCCACTATACATCAATAACTTTTATTTGAGTGCCTGAAATTTGCGCAGGTCGTTATGATGTGCCAGTGGTCGTTAGAGGGCGCTCTTTTGCCAATGGAATTAAGTGGAGCCCGGTGAAGGTTTTTACTTTAGCCCACGTCAGGATCTCAAGTCAGGATACATGTGCGTGATAGATTTTTGTCATGGTATATTCTGCCAGGACAAGTGTAGTGATACTTTCGTGTATTATAACGACGGTGTAATTTTATTCGAACTTGATGATTATGTGTCACTTATTAGCTATAGATGTTTTTGAAAATGCCATGATACTTTTAGGCAAGGGCCAGGGTCCAATTTCACAAACCTGCTCAACTCGAAAATTTCTTGCGAAAAAATAACAATAGTAAATATAAATAAACATAAATTCGGGTTACGTGGATAACTTTTAAACTATTTGTAATCCAGGATTCGCAAGGGTCGTCTCAGACCCACAACCATGTGATCTTTCCTCGTGGTGTGAAGGAGAATGGTTAAATTCTCTAAGTTTCAACACATGGTTCGTGGACATTATCCCTGCGACCAAGGGGAGACCAAGGCCAACTATCTCTCTGGATTTTCACTCTTGTCAAACCACGCCTCTTTGTAAAGTGTGTATTTTAGTAAAAAAGAGCTTCATACTTGACAAAGAAATATATGTAACAATTGCATCAGGGATAAAGAATATTATTTAGGCCCCCTCTGTTTTTTTTTTTATCTTTGATTAATTTTATTTTCAACCCTACACCAATGAAGGCTGAATTGAGAAAACTATATCTGAAAACCTTTAAAAAAAATTGCAACAGCTGAACATTGCTGAACATTGTGCATGGTTTTTCATTATATTCTCCTGACTCACACAATGGATAAAGCCCAAATTTTCACAGGTTTGTAATTTCATCTTTATGGTTGATCACACAATACAATGAACACTGTCTGCGACTATTTGTTTGATCATACCTTTAAGTGCCACACAACGTATTCACATTTTAACAATTGTAAAAATGACTACGTGTGTGCATCAGATGGTCAGACAGGCTACTGCATGGTTAATGAAGCACATTACAGCATTTTCTCGGTCCTATTGCTATGGTCGCAGAACATGTATCCATCTGCCACTGGAACATGTTTACTCCCGGCATGTTGCTTTTAATGGCATAATTTAAAGTGGAGGTACAATATCGGTCGTTTCGGAGGAATTTCTCGGCCTTCTCAATCCACTCGACTGAAAGGAAATAGTATCATAAAAACAACATGTGCAAGTTTTGCCTTCATTCATAATGTATAGAAAATGTAATGGAAGTATTACACAAAAGATGATTCATAACAGGGTATCCCACTTCAAAAATTCACACTAACATTTGTTATTACATGTAATTTAGATTAATTAGATTTTTTGATAGGACATGATTATTACTAGTAGGCTTAAAACTTGTGGGTATAACCATGTATACAACTCTTCCGGGAGGAGTGTCGGCTCTGAGAAGAGCCGGTGTGGTCTCGACGTTTCAGAATGAAGATGATGAAAGCACTAATCGAAACGTCGAGACCACAACGGCTCTTTGCTGAGCCACCCCCCCCCAAAAAAAAAAAAGAAGAAGAAGAAGAAGAAGAAGAGAGATTCACACAATGGTTGTACCTGCAAGTTTACTAGTACAGTCGACTCTTGTTATAACAAGATCCTGGGACTGGCCTAGTTACCTCTTTATAACAAAGGCGTGTTATAAGAGAAAAGCAAAACAAAGAAACACAAAGCAGAAATGAGATTCGGGATTCAGAATGTACTCTTTACAAGCGAACCTCTTTATAACCGTGCTCTTTATAACGAGAGTTGACTGTAATAGTCAAACATCACCTAGTTCTGTTATGCTATTCATGTTAAACCTTGCTGGAATGAGCACACTCCTATCAAAGCCGTAATTAAAAAAATAATAATATTAAACCAAAAACACCCACGTGGTTCCCTTTAAACAAGTGTGTATTGAACATTTGTCACTTGGCCTACCCTAGATGAAAAAAACAAGAACGATGCTGTGAAAACAGCCCCTAGGGTTTCAGTGTAGAATTAATATATCCTCGTATTTGGTTCAGCTTGGTCACCTTTTCGATAGGCGATGTGTCAGGAGAACTTCTGCCAGCCTCTCGCGATTAAGTCCAAATTTGTTTGCTGCGTAATTGTAAACGACAAGACTACGGAATAAATTAGATGCTGAACTAAAAAATCGTGAGGTTTTCTTTCCTTTCAAGTATGCGGTGGTTGAATGTTAAGGTGAATGCTTACTATGTTTGTTTTAATTAAATTTATTTTGGCTGACTCGTAATCTAATTGCTCTGAGATTTGTTATCTTGGTCATGACCTTGAAAGATAAACGCACCTTTGTAAATTCCGCCTTAAGAAATTCTTAATTTTCTATGAGTGAAAGTTATTAGCTCGAATGTGTTGGAGAGCTGTTGTGATGAACTAGTGCAAATGCCCTAAGATGTTTTCGTATGTTCTACTGTTGACAGAATGTAATGAATTCCAAGAGTTTCTTGAAATCGAGAAATTTAAACGCCTCAAATAGATCAACCTCTTAGGGTATCTCTTGCTATAATACTTTGAGTCCCTCAAGTTTAGTTTTCAAAGAATTATCGCTTATGTCCCAATGGTGAACTGATATTGATTTGACTTTGTCAAATGCCAATCATTGAAAAATTTTTTTTAGAACCGAGACATAACCAGCTTCTTCTTGATGCAGGCTTCTGAGAAGAGCATAGTGATCCTGAGAGAGGACAGTATGTATCAGAGCTTGGTCATGTTTGTATATGAATTCAAGTTGATATGGATCACTGGCTGTGGGTCCAATTACAGCGATGTGTACACCATTGGTTGAGTTACTAAAAACTGGATAACTTTTCTAAACTAGATACCATTACCAATGGACCGTTAAGCATCGACGTCATCACGAAATTAGAGGCACCAAGACAATACAACAATGGCTAGTGTGCTGTCTTCAGCCGAGGGCGCCCTCCTCAGATGACGTCATTTGCATAAGGTCCATAGAACTCTTGCACTGACGTCACACAGGGCTACTGTCTGTCCATTCAGCCAAGATAAGATCTGGGCCCAACTTCATAGAGCTGGTTAAGTACAAAAAATAAGCTCAGCACAGCAAAATTATGCTTACCAAAATAAGGTTACCAGCCAAAATACCACGTCACTTGTACAAATTGTGACTGGTATCCTGCTCATTTCTGCATAGCAGGAAATTGTTAAGCAATGTTTTCTGCTGAAGCAGCTCTATGAAATTGGGCCGTGGTGTAAAGATAATGGTGAGCGTATTGACGCGTAACCGTCGAGCTGCTTGCTTGCTTATGGTAAACCCGAAGGGTCGGACTTCCGAGATGGCCTTCCACACAGTTCTGTCTAGTGTACAATTCTTCATGTCCTGTCCAGTTAAGCCTGTATCTTGTGATCGGATTTTGATTAATCCTTTTTCGGGGAATCTCTTTCTATGTTTGGGGTGCCATAGACACCTTAGACGTTGGAAAAACGTCTCCATATACAGATCTATTTTGGCGCATCGCCTTAATGCTCACTATCAGTATCATAAAGGCAAACTGACTCCCAAAATAGTGCAACCAAGTTTTATTTTGGTGAAGTCTTCAGCTGAAGTGGGTCAGTTGTCCTGAGAAATATTTCCGTCTAAATTACTGTGATGTTCTCTAATATTCCGTTGTTACTGCTGTTATTGCGCTTATACTATGTATGTTCACGGTAGCATTTCAGGCAAAATGCTTCTATGGGCATTCAATATAGTACTATACAGGCCTAGTATTGACTCAATTTACCTGACGTCACCACACGTTCAATCTTGCTTGCGTCACTTTGGGAGTCAGAGTGTGAGAGGCCGCGGAATTGGCGGCTGCAGCTATACGACTGTCGCTGAGGGTGTTACTGAAGATGTCCTATACTTCAACGCATGATGACGCAGCGATCCAGCCGTAGCTGTGTAGCTGTGTAGCCGCCAATTCGGACACAGCCTTACATTTTAGGCGCCGCACGTATACAGTTTGACCCGCACCATATCTTTACATGCCATCTGACTTCCAAAATGGCAGACCGTGGGTAGCCGTGCGTGACGTCGGGTCGGGTCAAGTGGGTGTATGAAAAGTAATAATTCTGATGAAAAGTTTAAATTTTGTAGAAATAAATATGTGTATTTATTGTATTTCAGTTTGCAGTAATTTGCTGTGTAGATTTGTTCTTGAGAACTTGTCTTGGTATTTAAAAGTTCTATCTAGGCCTACAGTAAAGTAGATACCTACACATGGTGTTACCGCAAACTGGATAGCATTGATACCTCACCATGCAATGCCTCAAAACCCACATATTTATTGATTGTTTTTAATTTCTCTGTTACATTAACAGTAATGTACACGTATGATACCTTCAGATGTTGTAAAATGACAATTAATATTTCAGGTAGACGGCCAACAACTTGTTCTTGATACAGAAGAGCTGAGTGGAGACATTGCAGTGTGTCGCAACGACCGGGGTATGCCGTCTTCTTTATTTAAAACAAATATCCACCAATCATGGTATGTTATATTCTATGTGATATACTACATATCTGCAATAACTCGTAGGCCTACATGGACAGTGTGTGGATGGAGGGTTTTAAAAAGTATCGAGTTTAGAACAAACAAAATATGAACCAAGAGATTAATAATGCTGTTTTTACCGGTGTGTTAAGCACTGTATACACAGTACTTTCCCGAGTCCTGTGAAAACAGTCCAAAGGCGTATTACTCGGATGGGATTTGAACCCACGACCTTTGCCGTTCTAGAGCAGACCACCTACAGCTTACCACTAGACCACCGAGATTACCCGGTAGCAAAAGGCAGTTCGAATCGTATATTTTTAACATAGCGATAAAAATGTAATAGCAACTTATTGATTGGTGTAACCAGGGTCTGAAGTAAATCTGAGATTGGAAAGAATAAAAACTAAACTTGTGAATAGAACACTCCGCACAAAATGCTAAAAATAGATGTTCAGTATACGCGGTTCTCAGACAACGTGTCAAATTTCAATGTTCGCGCGTACAATGTCCAAGCCTTGTGTTTTAACTGACTGTACTACTTCTGCGGTCTGGCGGGCTGATACGGTGATCGCATGAAATGTGGCGGAATGTTTTTCTGACATCCGGGTATTTTGTACCAATAGTGACGTCATCAGTGCGGAGTGCTATTCATAGTAGACTCATAATATGTATTGAGGTTTCTAGTGCTATTTATAGGTAACTTCTGAATTGGTGCTGATTTGGATATTTTGTGCGTATATGTCACCCTGCTCTCACAAACTATTACCATTAAAGTAAACAAAGTCACGCTCCAACCAAATTTGAATAAAGATGTTAAAAAGTATAAACATATGTATGTACAAAATAATTTCGAAAAGGTTGAGTTCTAAAATATAATAAAAACAAACAATCTGAATGCAAGGGGAAATTAGGAAGATATCAATTGCTTTGTTGTATATTGATTCATCGGGTAACACAAATCATAAACCAACTTATTCTCCATTTGATATACTGTTAAGCCATTGTTTGGCTGCATTTATGCCAGCAAACCATGGAAATTTATTTCTGCTGCCTGTAGTGGTCTCTTTGTATTTTACTGTTCAATATGCACTCTTATCTTGAATATTTTAATACAGGGTACATTTCCCCCCCCCCCAAGAAATTGTTTGTCTTCATTTTGTTTTTCCCCTCTTCATTTTCTTGTTGCTAGGGTTGTGGATTGAATGTGATCCTGAGGCAGATAAGAGAAGAGTGCTCTCCAATCTCGGGCCAGCACGAAGAATTGCAGAGGATAAATTTCTCATTGTAACGGGTAAGTTCATCCTTCAGAGCTAGACTGGGTCAGCCCTCACTGATGAATTACTCTGCTACAAAACGTTCTCTTGTGTGTAGCATCTCCCAACCCCCCCCCCCATCAGTAAAAGTCATGTGAGCTGGATGCGTACACATAGAGACCATTATGGGGTTTGACATTTGCCTTGCTAGTATAGTCAATATCATATTTCAGTCGTATCTGATGTATTTTCCGGAGTCGTAGGATTTTGATGTCTACCCAGAGTAATTCTACACCCTGTGACCCCTTTATTCAAAAGCATTTTTTTCTCTCTCAGACCGATGATTTTCGAGCCAAGTGTTCCCCCCATCGTGCCCTGCAGTCGCTTGAAGGAGCTGTGCCACTGTGCCGCTCCATTGCAATACATACCGATCACAGCAATGTCAATGGATATTGCATAGTCATACAGTCCAAAAAAAAACATTCAGCCGCCAGGGCCCCTTTTTTTAATGCAGCTCCTAATTGTACAAAATAAGTACAAACGTCTCTTACAATTTCCCCAATAAAGACAAGTGACCAGATGTCCCTGCTAAATTTTACCAATTGATAATTTTGTTTAAGCATTGCTTCACGCTAAAGCAGGCCAGAGCTACTTTTTGATAATGCGAAAATGCCCAGTGCATTGAAACTAATCGATGACTAGCTGTAAGAACAAAAAGCGCTCCGCCTCATCTCACGGAACGTATCGCCTTATACCAGCCAAATCGAACACTCCGTTCCAGCTCTAATACCAGGATTCTTACAAAATCTCTACCAGGTTTTCTTCTTCTACTGCCAAAAGTTTGTATGCAGCTGCTCCAAACCTTTGGAATAATCTTCCTTATCCAATCCGTCATGCCATTTGTCATACTGAACTCAAAACATCGCTCAAAACTCACCTTTTCCAGACTTGTTCTTTGCCGAGGTTATTTATTTCCAATTCACATTCCGTTTTGTATCAATGAATTGATGTATTTTTTTCTTTGTAAATCGTTGTACCTTTTGCCAAAGAACGCTGTATAAATGCATGGATTATACTTATTACTATTATATATTATATTTTAGCTCTCAATGCTGCCCTTACACAATACATGTAATAAAATATGTATGGTAGCAAACGTGTCAGCAAATTGAAGGTGATTACAGACAATGAAACACAAAGTGGGTGTCCAATGGATTATTTAGAAAAAAAAGTTTAAAGTATATGGGACATAGCATTTACATAATGCTCCTTTGCAATTTGTGTGATATTCATTTTGTATGCTCCTTGGCAATTTGTGTGATATTCATTTTGTACTGAAGCCAATTTTAGATCAACACAGCCAGATGTTGGGTCGTTGTTACTGGTTGTGTTTATATGTTGTATTTTTTTTTTGTGGGGGTAGTAATTTGGTCGGAGCATACCAGTATATTTAACGGCATATTTTGTTCCATCATAAACAAGGTTGAGTCTTCACTTGATTCATAGAGAGTAACCCAGAATGCAAATTGTCTCTAGGTGTTATTGAATATACCATTACCTGCACATTACCATGTATACACATTAGTATACATGTTGCTATATTGACCACTTTGGTTCCTTGTTTTTGTTACAGGTGGGTAATTAAATGGAAAATTGCGAAAAGTTGTACACTGCTGTGTATTCTAAACACTAACAGCTACCATGAGGAAGGTCAAATTCAGTTTTACGATCCACTCATTTTCCAATAGACAGAGTCCTTATGACATTGGAAAATAAATTACTAACCTTATGGTGTAAAAATGTAACTGTGTTTGATACCATTCAAGTGCATTTTGTTGGCAAAGTAAACAAACATTCGATGACGTCACATTTCAAATATATTTTTTGCACCGAGCATTTTCAGTTCGTTGCTGAATGATGATGATATTAAATTAAAATGACATTGAATTTGACCTATTGACTGCCTGGTGCAGATTGGAATGTACAGAGTTGGTCCCATGTTATCTTTGCTGTCCGATGGCGTCATGTTTCAAATTTTGCTCTAAAAGAGTATCAAATAAAATGACGTTTTCCACTATTTTAACGTGAGATTTTGACTTGTTATTTACCTTTCACTTTCATGAGGGCTCTCTCTGTTGGAAAATGAGTGCATCACAAAACTCACTTTGACTTTGTAGAGTGGCTTTGGAGCCACTCTATCAACAAGACACAAGACTTAAGAAACTTTATTAACTTTATTAACTGAGTTTGGAAAGTCAAGCAAAAGTAAAAACATTGCATATCTTAAATTTGTTGTTGACTGCGATTTGCTTTGTGAACAGCCAATGTTAAATGCAAATAGGCTTATAAATGCCTCTAAATGAGACATTCAGAGCTACATGACATATTGAACTCCACAACCTCCAAAATTCATCCCCCGGTTTTGCCAAAGTTTCATGGATTCCGCAAAGCACAGCAAAATGACCATGCTTAGCGTGAGACAAAGGCTCTATTTCACAAACCACTCAAATTCATCTATTTTGTGTTTCACAGAAGCCATTGCACTTGTAGGCCTAATGAGAGACAAAACAATGCAGTGGACGAGGCTGGTCGCCATAATATCCGCATTGACCTCTGACCGAAAGCAGTTAAAAATAGCTTCCGACACAGTGGAATAGATGCAGCCGATGGAACAATAATAAGAAACACCATGAGCAGTTGAATCCTTACATCGATAGGTCTATATAGCATAACGTTTAAAAGTATGTGGCGAAAGATGAGGGTTGTATTGTGTAAATAACTCATACTACACCGTTTTGTGTAAAACTGTAATAATTTTATGATTTCCTGTCATTACTGTCAGTTTCCAATGAGTTTGTTTAACTCACTCACCGTTTCTCTCCCTGTCTGCATAGCTCGGGTTTTGTTAATAAAATAATGATTAATTAGTACACATACTGCGGAGGATCCGCCAGCTGATCTCTTTTGTATGATTACAAATTTTGCGGACGCTAATTTGTCATCGCAAGATATCCATCGCGAACTGCATAACATGAGTGTACATTGTGTACTAATATCGCGAAGTTTAGTGAAATCGGTCTATAGAATTTGTCGCAGAGTTCAGATGAATTTCGAGTTTGATGATCGATTTGGGGCTTTTTGGTGACTGCAAGAAACATACTCTCCAGGTCAAACACTCTCATTAGAGCTCAAACATTTGAGCGTTGAGTTACCACATTTCTGCTTAATTAGCAGGATTGCCACGCGGAAAGAATCCCTACCACTTTGCCAAAAGAGTAGCCAGGTTAATATAGGAGCGCGTATAAATACAACATCTATTCGGCTGAAAGAAAAAAAACCATCTCCAATATGTTTAAGATATTATAAAAAATTAACTGGTTTTCTTTTATAAAGATTTAACAATACAAGTCTTGATAATTTTAATAGCTGCTCTGTCTTTACAAAAGACTCTGATATGGACATATCAGAACTTGCACAGTCGTTATCAAATCAGAGAAATTCTTTATTAGATTTCACAAATGTCAGAATCTCCACTGTTGGGGAGTGGTGACATGAGTGGGTAATTTTTTTTCTTCTCTTCTCTGCATATAATAATTCCTTGCAACACACATGGTGCAAACCATCAAGACGCCTAGAACGATTCTAGACAATGTGAATATCATTCAGGGCAAGGTCATCCTTTCTTGAGTAAAGGGCATTTCTACTGGAATATTTTTGGTGGAATGATTGTGTAAAACTCATATTTTGAAGTGGCCAGCTCTGAGCCCTCGGCCCCGAGACGCTGGGCAACGGTGACAGTTGAGTGTCAAGTAATATGATCGTCACTCAGTCTTCACAAAATCGCACGATTATTACACAGACATGCTGTATAATAATCTTAGTGTGAATTTTTTATAAAAATTATATGAAATGTTTGGAATTGACATACTAAGAAGCTAATCTAGCTATTATTTTGTACATCTCCTGGAAACCAAGGGGTTCTGAGATAAGTTTAAGTATGAAATAATATTGTGGAATATTTTTAGCATGAATAGTAAAAACGTAGAGAACATGTAGCAGCTTCACACATTTTCCTCTGAAAAGCGAGAATGCCATTAAACTTGAATGAAAATTCCCATGATATTTGAGTTAAAGGAAACCAGCTGATTTGAATGGGTGCATTTATTTTTTTTACAGACACCGGCGCTGTACTCGCTCCCTTTAATAGCTGAAACTGACATAAATTGAATTCTGCATTGAGCAAGAGTTGACTTATGCATTATTGATGAACGCTGGAATATGTCATACGCTTGTTTCATTTGGCAATTTGTGTCCGAGTCGTGGCAGGGAGATATATTAGTATTGAACAATTGAGTTGAACACATCCGTAATAACTATTAAATAACAATGAAAAACACTATTTTCAAAGGTCATTCTGAAAAAGAAAAACAAATTGTGCATGAATTATCTTTGTAAAAGAAATGCTTTCGGCATAATTATCAAGGGTAACACATTGCATAACGATGACATTAAGTAACAGATTGTTTGAAGATAGATTTTAACAATTTCATTATATTAATGGGCACAAATATTGCAGAGAAAAATTGTCTCAGTCCCTACATGATTAATATCTATTCGATAGTTTTTGAACTGAGGTGTTTCCAATGATGTGTTATGTGTTTTTATACAAAACTGGTAGTATCCTCATGCACGTGCGTCACACCCGTTGACTGTGCCTATACACGCTCACCATTTTCGGATTTAACGCGCCGCCTCGCCAAAAATGTGCACTATAACACTGTAAGACACGGGGACATTGACTCTCAACATGGCTCCGGCTCCATCGAGTGTTGAAGCTCCGTGCACAAGGCACACCTGATCCAAAGCTGATGACAGAGTCCAATCCGGAGTACAATCCGGAGTCCAATCCGGAGTCCAATCCGGAGTCCGATCCGGAGTCCAATCCGGAGTCCGATCCGGAGTCCAATCCGGAGTCCAATCCGGAGTCCAATCCGGAGTCCAATCCGGAGTCCAATCCGGAGTCCAATCCGGAGTCCCATCCGGACCCCGGAGCCTAAACCTAAGTTTGGAAAATGCCATTAATATTAAGCCTTAACTAGATTTAATGAATGACAGTCACAGATTGTCATCCCTAGAGGCTTACGCTCCCTGAATTAAAGTTATTTTATGGAAACTTTGACAAAAATGGCATGTCAAGGCCAAACGGCGTGTCATGGGCGAGCGGTCAAGCGCGCTGGAAACGACTGAGTGTGGATATCGCGGCTTTGACACTTTGTGTCCTTAAGCAAGCCACTTTTGCCACTATTGCTTCTTCCTTTGGATGGGACGTAAAGCCGCCCAGTCAGTAAGACGTCATGGACGTTAAAGAACCAGTGCGTTTTATCGTTTAGAGAAGGGGTTTGCCCTGGTGTTTTCTGGTATGGTTGGCTGCAGATTGCGCCACAACAGCTTGTAACATTAGTCCTACATGGTGCTACGTAAATAAATGGGTCGAACATATACCTTGTATACCATATAATGAGCGCTTCGGATATGATAAAGCGCTTTATACAAACTGATTTTGTTTATTTTATAATGATTTCAGAATTGAAATGTGTACAATAATAGAATCTTCAATTTGCTTTCACGTTCTCTCTGATATGAAATAAGCTGAACGTTCACACTGTTTGTGTCTGCACTTGACACAGCCACTGAATCTGAGACTATTAAAGGTCTCGTTTCTGGATCCAGATGGTTTTTGATCATGTTGACTTCATCAGCTGATCATTTCAATTTGTTTAATCTTCCAGGAACACTGGATAAAACCAGAAGCGTTGATCTTCGTCAACAGGCAGTTTACATCGCCAACCTCTTCTATATCACTTCAGACACCATTGCTGTAGTGATAGAAGACAAGCAGCTTAGCGAGGAGACATCCAAGGATTATAACTTAATTCTTGTCGGAGGACCTACGGAGAATTCATGGTCACTTCAGTTCCTCGATAAAGTACCACTGAGAAGGACCGAACGAGGTATGTTCATTCATTTATAGTTTGTACTAGGCCTCCTTATCCATTGACGTCATTCCCCTGCTGTCTTAGGGGTAAAAACAATGAAAACACACAGCTGTATACCCTTGGCGCAAAGTTTGGCCAATGAGCAACCTCCATTTGACCTCTATGATGAGAGGGCTTCCCTACCTCATCCAGTCATACCATAATGTATGCGCCCGGAAATCCATGCCTTTGCTATGCCTTATGCGTCATGCGTCGTGAACAATGCGTAAAATTGGCCCATTATATGCACAAGCGCCATCTTAACAAGTATATTGCAATGCATCTTGGGAAACCGAGTACGGTTATACACAAATTAAGTAAGCTGCCAAGGTGGACACCATACATGTAGCTATGCCATTATTGTGTACCGCATTACTTCAAAATCAGCGCGCCGTGATGGTTGCTATAGGTCTCGGATTTCACCCAGAATCCGATCATGCGCATTCGATCATCGCCGATCATGCGCATTCGGACATGGATTTGAGCTATTCCATGAGTATAACTGGTGTCAGGACACTTCGTACATTTGCCACTTCGTACCCTGGACACTTCGTACCTTTTCAAGGTGCGAAGTGACTTTGGACACTTCGTACCTTGGACACTTCGTACCTTCTCACAAGACACTTCGTACCTTCTCACGAGACACTTCGTACCCCCAGGATTCAATATCATTTTTACGTGCAGAGATAATGAGATGTAAGAAACAAACAAATTGAGTTTACAAAATACGAACAAAACAAATGTATTTTAAATAAAAGTATTCACATTTCACAATAAAAACAATTTCACAATTACACAAAATGACAATTCATTATGTATTTTTAAAAAATGGATAGTATCCAATAGCATATTTACATGCCGAGAGAATGAACCAAATTAAATACAAAAACAACCAGTACACTTTTACATCAATTTCATAAAAAGCTAAAGCTGGAAAGTATTCCATATCAAATTTGCGTGCCGAGATAATGATACATACAAACACAAATATAAAAAATACGGACAAAATAAAGGTATTTTAAAGATATTTTTAGTTAGATAATATAAGTAATCACATTTCACATTAAAAAGGACATTCAAATAATTAAACAAAATGACAATTCATTAAGTAATTTTTTGTATCTCAATGAAAATTATGTCCTTATTAAGGAATTACACATTTTACTGAAGGTACGAAGTGACTCGGCTGAAGGTACGAAGTGACTCAGCTGATGGTCACTTCGCACCCCGCCCGCGGTACGAAGTGACCAATTTGGTTACGGTACGAAGTGTCCCGAAGGTACGAAGTGTCCAGGGTACGAAGTGTCCGACATCCGTATAACTGCGTTATCCGTAAGAATGATGGGCATTGCTTGGCGTGCATTTTCGTTTTTTTAAGGATTGCGCACAGTGCATGCTGGACACGTGGATTTTAAGCCTGCCTAAGGTTTATAAAAGAAATGGAAAAATTAATAAGGGAAGATTCAATGAAGAAGATTAAAATTTGCTGAAGTTCCTTGGATACTGTCTCCATATTTTCCTCATTGTTGCCCTTTCGTTTTCTTTTGAAGAGGGGCTCTGAGCAACCTCGTTCCCAGTGGTGTACGATCTCGACGCGCCATTTTGTTTTCTTTCCCAGAATGCCTTGCTCGATTGTAACCCCTGGAAGTGTGACTTCAAAATATCCAAATATATTGGATATTTTAATTAGTCCTGTGGTTGATCCATTCTGTATTAGAGACTACGCAGAGCGCGCTGTCAAAGGACGCATCAAGTCATGGAGCAACTGGCCCCTCTCATTCTTTTTCGATCTTGTGATTCGTCTAACTGTATGCAGTTTGGGATGACCATGTAAAAACATGATTCATTTGAAACGTATTGCGTCGAAATACGTGCATTTTTACACGCGCGTACTAAGCGCCCGGGGGGATCCGACAAGCGCCCTACAAGCTTTCGAATGTTTTTAACAAGCCTGTACGCAAAGCAGTACATTTTGGTTAGCCAATCAACATTGATTTCCCAGGGGTTTAGCGACGAGAGGAGGTATCGATACGGCGCGCTGCCCATGGTAGCGAGGCTGGGCTCTGAGGTCAGATTCTGTTTTATGAGGCGCCTATTTTGGAAAACGATTTCCGAGTCTCTAACCTCACTTTAAAATGGAGTATTAAAATGTCACTTCAATTGATACGCTTTCAGAGCAGAATTTGAAACATGACGTCATTAGATGTCAACAACAAATGGGTCTGCTAATACATTTCCCACGGGAATCGTTGCATCAGTCAAAAGGTCAAATCCGTCGCCGTTTTGATTGAATATCCTGGAAATTCAAGAATGACCTAGCAATTTCCTGGTACAAAACATGTTCAGACCCAAATGTGATGTCATTCGGATGTTCTGGGAATGTTGACAAATTTTCGCGCTGGAAGGGTATCAAAATACAATGGCAGTTTACGCCGTTTTTATGCGAGGTTTGATAATGAGTGCATCATAAACTGAACTTGATCTTATAGAGCCCTCTCGATGTACAACAACATCATCAGACTGTGTCAATCCAATGTTTGGATGGATGCAGCCTCCTTCGATGTTTCTTGCACTGTTGAAGCTCGTGTATCTTACTATGCAACATTATCATAATTAGAATGTACCGTCATTTTGTTGGATGTAACCATCCTAACTAGTATGGCTTTATAACGAACAAACATTGTTGGCAGGCACAGAAGTAGCTGAGATAACCTTGTTTACAATAGAATAGCATGTACCATCCGTTGTTTGATGTGCCTTGCTCTTCACCCTTTGCAAATAGAAGTCTCCTAATCGGTCTAATGCCCGTGGGTTCATCATTTTGTTCGGTTGAAGCACCCCTTGAGTTTCTTCCAATGGTTTTCTTTTGTCTCTTGTGTAACAGCCTCACTACATGCCACCTGTCTTTATCAACAGTTACTGTTGGATCCAGCCATTTTTCTTCCACATACTGTTTTCTGACTCATGACACATTCCTCCCACTGTACCTCGCTTGTTTCCTGTCCATCAGTTAAGCACAAGCATTGAATACTTACAATTATGTCACAACGTCACATCTGCACTATAGCCTGATCGTGTTCATTATGCACTCCCTTGCTAAATGTTAGCAGGGTTGCGAAATTTTACGAAATGCACCTCGTGTGGAAGGACAATATATTTTGTGCTGTCCGACGTCCCTTGTGAAACCATCTCAAACATTGCTACATTTTGTCGGAGTCCCGGACGTACGACAATATCTTCCGCCAGCGGAAGTTTTGACCGAGGACGTGCTCGACATCAAGGGTGACGGACACCTGTAATAGTGAGACAACCTTGCCATAGGGATATTTCTAATGAGAATTATTTCATTTTCAAAATCGCCTTTCACACCAGACAAACTCCCGGAGAAAAAAAAAGGTTGATTGACCGTTTCACACTATAAAGGCTGATCCTGGCAACCCCCTGGGAATCATCCATTTGAACGGAAATAGTTACCCTGACAATTGGCTGTGTAGCGAAGGGCTTTTATGAAATGCCATTTTGCCTATGACCCCCCCCCCAAAAAAAAAAGAGGGCTGCAGGTTATGACTTTATGGAATCCAACCAAAAAGAGACCCCCCCCCCCCAAGGGGAGCTCAATGAATCCACACAATTAATGACAACTATGATTTGGACCACGGCTGATTTGGACCAACACCTTTTGAGCATGTCAGTAATGTATTTAAGAGAGAAGGAAACAAAGAGACATAATCTCTGGAAAGCTTAGTTTGGTTCTATTTTTATGTCAGCTGTGGGTGGGGGGCATCAGAACTACATCCCGGTGTTTACCATCTGAGCTAATGGGAGTTTTCCAGTACTATGGGAAGCGTATAATTACAATCCCAAGAAAAACACAAACAAAATTGTGCCCGCGGCGACTGGCGAAGCCACCAAAGGGGCATACTGTTTCCGACATGTCCTTCTTACACACGGGCCCTCGTGGAGGTCTATTACACAATGGAACAATAGAACACGCAAAGGTTTTCTTTGTTCAACTTGGACCCCACTGAGAAATTCTTTAGAAAAGGGAACAATAGAACAGCAATAGCAGGACACCCCCCCCCCCACCCACACAAGCCAATATCAAGAAAGACTGCGTACGTCAACTCCAAACTTGGTGTGTGGATTGGTCTTGAGATTTCCAAGTACCCAGTTATTTGTGAACCCCTTTCGCCAAATGTCAAGTTAATTATGGCTAATACAAAATAAATGTTGTCCGGGCGGTATCTCGGGAAGGACTTGGCATAGTAGGATCTCCAAACTTGGTGTGTTGATACTTGGGATCCCCAGAAGCCTATTGTTTCTGGACCAACGACATGTCAAAATGCCAAGAAACGTACTGGCTTGCGGGCTTGTATTAAACCAAATAATGAACTTTCTTGTTTAAGCTGTTTCGTGCTGGGTAGGATTGAGTTTAGCGGTACAAGTTATAAGTATTACACTGAGCTTGTTTTAGTCCTTACCAGACTTTAAAACTGTAAACGAGCTATTTTCCTTGGTCAATGCCTCGGCACTAACTTGAAGGGTCTTCACACATTTTGACTTAGTTTCAATCTGAGTTGCACTTCACCAAGGGAAAAAACAACCTCGTCCTCAGATATTTCTTTTTAGCACGTTCCACATTTCATGTCCTTGCCAGGAATAGAGCTCGGAGAATGTGTCTTTCAAGCTGAGAGAACCGGAGCGCTGTTCCTGGCCCCTCACCAATCCACCAAACTTGCCTTAGTGCTGCTAGGAGCCTCTCTCCAAGGTCTTAAGGATGTAGTACAGCTTGCTGCCCCAACCATTCCTCCCATGACTCGCTCACCGGTAAGTGCCACAAACTTGATTCGTCTCCGTCTCAGGAGTTCTTTGGTTTGCATGGAATAGAAA
The DNA here is from genome assembly GCA_023634235.1 of Pisaster brevispinus. Classification (NCBI taxonomy): domain Eukaryota; kingdom Metazoa; phylum Echinodermata; class Asteroidea; order Forcipulatida; family Asteriidae; genus Pisaster; species Pisaster brevispinus. The sequence continues at coordinate 15,499,080 of JAMKCF010000009.1, forward strand.
CCATCCTTTATCTGAGAGCCTTTTTTTTTAAGCTCAAGTTTCGACCAGACCGAAAGGCAAAGCAATTCATACCACAAAAAAAAAATAAACAGGAATCATTTGGAAACACTTCATAAAATACAATGGTGTTTTCTTCTTGAAAGTAGCCTACCTAACCGGCTTTAACCCGAGCACCTTTTCTAATGGGTCTTTTTGTTGGTCCTCAGACAAAAACTTCTTAACAGGTTGATTAATTTTCTGTTTTTCAGTTTTCCAACCTGATTCCAGACTATGTGCTGACGGGACCTGATTTCAGAAGCAAGGGACCCGGCGGCTACCTTTGCACCGGTTTCTGGGGCAACGAGTGGGACTTTAGGCTAGAGCTTTCCTCATGCGTCTGCTAACACTAAACCATGACCCGAGACACATCATATGGGTTAGCGTAGCTTCTTCAGTCAGAGCTGATTATGCAAAAAAGCTTTCAACCCTAACCTACCTGTAGGTTTTTTTTCTGGCCAGTCACTCTCCCAAATCCATCAAGTTATTCAATGGTAAGAGCTGAGAAGTAAGCAACACCGTCAGCTGAAAAACAGTATTATCAACTCGGACTTTGACCGGTCAAAAATAAAGAGAGAAAAGAATCATGGTAGAATGTCTCAAATGATGGATATGGATTTTCAATTTGAGTGAAAATTTCGCCCTCGGGCTAATATAGAGAGTGTCTCGAAGTACTGGCAGTATCAAGTTGCAGTTAGTTTTTACCCTAGTTTTTTTTCTTCAGTTTTTGAAATCTGAGGTTTGTATTCCCCCCCCAAAAAATTAATAAAAAGTAAGACAAAAATGTTAGGGTTTAAACCCGACTTGAGAATTGTATTGTTTTATTTTGTGATTGCTGTATGATATTGCAGTTATTGTTATAATGCATTTATAGTCACTTGTCCCTCTTCCAATATTAACAAGGAATACTGGTTTCTATTAGAGACTATTAATCATTCCAGCCTCTTCGATCATTCATTTGAATGGAAGACAGCTAGCAGCGTAGCCACAGGGGCATGGGGGATTGTGCCCTCCCTTTTCAATTTTCCAGTGCCCCCACGAAATAACCCAGCTACATGTAGTGCCTTCAGAAGGTAAAATCATGACCCCATGGCCCCAATGAAAAGTAATGAAAGTAATGCCTCCCTAGCCCCCGCCCCCCTAAAAAAAAAAAAGGAATAAAAAGAAGAAAACAGAAAAAAAGAAACTGGCTACGACACTGAAGACAACTGAATTCCTTTTCACATTAAGGAGCCAATTCCCAGGAAATAAAAACCCCAGGAATTTCCTGGGGAGTTTTAATCCCCCATGTTCGTTTCACACCCAGTGCAATTTGCCCGGGGAGAATACCCAGTCTCAGCCTGCTAACCCCGGGGTTATCTCACTTAACCCCAACTCCCAAGCAGGGGTAACTGATTCCTAGCAAATGGCTATTTCCCTGGAGTTTGCGAGGGTTATAGCGATTCAAGGGTGAAAAGGTCAACTGAATTTTCATGAGAATTTCCCGGGAAATTCGTCTTGTGTAAGGAGGGCTTAAGACGACTTCATGGCGACGAGGGTATGCTGGAATCCCACCATTGTCGTTGCTGTTGATATTTTGTTGATATTAGTGCACTCCAAACAGAATAAATGCAACAGCTTGTTATTGTGGCCCAACTTTAAAGTCATTGCATCTGACATTGATGTCAAATAAAACTCTATAGGGTGATTTGCAACACAGAGTTCATCACTCAGCGCTAATTTAGTTTGCATACACCGTGCAATGCATGACTTGCACCGTTGATGTGATTAAACACTTATCGCGCCAAACACAAAAAACACCTTACAATTACCTTCAACCAGTGCAACGCACACCTCTGCTTTACAGTTGCGATAAATTATATACAGGAATAGATACCGCTACGTTAAAAATAGAAAGAGCAAGCGATAATTTTTTTTTTTTTTTTTTTTTTTTGCGCAAGTTGTTGACCAAAAGACATTTCCCCTATACTAGGTATATTTTAAAAGATGAAAATGGAGATTGGAATGCTGGCGTTTTGAACAAATCAAGGTGCTGGTTTAAATTCTAACAAATCTGCACAAAGTCGTATGTAACGGAATGCTGCAGTACTAGAGTGTGATGGGCATGTACAGGTTAGCCCAAATTAATTTAGAACTCAACAAAACACACAAACACAGATATTTAGATTGTGTTTGTATAAATTGTTCCATGTTCCATGTTCCATCGAAACAAGTATCGACAATCGGTGGTGTAACTAGGCATTAAAATTTATTTTTTATTGTTTTAATATAATTATTATTATTATTATTATTATTGGTGGGGGAGGGGCAAGCGGGGGAAAGACATAATTTGGTGGGCTGTTTAATGTACCATTAATTTGTGTTTTTTGGGGATCTCATTTTGTCTGTTATGTTTATAAATGTGTTATCTTTTTGAAGAGGCAATAGCTCCGACACCCCACTGGTTACGCCACTGTCGACAATTTGTACAATTTAAAAATATGTATGTTGCATTTTCCAGGAGTATATATATATTTTTATAAAGATGAATATATAATTATGATGTTAATGTCTGTCTCTTTGTTCTCAATACTAATTGTATAGAATTACCTATATGTATCTTGGGTTGAAGAGTCAGTGTACACCCATAGGAGCCCCAATTCCGACACTCTGATACCATGTTGTATATACTAAATATTGTCTGCAATGCATACTGTACAGGTGGTTGGGCACCATTGGTTAGCGGTTGCATTACATGTCGTGTTCATCTAAACATACACACCATTGTCTGAAAAAATTGACAGTAACCGTTTTGTGTGTGTGTAGTGTGTGTTAAATCTCATTTATTATGAATGCTATGTGGAGAAATTAATATTTCTGAGTGTGAATAGTGTGGGTGGAGCAAACCCCAGTCCCTTGCGGCTAACATAAACGATGTCGCCGAAGGCATTTGCGGCTGCTCATACAATGGATATGAAATACCATCTCTATTATGACGTTAGAATGTAGAGTTGCCTTGGTGATGCCAAACGACCGTCGCTATGGTAACGTGTGTTCAGGAAAGGTGCGCAAGGGAGAGTGGCCCGAAATTGAACAGGATCACCATATAAGGCTTGATTTTTTTTGTCGATCTGAATTTTGCTATCTTTGAAAATATTAAAATGTGTACGCAACTTAATGTCCATGGTCAATGTATGCCTCACATAATGTCAAGTGAAGAAGTCAAATATTATAAATTTGTGTTTTGCCATTTTTTTTTAAATATTAAAATCGGGTGTAATTTTATCATTTCTTTTAATTTGGTTGTGTACCAGAGAGTTGACATTTTAACATTGTCCGACTACACATGTTAAGAACAGTATAGTGGGACAATGAGGATTAAAAACAATCACTTAGTGTCACTCACACAGTACTTTAGCTAAATTTGTATCCCCGATGGGGAACGTGAGGGAGTTAGAAGTTTTTGAATTTAGTTACTAACGTTGAAGTTAAACTTTTGTTGTAGGAAAAAGTTGCATTTAGCCTGTTTTTTGTTTTCTCCGAACGAATTTTGACCGATTTTATTTAAAAAATGAAAAAACAAACAAACCCAAAATCAAACAGACAAACAAACAAACAAAAACATAAAATTATTTTGCATTTTCCACGCACAATGCATGAAATATGTTTTATCATGCACATTGTTTGTCCGTAATTGCTGGAAATGTGAGGTTATGTTGAGTCTCGACAATAACTCATCTGCATATTTGAACTATTTATCTTTTTTTTCCCCATTCGTTTAGTGTCCCAAATGAAAGTTTATTACTTTCTAGATTAAAGGAAAATAGCTGTCTAATCTTTGAATAATTGTCGGCCATCAATTAAGCAAACTATCGGGCGATGCATCTTTAAAGTCCACATAACACTGAGGTGAAAGACACTATATTATAATTAACAAACAATACAATCTAAAATTATGATATTCAAAAGAACAAACCTGTATGACTGTTATCAACTATGAACTGTTTTCCCTGGGTGAAATACTCGATTATAGTTAGATGTATCTAATTTAAACAAACAAAAAAGCCAACACTTGTATTGATATTGAATTACCACTTCTATTGCAATGTAAATGTTGTTTTGATTGGCTTGTTTTTGTGTGTGTGTGTGGTTTTTTTTCCTTTTCGTTCTTCCTTTTACGTCTCGACTAAAAAAAAGAAAAAGAAATGATCTTTTGATGATATTCCACTCTCGCCAGCTATCACACCGTAGCTATAATAACAGGAATCGTGTTTAAAGATTCAAATTAGAATTTAATAAATGGCTTGTGGAAATAACACAGCTGCTTGATTCAACAAAAAGTGGGAGAGATTTAGCCATTGAAAGTCTTAATAGAGTGTCAATCCATTGAGAAAAAAAAAAAAAAAAAAACCAAGTCGATACTTTAGAATCAGAATTGACCCCATTATATTTTGTATCAAAGCTTTGTTTTGCCCGAATGACAAACATAATTTGGTTACTTTTGTCGGAGAGGTTTACTAAGGTATAATAGTGAGGCAAATAGGACATTATTTGGGGGATTAAATGATGATAAAAGCATGGAATTTAGAATTTTGAAGGAAAAAAAAAACACATTTGGAGAATAACAAGCAAGTTTGTAAATTTTCAAAATGGCTGCCATTGTTTGTTATTCAACCAATGTTTTTTCAAAGGAAAAATCTGCGATGGTCCTTTAGGCAAATATCTTTACTATGACATACTTGACTGTGTGCCAAATTCCATGATAGTATCATCAAAGGCACAATCACATCACCTCCTGCTGTATATAACAAAATAAACAAAAACAAAGTTGGGAAGAAGTTAAATTATTTTCCGGTATTTGTGTATAGGTAATGCATTGGTTTAAACAGTTCGTCCGAACTTGGAAGTATTTGAAGTCTTAATAAATACAGTACTGGCACCAAAGCTGCTGAGGTCGATTGTATAATGAACGCAAGGCTTTCAACACACATCGCATTATAGACCTAGTGTCTTGCTGTGGCCATCGGTGTCAGGCACCCTGCGTACAGCAGTGACAATGGCAGCCCTTATTCTCATGCCATGAAAAGAACCAGACTGTCGTTTTCTTCCAGCACCCATCAGTTTGGTTCGGCCGTGTCCGAATTGGCGGCTACGGCATCAGCTATGGCTGGATCACTGCGTCACCATGTATTGAAGTTTAGGACGTCCATCGCAACACCCGTAGCAACAGTCGTAGCCGTAGCCCTAGCCGCCAGTTCGGATACGGCCTTATATTTGGTAAAATAGAAGAAAAACAAGATGGACGCACCAAGATGAAGGTCAATTGGACTATTGCATTCTATTAACGAATTCAAAAGTACACAGGAACAGCATACAAACAGCCAGATTGCAAAACCACCCAGTATGTTGTTTGATTCAGGGATGAGAAATTTCAGACCTTTTTTTCTGAATTCAGACTTTTAATGTCTGCCTCGTGAGAAAAAAAAAGAAAAAGAAAGAAAAAAGGAGCTGCTATTTTCTTCATGTTTAGGTAAATCCTGTTCTATGACCTACTTCTCCAGCACTGAGGATACTGTTCCTAAAAGCTCCTTTAGGAGGGAATCATCATTTTATCAGACTTCCTAAGCTTTGGAGCATTTGTTTCAGACATTTCAGTCGGCGATGACTGTCGGCCCTGTATATTCGATGAACTTCATCATCTCATCTTTCAAGTCCAGCTGCTCAATCTGAGTTTGACATACCAATACTTAAAAAAAAATACTAACCGGAGATGCTTTATATCAAGTTTTGTTTCTGAGTAGTTTTGATTTTGAATAAGTTTTTTATTTCAGAGGTTATCTGGGTATACTATAAAAGGTGCTCCATAATTACCATCGCCTCATCTTTTCTTGGTGGGAGGGAAAACCTTGTCGTATATAAAGCCTACTTGATCTTGAAGTTATACTTCCTGTCATGGCCGTCCTTGTCCAACCACATTCACGCTTTTCCCCCCAAGAGATCCTGTTTCAAGTTCTTGTTTCCACTTTTCATCAAGCTAGTCATCTCTGCATCCGAATATTCTACATGTTGAAGTAGTTTAAGTGCAGCATTCTCCCTGAGAATGATGATCTGACCCCTTGCTGTGAGACATCGAATGAACGTCATCAGCTCTTCACACAATATTACAACTCACGCAGATCATCTTCATCTTGAAGCTGGCAACTGTGTACATAAAAGTAACGAGCAATTTTTGTCTTTAAAACAAGAATGATATCAAGCAGTTTGTCAGCTGTATGCTTCATTCTTACCACACAAACTTAAACCACTGAGAAATGTTTTAAAAAACAGAGGTAAAATTGGGTGCACAATTTTATTGTTTTTCATTGCAGCATAAAATCGTGTCTTGATAGGCCAGCCGACAGCTCACTATAGTTTCCTTAGATACGCATAAAAGTTAACACTTACTGTGAATCCACTAATTTGTAACGGTACTTTATTCTTCTACTGGTTTTTGACAAACACTGGATCGACGAGACGAACATGACATTGTCGTGTACTCCGCGCGCCATGTTGAAAAATGCCATGGCATGGCTGGCTGGTATACTGCATGTTTCCGGACTAATCACAGGAATCCTTGCGTGTGTACCAGCTTCATAAACCACGTGAAGGGTTATACAATTTGAAATGAGAGCTTTAGTAGCAGTTGGTGCGCCGTATAATACACAGCGTTTGCTATTATCAAGACTAGTCTATTCGCTACTTGCCAGATCCACCATGTGCGTGTAGAGCCTCGACTTCATGCTTCATTTGTATCGTATTTATGTATCTGTCTGGATGAAAGTGCCATTACATTACCGTGACAATACAGAGTTATATAATGCTTCATTCACTGCTGTCCCCCCACCCCCCCCCCCAATCTGAGGCTGTACACGCAAATGTCTGACCGTACAAGGGGCGAATATGGGGGCGTAATTTGGCGACCCTGAGCAGAAGCAAGTTCCTGAATTATTCACCGAAAAATCTACCGAGAGCGACTCAACAACGGGTCGGTAACCAGACGAAATTGAATGTTCTCAAAATGTATACGGACTTTATCTTGTTGGTCTAAATAATGATACTGACTCTATTGGATTGGTTGGCTTCAGTGTTTCTGTTGTTTTGTTTTGTTTTTAAACCAAGCCTCACCAAGTTTTACGGTTTGGTTGGAACAGCATATGGTCCTGTCTACGCAGCAAAACCAAGATCACAAACAACCCAAAACAAAACGCTTTAAGTTTTGACCAAAGCTCAAACCATGTTTCTGGTGGCGGTCACCTATTAACCGCGTCCCCGGATTGCTGTCTTTAGGTACGGAAGCAGGGCACTTTGACGACCCTCTGCTTCATGGGCTGTCGTAAGCAGAGAATTCTTGCTTGTATGCAGTGAAATACCGTTGGGCGAAAAAACGGCTTGAAGTTGTCAAGTAGTTTCATCATACAAAATGTTCTTCCTTTCTTTCTTTCTTTCTTTTTTTGTAATAGAGATCAATTGAACACGTGCACGGGAAAAGAACGTCCCACCCAAAGCAACCACATTAATGTTATCAAAATAAATGTGGAGATTCGGTGGTCTTTAGATGAGTGTTAAAGACTAACTTCTTTGACAAAATGTTCCGGTTTTTCATTGGGGGGGGGGTTGCCCCCTGCAGACACCCTCTGGTTACGCCAATGTCGACAATGCCTACCACGTTAAAAATATATATATATTGCAGGGCAAGCGGGGGCAGAGAAATAACTTGGGGGTGGGGGCTATTTCATGTATCGAACCAAGGCATTTGTGCTTTGGGGGGGGGGGGGGTAGGGTAGAGAGCAAGGCGGCATGGGTTCTGAGTGTTGGGGAGGGTACACCACTGGGTGTGTTTATTGAAAACTAGAGGAAGGGAATTAATTTACTCTTCTATGATGTGCTTTCCCTTTCATACTGAAGAACTGATTATTTAGGCGAGTGGTTTATTTATGCACCATCGTCTATGCATAAGAAACACAACATACATGGTGACTAAAGCCATGTCCCATTTTTATACAAACGGTGCTCTCAAGTTTTCGGGGGAAAATGCCAGCGAATGACGTTTTGTTTTTCCAGTAAACATTTCCTACACACTTTCAAATGATAATGATCGAATTTAAACCCAGGTTTATTTAACATGGCAGCTTTTGGGGCAAACATTATTTTTGAGAATTTATTTTGTTTTTACCGTTACACCGATGTGTATTAAGCACTGTTTGCTCAGTACTTTCCCGAGTTCTCTGAAAAAAACTCCAGGCATATCACTCGGGTGGGATTCGAACCCACGACCTTTGCAGTGCTTAATCCACATCGGTATAAGGGTAAAAAATTATTTTTTTAAATACACTCTTTATCCCCGATGCAAAATTAAAAAATATACTAGACTATTTCTGAGAATGATTCGATCAAGTGTAAGATCGTAGATCTGGAGCCTGGAATATTCTGAAATTTATATATATATATATATATATATAAGTCGTGTTTCCAATCTCGGTGGATGTATCGAAATTTAGTTGGAATTCCAATTGCGTTGTAAGTGTCAATAAACCAGAAATTCATTGACTCTTAATGTATACACAGCTGCTGGTTACCAGACGAGGCCTTTAAAAAATGTATTAAAAGTAAGATTCGTTTGTAACGCGTAGCTCTGAAGTCTGTTTGCTTCACCACGCAGTTAGCTAATTAAAGTTTTATAGCAAACTGCTACAAAATAATGATTGTGTGAACAGAAGGCAACCGAGTTCGCATCGATCGCCAACAACGGGATATTTCTTGCCGGGGGGGGGGGGTCACGTGACCGTGGACGATTTTGCACCTGCAGGGAAATCTGCGACTGGCAAACACAGCTGCGTTTTTTCCCACCAACCGGATCCAATAATTCCACGGTGCTGTCTAGGTTGGTTTGACGGCGCAGATTGTTTTGTTCCCATGACTATAGGCAGAAACATGACAACCTGTTGAGCTACCGATTGCACGGAAGTGGAAGTAAGATGTGGTGGTTTTTTTTCTCTCTCTCGTATGGTCCACTTGAGGTGTTGATGTTTACCATCGGCGAACATCGCCACGTACATTGATGACTGTAGACGCTGTCAGACACTGGTACGTTATTGTCACAATTATTGCGCGGTCCACGCCAGCCCGCATCTGCGTGCCTCTTCGTATTAATGGAAGTCACTCGGCTCTGTTTAGCAGTCACTCACTTATTCATAACCCGTCTCCATGTCCATCCGCATCTCTTGCTTTTCCCCTTAGTTACCCCGCTGTTGCCGCCGTGAATTATCATGCTAAAAAGCTGCATATAACTCTCAAGGGTGCGAGGGGCGATTGTGCTGGGAAACCATGGTAATATGCTGATCAACCAGGAGCGGGAGCAAGATAATTGTCATTTGCAGTTACAACCCGGCAGCGCAGGCTTATTGCTCACGCAGTATATGCACACGCAGAAAACAAAAAAACATTGCATCCAGTAACCGAAGAAGAGAAACTGTGCTGAAAGACGCTTTCGTTGATAACAGTAACCGCTCACTGGAAATGGTTAAGGCGATTCCTCTACATTATCAGACATCGGGATCTAAAGAAAATGTCGTCACAGGGTAGATGCAGAGCTGGCTTCTAGGGCGACGATTTCACTTCACTTTAGGCCTGGAGATATCTATCCATTTTGATGGTCAATTAGTGCATGATAACGACGGTTAACTTCGAATGCTGCTTCAGCCTCATCGACGCCATCTTTGAAAAAAAAGAAGAAGAAATGCTAAGAAAACAACCAAATGGCAATTGAGTCACTGGGTTCATCATTGTGTGCGATTTACTTCCCTATTTTGAGCAGCCTCTCTTGTTTACTCTGACATTATGACTGAGCTGAGTTATTTTATGCTGGCAGTGGACAGGCAACTTCACAACTTGTCGCAAAGGGCTCGTCGGGCCTGAAATGCGACCAGACTCGTCGAGGTGTCCGTCTGAGGATATCGAAAATGACATCTCGCCTGAAAGAAGGGGTGCCTGGTGTTCCTTCCAAACCAATGCCTTATTGTAGGCCTACCTGCCAGAAGAGTCCACGGTGAAAATATTCAACCGGATTTAAACCACTGCGTGCACCGTAAGTTGACGGAGAAAAAGAAAATTGCGAAAAATCATACTTTTGTATTGAATGCTGAATCCAAATATTGAGCGTGGCAAGAATTTGCTAGCAGGTATGGCGCGGGGAAAATGCTGTTCAGCTGTACACCTTAAGGAGGATAATGCCCGTTTCGTCCTCCTCATCTTGTCTCTACTCATCTATGTTCTGGTTGGGGCACAAATTTTTTCTGTAATAGAATCAGAACGTGAAACCCAGGATCGCTCGTTGTATAATAAAACAATGGAAGCATTCAAAGCCAAATACAATGGGTCACTCAACGAGACGGAATTCATGGAGATTCTGAAAGTGTACGCCGAAGCGGATAAGAAGGGTTTTTTGGAATCGAAGCGACCACGGTGGGACTTTCCTGGAGCCTTCTATTTTGTATGCACCGTCGTTTCCACAATTGGTAAGTAAACCTTAAAGGGGAAAAAAAAGTTATTAATAATAATAACGATCAAGAAATACTTAACATCCTCCCAAGAAGGCGGGCTGACGGAAATAACTATTATTGTGGTCTATAATTTAACAAAAGGCACTGACATTGCCTGCATCAAACACCTCATCTTATTATGTTTGATACTTGCCCGCAATGATACATTATGTCAATCACAAAGTCATCAGACCAAAAACAAAACAGCGAACTGACAAAAACCACAAAATTCATTCTCAGAAAACCAACTCCCCTCCATATTTTACGGTTTTTGAATTGACTTATCAACACTTTCCATTTCCAAGGTCTCACATCAAACCTTAACATGTTCTGACTTAATCTTTCTATGTAAACCATCACTATATGTGTGTATTATCACGGTGTACTTTTTACTCAAGTTATGCTGCCTAAAACGTGAAAAGATCATCCATTAATGCTTTCTTGGAATTGTACGTCTGTTGTTTAAGTCTCGCTCTCTCCGACGCATGGCCAATAGTACCGAACCAGCTCTTTCCTAATCAGAGCTGACAAATGAAAATTGTCCAGGATTATTTGTAAAATTACTCTTAATTCTTTGAGATTCTAGTGCGACTTTCGTGCAGGGATCGCACAAGTTTTTTTGCACAATACTCGAGGTATATTGCCGCTCAAAGCAAACAGCAATGCGAACATTAAAAACACTGTACTTTGCTTACGATGTCATGCATGAGGTCTGAAGTTTTCACGCAATCCGTAATCTGGACATGTTCCACTTAAATGTTTTTCTCGCACGTGAACATGAACCGCAAACCACCATCAAATTTTTGGTTCAGGTCTGAATCGTCATTATTGAAACAACCTGTTGGGTCCAATTCCATAGAGTTGCTTAAGCACAGAATGTAGTTAAGCACAACAAATTATGCTTATGACAGAATGAAGTTTCCAGCTTCAAAATACCATATTACATGTACCATTTGTAGCTGGTATCCTGCTAATTAATGCTAAGCAGAAAGAAGATGTTAAGCAATATTTTCTGGTAATGCAACTCTATGAAATTGGGTCCTAAATGCAAAGGCACACCAAAGGACGAACAATTCCCAAAAGTAGTTCCACACCGGAAATGCAATCTTTGTTAAAACCATCTTAAACACTTAAGGCGAACACGGAAGAAAAGATGAACTAGAAGTTTAATTGCTATCGGCCAATGGGTTTGCTTGATGATGTATTTCTTGTTAATGTAAGCTGAGGCAAAATGCAATTATTATTTTTTGTCAACAAAGATGATTGTCAGAAAGAGTGACCGGACGTAGAGGCCTTTAGGGAAACGGTTTAGCTCTACATTTGGCATAAGGGCAACCTTCAACGAGAAATGGTCAAATTCTTGTCCAAGTTTCTTAGAAAAATACTTGGTTTTTCTGTACGTATCTGGATTCCTTTGTAGACCTACCGTGCATTAATTGGTTTAGTTATACTTTCAAGTAAACGTACTTTCATTTCGCCCACATTATGATGTCTCCAATCACAACAATGCAAGGACATCTTCGCAATGGTTTTAATAGCAGATCAAAAATGGTTCCACAATCACCCGTTTTGATGTATGGATTTACTGCAAATATCTCCCAAACTTGAAATCTTAGCCAGGTCATTGTTTAAAGTCATTATCATTTACATAGGATATTCAAATTTGCATAATTTATAGTTATTAATGAATTCACCCAAACCGTTGAACTGGGGAAGGGGGGGGGGCTTTGGTGGCAAAATGCTAATCGTTAAGCAGAAGATACGTTTGCATAATTATATAATTGGGGGAAAATATTAACATTTCATGGGCTGATGACGCACGTACAAAGCAGCATGTAAAACAGCAATTACCATTGAGGCTAGTATTACCATAAAACGTACACCTACATGGTGGGTATGCATAATGACATTGCCAGGTTGTTTATCAATATTATAATAATTAGCGGCAAATGGAACAGCGACAGTTTCCAACTTTGGTTTTTCTTCTTCTTATACCATCACTGTGCTTCACGGTTTGTGAAAATAGAAAGGCCCTCAGCTGTACCGGTCAGTCTACAACACACATCTTAAAAGATTAACAAAATCTTACAATTTGGAATTGACTTTCAAATTCTGTTAGCTTGGATTCAGTTTGACCAAATTATGGAAGAAATTTTGACACCTAATCCGGGTCACATCTGACCTAGAAATTGGTCAGGTCCCGTGGGAACCGGAACCGAAACCGGGTCAATTCTGCTGACCCGCGGGAGTGTTTAGAATGTAAAACACGGGCTGTCTGACACCTCCTTGATACAAACGCAGCGATTATACCAGCGTAATTACGAATTCAATATCTTGCTCACTGTTAGTATCGCAAATCTTCCTGAGAGTTAGCTGTGTTCAAAATAACTCCTATCTCCGAGAGCATTGGACGCTGCGCGCATCTTGTTTATAAACAAGTAACATCGATTACGGCAAACCAGTGAGGACTCTTTTTACCCTTTTCCCCCACTGACAGACAAAGTGCATCGGGTACCCGTCCTATCTTCTTACTCGAAACCCATGACCATCTAAAGATATTGACTTCATGACATCTTAAAACAAGAGGGATAAGAAAGACTGTCTCCTGAGTAATTAGAGTTTCTAAATCGGTCCATTGGGAAATGGTTGATTTGATGCCCATACTTTAAAATAATTACTCACAATGTATACGCTATGAATCAACACTATGTATTTCACTTGACAGCTGTTACACACTAATACATAAAAAAAACAAAAACATGAATGTGTGGATAATCACCATTTAAAGCATTTCTCTTTAGAATTATTATTGTGTGCTTAGTCCGCAGGTAAAAGCTATGTTTAGACCTGGACATGCGATGTTTTCCATTTTGTTGTATATAATCGTCTTCATAAAGGAACATCATCCGCGGTGGTGAACCCAGCAGGGGCGGGGAAGGGGGGAACGCAGGATGCGGGAGGGTGATGACCTTCAACCTTCCCCCCGCTCAGAACCCTTGCCCCCCAAAACCCTTCCCCCCCCCCTAAACCCCTCCTCTTGCCCGGCCCCAAATGGAATCGGGGGAAAACGTGCACAAACTATGGTTCCTTACATTAAAAAATCACACAAAGAACAAAATAAAAACAAAAACCAGAAAATTTCACCACCACCACCACCACCACCACCACCACCACCACCACCACCACCACCACCACCACCACCACCACCACCACCACCACCACCACCACCACAACGGCAATAAAGTTGTGCCTTATTTGGTTACTCGGGTGAGGGGCAGCCAAGAGAGTAAATTTGGACACAGTACAAAACAAAAACTCATCATAATAAATGTTATTCTTCTTATTATTATTTTATTCTGATAGGCCCCTAATGTTCATGTAAAATTGTTTCTCATGCTCAACTATCGCTCTAAAATAATTATGCTAATGAGTAGAAATACGAGGTCGTAATAAAACGACATATTTTACATTAATGGTGAATACATGTAGATGTTGAGAATACTGTGCCGAACTGTCAACGTCCCTCCTTAAACAAGTGATTATTTTTATTCAGTTATGTCGCGATTAAATTTGCCGTCTGCCTTTAATTACAGCCAGGTAATTTATTATTGTTTTCACCGCTGGTTGTTTTAGTTCTTCGTCTTTTGTTTGATTCTTCAAAAAAATCTGTCAGTTTTTATGTGGACGTGGCGGGAATTCCATTGTTTTTCACATTTAAAAGCAATGCGATGTACAGGTTATATTTTGTTTATTCCGTTTTTGATCGAACGTTAGGCAATTGTATACACAGAACGTATACGTTCTTCATGAAGACATACGTCACAAAACTACGCAATGTGTTTTCGACCTGAACATATACAAAATAACAACATGGCTGATACCGTTCAGTCGATAGGCCTACAGTGAAGTTTTTCCGATATTCTACGGTTATTTATTTAACCGAACACCGGCCACAAACGAAATACCTTCAAATTTACGGGTACCGGTCAAAAGAACTACACTTATATAATGCTTTCTACATAAACAAATATATATATATAAAAATAGAATGAAATAAAAAAAACCGGCATGTGTTGTTGTTTACCTTTTAACTAGGAATTAAACATGGGATAAGAACCTGTAAGGGTCCAATGCTACCGGATAAGTTACCGTAAGATTACGGAATAATGTTGTTTCATCTTTTTACAGTGTGTGCCCGAATACATGTTTGTGTACTATACACACTAAGAAAGACTATCCCCGTATAATATGTCTCCTTAAAGCATATAAACACAAATTAATTCTCGTCTTACGATTATGCGTTATAGATAAACAATATCATGCGTCGGTCCGTCATAGATGCAATGCTAAAAACATGACACTATCCAAACATCCAATACCACAGAACATGCATGAAATGTGTGCCGGCACGAGCTCAAGCCTCTTGACGCTTTTCCCTGTGACGTTATAAAAGATAGAATTATGTGACTGCTGGAGCCCACAATCATCTGCAATTCTATTTGACGGAGACGATCATATACAATCAGCGAAAGGACACAGTTGGCTGCGCACAACAACCATCATATTTCCATTTTGTGTGCTGCAGTCGTAAATATACCGCTAATGACGCAGGCGAATAACTAGTAAAACAGTCCGGCTAAAACTATTAGACAAAACACAAATTTCTCTCGAAACACTGCACGGGTGATCCAAAAAGAATTTAACACAATCTTGCTGTTTAGATAGACATGATTAAATGTCTTTTTACAATTTACCCGGAAATGCGTAACCTTTTAGGCGAATCTTGAACAGTTTTATTTTTCTCTTTCTATTTTTGGACCCTCAGTCTGAGTGTTCCAACCATTTCCCAGAATGCTGTTTTACATTACGACATCATCACCTCCGATTTACTATATGTTGACATTGATTTGACCTCTAACAACTAGTTGAACTTTTTTGCGTTGAAATCTTCGGACAAATACACTCAATATGCTCTCAAACTAGACCGGGATTCCGAGTTCCAGGGGGCCAAGACCAATTTCTGGGTCAGGTTATGACCCGGGATCTGTTTTAAAATTACACCACCAACAACAACAACAAATACAACGAAGACGACGACGACGACGACGACGACGACGACGACGACGACGACGACGACGACGGCGGCGGCGGCGGCGGCGGCGGCGACGACGACGACAACAACAACAACAACAACATGTGGAAATTTACAATAAAATGACAGCAATGGTAATCATTATAAAATAACAACAAATACTGGCATAAGCAAATATACATTCATCTCAAAATGTAAATATTAACAACATTTATTTTAGGTATAAAATATGGAATATGATAAGCTTTCAAGTGTGTATGTCATGACGAATAAGGTAAACGTACAAATAACAACAAAAACACATACAAAAAAGTAAACATCAATAACGCAATATACATTCAGACTAAATAATAATTTACACCTTTCTTTGTGGTGACGAATGCTGATTACACTTTTTGTCATTATTTTAGCTCTACGGGATATGGCCTGTTATGTATGAAAAGCGAAAATGAAATGAACATTTTGTGGAGTTTGAAGTAAGAGCTTACACACACACAAACAAATGTTCACATTCATTACCAGGGATATGGTGTGTAGGGACATGTTGCTCTGGTCGAATTACCGCTGTATCTTATAA
This sequence comes from Pisaster brevispinus, assembly GCA_023634235.1. Lineage (NCBI taxonomy): Eukaryota > Metazoa > Echinodermata > Asteroidea > Forcipulatida > Asteriidae > Pisaster > Pisaster brevispinus. The sequence continues at coordinate 15,515,341 of JAMKCF010000009.1, forward strand.
CCATCTAATAAAAAATGCAAGAAATTTGTGACGACACCGTGTAGTTGAAAGTTTCGTTGTGTATACCTCGTTCCGAAGGAGTGCAAGGCGGTTCTAGAACTCAAAAAGGGAGATTTGACTATAATGGTACGCCGTAAACTTGTTCCGTTATTGTCTTCCCCACCATGCAAAACCTTCAAGTTTTATTCATCAAACATATATTTGAATTCGCAATCAATAACATAGGAAACATTGCAATAATGTGCCTAACTGTTGTCAAGATTTTCACCATACGAAAATCAAAACATACGTTACAGCTTGTATTGTGCAAACATTTCCCGCTCTTCCTCCCCGGCTCGTTACACGAAACACATCGTCTGAAAAAAACACATGTACCCTTGAAGCAAATTGTGTGAACCTTGCATTGCCTTACGGCTGTTCAAGGCAAAATAAACAAGCCAAAAACACACAAGAAACATCTTTTCCTTTACACTGTTGCGAAAACCTCACGAACACCCTTTCCTTTAATATCTCCACGGGTTTACCTTCACGAATCCATAATTTATCATAATTAATACCCAAATGAACACCTTCCCCCTATTACCCTGTACTGTAAGTCTGGTTTATCGTCATGACATCAAAAGGATATTTAAAAAGAAAATATTTTATATATTTCAAAACGGTTTATTAGAGCAGTTTATCAATTCTTGCAAACTTTCCAAACCAAAGGTCAAACACCCTTGCATAAAACTATAACGGATGCGCACCTGATACCAAATGAAAGGCGTTCACAATAGAGCAACAATGCAGACCTATATCTCGGTACAAACCCAAGTAAGCTTTGAGATAAAAAGATTTGTGAATTTACCCGTCAAGAAGAAGAAGGGGAAAAAAACACAGAAAAAGAACAAGAAACAGACACACACACACACACACTGTTACTTTAAAGGCATAGGAAATGCTGAAATTAGACTTGTCCCTTAAGGGGCGGGAGGAGGGTTGGATGGAAATACGACATGAGGGCATGGGTGTTCATTAAGTTCACTGTTAGCAAGCACGGGGCCTATGGGTTTACCCATGCAACACATGTAGAGAGATCAGTCGACGTGTTAGCTGGCAATCTTTCATTTCAATTCAGCCCTTAATGCTTCCCAGGCGCGCACATGCGTTGCATCGCCAAGCCGGCGTTGATTTCTTACTATTAGATTTCTTTAATTACTCCGCTGTTTGACAAACCTATGCGGAGTGTACACAAGAGGAATTAAGCAAATACAGCGGCCGGGGCGCGATGCGTGGGCTGAAACTCCGCGAGAAGACAAGGCAGAAACGACTTGACTTTTGTGTGGTCACGACACACCTTGCGCGCGCATGCAGACATCGCCATGGAAACGGATTAGTGGAATTGTAATGATGTGTGCTGTGTACAACTCATCGTGATCGTTTGTGCTGTTTATGTTTCTGCCCTTAGGCTCCGTTGTCATGTAGACGTTGTATAGTTTCTCGTATTTAATATCTGGTGATAACTTGTACTCTTTTCTATTTTCAATGCTAGTGTCGTTCTGCACTATAGATTTCAAAGTATGCTACACCTTTTTTGGGGTGGGAGGGGGGTGGGGTTTAAAATTGAAATTATAGCATTTTCCAACGAATGGTTAACAGTGTCACAGAAATATCAAACATTAAATTAGGGGTAGAAATATCTCTAAATTATGTCCATATATGCTACTCTAAAACTTTCCATGATGCATTTCTAATTATTACTTATGTTTTTAGTGTTTTTTTCTTCTTTCTTTTTATTCTTTAGTTTATCACCTCTACATGAAGGGATAATTGCTATAGTTGTATGGGCCCGTGTGATGTGAAGTTGATCTTTTGTTCACATTTTGTTTAATTGTATTGTATAGAACCTTGGCTAGTCCCGGTATGTTTGAACACATCAATTTATTGGTTTAATAATAAAATATAAAAACAAGAAATCTGCATAATGAGCGCTTCGGGACGCCCTTCGGATGCGACATACGCTTTATTTTTTATTACATGTGAAGTCTTTACGGAATATGAATTGTCAGTACTTGTGACAAAGTGACATTATGAAACTGGTATAGTAACCCTTCTTATACTCAACCACGAAGAAAAAGAAAAACAAAAGATGGGCCCGATGAAGCAGGCTGGAGGGCTGCACTTCATCCTATATTTATATATTTAGATAAAACTAAATTAGCATCCGGGCTCAGAGGTATAAGTCGTGATGAGTTGATTTTGCTGATCAAACCTTGACATAAAAATATAACGTTGAACCTCATTTAATAATGCAAGGGAATACAGTCGCTAGAAAGACCTCCAAACAAGTCAAGTTGTCACATGTAGTTCAATGTTGCTTGAAAAGGTCGTTAGAGAGTCTTCGTGCCATTTCAAAGCAGGCGAAAGGTCATTTTGCTACCATCAGACATTCAACTAGTGTGTGTCATTGACATTGGCCTGGTATTGCTTTCTTTCCACCACACTATCCCTTTAGTTTGTGTTTTCCTTGCTTATTAATGGAAGTCACATTTTTTACTTTGTTTACCAAATTGTAACACAGCACGCCCACAAACAACACTATAAAATGCCTTGCAGTGGAACACAGCCCACTGGTAAACTCTTTATGGATTAATCCTTGAGGAAGATTTGCTCCGGGACACTGTGGGTCAAACATTCAACAGGTTTCAATTGGGGGTAGAGTGAATTTCTGTGTGGGTTTTTTTTTCTTTAGCGAGTATTTCCACGTACGACCCAAGTCAAATTTAGGGGTAAATTCACACGGCCAGGCTGAGTGTTTGCTTTCGTCAGAAGGCGTGCAATCCACAAGTCCAACTTTCCCATCATCCTGGAGTAGTCATTTAAAGGCTCAAGCGCCGGGACAATCGTCCCTCGAGCGTCTGGCAAAACCTGTTAAGGAGGTAATCCGGTCTGCTGAAGGTTGCCCACAACACAGATGATCCTCCGCTGTCTCATCCACTCAAAGCTTAGCGTTGTCTTCTGCGTTGCCCTCTATAGTTGAAACTCCTGGGGCCCCCTCCTTAAAGTCCGTAGATCAATATAATGTTATAAGCGAATTGCAAATCAGGAGAAATCCTTTTTGCTATAATGTTGGGAAATTGTTGGAGGCTTTTGCATGGGTAATGGCAAGATTTTATAGCCCGTGGGCCGATTACTCCATGTTGCTGTGTGTAAGTTGTTTTGTTATACCTTTTAGTGATCACATGCCCCCAAAGCAGAATGCGATGAGCTCAAAAAACAAAATGGCCGCGGGAGCCGCGGGAGCCGCGGTAGGTCTACACGGTCTATGTTTGGAATCTATTTATAGCCTAGCGCATAAGAGACAGTAATTCTGTTGCTTTAGCGTGTGCGTCGAATAATAAAGTAACCTTCTGCTGATAATCTCCAATGGCCAAATGTTTTCATCGTCCGTCATTATGATGATTAATTTGAGAATGAGCTGCGGGCATGCATATTTAATTTCTTTGGCATAAGGTTGATTTTTCAACTACCATTAAACCGTCAGGGTGGTTATATTTTATATAGGCCCTAACCCGACGTTCGAACGAACACTATGTTGTTGGTTTTTTTTTTTAAGTTAGAAGTGCTATAACCACAACATTGCATCAAGGTCCAACATTATATTTGTCCTATAAAGATTACGTTTTTTTGATCCGCGGTGTGTATTATTGAGTTTAAAATCATCGAGATCAACTACACCAAATATTAAGGCCCTCTTTAGGGAAGCTAGCATAACAACCCGCATAATGAATTAACGTTACTTGCCCAAAGTTATAACACAAACTTACCAAGAACAGAAAATTATTGAACAGGGAACTAGATGAGTTACCAGCCAGAGTAGGTTTAATTTGCGTTACCTTGCGACTGGTTCCTTGCGATCTTGTGCTCAGTCACGTGAAATACATTTGATCAGCACTAATTTCTGCTTTAACTGCTTTATGAAAATGTGTCCAGAACAGAAACTTCAAGCTAAAAAGCTTGTGAAGAATAGTATGAGTTCGCCGCTAATAATTATTTTCTGTTTTACATAATATTTCAAATTTTACAAATGACTAGCCAAATAACTCTCCCGCACTCCCATGTAGTTAATGTAATCGTACTTGGGATAATGGAAAATAAACACTCGGGTGTCTCCGTATGGAAACGAACTTTTGTAAAGACACACAGGTCTTTTGTGAAAATGGAGACATTATTCCATTGTACAACAAATTCAATATAATTATGTAATTAGCGAAAGAAAATTCTTGTGAAATAAATAAATAAGTGTTAATCGGAAACAATGGCCTGTTTCTTTCAGTAAATTATGGACTTCGTAAACCTGATCAGCAAAGTATTAAGGTGGGGGCGAGCCAGGAGTATAACCTGGTTTTATAAAGAGCGCATTCTCCAGAAATCTTATATTCTTACAGCCACAACACGTCAGAGGCAAAGTATAGAGATGACGATATTCGTCACCGTCTGCAGAGACCCGTCTAATAACGGATTGCAAGTTAATGCCTAAACAATTAATTTCTGGCTTCCTTTTTTCCCCGCTGGGTTAGCGCTTTGTACGGCATTAATTCACGGCTGTGCGACAGGACGGCAATATTCAGTCGAGTTTTTCCCCTCGACGCGGGCCCGTCAATCCGTGCAAATCGCCCCCGACCCGTCGCGACAGTCTGCTCTGCTAAATTAAGATTGGATGCCGGCTGCGTGTAATTCAATGGAGTGGGCTGTGCATATTATTCCTAATCTAGTAACATTTATTACCAATAAATATTTATATTTATTTCCACTCTACCTTTATTCTGTCATTTTGTGTCCATTGCAAGATAATATTTATAAGAAAAACAGAATATTTTCTATATAGGCTGGTGTCTGGTTAGTTTATAAAATGTTATTTATAACAATTTTCCAATGCAATTTTGTTTACATATTTAATATTGGCTTTGACGCTGCTTTGTAACGTATGCACTTTGTGATAATTAATGTAGGCCTAATTGTATTATTTGCATTATATAAACTGTTATCTTCTCTCAGTATGGACACATTCAACGTTCAACAAGCACCCTTAGTGATAAATATTCAGTGAGCACATTCGGGGTCCAGTTAAAAGAAAATTAAAGCAAAACAAATAATAACAAATTTAAAAACAAACGAATTACCATGACACAATGGAGCTAGTGGCACCACTATCAGGCCATGCCGAGTGGCTGGTAAACAAACCTGGCTGTCTAATAAGTAAACATTCGTCTTGGAAATTAGTGCCAACCATTATCTTACGCCATTGATCGCGTGAAGCCCACGTTAATTTATAATTAATTATTTCTGCAGCCAGCCAACCCCCCCCCCCCACACGAGAAACAATAGATTGTGAAAACGAACGACGTTTTTACAAAGTAAAGCTACAGATAGGGGCCTTCAGAGTACTACCCCCGTAACCTGTACTTTCCTTGCTGCTTTGTGTTGCTTTGGAATTCACCCTGGTAACCAAGCAGGCCTAATTGCACGATCAGCATTATTTAATACGCATATGAGTTTTGGCAGTGGAGCGGGTCTAATGTATTTACCCAATGTGTCAAAAGCTTCTGAGAATAATGTACAAAGCACATTTACACTCACTCTTCCAACCAAAGGAGTCGCACTCTAAATCCATGCTGCAAAAAAGTGCATTATTCGTTGTCTTTTTTTTCCACCGATTGTTTGTTTGTTCGTTCCCCCCCCCCAACAAAAAATGGACATGATTGCCCAACAAGGCTTGACAACTGATACTAAAATGCATACAGAACGAACGACTCAACGTAAAACATTTACCTACACCCACACATTTGGGGGCTTTCTTAAATGCTAAAACGTGCATGGAGGTTCATTAATTAATGAAAGGTTGGTTTTAAAAATGGTTCACGACTTCAAGAGGCAGAGGTGCATTCACATTCGAAGCACAGAAATCCGGAATGAAAAAAAAATCAAAACAAAACACACCACACATTAGGGTCAGTCTCGATATGGTAAACATCATAAAAAAACAAATTTCCACATCATTTTTCCCCATTTCTTGTGACCTTTTTTTATTCATCCCCCTAGTCTTGAAACTATCAATAATTTATATGTTATACTTGTTTTAAACAGAAGTATAATAATTACAACCAAATAATGTGTGAGGGTGACAACCGAATCGAATGAAAGTCTGAAATACTTTGTTATGGCTGACGACGAAACATTTTTTTTCGTCGAAGAAGGAAGAAAGCCCGTACAGTCTATTAACTTGTTGGAGCAAGCCCCCAGGACGAACACGAGCGTTCATCCTTTTCCCAACGTAGAAACGAAAAAAAAATCGCTGTTATAACTCTAAGAAGTTAATTTGTTCTGTATATACACGACTATAACGCCGTCCCGGGAGCGCCTTGCAGCCTGCACCCCAGCTTACTGCGCGCAGGATAATCTTAGCACTCAGTAACCACGGCAACTCGGATAGTCTAATCCTTCACCTATAAAAAATTAACATAATTTATTCCATCCAGATGGATGTACCGCTGGAGCCTTCACTTGAATGCGATTGAGCAAGCGCTTCTACTTAGGGCTGGGGGGATGGTTGGTGACTTGACCGTGATTCAAAATGAATTCTGTAATGTTTTTAGTTATAGAGTCTGGCCGAAGAGGACTTACAGTTCACACCGTTCAGCTAATAACCTTACTTCAAGCTCAGTTCTTAAATAATTTTAGTGTTTGTTTGTTTGTTTGTTTGTTTTTGAGGTTTTTTTTTAAACAGCTGCTTAAAGTTTTGACTTGCTAGTGGGGTATTCGGTAGCGCCCTTAGTAAGCGTTATATTTTTCGAAGTAAATCCTAACTAGCAATTATTTGTTGTAACTATTTTTTCAAAAGCTGTTTTGTGAAATCCCTCACTTTGGGATACAAATTATATTTTGAGCCCCGTTGTATTAAAACACGCCCTTTTTTTGTGGGTCTGGCATTTTCATTATTTTTTTTTCTAAGATAGTTTCCCCCCTAATTGCTTTGGCTGTGTTCCGGTTCCATGTCACGCATCCCAATTACATTGCGCTTTGACCGTTTAGAAAAATGAGAAATTTGCTGTTGACGGCTTTTGTATGCGTGCACGCTCAAGTAATGTCAGATGTATTTTGGGAACCATGACAACCAGAATTCAAGGAAAAGCTTCAGAATTGACTATCACTCTGGCGATGTCGTCCAAACATCGTTCATTGTAATGCCATCATAGATTGTCCCAGAATGAAGTTAAGGAAAATACACAAAGCAGTAAATTTCAGATGGTTTTGTAAAACAAAAATGTATGCAATCGTTTTGCCATTGTTATATAATTGAGAATCCTTATCAATAATGTGTTCCAGAAACACTTAAATCATATCTAAGGTAGTTGGTTCGGATTTCGGTAGACCTACATTCTAGGTTGCCTGTCACTGTCCCCCCCCCCCACCCCTGTGCTGGAAACATACTGAACACAGTTACACTAAAAACACTTTAACTCAGCCCAAATCCAGATTCACTAAAAAACTTCTCAGGATGTTGGTACTATAAAAATACTACTCCAAATCCCAATTTAAATACTAATTAACAATATGGGTTAACTTGATTATACAAGGGGGGTGGAGCAGTTCCCTTTTCATTTTTATAAAAAAACTAGGCCGAACAGATTTATTGACTAGAATCAATATGACCCAATCCGGACATTATGTGCTAGCATTCTCTGGCAAGCAAGCACGCTGCCTTTAACCTTCCTGAAATTGCATCCGCGGTTAGGGTCTTCTGATCTCAACATTTCATAATTCCTCCCAATCCCCGGGATCCACCGAATGGAACGCGGCCGTGGGCAAGAAGAAAGCCATCCATCTCCCCTGACAGCCTAGCGGACGCGGTACGCTGAACACCTACCGTAACTCCAATCAGAAAAACCCCGCTGTTGATTGGCGATGTCTGTAAAGAGATATAACAAAGTGTTTTTCCTGTTAGTTTTTTTTATGTTTGACCCTTTTTTTTTATCACTGCACTTTTCCAATAACGAATTAGAAATAAGAGGCCCACATTCGCATAATTCGCACCGTAATTTCTTAATACGATGTCAGCAGACAAGGAAGTGTTGCACAGTGCATGCATGTCTGCATATACACATCAACATTTCACAAAACGGCCTAAACAGTAACTGTTGCCTACCAAATTTTCTGCTAAGCAAAATAAAAAGGATACCAGTCACAGATGGTACATGTGACATGGTAATTTGGCTGGTAACCTTATTCTGGTGAGCGTAACATTTTGTTGTGCGTAAGCAGCTCCATGAAATTGGGCCCTCAGACACACCCAGTTAACCCGAAGGCACTAAAGGTAGAAACAGATGCAAATTACACATAATAATTCAACACGAATTAAAGCATAAGAAAGTGACTTTTAAACCATGTACAATTTTCAAGGAGAAACACGGAATAAATTATGCAAGATGACAACACAGGCATCGTGCGTCAGAAAAAAAAAAACAGTTTATAAAAAAACGTATGCAAAATTTCATTTTGAGTTTGGATATTGAATAATTCATGTTGGCTTAAGGGCATGGCTCGATGGAGATACCACATAATTCATGATTCTGCGAATGTTATGATTGATGGAATTTAGTTGAATCTTACGGGGTGCAGCTTGTAATGAACATTTTTTAGAAGAAAGAAAAATGCTGGATGATTTAACCGGCAGTTTGACCGGCGTTCTCTCCTGCTACGAAGGCGCGCTATCGTTGAAACTTGGAGTGAACCTACACATCAGCCAGCCACTGCCGAAACTAGGGTACAATTTTAGGGGGCACTTCTTGTCAATTCAAATTGTAATTTCTGTTTGCCTTTTCCCCAAACAAGCCACTTTTCAGCACTCTCTATGTGTCATTTCGTACTTTTGTTAGCTAATCTGCCGTCAAGGTAAAACAAAAAATACATAGTCGCGTGTAAATAGACAAATATACACTGAAAATAGTACATGAAAGCTCATCAAATGCGTTTTTTTTTATTCGGGAAATTTTATATACCAAAAGTGCAGATTTTAACTAGTTTCACCCACTGCAGCCAGATCTTTTCAGAATCACCCCTGAATCTTTCACTCCAACATAACATTTCAAGTGTGCATCATAGATCAAGCTATAAACCAATGAAATCACAACCGGCAAGCTACCCCCTTCCACCCCTGAAATGATGACTTCCCCTAATTCTGTGTAACGAATCACAGCGGGGCGCATAGGTTGAGTGACCCCATCGTACAATCACGGTGGCTTATTGCCGGGAATTATCAATACAACATCTGTCATAATTCGAAATTGTCGCATTCTAATTTGTGGGATTATGTATGCATCCAGCTGGTCATTTTATTGACCCCCCCTCCTCCTACTTGCTCGCGAGGATTTATATTCTTCAAAGGTGTTGACAAAAAAAGGTATCAAGATAAACCTTCACTTCACATGAAAGTTGACGCCTCTGCTGGAAATGCGCGGGAAAAAATTAATAAAGGAACAGCTCGCCCTTCAAAAAGAGGCCAGAATAAACATTGCAGGCTTGGATGATACATTATGAAGTCTTGCTCTGTATCTTCTTATTTAATAAACTGGTAAACATGTTTATTTGTTTAAAGGGGTTTGTGTACACTGCTGTGAATTTCAGGATGGTACAATTGATGTGAAACCACTCGTTAACTAAACCTACGGGAGTCACTTCACACCGGGCACCAACGAAAATATCAAGCACTAATTTGAGTTTGTAACAATGCTTTAACAGCCGTGTTATATTTATCAATGTTGCAGACCTTTTAATTTTGTTTTAATTCTCAAATATGACTGAGTGGTTCATGTATTGTTAAGTGGGGAGCTTTCAAAGAATTCATTATTAATATAATTTCTAAAAGGTTGTCTTACTTACAATTATTACCAAAGCCGAACCATGATATTTTTGACGTGGCAATGTGTAGACCTATACTTTGATTACCTTTATCTCCAGAACAACAAACAAAACAACGAGTAAACAATGTTAGTCGATAAAAAAACAACTTGTCTTTAACAACCGAATATTTAGTAGTCATACGTCAAACATACCGATCTGGACGGCCGTTCCTGGCAGCTAGCATTTCGTATAGTGTTTTGGACGTTTTAGTCAACATGGTTTGTGTGTGTGTGTGTGTGTGTGTTTGATTGATCAGTCCTGAAATGCCAACTGTGATTTACTCAGAGAATGAGAAAACACCTTCACGCTAATCGGTAGCCAGCAAGATGAAGCAAATGAATTGTCCGAGGCGAGCAAACACATGCATGTCCTCGATTCCCGAAATGCATCAATGTCTAGAGTCACATACACCTCTCCTTCCCGCCAGCATAAGAAGAAATACTTTGAGACGGTTTAAAAAGGGCGCGATCCTCGGTATTATTTGCCCGTGTGGACCGTGGGCGGTAATCTATTTCTTCTAAAGAAATAGATAAGGATATTCAAACGGTGAATCTTGTGGTTTTTGTCTGAAGATACAGATCTCTGATACAGGGTGGTTGGGTGGTATTTTGTGAGAGGACGAAACCCTAAAATAAGCAGGGTTAGAAACACTTGTAGAGAGAGAGAGAGAGAGAGAGAGATACAGGGAAGAGATGTAATCTTTAAGATGGGGTACATTTACTTTTGGGAAGATACACTGTAAGAAACACTGACCTGAGCTGTACAAATTGCATGACATTAGTACTTGAGTTTACGAGGAAATAGCATTATACAGTTGCGTGAACTACACTAAAAAAAAAGGACATATCATATTTATTTTATTTATTAGTCTTGTTTATTATTATTTATTTTTTAACAACAGCACATTTTAAAGAACATTGTCCCAATCCTAAGAAATCGAATAGTTTAGGCGTAATTATTCTTCCTTATTCAAATTAGCTCGAGCAGGGCTAGACTATCTAACGCTTGAAGCTACAAAACTAGACAAGACGTTTTATCTGAACCAGCTGATTTACAGTACATTAGCATTTAACGAAACACATACATTAACATAAAAACCCACGCATTTTATACTTTACGATGTAAAAGCTGTTTTATACGAATGCAATTGTCATGGGAATGGACGAACAAAGCTGTAGTTATGATGTTTATTTGCAGTTCTTTTTTTTTAAACCCATATTTTGCCCATTTCGGAAAAACAAGTCTCAACAGTAGTTATTCGAGTTGAAAATGAGATACAATTCTAACCGAAAGAGCCAGGCCTCATTATCATCTGAAATGATTTCCTCTTTTTTTCTTCTTTTTTTCTTCTTTTTTTTACCTGCCATTTCTCAAAAAAGATAACTTTTATATCCTGTTTTTTTTTAGTAATTACAGAACAACAGAACAATAAAAATATATATATATAAAAACACCACATATTGAATAATATTTATTGGAGTGAAATTGTTAATCATCGGGGCTGAGATCGCGTGTACTCTTCTTGGAACCATTGTAGCACTGCTTCCTTAAATTCCAGTTGGTTAAATGCCAAACTAAAACTTCACGAAAAATTAAGCCCACTATAAAGGCAGCCTATTAGGCAATCTATGCCACCAACATTGTTCAAAGCAAAATGTCGGACAATCGTGTTCAACAGAACTGTGGATAGGTAAAAAAAAAAAAAAAAAAAAAAAAATCGACTTCCACCTCGGGCGCAATTCAATTTCAGCTCGTACCATATGGTCACAGATATACCCGATATCCGTTTGTTGTATTTGCTCCGATACCACGTGCCCCACCGAAAATTCTCCCGTTGCCAAGCCCACCGGGTATTCATATCCCTGCTGATCTTTTCTTAAAAACAAAAGGTACCCAATGATAGTAATTAATTCCACCCGAAGGGTAGGGTAGATATCGAAAAGTGAAGTACAGTCACGATTCCACGCAGCCGCTCTGTTTGCCGTCTTTCTCCGTGGTCACGTTTTGGCGCGCTTTCGCAGACGACTAATTGTATTATCTGGGTGCATCATGTTTTTTCCCCCCAAATGCAGCGGTGGCTTTCAGGTACACACTGCATAATGTGTTGTGCTGCATTTATCATTACTGCGTTGGAGTGAATACATAAATTCACATTATTCAGATAATACATTTTCTGTTTAAATTGTGATGACATTCATTCGCGGCGAAAACTTGTTCGGCGAGGCCCCAAGAGTGAATATTCTAAATCCGAATTAACCGGTATGGCAAACCACAATTTAAATTATTTATCAATTAAAATATAAAAATAATAATCCTCATCTAAACACGGTTCAAAATTATTTGCATTTTAAGAAAGTCACCCTGAGAATGTTGTTTTTCCCTTTTTCGACAATAGTTTGCATTTCGGTATGGGAAAAAATGAAATCAAAAGATATTACGTAATGAATCAAAATATATTTTATCACCGATGCACTTTCTTCTTGTTGCTGCTGTTACCTTTTATTTCCATATCAGGCTATGCAGATCCAGACACTGCCTTGCAGTTGCAGTATCAAAAGAACGAAAGCAAGAAGTGTTAAAATATTTATCAATTTTAGAGAAACCGTGTTTGTATTTTTAAAGTTGGTGGCATTTTCTCTCCATTTAGTTTGAATAACAATTTGTATAATTAGCAAAGCGTGTTAGGTTTACCCCGCGATGCTGAAACAAACAACCGAATTGACACAGACAACAGAAATTTACACGCTTGCTCGTCACACAAGGTCGTCTCTAACCCTCACCGGTAAACTCGGCCGCGCTAATTCACCTAAAAATAACCCAACGACCTCCTCGCCAGTTGAGCGAGAAGACGCAAAACCGGCAGCGACACCCACGAACTCGTGCACAGATGTTGTTCGTGGATGACGCCATCTTCTTTTTCTCTTTGTTTGTTGACCCTCGCTCCATTTCAAACAAAGTAAACCAAACAGAAGCTGAAAGGAAAATAATCTTGCCTCTTCATGTACATAGATTATTAGTTTGTTGGTATGGATCATTTTTGTAAGAGAGCTCGTTGCGTCAAACCTCCTTTGCGACTGACACATTCCATCCTTGTACATCCAAGGCCGCCATTTTGTTTAGCTTTGCGTCACTCCACCGCGGCAGACACACTTCCATTACTCTTTTATGGAGAGTGCTATATGCAGTAAGTAGGCCCACTGCAAATATATTTTGCTATGCAGTAACTATTGCAAACTTATTTGCTTAGTACACATTAACCTGTCACAAACTATCACATGGAATTCTGGCCAGTAACCCGGTTCTGCTAAGCGAGAAAACGTGTTTATCAAGTACGATGCAATTAGCCCCAGCGCTCAATATGAGCGCTGGGAAGGCAATACCCTGTAATTGGCCCGTTACCGATTTTCACACCTCGCCCGCGTCTGTGGTATATAGCGTGTCTCTCTTTGGCCGGTACCTTTTGCACGCATGACTTCTTTAATTCTACACCGCGCACCAAATCTCAGAAGATCAGGCACCAAGGTAGTGTGCCGTCAAGCCGGATTTGTTTTCCCTCCAAAAATGTTCCTCGCTGATGAGAGGAATCCAAAGGGTGTCAAAATTCATGAGCGACTTTTTGTGTTCTCTGTCCCACGGTACCTTCAACCCGATTTCGGGGGTAATTGGGCTAAATAATGAGTTGGAACTGTTTTTGATGAAACACAAATAAGTGAATTATCAGGACTACTAGTATGATATCGCCCATTGCTGTGCAACTTAATCTGGTACCTTTTAAAATCATGTAGTTTAATACTTGAACATAAATCACAGATACAAAATGATTAGTGCATGCGATCATCAGTCAGCAAATCCAACATCTCAAACGAGTCCAAGAAGAATAAAAATAATAAATAAAATGTATTTGATAATTTCATGGAAGATGATAAAATCCTCTTCTCGACTCTAAGAAATTATTTTTGTTTCAAACCCGAATTTGTGTTTGTGTTTTTGTGTTTCTATTGAATCGCAGTAGCACTGTAATTGCTTCGTTGATAAATAGGGCTGCAGTTTTGATTCAGACGGTTGTTGTCTGAAAACAAAAAATTACCGGAGAAAAGGCGTAAGCAATTAATGTGCAAAATTGTGTTTCAAGGAAACTGAGCGTGAAAGTTTGATCGGTTCTCTTCCATCCATTAGTCATTATAGGAAGTTGAAATTCTATATTCATATTTCTCTTGTCAAAGGCCATTTTATTGCTAACGATCGTTTGTTACTGGAAAGGAGTATTTTTTGAGACAGGAAGAAGGGCGTGGTGCCTTACGGCCCATCTTCCGAGCACATGACGTTCTGATTTTTCCCCTCTTATTTTTCAAGATGGCGGATTGACATTAAGGTGACCCCGACGGTGTTATTTTCGTTCAAGTAATTAAATACAACATACAAATAGAACCAGTGGACTTTGTGGCGCTGTGTACGTTTTTATTCTTAGTATTTACTATTAAAGACAAAACATAAGAGCATTACGATGGGATGACTTCTATGGGACTCCGAGGGAGTTGTTTTCATTCAAGCTATGAAACATCATGAAAGTAAAATCGCGTCTTGGGAGAAGGGAACAGCCTTGCCTTTATAACAAAGAGCGCGCATTCGCTGAACTCATTTGAGTTATGAATGAACATTAAAAACCACCCTGTTGACGACCACATGCACTGACGTCACACTGACGGCTACTGTCTGTCCATGGTCTACCATTTTGGGAGTCAAATTGCATGTAACAATATGCATCCTCGTTGTCATGGGCAGCGCGCTGTATCGCCCGCTCTGCATACATCTCTATGATGATTGAGCAAGCGATTCGGGGGGGGGGGATGGCGCGATGAGATTGTCACTACTGGGAACGAGGTTGAACAATATGGTAAGTGTGTTGTAACTCTATGATCAGCACGGGGCGAACACGGACTCCTAAAATAGAACAACCAAATGAGATTTATTGCTGTGATGACGCCAGTTGAATTTGGCAAATACAAAATTGTACTGTAGAAAGTGCTGACATATTTGACACTTGTGTCCTTAAGCAAGACACTTACCCATCATTACTGCGTCCCTAGGATGGGACGTAAAGCCGCTGGTCCCGTGTGTTGTGTAACGCACGTAAAAGAACCCAGTGCACTTATCGAAAAGAGAAGGGATTTGCCCCCCTGCATATTGCGCCACAGCACCTTGTAAACCATTACAAGGTGCTATGTAAAGGAGTAGTCTCATACTTCAAACGTAGCCCCACATACCTTGCAGGAAAATACTGAATGTTGAAGCACATTGAGTGTCACTGAGTGACGGACATGAGCACTGTATAAGAAGCCACTATTATTATTAAACAAAAGCGTCTATTGGTATCGTGTTTTAACACGAACATGTACTTCTTGTTTCTCCTGCCATGCAAGGCGAAAGTTAGGCTTTGAGGTCGCATTTAAAAATACCATAGGACGACTGCTGATACCCGTTACAATACTAAAATCGTATGCCACTATTTATCACCAAAACTTCCTCATCTTTACATAATTATTATTCAAGTATGATATTATGTTACCAATGCACGTACAACACACCTGCGGTTTGCCTTGGGTTTGAATGTAGATATGCTTATAATATTGTACGGCACTGTCGTATGCAGATTTTTCAAAAGTTTTCGGCTGGTGTAAAACTTTCATCAAGGTGGTTGCTTTATTCCAATAAAAGTCCATGCGTCAAAAACCAAGGCAGTAAGCGAAAAATAGTCTCAGATCTTAATATTCACAAAAAGGTCAGGGTCCAAATTCTCGATCTGCATCAGCCGTGTCCGAATTTGCGGCTTTGGCTGTTGCTATGGGCTTTCTATCCTATGCTTCAACACTCGTTCGCGTGATGATCAATCCACAGCTGCAGCCATAGCCGTTAATTCAGGCACAGACTCATGATCGCAAACAGTCTGGTTCTCTCTGGTATAGAGGGTAAACTCTCTTGTAAAAGGGAACCAGACATTTCCAAGCTCCATCGAAAGCCGTATTCTTATTTGCTCCACGTTGTCGCTTAACTGCTAAACGGCCACTTGACGTCATTCAACATTTCCCCTTCACAAAAATCCTCACCAATGTGTATAAGTATAGTTTCTATAAAGCATTTTGATATACCATTGCAAACGAACTCTACATTGTCTAGATTATTATAGCTTGCTGTAATACTATAAAAATTATGACATCATTAGGCATTTCTTTTGTGTGCTGTATAGCAGATATTGCTCTAACATCTTGATTAGATGTTCAATATGCTGATGATTCCAATAGCCTAGACAGAAAACCTGCATGAACTGTTTTTTTGTTTATCAAAGTTTGACTTTGCTTCTCGTCTATAGGTCCCAGTGGGTTAACTGCTCTTGTACTAAGGCAATTGCAACGCAGGACAAATCGTAGTCCTCCCTTCCGAGCCATAGACAAAAAACCCAAACAATTCTTGAAGAACGGAGCAATCAGATCGTGACCATGTAGCCTTAATTTCCAGCCGTCTCTTGTTTTATTCAAGCTTTATGACACCAACCTGCTATGAACAGGGATAGGGGAAATACTTGCCACGACAACGAAAAAGATAATTACTTCTGTATGCAAGACTCGTCTGGCGTCAGCCTCGTATCCATTAATTTGTAATTACACTTACCCATGAGAATTTCAAGTAGTCGGGTACAAGGTTGATCAAATGGGGTGTACTGTTTAAAGTAAAATTTTTGTTCAGAAGAAAAAGTTTCATTGGACTAATCTGTCACTTTCATTTATTTTGTACATAAGCAATAAACATACCCTTTTAAGCCATTGGGCCAAAATAAATTTCAGAAATAAACTTCCGATCGCTCAAGAAAACAATCGATGGCATTTTACATTTACAAATTATGCGAGCCTTCCTTGTCCTTTGGTCTTATTCAGCAAGGTCGGGGCTTTTGACTCAGTGTCTAGTGCAATCGAGCCTCTTGTTAATTTGTGTTTTATTATGGTTTATTATGATCAGCAATGCAACGTGTTACATAATATATATATATACATTGGGACGAAAGATGGATACTTTATAAACTGCATTAGCGTTTGAAATCTAAACATCATTTTAAACATTATAGAACAAAATCATTATGATCGCATACATTTACAAGACAAAACTAGCCTAGTTTTCAAGCGCATTCTTGTTGTTGCTGCTGTTATTGTTGTTGTTTGTATTGATGTTGTTGATGTTGCTGCTGTTGCTGATTTGGTTGTTAGGTGCTGATATTGTTGTTGCTGCTGTTGTTGTTGTTGCTGTAGCTGTTGTTGTTAATGTTGCTGCTTCTGCCGTTGTTGTTGTTGTTATTTGTTGAGTGTTGCGGAAGTTGCTGCAGTTGTTATTGTTGATGATGATGGCGTTGTTGTTGTTGTTGCTGTTGCTGCTGCTGCTGTTTTACGGTTGTTGTTGTTGTTGTTGTTGTTGTTGTTGCTGCTGCTGTTGTTGTTGTTGTTGTTGTTGTTGTTGTTGTTGTTGTTGTTGTTGTTGTTGTTGTTGTTGTTGTTGTTGTTGTTGTTGTTGTTGTTGTTGTTGTTGTTGTTGTTGTTGTTGTTGTTGTTGTTGTTGTTGTTGTGGTGGTGTTTACTTAATTATTGTCAACGCTGATAATGTTCACACCAAAGGCCGAAGCCTCCAGATAAATTCAAGTCAATTTATATCTGGATTTAAAATGGATTATTATAATCCCCAAATCTGTACGTAGGCGCTTTGGGATGTTTGCATGTGACGCTTCACAAACTAACTTTTATTCAGTTATTGTTTTATTGATGGAGTGATTTATTTATTCATGTATTCATTTTTTTTCTTCAGAGAGTGCATAAGAGTAAGAGCGCTTAGTCACATCCAAACCTAGCGTTTAATATTAGATGCCCTATAGTCCAAGGAGGTGTAAGTGCTGGCTTTATCCCGCTGATTCACGCAGTAGATATAACCCTGGTACGCCAAGGGCCAACTATGAGTCAATACTGGCAAACCTTACCCCGCCAGTTTCAGCACAAAACTGTTCAGCACCGGTGCTTGATCTCAGCTAAATTTATTCCCCACTTTGCGGTTTGCATCTGTCGGTGATTCATGTAAGATTGGATTTGGTGGTGTGTTTTTTTGGTGTGTATATTAAGATGCCTATATAACTTAACCTTCGGTGACGTCTTCGGGCCCTTGATGGTGGTAAGGTAATACACAGCTCGGGTTCGTCAAAATGTCACGCTGTGAACCAGTCACTGAAAAAATAATAAATCCATGAAAATTACTGAACATGACGATGGCGTCACCAAATTGATTTGCCGGCGCGGTTTTTTTTTTTTTTTGAGTGAATAAATTAAAATTTCAAGGTTTGTTTAGGTTTGTTATTTAACCATGGTGACGTGTGATAAGTAAAGACGTGCCTTCGGCAGTACTGGATCTCAACGGTAATTATTATTTTTACTAAAATAATTGTAGCACTGCTGGGTGTTTGGAGGAAATTCAAAACTCAATATAGATCAATTTCTGTCTTAGACTAGTTGTCAATAAATGTTGTAGTTGCTTATAATTAACATGAACAGATTGTTGTATACATACTTTCGGATTGCATAATGCGGGAATAATAAAGTGAATGACAACAAAGTTTTTCTGAATCTGAAATCAAAGTTTAATAATTATCTTAGCTATTTTATTAAAAACTGTTTGCATTGAATCATGCATTAGTTTTCTTCTTCTTCTATATGTACACAACCTTGTCTTTGATTTTGAAAGAAGAATTAGTGGCCCGGTGAATAACACAATGTGATGGATGCCTCAATTTATTAATGATGGCTAATGCCAGGCACATTATGTTATGGACGGAAGTAAATTGATGCTAGAACGAGTGCCGGGTATTGCGATGGATCCCCCGCCGGTGATATGTCATTATTTCCCCCACCATGATTAATGACTCTGCTTGCGTGGACTCCTCGCTTTATTGTAATTTGTATATATCGGTCCCACTCGTGTACCGGTACTCGGTAATGAGAACAAAATGATCTTGAGAATTTTGTCCAACGATTTACTGTTCATCCCGGTGTTATTTATCATTGTGTTTTCCCCTCAAAATTGAGGATGGTGTAGTGCCCGGTCACCAGTTGTTCTAAATAAAGTTATCAAAAAAAAATATAAAAAAAAATAAAAAATTCCACAGATCAGACCAAATCGAACAAACTCAAACAAACCCATTACAAAATCATGATGAATTAGATCAGTTCAGATCAGATTAGATTTAATTAGATAAAAAAAGAAGATATGTAAGAAATCATTCACGTATCAAATTGTATAAAGTCAAATGAGGCGAGAGATTATGAATAGTTCAAGTGTTCACATGAAAATCGCAACAAAGAAGTGACAAATTAAATCCGATTTGGAGCAGATTTTGTTAAAACTAAGTTGTTTAAAGGTAGGGTCATCGTTGTTTGGTTTTTCGTAAACAAAATGCTTATTTATTGGGGAAAATTTTAAAGAAAGTTTACAATAAAAGTCACCTGTGAAAGTTTCAGTTGAATATAAAGTGTCTACTTGTTGAGAAGACAGACAAAAAACCTGCCCGAAGTGATAGCGGGTACCAACCGCATCACTGGCCGCAGCATTCCCAAAAAGACACCACGGAAATTTGAATCTACAAAAGTCGCCGATCTTTGGAGGTTTAATTGTTTTTTTTTACATAATTTATAATCAACTGGGGCACTTCATACGAAATAATTTTGCTGGGCGGATGCTTACTACCATTACCATCTTTAATAGATTTCCGGATAGAAATTACAAACCGAATTTTTGGGGGTCATTACCAAAGTTTGACCTGACCTTTTACAAGGTGTGCGCGTAATTAAGCCATAAAATACCATGTGAGATGTGAAACAAACAGATGGTGTAATGTCTCGACGTTTCGATTAGTATGCTTTTGACATCTTCAGAAAATGTACCGTTTTGGCCGGCGGAGCCATGATGATCTGCACTTTTCAAAATTACAGATGGATTTCCGATGAGAAGTGAATTGCCAAATAAGCTTAATGCGCCATATTTTATCACTATCCCAATTTCTCAAGATTTCGCCGTGTCTGTGGCCGACCCTACTCGAATTAACACAAGCGTAAACTCAGTCGATCTATCCACTTAGTGTGTCCACTTACACACGGGTCGATACCATTAGTAACACTTCGAATAGTAGCAATACAACAATTAATCGAATACTACGTGCCGTGGCAAAACCCCACCGACCGGGCATTCAAATTAATGTCAGTCTGCAAAGCAAAGGGCATTTAGTTTTAGAAACATTTGCAAATGAAATCTTGCCATCAGACGTATTCGAGCGTGTCGAATCTGGGCAGTGGGTCGGAACTGTAGCCACGGTGTATTGGGTTCAGCTTGAAATATCGGGGCTTCGGGAAATCGTGAGAACTTGCAAGAGGGACTTTTGTTCTTAAATACATTGTTTATAGTGCATTGGTCATTATTTTAAAGATCCAGGTCCATGAGTAGGATATCATTTTAAACTGTGAATTTAGCAAGTTGATTTAGAAGCAAAGGCTTTCATTTCACGATCATTAGAGCAACAGGTTTGTCACAACTCAATTTTATAAAGCAATGAGAACATAATGCTTAAAAAACAGGACACCAGGCCAATTTCCATGTAACGCACACAGCATGCTTGTGACTGGTAGCCCGCTTATTAATTTTTGCTTAGCATAATGGATTTGGTTAGCAACATTTTCGCTTATGTAACTGGGCCGTGGATCGATACAATTGTTTACAATAACAATGGTTTTGAGTTTTCTTAACTCAGAGTGCCGACTTCATCAATTTAAGTTGGCAGTTAAGTAACATCAATTATACCAATACACAAGACCTTCCCCTGACATTATGCTGCATACCCTAAAATTCATTGACTGATTCAAAGAGAGTAAAACAACACTCACCGTAAATGCTGACAAGGGTCGTCGTGGTTAAAAATGCTTTATTCTATTGGATTTGTCATTAAAATGATAGCACTAACATGTGTCACCTTTTTACATTCACAAAAGTAATCATGGGGTGTGTTTGTTTGTTTGTTGGGGTGTTTGTTGGGTTGTTGGGGTGTTTGTTTGTTTGTTTGTTTGTTTTTCTCTCAAAAATTATTCATGTGTGCGACTGGTGTTCCAGCAACAAATGTTATGAATAAGTGTATAGTTTGTTGTAATGAGGTTTTTTTTACAGTAACAATATGATGGGAAATGGACTTTCAATTCGTCAAATGGTTTGAGCTGGGTTTTTTAAAAACCCAATGGTCATTTACACCATGGGTAACATACACTGTGTGAGTTAATACGAAGAATAAAATAAGAAGAAAAGGTAACACAAATGTGGTGAAATGGAGTTATGGTATTGTAAAAGAATCTTGGGTAGTTTTGTCAAGCGAGACTAAAAACCGACAAAGAGCTAGCGTTTAAGACAAACGAACCTTAATTGACATTAACATGAGAACTGTCAATTCTATATCAATTTGCACCGGGATCCTACAAAAATAAATACAAACACAAAACTTAGTAGAAATTATTTTACACATTCTTTAAATATGACGAGAACAGCACTTTTAAAGGCACTTTCCAGTAAATTTAAAATTTATTTCCTTTTAATCTCCATCGAAACCAATTTGTATAAAGGACCTTGGGAGTGCAGTATTTCCCTCTTGAGTGGACACTAAACATGTTCGGGTTCTCACTCCTTCAAGGTCCAAAGTGCCGTAGTTATCAAAAATGCTGTCCTTCTCTTAAAAATGTATGTAATAATTTGCTCCCGGGCGCAATACATTTACCCATTGTACGAACTAGGGAATTATTCCGAAATCTGAATGGGAAAATCGAAGATCGTCGAAACTGCAATAAACTGCTGATGCCTCAAGTTGAATGCATGCATTAAAACTCAAGCGAGATCGGCGGCTCTCGCAATCGATCGGAACTCGAGTGTCTAGTATACGTTGAATATTATCAACTCTATATAGGCTAGTCTCAGTAATATGACAACCAACTGTTTCGAGGCTTATGATAAGAGTACACCGTGTAGTCAAAATGTTTGTTTTTTTCTTTTTCAGTTCTCAGTGGGCGGGTAACAATCATATCCGGGTCATGTCGACCGGGGTCGCGTTAACCCGGAAATCGGCAAACTGACCTCAGAATACGGGCCAGCATGTTATAGTTGTTTTGGTTTGGGTTTAGAATCGTGTCATAGGCAATAATAATAAGGTGAGCACAAAGCTTAGACGATTTTTCTGAGAGATGTTGAAATTTATAGTGTCTAGCCTCTAATACATGGAATTGTGGGCGTCATTTCACTGGCACAGCTTTAGATTTTGGTATGTTTACTATAACACGCCATCTCTTTATCCACATGTTGTCATTGTCACCGTGTGTACAAATCAAGATGGAGTACACCCGTCTCCACCGCCGGGTCATCTTCGATCCATCCCCGGTCGTCTGTTACCTACAGACGGTAGGCTGAGTGCCTCTTGTTCCTTCGTATCGAGCCGTGGGACAGATGGCCCATCCAATGAATAAAAAAAACCTATTCTCCTGACGCAACCAAATGTTCAAGTATTCGACCCGGATTGGATTGGATACTTTTACCGGTATCGAACCAGTATCGACCCTACATTGGTTGTAATATGTCACAGCATAGCACAGTCCCAGGGAGACTGGGTATTGCTTTGACTAGAATCGATACTGATCAATTTGGGTATCGAACCGACTCGAAGTGTGCTCCAAACGACTACGTTATTCCAGTACAGTGGGTTGCGACTTTGGATGACGCCCTTCTATTGGACCGCTGTGTATTCATTGTGTATCAATTTTCTTTCACTTTCACGGTTATCGTGTAACATAATATTCAAGACAGACTTGGAGAAATAACCATTAATAGAGATTTACATCACGCAAATAACGACTGAGTTACAGTCAACTAGATCCACTAACGCCCAGTATTTTCTAAGACGCTGCCGCAAAACTACGTTGCATTTCATCTTCGGCAGAAAGTTCCTTTACATTTCTACGTATCCATCCCATTGGTCGTCAAGAACTGTTTTCCACACCCAATGTATAGTAGGCCTAAGCATGGTTATAACTAAGGGAGACAAACACACTGCATTATATATCCCTGTGGGCAAAAACCACAGCCTCGTCTGCGGCTCTGGCTTAGCCTCGACTAGCCCTTTTGGAAGTTGTGTGTTGTTCCAACAGGGCTTAAAATAGCCAACGAAGCCTCTGCCTCGGCCGTATAGCCGGATTTCGAAAATACAAATATATCCAACTCCCTTTGGCGGTATCTCCTTGACTACAGAAGCTGTTGCACCCTTTTTTTAGTGCGTTCAACCAAGGTTCGACCTTGTCGTGTCTTGAATGCGATAGGCCTTAGGCAGTCCGTCAGCCTGAACTTGAGCAGTGATCTGATAATTTACCCCCCCCCCCCACACCCCGCAACGATACAACGGACAAGCCTTCTCAATTATTGCTATCGTGTTATAACATCCGGGAGACGACAAGGCCCGGAGGTATACAAACTTATTGTTTTGCGCGCCACTTGGGCGATTAAAATCGGTCTGAGTGACTAATAGCTACACCCCAAGAAAATGTCTCGCATGTATCTCACGTAGGGGCGACTAATTGGGCGCCACGTGCAGTTTAAAGGGGAGTTGCAACGTGATGTATGATTCAGCGAGAACATCAGTGATACAAAACAATAGTACGAAACAACAAAGGCTATGGCAACATCAACAGAAACGCTAAAAACAACGTCGGCAACAATAAGCAGCAGCGACTAAAGGTTAACGAATATACAGCTAAAACAGCAACAACAGTTTCAACTGCAAGTACAAAAAGAAAACCGACTTTTAAAAAAAAGGGTTTAAATAGTATAATACACCCCAACAAAGAAGCTTAGGCTAACATTGAATCAATCCACCAATTAATCAACTAAGTATTTTTTTCTCTCACCTGGTTAATAATGGTATTGTTAATGCTCTTGACCAGAGCGTAGGCAGAATTTAAGTTACATTATTAATTAGCTAGGAATATCATCACGACATCAATATTAATGTAGGATAAACTTATTGTGGAGGAATACGAAATGAAGGAAACTGCTGATGAATGCGCTGTCCTTCAGTACTCGTGGTGATAAATGAGGACATTATAAAGTATATTTATAAATGTCATTGGTTTCTGCAACAGCCTGTGATGGGGGGGGGGGGGGCCTTTCCCCCTGTGGGATAGAGCGATTGTGAATACAGTCAGAGAAATGTCATCGACGACATGAACAATATCATTACTGGAGTGTAGATTGTAGACATTGTCAACAATACAATAATAACCGAAAAGGAATTCTCCATGGTCATGATAACTGCAGGGTATTTTTTCTAGACAGTTTTTACTCGTCTGCTTCTTGTTTTCGTTGACTATTTGAGGGGGATAAATCTCACATCGAATTAAAACTCCATCTGATCTTGAATTTCCTGTAATTGAAGATGGTAGAACGAGACTGTTTACGGACATCTGCGCGCAGCCCGTGCTTTGCAACGGCAGCCAGCACACGGGGGGAACGATCCGCGATATCATCGGGCACATGGTCCCGGTGTGTAACAAGACTCTAAATGTCACACAGTGTGCTTGTTAACATTAGTTGTGTTTTATCAAGGTAACTAATGAAGTCTAGTTGATATCAGGGACATAAACTATACAAGTTCCCCAGTATGATAATCCTTGTTGGTAGCTTTTAATTTTTTTAAATATATTATTATTGATTACAGTGAGACCACCATGCCCGATACAGGGCGGAGGGTGCCCCATTCCAATGTTTCCAAACTTTAATAGGCTATTTTCCTCTTGTACAGAAGTACCCCCCTCAAATCCTCGTGTAGATTTCAGGCACACAATGGAGGTACACCGCGCCCCATATCGAGCACCAAATGGGGGGGGGGGGGGGTCAGGCACATCCCTTCAGTATGGTCAGTTCTGGAGTCCGAAACAGGTCCCCGGTATGGGCTCAGTTTCTTTCTCAGTCAAGGTCCGGCCCGTGTTTGGGGTCAGCCTGGTGCATACCCAGTGTCGGGGGTCTGGAGTACAGATCTTGATGATCGTCCTTAACTCAAGTTTCTATGATCTCAACGAGGCTAATTAAAGAGGTCATTTTTGTGTCAAAGTCCGAGTTGTCCTGAGCCTTTTTGTTTTTGCTCAATTATCCCAGACCTTCACGAAAAAAACCCACAAGAACATATGCCGTAGCCTTGGGAATATCAAATGGGGGTGGGGTTGGGTGGGGGGGGGGGGTTCACTGACATAATCTTCGAGCTGGCTGGCCCATCATTAGGGCAATGTCACAGTACACGGCTCCTTGGAATGTAGTTCGAGTCCGGGAGCACAGATATTACTCTCAGGAGCGATTTCAAGATTGGCCATGGACCGGATCTTAGCTGATCTTGAATTAAGTCGGGGAGGATTGCAGAACGGAGCTGTAAACATCTCAGGAGGGGTTGAGTTACGTACAGCCGGCTTTCCACCATTATGATAAGACGGTTCAATGACAGCGTCTCCCCCCCCCCCCTCCACGTTAACGTGGGAATGTGGGAATATATTATGAAGAAGCAGCAGTAGGAATATGCATTTCTGGCAGTTCCGAATTTCTCCCTAAAACAGATTCGTGGAACCTTATACACTCACTGTGTGTTTTTTAACACTGTAAAGGAGGGTACGATATCGGCAATAGAGACACTTGTCTTAAAATAAACAGTTGGTATACAGTAAGTTTAGCCGAGTGTGCGCTAAGTAAAAAAAAAAAAAAAAAAAAAAAAAAAAACAACCACACACACATAAAAAAAAACCACCAGTCCTAGAATGAAGGTTCTTTATTAAATGTGTGTTTGAAAGGATTTGTGTTTTCTTGCTCTGCATTACAAGGGTCTCGCGAGGTGAGAAAAATCATAGACGGACCCCACCGTTTACAAAATCCTGGGTTCGCCAATGGAATAAGCGCATTCAATGCAACACCGTGGAGGAGGGAAACCACTGCCACAGACTGGATCAAACACAAGTCGCTGTACCACGTGGCTTGCGTACCTAATCAAGTCTCAAAGGACTGGTTCAAGTCTTATGGTTTTACCAGTGGAGGAATCAGAAGGGGGAGCTCCCGCTCGGAACCCTTGCCACCCCTACCCTCCATCCCCAAATAAAATAAATAAATAAAATAAAAATGAAGAAAAAATGAACAGTTCGGTAAATAGTTCCCCAAATTATGTCTTTGCTCCTGCTTGCCCCCAATTGAAAATGATATATTTATGCTATCTGTTGTTACGAATTAACCCATGAAGCAAAATCCCTCGAACAAACTATCCCGATACAAGAAAGGGGGGAAATCTACAGGACTCGAGAAAGTACTTATTGGAGTTCTTACTAAACATCGGTGTAATGGCAAAAACCAACTAATATTCTTAACCCCGATCCAAAATTAGCATCTACTGTCAACTATTTTGTAAAAACACAACGATAAGAGCTCAAAATGGTTGGAATGAGATTCCTTAGTCAAGCAAGCCGTGATTAAAATGTTTTATTCATTTGACTCCGATCAAAATTAAATCGGTGTGTGGGGGGTATGAGTTTATAATATTTGCCTCATGGCGGTTCATTCGTCATATACGGAGTACCGGTGTATATGCTGGTCGCAGTAAGAACCAATGATTACCAGTGTAACTCTTTAGGCTAAGCAGGACGTTTGTTCCTAAAGGGACGAAGCAAATCTTTTTCTTTGTTTAAATTTATTTGTTCATTTATGTCTTATCTAGTTTATTTTATTTTGTTATTTTTGTGTGTGAACATTTCATCATATCGACGAAAGAGTAATTTTTTTTAAAGAGCCGCACATTGTAAAATGGAGGCCGATCCAGTTGCATGACGTCACGACGAAACACTTTCTTAATAGCTGCCATCTTGTAGTTTTTCAGCGGGACATTTTCAGAAAGATTGACACAAATGTTTACCCTTAAAACAGCATTTCACGAACATTAAGGGTTTTTATTTATTTATTTTTTTCTCGGAAGACGTGTACTTTTGTATCAACGTGGGCTTGTACAATTATTTAACGTTGAAGGTTTACCATGAGAATAGTTCAGGATCTGTTGGTTATTCCGTGAAGAGTTTCGGACGCTATGCACACAATGAAAGTAGTTCCGGTTGGCTGTGCCAAGGTTGAAGACGCATTGGTGTATGAATGCGAGGTGACTCGACGTTTACTAGACACATAAGCTTCAGAGTTTCTATTAAAATACCTGGGCTCGTACATAATCTTAAATTGGTATCGGCACCTAACATGTCGTGAGCAAAGAAGTCCGTTTCGTCAAAACGGCTGTTGATTGCATCTCGTACAAGGGAGGGGGGAAAGGGAAGAAAACAATACGGAAAATAAAATCTTCGCATCTATGTGTGACATTGTTTCTTAAAACAACTAGGTTATTTCAATGAATGTACCCCTGCAAACATCAACGTAATATACCGTCCTGTACATTCATCGTGTCGTGTGGGAGTTATATTTTGTGACGTAACCAAACCATTATTTCCAAGGTTTACGGGCTCGTAAAAGAAAGGTTTTGGTAACTATCATGAGCTCTGGGATCCGACCCGCACGTTATAATAATAATAATAATAATAGTAATGAACATCCAACACTCCTCCGCTCACCAGTCTACAATGGCCTTTGACGGTGTTTAATTTTACAACGCGTAGGCAGAATAAACACAAGTGCACCTCGACCCCCCCCCCCAAGTTCATTGTTGTCGTCCTTGTTTTAAAATAAACAACTGATTAATTTGGGGGCCATTGAATTATGGGAATATTGCCAATCAACTAATCCATTGTTCCAGGCACACACAAGTTTGAGTTGCGAAACAGCTGCCAAACACTGTCAATGCATGCAGTACGGACAATCACGCCATTTCGCACACATTATAAATTTATGTACAGCAACAGTAATTTATTTACAGCATTCACAGACAAAACCGCTTCATAATACTACAAAATGGTTCATCCAGACGATTGGAGCCAGTCCTTTTAATGCCTGCGCTAAACGTCGCACCTTTGCGTGTCAGACTCAAATGGTTTTCGAATGACAAAAGTGTGGCAATTAAAACGAATAAGTGAACAACTTTGAGAAGAGACAACGTGGATCTGCCCCCGAACAGTCAAAACTCTACGCCACGTATACATTTTAATGCATTTGAAAAGGGCTTTGCAACTCAGTTCTGAAAAGCCAAGGGACTTACGCCGCCCTACTCTGGTTGTTTACTCGCGTGTGCTTTCAATGCTTATTCTGTACTCAGAACGTGATGAAGTCCCATGGATGGTCAGTAATTTAAATGATTTTGATATTTGCAATAAAATAAAGTGTCACCGGTGGCAAACAATATTTTTATCAGATGCCACCCTAAGTTTAAGTGTTTTTACGTTTAAAAAGTTCGCATAGTTCAACCTTTCCAAGCACTTTGTGTTAATTGTATTCGTTACTTAATAATGTAGCATGAATGTGCACTTATTTCCTTAGTTTAAAGCTTGACACAGTGGTCTTTCACAGAGGGGGAATATTAATGCTGAGTGCAGACAATCGGCATGTTACCTTCAGTCACGCTACATTTTAGTCAAGCCTGTATTGGTATCGATTACCCGACCTCGTTAAGCAGAATCGAATAATCGTAATTAGTCTTTCTGAAGGTGAAGCTACAGACTCTGCTAAATGGCTCATGCGTGGGACAAATTTAGATGTAAGTGGCCACTTAAAAAGAAAATGGGGCTCCCTTTTTATAAACGCGTGGACTCAACAACAAGCGTTAATCAATGGCAGTGTCGCAAAATGCCGTCATCTTTATTGCAAATTTTCGTGTTAGCAATTAGTCAACATTTTAGTAGCACTGCTGATCAAATTATTGGCTATTCTGTATTGTAGGTTTTATGTCGTCGTCTCGTCTCTATGAGACTAGATTTTTTATTTGTTTATATATATTCTTTTACACAAGAACCATAAAGCGTTAATCCTACCATCATTAGAAATGTGTGCTGAACCCACCATGGGCGAAAATCATAAACCGTACAAACTAAAAATAGTAAGTGTTTTGACTGTGTTTGTCTACCTTATCCACCCCAAAGTTCTTTGTAATCATCTTTTAAAAATCGTCAAACTGTTTCATTATTAGTTCTCTTTGTCAGACGAAATCATAATTACTCCTGGATTATTAGATTATTGTCTAATTTTAGGCGTAGCGTTTGGTAAGGATGGACCTTGATTACACAATGCACATTCATTCTAAAAGCACTTACGAACTCCGTTTAACTTAACGTATATGCGCAAGTGGCTTTCGTATAACTTATCAGACAAATACGAACATATTATAGTGTTTAATAAGCCTACGTGTTCATCAAAAAGGGACAGCTATTTACATTAATAACTGCTGTTTTTAAATGTATGCTAAATGTTTATATCAGAGAGCTCTATTTTGACTGCATACAATTGAGTACGGATAAGGGAAGTTGTAAGTTTCTTTTAAACCGCCTCCTCTTGAATTTATACAGAATAAGAAGAATTTTCTAGACGGATACATTCTTAAAAACTGGATTATTTTGGGCGATTTGAGTTTACGGCTATTCATACAGAGCTTGATTCTCAGGCGTGACAATCTCAACAGTTTTGTTGAGGGTTCCATTGCCTTCAAATCTCGTAAAATGTTGCTGTTTGGAATTGCTCCTCATTCTTATAAAAGAAGAAATCTCATCTAGGTAGGCCCATATTGAATTCCCGTGAGCATTTTGTTTTGCTTTGTTTGCTTGCTTTAGTGTTGTTGCTGTTGTTGTTGCTGTTGCTGATGCTGTTGTTGTTGTTGTTAATGTTGTTGCTGCTGCTGCTGCCGCCGCTGCTGTTGTTATTGTTGTAGTTTTTGCTGCTGCTGTTGTTGCTGCTGCTGCTGCTGCTATTGTTGTTGTTGTTGTTGTTGTTGTGGTTATTGTTGTTGCTGCTGCTGTTGTTGTTGTTGTTGTAGTTGTTGTTGTTGTTCCTGTTGCTGTTGTCGTTGTTGTTGTTGCTGTTGTTGTTGTTGTTGTTGTTGTTGTTGTTGTTGTTTTCGTTGTTGTAGTTGTTGTTGTTGTTCATGTTGTTGTTGTCGTTGTTGTTGTTGTTGTCGTCGTCGTCGTCGTCGTCGTCGTCGTCGTCGTCGTCGTCGTCGTCGTCGTCGTCGTCGTTGTTGTTGTTGTTGTTGTTGTTGTTGTTGTTGTTGTTGTTGTTGTTGTTGTTGTTGTTGCTGTTGTTGTTGTTGTTGTTGTTGTTGTTGTTGTTGTTGTTGTTGTTGTTGTTGTTGTTGTTGTTGTTGTTGTTGTTGATGGTGTTGTTGTTGTTGTTGTTGTTGTTGCTGCTGCGTTTCCCACCTTTTTTTTGGGGGGGGGGGGGTGGGTCATCTTCCAAACCGACAGTATCCCTTTAGCAGCGGTCCCAAAACATCAATAAATATTAATCAGGTTTTTGAGATGGTGCTTCGGTGACACTGGTGGCATCTTGGTCTTCGATCTCAGCGCTCTTGTTCTAATTCAAGATTTCTTGTTCAAGGCCCAACGGAGACAAACCATTTCCATCATGTTATCTCATCGATACGTCATTATGTCAAACTGCTCCACTAAGTCGCGAGATCGTTACGTCGAGCATCACCGGGTTGCTAATATGAGCACGGGTACCATGTGTTATATATATTACGCGACAGCGCAAACATATTTTACTGGAACTGTAGTAGTGTTAATATGCACAATGACCTGGATTGTATTTAACATTGTTGATGTACAGCGCTGTAAAACATTGTGGGGAAATTTATTCGATTTCTATTAATTCTCTATTGTAAACACAACCGCAGAAATGTGTTTAGTGATGTTGAAATATAACCTCCCTTCTTTCAACACGAGTTGTTTTTTTCCCTATTATATGGGAGGTTAACATTACATTGAATCAATCAGTTAAATAACAATACTACTTTATACAACAGTTCAATGGTTATACAATTTTTATTGTGCCCGACATTCATAAATATAGATGTACAATGCTGCCTGACCATCATCACCTTATCTGAGCATGCACCTTCATCTCGTGAACAGTGTCCTTATGTTCGTACTTCTTATACAAACTACACAGGATCTGCAGCTTAATACGAAGGATACAGAACAAGTACAGAAACAGTTACAAATTCTATAATAATGAAACCTTGTGCCGAACATGTGGATATTCGAACGAAACATCATCCATAGATGGCTGAACAGACCAATTCGGATTGATTTTGTCACTCATTGTCACCCATTGCGATTCTTCTATCCATTTTCATTGTACTGTAGTGACGTCATTATAAATATCCAAGATTAAGTCTGAGCAATTAGTGCGATGTCAGTCAGTTTCAAAGGCGAAAACAAACAGCGTTGCTAAGATGCAATTTCTATTAAATGCCCAGTCTCGTGACTGTTAATTATAGCCGTTGCCAGTCAACACAAAAGTTTGTATTTGACATTTTCGTTAATTTCAAATAATGAAGACTACAAAAATAGATTGTCTTCTTTCATCCAAGTTCTTTAGAATCTGAATTTGCGTCTCTGCGTCTTAAGTTTCCCCAAACAAAAAGAAATCACAGAACAGCAAAAGTTTCCTTCTATACCTCGTGCTGTCCCTTAAAAGTGAATACGAAGACCATACACATTTTGTTTTCTGTTCATTCGAAGCTGTAGGCTTATCGACACTTCGATGAATGTGTCAATGCATTCAACACAATAACAAGTATATCAACGTTGAATAAGCTTCCCGACCTGCCATCTCCTTTACATTTTCAGGAAAATTACACCATTCGTTAGACCCTTCAGGTTCGGTTCAGTTTGTATCTATACTAATGCCACTTTAAAAACGTTCACTTTACAAACTCCCGAGTCAGAATTATTGACCTGGATTGCGGGTCACAGGGGTCGTGACCCATTTCTGGGTCAGGCTGACCCCCCAAAATGGGATTTGAACTCGGAGTCTACATCAGTTTGACTCATTTCTGGGTAGGTTGACACAGAATCCAGTCATGTCTGCAATGGTTACTTTCCTTAATGCATTTAACACAATCACGTTACACATTCTTGGATAAAAATATATAAAATAAGTGGACATTGTGTTGAAAAAGGACCCCCCGGAAGAAAAAATACTACTAATAAAATTAAAATAAAAAATATCACTGAAAAACGTCCCAAACAATGATCGATTTCCATAAGTCAATATTTTTTTCAACTTTTCTTAAAGGAGCATTCCTTGAAAGCTACGTCGCCGAGAAGTGTTGAATAATATTTGTGTAAATTTACGTCCACACTTTATCGTACACTTTCATAGTTTGTTCGTAGAGTTTGACTGTACATGCGAGGAGCTTTTTGTTCACACTTCATGCCATAGTGATTACGAGGAAGAGCAAGAGGCCATGAAGTTGATGTTACCATGCCTGTCGCCATGACAGTTCAACACACGTCACGGTAGAATAATAAATGGGGGCTGCATCCTAATGTGGAAAGTCAGGGTAGCGTTGCCAGGTAACGGAGAGAGAAGAGTCGGGGGACCGCTCAGGCTGGACGGGCGGAGCATTTTTAATTGTGATGGATAAGACTTGTTCCTTAATGACTGAGTCAATAGGCATCTGCTGACTGCCAGAGCCCCGGTGATGAGGACAGACAATACGCTCATGCCGGTTGGTAATAACGGCTCGTGTTTAGGTAATTGTCTACGATGTTTGTGTAACAACGACGTGTACAGCGTTGTCTTGGTGAACACACTTCACGTGTGAAGGTGTAGCAACAATGACAGTATGTTGTGGCAGCGATGCACCCTGTTCAATTAGTAAAAGCATAACATACACAAACATTAAGTGACATGAGAGTACAGCCGGGTATAGCAACAGATTATTATAGCGGGGAATGCACAGTTTAGAATGTTGGTGAGTTATCAGAGTTATGCTGTTTAAATGTCAGATACTGCGGGATGCAATTTGACTTTCATTTACTGCCGTCGACAGTGATCTGCACCCGTGAGATAAATAATGACTCCCCTTGCTGTACATTAACGTTGAGGGAGACATTGATGTTTTAATGTGAACTTGACAAAGTTATCTGTGAATTAGTTATTTAGGCTAAACGAACAATAACCACATCCGAATCTATACAGCTTCCATCTATGTCATACTCCTTTTTATACAATATAATATTTCGTAGAATGGACAATAACGTTTTCGTTTAATCTAAGTTTAATTACATTGATATGTCTTAAAGTACCAAAGTATTAATCAATACAATTATTCGACCGTACAGGGAAAATCGTCACACAGTAATTAGAATAAAGTGACACTCCGACCAAATCGAAGGGAAATACACAGAGTGCATTTTGCAGTACATTTAATAAGAAGCTTGGCCTATCACATTCAGAGAAAACATCGCCAAGAATATATAGTGATACATATAGGCCTATTCAATCAACCATCTTTCTTTGTAGAGGGGGACGTCAAGCTGATTAGTTTTCCACACTTAAGCCTTTTAGCCTTCGAGAAAGACTCTGCTAGGGTCGAAACGTCATGCCATTAACCTTAAAAAAAAAAAATTATATCATAGGTCCTTTGGGTTGGTAAGCAGTTGCAACAGCTAATTATATTTTCTCTTTTTTTTACTTTGAAAACTGACACCTGATGAATGTCGCGTACAACACGTAGTCTTGTACTCAGAGCCCATTCGAAAGTTTCCATCACTCCATACGTATTACAATGCAGTGTATATCTCACAGTGGCTTGATTTAGACTTGTAAATAGACTACGATGAGAAAACAAGAGAGAAAGAGAGACGAACGCCTACGTCATGGATATCTTCTTGTTTACATGGTAACCACAAAAACCCTGTCCTTTTATCGCCACAAGTCAATGACCTTGCTTTTCATAACTTGTTCATCTGTAAGAAGCTGTAATTCTACCAAGCTGTTTCTCTCTCGAAACCTTCAACCCATCACCGTTCTTACGCCTCAGCTAGCATGGCTAACAAACGAGTAATAGGGTTGTGCCTTTCCGTTCTCCGTTATCGAGCTCAACACATTGGGAATCCGCAGTGATGACAGCCAGGCTATGCCCTGCGAACTGATGGGACGCGAAGAGGATATTGAAATTCCAACAGCATGGCTCTGAAATTGGTGTCGGGAACACGTTAGACGTGGCTAGGCTATCGCAATATCACCCCGGTTTTTTTGTTGATAGGGGTTTGGTTACAGCGCAGTGTAATTGACGCCTCATCTCTACTAAGATGCATTATGGAATCGAAGCACACCTTAGCACTCGGGGCTGCCCGAGGCCTGCTTGCCATCAGAATCCTCGTCAAACACATTCAAGAATCTAGCACCTTCAGTGTGAGCTGCAAGGACTATGCATGCAACTCGTGCTGAAATCGCATACCCAATCATCTGGTGTATATGAAGTACGCGCTTCAACACCTCAACCAAACAAAATACACAAACAAACGAACAGATTGCGCAAAAATAGAAAAACATGGCAATGTACGAATAACAAATTGCGAATGCATTTCATTTATTCATGTGTACCTTTTTGAGTATTTCGAACTCGATGTATTACAGTTTTAAACTGTAATTCGTATGTACTAAGGTTCTAAATCTTGTGTTGTTAATTTAAACTTGTCGACAAAGTAGACAAAATAATTACACCGATTATCATTGTCCTGCGAAATGATTCCACTTCTGAAATACTAAACGTGTACGCGAACCTTACTCACGGAAAGTCGTTTTTTCCATTTGTCAAATCAACATATAACCGTGCTGTGAGGCCGTGTCGAAAACGTGCCAGTTTAAATTATAGAACATCTATAGCAACACCCTTAGCAACAGTTGTAGCCGTAGCCAAAGCCGCTATTTTCGATACGGCCTAACGATCCCCAAAGTTACTGTTTCTTTGTAAACACGACCACCTTTGTTTGTCCCAATTTTAATAGATCAGTCGATCTAATGTTAGACAATTGCATGAAATGTACCCTTTCAAAATGCAATATTTATGAGCCGGTATACCTAAATAGCCCGACGTCACGCTTCCAGGCTCGTGAATAGTGTCAGATACCGGCCTTTAGAACCTGTGGTTCCTGTACCTTTGACCTTGCATGCCTTAGTACACACACTCTGTTTTATGTACAGCGTCAGTCCGGTAGTCATGCGCCATCGAATGTCTGTCCAATGAAACCATCTGGTTTTTCAGACCGGAACAGTACACGATGCACCGTTACCTTTAGAAACGAATATAGGAATGGTATTTCAGTCCATATACAAAAATTGGAGCTTAATTTTGTCTTCGATGGAAGCCATAAATAACTCTTCCTTCCCGGACAATGTCATCCGAGATGCTTTAACGTACTGCGAGTACGCCAAGAGAAAAGCGGTAATCGCCATCGATGTCGTATACGCAGTCAAGAGACAAGGCTCCGTACGGATTTGGAGGATCTGCTTTTTGCAAAAACAGTTCCATGATAATAACCCTAACTTTAAGAGCGTATTTTGAGATCTCTTTGTTGCCCGAAGAGGACACATTCCAAAGTATTCAATCAAAATAAACTAGACACCGTAACTGGTTGTTTAATTGACTCCTTCCCTTTCAGCCCAGGTGGACAGTAAAAAGAGAACTAAAAATTGAGATAGTAATTTTGCCTTGGTTTTTTTTCTATTTGCAGGTTTTGGCATGACGTCACCATCCACGGTACAGGGTAGGGTCATGTTGATCGCGTATGGCCTGCCGGGATGTGCTGCATGCATTCTCTTCTATAACTTGTTCCTGGAGCGACTCATCACCTTTCTGGCCTTCATCATGAAGAAATGCCACGAGAGACAAATTCGTCGACAGAACCAAAACGTTTTACCAAACACGGGCAGGCGTCCTTCCCAACAATCAGACGACAACCTAGAGAGTTGGAAGCCCTCCGTGTACTACGTTCTGCTGTACCTGTGCATTGCTTCAACCATCATAGCCTGCGTGGCATCGGTCATGTACACCAGTGTTGAGGGATGGGACTATGGAGAGAGCATCTACTTCTGCTTCGTAGCTTTCAGTACTATTGGCTTTGGGGACTTCGTGACGAGTCAGAGAGAAATTAGTCACTACACACAACCGTATCTCTACCGCTTTGGCAACTTCATAGTTCTGACAGCTGGTGTGTGCTGTATATACTCGCTGTATAACGTGGTATCAATTGTTATTAAACAGCTCCTTAACTGGTTCCTAAAGAAACTAGAATGTAACCACTGCCATAGGAAAAAGCCGCGGCCGCGACGGAACGCAATCACGCCGGGTCATCTGCAGCGGCAGGTCAACTCGGCCAGCAAGCAGCAACGGAACGACAACCAGGCAAACGGCGTGGACATCACTGATGTGGACAGTAACTATGACAGTGAGACGGACGGACGCCGTATGTCCGGCGAGATGATAAGCATGAAAGACTTCCTAGCGGCTAATAAGGTGTCGCTAGCCGTGATGCAGAAGCAGCTATACGAAACCTCACAGCACAGGAAACACCATGCGAGCAGCAACGGTGCCTTTGGCCTTGGGCAGGGCGTTGGTGGACTCGCTATGCTAAATAACAAATTACAAGAGACTGAACGAAGGGATTGACATGCGGGCGGCTCTAGGTTTCTATAGCATATTTCATTCACGGACACCATTTCGTATAAACTATTTATATTATGGTAGCATAACATAGGAACACTGCTGTAAAATCGGCACTACTGGAAATGCGTGCACCAAATTTCATAGTTAACGTGTACCATACTCGTGTTTTACGGAGACTGACGACTTGATTATAATATAATTATACATACATAGTTTGATGGTCGCCCAAAGCATGAAGGAGGGCAAACTACAAAACGAGTAATCCTTGTTGGAATCTGCCTATCGTACGTGCAAATTGTGCCAGATGAAGTTATAAAGGTCAATGGAACTTGGGAGGTTATAAGAGATACACGGGACCGAGGAGGATATCATTGTGGATCTCAAGTTTGTTTTGTTGCGCTGCTGCAACGAAATTTGTACGAACCTTGGTTTGGCATGTTTGACATGTCTGAAACAATTTCAGCTTTTGGCCACGGCTATATCTCTGGGGCCTTACACTACTTCAACAGACAGCCACAATAGCTATACACGCGTAGTCTAAGACACTGAAGGCCGTGTGAGGCATTTGCGGCCACACTCTTCTACTATTGCTACACAGCTATTACCGACATTACGGAAACATAATTGGCGCTTAAATCGGATACGGCCGTAATTCCGAATCTTGGTTGCTATTGACTGCGTACCTTTTCAGACCAACTCATGGAGTTGATGGCGATTTGAGTGACGCCGTAAAGGGGCACGTTGCCTTCCTATCTGGGCGCTTTGTAGGAAAGATGTTTAAAAAGTAGACTATAATGATTCCCATAAATACCCCCGAAATTGTTTGGTTTTCCTTGACTTCTTCATGAACTAACACGGTCCATAATTTATCGGAGTAAACAAAATTTTTCAACAAGGTGTTATCACGAAGTACAGAGGAAAACCACACAACGTTTTATAGCCCAAAGCGCCCAATACGAAGGCGATGTGTGCCCCCTTAAGACCATGACACGGTGAAACCGCCTTATAAAGACGTCCCCGTCATTCGATAGCATCGCCCACCCCCACCCCTCCTCGTAATGTCATGTCCTTCAAAAATCGTCTCACAATCATCTTAGTGTTAGGCTGCCAGCCATGGGATATTATATTAATCCTTCTTCGATGTCAAACCCCTAGCTGTGTGAAGAGGCTTAATTTCCCCAATGACATACCGGTATGGCTGCCAGGTCAAATTCTACGTGCAACTGAACTCTTCTTCAAAGTGAATGGAAATTTAAGCGTCGCAGTTGTTTCACTTCTAAAATGAGATTTAAAAAACAAAATATTAGAAAATAATCATTAACATTCATGTCCATTAAAGATTTTTAAAAAACTTTGGCCAGAGGCCTCAATCATCTTTAAGGAGTTAAATAGCCAAAAACTGGGTTCCCAATCTTGTGTTAAACACACAAAGCTTTCAAATTACAACTAGTTTGTGCTAAATTCTGCTGCCCGACGCTTTTCATGGGTATCAAAAAAACAAAACAAAAAAGCCTGGAAAACCACTTTGAACAAAACACTAGACTCTATTATGGTGCCTCATGTATAGAAACCTATAATGTAAG
Source organism: Pisaster brevispinus (assembly GCA_023634235.1). Taxonomy (NCBI): domain Eukaryota; kingdom Metazoa; phylum Echinodermata; class Asteroidea; order Forcipulatida; family Asteriidae; genus Pisaster; species Pisaster brevispinus. The sequence continues at coordinate 15,553,585 of JAMKCF010000009.1, forward strand.
AACAAACGCTAACGAGCAAATTATTTTAGAAGGACATTATTCTGTTAAACAATATTTTAGTTGCACTTGAGATGTTGGACTCCGCGAGAATGTTTTTATTTGTGATTGTATGTCAGCGGATGTTAGGTTCAACGGAAGACATTGCTTTACGGATGTGTGTTGGATGGAATAACTAATCTTAAACGAACAACGAGCATAGCGGAATCAAAGAAAGAAACAATGGTAAATACACTTTTTTGTTGTCAGAATTTTCGAACAAACCAGACGTGCGTCGATGTAGACAGCGCAACAACGCCTGGACGAGTGAGACATTATTATGGTAACCAGCTATAGGACCTAGAGTCAACGTGTGGGCAAAGTACCAGCCACTTTGACTGCACAAACCATAGACATATATACATATATACATATATATATATATATAAAATGTTATTTTTCTTTATATTTATATCATGCCATAATCCATTTCCTCCGCATGCTCTTGACCTTTGAACTCTGTACTCCTGGTCGGAAGGGAGTATAGTTGTCGGTATACGAACAATATTGTGTTTACGAATTGAATGCAAGACTACTAGAGCTTTTGTATAGCTGTGATCATATCGAGATTTTTGGAATAAGTGGCCTTAAATTTTTCAAGTTTAACATGTATATATTATTGTACACTATTCTGATCAAATGTAGCCTATATGCCTTTGTAAGCGTTCGTAGGTGCACTCATTAGTAAAAAATAATAATGAAAAAAAGAAGAAGAAGAAGAAGAAGAAAACAAAGTGAGACTTCAGTAGAAATAGATTTTGGTTGATCGTCATGATATTTTATCCAATCCAAATGTCATCTCCCTGTAGAAGTGTGTAGATGATAGATTTGGGATCAAAATAAGTTGAGAAACATTATAACGGGGAGGCGGGATAGTTATCGGTTAGAGTCTCCTTAACTATGGTTTCAACATTCCCGTCTGGCATTTCTTGAAAACTTTGACCTCTCTCTCTCTCTCTGTCGCCTCAAAAATATAAAAACAAAAATAATAAATAGCAGAGTATCAGCATCTTCATAATTTGTGTATATAACTTCTTTAAAATATGCTAATCATTATTAACATAACGAGTTCATGTTTATAACGCGCTGTTCCCATGAGTGTGACGGTACTTCTAAGAGCTCCAAATTTAGCTTCAAAAAGCTATACATTTAGATTTTTGTTGTTAAACAAGATTCTACCGACCCGTTATGTTTTTGTGCAAGCCTTCAGGGGGGAAAAACAGGCCGGTAATTCTGAGGCCTTAAATTGGAACGCGGTTTGAATTGCTGCTTTCTTGTTCTGCTCAATTTTATGCAGTAATCCTTATGGAGAATGTTATGTACGTAATTCCGAACAATTTCGACCGTGAAAACCCAAGAGATGACCGGTGGTTACGTTGCGATAGACGGCACAACAGCAGCGACTCGTTGCGGTGGGCTGAGAAGCGGTCGTACATGTACACCGTTATCAACTTCACCAGTGTGATTGCTAGTTATTGTTTTATCATCTGCGCCGCAGAGGAGCCTTCCACCAGGGTCCAGTTTGTATGGCGCTGTTTACTGCATTGTGCGCTTCATACGCCACGGGCTACTTTCAAAAAAACATGTAAGCAGATATTTTCTGCTTACGGAGCTCTCCCTAGTACAGTTTCTATTTCCATTTCTATTCTATAGAAACTGCTGGTAAACAAAGCTAAAATTGAACATAGAAGTATGTGCTCCTTATGGGAGACAGAGCCCAGAATTCGGTGTTATAAATAGCGCCATCAACTTTGACCCAGACCCCTTGATTTATCAATATCAATTAAATCATGCAAATAGTTGTATTTCTGCCTTTGGGCCTTATTAGTTTAGCGATTGGCCCATAGCTTGCTAAACTAAGTCTTAACTTTCTTTGACCCTGCTCAAATCGCTGATATACACTCATGGGTAAGCAAAACAGATACATGTTGTTGATATTAGATAACTTGCATTCAACGATACTTACTGTGTGTGATAATGGTATTATACGGAAGTGTACAGTATAATAATTATATGTGTTAAGTTTACAGCTTCAAATACGATTTAAAAAACAAAAAAACAAAAACAAACCAAGCGTTCAGTACTATACTACAGTTTGGGCACAATGTGCTTTCCTACAACTTTCATTAAATTATTAAAGAATAAAGACACTTATCATTTTGGGGACTTGGTGTAGATTTGGAGACAGTTCAACTCCAAAGACAATATTTGAATTTTTTTAAATTCCTTAAATAAGCTTGCAACAATGATCATCTCACTTTATAGAACAAATTTCTGACAATGGTATAACGACTGTTTATGAAAGCTCCTCGAACAAAGTATAAATGGTTCCAATGAATCTGAACCCCCCAAAAAGAATTTTTATTTTTATCTTTTAGTACTGAGTACTGTTATTATTTGATATTTAACTTAATCTCTGAGTGAGAAATGTTTGGTGGATTCCGTAAACTGTGGTAAGTATACGACTGTCACAGCTTTTACCCTTCTTGTAATTTGAGATTTCTTGATGGAGGCAGTCTGTGCCCCCCCCCCCCCGTAATTGTGTATCTTTACAAAACAGAGTCCCGGGATCTCATTTCACGTTGCTATGGTAACCAAGTGTTATTGGGCACAAGGTATTTTACTATTTAAAAGCCTTCATAATGTTCAAAAGAAGATGTGGAAAAATAGTTCCTTATGTGTACATGCAAAATATCTTCTTCTCCCCCCCCCCACACACACATTTTGTTGTTCGAGAATGTTTTCTGTCTACATTATGTTGTCCCCCTAATGCTCTCCAAATTGCATACCATGGATATTTTCTGAGAGGTATTTTTCTTGACAAACAAAAAGGCTCGACAATGTCCATCCTAATGTCGACAGCTTCGATGAAAAAACAACAACTCTCAGCCAGATATCTGTGACACGTTACAACATAAAACAATCTGTAAAATTCCGATTTCCAGGATTTTACGAGAGACAAATTGAGATCTTTAGCGACTTGTCGGGTATAAACACGTATTTCACGCGCTTTTACTTTTGTTGCAAAAACGTACGATGTCGGAATTCCAGTCTGTAAGGTAATCGGACGGGAATTGTGCACAATTTAATGCATACAGCTATAGCGTGCACATTAAAAAACAACAACAAAACCCCCAAAACTAAACAAGGAACCTTGTAGCCTAACGAAAAGATATTGAGTTGACGGTAATCTTCACGATGCACCACTGATTGTACAACTCCTCGTCATTGCAAAGCTTTACTTTGTGATCCAATCTTATACGAGTACATTCTGGAAAAAAACCTTCAGGGTCAGACTCGACCCGGATCAGGGTCCTGTGGGGCTTGAACCCTTTCCGGGTAAGTATGTCTGGAATCTGTGTCAAAATGACCCAGAAATGGGTCAAACTGACGCAGAATGACGGTTAAAATTCCATTAATAAAAAGCCCACTTTCCGGGTAAGTTTGACCCAGATGGGTCAAGCCCTCCCTGAGAACCAGAATCCGGGTCAACTCTGACCCGGTAGTTTATTAGAGTGCACACCGTCACTGTTAATTTAGTCTTTCAGGAGGACTTTGCTCAATGAGGTCCCCCAAAAAAAATCAATAAATTTCACCCGTATGCAATTCTTACAACAAAGGATAACGAAATTCATATGGTAGCCAACTGTAAAGATGTGTGTCTGTTCTGTCTGGGATGAACTGTGACACACATGTACAGAATACAGCCTACTTATCTTGTCTACATTTTTCAGTTTTCGACTTAAGGAAAAATACATACAACGACTATTTAAAAAAACAAACCTTCCACCCTTCCAATGAATAAATATAACACGAAAAGAGACGGCATATTCACGCATTGAATTCGACACGTAAGATCAAAATGTTAATGAAACCCACGGTCAATGGAAGAAACAGTGTAACTCAAAGCTAATGTTTTATAATGCCCTCATTTGCATTTTATAAACACATTTCCTACTGTGATGACTAAAAGCCTAGGCCCTGCACTCAAAACACACAAACAACCGCTGCAAATCAAGCCATGGTTACATACAAAATAAACTGCAAATTCTTTCTTCTTAGCATAATCAAACGAAACTTGTCACATCCATGTTAACACGCTCTACAAAAAGGTCCAGCTTTGTTACTTTCTTATTTTAGGCCTAACCGTTTTTCATGGATTCAATCTTTCGCAGAGTTTGGAACTAAACATGGGTTTCTTCAATAAAACAAAAAAATGATTTGACCCCCCTCTTGCCGTCAACCAGAGTGAGCAAATACAGTAACTTCTAAATGGTATGCTACAGTTTCAAAACTCAGCAGAAAATTACAGTAATTTAAATTTCACCTGCTCATGACACAAATCACCCTTTTAAACTGTTGGCAAACTTCCATATTTGGGAAAAGTGTATCATGATTTCAATCTTATAAAACTTAGATTGATGCAAGGAATGAGAGGAAAAAATAAGAATTAAAGGAAAGAGAGGAAAAATATGAATTCATGAAGGACATGCAATGGCACAAAATACAACGAAACGAAACGAAACGCGTGACTGTTGGAAATACGATGTTTTCTTCAAAACAACGAGTCACCCCCCCCCCCTAAAATCACTCGAACTTGCACAATATTTTTCGTTTTCACAAGAAATCTGTCTCTTTATAATCTGCATGGCATGAATGAATGTACTCTGCCGAGAATGTTGTCCGGGCTGTGGCTTCTCGTAAGAGAGTGCAGCTTGGATTGCCTGGTGGAATTGATGGGGTACGTCTGCAGACATTAATGTTTATGTACTTCAGATTATTACATCGGTTTAGTTCCGGAAAGCGGGACAGGTGCCTGCGAATGGGAATTTGGTGCCGTTGGGCAAATTTATTGGGAAAATAATTATAAAAAGAAGAAGAAGAAAAAAAAGGGAGTAGATTAGTGTGTAGGTTCCAATTCCCTTCATAAGCTCTACCTTTGCTAGCACCACGAACACCGACAGTCAGTATTTTAAAGGGATGTTATAACTTTGCTCTTTATAGGAGGATTCATAAGATGTACTTCAGCCTTCAGGGACGTCTTTCATCACTGTGCGGGCGGGGGGTTGTCACTTTAAGAAGACAGCAATCAGTACCTCAAATTATTAGCTTTCACTTTTGTTTGTCTCTCCAAAAGGGTTGTACTTGTAAGGGCAGACTCCCTACCATGATTGTCAATTTAGACTCGTCTTATTTTGAAACTGAGCTGGTTTACCATTTGGTGTGGGAAAGTACCGTAGGCTAATAACCATTTCATGTCAAAGCCCCCCCCCAAGCAACGATAACAAGAAACAAACAAAACAATACAAAACAAAACAAAAAACATACAAACAAACAAAACAAAATAACAGAAAACAACCGACAAACTAACAAACAAACACCCCCCAAAACAAACAAACAAACAAACAAAAACCAACCAACCAACCAAACAAACAAACAAACAAACAAACAAACAAACACCCCAACAAACGAACACCCCCAACACCCCAACACCCCAACAAACAAACAAACATTACAAACAAACAAACAAACAAACAAACACCCCAACAAACAAACAAACAAACAAACACCCCAACAAACGAACACCACCAACACCCCAACACCCCAACAAACAAACAAACATTACAAACAAACAAACAAACAAACAAACAAACAAACAAACACCCCAACACCCCAACACCCCCAACACCCCAACACCCCAACAAACAAACAAACATTACAAACAAACAAACAAACAAACACCCCAACAAACAAACAAACAAACAAACACCCCAACACCCCAACACCCCCAACACCCCAACACCCCAACAAACAAACAAACATTACAAACAAACAAACAAACAAACACCCCAACAAACAAACAAACAAACAAACACCCCAACACCCCAACACCCCCAACACCCCAACACCCCAACAAACAAACAAACAAACAAACAAACAAACAAACAAACAAACAAACAAACAAACAAACAAACAAACAAACAAACAAACAAACAAACAAACATGCTTGATACGATTATCGGCTCTAAGCAGCTCCTGAGTTCACTTGTATTCAACATTGGAATTCAAATCACTTTATCCACGTCATGAAAACCTCTTTGAAAGTTTATTTCTAGAATATTATTCAACTGTAATTACAGTTGAAAGCAAATTTCTCCTCCGCAGGATTTGGTTTGCATATTATAGCTACCGATATTAGCATTATTTGAAACGATACAATATAACTGTGAAGAAATAAATGCAGTGAAAGCCAACATAGCTCAAACCGTTGTATATTCAAATAATGTGTCGTGCATGAAATCAATGTGTTGACTCGTAGGTCTATACAAAACAACACCCACAGCAACATTAGCAGGAAGCAGCAAAAACATAAACATCAGCCAAAGAAAACAATGCACAAACAAAAATGGTCTACGTCATTGATTTTCGCCATGTCCATGTACACAATTTTCATGAGACACTCTTTAGTCACATGAACAATCAAAATGGAAGGTGTTCGCCCTGCAGTGATGGGAACTCGACGTCTTGCGCTCATTGCTCGAATGTTAACAACTTGAGCTGACGCGATGACGAGTACATGTACAAGGTTACTGCAGTAAGAATGTGGTGAAATCCATGACAGAATAACTGAACCTCAGCCAGATTTAAAATGTACGTATTGTCGTGTCCAAAATAATAGAGTGGGTTTGGGCATGGGGCACTAGACCACAACGAACGTTTTTAAGCTAAAGTAGAAGTCCCTGGTTCCTCCAATTTTCTTTGCGGCTGTACATAAAAACTCATTAACGTGCAGGACAAGCTCTCATCAGAACTAATATCCACTCATGAAACGAGATAATATCACGTGGTTTATACCCGATAAACCGAAACTAAACATACCCCACCATGCAATGCTTCAAATGGTGTGTCTGTCTTTGTTCTGTTTTGTTCTTCTTCGCCTTTTCTTGCTTACTCTCAAATAGTTAAAGTCAGTTGCCGCTGACGCCGTAAAAGGTCAGGCCTGTTTCGATCACCAAGACTCTGGCAAAATACTATAGTTAGATCACTATAGTAATATTTACGCTTGACTTCACTTCTCATTACCGGGGTGTGTGTAGACAGCAGTGAGCTACACTTTTAGCTGAAGAAGACACCGAACATCGCCATTATGCTTCGCCGCCAGCTTACTTCATTTCTTCATTTCTTGCTGCACAAACATTTTTATGCTGTCTTCTACCCACTTTCCTAATGCCTTTAAGTAGATTTTAAACGAACTGAACATTGATCGGGAAACTTTGACTTTAGCCTGTAGGTTGCTGGAGTTTGTTAATATTTTTTTAAATTTTAGTACTGCTTTTAATCGAAGAACTCTGTAATATTATCATAACTATCTTTTCTATAAAAAAAAATTAAGGACGATTCTGACCAAGGTAAACGGCAGATGATATAGACCGTGCGAGTCTCGCGCGTATTCGAACATCTTTTAGGCCACTTTGGTCCCACGTATAAATTGCTTTAACGCGTGAAGGAAACAAACTCGCGCACTTTAACGTTTGCCAAGTTCGAATACGCGCGAGACTTGCACAGTCTATGCTCTCTCGACACTTGCGACCTACAGGTGTATACTTACGTACCTTTAAAACTCGATTCTAGAATCAAATTTCTGTCTCAGATCCTCGACGTACCGTAAAGTGTTTTAAAGCTTTTTACTGCATTTGTAGGGTAAATAATTCTACCGTCAACACTTCCATGTTATGGTCGGCTCTTATCATTTTATGATCACCAAATGCTTCACAAATCAGGACCTATTTTTATGTAGACTCTGTTAAATAGATAGTTATTCATTTTGTGTATATTCCTCCAAACTGTTGTTACTTTACTCATGCAAGATTTTTCGTCTTGAGATTACATAACGAATATAAAATATTATTATATTAAAATATACATCTTGAATTCTTGGATTCATTTCTAAGGATTCGTTTGAGGGATTCTTGAGAATAAAATATTTAAAAAGAAAAAACAAATGTGAAAAAGAGTCTTTATTATTTAACTATATCTAAATCGAAGTATGTTGTCAAAAGATGGTTCAAGTCTGTTTTCATAAGGGTGGGTTTGGTCTTAAATGAAAGAAAAACAACGTGTTCATAACTTTACTAAGATTATTACCATGTTTGGCAAACAGCATTCTTCACAATAATGTTTTGTCAGCAACGATGAAAACGGCTGATGTTTTAAAGCTTGGCGAGTGGCACTATTGGCACCGTACCTTACGAGAAACCTTGCTATCTGATTCTGAACTTTTCAATCACATAAATCTCACCATAAAACACAACCAATGCATTTTATCACCTTCAATATAAGCATGTCTAGAACACTCCGAGCTACTAAAAAACTAACCATGCAGAAAGTCACGTGAAAAAAGGGGAATAGTGAAAATAAACAAGTCAATAAAGAAATCGGCTGGAAATTATAAAAGTAAACGTGCTACTTATATACGAAAGAACTACAAACAATTCTTATTTATAGAAATAGTTATAAATTATTCTTATTTTTTTTATAGAAATAGCTATAACATGATTCTTATTTATAGAAATAACTATAACAGATTTATATATAGAAATAACTATAAATTAATGATTCTTCATTACAGAAATAACTCTTAATGATTTGTATTTATATAAATAACCACAAATGATTCTTACTAGTATAGAAATAACTCTTAATGATTTGTTATTTATAGAAATAACTTTAAATTGTTCTTGTTTATATAAATAACTACAAAATAATGGTTCTTATTATAAAAATACCTATAAATGATTCTTATTTGTATAAACAACTACAAATGATTTTTATTAAAAAACAACAACAACTATATATGATTCTTAATCGTAATAGAAGTGACAATAACATAATTCTTGAAAGCCACAACATATCAAAACTTCTTTTTCGCCGCTAATGTCAACCATTAATCACAATAAGGAAACCACATGTGAGACAGCCCGGCAGCTTAATGAGGACTTTCAAGGACATTTCCCCGAGAAAATTACATTTTTTCTCTCAAGAGGAATTGTGAATTGTACAATCTGGACCCCGTAAAACATAATAAGCCAAAGGATTCGTAGTGTCAAGATGTCTTGGATGACAAACCTCAGTGTGACCTACATCGTCAGGAGACTGCACAAACCCGCTATTTACTTCTACCTTAGATCCTTCGGCTGCCATCTGACAGTTTGCGGGTCTATTTTTGTGTGTCAAGTTCCAAGAATGTGGCCTTCGGTGAGCGAGTGCAGATGAGCAAATAGGCTGACGTGACCAAATTACCATCTCCAGTGCTTTCATATCACAACGATACTGGATAAAATAACCGAACTGTTTACACAGATCTCAAGTAACTTTAAAACTGTGTGTACACAATTTTTCCGACCACACTTTTGACACTAATGGCCCTTTTCGAAACCACGACTACGGCTCGGACTCCGTCTGGAAGCCTCGTCAGGAAAGCGCACAATTTCAATAACTGACAGAGCCTAAGCCCAAGCTACAAGCCTTGGTTTAGCGAATTGCCTTAACTCTGAGTGTTAATCAATCAATTACAAAGTCGGAGTGAGGCCTAAAATTAAAGCTGCCACAACTTAACCAGTAGTAGGCCTAGAAAATGATTTCAGTCAATACTTTGCGATTTTATTGCACGAGTTCTATGAATAATGTTACCTGGAACGAATTCCGCATCATTCAATATAATGATAAAATCATGAATGTAAAGACATGACACCGAAAAATAAATTCAGCATAAATCTAAACTGCAGTCCTACATGGAATAAGAGCAATGACTATCGGGTCTTTTGGACGGCGCAAAGCGCCCACTTGGTTTGCCGCACTTGCCGTTCGCTCGTTCCCATCAGTCTTGTGTCCAACCACGAGACGAGGCGCTGGGGGACGAGCACATCGGGTAGGGAAGACGTTTCCATGGTGACCGAAGCCACTTATTGTTCATTGCCTCTTAAAAGAATCTCCCTGTCAGCGAAACAAAGCCCCAAAACACACAAACAAGTCGGACGAAAAGATCGCGGTGAAACTACAATTGACAAAAAGATTTAACGGTTCGTGTGCCCTATCTGCAGCCTCCATACTTGACATTTGAAAAAGGTTGTGCAGTTGGGCCAACAAAGGAACTTTAGAGTGTGGAACTATTTATGGGGCTACAATCACGTGTGCTTACAGTATGATATATGTCTGTTGCCGTGGTGACTTATGTAAAACACACAATCAAAATGTGCTACATTTGAATGCATAACGTAATAAAAGTATTTACATTTATAACTTGATTGAAACACGGATAGTCATACGCCATAGTCGTTTGTAGAAATAGCGCCCTCAAGTTAGCTTGATCACCATAAAGTGCAATGCATCACTTCATTCAAATGAAGTAAGCAATTAGTGATATCGATTGCATCCCTGCCGTTTTTATTTATGTATTTATGTTTTAATTTTAAAGAGCATTTATTGAAATACACAGAGAGAACACGAATATGTAAGTTTGATATGTATTTTAATTTACTAAGCACTTTCATTCACTAAGTTTAAATGACATTTATTCTGTTTTTCAAATGTATATTTCACGCAATGATTACGTAATTGTCAAACACACGCTCTCATTTTTACATCCATGTAAAGACTTCTTTTGTTCTCTCCTTTGTCCCTGTACTTAAAATCCTCCCATCGACACACAATTCCTTGTGGAACATCCCTCTCTTCAGAAATGGAGACCTATTTTTTCTACTGTCTCCCAGCCTCCAGTAGGTGACGAATAGTAACACATTATAACTACCATCATTAATTTAAAGCCACTTCAGAAATTGACACAGGCATAGATTCTGTTATTTTTGTTTCAAAGTATGCTTACAATAATGTTTAATTGCCATCCTTCACCAAATTTATGCAAAGTTCTCAAAATAACTATCTGTTTAGATCGCTTACAGAGGCCCTGTTCCCAGATGGCCTACAAAGGCTTAACGACCATGTAAGGTTGTGTCTACATGTACGTTATAGCTTCTTCGACCATGGGCCGAGGCTGTGGCTGATCTATCGGGTCATCAATGTTGTAGAATGCCTCTGACGGCTAGCAAAAGTCAAATTGTGCACCATACACCACATCTGCCATGTGTTAGACTTTAACTAAATTGGGGTCTGTTTGCGAATCCCTTACTTAACTGGGATACTTGCCGCACATTTCAGTGCACTTGGGATAAAAAAAAACCCTCAGTACGCCGAATGCTGCTATGGAAAACGAACATTTTGTCCCCTACTCAGTAAACTTCTGGGATTGCCAGCGTCCTGATGTTCGACTGTTCAATGGACCACTTAGTGAGTTAGATTGAAATAATGTCTGGAACAATAATTTGCTTAATGGTCACAAGTGACCACTTAAAATCTGCATTGGTCAGACTTAAAAGACAATTCCTATGTCTATACCATGCCCAATATGTGGCAGAGGGTATCCATCGTTCCTACACTTTAAAACACTACCTCTTGTACAGAAGTACCCCCCCCCAAAAAAAAAAAAAATCCTCTAAAGAATCCCTGAGATTCAAAGCACACAATGAAGACACAATAGGGGGGGGGTGTTACACCAAGCCCGTATTGAGCACCAAAAGCCTATGTCACATGACTTGGGAAAGCTTTTGCATAAATATATGAAAGACTGCCAACACCCACACACAATTCTAAATGAATGTGTTTGGCACAATGGTACCAGGGTTTGCTCATATGGAGGTTGCTATACAAAAGCTTCCCCCGAACCATTCGACTTCGCAACACTGTCTTCAGTATTGAGTGTTCAATCTTTTTTTTACCAGACATTATTCAAAATCCAACTCGCAAATGGCTTGTTCAAGCTATACCTGTATCTGACTGTAAACAATCGCCGTCATTGACATGTTGAAGATTAAAATGAACCAAAAACAAAGCAGGACTGTTCCAGTAGCTCTGTTGATTACAATTGCATTTTTTAGACTATATCTTTAAAATAAATTAATTAAAAAGCTGAGCGTCTTACTTGAACGAATCAAAACACCAAAAAGCAATCAACAAAAGTTAAAATTGACATTTATGTAAAAAGCAATATTTTAACTGTACCCTAATTTACCCAGTAGGTTTTGATCAAACTCTGACAAGGTCATCACCTCATTTTGAAAAAGTGGAGGCATTGTACCTTAGGGTTACCCAAGAGTGAAAGCATAGCAAGCTTTCCAGAAAAAAAAAGTCCCACTAAAAGTTTGTACACCTCTACTTTCCAAAAGCCTCAATTAACAGAAATAAATAGATTATTTGCAATCGATGTCAAACATTCCCTGGATAGAATATTCTTGTGATTGGATAAGTTCAATTTGTTTTCTTCTGTTGGCTGTCTCTTGTTGATGTAACTCCATCAAAATCCACATGCATATCAAAGTGTCAAGACCGGGACTCAAACCCACACATTGCTAATCAGAAAACACCAGAGCTTGTGTCTGTTATGCTTGACCGCTTGGCCATGAAACGTCAATTAGGTCAGGGCTTTTTCACTCAAAATCTCCTGACCTAATTGGTGTGTTTGGGCCGAGCAGCAGGCGCACATAATTCAAGCTTTGGCGTTTCTGATTAGCAGAGTGTGGGTTCCAGTCTCGGTCTTTACACTTGTGACCTTCAGCAAGACACTTAAACATTATTGCTCGGTCCTTCGCATGGGACGTAAAGCTGTAGGTCCCATGTGTTGTGTAATGCACGTAAAAGACCCCAGTACATTTATCGTTAAGAGAAGAGGGTTCGCCCCAGTGTTTCCGGTTTGGTCGGCTGCAAATTGCACGACAGCAACTAATGTAAACCATTACACGGTGCTATGTAAATAAATGGATCTTATAATTCAAGCATAGCTCCACATACCTTGTAGAACAAAATAATGGGCCCTTTGAGAAGCCCTCCGGTGTGATAAAGCGCTACATCAGAACCGCGTACCATAAATATCATTGTTCACCAAACTTGGAACCAATGCAATTAAGTGTGATGCATTGACTAAGCAACAGGTTGGCCCCATGGTAAATGTGATTATAATATCTACAAGTTCTAGAACCCTCGACTGATTTGGTTCTGGATTTGTTGGTAATGCTGAAGTTCCTGCTCAGATACTGATGGGATCAGAGACTTCAGAGCTGCTGTAAAGTCCTGCTGCTCCACCACTATGCTTATTTCATCCTCAGCATTACCTTTAGCAAAATCAAAGAATAAAGAAGACAGAAAGTTATTATAATAATCATAATTTATATAATAACATGTATACACTGCACACACAGTTCCTTGTCATTTGATTGGTGGAACACGTGTCACATGTCATTTTTTATTTTGCCATGTATACTGCTGTGCTACTCCAAAATTTAATATAGGAGTCCTGCATGGGTAATTATACGAAGCTTCGGAACGTCAGTTCCGAAATAACTATTCCCTGCCCGTTTGTCCAAAGGAGACAAAATTGTGTCATGGTGAACAGGGTTGGTGTTTACATGGAGTTGTTGTCTGTGTTGTTTAGAATGGGTTTTGAGAATTTTCAGAGTGGCGGGTAGAGGAGAATCTGTAGTCTATTTGTGTGTTTGTTATGAAAAAAAATAAATCAAATGCAAGGCTTTATCTATGTGTGAGTTATATAAAACAAGTATTGAATGCTTTTAGTTTGTGCATTGTTGCAGAATATAATCACTTGGTGAAATCGGGTCCTTTCTCTGTGGTGAAATCTGGCTTTTCCATTTCACTTGGCTTCGCCTCATGGAATGGAACAGTCCAGAAATCCACTTGTAGTTATATTCTGTAGCAATGCACCCATATTAAGCATCCAATATCCCTATATTGTAGTAAAAATGAAAATTAGCATCAGCCAATTTTGAGAATCTTTAACATTTTTATTACTACCCCTGTGAATGGGCACGTTACTTTATTCCTTCAACCATATCAGCTCCCATTGTGAGTTTGCAGCCACCACTACAAGAACCACCTCCGACCCCGCAGATACCCATTTTTACCCCCTGGGTAAAAATAAATACATGTAATTATAGTCAAGAGGGCTTCCTCACGGACCTAAATGTCATGACTGAGATCCGAACTCACACCACGGTAACTTTGCCAGCAGAACTTGAGTCCAGAGCACCGGACCGATGCACTAAATTGTTATCATTCAACAACCAGGTCTAACAAAGATGCCCTCTGGTCCAACTTTGCTTGTAACTGTAACAAGGCCAACACCATGTTGGATAATTGAGATTTGAACAACCTCTTCTCATAAACAGTACAGATGTCTCGTTATGAAAAGGAACAACAGCAAATACAGCTTACTTCAGGAAGTCATACATTTTTTTCTAGAAGGACACTCATAAATGTGAACTCGTTAGAAAAAATGAGGCTGAAATTTTGTTTTTCATTTTTTTTTGCTTTGTTGGCCATTTCAAACAAATTTTGTTTTACTACTTCAAAACAAAAATGTTACCTTCTTGGTTTTTAAATGTTTTAAAAAATAAAATAAATACAAAATATTTTCATAGTGATTTGCACTTTGGCATTTTTCATTTAAGCAATTGTGGCGTGTGATTAAGTTCACTTTTTGAGGCATCCTTTGTTTCATTACCAGAAATATTATAACCAAAATAATTCTCATGTTGCAGCATCCAACATATGTAAAACAATTGGGGTCTTTTGGACTTCGGCAGAAAACTCAACATGCATTCTTTTAGCGACTGAACATTCTTTTGTGGGATTGTGGTGTACATGAACTCAGAACGGTGCCTTTAAAATGCCTGTTTGGCTGGGCTGAAACAAAAGCTGGGTCACAAATGCTTTCATTCTTTGACACTCACCTGTTTGAAGGTCACTGATCTTCCTCTTGACCGCATTCAACATGGCGTCCGAACAAAGGGCGTAAAAATCTGCACCGGTCATCGTCAAGGGGCATTTATCAGCAACCAGGTCCAGTTTGACATCCGGAGACAGAACAAACCTAAAACAAAGGAAACGAAAAACAATTACACCACAGAACTACTGAACCACTGTCCACAAAACCTGTGGATGATACATCACTGCAGTAAGGTCAGAAATCGTGCACAGTTTCAAATTTTCAAGTTTGCTTGTTACAACATGACTCCGGCACTTATATTCTTTAACAGATGTAAAAAGATACATAAAAAAGAATACTATATTCTGGCTTTGAAGAACTTACTTTCTTGTCAGAGCTTGAATAATTTTCACCTGTGCTTGGCGATCCTGACTTACACCAAGATACAACATCTTGTCGAACCTGTGGAATACAAAATAGTAATTTAAATTAGGAATCAAGTAATAAACTGCAAGGGAAACTAAAACTGGGTAATTTTTAATTGTATTTTGGGGTGGACAAAGACAATTTGGCTAGAACGTGATTTGAACCTGCACTCTCCAGATTAACCTGCTGGCAATGTACCAACTGAGCTATTTAGCTATCTAGCCCTCATGAACACATCAGTCTAGGGATTGAAAAAAAAAGAAGAACAAAAAAGAGTTCCATTTGTTAAGTAATAAACTACAAGGACAACTGACTAGGTTGAATGGCTTCTGACTGGCACCCTGACCAAAGATATTTTGACATAACAGGGAGACTGCCATCATGAGGCTACATAGCTCAGTTGGTAAAGCGCCGGTACGTTAATCTGGAGGGAGCAGGTTCAAATCCAGTTCTAGTAAACTTTTCTTTGTTCATCCTATAACTAAAAATGCAAAAATTTTAATTCAGAGTGTTTTGAAGGCAAACCTCTGTTGCTGTGCAAAGTGAAACCGTTCAAACACAATGCCCTTAAGTAATATCAATTACAATCGGCATAAACAGAGACAAGAATTTAAAGAAGGCTTAGTAAAAAAAAAAAAAAATTATAATAAATGTACTTTACAAGGACTGCTCTAAACAAATTTAATGATCAGTATACAGTTTCAAATCCAAGTGAGACAGAAATAATATTTTTCACTGCTAAAACAGCAGCCAGAAAACTGCACGACATAATTAAAAGCATAAATGGTCAGCATTGGTAAATATTAGAGACACAGCATTGGTAAATGTAAGAGACCAGTATCTTCACTTTACATACACAATATAACAAACCTGCAAAACTTTAGGCTCAATCGGTCATCAGAGTAACAACAAATTGGTGAACCCCCCCCCTAAAAAAAAACCCAAACCTGTATACGTTTTTACTGTTATAGAATATCAAGTTTTTGTCTCACGAGATCAAAACTAAATGCTTTACTCATTTCTTTAAAAGGCTAGAGCATTTCAAGCAAAACTATTTCAAGGAAATTTTTAAACTGTGACCTTCTTTATACCATTTAAGTTATGCGCAAATCTGTGAACGATCATTTTTTTCCCCAATGTTTTGCAGTCCCCTTTAAACGTGTCCTTTTTATTCTGATAATTATCAAAAAAAGGTTTTGTAATTACGATGGCAAACAGCAGCAATGAAGCTTGTGTAACAAAGCTATATGGTTTCAAAACATGGAATATATGATGTTACACAAGTTACACTATCCTCTTGGCAAGGACAAACGATTCATATGGAACTTAATCATCACTCTAAATAAGTCCTGTGGCATTTCAAGGTTTTGAAAGCTTTCGAGATCAACCATTAAATAACAACATGTTTGTTATTTCGTAAAGAAAAGTTGGATTTTGATCCTTATGATACACTTTGGGATACTTATGGGTGCATAGACCTTTTGCACATGATGTCATTTGAGTAGGGCGCCCTCGGCTAGAGGTAAAAGAAGGTAGCTCATTGGCCCATCCTGGACCAGAAATCTTTTTACAACACACAGGACCTGCGGTTCGATGTCCTATCTGAAGGACGAAGCAACTACATTTTAGGTGTCTCGCTCAAGGACACCAGTGCCATGACTGAGACCTGAACCCACACTCTGACAACTCCAAAACTTGAGGCTAGAATTTGGGGTAAAATTCCACAAGACCGCAGGGCTTGTAGCTCAAAATGTTGACCGGACCAGAATTTATTTTACAAGACCACAGTCTTCATGAGAAAGAGCTTTCTATACAGTTCACCATGTAAAGTGTTTTTATTTGAGCAAGCACTAAGATTTATCTCATTTGTCTTATGGGTTAGTATATTTTGATACTCAACGGAATTGTATAAATACCAGACTCAAAGTCAACATTTGAACATCATTTCTTTCTGCTAAAGATATCACACAGTGGCTGTTATTCAATTGAAAAACACAAGATCGCCGGACTTGTCAGGTCATGTCTTGTCATGAGTTTACTGGCCCGAGGCTGAAATCACTGGCCTCGGGCCGGCGGTCCAGTGTCAAATTCGAGCCCTGGTCCGATGCATTTGACCCCCTTGGCCCTGTCTTTCACAACAACAACCTAGCAGTGCTTTCCTGGATGGGAATGTTAGGCCGTGTCCAAATAGGCGGCTACAGCTATGGCTAGATTACCGCGTTATCATGCATTGAAGTATAGGATGTCCTTTAACAACAGTCGTAGCCATTGCTGTAGCCGCCAACTCGGATGAAGTCTTTGTCTCCACCACCTCAAAGCAATGCAACTATCTTCACCGTGGCAGTATGTTCACATAAAAAAAATTTTTTTTTAAACTCATCACACTTTTATCAGACTTTTGGACACATGGTCGCAATTGTGATTGGTCAGTACATTAAGAGGTGGAGCTTGATGATCGGTCCTTAAAGACTCACCTTCCAGGTCTGAGCAAAGCTGGGTCAAGTAAATCTGGTCGATTAGTTGCACCTATCACAAAGACATCTGCTGATTTGTGTAGGCCGTCAAGCTCAGCAAGGAGCTGCGATACAACCCTACAACAAAACAAAAGGGAAAAACAATTTGTTTTTACCAATATTGAATTGGTAGAATGGCTTGCCTCACTAGCCAAATGGCAATGACCTACAATTGCTAACCTCACGCGGAGGTAGAGGTCAAATGCAAACAATTTCCTAGGAATCACATGTTAATATCACGTTGCTTTTTCTGGGCAGATAAGTTGATTAAGTTACAGAGACTTGGAAGACCCAAGTGTTAACAGTTGAAACTTACAGCAAAGATAATCATCCTTCAGTAAATTACTTTGAGTCGGTGCGAAACAATGTATAAACGGTAATTTTTAAATAATGAACAGAAAAATCATTCTGCAGGTATAGATGTTTACTGTAATGCTGTTGGAATATTATTAATAATATAATAACAAAATTAACATGTACATGTATTTCAATGCACTTTTTCAAGCCAAGTAGGCCCTACAAAGCGCCTTGTTAATGTTTTAGCCCTGTTCATTGGGCTATAGCATTCCTGAAACCATCCTGAAACCAAGTCCCTAGGAGTGTGCAGCACCGGTAGCCAAATTGGTGCACAGGTTGCTAATCATTCAAATCAACAATCTCTACCCTCGCACCTGTTTACTCCTGGGTGATGAGAAGCAATTATAGTTGAGAGTCTTGCTCAAGGGACTTGGAACCCATACTCCGATGGCTCAACTATTAGACCACATGGCCAGGACATGCTAGGACCGATAATTAGGATGGATCCGGGACAATTCCGAACTTCTTACCTGTCCATGACGCCACCGGAATCTCCACTTTGTCCTCTGTTAGGTGCCAAGGAATCTAACTCATCAAAGAAGATAACGCAAGGAGAGGCACTCCTTGCTCTAACAAACACTGTCAAAATTAAGACAGAAAGCAAGACATGAAATATCAAAACACTCAAACGTGCACTTCCACCAAAAGTTATATTTCCAAAAGCACTCCACACTAGTGTCACTTTTGCTCAAAATACCCTGATTTTCAGACAAACTTCCCACTACTCATGTGATCACTGCATCGGCGCACCAGACCCCAGTAGTACAGCACATGTGAGTGAACTAAAACACTGACAATGGCTTCAGACATGTACACACGTGTAGGTCAGACAAATTTGCACTACATTGACATGTTGTTGATTCGGGTACTTGCGTGGCATAACCATTTTGAGCTTCTCATTCTAGCATTAAGTGCGGAATGCTATTATAGAAGAGTTGTACAAACTTGCTTCAACAATAGGTTAGTTAAACTTTTATATATTTACTCACCCAAATAGCTGAAAATGTTTGCATGAATTGTTTCTCAGATTAAAATGTGTTTGGGTGTACAATTATCAAAACCAAATTACTTCGAAGGGAATCCTTTCTCAAAATAGTTTATACTATCAACAGCTGCAGTGCTTTTTACCAAATAAGTTTTTATGGTCATTAATGTCTTGCCTATGAATAAGCATTACGTTGACAAAAAACCAACCTATGACCCTACCTTTAAATAGGTAAAATTATGCTTATTTATGATAAAACATGAATGAGCAAAACTCTACAGTTTCTTTAAGAGTTTTAAGTGTCTCTAAAAAGCTTACCTTCTCGAACATTTTCTTCACTTTGCCCGACATACATGTTAATTAACTCTGGTCCTTTCACGCTACATAAAAAAAAAAAAAATCATTTTCATTTTATTTAAAAATTAAAACATATTTTAGAATGACATCTTCTTTTGACCCAATTTACCTGACGTCATCGCGATAAATCTTGGTTGCGCCATTTAGGGAGTCAGATTCTCAGTTTGAGACCAATTAAGAACTCACGAGAAGTTAATAACGAGAAGTCTCCTTGATCCACTAAGCGAAAGTAGTCCTGGCCAATTTCCTACCTTCCGCCCAGGTAGTAGTTAATAAGCTGGACAGTTCATTTCAGAACTAAGTAGTCTCCTGAATTTCGGAAATCTACTCCGCGGCAGTAGAATAAATAGCAAGACAAGTTCTCAAAGAACAAAATCTACACAGCAAAGTAGACATACACATGGTGTTACTGCAAACAGAATATACATTGATACCTCACTATACAATGCCTCAAGACCTACACAGATTCCGTGTGTTATTACGCAGGGGGTATTTTAGGCAACGTTCACACGATTAGATGCGCACCATATCTTGACATGCATTTTGACTCCCAAAATGGCAGATCCTGAGCAGACGGTAGCCGCGTGCGACGTCAGTTTAAGGGGCCGATAGACATAATGTTCAACGGTCTACTGGATGCACATTGTAGTCATTGAGTCACCCAGGAGTCTACGATGAAGCACACAGCTAATATCTCATTTCTTTTATGAGTTACAATCTTGCATTTGGGTTTCATTATCCTGAATCAGATCTCCTTTCATGGCTTTTTTGGGGGTGCAAAAAAAACCGAAGAATGTATCTAGTATATGTTAATTTTGCATTGGGGATAAAGAAGATGTGTTATTGTTTGCGTTTACACCGATATGTATCAAGCACTGCAAACTCGGGAAAGTACTGAGTATACAGTGCTTGACATTGATGTAAGGGCATCTATTCAAAATGCTTGATAGCTACACAGGTATAATGCATGGCTATACATGTACTTTTGCAATGTGAAAACAACACTTTTTTCTGGAACGGGTAAGAAACAATGTCATAAGTCCAATAATGTAAGCAATTTGCAGTGATATTTTATGTGGTTAATTCTCTCTTTTGAGTAAGTACTCCATTACATTATTGTCTTTCCACCATGCAAATCTTCAAGTTTTATTTGTAATAAATCCACATTTTAAAAAGATTTTAAACAGAATAAAAACAAATAAATATTGTCCCTTCTTCATCTGAGGCAGCCTAACAAATGTTTGTGCCTCTCTTGCCGGCGTTATTGTTACTATCACAACCACAAGTTACCTGAGAAAGTTCAGTGAGCATTCCGTAGCTACAGCCTTAGCCAGTAGAGTCTTGCCCGTACCCGGAGGGCCATAGAGCAAGACTCCTGAGCGACGTAGTCCGGCAGTAAACAGTTCAGGGTGCTGAAGAGGAAGCTGAATGGTGTCCAGAATCTCTGATCGGACATCAGCAAGACCTCCTACGTCTTCCCAGGATACACTAGGAATCTGCCGAGAAATAAACACATACAAGTATGAGGCCGTGTTAAAAATTTAGCTATGAAATTGGGCCCTAGGCCCAATTTCTGGGAGCTGCTTAAGCAGCAAATGTTGCTTAACAATTTTCTGCTCATCAAAAATGAGCAGGTGCCATTAACAGATTGTACACGAGACATGGTATTTTGGCTGGTAAACTTACGCATAATTTTGTTGTGGCTGTCTACTTTTTATACTTAAAGCAGCTCTATGAAATTGAACCCTGTGTCTGATTACACAAATTATCTACCTATCGTTGTCTCACACTGTAGAAAGAAAATTGAACCTGATCAGTTCAAATCAAACAGCAGACTTTTGACTTGTTTTAGATCGACTCCGTATGGCAGTTAAACAAACCATCTTTGGCAGGGAACCAGAGAAGTTAAGGTTAAGCAAAGTCCACATATTCGGGTATTACCAGCTACTTTTAGATTCTGATTGACTTCAGAGAGTTTCCGGGTAAGTCTGAATTAGGAAAGGTGATTCAACCCCACCCAGGACCTCCTACACCCATTACACAACAACATTTTAGTTGTTAAACTTCAAAGAAAGAAAGAAATTAATCAAAGTCAAAATGTCCATCTCTCTGCAACTACAACTTCAACTCATCAAATGTTCCCCACTCTCAAAAAGTTGAAGTTATTAGAATCAGTCTCATGATTTTTTCCGGTACTCAATAGATGAAGATCCACACAAGTTCTTTCAAGTACCTTTGGAGCCCCGATAGCATCAGCATGTGCCGCTTGAAGCTGATTGAGAGCTCCCTCAAAGTCCACATTGTTGACTTGTATCCCAGCAGCACACAAATCCTTCTCTTCAATGATTGACAACTTACTTCCAACAGAGCTACATGATGAGGAACAGACAAAGAAAAAAAACCCTTTATTTAAGCATTAGAAACTGGGTAAAAGGTCAAATCTCCAGCAGGGGCAAGAGTAGTCTTGGTTCCAGTTGTGTAGTCACAAACACGTGTAGTCACGAAAAACCTATCCGCTATCTAAACTGCTTTTGCCGTTCATGGGGTGATAGAGATTACAGAAACGACAGCGCCCTCTAGCAGTGACAAGGTTTTCCTGTGGCTACAGTGATTACACAATGGGAGCATCTTGGAACCAAGACTAGGGCAAGAGACATTAGTGACAGAAAGGTCTGGAACTAGGATCCAAATTTTAGGAGGTATGTTGAAATGACGGCATTTGTTACCCTACGGTAACCCCTGGAGTTATAGTTTTCAAGGGGCTTTTGGGCACAGTGTCCTCAGCACTACAGAGGTACATCAAAGAAAATGATTACTTCATATGGAGAAAAAAACAAATATTTTTTGTTCACAGGCAGACATAAAACAAATTTGAATTCACATGACAGTCTTTAATTTCTAATCCCGATTTAGGTAAGTATGCTTTCAAAAGAAATAGAGGGATACAAAAATGCAATGGTACATGTAGGTTTCTCCTTTTTTTCTGTAAAAAGTCAAGTAAAAGATTTGCACAGTTGAGTCAAACTTAACTGTTCACCAAATGACAACTTGTGGCAAATGAACATTCTTAACTTAGTTCAGCTCAACTACACTCCAACTCTTCATTGCTTTAGACCCTTCAAGTCTCGATTTGAACATTTAAACATTTTTAGGAACTGTTTGGTCCCACGCATACTGCTTCAACGCAAGATTGAAACAAAAGCCCACTTATTTATGCGCGTTCAAATTGGCACTCAGAGATTTGCATAGCCTATATTACACTCTGCCTTTAGTTTATGTCTGCATTCTGAAGCTCTATTTTCTTAATACAAGAGTGACTGAGTTACTGTACAATGCTAAATTCCATTTGGATGAAACTAATTACTTATAGGTATTATACAGGATTGGTAGAGCTGACAAAATAGTAAAAATAGTCATAAGTCATGTTTGGTGTGATCAATAATAAACATGAAAAAAGCAAACATCTCAAAATTTAGGCTTTATCCATTGTGTGAGTCAGGACAAAATAGTGAAAAACCAGACATGTAATTTCAGCATGTAAACACATTGTCCTTAATTTTGGTTGAAGCAACTGAAATTGGCTGTTTAGGTTTTTTTTTTTAGGTTTTCGGATACAGATTTGTCGAATATGAATGCATTTCAGAGGGAAATAATTAACAGAAAAAAATGGTTCTAGCATGAACTTTATGAACAGTAAGCTTTCAGACTAAAATTAAACGATGATGCTGTTTGTTCTTACCAATTCTGTATAATACCTTTAATGCTTAATTCCATTTGGATGAATCTAAAACAAAAGTTTCTCGAATAAATTGAAAGTATTTTATCTTGTATTGTGTGTATCTTAAGGAAGACTCAGAATTCCTACGGTGAAGGACTGTTCTCCATCGGGAAACATCCTCCAGGGCTGATGCAAACCAAAACAGCTACAATGTATTTCTTCAATTTACGTTATCATGACAGCACGAAAGCTTCCACGAATACCATAATCCCAACAACAATCATGTCCTATTTTTGTTTCCAAATGGGGAACAAAAAGAACGAGAAGGGAATAATCAGTCTGCAATCAGGACCGACTCGCATGGTAAGTCGAAACTGAATGGCAGCTAATCTCCGAAGAGTATTTGCTTTTCCAGGGAACTCCTGATTGGGGCTGGAACATTTCTGCCCAATAAGGCCTTGGGGTAATGTTTAGTCTTGGAGGCGTCTTGGGTGAATCTAGGTCATGAGTATGATGTCATCGAATAGGCTCGTTGATTGATTACGTGTCCTAACAGCCGTTTGTCATAAAGGCCTCTGGAAGTTAGTCATGTGTTAATAATGACTAGGTTGACTATCATGGCAAAACATTTATTGCTTAACATTTTTTTTTTGCTAAGCAACAATAAGCAGAATACCAGTCACAACTTGTACATGTGGCATGACATTTTGGCAGATAACCTTATTCTGGTAATCATAATTTTGTTGTATTTAGCTACTTTAGCTCAGTGGTTTCTTCCCTGCCTTTCACCTCTGTGGACGCCTGTTAGAATCCCGCCTGTTCCGTACCAGAGCCTTGCATGAGTTTTGAGTTTCCAGTCCCCGCAAGATTGAATGGATTTTCCCCAGTTGTGATTTCCCCTCCCACATTTAAGAATTGGAGATGCTAAACCTAATCTCTTCACAGGTATCTTCAGGCCTACAAGTTACAGTGGCAGGCACTGCTGAATGTTCCTTGGTTTCATTACCAGAAAGATGTACTACTACTACTACTACTAATAATAACAAGATGTATTAATAATAATATTTATAATAATAATAACAAGATGTATTAATAACGTGATATGGAGTTGATACTGTGAATACCCCCTTCAACTACAGTGTTTTGAAATACTGTAATTTCTATTTTTATAGTGTCCAAATATGTAAAAGTTTACTTATTTACTTTTTTATATATTTATTTATCAAGTTAAAAACCATATGGGACGTTAAACAGGAGGTCGTTGGTACAAATCCCGCCCTGGTAAATTGTTTCTTGTTCAACCCTAAACTATATACTCATTCATAACCAACATAGTGATTTTAATGTACACTTACTTTGACCACCCTTTTGAATATACATGTATCTGTACAATATTTGTGTATTATTGATGTGGTTTTATTTTTAATTTTGTTATAAACAAATGTTTACTTGATGTTTTTTCTTTAATTTTCATGACCTTAAAAAACTTGCTGTGCGTCGAATCCCTTTAGATCTATGAGTCACTTGATACAGTTTAATAATTTTGCGTCGGTATTCCAAAAACATTCCACACGGAAAAGGGTTGCAAATTTCACTCAAATCCAGAATTTTTTCAGAACTTAGCAAATGCTGTTTCTTACAATACACAGACTTAAACAGAACATCACAAAATCATACTAAATTAAGATGGTTTCATGCAGGGGGAAATAAAAAAAACAAAAACAAACAAACAAAACAAAAACACCCCAAAACAATAGGGTTCAAAACATCAGTACATTCAGTTATTTGTTCACTGATCAAATAAGAAATAATTCAAAATTTTTCAGCATTTGAGATGTAAATGTTGACCTACCATGACAATATGACCCTTGCTACAGATGACCTTACAGTGTGAGACAGCAATGCGCACAAGTCACCCAAAACCAACCCCTGTCAATTAAAAGAAGAAAAAAATAAATTGACTGAAGTAGTTCTGCTAAAAATAATAACACTTAGTTGTCATTTTGCACCTCCTCCAATAATCTAATGACAGATATTTAAGCTATATTGGAAATATGAGAATATATATATCAAGATAGCACCTTGGGTATACTGAGTGCTGTGGCACAATCTGCAGCCAACCATACCAGAGAAACACCGGGGCAAACCCCTTGTCTTAAGGATACATTTGTAAGTGTACTGGGGTGCTTTTAAGAGCATTACACAACACACATAACCTACAGCTTTATGTCTCGTCCAAAGAACGAAGTAACTATGGTCAAGAGTTTTGCTCAAGGACACAAGTGTCATGCCAGGGAGTCCGAACCCACACTCTGACAACACCGGAACTTGACTCAAATGCACTATACCGTTCGGTCTAAACAATCCACAACCTTTCATTTGGACATCACAAGATCTCAATTTTTGGTTTTTTCTTCTTCATTACTTTCTTCTGAATGATCGACTCCATTCACTCCCTTTTGCAGCTGATACTAATTAGGTAATTTTAGAAATGCAGTTGGGTTGAAGTAACATTCTCCGAAAGGAAACCTAATAGTCAGTGATTAAAGTTGATATTGATGTAGGCAATTGCACTGAACTACAATGAATCATCTGTTGCTGCAGCAAAAGGTGCCAATTTGCAGTATTTTAAACCACCTGAGGGCATGTGTGAACCAAATTTACATAATGCAAAACAAGTTGAACAAACTTGTTGTTTTCATTGTTGTTATAATTATCATCTGTTGCCCATTGAAACAAGAAAACAACATAAAGACAGTCAAAATGAAATAAAAACTGTAGTTCTGATGCAAAAATTGATCTTCTTTGAAAGAACCCTCATGCCGTGAAACAAAGTTAATTGAGAAAACGGCTTACGTGACAGATGTGCTCAATGGTAAAATCCTACTCCTGTCTACAATAAATAACCACTATCTTTACAGAGCACGTAACTTTTGTTTACAAAAAGAGTGGCCTTGTACGTCCAGAGCATTTCCTGGCAGGCGAGATACTACAATGGTCATATGGAGAATATCACTTTTTGAATCATAATTATAAAAATAGCAGCCGTTCAAGTTTTGGGATTGGCCCCCCCCCCTGTCTTCACATCAAAAGTAGGCAGAGGGGTGTGAGGAACAGCCTTGGACATACAAAAACATGGACAAAACCTTGGGCGGGGCTAAAACCAGCGAAGGGGATTAGCTAGAAATATGTACAACTAAATGCAACCCATTTCAATGCAATTGAAAAACAGAGCTGCCAACATTTGCATCTTGCAATCAGAGAAATTGTGTACGACAATCAGGGAGGTATTTATAATATAATGGGCAAAACACTTCCATTATCAGGGAGATTTGCAAATTTGTTCACCGGAACATGCAAAGATTGTTTCATTTTTCACGGGAAATTGTCTGCAGAATCAGAGAGACTTGGCCGCTCTGCGTTTATCTTATAGAGAACAAAGCTGTGCTGGATACTTACAGCAGTTCTTTTTGCGATGTATGCAATATCTACGTCTGTTGCCATAGGAACCGTCTCACATAATGCCTGAAGCAATTCTTTACGCTCCTCTTCGTTTGGTACCTTCAGGAAACAAGTCAACAGACAATCTTTAGCATGAAGACAAAAGTACAATGGTTGGCAGATCTGGGATGGGTGCTTGGGAATTTCACAGCCCTGTAGACATTATCCCGTTACTTAGTTGAGTAAAAACAATTTCAACAATTCACACCAAAATTCACACAAACTAGATCCAACAAGTTGTCAGTAATTTTTCTGAAGTGGCAAATCCATAAAAAAACCCCGAAGTAAATCGATTTTGGGGGTAAAAATTCTCCAAACATTCATTGCTGTTAACATTGTCACCAAGTTTATAATATTTTAATCACCTAACATATACTACTATTTAGCTTAAATGGCGAATCACTAAATTTGCTACATAACGTTTTCACAAAGTGGAATCCTGATTTGTCACTTTATGCATTGAAATGTAAATCACTGGCATAGTGCTTAGCGTGTAGTTTGACTTTAGCGTTTTCAAGACAAAATAAAGAAATAAGATTTCAACTTGTCACTTGACAAACTATTAAACTGGTCACTCCAAGGCAAACTCTTAGTGGTAAACTGATTTGTGAGCAACCAAAATAATGTACGGTCCTTGACTGCAGTTGTGGCAGTTTGCTTCAGCCCGACAGACAGACAGCCCAGACATGCTTAGGAGAGACTGACCTATCTATGACTGAAGCAAACCTGTCAGTTCAGACAATGGCCTGGAACTTCATCTTGGAGAGGGCAAGGCCATTTTGCGAGGGTTCTTCCATTGGAATATCTTAAAGTCTTTGGGAAACTTCTAAAGGGGCACCAAGGCCAAGACCAGGGGCAACAGAGGCCACGGCCTCCATGTTATTCCAGGCCTACAGACAGTGGAATTACATGCCACATCTTACCTTCATCTCTAGATGATGAAGGAAGCAAGCATGCAAGTCAGTTAGTACAGACTTGGCTGATGGCGTTGTTGCTATGACAATCACTGGGTAGTCATGAATAGTACTGGATAATGAGTGGACGGCCTCCTTCAGTGACGCTGACACTCGAGCATCTAGGAAAAAAGTGCAGCAAGAAAGAAAAAAACCAGGGGTGAGAACTATTTCACTGTTTTTAAGAGAAAACAAATTACAACTTTTTCTCAATCTCATGACCCAGAATGGTGTTGATAATTAAATATTATCTCTAAAACAAATTGTGTATAAATTTAATCTAAAGGTGTTATAAAAAGTGTGATCTTAACAAAGCATACAAACATTCTGGTCCAATTTTGTCTACACTCCTCTGAACTGTTAACCAGTTCGCTTCAGGGTTAAAAGTCCTTTTCCCGTTACTTGTGCTGGATTATTTTCAGTCAAAAATCAACCTTTTTTTTTGTCATTGTAACTCCATTTGGACACCCATATAAAGCTGTTTTCTCAATGATTTTGCTGGCTAGTATATTTTTATGGTTGTGTTTCTGGTGCAAAATCAGACCATTGGAAAGCCGTTATGTAATGGCCAATCATCGACCCACACCCAGAACAGACAGAATGAACAGACAGAATAAACAGACAGAATAAACAGAATAAACAGAATAAAGAGAGATAAGAGCCCTCATGACAATGCAGTAATAATAATAAAATCGACGCTGATATAGTGCAATTCCAAAGAATAGTCAATGCGCTTCGAGCATTATTACCCCCGTCACTGGGCCATTTATTTCATTTTTTTCAACGTCTCAGCTCCCTGGGGAGTATACTGCATGTGCTGCCAAGTATGTAGCGCACCAAGCTAAATCAGTCACAAGAACCATCTCTGCCCTCACAGGTGCCCGTTTACCCCTGGGTGAAGAGATGCAATTAGAGTTAAGTGTCTTGCTCAAGGACACAAGTGTAGAAGTGGGATTCGAAACAACACCCTGATGACTCGGCAAAATAAAACTTGAGTCCGATGCACTAAACCACTCGGCCAAGACATGCCAGAATAATCTGTCTCTACAAAATTTTATGTGAAAGGAAAAGGTCTTTGAAAAAGGCATCACGCACAAATCCATCCAAAGAGTTCATCCTTTCAATGTTTGCAGTGCCTTTTTACCAGAGCCTTGAACCATGATTACAGGGACTCCATGAAACAGTTGCCTGTTTATTCGAATGCCAGTTTACAAGACTGCCGCTGCATGTTGCGCGGTAGTTTTGCGCGTTATTGAGTCATCCGAAGCCAACCAGTTAAACCTAGTCATGACTGGGAACGGTTTCGCTAGCTTACCTTCACCGGTTCCATCTCTGTCTCTAGCTAATACTTGTATGTTCCGAAGTACCAGGATACACGGAGCACACATTCCGCCTGTTAATAAAAACAATTCCCACATTCATCAATTTCAGGTTTCAGGTTTATTTATTCTACGGTATGAAACCAAAGAAAAGTGAATCACAAAAACTTACAAAATGTAAATGAAATTTTAGACGTGAGAATAAAGTAATTGTGATACTGCAGAGGGATCCGTTAAGAAGCAAAGCTTTTGAACAATGTGCCAGGGGCTGAAATTTCACAAAGGGAAAATGTAACCTATACCAACAAATACATCTTGATGACTTTATTGGAAAAAACAAAATACAGCAGCATTTTGGCAAGGAGAAACATTGTTGACAGGCAGCCATGCTTTCCAAGGGACAATACAACAGCTGATTGACTATGCACAACTCATTTTACACTCTCCTTGCAAATACATTGGCTTAAAAAACGACGTTAAGATAGTAAATCAGAAATAGAATTAGCTGTCGCAAACTACTTACCAACCAAAAGGACCTTAAAAAAATTTTTTTTACTGAGATATTGCCTAACATCACAAGGCCGGACGGCCACTTCAAGGTGAGGGCTATACTTAACTGATTTGGGCAGTCGACCCGAATTAACTATCCCCACGGCCACAGTGCCACCTACTCCTGGGGCTGAAACAGGGTTACCAAAGCCCCAACTTATCTTGGTTCCCTCATCGTTCCTAATCACTTTGGTAGACCTGGACTCCGCTCGAGTTTCGACAATAACCGACTCTATGTGCCCAGAACATACAGCACAGCTGGTGACCATGCATTCCAGGCACATGCACCTCGACTCTGGAATGAGCTTCCATAGTGCATCGGCTTCTCCCCTTCCTTAACCTTTTCAAGAAGGCTCTGAAACAACCACCTACATGTTTTTAACTGTATTATTTACTTAATTTAGTTAACAAAAAATGTAGGTGTGCAGCAGGT
Organism: Pisaster brevispinus; assembly: GCA_023634235.1. Classification (NCBI taxonomy): domain Eukaryota; kingdom Metazoa; phylum Echinodermata; class Asteroidea; order Forcipulatida; family Asteriidae; genus Pisaster; species Pisaster brevispinus. Next base: position 15,583,562 of record JAMKCF010000009.1, read on the forward strand.
ATTCACACATGTGGCGCAATGACCTACCCATAGAATAAATGTAGACTGCTAAACACCGAATCATTATCAGTGGACTGTGACCAGAGTTTCTTCTCACCTTTGAACATGATATTCTTGATCTTGGCCTCTGTTGACGCAGTGGTGTCAGCACACAGGTCATGACAGTTAGCCACAACACAATGTAGATTCAGCCGACGGCACACCGCTCTGATAACTGTCACCTTACCGCAACCAACGGGCCCCGACAGCAACATGGAGGGGGTCAGTCTTGCACACTGGGATCTACAGGGGGGTGAGAGTGAAAACTGTCATTAGCCACATTCAGGCTTGAGGTTTTAAAACATACTGTAATAGAATATTGGGGTCAGTTTACCTTCTAAAAGATCAAGTCGACTATGCCATTGGTTTAACTCATTTTAGGATTAGGAATGGCATCATTTTTTGGCCAGATGCTGAAGATCTTTGGCCAAGGGTATAATGTGCTGGTAACTTCTCCCCTCGCATATAGGCCTACTGTTTCCTTTTTATAATAATAATAATAATAATAATAGGCATTTATACTGCGCTTTCCCAAAACATGATCAAAGCGCATTACAAAAGAAAAGGATAAATTAAAACAAGCAAGAACAAAACTTAAGTCTACTATTTAGGAAAGAGATAAGTTTTAAGTTTACTTTTAAATGTAACAACACAAGAAGAATCACGGACACTAATTGGGAGGCTGTTCCAGAGTTCAGCAGCAGAGTGTGAGAAGGCGTGCTTGCCATAAGATAATATGGACTTGTGAGTGTTAAGCCGAGTTCTATCGGAAGAAGAACGGAGTCCTTGACGGTTGGTTTGACGAAGATGAAACATATCAGAGAGATAAAGTGGAGCAATGTCATTCACAAATTTTTAACTATTCTATCTGTAATTTGATTTTTGTTCTTTATTTTTCGTTAAATAAAAATTTCTACTAAAAATGCAAAAGTAAGTAACAAAATAAACCAAGCAAAGCAGATACAAATTAACAAAAACATTCACAATAATAATTTTGATTGTAAAGTGCCTTGAGGCCCTCAAATTAGAAGCTCTATAAATACTTATTATTAATTGACTACATTATTAGTTGACTCGCTGTGGGATCAGTTATGGCACTGTATGTTTTGTTCCTGAACTGTAACACGCTCCAATAAGAGTTTATTAACTCCAAATAGGTCAGTTACCTCCGCACATAGGATCAAGTTGACTCACTATGAGATCAGTTATGGCACTGTATGTTTTGTTTCTGAACTGTAACAAGTTCTCAGTAAGGGTCCATTGACTCCAAATGGGTCAGTTAACCCCACACAGGATCAAGCTGACTCACTGTGGAATTAATTAAGTCACTGTATGTCCTGAGGGTATATTAACTCCACACAAGTAAGTTAACCCCACACAGGATCAAGTTGACTATACTATACGTAAACTCACTTTGGGATCAGGAGTGGCACTACAAGGTCCCCTATCTGATATGTAAGTTCCCAGTAAATGACAGTTAATCCGACATAGAATCAAGTTGACTTCACTATCGACTGACTCACTTTGTGATTAGTATGGCACTAAATGTCCAATTTCTGAACTTTAATAAGCTCTCAGTAAGGGTCCATTAATCCCACTTAAGGTCAGTTAACCTCACACAGGATCAAGTTGACTACTCTATTGGTTTAACTCACTTTGGGATTAAGTAGGGCACTATAAGGTCCTCTATCTGATCTGTATACTTCCAGACCCCTGCTGGTATTGGTGCACTCCATATAGGGTCCAGTTTACTATTGATGTATGCATCCATAGTCACTGGGATGTAACTAGATACTGGAACAACCTGAAAGCCGAAAAGAAAAACCAGTAAAATGGTGGCGCTTCCCAGCTTGTACTATAAACTTGAGTGTGAACCCTGGCTATACAGCAATTTCAGTTTGAATTGTTTCTGACTGGCACCACCGTACAAAGACATTGACAAAAAATAGGGAGACCGCCAATATAATAGGGCTAGATAGCTCAGTTGGTAGAGCATAGGACATTAATCCGGAGGACGTGCATGTGTATATGTAGGTTCAAGTCCTGCTGTAGTCAATTTTTCTTTGTTCAACCCAAAATTTTTAACAATTTATACAGTCAGTTTCCCTTGTGGTTTATTACTTGATATTTGAAATAAAAAGATATTGGCAAAAAAGAGAGACCGCCAACATTAGGGCTAGATAGGTCAGTTGGTAGAGCGCCCCCAGGTTAATCCGGAGGTTGCAGGTTCAAGTCCCACTCTAGTAAATTTTTCTTTGTTCAACCCAAAATTAAAACTAAAAGACTGATACTTCATGGGACCTCAACAAATCAGTGTTTTTGGTGCTGATGTTACCAGCTGAAATGCTGTGTGCTTTTGGGATTTGATGTTCCAAAGACTGGAGTTAATTTTAAATATACATCATGTACCTGGAAAACTAGAGACTGAAGTGGGTCAACTGAGTAGGCCACTGCTCCTTCCACGACCGGTTCTATCTTCATCACCTTGAAGAAAACAAACGGAGAGCGTGTGTGTGACCCCTCGCTAATATCTTGGATATATTCTGGGAACTCCTTGGTGCTCAGAGTCAAGACATCTCCAAGAGAAACAATCCTGTGCAAGAAAAGAGACATTGAATGAAGTATTTGGATAGTATACAGATAGAATACTCAAGTTTGAACTTCTACAATTGTCACACAAATTTCAAATCTTTGAATACAAGTCATTTAACCAATGATATGTCTGTGTTTTTTAAATAAAAGATGCAGTATGCAGCCCGCAATATGGCATCATGTGGTGAATGCACTACACAGTGCACAGATAGTTCTGTGCTTAGTTGTTCTTCCACCATACCTGTGCAATTGAACTGGTCTGAATGATCGGTAAATTTATTACCAATTGTTATGGAATGTGGACAAGTTTTTAAGGCCTTGTCCAAATTGAAGGGCTTCAAAAGTGGCTATGGCTTGACCACTGAAAAGACCTAATCTTCAATGTTGTCAATGCAGTCAAGGGCCTTAGCTGTAGCCAATGTCGCTTGATTCAGGTACAGCCTCGATGCTTTAAAAAAAAAAACTCTGACTTACTTTGAGGTAATTAAATAGTAGTTCACTAAGTAAGGTGGTTTGCAGTGACACCATGTAAGAATCTCTTTTGTGAGAAGCTGGGTGGCTCTGAGAAGAGCCGAATTCTGCTCGACATTTTGATCAGTTTACTCTGAAGACGGGCACTCAATTTCCACTCCAAGATGGCGTACATATATTCGGATGATGTCAATCGTGTCTATTTTTGGCTAGAAATTGTAAATACTCAGAAATGAAAGAAGCCGAGTGGTGAACTAAATTGTATAAAACTTTGTAAACAATGAGTTTGTCCCTGTTAAAATTATTTTGCGTTTGTGATCTAATCTTTGTTATCTTTCCAGTCGCAGTACCAAAGATCCTTAGGACAAACTGCGACAGGTGAGAGCTCTCCTGAAGCATTTCATCCTAACCTTGCCTCAGAGAAGAACTTCTTAATGGCCTTATCCAGCTTGCTCGTCATGGGGTAGTCTGGGGACTTGATCAGTCCAAGATGGACCGCTGCAGCAAGGGGCGGCTGACAGCTGGTGGAGATACTCTTTGAGCTGGCAAGGATGCTGTCACTTTGCTGTAACTCTGGTCTGGCAAGCTGGAAAGAATTGGAGATGTCACAATCAATCTTGATACTTCATGATTTTTGTGGACCATACTTGACTTATAATTGATAAAAACGGCGCAAATTATCAAAATATTACAGGCAAAACTTGTGTTCTCATCAAGTGCAGGCATCAATTATGAACGATGCATTTATGGTTTTATCATTGTGACAATTAAAAAGGAGATAGTAAAAGTCCAAGATATCCTACAGAATCAACCCATCGCGCAACGCGCAGATCGACCAAACGCGCCCAACATATACCAAGTGCGTAATGTGCACAAAAACATCCAGCTTCAATTATTAGATCGACTAGATTATGATCACAACTTTAAAGTCTTTTTTTTAATACATTGGAACCTATTTATTAAAGGTATAAATCTAAGAGAAAAACTATAGATTAAAGTCTTTAGAAGTTTAGTAAGGACATTCATCAAATTGGGCCGTGCCTGCCAGTTGCATCTAGGCAGTGTACAAAATGTAGTCTGTTGTCCAACTTACTCTAACAGACACAACTGTATTCAACTGGATGAGTCTGGATGGATGAAGTTGAAGATTAAACCACAGCCGAGGAGACAAATACAAGACGTTGTCGTCTGGTGGCAAATCCTCTTCTTCGTTTCTTCCCTCCTTCAGATTTGCCACATCAACGTCACTACTGCCATTCGCCGAGTTCTTCAACACTGCAAACACTTTCTGATCAATGGCAAACACCTGAGCAAGATGAGTAGGAACATTTTGAGCTTTGGCCTCGAGGGGCTGATCAGCAGAAGGCTTCCTGTCATCTCTACGCGAGGACGTTTCATAAAGCGCAGGTCCTGGTTGGTCAGCCTTCTCTGGGTCACTCTCTCCCTCTGGGACTTCGTCCCGGGGAATGGACACAACGACCCAGCTTCCATTGAAAGCACACAATCGCTTCAAAGTGGCTTTGGTGACGCCAACCCGTAGTTCTACCTCACATTGGTTCTCGCTGCATGTCAGGTAATTAACGGTAGATCTTGTGTGGGTTGATATTGTTGGAATAATCACAGGTTCCAAGTAGAGTGTGTTTGGTGGTTCTTCCTCGGCACTGAGAAGGTTTACGGTCTTTGGAACTAATACTGCTTCAGTATGCAGCAATGACTTTAAGCTTAAACTGTTCAACTTGGATGCAAACTCAGATAGAAGAAATGGCTCCGGCAACAGACTGACCACATCATCTCTGAAAGTTTCACTTTCAGGTACGTTCTCCTGTTTGCTTTTGACTGTTCTTGAATTGAACTGCCTGCTTTCGTCAATTTGTGTGATTACAATTGATGTATTGACTGAAATTATCCCTTGTTTTATGGGTTCACATTCCAAGGCAATCAGATCTTGATAATTGGCCAGACTATATGCCTCATCGCTACTAAACACTGGTATCACCGGTGCAAGAAACTGATCACCGGAACGAACCAAGACCTTCTGCTGGCATACTGAAACAAGTAAACCTGTACTGAAGAGACGGTTCTTAGCCCAGTCATAGCACCTGCTGGACCTGGCACCAAACACAACTTTTGTGAGTGGGAATGCCTTCACTGGCCTGATAAAGACATCCCCAGAATCGGCAATGCTGTAGTGTTCATGGAATCGTTCGGATGCATACAGTGTTAAGGTTCCTGGGCTTTCAGACACCTGGCACAGGGAGATTGATCTGCGGACGAGGTCATCATTCAGAATGTGCAGACAAACAAACAGCTCCGTCTCACGCCCACTTTCACAACTCTGATCAGACTGAAGCAAGGATACGATGACGTAACTATCAAGCTTGTCCCCTAGCAGGAGGTTAGAAGCACTCTTCGATATGCCAACATGGAGAGGGTTGTGATCAATTGTGAAGTTAAACCGTGAAAACCTGGCAGGAATTCTATCCGGTTTATTACCGAGGTCTGCCATTGTAGAAATCGATAAACACCAGGTGGTGTGGTAGTCAGGTTGAACAAAGTTTCCATCTGACTAGTTAAAGAAGAGACAGGGTATCACACTCTAGTTTTACTTTAGACTGGTGCCCCTTTATTTACGCATATATTACTCATGTAAAGAATTTGGATTTCGACTAAATTGACGGTACCACACCGGACTGAAGACCGGACTGAAGCTAGCCGCGTATTCGGCCAGATTTCCCATCCGCGTATTCAAGGGCCGGCCAGCCGCGTATTCAGGAAAAAAAGAATCCATGCAGTAAAAGGCGGTGAAATTTCCGTCTCCTTTTCTTTTTAATTTTAACGAATTTTTAAAAAATATTACTTTAAAAGTATAATTTTTTCATTATTTGTAACTAACATATCAATGAAAAGACTCGTAGGACTAAATAAGCTCATTGGATTGCATAATTAGTGAGTAATTAGCCGCCACAATTAAGACCTCATCATCAAGACCGTATTACGCAACTGCTAAAAAACTTGCACTCACCCCAAAGTAAATGTACCCTTCATGTTGCAAAAAAGATGGAATTTTATTCCATAATCTGATAGACCATACCACTGGGCACACTTAATTTTGGAGGGGGCTAATTCGGATCACTAATTAATACCTAATTAGCCGCTACAATATACCCCATTTTCGACCATACGGTAATGTATGGCACATTTACACTATACTTACTATTTTGAATGCACTCGCCGTAAAACAAATGTACCCTTCATGTTGCAAAAAAGATGGAATTTTATTCCATAATCTGATAGACCATACCACTGGGCACACTTAATTTTGGAGGGGGCTAATTCGGATCACTAATTAATACCTAATTAGCCGCTACAATATACCCCATTTTCGACCATACGGTAATGTATGGCACATTTACACTATACTTACTATTTTGAATGCACTCGCCGTAAAGTAAATGTACCCTTCATGTTGCAAAAAAGATGGAATTTTACTCCATAATCTGATAGACCATACCACTGGGCACACTTAATTTTGGAGGGGGCTAATTCGGATAACTAATTAATACCTAATTAGCCGCTACAATATACCCCATTTTCGACCATACGGTAATGTATGGCACATTTACACTATACTTACTATTTTGAATGCACTCGCCGTAAAACAAATGTACCCTTCATGTTGCAAAAAAGATGGAATTTTATTCCATAATCTGATAGACCATACCACTGGGCACACTTAATTTTGGAGGGGGCTAATTCGGATCACTAATTAATACCTAATTAGCCGCTACAATATACCCCATTTTCGACCATACGGTAATGTATGGCACATTTACACTATACTTACTATTTTGAATGCACTCGCCGTAAAACAAATGTACCCTTCATGTTGCAAAAAAGATGGAATTTTATTCCATAATCTGATAGACCATACCACTGGGCACACTTAATTTTGGAGGGGGCTAATTCGGATCACTAATTAATACCTAATTAGCCGCTACAATATACCCCATTTTCGACCATACGGTAATGTATGGCACATTTACACTATACTTACTATTTTGAATGCACTCGCCGTAAAACAAATGTACCCTTCATGTTGCAAAAAAGATGGAATTTTATTCCATAATCTGATAGACCATACCACTGGGCACACTTAATTTTGGAGGGGGCTAATTCGGATCACTAATTAATACCTAATTAGCCGCTACAATATACCCCATTTTCGACCATACGGTAATGTATGGCACATTTACACTATACTTACTATTTTGAATGCACTCGCCGTAAAGTAAATGTACCCTTCATGTTGCAAAAAAGATGGAATTTTATTCCATAATCTGATAGACCATACCACTGGGCACACTTAATTTTGGAGGGGGCTAATTCGGATCACTAATTAATACCTAATTAGCCGCTACAATATAAGCCATTTTCGACCATACGTTAATGTATGGCACATTAACACTATACTTACTATTTTGAATGCACTCGCCGTAAAGTAAATGTACCCTTCATGTTGCAAAAAAGATGGAATTTTATTCCATAATCTGATAGACCATACCACTGGGCACACTTAATTTTGGAGGGGCCTAATTCGGATCACTAATTAATACCTAATTAGCCGCTACAATATAAGCCATTTTCGACCATACGTTAATGTATGGCACATTTACACTATACTTACTATTTTGAATGCACTCGCCGTAAAACAAATGTACCCTTCATGTTGCAAAAAAGATGGAATTTTATTCCATAATCTGATAGACCATACCACTGGGCACACTTAATTTTGGAGGGGGCTCATTCGGATCACTAATTAATACCTAATTAGCCACTACAATATACGCCATTTTCGACCATACGTTAATGTATGGCACATTAACACTATACTTACTATTTTGAATGCACTCACCGTAAAACAAATGTACCCTTCATGTTGCAAAAAAGATGGAATTTTATTCCATAATCTGATAGACCATACCACTGGGCACACTTAATTTTGGAGGGGGCTAATTCGGATCACTAATTAATACCTAATTAGCCGCTACAATATACGCCATTTTCGACCATACGGTAATGTATGGCACATTTACACTATACTTACTATTTTGAATGCACTCACCGTAAAGTAAATGTACCCTTCATGTTGCAAAAAAGATGGAATTTTACTCCATAATCTGATAGACCATACCACTGGGCACACTTAATTTTGGAGGGGGCTAATTCGGATAACTAATTAATACCTAATTAGCCGCTACAATATACCCCATTTTCGACCATACGGTAATGTATGGCACATTTACACTATACTTACTATTTTGAATGCACTCGCCGTAAAACAAATGTACCCTTCATGTTGCAAAAAAGATGGAATTTTATTCCATAATCTGATAAACCATACCACTGGGCACACTTAATTTTGGAGGGGGCTCATTCGGATCACTAATTAATACCTAATTAGCCACTACAATATACGCCATTTTCGACCATACGTTAATGTATGGCACATTAACACTATACTTACTATTTTGAATGCACTCACCGTAAAACAAATGTACCCTTCATGTTGCAAAAAAGATGGAATTTTATTCCATAATCTGATAGACCATACCACTGGGCACACTTAATTTTGGAGGGGGCTCATTTGGATCACTAATTAATACCCAATTAGCCGTTACAATATACCCCATTTTCGACCATACGGTAATGTATGGCACATTTACACTATACTTACTATTTTGAATGCACTCACCGTAAAACAAATGTACCCTTCATGTTGCAAAAAAGATGGAATTTTATTCCATAATCTGATAGACCATACCACTGGGCACACTTAATTTTGGAGGGGGCTAATTCGGATCACTAATTAATACCTAATTAGCCGCTACAATTTACCCCATTTTCGACCATACGGTAATGTATGGCACATTTACACTATACTTACTATTTTGAATGCACTCGCCGTAAAACAAATGTACCCTTCATGTTGCAAAAAAGATGGAATTTTATTCCATAATCTGATAGACCATACCACTGGGCACACTTAATTTTGGAGGGGGCTAATTCGGATCACTAATTAATACCTAATTAGCCGCTACAATATACGCCATTTTCGACCATACGGTAATGTATGGCACATTTACACTATACTTACTATTTTGAATGCACTCACCGTAAAGTAAATGTACCCTTCATGTTGCAAAAAAGATGGAATTTTATTCCATAATCTGATAGACCATACCACTGGGCACACTTAATTTTGGAGGGGGCTAATTCGGATTACTAATTAATACCTAATTAGCCACTACAATATACGCCATTTTCGACCATACGTTAATGTATGGCACATTTACACTATACTTACTATTTTGAATGCACTCACCGTAAAGTAAATGTACCCTTCATGTTGCAAAAAAGATGGAATTTTATTCCATAATCTGATAAACCATACCACTGGGCACACTCAATTTTGGAGGGGGCTCATTCGGATCACTAATTAATACCTAATTAGCCACTACAATATAAGCCATTTTCGACCATACGGTAATGTATGGCACAGTTACACTATACTTACTATTTTGAATGCACTCGCCGTAAAACAAATGTACCCTTCATGTTGCAAAAAAGATGGAATTTTATTCCATAATCTGATAGACCATACCACTGGGCACACTTAATTTTGGAGGGGGCTAACATTGATCCTCAATGTCAAAAACAACGATGTCAAAAATCATCCAAATCATTGTCAGATGACGTAGATATCAATATGATTTCTGATAATGACTCATTCAATGTTTTACGTAGTAACAAGGAGAAGCAGAGTGTGTCGTGTTCGTCAGAAACACCTGTGCAACCGTCAGTTCAGAAAAAGCCTAATCTAGTTGACATTGATCCTCAATGTCAAAAACAACGATGTCAAAAATCATCCAAATCATTGTCAGATGACGTAGATATCAATATGATTTCTGATAATGACTCATTGCACTGTAGTTCTAGTGAGGGAATGAACAACATTATACCCGATGATGTCGTTACAGGTATGTGCACAGAAAATGAAAACAATATTGACAATCACAATACTTTCTGGACGGCTAAATTGCCTAAAGTTCAGAAATGTTTTTTTTATGTTGATAGATCAGAATGGACAGCCCTTAGAAAGAAACAGAACAAAAATTCGTTTCCGAAAAACTGGATACATGTTTTTAGTAAAGGACTGAGGAAATTACACCCGTACTGCTGTTTTCAGTTTAGACGTCATTACGTTTCCCCGAAGTATAGTCGAAAGAAATCAAAGCACGCCTTTCAAGCCACTGGGTATTGTAACTTTACCAGTTGCAGTGTAACATTTAACTTGGTAATGAAATCAGAAAGTGATTTAAAAGTTAATGTTTCGTTCAATGGAAAAATTAAACATCACAAAAAAGAACGACGGGCACGATATGTGCGTAATACTCAGAGGGAAGCTCTAACGAAATTACTTAGACACAAAAAAACAAGACGCGAACATCTTGACAACCTTAAATCTTTAAGTGATCGACATTTTCTGTCAGGGTGTCGAGACGACGCACCAACAAAACAAGTGCTACACCAAATATCAAGCGAGGCAAAGAAATTATCCAACTCTCTTGGAAGTGAAATAGATGGTCTGATAAATATTTTCAAAAAGCAATGCGATTCAGAGAAGCAAATACCTGGAATTTTACGAGGTGTTTCTGTTATTCCTCCCTCTGTAATATTGTTCTCGGAGCACAGTATTAGAGTATACCATCATATTGCATCAAGGGATATAATCTATTTAGATGCAACGGGTTCAATAATACGCAATAATTCAACATTTTCTGGCTCGAAAAAATACCAATTGTACGATCTTGTCATCCGACACCCAGTAAAAGGGTCCCCGCCATTCGTTATTGCCTCTTTATTAACTACAGATCACAGCTCAGTTTCAATTTCTCATTTTTTGCAGTTCTTTTTACATTCGGAGCAACGTGTTTACGGTCATAATGGCACAAAACAACCACTTATGGTTATGATAGATGGAAGTTCCACACTTCTACTTTCCAGTCTGAGGTGTTTTACAAATGAAACTGTATTGGAGTATTTCCATCGTTGTTACAGAATCGTGAATGGGTCAGCGACGGATAGTGATTTAAAACAAACAATAGTTCATTGCTGTGCCAGTCACTTCATGAAAAATGCGGCTAAGACATGCAGGAAATATTACAAACACAATTTTCGTGATGCAATGTATTGGATGGGATTGCTCCTTCAAGCTACTGCTATCAGTGCCCTAAATGAAATCATAGAATCCATATCAATCCTAACATGTTCTAAGTTAACAACAAACCTGGTAAAAACACATTATCAGAAACTACAACTTAAAGTAGAGCAAACCAAGCAAGATTCACCAGAAAATAGTTTGTTTGATGAAGACGCACAGCTTGGTGAGGATTTCGATTACGAATCATGGTTAGGCAATGGAAGCGAAAACATGAATATAACCCAGGATGATTACATTTCCAAAGCTCCGAATTCTCCTTTCAAACTTCATTTCCAACAAATTGCAAACAATGCCATTGCCAAAGTAAACCGAAATAACATGCTCAACAAAGACAGTTCTACATTAACCAATAATGCATATTATGGAAAAGATTTTCTCAATCATTTACTTGAATTTTCTCTGCCAAATATACCGAATTGGTCATCGATAATGATTTATGATTTAGGTAGACACGGCACTTCTGAACCATATGCAAATTTCTCAAATATGTACAAATCACTACAGAAATCAAAATTTCAAAATATAACACGTGATAACCGTACCCAAGGGATTATCGAAAAAAGCATGGAAGAAGTTAAGCGGACAAAATTGGCAAACAACAGGTGTAGAAAACTAGATGAATTTGTACATATGTATGAACGTGACATGTTACCTCTTCAAAGGGAATTCTGCGAGGCTTTCTGCAAAAATAAAAATAAAATGGTCAATGCCAAATCGATCAAACTGACTAGTGAAACTTGGAGCAAGCGTGTCCGAACCAGCACCCCTAACAATAAGGGAGTATACCTAACACCTCCATCAAAAGGATTAATCTTTAAAGCAAAGGCTAGAGAAAAGCGCACGAGAAAACCCATTATTACTGTAGACTTAGATATGGGGGAAAGCATACAGCCTAACAAAAAAACTAACTATGCCACCCAAAATAACCCTGCAACGGAACAAACAAATGTCATGAATAATGTCAGTCAGTATCCATCGTCACTGCCAAGGGGTATTTCAAATGACAGAGTATCTTGTTGGTGGATTGCAACAGTTCAAGCTTTGAAGCCATTCATATGTAAAGCTAAACTAAACATTTCCAAATTTCAAGGAAGTGACGTCTATCTTTGGCGACAGTTGGTACAACTGTTTGAAACGTTGTCATTAAACATACCCACAGCAATTTCTTATCACACAGTGCGCCCAATGATTAAGGGAATACCCAAAAAATACTCAATAGTCAACAATCCCCCCAAACATTTAAGTCAGTGTCAAAAACATGCTTCCAGACAGGCACGTTTTGCGAAGTAATTTTTTCCCCCTTTTAGAAAATAGTCACTTTACTTTGTATGTTGTTGACAACATTAAAAAAAAAGCTCACTTGCTTTGATTCATTGTGTAAAAGTCGGGATACTCGGCAGAAGATATCAACCCGAGGACAAGCATTCTTTGATTTTTTTCAAAATGGAAGAATGAATCGTTATTGGAACCAAATGCCTAATGTTTTTGAAAACCAACAGAAATTTGCAGTCAAACAATCACCATGCATACAACAAACTGATTCTGGAAGCTGCGGGGTGTTTTGCTGTCTGTTCGCTGAACAACTTTGCAGCTCTAAACGAATTTTACAGTCTCATGATGTGGAAAACCTTAGAATAAACATCACAATGCAGCTGTTGAAAAGATCTCGAATCGTCGACCCAGAACTGAAACGATTGTTTTCAGCTTACATATAGTGCCCACATCATGCATGGTAGTTATTTACTTTAGCTTTGGTTACTTTAGAATTGCGGTAAAACACATTTTAATACACCTTATAGGAACGCTTAAACAAAAAATAAGAAGAAGAAGAATAAACAAAGACAATCAGACACAAAGTTTAGGTGTTCGGGAACATTTCACGAAAAGTTTGTTCTTCCTTGTTTACTTTGAAATAACTTTCTGTGCTGTCTAGTGTAGTGTTGTGTTGACAACACAAACAGCGGGCAAATTTCCTGTCACAACTTTTTAAACCGTGTTTTCCTCCCCCTAAGGTTTCAAGTATGTTTGAATTGATATTACACTGTTTTTGACACAATTTTATTCCCAGATTTTTTAAATTGAAAATCACAATTTTACGCTTGTAACCTTTTGAGGCTGTCAATATTGACAATATTTTACATCTTAAGAAAGATCTTGGATGAGTGAAGAAATATGCAGAGATTTTTGTCAATCTCTTTTTCTCTAGAGTTGTTTGACTAGATGCAAACTCAAATAAGTTAGCACCAATACAAAATGCAACAATTTGAAGAAGTTGAAAATTATTATGACGTCACCATGACGTTTCAGCTGTCACGTGACATCAAAATTTGTTCTCATGAAATTTGTTATTATTCAAACAAACATGCCATGAACGTGGGGTTTCAGTTAATGACTTTGATACAATTTGTAGATCGTGTCAGTCTTTTATTTATTTGTGACGTCATCAGGATGTCACCAAACGTTTTTTTTTTCCTTTTGCGCACCAACCGACGGAAGAATTACATTATAAGCCAAATGACGATGACAGGTTTTGTGTGTACGAAATTATTGGTACAATGAGCGTGGGTAAGGGAGTGTATCATGAGTCTCATAAAACCGACTGATAAAGACCCCCGTTACGCGCACACTGCAGCTATAGGCCCTGCATAAAATGACTACAAAATCGCGGCCTCGTGGGTTGAGTCAGAGTGGCCCAAAACATTTTATGCGTTTGTTTAACAAAAAAGGTACCTCTTGATTTAATTTTAACAATGAGTCCTGAGAAAAGAAGAGGAAGCGTGTCTTCCAAATTACAATTTCAGTAGACCTGTTCTTAGTTTTGGTAATTGTTTTTATTTATTTTACCTCAAGGTTGAATGGTCTTAATCGCATGTTTATGTGCAGTTTGTTTAATTAAATGGGGTAAAGTATATACATGTACAATGTATATTATGTACATGTAAAGCAAAGCCTAGTACTGCACAATGTAAAGGAGTACGCTAAGTTTTATATATTTAAAAATTTATTTTCAACGTTCTGGAACGTTTCGTATATTACAGAATAGGAAGGGTTTATACATTTCCTTCCTTTCCCTCTTGGTTTGTATTGATTAAAACATGACATACTGCTTGTAATGTAATGACTATTTATAACTATATCAGTCTTTGTTTAATTTGTGCATCGAGTAGGAAATAAAGTGAATTGAATTGAAAAACTGAAATTGACAAGTGCATTCATTTTTATTTAATACTTAGGGTAAAGCTACCGCATATTATTTTGTGTATAGGTAAAAATGTATTGGGTTTTCATTAATGATGATCCGAATTAAGTATTTGTGGCAAGTGCCATACATTAACGTATGGTCGAAAATGGCGTATATTGTAGCGGCTAATTAGGTATTAATTAGTGATCCGAATTAGCCCCCTCCAAAATTAAGTGTGCCCAGTGGTATGATCTATCAGATTATGGAATAAAATTCCATCTTTTTTGCAACATGAAGGGTACATTTACTTTACGGCGAGTGCATTCAAAATAGTAAGTATAATGTTAATGTGCCATACATTACCGTATGGTCGAAAATGGCGTATATTGTAGTGGCTAATTAGGTATTAATTAGTGATCCGAATTAGCCCCCTCCAAAATTAAGTGTGCCCAGTGGTATGATCTATCAGATTATGGAATAAAATTCCATCTTTTTTGCAACATGAAGGGTACATTTACTTTACGGCGAGTGCATTCAAAATAGTAAGTATAGTGTTAATGTGCCATACATTAACGTATGGTCGAAAATGGCTTATATTGTAGCGGCTAATTAGGTATTAATTAGCGATCCGAATGAGCCCCCTCCAAAATTAAGTGTGCCCAGTGGTATGGTCTATCAGATTATGGAATAAAATTCCATCTTTTTTGCAACATGAAGGGTACATTTGTTTTACGGTGAGTGCATTCAAAATAGTAAGTATAGTGTAAATGTGCCATACATTACCGTATGGTCGAAAATGGGGTATATTGTAACGGCTAATTGGGTATTAATTAGTGATCCGAATGAGCCCCCTCCAAAATTAAGTGTGCCCAGTGGTATGGTCTATCAGATTATGGAATAAAATTCCATCTTTTTTGCAACATGAAGGGTACATTTACTTTACGGCGAGTGCATTCAAAATAGTAAGTATAGTGTTAATGTGCCATACATTAACGTATGGTCGAAAATGGCGTATATTGTAGTGGCTAATTAGGTATTAATTAGTGATCCGAATTAGCCCCCTCCAAAATTAAGTGTGCCCAGTGGTATGGTCTATCAGATTATGGAATAAAATTCCATCTTTTTTGCAACATGAAGGGTACATTTGTTTTACGGCGAGTGCATTCAAAATAGTAAGTATAGTGTAAATGTGCCATACATTAACGTATGGTCGAAAATGGCTTATATTGTAGCGGCTAATTAGGTATTAATTAGTGATCCGAATTAGCCCCCTCCAAAATTAAGTGTGCCCAGTGGTATGGTCTATCAGATTATGGAATAAAATTCCATCTTTTTTGCAACATGAAGGGTACATTTACTTTACGGTGAGTGCATTCAAAATAGTAAGTATATTGTAAATGTGCCATACATTACCGTATGGTCGAAAATGGCGTATATTGTAGTGGCTAATTAGGTATTAATTAGTGATCCGAATTAGCCCCCTCCAAAATTAAGTGTGCCCAGTGGTATGATCTATCAGATTATGGAATAAAATTCCATCTTTTTTGCAACATGAAGGGTACATTTACTTTACGGCGAGTGCATTCAAAATAGTAAGTATAGTGTTAATGTGCCATACATTAACGTATGGTCGAAAATGGCGTATATTGTAGTGGCTAATTAGGTATTAATTAGTGATCCGAATTAGCCCCCTCCAAAATTAAGTGTGCCCAGTGGTATGGTCTATCAGATTATGGAATAAAATTCCATCTTTTTTGCAACATGAAGGGTACATTTGTTTTACGGCGAGTGCATTCAAAATAGTAAGTATAGTGTAAATGTGCCATACATTACCGTATGGTCGAAAATGGGGTATATTGTAGCGGCTAATTAGGTATTAATTAGTGATCCGAATTAGCCCCCTCCAAAATTAAGTGTGCCCAGTGGTATGGTCTATCAGATTATGGAATAAAATTCCATCTTTTTTGCAACATGAAGGGTACATTTGTTTTACGGCGAGTGCATTCAAAATAGTAAGTATAGTGTAAATGTGCCATACATTACCGTATGGTCGAAAATGGGGTATATTGTAGCGGCTAATTAGGTATTAATTAGTGATCCGAATTAGCCCCCTCCAAAATTAAGTGTGCCCAGTGGTATGGTCTATCAGATTATGGAATAAAATTCCATCTTTTTTGCAACATGAAGGGTACATTTACTTTGGGGTGAGTGCAAGTTTTTTAGCAGTTGCGTAATACGGTCTTGATGATGAGGTCTTAATTGTGGCGGCTAATTACTCACTAATTATGCAATCCAATGAGCTTATTTAGTCCTACGAGTCTTGTCATTGATATGTTAGTTACAAATAATGAAAAAATTATACTTTTAAAGTAATATTTTTTAAAAATTCGTTAAAATTAAAAAGAAAAGGAGACGGAAATTTCACCGCCTTTTACTGCATGGATTCTTTTTTTCCTGAATACGCGGCTGGCCGGCCCTTGAATACGCGGATGGGAAATCTGGCCCAATACGCGGCTAGCTTCAGTCCGGTGACTGAAGCTAGCCGCGTATTGGGCCAGATTTCCTATCCGCGTATTCAAGGGCCGGCCAGCCGCGTATTTAGGAAAATTAGTATCCATGCAGTAAAAGGCGGTGGAATTTCTGTCTCCCTTCCTTTTTAATTTTAACGAATTTTTTAATAATCTTGCTTTATCAGTATTATTTTGTCGTTATTTTTCACTAACATATCGATGACAAGACTCGTAGACCAAATTAGCTCACTTGGCTGCATAATTAGTGAGTAATTAGTCGCCACAATTAAGACCTCATCATTAAGACCATATTACGCAACTGCTAAAAATCTTGCACTCACCCCAAAGTAAATGTACCCTTCATGATGCATAATGATGACATTTTGTTCCATAATCCGATAGACCATACCACTGGGCACACTTAAATTTGGAGGTGGCTAATTCAGCTCACTAATTAATACCTAAATAGCCACTACGATACACGCCATTTTCAATCATACGGTAGCGATATGTCACTTGAACAATATACTTACTATTTTGACTGCACTTGCCGTAAAAGAAATGTACCCTTCATAATGCATAACAGATGAAATTTTATTCCATATTCGGATAGACCATACCACTGGGCACACTTGCAGTTATGACATGTGGTCCAGGGAATAATATGGATTTTAAATTCCCAGTTTCCTGTTTGTACTGGGAGTAGAGGGTCAAAGAGGGTCGCGCTTTTTAATAAAAAGTGCCGTAAGCTACAAGATGGGTCGAAGATTCAAAACATGTTTTATATTACCCCTACAACGCTTCCATAAGTAACTAGAGATTTAGTGTTTGTGGAAACAAACACTAGGTGTTCGGGTATTGTCGGAGTCAGTGTAATCATGATATATATGTTTTTGAAGATTTTTTGTTATTTGAAAACCGATGACATCATTATGAAGTTAGAAAAGTTGTTATCAAGACATAGGTATTTAAATATGTGCCAAGTGAAAAACAAAGGACCCATTGTCATGTCATAGTCATACAGAGGAACATTTCCCCCTTCCCCTTCTCCTTGGCTGCAGACCTTGAAACAAGCCTTTGAATTACTCACAAGTACAAACTCATGTATGCCACTCACTAAAGTTTATTGATTTTTCAATGGAAATTGAATCTTTATTGATTATTAAATCCGACTATGCAAATCATGTTGACATTATTAAGTTACAATTCTTAAAAGTTTTAACAGGTTTTCAAATACTGTGATTTGGCTTTTCATTATGTATCGGTGCATGATACTTTGATTGTTCAATATAATTATGCACTATAGTGATGATGATGTCGTCAAAATAAGTCGAGCATAGTATGAACTATTGGTTGTATTTTTTAAAATAGCTTGCTTGATTTTTAGACATTAGTCTTCATACAGAACGGTTTGTTAAATTTATAATATTGAAAGAAAAGACACTTGATTTTAATAATTATGCAATGAAGGCAAGTCATGAGAACGGCAAGTCTAAGCCTCTAGTGAATTTTGACTAATAACATATTATTAATGAGTTAATAACTATTTCTATCTGTATGGTGCATCATACACTCAGCAAGGAATTAGGGAATGGAACACAACAACGAGTATGACATCTTTCACTGGAGACCATTCGGGTACTGGATGTGTTGTATATTCTGAAGAAGAAAAAAACAACAATTATAAACAAAGTATGACTCAAAGCAAATTAAGTCAAGCTGAAAATTGGGTTCCTTCTGTAAATACGAATTCTGTGTTTGAATAAAAAAATATAAAAAACTGAGCTGTAGAAGTTTAAGGAAAACAGTGTTTGATTTGCTGATTTTCTTGCAATGGACTGGACAGCCATGACTTCCAAACTGTCCAAAGCAACGATTTACTCCCGTGAATGACTTCGGTGTCTCGGGGCTAGAATCGTGCACAAAGGACCTTAAATCCAGTGACGTGTTACCACCCCATCCCCATAATAACCCTTACTCCGCCCTACCTCTTGCCCCGCTCCCACTTAGATAAAAAAAATTAAGAAATTAATGTTTCCCCCCATAAAATAGCCCCCTCAAATACGTCTTTACCCCCTGCCCCCCCCCTCCAAGTGTGTGGTTACGCCACTGCTGAAATTGGCAGTGATCAGCTGATTGTTCAATTGTATTAGTACAGCATTGCCCTAAATGCAAATGAGCTTAATGGGGGTTGGGCTTTCATCCAGATGACTCCTCGTAGTATTGTATCGTTACCTCTATGGTTAGAACGCTTTCAGGAACCATTCGTGCTCAATATGGGGCATACTGTACTCCCCTATTGTGTCTTCATTGTATGCTTGGAATCTCAGCAATTCTAAAGGAGAGTTGTGTTGGTTGTTAGGCTTTTTTCTGTTTTGAGGGGTACTTCTGTACAAGAGGAAAGTAGTGTGTTAAAGTATGAGAGTGGGGGGGGGGGGGGGGGGGGGTGATGTTTCAGGGAACACCTAAACCAGACTGCATCTAACCCGAACCAACTGTTACAGTTTTCATGAAACCATGCTGGGGTGACGCCATTCAAAACCTGTTTTGCAGGGTTGTTAGTCGGCAGCTAAATTAGAAAAGCTAGTTCTATTTTACCCAAAATTGTTAACCCATAAGCACTTCTTGTCGCTAAATCGATACTTTCCGAAGTCATTACTAACACAGTCATGATGTAAGCCATTACAGATATTAACTGATATTTAAAAAGAAACTGAAAATACCTTTATTACACAGTAGTAACCATCTCCAGATAATTCGTTCCCTTCAAACTTTGCGGCGTATGTCAATATTTATAAACTGCACACAAGAACCAATTTGCTTATAGGCCACAGGCTACTCTTATAAAAAAACACATCTTTAAAACACCAATTAACAGCTACTACAAGTTTGATGTCCGCCATGGTTTAATATTATATATAACTTGTTAGAAACGAACTCATTTAACATCAGGCATTATGTGCCTAAAATGTGTTGTAACTTGATCTAATTGTTTGACGGAGATGAACTTACCTGGTTAGAATCAGGGGAAGGTCGTATTTCGTTTGTTATCTACCAGTTACAGCCGGGCCAAGTAGCAACTGGGCCCAGTTGCAGACGGGCCCAGTTGCAACCGGGCCCAGTTGCAGCCGGGGCCCAGTTGCAGATGGTCCCAGTTGCAGCCGGGCCCAGTGCAGCCAGGCCCAGTTACTATGGTTGCGTTCGATAAGCTTCCCCGTGTGTACCAGGGGTTTACACTCATGGTAGCCACGAAACGAGGCTACTCAAACGCTGTGGTTTACACTCGTGGTAGCCACGAAACGAGGCTAATCAAACGCTTTGGTTTACACTCGTGGTAGCCACGAAACGAGGCTAATCAAACTCTGTGGTGTTTTCGCTTGTCACTCCGGGAAAATTAGCTTCCCCGTGTGTACAAGGGGTTTACACTCGTGTTAGCCACGAAACGAGGCTACTCAAACGCTTTGGTTTACACTCGTGGTAGCCACGAAACGAGGCTAATCAAACGCTTTGGTTTACACTCGTGGTAGCCACGAAAAGAGGCTAATCAAACGCTGTGGTGTTTTCGCTTGGCACTCTGGGAGTATTAGCTTCCCCGTGTGTACAAGGGGTTTACACTTGTTGTAGCCACGAAACGAGGCTACTCAAACGCTGTGGTTTACACTCGTGGTAGCCACGAAACGAGGCTAATCAAACGCTGTGGTGTTTTCGCTTGGCACTCTGGGAAAAATAACATAAAAAATTGTTGCAAAGCGGCGCGACTAAAACATGTAAACAGACAGCCCCATCATGCAAACGGGCCCGGCTGCAAACGGGCCCGGCTGCAAACGGGCCCGGCTGCAAACGGGCCCGGCTGCAAACGGGCCCGGCTGCAAACGGGCCCGGCTGCAAACGGGCCCGGCTGCAAACGGGCCCGGCTGCAAACGGGCCCGGCTGCAAACGGGCCCGGCTGCAAACGGGCCCGGCTGCAAACGGGCCCGGCTGCAAACGGGCCCGGCTGCAAACGGGCCCGGCTGCAAACGGGCCCGGCTGCAAACGGGCCCGGCTGCAAACGGGCCCGGCTGCAAACGGGCCCGGCTGCAAACGGGCCCGGCTGCAAACGGGCCCGGCTGCAAACGGGCCCGGCTGCAAACGGGCCCGGCTGCAAACGGGCCCGGCTGCAAACGGGCCCGGCTGCAAACGGGCCCGGCTGCAAACGGGCCCGGCTGCAAACGGGCCCGGCTGCAAACGGGCCCGGCTGCAAACGGGCCCGGCTGCATTTACCTTACGGCGAGTGCAGTCAAAATAGTAATATTTTGTGACAAGTGCCATATATTAACGTATTGTCGAAAATGGCGTGTATTGGAGTGGCTAATTAGGTATTAATTAGTGATTTGAATTAGCCCTCTCCAAAATTAAGTGTGCCCAGTAGAATGGTCTTTTGGATTATGGAATAAAATTCCATCTTTTTTGCAACATGAAGGGTACATTTACTTTACGGCGAGTGCAGTCAAAATAGTAATCTTTGGTGACAAGTGCCATACACTAACGTATTGTCGAAAATGGCGTGTATTGTAGCGGCTAATTAGGTATTAATTAGTGATCCGAATTAGCCCTTTCCAAAATTAAGTGTACCCAGTAGTATGGTCTTTTGGATTATGGAATAAAATTCCATCTTTTTGCAACATGAAGGGTACATTTACTTTACGGCGAGTGCAGTCTAAATAGTAAGTAGTGCCAACTTTAACGTATGGTCGAAAATGGCGTGTATTGTAGCGGCTAATTAGGTATTAATTAGTGATCCGAATTAGCCCTTTCCAAAATTAAGTGTGCCCAATAGTATGGTCTTTTGGATTATGGAATAAAATTCCATCTTTTTTGCAACATGAAGGGTACATTTACTTTACGGCGAGTGCAGTCAAAATAGTAAGTAGTGCCAACTTTAACGTATGGTCGAAAATGGCGTGTATTGGAGCGGCTAATTAGGTATTAATTAGTGATCCGAATTAGCCCTCTCCAAAATTAAGTGTGCCCTGTAGTATGGTCTTTAAGATCATGGAATAAAATGTCCTATTTTTTGCAACATGAAGGGTACATTTACTTTGGGGTGAGTGCAAGTTTTTTAGCAGTTGCGTATGGTCTTGAAGATGAGGTCTTAATTGTGGCGGCTAATTACTCAATAATTATGCAGCCCAATGAGCTAATTCGGTCTACGTGTCTTGTCATTGATATGTTAGTAAAAAATAATGCAAAAATTCTACTGATAAAGCAAGATTATTAAAAAATTCGTTAAAATTAAAAAATAAGTGAGAAGGAAATTTCACCGCCTTTTATTGCATGGATTCTAATTTTCCTGAATACGCGGCTGGCCGGCCCTTGAATACGCGGATGGGAAATCTGGCCCAATACGCGGCTAGCTTCAGTCCGGTGGTTAACCGAACCTTCCAAACTTTTGTAGGGGTTGCAAATAAACTACTATTTATAAATATATTGTTTACTTATATTTTTAAACATATTTTATTCAAAAAATGTAAAATTCAATTAGAAAATACAGTTTTTTAATTTCTGATACTTTTATTTTGAAAATAATTTTGTGAATTATCCATCTATAAAAACAATCTTGACATATTTCCCATCTAAGCGTTAATCGACTGGACCAAAGAGCTGTCAACAAAACACGTACAACACACTTCGTGGTGTGCACGTGAACGTGGGACTCCTGAAGGTTTTTGTACCGAACAACTGCTGGATATCTGGTTTTCTTGTCATTCATACTGCAGCCATGAAGTGAGTTTGCATTTAACTAATTGTGAAATTCCTCTTTAAATTGTTAAATGTGTTTTGCTGGCTATTTTTAATGATGAGTGTGAGACTGACTAGGGCCCAATTTCATAAAAACAGACTTGATTTCAACTTAAGTTGAATTTGTATAGTCCTTGGTACGTACTCCTAGAACTATTCGGTTCGTTCCGCTATCGTCTCCCCGACCCTCATAGGTCATCATGTACAAAATCCTATTCGAAACTTTTTCCCCTTCACGTTTATGCACCTGGACTTCTCTTTTGAAAACGTAGCTCGCCAAAATTAGGCTCTATGTGTTAATTGTTTTCACAGTGAGCTCGGGGTGGGTCCAGAAAATCCACTCCGCAAAAAAAAGGTGCGAAAAATGATAAATTCCCATCGTTATTCGGAATTGTCGCCTTCCGACAACAAAAATGGCCGCCGTCGCTTGTATCAATGGTATGCTGCGCGCAACGCTGGTTCACAATAACCAACGGTTTACGTATAATAGATAAGCCATTGATTATTGTGGACCAGTGTTGCGCACAGAATAGTATTGAATACCAGCTTAAGGCATGTCGTGGACCAGCGTTGCACGCAGCATACCAGTGATATAAGCGACGGCGGCCATTTTTGTTGTCGGAAGGCGACAATTCCGAATAACGATGGGAATTTATCATTTTTCGCACCTTTTTTTTGCGGAGTGGATTTTCTGGACCCACCCCGAGCTCACTGTGAAAACAATTAACACATAGAGCCTAATTTTGGCGAGCTACGTTTTCAAAAGAGAAGTCCAGGTGCATAAACGTGAAGGGGAAAAAGTTTCGAATAGGATTTTGTACATGATGACCTATGAGGGTCGGGGAGACGATAGCGGAACGAACCGAATAGTTCTAGGAGTACTTGGTACGTAGACAGTTTTTAAAATAAATAGATAAGTTTAATAAGTAGTAAAAAACACATAACAAAATACATGATTCCTACTCCGCAATAACAGTTGCACCCTACAGTTTAAATGGAATAGAGCTCACAACCTACCCGTAGATGGTTTGAATATTCATGTTATCGAAGGTTTTTGCGCACACAATAATACATCGGCGCAATACAGCCAATTACTCCTTGCCACTTCTTGTCAACCACTTCTTGTTTAACTCTTCAGTCCGAGTTGACTTCAGACCGATTCGACCCTAATCCGGCATGCCTGGTCTTGGCCTTGGTTTTAAACAGAAAGTGTTGTCTAAACTAAGTTACCCAAGTTGGTGTGATGTTACCATTAGGATGTTTTGCCCATTATATAATCCAGATTCAAGATTCAGAAATTTTCCAACTCATGTTGCATCATGAATTCTTGATTGACTTGCAAAAAAACCAATGATTTAATTCCTTTTTTTGCAGGTTGAATGTGGATGGTTTGTTGGTATACTTCCCATATGATTATATCTATCCAGAGCAATATACTTACATGCTGGAGCTGAAACGAGCACTAGATGCCAAGGTAAAAACTGTCTCTAAAGTAACTGTTAAAGTAATTAGAAATAAGAATGAAATTCCAACATTTATTTACATTCTTTGTTCAGAGATTGCATGTGCTATTGGGCTGTCACCTTTTCATTACTATGACGTGTGGGTGCGACCAAAAGCATAAACTAATCAAGGTTAATAAGCTTTTTTTTTTCCTAATCAGATAATGAGTGAAAAAATGGCTGTGAGATTCAGCATCTAAGCTGCCAATCTGCAATTAGGATCATGAGGTTAATGCATTGCACGGTACACACAATATAGTTCTGCAACCATTTTACCTAATTCCTACAATTGAATGGTTATATTCAAATGGTTGGTCTTTTGCCTGATACTTTATAATAATACCACTTGAACCATATTTGAACTCAGAAACTTACATTATTAGGGCTCAAAATGTAAACTGGACTGCAGGCTCGAGGCCAGTTTTTTAGCATCAGTCCAGTAAACCCATGACTGGACAAGTCAGGTTCTCTTGTGTTTTTATATTGATTTGTAAAACCTCACCTGTAATATCTTGAACAAAACAAAATCATGTTCAAATAGTGGTTTTTGGTCTGATACCTTTCAATAAGAAAAATGAGATACATGTAAATCTTCTCTTATCTCAGTGAGCTTGTGCAAATAAAACCAGTATGTTAAACTGTTTAGAGAGTTTTTTTTTCTCATTTTGATTCTGGTCTTGTACATCAAATTCTGGTCCAGCAAATAGTTTGAGCTACATGTTGTTGGATTTTCCCTCGAATTTGAACATTGTCTATGTTTCCATTGTTAGGGTCATTGTGTTCTGGAGATGCCTTCAGGTACTGGTAAGACAGTATCTCTCTTGTCTCTCATCGTTGCGTACTTGAAGAACAACCCATCCGATTTAAACAAGCTCATCTACTGTTCAAGAACAGTTCCAGAAATTGAAAAGGTCTGTATGACGTGATTTTTTTTACAGTAAACTAAAGTGGGGTTCGAATCTCATGGGCTCAAGCAGTATGCCTATCGATTTTTTTATTTATAACTCGAGAAAGCACTGAGTGTATGGTGCTTCTGCATATCACACATCAGTGTATGTTAAAAATGCTATATTCAGTACCACTAATACAATTATTACATCTATTAAATATTGTGTTTCATTTACAAACATTCTTTGAATGGATTAAAATAATTGTTAATAATCCTAACTTCTTCAACATTTCTTTTGGGTTAGCTAATAATTTATAAATGTGGTATAATTTCCTTTTTTTCAGATTTAGGGGCTTAGGGGCCATTCAGAGTAACCAGTGTTCAGAAAGGTTTTTGGAGACTTTTAATCAAAACTCTTGGTGGGTGCGACAAATAAAATGACTGGCTCTTCCACAGCCACAACTATTTGTCAAAAGAACTGTTATTGACAAGATGAAGCTAACAAGTGAATGTCACTTGGTTGTTCCTTGTTTGTTTGTAGGTTATTGAAGAGTTAAAGGGGCTCTCTGAGTATTACGAGAAGGAAACCGGTGAACCTTCCAACATCCTTGGGCTGGTACTCAGCTCAAGAAAAAATATGTGTGTCCATCCGCAGGTGGGTCTAATTGTTCAATGAATTGTGGAAAGACTTTTTTAACTGAAGACTTTTTTAACTAAATGTCTATGTCATCGTGTCAGTGCAACAGAGTAGTATCTTGATTTTGTAACAAGGATGTATCTCGCACGAGAGTCTCTTGTGCAAAAAACATCGTCTTGGTCCCTATACACTTTTTGGGTACATGTGCTGGAATATTTAAAAGCTTGATATGATGTTATGGCACTTTGGAAATTGCTGAACACCGATGCTATTTTAGGAGAAGAGATGTTGTTGACTGATAGGACGATTTATAAGAGTATGGTATTGGGAAAGGTATAACAGTCTCATCAAAGCAAGTCAGTTTTAAAATCATCCAATAAAGTTATACTTCAAAAGTAGGCAATTAAAATTGGGTGTTTTTTAGTCCAATTTCATAAGGCTGCTGGAAGGGGCTGTGTCATCATGATCAAAGCAGGCCTGTGGGGTACATGGAATTATGAACTCTCACCCAGTTACTGCATGAGCGTGCACCATCCAAGGAAATTGTACGGGGGAGGGCACACATGTGCAGTAACTGGGTGAGAGGCCATAGTTCCATGTACAGGCCCACAGGCCTGCTTTGATCACGACGACTCTGCCCCTTTAAGCACAACAAAATTGTTAAGCACAACAAAATTATGCTTACCAGAATTACCAGCCAAAATACCATGCCTAATGTACCATCTGCGACTGGTATCCTGCATTAATTTTTTTGCTTAGCAGAAAATCGTTAAGGACTTTTTTCTGCTAAAGCAGCTCTATAAAGTTGTTGATAATTGTTATGCAATATTGTGTATTTCATGGTGCCAGATTTTGACCAGGGCAGAGTGCTTTTTCAAATTGCACTAAATACATTTACTCATGCAGGTGAGTAAAGAGAATACAGGCAAGCTGATCGACCTGAAATGTCACGAGTTAACCGCATCGTTTGTACGTGAGAAACACAACTATGACCCCACAGTAAACGTGTGCTCCTACTTTGAGGTACGTACTCATGTTTGGTGCAGACTCACGAGTATTTAAACATTGGGCGCTATTAACCACTTATTGCTGGGGTTTCAAAATTTGTCTGTACTCACGCGGCATGCCCGTAGCATTATTTTTATTATGCAAGATCCTCAAGGAGCTTTACAAACAAAGACCAACAAAAAAGCAAGAAGAACTCTTTTTTTTAAGCCAGGGGAACCAGGGAAAAGACAAATGAGACAGTTCTAAATAATGACAGTAGTCAGTAGCCCTTTCCACACTACCTACCTGTGATCCGTGTAATTGGCAGCCCGTGTAAAAAGTCTTCTACCATGGATTAAAACTGATCTGGAGATTCCTGTCACATTACAATATCTAACAAGTTTCATACTAACACCGAGATTGTCCTGTGCAGGGTAACATTTTACCCGGATTAAGCCAGTTTTGGGTTCGTTAATCCAGGGCCCAATTTCATAGAGCTGCTTAAGCACAAAAATTTGCTAAGCACAATCAAATTTTGCTTACCAGAATAAGGTACCAGCCAAACTACCATGTCACGTGTACAATTTGTGACTGGTATCCTGCTCCTTTCTGCTTAGCAGACTATTGTTAAGCAACATTTTCTGCTTAAGCAGCTCTATGAAATTGGACCCTGATAATTGTTAGCCTTGAAAAGTGTAGTGTGAACGCTCCTCTTAATCCAGAGAATTTCTGTGTTAAATTTGTCGTTAACACAGAGATTATCTGGTTTAAAGTGTAGTGTGGAAGGGGCTAATAAGTTATGCAGAATTGTATGTAAACAATGAAAGGAACAAGTAAAAGGTTGGGAGAGGTTACCAGCACATACACCCTCAGCCAAAGATCTTCGGCATCTGGGTGAAATAGTATTCAATATTAAACTGGTAGGTACACAGACAGTTAGTAGTGTGTGACTTCACTACATAGGGTCTGTAGGGATATTGTCAAAACTGATCAGCGCCAGTCTGAACACTGTAAAATACCTTTCATTTTCAGGAATTTGATTCCCACGGTCGAGAAATTCCGATGGCCGCCGGAGTCTACAGTCTGGATGACCTCAAAGACGCCGGTCGTGACAGTGGATGGTGCCCGTATTTTATGGCAAGACATGCTGTGAGTATTCCTGGGAAGGGGGACGTGTGGTTGCCATTCCAAGGTGGGCATCAATATCCCTGATGAGGCATAAGGCTGGTGCATCGGTAATGTTGGTACGACTGCTGCCACTGGGTGTACGAGCATCTTTCTTTCGCAATGCCACACCCACAGTTATGTAACTAGACATTTTTCATTTTGGGGGAGATTTCATGATTGGGCAAGCAGTACAAAGACATCATTTAATTGACTTCAAGTACAGGTCGTTGAAGTCTTACCATATCATGTCCAATAAATGCAGCATGTTTGTAAGAAGCGCTGCATTATTTCTATAAGAGTAACTCTGTTTTTTGTATCACTGTCCTTTTACCAGGCACATTTCTGTGTATAATTGTCCAATAATTGCATTTTCTTTGATCGAACCTCTGTGTAGATATACCATGCCAACATCGTCGTCTACAGTTATCACTACCTCTTGGATCCTAAGATTGCTGAGCTCGTCTCCAAGGAGCTGTCCAAGAAATCTGTGGTTGTGTTTGATGAAGCTCATAACATAGGTGAGCAAGATACAACTACTGCATCTCATTAAGAACTGGAAACAAATTTGTTTTCACAGCTTCGGAAATTTTAGTTCACAAGGAATATACCATGCCTTTCTTATGTAACCAGAGTTGATTGTAGCCAACAAGAAACATAGCACCCCTTGCTTACTGACTTCACTCAGCAAGAAGAATACATCATTAAGGGACCATATAGAGGACTTTCCTTGCCCAAATTTAACACAAACATCACTCAATCAGGAGTACAGTGACCTTAAGCAAATGGCAATATTTTGTAAAGTGCTGGTATCTAGGCAAGCTATTGACTGTTGTCTTCAAGCTGTCTGTGTGCTCGCTCGTTTGCTCAACCTCAGCCCTTCCCTCCTCCCCCCTTTTCTTTCCCATCCCACTCTATCACTGCCAGATTCATTTTGACAGAGGGACTCCAAGGTCTTATTCAATGTTGTGATCCGCTCATTTTCCAATAGATAAAGGTCTTATGACATGTATGAAAATGGTCAAAAATGGTCTCTATTCTCACATTAAAGTACTGTAAAGTGTCATTGTATTCGATACCGCTTCAGTGCGAAAATTGTCAACATCCCAAACATCTGATGACATCTCTGAGAAAAAAAGGGTCTCTACATTTTTTTGTACGAGGATGTTTCGGTTCATAACTGACTTTTTCAGAGCGAAATTTGAAACATGACTTTTCAACAACTGATGGATCTTAACATTCCAAGGAGGAATTTTTCGTCAGTCAAAATGTCAAATTCAATGCCCTTTTGATTGAATATTATCAGTTACTAACCAAACCCTCTTAACCCATGGAGAAAGCTTGTCAGCATGTACTGACAATAAGCTACACGGGCATTGGAACCAAACATGACCCAATTTCATGGCTCTGCTTACCGTAAGCAAAGAATCAGCACTTACGGAAGCAGGGATTGCTTTGCTTACGTCAAGCATATTTCACAGGTTAGCAGAGAATCGTACTCCACATTACTAGGCATTCTTCGCTTACACAGCAGAAATTCGGCGCTTGCACAGTAAGCGGAGAATGATGATCACAAGTGCAGAGTTCGGCGGTAAGTAGAGCCATGAAATTGGGCCCTCGGGTCCCTCGCTGCAAGGTTAAAGCATTTTTTATTTTTTATTTTTTTAAAGAGAAGCAAGTTATGGTTGATTTAAGTGTCTCAAGCAAGGACACCATGACTGGCCGGGCTTAGACTCACCCCCCCTTCTCTTTCCAACAACTTTATAGCCACCAGAACCTGGGTCTAGTGTTCTAGCTAGGCAGATCGGTAATGACACTTCACCATTCATTTATTTTTTGATAATTTGACAGATAATGTCTGCATAGATTCTTTGAGTGTCCACATCACAAGACGGACTCTTGAGAAAAGTCAGAGCAACCTGGATGCAATTAAGAGACAGATTGACAGGTAGAAACCAGTTTCCTTTACAACTCAACAATTTGAAAAATCAGTTGTTTAGATTGATAACTAATAACAAAGTAAGCAATTAAAAAAGAAAGATTAGGTTTAATCTAAAAGGCAACTGATTATAGAGTTTATTCCGGTACCAATTCTCCAGAAACAGATTTCATTGGGGAAATAGCTTTTGAAATATCAAAGTTGCTTATTTTCGATTGCTGCAATTGAAAGAATATTGATTAGTACACACTTATTTTGACAAAACATGAGCATTTTTTTACCACTGACGATATGGTTAACTTTAGAGTTGTGCATTTGTGTGCAATCAGAGCAGTGCCAGCATCTCAAACACTCGTCAGTCTCCAGACGATGACCAGAGCAGGCTAGTCTAGAAACGTTGAGACCAATTAAGAACTCACTATGCGGCAGTAAAGTTAATAACATAAAGTCCCTTCAATCCACTTAGTGAAAGTAGTCCCGGCCAATTTCCTACCTCCCCAGGTTGTACTTAATAAGCAGGGGTCGATTTCACAAAGATAGTCCTAACTTAGGACTAATCCTAGGAGTTATTAAAAACTTAAGGCTAGTCCTAAGTTAGGACGAGTAACTCGTCCTGACTCGAGATGAGACTAGTCTTAACTCTTTGTGAAATCCACCCCAGGACAGCTTTTCCGAGAATTCCTAAGTAGTCTCTACAATTCCAAAATCTACTCCAGGTAGAGTAGAATATTTAGCAAGACGAGTTCTCAAGAATAATCTGCACAGCAAAGTAATTATGGTGTAATACCGCAAACTTAATATACATTGATACATTGTACCTCACCATGCAATACCTCAAAGCCCATATTCATTGTCTAATTGTTGTCATTTTGTTTTATAAAGAATTAAGGAGACAGATGCAGCAAGATTAAAGCAAGAGTACCAGAGACTTGTCGAGGGGCTCCGAGATGCAAGCCATGCACGAGAAACTGATGCCCAACTTGCAAACCCAGTGTTGCCTGACGCCGTTCTAGAAGGTTATCATTTTACAGACCTTATGCACATGAGGTCATTTGAGTATGGGGCCCTCGGCTAGAGGTCAAATGAAGGTCCATCCTGTGTGATGTGCGTACACAGCAGTTTGTTTTGCATTGTTTTATCATCATTTTACCTCTATGATTGCAGCGTGCATGCACATAAGGTTCACTACATAGATGTGTCAATTATATTTACAAAGGAAAACGATTACTTAAGAAACTCCAAAAGTTCTTAAAAATAATACCCTAGGTGCAGGGTAGGCATGGAACATTTTTCAGAATGCCAACGTGAAGGGGTTAATTTACTCTTCCACGCAACAATGATGCAGGCCTTTTGTGCTTAAGCTTTTTGTAAAGTAGCCCACCGAGCTAGTAGACTGTATGTTTTTACTTGCCCCAGGAACTTTTAGTGGCCCAGATTTTAAATATGTATTGTCGTAAATATATCTTGCTGATGTATTGATGGTAGTCTTCACAACCAGCTTAACGGTCAAACGAATTTACATTCACACACTCAAGATAAAAATGCATTATTCACATCCTAAAAGGTAGAAATTAGCATTTTGAATCGGTGGGTTCCATAGTTGTTTGTAACTCACAGAGCAAGTTGACATGTGGTGTTTACTAGCCCTTAGCATTTTTTACTAGACAGTGTACACTGGGCTAGTGGTTTGCCATGGTTTGCCATGTGATGTATTTTCCCTTTAATTTAAATGGCATTAAAAGAAAAGAAAAATGGGTGCACCATGGTAATGATCTCTTATTATGTTTACCTCCATACAGAGGCAGTGCCGGGTAACATCCGTAATGCAGAACATTTCATCGCATTCCTCCGGAGGTTTGTGGAATACCTGAAGAGTCGCCTAAGAGTGCAACATGTCATAGCGGAGAGTCCCCCAGCCTTCCTGAAAGATATCTACGGGAAAGTGTGCATCGAGAGAAAGCCATTGAGGTATTGGGAGTATGGGTTACAGGCTATGTTGATCAAAGTAATGTCATCTGGGGTACTGCTCCAATATTGACTGGATGATGGGTTGTATTCCAGTTGTAAACACCGTTTGTTTCAGTCATTCACTCATTTGACAAGGAGGAATCCATTTTTTTCAACTATATGACTGAACCTTTTCCAAATTTGTAACATAACAATAAAATAATTGTTTCATTTATTTAGGTTTTGTGCCGAGAGATTACACTCTCTCCTACGAACGTTAGAGGTAACGGCTATTCAGGAAATGTCACCTTTGACCTTGGTAGCCAACTTTGCCACTCTGGTCAGCACCTACACAAAAGGTACAAGAGTTTATGATATTTGAAAACATCAAGTAATACTTCCAAAGTAGAACTTCTGTCTCATCAAGGTTTTGAACGCTGGTTTTAACACAGTTTGTAAACTATTAAAAACACACATTTTGGAATGTTTACAACCCTTGGACTAGTTTTTTATTTTCTCAGCAGTATCTAAACTTGCCGCTTTATTTGAGCCCTAGATAGTCTTTAATTTGGTTGAATCTTGTTCTACTTTCCAGGTTTCAGCTTAATCATTGAGCCATTTGATGACAAGACTCCAACAATCCCAAATCCAGTTCTGCATTTCAGGTAAACTTTTAATGGCTTACTCTTAAAAGTGCATTCTGAAAAAATACTGTTTTTTTTTTAGTGTAAATGTTTGTGCTTAAAGTGTGTGCACAACATTGGTAAGTTTCACAGATTTGCACATGAATTACAAGGTATATGAAGACTGTTAATAGTAGTATATATATTTCTGACAATTAAACCAAGGATGCCTCATAAGTGAGCTTAATCACTGTAGCTCGCATGCTTGAGGAAACCTGTAAACAAGGGTGCTTGCTATGTGAACCAGAAACAATCTTATGTATATTTTGGGTCACACAAAGTGTACACTCTGGTCTTTGACAATTGCCAATGTTTTCTCGCGAGCTCTTAAGTAGCTCAGTGATATTTGGCCCTTAGAGTTGGATCCTCTTGCCTCAATACTCCACCAATTGTCATTTTGTTTTTTGTTTGCTGTAAACTTTGCTCCTGATTGATTTTTATTGCCTGGTCTCTTTACCTACAGCTGCATGGATGCTTCCATTGCAATCAAGCCGGTGTTTGATCGGTTCCAGTCTGTCGTCATTACTTCAGGGGTAAATATTACAGACTGACCTGTTGAGCTGTTGCTAACTCCATGTGCATGATCTCTCATTTTTTCTTGGTTTTTTAGTGCACACTTTCTTTGTCTACCCTTTTGAGCTTATCTGTACAATACTTTAATAACATTGCTGTTTTTTTGTTTTTTGTTTTTTTTTTCTTTTCATTTTTTAGCATTCATTTTAGAAATGCTTACTTGATGTTTCTAAAGTCGATCTGTTTTCTGTATTTGTTATGTTTTTAAAAACTTGTACATTGAACACTTTTTACCTTTCATGCTTCATGTGTACTTGATTCAGTTTAATGTGGTAAATGAAATAAGACAAAACTTTGATAACACTATTGCTAAAAGTTGGAGTGTGGTCCTAATAAGTAATATCTTTGATTGCAGCGTTTGTCCAGTTGGATCAATCATCAATGTGTTGACCATCATTAAATGTTTTAGTTAATATTCATTTGCTAGGAATATCTAGTTGTTTTATTGTCCAGATGAAAGCATGCTATGGAAATTTATGCTAAAAAAATTAACTAATAGTTTCAAGTGTTGCATTTTGTTCAGTGCCGAGCCATCCTAAGTTTCCTGTCTGATCCAGTTGAAACACATTTTATGCCGATCACAAAATGGCCTGATAACTTGGTGTGATTAACTTGGTGTGAAAAAGTAGTGTGAAAAAAAGTATTTGTAAGACTTTTCAAAACATAGTTGGTTGAACAAATTCAAATTGTATAGACAGCCCTTGAACTGACATTATACGCGGCTACTGTCCGCCCTTGGTCTGCCATTTGAGGAGTCAAATTGCATTTAGAGATATGGTCTAACCACCTAACCATGAACAGGTTGCCTAAAGTGTGCAATGCACAGTAACAAACAGGGATTGTTACTCCCAAATGGGCGTAGTCAAGATTTATGTGAGACGACGTCAAGTTCATTGGGTCAATTGAGCTTTTGAATATAGAAAGTGTTAGAGGACAACTTCTTTGCTTTAAAAAAAATTGATTATATCCCTCCTGTAGAGTTACTGTCTGGATCAAGTTCTATTACTCTACCTTCTTTCCAAGTGTACTCTTAAAATTGCTTCTTATAAAAGAAACCCACTTGTTTGTTCTCTCAGTAGTAAGCTTTGTTTTACCATTGTTTTCAGACGTTATCTCCACTAGACATGTACCCAAAGATTCTAGACTTTCGACCCGTTACCATGGCATCCTTCACAATGACACTCGCAAGACCCTGCATCTCCCCAATGGTGAGTTAAAAAATGTAATATTTGTCATCCAATAGCTCCTGATGAAGTATGTTTTT
The DNA here is from genome assembly GCA_023634235.1 of Pisaster brevispinus. NCBI lineage: Eukaryota > Metazoa > Echinodermata > Asteroidea > Forcipulatida > Asteriidae > Pisaster > Pisaster brevispinus. Next base: position 15,617,999 of record JAMKCF010000009.1, read on the forward strand.
CATTGAACTTTATTATGTTTCAAAAGGAAGCTTCCAACATTGTCTGTTTTAGTGCACTCAATCCTGTTGCTCACTTTATAAATAGTAGCCAGTGAAAACATTCTCAAAATGACCCTCAAAAGTGTTACAAAAAGCCAGTATAATTTGGGGTTGAACAAAAACAAAATTACTAGAGCGGGATTTGAACCAACGACCTCCGGATGAACGTGTCGATACCCTACCAATCGAACCATCTAGCCCTATGTTGGCGGTCTCTCTATTTTGTCAATGTCTTATTTCAGGGGTGCCAGTCAGAAGCCATTCAACCTGAAGTTAGTTTGCTTATCCACCCAATTCACCTGGCGTCATCATCACAGTGACCTCCTTGGCTGTGCCATTTTGGGAGTTGATTTCCTACATGTGTTAAACAGTGTAGTGCCCTTTTTAGGAGATGCTGCATTTTTTGGGGGGTCAGATACTGTGCACTTTATAAGTGCTGTTTATTATTATTATTATTATTATTATTATTATAAACTCATGTGCAATTTGACTCCCAAAATGGTGAGTGTGGCATGAAGAGAAATTTTTTTGAAATAGCGAAATGAAGCTTTAAGCTGTTCCATGTATCTAAGATGTTAGACGTTTCACCTTTCAATGCCGATTGTGATTTCTAGATCGTGGCTAAAGGCAATGACCAGGTTACTATCTCCTCCAAGTTTGAAACCAGGGAAGATATTGGTGAGTTTCCAATAGTTTTGAGAACATCTTGTAATCCTGTTTTGTTCTGGTTTAAAGGTCGGATCACAGATTGGTTTTGTGTCAACGCAAGCTGACTTGGGCCAAATTGTCAATAAAAGTCACCTTTGAAAGTTTCAGCTGAATACAGTGTCTACAGCAAACAACTGTCACAGTGTTTTCATTTAAGAACCTTTAATCCATCCACGTTTAGCGAGGTGGGGGGGGGTACCAAGCGCATCTCTAGCTGCAGCATTCAGAAACGGAAACCAACAAAAATTGAATCTCCAAAAGTTGCCTAAAGATGATCATTGGAGATTCACATTTTTTGACATACTTTTAAAAATTTCCAATCAATGGGGGGCGGGGGGCTTCAGATGAAATAATTTCGTAGGATGCTTTCTACCATGCCATCTTTATAACAAAAATGCTTTCGAATAAAAATTTCACAATTAATTTTTTTTGGGGGGGGGTCATTACTAAAGTATGACCCTACTTTTTAATCATCAAAAGGAGGGCATTTGATCATTGAATTGTTACTTCATATTGAAATTGTCTTAAATCCATGGTCTTGTTTGCGTTTGTTTCTTTTTTGACAGCTGTTATTCGTAACTATGGCAACTTGTTAGTGGAGCTAACCAAAATAGTCCCAGATGGTATGGTGTGCTTCTTCACCAGCTACAGTTACATGGTAAATAGCTACTCTCAATCACACCTCCAACCCCCTTCTCCTTCATGTAACTTCTAACATCTTATCTACTGATGACACTATAGACCTTTTCAATATGAGAAGAAGGGGAACATAGGTTTCAAAATATTTGTGTTAAGCCTTTGAGAAAGATTCTGCTAGGGTCGAAACATGAGGCCATTCACCTGAACAATTGTTTGCAATAGGTCATTTTGGTTGGTAAGCAGTTTGCAACAGCTAATTTTTGTTTTTAATTTGTTCACAAAATATTTTGTGCAGAAATGTTGAAGCAGATAAAATCCATTTAACAAAATAACACCTGTAAGTGTGAGTGGTACCATCTTGTCACCAGTTAATTTAGATTGGACTTTATCCATATACAACCTGACTAGACGCAGATCATAAACACTGTTCCTGCTTAATAAGCCAATGTAGTGCTCTTGATGCATTACAATCGACATTTATGGGGTAACGCCTTACCAATAAACATATTTCAACAAATTGTATTCTATTTTGTGTGTGTTTTTACCCATACGCCGATGTCTGTTAAGCACAGTATACTCCGTACTTTCATGAGTTTCACAGAACTTGGGAAAAGTACTGAGTATACAGTGCTTAATACACATCGGCAATGGGAAAATTACAAAACAAAACAAGGGTTTCAGGAAAAACACTAACTTATTGTACGTCTATGGGTTTTCACCATAGGTAGGCGCTGACAGCATGTATGTGTTCTACCAGAAATCCTGTAGTTAGGCAGATATGGTTGTAGTAATGAACAGTGTCATAATTGAAAGTAACGTGCTCATGATGTTATCCTTTACTTCTCTTGGTCTTGTTTAGGAGAACATCGTTGCCAGTTGGTACGAGCAAGGTATCATTGACAACATACAGAAGAACAAACTTCTGTTCATTGAGACGCAAGATGCTGCAGAGACCAGCGTCGCTCTTCAAAATTATTACAAGGTGACATTTCTTTCCTTTAATGACAGAATCCATAGGAGTTGGATTTGTTTTTCACTTCTCAAATGAAGAAGTCAGAAGAGAGATATGCACCAAAACAGTCACAATAGGCTGTGCAAGTCTTGCGCGTGTTCAAACATAGGAACCTGTTCAAGTGTGTGAGCTTGTTTCCTTGCGTTAAAGCAATGTGCTTGGGACCAAAGTGGTCCTAAAAGTGTTCGAATACGTGTGAGACTTGCACGGTCTGTTGTTAGCTTATTCTTCCCTCCTCAAATAGGCCTTCACAGCTGATTAAGATGTTAAAGAGAGATGCCCAAAACAGTCACAGTAGTTGAACACCGTTCTGTTGGTTCATATCCTTGTCTGTGAATTTGTGACCTTAAATTGGCTTGACATTCAGTTTCATATAGAGTGTGGACTCGCCTGAACACACTTCAAGGTTGTTTATCAAGTTGTGTGAAAAAACTACTTCCATATGCGACTGTAGAGGGATCGAAATCCATGACATTAAAGCATTCTTGAGCAGAATTATTTTCATTCTGTTGCTGTATTGGCAAACATTGGCTTATGTATATGGAGCCAATCATGGGTCCAATTCTTGCTTGGATTCTTCGGGTCACAGATCATGATGAACCGTATTGGGCATAGCCACCAATAGTCAATGATAGTAACATAATTGGAGGGAGGTCCTCGTGTATCTGATGGATCCACAAGCGTAAGAGCATGCAGACTACGTGCAGCTGGCCACTACCATTGCCATCAAGATGAAGCAGCTAACAAATTCATTCTCTAGGAACCAAAACATGGTACCACTGGCACACAGCATAAAACCTATTTGCAAGTCCTACTTGAAGATACAGCAGCTAAAAGCATCTCTGAGTTAGAGACCCTCATGAATGACAGGTATGTCTGGAGAACTTGCTGCCGGGAAGTTACACCGCCAACTGTCTCTATCACAGATGATGATGGTCGACCGAGGTGGAGATGATGATGAGGATGGATGGCCCACTAATTAATACTGTTAAACATGTTTTTTTGTTTTTTTTTACTTTGAATCCTGAATCGTGTAGGCATGTGAGAATGGGAGAGGAGCTGTCCTGCTTTCTGTGGCTAGAGGAAAAGTCTCGGAAGGAATTGATTTTGGTTAGTGAGTTTACATCTTTTCTGGTTTCTTAGCAAAGATAACCTTCCAGACAAAATCATTTTCAGAGAAGATTATACCATCATCAACTTGCCACTGAAATGGACATGAACGTTAAATATTTCATGTATTTAAAGCTTTGTGCAGACATTTCAAAGCTCTTCACAAGGTTTTTATTCATTGTGTAAAATGATGGTTAAATAAAGTAGAGTGCTAATGTTGTGTTTACTTCAAACCCTCTTTGTTTGTAAAATGTACCAAACTTGAGTGCACTATTGAAGACCTATGCATGCAATGTGCCTATGGCATGTGCCATGTTGGAAGTTGCCTTATTAAAGTTCACATTTAAGGTTAACACTCTGGGCCCAGTTTCATAGAGCTGCTTAAGCAAAAAATATAGCTAAGCACAACAAAATTATGCTTACTAGAATATGGTCACCGGCCAAAAAACTACCATGTCACATGTACAAATTGTGACTGGTGTCCTGCTCATTTCTGCTAAGCAGAAAGTTGTTAAGCATCATTTTCAGCTTAAGCAGCTCTATGAAATTGGGCCCTGTTTCAATCGTGGGCCCAATTTCAGAGAGCTGCTTAAGTTTAAATACTAGTTTAGCAAAAAAGTTATGTTTTACAGAATAAGGATACCAGCCAAAACACAATCACATATGTACAGTCTGTGACTGGTAGCCTGCTTTTGTTTGTTGAGCAGAAATATTTTAAGCAATATTTTCTGCCTAAGCAGCTCTATGAAATTGGGCCCTGGTCTATTCTTACAAACACACTTGGCTTAAAGTTCAGCTTTAAAGTGAACACTCTGTTGCAATCCTTTGTCTCTTTCCACAAACACCACAACTACCACTTGATGAAGAGAGCCATGGTACAGTAATGCATCAATATTAATGTCCAAACAAGTTCCATGAGTCGCCATTGTTGTACTGTACCTCAAATCTTAGATTTTTTTTAAAACTTTGCGTACTATAGATCATCACTACGGGCGAGCTGTAGTCATGTTTGGTATTCCGTATGTCTACACTCAGTCTCGGATTCTCAAGGCCCGTCTTGAGTATCTCAGAGATCAGTTTCAGATTCGGGAGAACGACTTCTTGACGTTCGATGCCATGAGGCATGCAGCACAGGTATGAACTAAGACTATGAACTCTTGTATTAATCAGTTGATCTTTTTTCAAAGTATAGTTATTCAACTGTGACAACCCTCTGATGAAAGTGTTACAGTGTTTATAAGAAAATACATTGGGACTCTTTAATACCTTTAAATAAAAATACATTTTACTTCTCTATCAAGTGAAAGCTCATGAGTGGGAGACTTTGGAATGGTAGGTGGGAGCAGAGACAAGGTAGATTTCCTTTGTTCGCGTATAATCCTGAGCATGCCCACATTTCAAAGAATTATTAACTTACCAGAAAAGTCTGCTGCCACCTAGTGTCCAGAAAAGTCTTCTCTTTTTTAAGCCGTTAATTTCCATTTAGACGAGGGTCTATTTTTCACAAGGCTGTGAAGCATGAATTAAGCTAAGCAGATATATTTGCTAAGCAAAAATAAGAAGAGAACCAATCTCAAGCAGCGTACAATCAAAAGGTACTTGGGTCGGTAACTTATTTTCACTAGGCACTATTTCGGGGGCTTTGATTATGATTATGAGTTGTTGAGGTAATCACCCTCGTCAACTTTGAGCTTTGGTTTGAATGTGCAGTCTTATTTGTTTTGTGCTCAACATATTTGAGTAAATTGTATTTGGATTTGTTATTTGTTTTTCCAGTGTGTTGGCCGGGCAATGAGAGGAAAGACTGACTATGGTATCATGATTTTTGCTGATAAAGTAAGTCTTTGTCATGGAAATGGTGTGCTATCTGCCTGTCGGCTGATGTGCATGGATCTATGTTATGCCCTTATAAAGATTTCTGTGGAAGGTGTCTGTGGAGGCATGACTGATATCGGTCCATTGGTTGTTGTTTGATCTTTGCATTGTGCACGTCATTTCATATCATGAGTCGATACATAAAGTCCAATGGTGCAAGACGCTTCACTATAATTGCTTCTTACAGTTACAATGACAATAGCACAAATGACAATTAACACAAATAAATTGGTTACAGTTCACTTGAGGTTCCGAACTTCTAAAGTTATTTTTTCTAGAATTTCGTTGTTACAATGAAACCCTGCCTATTTAAAGTAAAGACAACAAAATTTTCTCATAAAATACGCCAGGATTTTTCATTCTTTTTTCATGATATTATGGAATGTCTTATCGTGCATAGGCCTGAACATTGGCCATAAGCCTAGCTGACAATCAGCCATGATGTGGGAATCTCGGACTAACCTCTTATATGCCGAACACATTAAAAAGCATTGGTGGTAGCCTATCAACTTCTCGTAATCATCGTTTGTACAACAAAAGAATGCAAGGTCTGGAATCAGGGATTGCACAATAACCCTCCTGAAAAAGGGAGATTATGAGCATGAAATCTAGTACCCTTTGCTATTTGTATGGAGGCAAATGAAGCTCAGCACAGTAGGTGCATGCCTGTGCATGCCACACAACTAGGAATACACAAATTCTACTGAAATTTGTTCTAGAAGTAATTGATAATTTCCTACCATTTTGTTATGTTTTTTTTCCAGCGTTTTTCAAGAATCGACAAAAGAGGTAAACTGCCAAAGTGGATCCAAGAGCATCTGAAAGACAGTGTGCTAAACTTGTCGACAGATGAAGCTATACAAGTCAGCAAGAGATTCTTGAGGCATATGGCCCAGCCGTTCAGCAGGGTTAGTTTTTTAAATTTTTTTAAATGAGTAGTTTCAAGTTGTTTGTACCTTGTAGTGCTGTTGCCTGCACATTGACCTCTGTGCATGTGTCAAATAGGAGGGATGGCCTTGATTCAGTTTGGGTATATTGGGAGAGGTTATCCCATCATTTTCTCTTCCCCTTCCAGTCCCCAAGGACCAACCCTTTAAATCGCATGTCGGCAATTCATTTAAGGCTTTGGGTGATAATCTGACTTGCCTATCTGTTCACAGGAAGATCAACTGGGATTGTCTCTTCTTACTTTGGAGCAGTTGGAATCGGCAGACATGCGAAAGAAAGTCGAGCAGACTGCCCATCAAGTATAAAATGCCTCAAAGGGCTATGCTTCATGCCTTTGTATTCTTCCTTCGGTTTGCTCAGGTTTGATGGAGCCAGGAATGCACAATCTGTTGACGAACCATGTTTTTATTTTTACTTGGCTCTAAAAATACTGATCTTTCTAGAGGCTGCAAAGGTTTAGGGTTTGGGTTAAAGGGCTAGAGGATTCTGTCTGATCTGGAATGATTCACAGAACCAACCCAAATGCCCCAAAAGTTGAGTTTTGTTTTTCTGATAAGTACAACGCTATTGTCAGTCGCATTTTACTCAATAATGTTGGCTCAGATAACAGTTTTATTGTGAAGATTTCCTAGAAATCAATATTCACAAGTCCGTGTAAAAGAAGTAAAATTATTTCTCAGGGATTTATTGGTGCTTTAGCCAACTGTACACAAAGTATTGCCATTTTAATGGCTATTTGGCAGTTGCTACCGGCCGGAACGCCAACAGGTCCAGCGATGGTGTCGCTGCAGCCAATGGCCATAGCTGTAGCCACATTTAATAGCTTGTTTTAGACTCTGCTATTTGAGGGTAAACTTTCAAACTAGGTTGGTACCATTTCTGTTACCATCTTTGCAGTTGAAAAGTACTATTTGCAGAGAAACTTGTAGTGTTTAAAGTCCATGTAAGGACTAGTCATTCAACGTGTTGAGGGTTTGTAAATGTCGTAAAGGGAGGGTATACTTTTGGTAAGTACTGTTTTTAATTGCCATAAAAACTTACTTGGTAAGAAGCACTGTAGCTGTTGATAATTATTTGAGAAACAATTCCCTTCTAAGAATGTTTTACGAGAGAGGGATTCAAAAACATTTCAATCTAGGAAACGCTTCTGCATGAATCGTTTCTCAGATTTTGCTTTCCAATTACGGATTAGTCTTCCTGCGTGGACATAACCGCTCCAGCGATATCTCAAAAACGATACCACCTTTTGAAATTAAATTTTCTCCGGTTTGTTTTATTGTAGAATGTACTTAGGAGTCAATTCGGATCCCAAAAAACAAAGGTAGACTTTGCCTTTAAAGTAACAATGTATACACTTGTAAATACTAAAGCTAGCTAAGGAGTGTCTGAGGACTTCCTTTTGTTTTTGTTACTTCTTTGCATTTTTATCACTCAACAGTTTGATAAAATATACAGTGGAATTGTACAGTTGTATTTTTACAATAAAATGAGAGTATTGTATTATTGATTGAATGTGTTTATTTCCACTCAGATTTGGTGTTGTTTCAATTTGTTTTTAATTGACCACTTTACCCCCTGACCCACACTATGCCGAACACATCCCCCTGCTGGCCCCGCCCATTTCTTATCGTATTCTGATGACAATGTCCATATATAATACTAAATGTTGCAAATTCATCTCGAAACTTTATTCATTGAATTGCTATGGTGTTTTTTTGAGAGAATGAAGCATCAAAACTATTTGTGGCGATTCTTTTCATTGGTTCTTATAGCAGTAATAATTAGCAATGTTTTTGTCAGAGATGGCACACCATACCATAGTTCACTGTACGTCACTGGCATGCTCGTGACGAAATTCTTATTTACAAACATCGGAAGCGTAGTTAGTAAGTCACGCGTTCAGTAACAATTTTGTTGATTTCTTTTGGTTTAATTTGTCTGTTGTTCAAAACACATAATTGGTTGTTAAGTGATTATGTCTGTTAAACGAAGAAATGTGAAAACGAATGGCGAAACAACCGGCGTTTCATCTGAGGAGAAAGACTCGAATTTGGTGATCGAACCCAAAAGGTAAGAGCATGGATGGAGGAACCTCCATGGTAAGAGTAAGACGACGGAGAATGCCGCGCCGGGAATGCCGGGTACGGCGCTCTGGTTGCAGCGGTGACACAGTGTGCTGTGTGTGTGTGTGTGTAATGTGCTTTTCCATGTTCGCCACGTTGAACCATCATGATGGAGGAAGGAAAAATACTATTCCTTCCTCCATGGTTCAACGAAGGCACCATTTGGCATTTGCATTGATAATAATTAATAGGCCTACCATTAATTATTTGTTGCTCTATTATCTGACAAACTATAGAGCAAGGACAGAGACTGTGAACCTTCTATTTTCTAAGCCGACATTATTATTATTATTTTTATCTTCACTAGTAGTAATAATTAATAAAATATAGTTAAATTGCCTTGGTCATTACATTATTTATACTGCATGTGCAATCTCTTACTTTAGTTTGATATTAAATGGTATTTGCATTCCTAGAGTACAATTGCTCCTACACGAGCAATTCTACTAGGAATGCAAATACCATTATCAAACTAAAGAGATTGCAATAATGCGATGACCAATTAATTACATGTACCTGTATATATTATTATTATTAACTATATTAATTAATTGTTTTGTGTTCTCCATGGTTCAGGTAAAGTATAGAAAGTAAGTGTAAATATATATTTGTATACTTTAGATAGGCGGGTTGTGGCCGAGCGGATTAGTGCACCAGACTCCGGTCCTTTGGATGGGATGTACATGTACATTGTCATGCTGTAAATAAGTCATAGGTCCCATCAAGTGTTGTGTTTTGCATAGGGAAAAAAAACTGCAGCACTATCACACCAGTTTGCCCCGGTGTTTCTGGCATACAAACATTAGATATTTGCCTGCAGATTGTGCTGTATCACCTCATCAACTTGAAGATGTCACGTTCCTACAAGATTCCATTTTAGCCCAAATTGGGCTGCAATGGGAACTACTCTGTACTATTGCCAAAGACCAATTAGTATCACTTTCAGCACTCTCTCTCATACAATGCATCCTGAGAGTGAGATGCCTAGTATAACATGATTCCAATCCTCATCAAGACCTGCATTTGTATTCATCCAGATCCAGATCTAACGTCAACATTTCTCCAGATCTTTAGATAAATGGTTTAAATTGATAAAACACAAACATCATTCATAGCGGCTGAGCCGAAATGAGATGAATCATTGATAAAATTGGATGCATCGAGTATCGTATGCACGTTTTGAAAGACTCGATAAAACATTTGCTGTACAACACAGGCCGATATGAAAATAAAATCTCAAAAAATCTAAAAAATAACTAAAATAAATATCTGAGAATAAAATATACAAAAATCTGCCCCCCCCCTTTAAGTTGATGTGTGTGTAATTTTATATTTTTCTTGAAATTTAGATTTGATCACGTTCGTGTATAGCTCACATCTGTACACATGAAGTGTAAAGTTCAATGCGTGAACACTTTATAGTAACTCTACAAATCTCTTTAAAAAATGGGTCACTGATAGTTTTATTATTAGTGATCCATTTTTTAGGGGTTTGTTGAGTTATGAGGCGTTTAGTTAAGTCTAAAGTTCAGTATATTCTTGTACGACTGTATGAATGATCGTACGATTTCAGTTGAGTCAATCTGACAGTATGTGACGTTCAGTTTTATGTCCAGTATTGTTTGAGTCGTTTGTCTTTGGTTTTACAGGACGAAAGCAACACAGCTTTTGATTGAAAAGAAATGTACACGCTGTAAGTGAAAAGTGTAATGTTGGTTTTACAAGTGCACTGTTTACATAAAAAAACCAAAGTTGAAGCTTTTTTCGGAAAAGGACTTCAGGTTGTACTGTGTAGAAGTGAAGGTTCAACTTGTGTTTTTAATCGGTCAGTAACAGAGTGGTCAAAGATCCACTGAACTGTAATGATGTAATTTCATCGTTTCAAATGAATTTGTCTCTCTCTTTAAGGTCAAATACGTCATCATGGAACAGTGTCTACAAGAAGATGGCATTTATTCTCTGCATCTACCTTCTGATACCAGCTTTTGCATCACAGCTTCCCTTCATAGCGAAGCAATTTCTCTATCTTAGTCTAGGTGAGTTTTCATTACTTTTCACAGTGCCTTTACTCAATGATGTAACATATTTATTTTGTGAAGTGCTGTAATTTTTGCCATGAATAGTAAAATGACCAGGTCTTCTGCTACCTACATAGTATACAAATATTGACTGCTTCGAGTGCTACGGTTAAAACTACGACTCCCGAGGTGATCCCCGGATCGTTCTATTTTCCCGAGGCGCAGCCGAGGGAAAATGGAACGGTCCGGGGATCACCTCAGGAGTCGGAGTTTTAACCATAGCACGAGTAAAAGCAGTCAATATTTGTTTTATAACACCCCAACAGACTATTTATCATCCTCGTACACATAACGTTGGTACGCGCATTTCAGATACACAGATGCACAACTGATTGAGTTCGAGGTTGGTAAAAAAGACGTCTGGGTACTGCGCGCGCCATGGAATAGTCGACTATTCCATGGCAAACGACTATCACACGGCCGCCGAGTTTCTAGTAAAACTAAGACATATCATGTGACGCGCTCTAAACCAATGAAAAGGCAGAATTTTTGTAAGGGGTGTTATAATTCGCTTTAGCTAATATTAAAGTTAGTAGAACTTCTTTTTAAAGCAATTGTCTGTGCTTTTATCAGCACCAACACATGTTATTATTCTGAAGAAATGTCCTCGTGATTCTACTGTGAACTTACTTTTTGAGGTATTTTTTCATATGGGGGATGTGCTTCTGCTTTATTCATCTTGACCATGTTGACCCTTCAAACCCCGCCCATTTCCTCCATGGTCAAGCTGTATGATTCATCTGTCCATGCAGTCATCTAGCCTTGATCAAATAGATGACTATAGATATAAGGTGATTACACTAGTCTGTGCCCTAAACTCAACTTGGTCAATGAGTTAAGTAGAAACATGCTCACAGTATTGTTTTAGGCCAATTCGATCACTTTAGATCCCAATATACAGTGATTGGCTAGAGCCAAAGCTATAGCATGCACGATTTTCAGTGTTTCTGTGCTTCTCAGTGAACTCTGGGTTTTGTTTACAGCTTTATACAAACACATCAACTACCCATCATAAAAAGCCCATTATGCCCTAACTAAGCTATGTGGGACAGATGCACACACAAACACACTGAACCTTATGGATCTGGGTTTGTGGGGTCCTGCTATTGTTCTATTATTCCCTTTTCTAAAGAGTTCTTATGTGGGGTCGAATTTGAACAAAGAAAAAAAAACGTTGGTGGTTGTAACTGTCCAATTTGTGTCTTAGACCTCACAAGGGCCCATGCATAAACCTACACATTGCCCATATGTTATGTAACACTGTTCGAAATTACTTCCCAAGTTGTTTACTGCACACTTTTTTGAGTACAGTGCATTTTCAAATTCTTAAGTTTTAGCCACAGCAATATTTTTTATAGCACAGTATGGTTAAATGAACCAGTTCTACAATGTAGATTGGTTGTAACCATTATGCTGGTGGGCCTAAATAGTTCACAAGCTTGTGGTAGGTTTTTAAACTGTTATGTAAGAAGATAAGGTAAAAGCATTTAGCATTGTTAGCAAAACTGCTGAGCCTTTAATGCATTTAAACCTTTTTAATCTAATCTTCGCTATCATCATAGTCTTCAGAGCAAAGTTATTCTTCCAAAGACGGACTCGTAAAATATTGTCTTTCTCAAAACAACTATCACCCAAATGAACAGTTTAATAAAATAAAATGAATGATCTCTTTAGTTTACAAAAATGTATCTGTGAATTGACCAATTGTGTGTGTGTTGTTTTTGTTTTTTTCTTCAATATAGTCAAAAGCCCTCTTCATAATGACTTTGAGAATCCAGAGACACACAATATGTCAGGTACCAGGAATGTTCGCATTGGTACCCTGCCCCCAGATGATGACATTCAGTTGGGATTGTGGTAAGAATAAATGTCAACGCTGTGTGGAAGTTGAAATAAAAGATAAGTTAGATAGGACATGTGAGTAAATCTGCTACCTCAGGTACAACAGAATTGCTCACATGTCCTATCTAATCTTCTATTTCAACTTCCACAAAGCGTTAAAAGAGATAACAACTGTTTTGAATCAAGATAGATGCATTCTTTGGTCTGCGCTAACACCATGTGATATTTTGCTGTGTAGAATTGTTCTTGTAAGAGCTTGTCAGTACATACATGTATAACCTCTGTCCTTGCTCTATGGTCACTGGTCAGTGCCGTTAAATATGTACATGCATGTATCTACTGCCACGGAATAGATTGGGAAAACCGGGAGAATACCTAACTCTGAGAAGAACTTGTTCTGCTGCTTATCTAGTAATGCAGAGTAGACAAATGGTAGATAGGGAAACTGGTGGACTTCAGCTTTCGCTAAGTGGATTGTGGGAGGGAGGGGGGGGGGGGGGGGACTTCTCGTAATTATCTTCACTACCCCGGTTCTGGTGGCTGAGTCACGACAATTTAGGTTCGAATCTCAATCTGGGCACTTGTGTCCTTGAGCAAGACACTTGATTATAATTACTCCTCTTGGTGAATTAAGTCCTGCTTTACCGACACTGCCAAGTACAATGTAGAAGTAAAAGAAAGCTTTAATGCTGAATAAATATTTTAACGTAGAATAACATCTGGGGTTTTTTTTCTTTCAAGTACTTCTAGTAGATCTGTTCAAGTGTTCCCCGCCCCCAAAGTAGAAACTTTCAGTGACATTACGTATTTGTATTGTCTTCATGCAGGCAAATACTTCCACAGTCATCTCAGATCGGTAGCAGTATCGAACAAGATCACCAGTTTGACTCGGCACTCAGTGATGGTAAACCAGTAATTATCTACCTCCATGGTAATGCAGGAACGAGGTAAATAATTGGTGCCAAAGCAACATTCGGGTGAATACCTTCTCAGGGTAGTAATTTAGTTTTTTCTTTCTTTAAGGTGAGAGAGAGAAACAATAAAAACTGAAAAAAAATGCAAACTGTATAGACATCTTGCTTATGACATCATACCTCAAACAGCGCCCTCACTGAGTCAAAGGAAGGCCTATCAATGACCGAGTGTGTGTGGCATTTGCACACACGTGCATCTTGTCCATTGTTTGGCCTTGGTGATGTCGCCCTATGCAAGGGGTATATGACTGGCTTCATGCCAAGCATGGATGGTTTGTGTGGCAGATGTATTCTTGAGTCTATCAAAACTATTAAACTGGTTCAATCATGGATTTTGATGATTCTGCATGGATTTGAGCTGAGCTATTTAGATGTAGTGTCTTTTAGCTTGGCTCCAATGGGGTGTCGTGGCCGAGTGGTTTAGAGTACCTGACTCAAGCTCTGGTGTTTCTGATCAGCAGAGTGTGGGTTCGAGTTCCGGTCGTGACACTTTTATCCTTGAGCAAGATGCTTTACCATAATTGCTTTGTCCTTCGAATGGGACATTAAGCCGTAGGTCCTGTGTACTAGGATTGGTAGTGCACGTTAAAGAACCCAGAACACTTATCGTGAAAGAGTAGGGGTTAACCCAGTGTTTCTGGTTCAAATAGCAAACATCCTTGTTTACAGGTTTCCTCAGGCATCTAAAAGCACACAATTCTATGCAACAAGGGTGTCTTTTTCTTTCATTTTTGAAATAACTGCGATGACCAATTGGGCCAAAATTTCCCCCAGGCTTGTTCTGTTATGCATAATGTTGGGATACATCAAGTGAGGATACTGGTCTTTGACAATTACCAAAAGTATACCCAGCCTTTAATCACTTAAACCCTGGCTGAATTTTTGAAGTTGTGTTTTTGATGGAATGATTATTTGACAGGGCTGCTTCACACCGTTTACTGTTGTACAAACTGCTAGCTGGAATGGACTTTCATGTGATAGCACCAGACTACAGAGGTAAGAGTAGACATTCCTCATGTGTACAATGCTGCTGTTGAAACATTCAGATGGAGTGGTTTCGGAGATTAAGTACTTTACAGAAGACTTGGGTAATCAATGGAGTAAGAACTATTTCATAGGATCACGAGTAAGATTCTGCTTCTGATTAGATACATTTCAATTGATGTGATTATTGCATCGGGGATAAAGAATATTATTTTTGGTTTTATGCTCATGCCGATAAGCATGCTATACTAAGTGCTTTCTGACTTCTGAGTCCTGAATGAAACAAAACTTCCAAAGGCTACTTGGGTAGATTTTGACCTGACGGCGCCCACACATTGTAGAGTAGCTGTGGTAACTGCTAGACCACCGAGCATGCCCGGCGATGATGAGAGACAGTTTGAAACATGTAATTAGCAGCGGTTAACTCACAAACGACATGGAGATGTATCTGTAACTACGTAGAATCTGGAGTGAGTCTGCAACTCATTCTGAGATCTACATGAAAGTTTTAGGTTATGAAATAGCTCTTATTTTGTTCAAAATGTTGATTTTGTGTCACCCTTTTTTGGGTGAATAAATGTTGAGAGCTTTTGTTGTGTTGTATGCACATTATTTGATAATGGTGTCCCCTGATATTACACTTTTTATATTAATTTGGGGTTGAACAAAGAAAACTTGACTAGAGCAGGACTTGAACCTGCGACCTCCGGATTTAAACATGCCAGCGCTCTACCAACTGAGCCATCTAGCCCAAATGTTACCAGTCTCCCTATTTTGTCAATACCTTTGTTCAGTGGTGTAACTGTAACTTCTGTATAGCCAGGTATCACCCCCAAGTTAAGGATACAGCCTGGATAGCAGCAGCACCTTAATGGATGTGACTTTTTTTATAATGTTACGTTCATTTGTATTTTTTTAAGACAACAGTGTTTTTTAATTAGTTGGGGTATTTTGTTGTATTTGCAATTCAGTCTTTGGGCCACAACGTTCTTTTAAAGTAAACCAATTTAATTTCCCTGCAATTTCTTTGAAGGTTTTGGAGATTCAAGTGGATGGCCATCAGCAGAAGGTGTCGTAGGAGATGCAGAGTCCGCATATAGATGGGCTCAAGAGAGGAGTAAGCACGCACCCATCTATGTATGGGGCCACTCTATGGGAAGTGGGTAAGGAATCCATCTATGTATGGGGCCACTCTATGGGAAGTGGGTACGGAATCCATCTATGTAAGAAAGATGTCAGTAGGAAGTTTGGGTATGTACTCATCTTGGTGTTGGGGTGTGGGGTAATATTGGTATGCTAGGGCTCAAAGCTTTGGCTGAGGTGTTCCATCATCGAATAAGTTTTGATGATTGTCATAAAATCTGTTCTCAATTAACTTGAACCTTTTGTTGAATTTTTTTAGGATTGGAAGTGCAATGGTGAAAAAACTATGCAAATCAGGTAAGATGCATTCGTGTTTATAACATTTATCATCATCATTGGTCAGAGTAATAGGACGGCAGGGCTTGGCAAGCCCAAAATGTTAGGCTCCAGTCCAAGACTACCATCACATTGCGACCTACACTAAGTATTGATAGTTCCCAACAGACGCCATCTTTACAATTGTATTTTGGCTTGCAAGCGCGTCAAGCTCTCACGTTATTAATGCAGTCGTGTTGGTCCCTAACCAGTCGTGCAATGAGTTTTGTGAAATGTGTTCGTGCTGCACGCCACGTGTAACGCATGACTGTGTGTTCCAAATTACCCGTAAAGATGGCCGATCAACATCATATCGCAACCTATCTATTGTTTTTTTACTGAACTACTATTGATTGATTGTACAGCTGACAAAAGAAAACCTGTTAATCTAATTAAGTGACTTACTATTTTACCTGCTTGGAGCATTCAAGATTCATTTCTGGAATTCATGAAAATGATGAAAAGGGGAAGTTCCATCCATATGAAATAATTCTACTTTCATATCGCCAGTAGACATTGTTTTATTCATCAGATTCTTTTGTTTTCTTTTGTAGGATCATGTCCCCAAGGGTTAATTTTAGAAGCTCCTTATAACAGCATGCAAGACGCTATGAGGAATCATCTTTTTACAATGGTAAAAAAAAAGGCACACTTCCTTTAAAAATACAGTGGACTCTCGTTATCAGTCCATCAGTCATATTAACGAGATGACTTGGACTGGCCAAATTACCTCTTTATAACAGCACGTTGTTTAAAAGAGGGCAGAAATACGAAGCAGTGGTGAGATTTGATACTTCAGAATGTACTCTTCAGAAGCAGAACCTCTTTTTAACAGTGCTCTTTATAACGAGGGTTGACTTAATTTAGGATTGTGTACAGTGATCCTTCCTGAAAGAAAAGCCATTCAAACATCATAAGATCGCTCCATGTTCAAACCTGTGGATGTTATGCTTGATCATTTGCATGGTAGGGTCAGATTAACTTGGTAGTACCCAATCAAACATCTTCTATTGGAGTCTTGTTTGGTAGCTCCCACTCGGATGTTCACACTGTGTAAAGTCAGCCGACTTTACATGCAAATAAATAACTTATGAACTCCCAAATATGCATTATGTGTAATTACCTCATGCGGCACGTAGGAGTGTGATCAAATTCCTTGCATGATTGGTTGGTGAACCGCTTGGCTGCGTTTGAACAATTAGAACGCTCGACAGCTCAAAGACAAAACCTAAGTTGCCCTTAAAGATTACGTCTACTAGGTATAGGTTTGAGGTGATTACGGTCAGATGAGCTTAAAGAACTTTTAGTGTTTGGGTATTTACTGATGCTGAACCCCTTTTTAAAGTTTGATTGTTAGGAAACTGTACCGAAACGTATTTCTTATTTGATATTGACTGTTTGTTCTTGTGGATTTATTTCCAGCCCTGGTGGATTCTACCTGGTTCCTTATCCCTAATTAGCATAGCATATGAGCAAGAAGAGGCTATGTTTGACTCTCAAGAAAAGTAAGTCGATCGGCCCAGGCTGTCGGGTCAGTATACAGTCCTAAGATTTAGCAGTTTTAATCAGCCAGGGACTCTGCTATAGGGTTGATAAATTATGTTTAAGTTTTTTGTTATGTAAGTTCGCCCCAAACAAAGCTGAAAGCTGAAATGCAAAGTTGCTCAGATTTAATATTTCATACTTGTGCATGTTGTGTTTTATATTCCAGCCTTAAAGAAGTCAACTGTCCAGTTTTAATACTTCACGCTGAAGATGATTTCGTCGTTCCATACAAGTTAGGCAAGAAAGTAAGTCTTTGACAGTAGACAATTTTAAGTCTAAATATATTTTCCTCTAGCTGCATTTCTACAATTTTATATTTTATGTATGTATTTTTTTACGACCATCTTAGAAAGCATTCAAGAATCATCAGACAGTTTCAGTCATTAAAAGAGAGATGGTGTTGAGGCCAGTTTCATGGGTCCCACTCCTGTAGATTTGAGATCATCTCAAAATGCAGTGAACCATTCTCACAGGTTGAAACATGGTCATTGATGGTAGATGTGCTCTAGTGACCTCATTGCCAGTCCATATGTGTATCATAGCGCACATACCCTAGTAGCTAGAACAAGGCGTCTTACAACATTATCCTTGTTCAGCAGGCATGCTTAGACCATTCCTCAAACTTTCTCAACTCCCTGGGGAGCATACAACCCTAAAAGCCGCTTAAATTAGCGCTAAGGGTTTAATCCAACACAATAGGGTCTATATCACGCTCGTCTTACCTAAAATGTACGCCGCTAGTAATACACGGGGTATCTGACTCCCAAAATGCTACACCAAGATTTATAGGGTGATGCCGTCAGGTGAAGTGGGTCAACAGAATAGACACTGCCTGCTCAGGAATTCACAAGTCATATTTTGTGCTATATGAATTCCTCCCTCAGCTGTACGAGTTTAGCCTTGAGAACCGTGACAAGTCTCTACCGCCGGTGACATTTCACTCCTTTGGATATGACGGCTATGGTCATCGGCACATCGTAGACTCGCCCGACTTATCTGGTGTCATCAGGTAAGAGACATTGACCTCAGGGAGAATGTCATAGACTCCTTGCATGTGGCGTCACAAGCTCAAACAGTACCCTCCACTAAGGTTAAAGGATGACAAATCATTAGCTGAGATTAGCGAATTTAAGCCGCGTTCGCATTGGACTTTTGGGTCTGGTAACTTACCGGGCCGGTCAGTTAACAGCTGTTCGCACTTGAATTAATTTGTGTCCGGTAACTTACCAGGGACGCCGCGTAGGTTGACAAATTAGATCTCGAGAGGGCGCCCTCCCTGACCGTTAAGTTACCGGCTGGTGCGTTCGCATTGGACTTCTTGTCCCTGTTAAGTTAACATTGTTAAGTTACCGCCACTCGAATCGGCCCGCTGTGGCGGTAATTTACCACCCTGGTAAGTTACCGGCTGTTCGCACTTGGACTTAATATCGGTAAGTTAACAATTTGCGGCGGTAAGTTAACCATTTTAAGCGAACCATTTCCAATGCGAACACGGCTTTAGTCATTTGACCTTGGTGATGGCGAGCTGTGCTGGTGGCTCTAAGGAAAAAACGAAACAGAGAGAGGCTGTGATGAACCTTGATTGATCTTTATCATGTTGATCAGAACATTGGATAAGACGTTAAAAGGGTATGGAAGGACCTGGGCTGGATTGCTTGAAGAGCTGAAATTTTTTCTTCGAGTATGTGTATCAATCTGAATTGCGAAGCAAAGTGTGATGTCGATATTGTTGTTACTGGCAACTCATCTTAAGATAAATCTTAGTGCTTTGTGAAAACCGAACAGGTAGGATGGATGTTGCGTTGGTGCTAAAACTATTTAAAACCACGGAACAAATAGGGAAGATAACTGCTTATGTATGGTTGATTACTTTTGTTTTTCTCTCTTCTTTACAGGGACTTCGTGAAGTAAATGTCTTCATTATAGAAACAAAGATGCTTCCAGCAATGCAGTAATAATTATTATGCACAACCAATGCAATCGTGTACAGTCGGTGTTGAAATGCATGAAGTGGGTTTTTATCAGTGCAGTGTGTTATTTTTTTCTTTTCTTATTTTTCCTTTACTATATTTAATTCTTGGTTCCGTTCTGTTAACCCCTAATGCTTCAGATTCTCCCAAAACCACAGAGATATATAATAGACCTGGGGGGGGGGGCACTCGTTGTTACCCTGCTGCCCACCATGGGCACGAATCCCTATGGGTAGATTATGCACAGATGTCCACTTACAAAAATGTTGGTAGTGTGAGTTGGTGCGGGACCTGTGTTATGTGATGGGTTGGCATTTTTTTCTCAATGGGCAAAAAATGCTTCTTGGCTGGCCCATGTAGCATGGTTTGGTACTCCCTTTAGTTCTGTATACTGGTATAACTCCATGACCCAAACCTACTGATTTTACTGTATGTTCTTGAGTCAATGCAATCTGATTTTGTTTTTCATCTATAGCATTCTATTTTGGATTTAGTACTGTCCATTCATCCTAACATTGTAAACTCACTTGTCATGCAACAGCGCAAACTCCTCTCGTTATTTTACCCGAAGTTTTTCAATCAATGCAATGTAAAGTAAATTTGTATTTTCTGCTGCCATTTCCCTCCAATCCCCCACCCCTCCCTTAAAAAAATGTTTACCAGTTTATATCCTAATCAATTTTAATCAATGCAATGTGATTTTCTGTAATTTTGTATTATGTACAACTTTATTTTAGTGTTGTTTCCTCAGAAGTCTGTTCCCTGATATCACTTCAAAAACTTGTTTTTGTCTTCCTTCTTGTTCTTGTTTATTCTATTATACACGTTGGTTTAGTTTTAATGTGCTTTCCTAATTACCTCAATCTTAAGACATGCAGCACATTTGAAATATGCACAAGTTTTTTTTTATTTAATCCCTATTTGTATTTTTAAATAAGAAGAGTTTGAGATCTTGAGGTGGGCACGGTCACTGAAATTGCGCCTAATCGTCGTGCTTATGTGAACCTGTTATAATTTATATAATAAATAAATAGATTATTTATTTGGATACATTGGTATAATATTAAATGTAGTTTTACTTTGCAATTAAACAATGGGTGGTATTAATGAAAGAACAAATTTGTCAGGTTATTTTGATATTTGCTGCTGTCCATGTATATTTGTCTGCTATTTACATGTACCTACTGCTAGTAGATTGGGAAAATCAGTTCTGATGAGAACTTGTCCTGCTGTTTATCTACTGCTGCGCAGTAGGTTGGGCAACATTTGTAGACTACCTAGTTAGGTTAGACATAGAGCAGATAAGAACTTGTCCTGCTTTTCCCCCTTATGCCATGATGGAGGAAAACCGGGGGCTTCTAGTTTTGCGTAGCGGATCGGAGAATTATTGTCTTCGCTACCGCGGACTGACGAATATTTAGATGTGCTACAAAAACATAAATAAATAAATAAATGAAAATTTTAAAAGCCTCAAATCTCATATTGCTGTTGTGGAATCGGAAAAAGAGAACATGTTCAGTATCTTGTGGTAACCACAACCACATAAATTGCATTCTCCGTTGTCTGCAACTGATTTAGTTGGTCCAAAAAAACAACAACAAACCCCCCCCCCCCCCAAAAAAAAAACACCATGCGTTTCTAATTCGTTATTACGGATTCACAATCCGGTATTACGGATTCGCAATCTGCTTTTGAGAATCCACAATCTCTTATTACGGATTCATGATCCTTTGTTACGAAGTCACAGTTATGAATTAATGCCTTCTAGTACTGTTAGTGTTCTTTGTATTTTGTTTTCTCTGAATTTTGTGTATTTATTGTAATGCGCATTAAAGTATATTCGTATAGGTATTGCGCAATATAAATGTCCATTATTATTAATCCGTAATAACAGATTCACAATCCGTAATAACGGATTCTGAATGCGTAATAACGGTTGGGAATCCTTCCGGGTTGTATACTTTTGTGTGTGTGTGTTGGCGCTAACGGGCTTTCGTAACAAGACACTCGTAGTTTGTAGATTGTTCGACTTGGCGGCTGCGGCTGTTGCTAAGTAATGATGCCCTGTGTTTCAATGCATGTTAACATGGCGATCAAAGCCACGGTCGGAGCCGCTACCTCGGACAAGGCTACATAGTTGCCACTCAAGGCTTTACTTCCATGTTACGTGAGGAGAGGCGCGTACTATGTTTGATTATGTAACTGATTCATTATGCAGAATGAAAATAAAAATTAATGCAATCAAATAATATATATCCGTCTAATGTAATACATCCGTCTAATTTACTCAATCCACTTTAAGTTAGTCATAATAAACCGATATTGTTAAACTGATGATAATCGTCGTTGTTTACTCGTATAGTCTGAAAGCTTACTGATACCGAGTCCACACTAGCACTTTTATATACTTTTGTGTGTGAAATATTTGCTTCTGAAATGAAGTCTTATTCAAGAAAACTGTATCTGAAAACCTAAAAAAAAAAAAATAATAATAATAAATAAATAGTAATAATAAAAATGCAACAGCTGACTTGGGTTGTTATAACCACAATTAAGGACAATGTGTTCACATGCTGAAAATTAAGCATTGTTTTCCACCTTTTTTCTCCTGCCTCACACAACGGATCAAGCCCCAATATTCACAGGTTTGTTATTTGAGAAATAGTATTAGGCATAGCTGTTGCAAACTGCTTACCAACCAAAAGGACCTATGTACATTGTATATGGTGGATCACACAAAACATGAACGCTGTCTGCGACTATTTTATCAGCTCCACCAATCCTGTATACTACCTATAAGGTTCCGTATATTTTATAACGACGAAATTGTGTATTGGCATAATACCTCATGATAAAAATCTCTCCTGCACTTTCATTTTTGTCTCTATTGAGGGACATCGAATTGGAACCGTGAGGGCCTATATGTAAACAAAAGAAAATGCTTGATGAAAGAAGCCAATACTTGTGTCAAATTAACATAACGATCGACTGATTTTGACCTTGCATGGATAATGCCAATACTCGTTCTTGCAGAACAATCTAGCAAAGGTACGCGACAACATTTGTCGCTTGGTGAGCTATCCAGTAGCTCTTGTGCATTAACATTGACCTACCCCCAATATACATTCACACAAGCAAAGACATCATTATTTGACTGAATTTGAGGAAGTCTGATTTTTTTTAACGCCATTACGGGGAGTGCAAAGGTACATATTCACAATGATGTTGGGGTCAATAGTCTTCAAGTTTTCCTGATAAGTGTGTTGTGTTCTCTATGGATCCACCATATTGGCGTCAACGCACAACCGGTGGTAGTGCTGACACTACCAATGGGACCCATCAACGAGGGAGATGATGTCCAACTGCAGTGTGACGCTACCAACCTACAGACAGGCTACTACATCGAGTGGGTGAGAAAAGGTCTATCGGAAGATGCTATCCTCGCAAGAGAAGGGGTCAGTCTTGATTCCAGAATTTCAGTGGACGTTTTGTCGTCGACGTCGCAATCTAGGAGCGAACGCATCACGATTAGCAACATTGACAAAATGGAAAACAGCTACGAGTGCCGAGTGGAAGACCCGGGCGGCAACAGCTTGGCAAATCGTTTTGTAGGTTTTCAGGTGAGCTTCTTTCCCGACGACAATTGTACCCTGTTTGTACCCCTGCTCGTGAATTCACTGTACAACATGGAACTGCGCAAACGATAAGCTGCACAACCGAGAGAAGTAATCCATCGTCGCAGATGGCTATCACGACCAGTGGAGGTGCCGATGTCGTCTCCAACTGGACCTTCACGGAGGATGCTGTCACCTACGAAGGGAAATATTCCAAAGAACAAACTTGGACTGTAAATGTTCATTTCAAGTGTATTATATCCTCCCCAGCCTTTCCGAACAAGGAGAGCAGTTGTTATATTGGCCCGGTCACTGTGACTGGAGGTTTAACACCCATAGCGGTGGTATGACAACCAACAGGCCTGCAATACCCGACACCACGCCCAACTCGTTACCAGCAACCACACCCGAAGTGGCGGCCACACCGACAACGCCCTCAAGCGCACCAGACATGATTTCAAAGCAAAGCTTCGTACGCTGGCTCTGCTGGTTACATCATTCTGCCTTGTCATCGGACTGTTCAATTAAATTCAGCAGTCATCACCATCATCAAATGCAGATTCGATTTCCAATGATTAAAATCAAACCAAGATACATAAAGTGACTTGGTATCTTATCATATCCCTTTGGAAAAACAGAATACTAGTTTTTTTCTTTACATTTTTCTACAGCGATGTTTTGGTTCATAACAGACTTTTTCAGAGTGAAATTTGAATCATGGACGTCATTGGAATTCAACAACTATAAGGGATCTTTACACTACAAGAAAGTTCTTTTCGTCAGTCGAAAGGTAAAATTCTAGTCCGCTTTGGTTGAATATTATCGAAAGTCAGGAATGAACCAAAACATCACCGTACAAAAATGTAGAGACTCATTTTTCTCAGAATGATGTCATCAGATGTTTAAGATGTTGACAAATTTTACACTGGAATGGTATCGAACACAATGGCAATTTGCACCCTTTTAACGTGAGGTAAGAGACTTGCCCATTCACATTTGGACTCTATCTTTTGGAAAATGAGTACATCACAAAATTGAATTGATCACTTCCCTTCCTCTTTAATGAAATCCATCTTGGAAACAGAGTCACAAAAAGGTGGGTCACAAAAAAAAGAATCACAAAAAATAGTGTGGAGGGTATAAAAGTAAAACAAAAAGGTGACAATTTATGACAAAGTACGTCCAAAATGTGGCCAAACGGGTTTGTACAATATATTTTTTGTATTATGATTTTATTATTGACTGATGAAAGGGTGTCCATATCCATTTAACTCGATTCTTTCATATGTCGAATTCAGGCCTCGCAATTTTGCAATCCAACCAATTCCACTGAAGCGTAGACCTATACCATCACCATTTCAATACCCTGATAAAAGGAACAACATTGGTTCGCAGTAAACGTAGATCAATAGTCAGAACTCTTTTATTACAAAACGTGTTTTTTGGGGGGTTATTTTCCAGACCAACAATACTCCAAATTGAGCTAACTTCTAAGTTGGATCATTAGGGTTAGGATTTAACGTTGCCTTTTCAGGTTCAGCCATGCTGACTGGTCAGGACCTTCAACATATGTCATTTCGTAATGTAACAAACAATAAACATAATTCATATTAACAAAACTCTTTAGTTTTTTTTAATGTTAATATCTACATTTTTTATAGTAATATTTTTCAAAGTAATTGTGCCTTATATACGGTAGTATTTTCACCAATGTTTTAAATATACTTTTTCATGTCAATTTCTTGAAGATTACGATCTTACCAAGCTTCTAACGGAAGCTTGTCTCATATTATAATATATTATCTTTGTTCACTGTAATAACAATTTTCTCTAAATTTTTAGCACTACATTCTGAGAGTAAACCTTTGCTTAGAATGTTTGAAAAAATACTATTTTAACTCCTGCTCGAATATCTAAAGGCATACTTTTGGAAAAGTTGTTCTGTCAAATCCCTTCACTTGTTGTCAAGAAATATAGCATCATAAAGGAACAATAATGCATCGTTGGTTTTTGTAAGAGCAGATCCATAACAGTCCACAAGTTTCCGAGAAACATCACAAAAGAAATGGTAGAGGATTGTACTTTTTGGAAAGGTACTTTCATTCAAGCCGCTATTTTTTCAAAAAAGTGACAGAAATTGACTGTTCAAGCCTGCATTCACAAAGCGCGTATAGATTTTAAATCTTAAGGTAAGTTAGCCAACAAAGCTAAACAGCTTAGCAAAATGTGACGTCATAACATAAATAAACTTTGTCAATATTATCATCTTCGTCTTCCGTGAAATAAAGTTAGAGTAATGATTTCACGTTTTTAGAAAAGATCTTTGCACTTTCATGGACATAGAAAAGAGTAGAAGACATCTCAGGTACAACATCATTTCAAGCAAACTCACTCAGTAAGGGTGACCATTAATGCATGAACCACACTTCATTTGAAGTGCCTTGTTGACGTGCGTATTTGTCGAGTGGAAAATGATTTAGTAATAAAATATTTAAAAAAACAAAGTGCTAAAAGAAAATGTAGGAGGTATTGTTAGTTTCACTTGTAATGCATTAAAGGCAAAGCACTTTAAAGTATTAACGATTGATGTTATTTTCTTCCCTCAACTTTAGACAAGGCAAAGTATTTGGTGTGCTTGAAAAAGTTGTTGAGCTTCGCCCCCACCCGCCCTGTTCAATTTCTCATTACCCCCGTACAATTATTCTGTCTTTTGATTGGTTTAGAGCGCGTCACACGATATTTCTTATTTTTTTACTAGAAACTGCGCGAACGCAACGCGCTTTACACGCAGCTAACAAGATACTCTATTGTAAACATGGTTGGAAATCAAGTAAACCATGGGGACGAGGTTTATATACCCGTAGCAACCAATGTACTATCCCATAGAAACCATAGCAACAGCAGTTATTGTTTGTGCCTATACCCATAGCAACAACAGCTTCTTGGTACGTAGACGTCTAGGCACAATTATGTTTGGGGTGTTATTAAACAAATATTGAATGCTTTTACTCCAGTGCTAAAGTACGAGTAAAACTACAAATCCCTCGGTGATCCGCGGCGCGTTCTATTTTGGGCTCGGCTTTGCCTCGGGAAAATAGAATGCGCCGCGGATCACCTCCATGCGTCGTAGTTTTAAGCTTAGCACTCAAAGCAGTCAATATTTTGTATACTAACCAACTAGGGTTTTGACTTTGAGCTGCGTCAAGCGTTCAAAGTTTTCGACGTAGCCAAGACATAGATATAGAATATTATTCTATATCTATGAGCCAAGACAGTGGTTCAGGCATGCGCACCACCAATCATGCAAGGAATTTGATCAAACTGGCGCGTGCCGCGCGCGGTATTTACGCATAGCGCATAGTTTTCTGTGCGTTCAAAAAATTACTTAGGCCGTGTCCGAAACGGCAAATTCGGCTACAGCTACAGCTAGATCAGCGCGTCTGCCAGTGTTGAAGAATAGGCAGACTCGCGCGATCTAGCCGTAGCTGTAGCCGAAGTCGTTGTTTCGGACACGGCCTTATTTGCCCGCAAAGATGGCCGACTTTTCACTGTGTGACGTCGTCATGGGGGAACTATCCATTGACCTCTATTAGATATAATAGAGATCAATGTAACTACCAAATAAAGTTAAATCCAAATAAATAATTTTTACTTTAAGTAATATATTGTATTAAGTGCCGTGAAATGAACTGAACTGTATCTACCAATGTTCTTAAAAAAAAAGTCTCACATCTGGTCTCTGACTAAAAATGAGATTTCAATAAATTGAATGTTATCGGTCATCATCCAAGTTAAAAGTCACATTATGATGTGAATATATTTCCACGTCGTCAACCCTCAGACCACCGTTCATCCTTCGATTTCTGGATCCATTATGAGAAGATTCTGTCTCTATTTGTCCATTGCCCATGTCGATCACCGCATCCCCATTGGGTTGGCGCCGTCCAACGTCGTCGACGTGTGTGGTGTGATTGGCTACCTGATGTCCGTCATCGCTGTGATTGGTGGCTGGTCCACCATTCGGGACCATGTTACCGGATATGATCGCCATCGCAACTTCGTTAACCGCCGTCAAATCTTCGTTGGTTGGGTCCTCTGGTTTAATTGGCTCATCCGTCGAAAGTTGCGCGTGACGTCGAATGCGTAGACTCTTCTCGTGCGCTTTGTAGGTTTCCGTCAGTACCACGGAAAGGCGGTAAAACTGAAGAATTAGCAGCAGGGCATTCTTACAGGTAAAGAAAATAGTTGACTGGTCATAAATCCCCAAGGCGAAGATGAGATAAAGGCGAACGCAAAGGTATGGTCCGTCCTGTATGACCACAGAGGTCAGTAAAGCCCACAGCTCCGTGCCGCAACAGAACACAGATACTTTCTTGGAGTACCTGTATCGGCGTTTGTTCAATTCTTCCAACTCGGACCGGTATACCTTAGCGGCCACCCGACGCTTCCTGGCCTTGGTGGCGGTCAAGCCGAGGGTAAACTGCATCAAGCTCCAAGTCCACACTGCCAAGATAAGGTAGAAGATGTCGAAGTTGCACGCGATCTTTTCCAGTCTCAGTGTCTCGGAGGAAAACTCCAGCATGTCTGCCGCCATGCCGATGTAGACCAGCAGGAGCTGGGACAACTGGTCACGGGTCAGCTGTCCTTTTGGAAGAAGCCATCGGCCTAGGATCAAGACGAGCATCAATGTTTGCTGAAGAGTCGTTGAGAAGGATGACTGGAGTTCGTAAGTTTCCTGTAGGTTGGATAATACAATGAAACTCATACAAGTATTGTAAGCAACGAGGGACGCGAGAGGGCGAAGGCTATAGGTCTTGGCAACTTTGAACAGTTCGTGGAAGAAATAACTTGTTTTGGACTCAACACCATTATTTGTTCAAATGGAGCGTACACGCTGTTTTCAATTAAAAGTCAAAGAGGTACATCAACGTTTCAAGTTTCCCCTCCCCCTTTTAATGTTAAGAAAGACATGCATTTTTGTAAGAGTTACCTCTGCCTTTTTAGACCGCGTGACGGTTGTGAGGTTGACACCCGAAACACAGAAGTCTTGTGGTTTGTAGAAGCAATTTGACGTGTCACCAATTTCCGTTTGAAGTTTGAGCCTGAAGTCCAACATTGCTAGTTCCAGTATCCACACCACTGGCGTGACTGCCATGAGATAGATGAAGGCTGATGGAACAAACCTGAATCAGACATTAGTAATTAAGGCGTGTGGTGTGAGCATGCACTGCATTAGAAGACATGTTTGGCAGAGCTTCAGTAAATCCCAAACAAAATAATGCTATATTTGATAGCATCTCCTTCTTGGGCCCATAAGGCGGAGGAGGGGGGGGGGGGGGAGGGGGCAGGGGACAAATAATGGAAAGAGAACAGACCCTGCCCCCCCCCCCCCCCCACCTAACTCAATGTTCCATTGATGGCAGGATTTCGATGCTATAAGTATTGACAAGTTTTCGAGTAAGACCTTTGTGACGTTGGGGGCGTTTTTTGGACTCCGTTGGCAATACTGTTGTTATTGCTTGTCAAAGAAGATAACAGGATTTGGTGAGCGGTGTCGGTCTTGTCGGCTCTGACGGCCTTGTCACTGTGGCCACAGTGTTTGGCTACCTTGTTTGTTCTACTTAATTCTACAATAACGTGAATGCTGTTATTTGGCAAATGCATAAGCACCGCATCAAAAGCAAAAGCTACTATCATTCTGCTGTCAAAAGTAGTAGAAATTATTTTCTTCTCTAGACCTGTTTTAAAAGCCTACATTTTAAGCCTAAGTGACTTCTCATCATTGTTGATATCCCCTGGCGCCCAAGAGGATTGTCTGATTGCTTTGATATCACATTTGGGTACAGGGTACATGAGCGATCAAAAGTAAGGACAGACGGACAGACCAGTCGACTGCAGTCACACTTTTGCTTGGTGTTTGGCAGGGGTCTGGAAATGGGTCCGTATACACTTAGGCTTAACAATGAGGTTTTCAAAAATCTACATCTTGATAAGAATTCCTAATGCTATTGTAAGCAGGTATAGTTTTTACTTTTTCGGTGGCACTTTAATTTTTTCGGTGGCACTTTTTCTTTTGCGGTGGCACTTTTGCTTTTTCGGTGGCACGTTTGCTTTTGCCGTGACAGTGTGGCAACCGCATAGCACTGTAGTCAGGGATGCTCTCTGATGGGGATTCGCCCTATGTACTCATTCATAAATTATTATTTAAGAGTCCTGCTGGTGAAAGCGCGAAATGCAGCAGGGAGTTAGCAAACACAAATTAAACAAAATAAAATAATCAACAAATATTTTCAACTTTTTATGTCGAGGATTCAGGAATTTTACGTAACGATGACGTAAGTTTAACATGTAGGAAAGGTACGACCAGACGGAACTGACAGAAGTGAATTCCTTTCCTTCATCTGAAGGGATGGGGGGGGGGGACACACACACACATTGTGGTAAACTGTCGAGTTTTAGGGTATTGTGGAGTTTGCATCTTGGATAACATTTCGCACAATGCTTCATTGTGAGAACAAACGGTGTCTGTATGAATACTTAACTTTCGTGTTCAAGACTTCGACTCTTCAAGGATTGGGTTCCCCCCCCAAAAAAAAAAAAAAAAAATAACGAGAGGGTAGAAGTTCATGACATTTTCTTACCATTTCCATTCTCCGTTTTCATTGAGTCTGTACGTAAGAATCATCTCGAACATGGAGAGGACGGACGTTACTCCGATAAACCAGTACTCCGACAACTGCGTGGTGTACACGGCAGCGAAAACAGCGATCATCCCGTGACAGAGAAAGACAAGGCGTACCATGGACGCCTTGAACGCTTTGCGTCGGTTCATCATGATTGCTGTGGGTCTGAATGCGGATTGGTAGTGTTTATTTGTTGTTGTTTGTATCTGCGGGGTCAATTTATTTTCCCAGTAATTGGATTAGTCGGGGTGATGGTTCCCGGCAGGCAGGCTGGTTTCATGATTTCTGGAATAAGAATAATGAAGAGTTCGAAATCGTTTAATAACAATGCAATCAACATGAATACAATTAAGGACAACAATTTACAGCACATTACCGGATTCTGTTTGGCATCTTCGAATTGGAGAAACGGCAAACCTGACTGGATGTTATTGGGCATTTTTTATTTTTTATTTTTTACGAAGACGAAACCGTAGAGGGCAGTAGCACGGAAACATGAACCACTTTATGACTGTCCGCGATGACATCAATATTATTTTACTCTTATCATAAAAAAAGAAGATACAATAACAACTTCGGCTGACCCATTTTCTAATAAATCATTAACATAATCTAAATTAATTTATTGAACGTTGGGATTTCAAAGAGCAAAACGTTGATGCATTACTTTGCATACTCTCATCTCAACCCATGACCCCAAATGATTTATACACCACATCATACTTGAGTATTTATAGGTAATAAATTATCCCCTTAAAATGGTTGGACGATATTTTTTATAGGTGTGTATTACAGGAAATTCATTCATTTCTATTGTGTATATCAAGTTATAAACCACAAGGGAAACTGACTGGTTTTTTTTTTTTTTTTTTTTTTTAATGAGTTTGGGGTTTAACGAAGAAAAATTGAATACGGCGGGATCTGAACCAACAACCTCCGGTCTAACGTGCCGGCGCTGTACCTTACTGAGATATCCAAAATCAAAGACAATGTCAAAACATGGAGACCGCCAACATAGGGCTAAATAGCTCAGTTGGCAGATACAATAATTTCAGTTTATATCGCCCCTAAAACATTGCGTAGGCCTGTCTTTGTTGTTGCCACGCTGCCATCTCTTCCACAGGCCCCCTCCCCCTCCACCCCCCCCCCCCCCCCCACACACACGAATGGACAATAAGGCACGATGTTTTCATTCAGTACCGGTAGGGATGACAGAGGACGAACAGTTTGCTGGTAAAATAAGACCATTACACGTATGCAAATGAGTCCCTATAGTCAATGTGCTATTTCATGAAGTTATATAAATCAATTTGCTAATCCTTTTCATATGACAGGCTTTTGCTTCAAAGTAACGGTGTCGTGGCCGGGAAAACAAACAATCCGAATGACGAAGCTCTGACGCACTTACTTAATAGAATCAATTAACAAAACACCGTGACAAAATATTCCATTGTGGAAACATTTCGTAAACGCACAATTTATTTACTTGCGCTGAATGAAATTATAACGTAGTTTAATAAAACGGCTATAGGTCAATTTAAAGCCATTGGTTTTGTTTCAAATGATCTTAGAAAATGTGTTTATAAATCTTGAAAATCCCCTTCATTAGGCCTATAGTATGATTTTGGAATGAAAAGCTCGATGGAATTTGATTTTGTTAAAAATTCGCCGATGTGATTTTTCTATCCACAAGGAAATCATAATATCGAAGAATAAAACACAAAGAACGTTGTCTCTGTCAATAAAGTTCACATCTTCTGAGCTAGTTATTTACAAGTTAATTGTTGGGGCCAAAAAACAGCCTTTTACTCACCTAAAACGATTTGAAATGAAGACTAACGCTGCTATATCCAGTCTCGTCTTCCAGTGAGTATTGAGGAACCCATGTTTGCCTTGCAAGATCTTAGCTAAAACTGACTTCGTACCGTCCGCCTTAGAGCAACAAGTCGCCGTTCTTCGCTCCAGCTTGGGCGGGGAAAATCACACCAAAGAACGGCCGTCAACAATATCAATAATTATAAGGAAATCGATTTTAGAGGCGTGAAATTCATTATTAGTGCCCTGTGTACATCCTGTTATATACGTATAAAGGCTGTACATGCTAGAACCTGCAATGCCCTGGTAATTCGTGTTCTAGATTAGTGGACCAAAAAAAATGTGGAACGGTGAATTATATAAGAGAGATGATGTTATTTATTTCCAGATAAGGAAAGGTAAACATTTTTTTGAAAGTTGTTGTTTCTGGAAGTGTGCATATTTTGGGGATCCATTTGAATTATGATGATTTTTTGTTCTTGTATGTGAGGTAGAGATTGATGTTCCACCTGGTGTACGCGGGCTGCTTGTTGGTAATGCCGGCATAATTTCAATAATACAAGAGAGGAAAATGGGTTCTAAGCGGGGCTCCCTCCCTCATGCCCTCTGTGGTTACACTACGGCAGATTCACTTTCACTTTCAAGTTATTCCTCGAACACCCTTCGTTTGGTCCTTGCCTATGACGATGAACTTTATATCTCAGTCGTCTGCTCCCTCAAAGAGTCCTTTGTTCTCAGTGTCACATCTTTCTGTCCCTAAGACCCTGCTCGTGTCATTGTTGTTTTCATAATGATTATTTATTTATTTTTTCATCTAATTACACTTTTCTATATAGTCAAACGTTTGTTGTTGTTGTGACTCTTTGTCAGCCTGTCTTGTTACGTAATGTATTGTTGTTGTTATGTTTCTGTTGTTTTACTGTCATCTGTCAGAGAGCTGGGTTTTTTTTTTGTTAACACGTCTGGACAAACTCTTTTCTCAATTTTTTATTGTCTTCATTTAATTAGGTGTTCGCGCAATACGTGCACGAACACCTCTTGTTTATTTATTTATTTATTTATTTATTTATTTATTTATTTATTTTTTTTGGGGGGGAAAGTATGCAAACCATTAACGTTTTTTTATTTTTTTTAAATTGAATTGAATTGAATTGAAATACTGTCCATTGTAGCATGAAAATTACAATATTACACAATTATTTTCTTAGAACCACGAACACCCCCCCCCCCCCCGCTGTAGGCACATTACTTTCCAGTATACTATTGTTGTTGTGAGAGATATAATTATTATGATTGATAACCTCATTAACTGCACACTCGGCTGATTTGACTTGTCTATTGAATAGTGTTGTCACCAATTTATAAAATGATGAGCGAGAGAGAGAGAGAGAGAGAGAGACAGACAACGAGCCAATCGTTTGCTGTAATGTCTTTTCATAGCTCTGAATACCCACATATTATTTGGTAATCAAATAGCGAAAAAAGGTAAAAGCAGTGAGTAATGTGCAACTTTTTTTCCCCTTTTCATTGCATGATACTTCGGCCTATATGAGAAGGTAGACAGTTTCGGTAAAATTTGTTTTCGGACCCACCCTTTTCAGTATAGGTCCTATAGGTTTCCTTTTGTTAGCTCCCCCCTTCCTGACTAGTTTGAACCGAATCCCATCAATGTTCTTATCTCCCTTAACCTCGATTTATGGGCGTGGCTCATGGATCAACCGGGCTCACAAAGATCATTATGTGATCGGTTTTAGTTGTTGTGTTTTTGTTTCCTGTGGATAGCATTAAATTGCTCTCTAATCAATCACACAACTAATTGCTGTTATGTAATCTCTTTTAGAACTCAGCCATTGTTTGGATCCAGGAAAAAAACCCAAGTCTAGTCACGTAGTAGTCATCGAGTTGATTCTGTTTGGTATTACTGGTGACAAATTCAAATGCCTTCATCTTTTTCTTTGAAATAGCGCAATTCCCGCATTGTAGAATGATAATGAACGACAGACGCCCTTGTATCGTGATGCTTTTAAAAACCGACCTGAACAAATATTATGTTTGCGAGAAATATCCGTCAGTTGTTAATGAAACTTCTCAGAAACTTAACTTTTAAGAATTTTGACTGAACTTTTTTGTGAATAACCTACTTGCTTCAAATGCGTTCATTGTATTTATTAGCGTTTTATATTTCAATGTATGATTGATTAAAGAGCGAATAAATGTTATCCATGAGCCACGCCCATATCAAGGTTAGGGGTGTTTTTAAACTGATAAATCACTCGCGCAGATTGTTTAGGAAAGGCGCAGATAATAAGAAAAAAGGGTGCGTCCCTTTGTTCCTGCAACAAACTACTAGACAAGCAGAACTCTTCTTTATAATTGATATTTATCATTATTGTTTAGTAATTTCTTGAGTCAATATAAAGAAGTGACACATTTCCAAGAATTGGCTGAATATTAGTCGTATTTTATCTAATTGCTTTTTTTTATATGTTTACTTTGTCATTACGACACCAAAATAATAATAAAAAGCGTGATCTTCATAACTTTTTTAAAACCTAAACACCAACCAGCTGAGCCATTGGCCTCGATATGATATTAGAACCTTATAGAACGTTTGGTAAACTATAAAATATGAACGCTTTATGTTTCAACTACCGAAGTCTCATCGTGTTTTCTTGACGTGGTTTTGGTTTCTACAGAAAGAAAATTCCCTTCCTTCAATAATGGTTTCCCGCCTTCTTCGTCTCGTCTTTTGATATGTACCACTGCTATGTCACACTGTTTTGTGATTGATTTCTTTTGATTGTAGGAATGGTCTTTTGTGATTACCGGTATACTTTGATGTGTTGGCCAATACATGAATCAATGCATGTAAGTGCTGCAAGTTGTTTTGCTGTACCGAGTGTGTAAAGAGGCCCCCATCGCCATCGAGGCTGCAGAGGTATAGATACGCAACAGAAGAAGAATGGAGGTAGCTTGACATTGGGCGGTGGCGCCTGGCGGCAGCTGCATCAACTCGGCAGAGTCACCCGTTGAACGATGAGCTCACGAGACGTCCCGCAGCATCTTCACACCTGCGTCAATTATCCAACCCTTTCTTCCCTACACTCTTCCCTACTCACCTCTCAAGGATCGGGTGGTGTGTTGAGCAGAAGATAACCGGCTTCTCGGAAGGGGAAGGTATACCACTTGTGACGTAGTGGCAAATGGAATTACAGATGGACATAAAGCATTGCTTGAATTTCTAAAAAGGCTCTGAATTTCTAAAAAGGTCAAGGATTATTACGAAATATTGGATAGAACCGAAGTTATGAAATAAAATAGATTTAACTAATCTGAATTGATTTTTGGGTATACGGCCGATTATTCTGGGTCAAAGAAGAACGAGCTCTATAATTGTTCGTTTGTTTATTTGTGTTTGTTTGTTGGGGTGTTGGGGTGCTTGTTTGTTTGTTTGTTGGGGTGTTTGTTTGTTTGTTTGTTGGGGTGTTTGTTTGTTTGTTTGTTTGTTTTCGTTTACTAGATTGTTCACTACATTTATTATGTACATATAACTGTTTTGAGGAACGGGATTAATATTTCAGGGATGTGGTATAATAATGTTTCTCAGGAGGAGGGGAGGAAGGGGGTGGGGAAAGTAGTTGACAGAAAAGATTTCACTTTAATTGTTGTTAAATATTCCTGCACGATGAACTCTTTAATTGTTGTTAAATACTCCTGCACTATGGACTTATAATGAGTTGCATCTTCCCCGATTAAGTAAGTCACCATCCGTGATGAGAAGGGGGTGGGGTAAAATAAAAAAGGCATTTCAAAACTGACTCTGGAAACTATTTATTTGTTATCCGAATACTCGATTGGCTTACAGCCAGGTATAAATATCACATAAATTGACCCGATATCATAAAGTTTACACTCATGCAGTCTCATCGGTTCTAATAGTAGTAAGTCCGTCATGAGAGCAATTCGACGGCCAATAAAAGACATTGAAAAGTGACAAAGGCCACCACAAAAAAATGTTCATGTTTCTTGTGCGTCCAGTGCAACAATTTGTATGCGTGATGACAACCGAATTAATTTGGTCTTCAATTGAACAGTACACAATAACTGATTTGGATCTGGATGTGTAGTGGCTTGGAGAAGGTGCCGGCGGGAGGACAAACCCATTCTCGTTTTAGCCTATAAAAAACTGGGCTGACTGATTGTGAACCTTCTCTCTGCCCAGCAATACGTAGCCTTCCAACAGTTAGCAATATTGCCCCTCCCCAGGAGCAATGTCACCCCGATAACGTTTTTCAAAATGTGTTAAAAATATGTTTTGTAAACAATATTATCTTAATATTAAAGTAGGAGACATAATTATCAATTTCTAAATGACACAATGAATTTTGTTGTATTGTATTTTCATTCCGAAACCGAACGCAAAACCCAGGGGGAGGTTTACGTCATCAGTATACATGAATAATAATATACAAATAAAAAGTGCACCGGTGGGAACGGCATATTAACATAATCAAACCTACTCATGCATTTGGTTTTCTGTTAAGACAGTAAATAGCAAGATAATATTTGGCAAATAAATAAATAATAGCTTAATTGAATGGTCCATCACAAACTGAAGTCTATCTCCCGGACTGAGGAATCCAAATTCATTATGTTCATCAATAATTATATCTTAACATAAATTTCCTAAAAAGTCTGGACAACCTAGCAAAATTGTTTTGTGTTTGAGCATCAAGGTGAACATGCTGGCAAATTCCCTTGCTGTGGTCTAAAAACCAACATGTCTTACTATTTCAGTGATTAATTTCCAATTTATTAATGTTCCCGCATCTCTGTCGTGTTTAAATAGATATTGGATCCACCTCATGGCTCGGAATTGCAACCTTGGCGTGCTTGGATTGAGCCAGCATTTACAATCACATCGTTACAACCTGAGTGCGCTCTACACGTACATAACGATCATACACAATTCATAAGCTTCAGGGGGAAAATAAAATAACAATGAACGCCGTAAATCAATTTTACTAAAAGCTATTTACTTATGTAAATAGTCAACTATATCAGCGATGAAGAAGTGCATATGCCTGTTTGGTTACTGTGCGTTTGCGTGTATAGCCTTGCTAAAAAAATTTTTAAAAATGATCGTGTCATTTACGTTTGAAGCTGTTGGGTTTAATAAGCATGCCAGACGAATTCATTATATTTTGGCACTTTGAAACTTGCTAAGTTTTTCAAGGGTTCAAAATGGCTCATTGGTTAGTGAGGCCCATGGGGAGTCAGGCGGTTCCAGCCATGCGGTGAATGCCATCGCAGCCATCACAGCAATTCGTACCATCGCCATTCTCCATTGTCGGAGAGAGAGACACTGAATCGATGGGGGAAATCCTCAGATGTGTCCCATCAGATCTGCGTGAATCACACCGCAAAACTCACCGATGAATGGAAATTGGTGCCAATTAATTCTAAAGAACTCCGAATAAAAATTTAAACAACAACAACTCTCATGGGAATACAGATTGATTACGTGAGACGCCTCATTTACATTCAGGCACTCAAAAGGAACGCCAACAAAATATAATCAGCTAGGCCTAGACCTGTATGAGTAAACACAATCTACCGTCGTTACCTTTGAGCTTCAAACCAGTTGATTGCTTATACATTTTCGAGTGTGAAATCTCTAGTTTTCGAGAAAAAAACCCACCCAAACCAAAACAAAATCACAACAACAATACAAACAATCTGTTAAAAATGGGTTACGTTTTTGCCGGGGATCGTGCGCGCTCATAATCGGTGTCATTTCGGTAAGACAATTTGTGTAGTTTCTTCAAATGATATTTCCGTGACGTTGACGGTATACGGGATACGCCAGAGGGGGGAAATTTCTCTTGAGGATTTTCAACTCCTTGGTCAAAATTGACCAGATTCCGGGTCCAAGGGGCTTGACGCATAATCAGGGTCAGGTTAACCCGGAAAGTGCTTAACTTGAGTGGAATTTTAACTTAGGATATGCGTCATTTTGAGACAATCTGAGTCATTTCGACCCAGACTCTGGGTCATACTGACCGGCCAGAAAGGAGTCAACGGGACCCGCGGGTACTTTCAATTCTAGCCTGGAAGTTTTTTTAGAAGGCACATGTATGTAATACAGTATAGGATGTGAGCTTTCTCGATAATGTTGTTGTTAATCTTACTTTGTAGATAGACCACTGACACAACAAAACACATAATGTACAATATACCAATTCACTTTCAATAGTAACTTATTCTGTTGTTCAGAAACATACTTCGGGAACTCCCCCCCCCCCAAAAAAAAAGGTGCTGTATAGAAGAAGGAAGCTGGAAATAAGCAAGACGATCTTACATTACGCTCTCCCTTTTCGGAGGGGGTGAGAGAGGGAAGTGTGTTTCGTAATGACATTTTGAATTTAAAATCACACACCAGTCAGTCTCGAGGAGGCGCCCTCTCCTCACCCAGAGCCGTTGGTGGTTACATCAACTTCCAGTTTTAGCGTATACAATCCCCCTTTAAAAGGCAGGGTGTACTGCTGGTAATTGTCAATCCTCACTTGGTGTATCCAAACATATGCATACAATAACAATTCTGTGAAAATTTGGGCTCAATTGGTCATCTAAGTTGAAAGAAAATAATGAAAGAAGAAAACACCCGTGCTGCATAGAATCGTGTGCTTTCAGATGCCTGAGACCCTGAAGCCCTTTTCAGATTATTTTGTGTGTGTGAAAATTACCTTTTTCTCTAAAACTCCATTACTTCAAATGGTGTCGTTTTCAACAATGTTTCAATATCAACAGCTCTCCAATGCTCTTTAACAAGTACGTTTTTATAGTCATAAATTGTTTGCAAAATTGCCAAAGGTTAAACTCTCCCTGTAAATCTCGTTAGCTTGAATTACTTTTGTGTTAAACTCCATTAGCGGTTAAATGTACTATTATGGCTCCCGGGACTTGAATACAGGCACATTCTATAGTTGATTGCACACTCTGACTCAGTGCACTGGCTTATTATCATAAAGGCATTAGGAATTGAGCTATATAGATATAGTTGGTTAATAAACAAAGAAATCATTATAAATGCAGCCCAAATTAGTTCCTTCTGCCGTTACACTTTCAAAGATGGACCTCACCAAACGCAATTAGGCCCAATTACAGACACAGGCCCATTTACTGACACAGGCCCAATTATGGGAAACCGGCATCACTTAAAAAATTCATGTTTAATGCAATTCACCCAGAGTTTCCATGAATTTGGGGGTTTTCTTGTCTGTTTTTATTTATTTATCCTCAAGCAAAGGATTCTGAGATGAGCGAACTTAGCCACCGTTAGTAGCCAAATAACCCCATGGAGAGAAGACAAGGAAGGAAGTTTCAGTTTTAGATGTGGGAGGAAAACCCCAGAGAATTATTCCAGGAAAAACCCACGCAATCAGGTAGGGACTGAAGACCCAAATCCACATAGTGCCGAAACCACCTTTGTTATTGTTCTTGACCCCTTATGTTTTCTTCGAAAAGTCCAATTTTATCCTCATTGTCTAGTTTTCCCAAATTTGCTGGGCACATTTAGAGAGAACATAATAGGAGAAAACATCGAATGTGTTTTGCGTGGGATGCTCACGAAAGAACGAAAGAAGAAAGAAGGGAAGAAAATAATAATAATAATAACAAAAGACATTCGATATCTACGTGCCTAATATTACAAATAATGATTAACTTAATTATACTAATAGCTATGATCACAGTCTGGCCTTCATTACTGCGTGCTCAATTACAGCCGATTTTAAGCAAATAATTATAGACCTATCATTATGTACATTGTTTTGATTGGATAATGCAAACATTTCAAGCGAACGTCACGTAGTTTCATTCCATTACTTCATCACTCATCTATTTGAAGAAAAAAAACGCCCCAAAAAGACAGTGAATCCAGGAAGATTATACACAATCGTATATATTTACGGAGAAATCAGATGAAACTATCCAATGAATTCAATGTATCATTGATTTTCAGAGAAATAGTTAACACTGTTTTTTGTTAACCTTGTGGTATAAAGCTGATACCAAACGTTCGAACGTCTGTTACCAAAATTTGAAGGATTCAAACCGGAAGGACCTGGCGGGTGTTTGGTTGCATGTGCCGTTCCGAAGGAAACATCGCCGACGGAGGAGAGAGACGAAGGAGGGGCTAATGATGATAATTCAATGGCTTTTTAGTTCATGTGTCGTGTGGCAGATTTATAACTCATTGAATTCGCTATAGTGGCCCACTATTGATTAATGTGCCAGCCCGTATACGAGCCATGCTCGTGTCGTGCAACAATCGCAACCTCACCTTGAATCGTCACTCTCACAGTCCGATTGTCTAACACGTTTATGTACCATTAACTGTGTTTTATGGTTAATTTTAGCCGCCTAATGCAATCGCCATCTCTTCAACATGTTGTTCAAGAAGGCGGTTAAGGCTTCGATAGTCAGATTGTGCTACCTGATCCACGGTACGATCGGTGTGTTTCTAACGGTGTATCTGACTGGCGATAGCTACTTTTGGTTCGTATCGGCGACCGTGCTGGTGTACATGATGGAGATGATACTCACATTTGGATATAACGAAGATGGGGAGTGGAGATGGTGAGTAGTGGAGCCAGATAGGCAGACAGCCCGCCTGACCGACAGACAGACTAATAAATTTTTAAAAACGTCAGTCGTCGTAGAAGCGAACATTGTGTCCCCCTATTATTGAACAATTTAACTTATGAAAAAAAAAGTTAAAAGAAAGAAGGAAAAAACTCAAAAGCTTGCATGGAGTAAAAAAACCTCACTCGATTCGTTTCAATGTGGCATGTTGTGGCAGAGCGGTTAAATGCACCGTATTCTGGTGTTTCTGTCACTTGTGTCCTTGAGCAAGATACTTTACCAAAATTGCGTTTTTCCTTCGGATGGGTCCTGTGTACCAGGAGTGCACGTAAAAGAATCCAGAACACTTATCGTGGAAGAGTAGGGGTTAACCCCTGTGTTTGCGAGTCACAGTGATCAAGTTCACTTATGAGGCACCTTTGGTTTCATTACCAGAAACATATAATAACTATAAAAACAATACCCCTCTTAAGTGAGTTTGTATTATTTTCTCAAGATATTGTTTTTATATTTTACTCACTTACATAAAAAAAAAAATTGTTATTGGTCTTTGTTTTAGGCGTGACTAAATTCTACCGTTCTAGTTTAATAACAATGTCATTATTGACCCATGACGCCTCAGTACATTGTCTAAAATTTGAAAATTTAAAGGCAGCGTGTACTTTTGGTAATCACTCCACAATTTAATGACCATAAAAACTTACTTGGTAAGGAACACTGGAGAGCTGTTGGTAGTATAAAACATTGCAACGAACGACCCCCTTTGAAATAATCTAAGCTTGAAAAAGAGGACCATTTTCACCCAGTCTCTCAGGCACCTGAAAGCACATATTTCCATTTTTCTTTCTTTCACTATTTTCTAGCACCTTTGATGACCAATTGAGCCCAAATTTTTACTGGTTTCTTATTTTATGCATATTTTATGTTGGGATACGCCAAGTTAGAATACTGGTCTTTGACAATTACCAAAAAGTATACGCTGCCTTTTTAACAACAAATTAAAACTTGGGACAATTGTTTTGAGAGGGAAATAACCAAGATCCTTACTGGGTCGCACCGATAATCATGATACTTTTTTCGATCTCTGTGACAGGTTTTTCCCATTGGTCTTAATCTACCTTGCCAACATTCTACCCGTGGTCTGGGTCCTAGAAGTCTCGCTACTGGAATCCCGTATTGATTTTCAGAAGAGATTGAACTATACTGGTTGCATCGTGCGACTCGGAGACTGCGAACGAAACCACACTTTATTCACACAACTCGACAATGTAAGACTCGTTGCTGTCATTCATGTCCTAAATCACTGAACGAAGTGTCTGAGTTTTGTATCAATATTGTCATTCGTTCGAAGTGAAATTTTACTGTAGGTTTCCCAGCCACCATCATTTTCATTTCGTTTGGAAATGTATGCCCTGTTGCATTATAGCATTCAACGGTCAAAAGAATTAACTCAATTTCAACAATTTAGCAATCACTGGTCAAACAAGATCGTTCAAATTCCTTGGGTCACACACAGGGATAATTCAATTTCGCAGAAGTCAGCTC
The DNA here is from genome assembly GCA_023634235.1 of Pisaster brevispinus. Taxonomy (NCBI): domain Eukaryota; kingdom Metazoa; phylum Echinodermata; class Asteroidea; order Forcipulatida; family Asteriidae; genus Pisaster; species Pisaster brevispinus. The sequence continues at coordinate 15,659,607 of JAMKCF010000009.1, forward strand.
CAAGATGCTGGTCAACCATTCATTTGCACCAGTGTTGTAAATAGGCAGTCGAAACTCAACCGAAGAATGGTGTCTTTAAAATGAATTACAGTGACTACAACGAACACGAATGAGAAGACCGAAATTATGAGTGTACGAAAACGACTCATGCAACTAATGAAGCCGTAGTTTGAATGAACTAGCCTAGGGAAACATGAGTGAGTTTGAATTCGTGATAAGGAAACTGAATGCTGAAATACTGTCGCTGAAATTTGTCAGGGAAACCCATATTTTATCAAATGACTGAATCAAATAATAAATCTACGAAATACTTCGCGGACTGTGTCCTATACTTGAATCAAAATATTGCAAATTATGCTCCATTATTATTATATGAAATACCCGTGGAAATATTTCAGGCCTAAATTTCACTTAAGTTGACAAGGGATGACCTTAATAAATGTGCCCTGTGTTGGAAATGCAACGAAATGAAGTCAGTGATTCAACGAGTGATATAGTTCCACCTATTGATTCTCGAGATGGTCGATGCGCATTGATTGACTGAGAGTGTATTATTATGGTTTGCAGTATTGGAAACAATTTATTACTCAGTTGTAAGAATAAAACGGATTAAAGGTATGGTTGGAGCAATCGAAACAAATAAATAAACAATTTCTGGATTAACATAGCATCAAAGGGACACGTTGCCTTGGATTGGGCGGTTTAGGCTATAGAAGCGTTTGTTATGAAATGAATTGAAATGAATATGGTTGGAAAGATGTTCTAAAAGTGGAATATAATGATCCACACAAATATGCCTCGAAATTGTGTGGTGTTCCGTTTACTTAGTGAACTAATACTGTCCGCCATTTTGTGGATGGAGTCAAAAATTTGGTTGGAAAAATGGCGGACGGTGTTAGTTGACGAAGTAAAAGGAAAACCACACAATGTTGAGGCATCTACATTTTAAACATCTTTCCAAACATATTCCGTTTCAGTTCATTTCATGCAAACGCTTTTTGTAGCCCAAATCGCCCAATTGGCCGCGGCAACGTGTGCAAGGTGCATGTATTCACAGACAAAAAGAGAGTCGTTATTTCGAAAGCGCGACTTCTTTAATTTGATTTTTTTTTAAAGGCGTTGCTGGTCTCAATTGCGTAAAGCCTGTAAGCACGAAACTTGCTAAGCACAGACAACTCTTGCTTAGCAGATACAGGCAGCCCACCAAAACTCCATAACGTTTACATTGTTGCGAGTTGGGCTCCACTCATTTGTTTAGTAAAAGCAGTATTTATTTGGGCCCAGGTGGTATACTTTCGACAATTATCAAAGACCAGTGTCCTCACTTCGTGCATCCCATCATATGTATAAATTAACGAACCTGTGAAAATTTGGGATCAATTGGTCATCGAAGTTGCATGAAAATTATGAATGAAAAATCACTCTTGTTGCATATAATAATTGTGTGCTTTCAGATGCCTGAGAAAGGCTTCATGCCTGAAGCCTTTCTCAGATTCAAATTTTTGGCTAAAAAATTACCTCCTTTTCTAAAATTACATTACTAAGGAGGTCGTTTCTAACAATATCTTTACCAAGTAAGTTTTTATTGTTATTAACTTGTGGAGTAATTAACAAAAGTACTACCTTCCTTTAAAAACACGTCTGGGTTAAAATTAAGTTTTTCTTCCCAACATCTTCTTTGTAAAAAGAAAAGCCGTGTTACTATTATTTATTGTTTTCATTAAAAAAATTCCCCTCATTTTCTACAGAATAATTACGAATTTAAGCTGAGCTTATCCGCCATCTACCAGCAAACTTTGATGTTGGTTTTGATCGTGGGTAGATGGGTCCTCCCCAAAGGAGCTATAACCAGGAACGAGTTGTCTCAACTCTTGCTTGTCTACATCGGCATGGCAGCTGACATGTTGGAATTCTCTTCCGAGACCCTCAAACTTCAAAAGATTGCGTGCAACAGGAAGGTCTATCTCGCCATCTTGTCCGTGTGGAGCTGGTCTCTACTCCAGTTTACTCTCGGTCTGACTTCTACGAAGAGAAAGCGGCGTGCCTTCACGATGTCAGACGAAGAGACCAGCCGCTGGGTCAGTTCTATGCGGGAGCTGTCCGGGGTGTTTTGTGGCACGGCTCTGTGGGCGCTCATGACCGACGTAATCCTTCAAGACGGTCCGTACCTCATCATGCGGCTGTATCTCATCATTGGCTTGGGTGTATACGACCACTCCCTTCTTTTCTTCACGTGTAAGAATGCTCTTCTACTTGTGCTGCAATTTTACAGACTTAATGTGGTGTTAACTGAGAATAGTATTCAAGGCGATTCTCGGAGGCATAGCTCCGAGCTGGAGCTAAGGGATACGGCCGGTCACAGAGGCGCAAATGGGGATATGAGGAACAGTACATGGTCAAACAGTACAAGGAGAAATGGGGCAATAGCTTCCATCAGTCAAGGTCAAGAGATCACTGTTTTGTAAATAAAGTATACAATTTATACTTTTTTTACAAAAGCATTTAATGCTTTTGTAAAAAAAGTTGAAAATATATTGATCTATTTAATTTTGTCGGAGAGCCAGTCAACTAACTGGTTCCTTTTGGATAACCCCACAAGCTTTCATATTTTAATTATAAAAATCTGATAACATAATTGCAGAAAATGAACAATTTTTTTATAAAAACAAATTTATAAAAATAAACCACATTAATATTTTGTGTATTCCTGGATCAAGGCACAAAACCTACATAAAAAAATAAGACCGAAATGAGCTTTAAAAATATCCGTCTTGGATGGTGAGGTTGATGTTCACAGATTTGAGCATAACCAAATTACAATGATAGTCATGGTGGAAAACCTCCCTTGAATTAAATTGTGCCTGAATTTTATGTTTTTTGAGTAAATGAGTAACACAATGTAATAGTTTTGATCTTTCGAGTGCACAACGCGATGTTTGAAAACAGTGAAAACATTATAACAGTTTTTTTGTACACTATTTATTTTCACGTGACTCTGATGACCGATTGATCTTAAACTTTCACAGGGTAATTCCTTTTTTCATGTATAATATTGATTCACATAAAGAGCGAATATGCCCACTGGTCTTTGACAATAATGGCCAACGCTGGCTGCGCGCTTTCATAACAAAGCAAACCTGAAAATTATCGTGAAAATTTGATTAGTTTTATTCAGTCAAAGATTATGAAGTCATCGGTTTGGGCTAGAGTTAAAACACACACAAAATGCTAAGCATTATTTTTTTGAAATAAATACATTAATAAATAAATAATTAGGACTATACAAAATACAAATGATACAACTCATTATTGTTTTGTTACATATCATGGTGCTTGTGACTGGTTGTACATTGATTTTTACTTAGCAATTTTGCTTAGCAGTTTTGCTTAGCAAAATTACTAACATCGATTTTCATGGGGCTTATATTGAATAATATGGAATCAATGGCAGAGGCAGTTTAGAAAACGTCCTTATGGAAAGCAGAGTAACTTCAGGATATGTAAAAGTGTGTGGTATTCCAAATAAAACAAAATCAACAGTATTACAGTATACTGCAATCTGCACCACCAATTTCAAGAATGAAAATAAAATTTTCGCAAAAACTTACCAAGATGCTGGTTCAGTCTTGCTATGATACATGCGGGAAAAAAATGTTTTACGGTTTATTTGTAAATTTTAAAAAGGTTTTTGGAATGCTTTATTTGCTACATAAATCCAGGGAGATTTGTCTATTCTGAATAATGTGTGCTTGTTGGTTTATGTGAATAAATGAAGAATTAATTATCAACAACTGAAAAGAAACGGCTTCGTCAATGAATCTTTATAATTCACTTCCGCATGTTGTCTACTTTCCTATAGACTACCTGGTTCTGGGTTGGTGAGATCAGGAACTAAATCATAAGGAGATCTGGAAGTGCCATCAAACATGTTGAGATCCTGAGATAGCTAATATTGTCGCAGGATTATTACATCATAAACGTAAGATGACGACATCCCGAGTATAGAATGTCGTCTTCCATATTATGTGTTCTATCTCGGGATGAAGTCCTCCTGAAAGTAGGATGTTGTCCTCTCAAAAAAAAATAATAATAATTACGGAGTTCTAGAAATGCCATCCAACTTGCTGAGATCCTGAGATAATTTACTGCAGGATTTCATTTTCATTTCATTTATTAACTGTGGTTGTGAAGCCAAGGACTCTCAGAAAAGCAAACTTAATCACTATAAGCCAAGAACCCCAAATGGAGAGAAGACAAGGAAGGAAGTTTCAGTTTTAGATGGCTGGGAGAAAAAAACACATCGAGATGTGTTCCAGGAAAAACCCACGCAACCAGTGCCCCAATTTCATGGCTCTGCTTACCGTAAGCAGGGAATCGGCGCTTACGGAAGCAGTGAATTCCGCGCTTACGTCAAGCGTATTTCACGGGTTAGCAGAAAATTTTAGCTTGTGCGCGTGCGTACTCCACGTTACTAGGCAATCTTCGCTTACACAGCTAGCACAGAAATTCGGCGCTTGCACAGTAAGCGGAAAATGGTGATCGCAAGCGTAGAATTCGGCAGTAAGCAGAGCCATGAAATTGGGCCCATCAGGTTAGGGACTGAAAACCCAATCCACATAAAGTGCCCCCCGATGGGATTTGAACCGGGGTCCCCAGAGGTGGAAGGCAAGGCAAGATACCACTACGCCAACCTGACTTCCCAATGATGATGACATCGTAAAACATCCTGAGATGATTGTCTCAGGAAGACGACATCTTGAAAGTAGAGTGTCGTCTTCCAGATATATTTTATCTCGGGATGAAGACATCCTGAATGTAGGAGGATATTGTCTTCCCAAAAGATAATTTATCTCGGGTTCTCGACTTTTTCGAGGGTGTTATCATCCCAGGATGAATTACCTCGGGAAGTCGACATCCTACGTTCAAAAAATGTCGTCACCTCGATAAGTTGACGTCATACTTTCATGATGTGGTCATCCTAAGATCAAATGATATACACCACTGTATCTGGAAGACGACATTCTACTTTTCAAGACGTCTTCATTCCGAAATATATCTCGGTAAGTCGTCATCTTTCGTACGTCATCATCCTGCAGTAACTTATCTCAGGATTTCAACATGTCGGATGGCACTTCCAGAGTTTAATAGAATCATCATAGTCCATGCCACACTATATAATCCGAATGAGTAAAAAGATAATCGTGATGGTTCAAACGACGTACGTTCTACATAAAAATAGAACAAGGTGTTTTCCCCCTGAAACTAGGCCCTAGCCCCATGGTCTATACCCCCACGATAGGCCTTCTGAGTTTCCTTTAAATGCAAAACATGCATGGATTTATATCCAATAAAGTTCCCCTATAGAATTCACCGAAGACAATGTTTATGGTTGGTTGGCTTTAACAACCATCATAATAATTGTATTTTATACATATACATCGGTGTGTGTTAAAGCACTGTCCTCCTCGTCGTGGGTTCGAATCCCACCAGAGTAATCGAAATTATTGCCCGTTGTTGTTGTTTTTTTTCACCACTAGACTCATGTTGAAGAACTGGAAAGTACTGAGCAAACCGATGCATGAGTAAAAAAAAAAAAAAAACACAAATAGCATTTTTATCCTCGGTGCAAATAACTAATCTAATATAATCATTGACATTCCCGGTGATTGCATGCACATTCATAGCCGTCGTCAAGGCCGCTGTGTTACAAAGGCCTTGACGACGGAGGAAAATAATTAATTACTGTGTGGAATGTTTGAGTCGGGTGCATGGCACCACACTAAATAGGCCAAAAAATTCATACGACAAACTGATTATCATAATTTGGCCCTTAAAATATTTTGAATAGGCCTAATAACGTTTTGGGTTCATATGCAAAAGGATGTGTATGACAATTTATCACAACTTGAGGGTTCTGTGCTTCAACTTTTAAGGAGATTTTATAAATTTAGGGTTGGTCCTATTTGGCTTTGGAAATGTGGATAAGTGCATCATGAAAACTGGCAGCAAATCGGTTTGGGGGAAAACACACTTTTCGGGTTTTTTTTTTCTGGGGTAATTAGCAAAAATGTCAAACGACTGACCTGACAAAAATTGAAAAGAAATATGAAGTTTAGTTGTCCGAAAATATATTTGATTGATTTTCAAGAGGCCAAGAGACTTTAAATATTTGTTCAGTATTTTTGAATAATTAGCATTATTTTTAGCAATGGTTTAGCAATTTTTGACGGGAGTTTGATGTAGTGTGATGCACCCATTGATCAATAGAGATCAATGGATGCACCCAGAGACGTTTCTAGAAAATTAAGTGCGCCACCTATTGCCACTTTCCATGCATTACCTAAAGCTGTTTACGACTGTTTTATGATAATTACGCATTTTATCATGCAACAGTTTCTTGAACGTTGAAAACAAACAACAATCATGGCGTCGTCCGGAGACCTCGATGTGACTGCAGACGAAGTTGAAAGAATAACCAAAGCTTTAAAAGACGAGAAGTTTAGACAGCTCTTCTTCGAATACGCTCAGGAGATTTCTGACCCTGAAAATAGAAGAAAATACGAAGAGGAAATTGCTCAGTTGGAGAGAAATCGCGGCTCTGATGTTGTGTTCGTGCATCCCGAGCCTGGTTACGTGATCAAAACAAACGTGGACGGGGAGAAGAAGGCGTTTATCAACGTATGCCAAAGCGACAAAGTAGCCAAACCCAGCTCGGCTAATGTACGTCGAGACAACGGGCATGATGGCGTCCAGTGGTCAGTCCCCCATAGTCTCGCTCCGGGCAGGGAAGATGTTGATAAAGGTGGAAAGAAATGCATGGTTTATGACTGTGTTTTCCACCCCGAGTGCTTCAAGAACGGGGAGAAAGACCCGAGATTCTTCAAGCTCATGGATGAAACAGCCATCAATGTCATTGAATCAAATTTTGGGGTGAAACTGGATCATGCAAATACGAAAAAACTGACTAAAAAGAAATTTATGGGTCAGCCTAGGGCTTGTGTGATAAGAACTAAAAACAAAGACGGCCCGTCAGGCGAAACAGATGCATTGAAAGATTTCAATGTTGAATATCCGGTCAAAGATGCCATCAAGAAGAAAGAGCAGGAAAGCAGCAACCATCCTGCTAAGTCTTCCACAAAAAACTTGGAGACACGCAAGAGTGAAAAGAAGCCTGGACCAGTTGAACCAAAGTACAGTATCACTCACCGGGGACATTTTGATATGCAGAACTTTACCAACGCCCCAGATTCAATGCCCACAACAAGACCCCAGGAACTTGTTGTCAAGATACAGCTTCCCCTCTTGAAGTCAATTGCATCAGCGCGGTTGGATGTCTTTGAGAAGCAAATAGTCTTTGAGTGTCAGAAACCAGTTTCATACAAGCTTGATCTGCCCCTTCCGTACCCTGTCGACGAGGACAATGGAAGTGCAAAGTTTGACAAAAGCAAGTCCTCCCTGACCATTACTCTTCCTGTTCTACCTCCAGAGATCCCGGCCATGCCGGCACTGCCATCTTTTGCACCCGAGTCGGAGAAACCAGCGCTGATAGAAGAGATTCCACCCAAATGCCTTGATAACAAAGAGCCAGAGGGGGACATTCCAAAGCCTGTTGCAGGGTCTTCTGTCACATCAGTTAAAGACACTCAAAATGGTCAACCTGATGGAGGTGCGAAAGCAGCTAAAGAAGACCAAAAAAATGAAGACAAGCAACTCTTAGATCATGAAAACCAGGTTCCTCAATCCAGACCAGAAAAGTGCATCCAAGAAGTCGATTGGAAAGAATCAGAAGGCGGTGAAAATATCATCTCTGAAGGCATGGCTTCTACAACTGCAGATCCAGCTGAGATGATGAAGGCAAGATGCCCTTCCTATATCTTCAGACAAGATGATGCAACTGTGTCCATCATCATCCAAGTGGCTGCAATAGACACCCAGGGTCTTCAAAAGCAGATGTCCGAAGATGGTTCAACGGTGTCTCTGAAGTTCACAGGCGTGGATAGCATCAGTGGAGGTAGAACCCCCCACCATAACTTGAGACGATTTTGTTTGATTTACGTTGTCCCCTTTAAATGAATTCTTGTAAGAGATTTTATTCACATTTCTTTGGCAAAATCTTTCAGTTAAAACTCCATAAAATGCACACAACAGAAACACATTCAAAAGTTTCTCCACAATTTAAATGTGATGTACTACAATTTATACAAATTTAGGAAAAGAAAATGATTTTTTAAAAAGTGTGGAAATTGGAGGAAATTTGATTGTTTTTTATAAACCCAGTGATATTGAAGATGTAATCCAATCTTTTCAAGCTTGAGAGGGCAAGGTCATGTTTATTTTGCAACGGGCACTTCCAAAAGAATTCATAAAGTCTACGGGAAACATTTAAAGGGGCACCAATGTCAAGACTGGGGCAACAGAGGCCATGGTCTCCGTCATTTGATTCAGCTCTTCCCATCGGCAGAGCTCCCACAAATATCCGCCAAACTGTCAACAGCCAATCTCTCTCATACAAACATTGATCAAAGGTCTATGATTAATGAATTCCACAAGTCAATAAATTGTGATTTAGTAACTAGATGATGATAATAATTCTAGTCATTGTGAAATCAGCGGTCAGCTTGACCGGATTTTGAACCCTCAACCTTGTGATTGCAAGACTTGCTGTCTAAAACCACTTGACCGCCTTGTAACTCCAGGTCTGTATGATATGCCCTTTTCTTTTCTAGTCATGATGAAATTTCCTACTTGTTGGCCTCATAAACCTCTTCCAGAATCAGATGTTCGTCATAATTTGTTTTCCCTACACAGACCCAGTACCGTTTTCACTACACATAGTGTTTCTACCTCAGTGTGGACTTGAAGAGATGGAGTTGGACGTCCAGCCCACAGAGGCAGTTTTGCTCCTTCACAAAGCAACATCTTCCCAAGGAGAATGGACTGGGTTTAAGGCGGGCGCGGCTCTAGACGGAGACTTGCAGGTAAGGAATCTTGAAGGTCATCTTGTAGGCCTGCATTTTGCCAGACAAGGGAAATGACCAACTCTGGATTGATTCTAGCGAAAGTTCACTTTTCTGAGATGAGGGTGCCTCCATTGTGTTAGAAAACTTGTGTCAAACCAACTACAGTGTCTAAGGCCAAGATCTAGGCCTAACTTCACATAGCTTAGTTATAGTGTTTAAAAGCATGTATGACTAATTTGCTTGATACTGACAAATCTTGCTTGACAGAAATAGGTTGCCAACCTAAATATCATGTATAATGTACAGTACTTGCAACTGGTACTTTGCTTAACTTTGATTATCAAGTCAATTTGTTATAAGCAGGTTTATCTTGCTAACATGTCTAGAGCTACTTAGAAAGTTGTACAAATCAAAGTTAACTCTGAGGCAAAAGTTCTTGGATTACCAATCGCAGCAGAGCCATAGGGGGGCCTGAGGGGCACATGCTCCCTCCCCACAATTTTCCAGGTGCCCCCCCCCCACCCAATGAAAGAATCCAGATGTACAATGTAGTGCTTTCAGAAAAAGGAAAATCATGGCCGGGGCGATGGTTGCCTGGCTGGTTATAAGTTGTGTGTTAAAGTGTGATGGGAGATTTTTTTCCCACTTTTATCTGAACCTACCTAAAACTTAAAACTTTATTTTAAAATTTTCTACAGAAGAATTTAAACATTTTCTAATTTCTTAAAGTTTGTTTAAGCGAATCCTACCAATTATGAAAGCAAGGAGATTTTAATCTGTTCAACGATGACAAAATATATGTTATATTAGGCCAAACAAACAAAAAACTACTGTTTCCGATTACATGCCTTTTTAAAATAGGGTAGATAGGTCGAAAATATATTTTCTTTTACATATTTTTTTTATTTTGATAAGTTTGGCGGGCGAGTTATCAGACCAATTCAATTCAACCAAAAGACCAGTGAGAGACAAAAACATGCTCCAAAATCCAACAAAGACCTCTTTTTACATGTACCCAAAAACAACGTTGATTGGCTCCTAGCACATTTTAATGAACCAATTCCAGGGGTTATGAGCGAGCAAGGCATGCTGGGAAAAAATGGCATGGCGAGATTGGTCACCCCTAGGAACAAGGATGCAGCTGAAGCTGTTGATTCGGCAAAATTTCGCACAATCTGCAGATTGTGCAAATCTGTAGAATGCCCATACACGTGCGCGTGGTGCGATGAATTGTGGTTATTTTTCGTGCGGGAAATGTGGGAACTGGATCAGAAAAAGAGACACAAAGCACAGATATATCGGTAAATTTGTCTTGAAGCGTTCTGGTTTGTATTTTAATTTTGCTTAAAACATGATAAGTTGGTCAATATCCGACATTTTGTCAATGGTACACACATTTTTTATAAAAAAAAAGAATACAAAATATTTTCAAGCCGAATAAAAAGTTTAGGGTCGCGGCATAAAGTTAGGGTCGGTCGGGTGACCGGAAACAGAACACTTTTTTGGGGGCACAATTACAGTCAGTAGTCCTTTGCAATTGGCATGACATTGGCACAGGGTGGCATAGTGTGCAAAGCACTCGCCTCTTACCAATGTGGCCCTGGTTCGATTCACAGCTAAGGCAAAGTCAGTAGAGTTATGCATTGGTGCTCTCTTGTGCCACAAGGGTTTTTTCTCTGGGCCCTCCGGGTTTCCCTTCATCCAGAAACAAATCAAACACTTTCGATCTCTGGCTGTGCTTTGTGTTCATATATGGGTTGATAGAAGGTGCTCTCAGTGGTGTAACTAGGGGGGGGGGGTACGTGCCCCCCTCTCAATAGATGTCAGTGCCCCCCCCCCCATTTGGAACCTGCCATTACATAGATCAAGATCCAGTTTTTAAAAAAGTGCAAATGGAATCTATATTTGACTTGCCAGCAGTGCCCCCCTAGAAAAAAATGGTGCCTGCCCCTTGCGCCCCGCTAATAAATAAGTTTACGCCACTTGGTGCCCTTGCATACCTGCGGCTCAAACACGTTGTAGCCGCGACCTTTGCAATTTAGCTTCTGAAGGATGATTAGCCTCCCAAATTACATAAATAAATGTTCTTTAACACAAGTGAACATTATTCTCACTGATAACTTTTAAAAATGAAGTTGTAGCAAACTTGAATTATAATGTCCACTTGCAATTCTTTAAAAGCTTGATGGCACTCACTTCCCAACCTTTCCAACAGGAAGCTTGTTTGTTTTGATTCAGCATAAACAGATAAATCCAAATCTATTAATACAACATGGACGAACTTTGAACTTCCTCGGTGTTGAATCACTGATAATGTCAGGAAAGGCTAGTAGGTGACCTTTATTGAAGCTGTAGGTCTTGTGTGAAAGCCAATAGGCAGACTGGCAGGTAGCAAAGCAGTTCAGTGTGGAGTAAATTTCACGGTTCAATGATAAAGTAGCACAACAGTAGGTGGGTGTTGGTACCAATTGTACCATATACATGTACGGTGCACTGTACCAAAGATCGAGACTTCTGTTCTGTGATAAAGTTACATAGCCTACATGCTGTTTTATATGAGGAAATTATGGTCCAAGTTTTAAAGTACAATGGAATGTACATTGCGTTGCCATTGGGATCCCTATAGATGACAATCTACACTGATCCTGTTATCAGGTATTAAGGTATGATAACACACCTCTCAGCTGATGGCCCCTGATCCATGGGCTACCCTACATGTAGGGCTATCGTTAGGATTTGGGTGTCATTCATGAAGCCCATGGTTTTCTGGAATGTAGTTTCCTTTCTTGCTGTTTAATGGCAGAACTTATTGTCATATTACAGAACAGATTGATGATTAGTTGAGACTTATTGGAGATTGCAGAGAACGGGAAACTAATGTGTTCGAAGTTTGGTTCGGAGGAGTGCAAAGAGCTCTCTTTAATACTTTTGTGGCCGAGCGGATAAGAGCACCGAACTCAAGCTCTTGTGTTTCTGTTCAGCAGGGTGTGGGTTCGAGTCCCGGTCGTGACACTTGTGTCCTTAAGCAAGACACTTAACCATTATTGCTTCGTCCTTCGGATGGGACGTAAAGCCGTTGGCCCTGTGTGTTGTGTAATGCACGTAAAAGAACCCAGTGCACTTATCGAAAAGAGAAGGGGTTTGCCCCGGTGTTCCTGGTTTGATTGGCTGCATATTGCGCCACAGCACCTTGTAAACCAGTACATGGTGCTATGTAAAGGAAAAGGTCTTATACTTCAAAACGTAGCTCCAAAATACCTTGCAGGAAAATACTGATTGTTGAAGCGCCTTGAGCATCACTGAGTGACGGATATGAGTGCTATATAAGAAGCCACTATTATTAAAAGTGCTCCTTGTATTTCTGTAAATGAAGAAATAATTGTATGTATTTTTTTCAACATAAAAAAAACCCCAATTTGGTGTATACCATGTATGCTGATGTTTTGAACATGTTTATCTTGTAGGAGAAACTGTTTCTGACTGAAGACAATGTTCGTGAACACGTAAGCGCCATGCCAACGAAACGTAAAGGGAGAGGACCACGGTCTGCTGGGAGTGAGATGGACTGTGGGGTTATAAAGGCCACAGAGGACAGCCTAATCATTGAGTTGGAGGTAAGAATAAGACAAAATTAGTGCACATTATCTGTGTTCATTTCAATTATAAAATGAAGCTATTAAGGGTACAGAAAAAAATCCCTGCTCATTTTGAGAAACTAAATTTAAAAAAAGCAGAGCGAATCAAGAGAATTTAATTCTAACACTTAATAATAATAATAGTATAATATAGTTCTTATCTAGCACTTTATCATACCTGAGGACATCTCAAAGTGCTTGTTACTTTTTCTACAAAGTTTGCAGAGCTATGCTCAAAATGTAACACCCAATTATTTACATGGCGCTGTGTAACGGTTTACAAGGTGCTGTGGCGCAATCTGCAGCCAACTGTACCAGAAAACACAGGGGCGAACCCCTTCTCTTAAAAATAAGTGCAGTCGGTTCTTTTACATGCATTACACAGCACGAGGGACCAACAGCTTTACATCCCATCCCAAGGATGTAGCAATAATGATTAAGTGTCTTGCTCGAGGACGCTGGTGTCAAGACTGGGACTCAATTTCCCACCCCCGCTCTGCTCATCAGAGCTCGAGTCCAATGCGCTTGACTGCCGTGACACGCCACAAAACTTGAAAAAGTCTTGATTTATATTCACTTGTTTCCAGGAAGGCATACAAATCAAAATCCCCCAGGCCATTATTAATTAGACCTGACGTCCATGTGTCCGTCATGCATTCTGTGTAACGCATAGTGTGCAATCCATAAAAATGACAATACACGCCGTGCAATGCAAACATTTTTCATCAAAAAAATGCTGTACAAATACGGATACTTGGAATTATATGCATTGCTTGGCATGTACTTTCATGTTTACGCATTGCGTATTACGCTCAATTAATGACGCACACATGGGTTTCAGCCTTGGGGGGAAAAGGACGCAAGCAATGAACATTTTTTGGGGGGTGGATGAGTGAACCATATTGCTAGAATTAAATTTGCTCTTTGTGCAGATTCATTACTATATCTCTAACTTTCTTGCAGCAAGAATTTGGTTAGCTTGTTTTTTAATTTTTGTTTTCTGTTAACTTTTTTATCAGCTGCAGGAACCTTTTTTGTTGTATTAGTCACTCAAATTTGTATTGGGTAAAAAGTTGCTGTCATTTATCACAATGAGCAGGAATCAAGCATCATTGCCCTGCTTATAGGCGAAGCAATGCCTCAAGACCTTTTGATAACTGCATTTGGTCTGAGCTTTGTGTTGAATTATTTATTGGCCAGTAACTGAGTATGATAGTTTTCTGGGTTTTGATGCTGTGACTCAAATGTTTTTACTTCTCCTTCAGCCCAAAGTGAATGGATACCCAGAGGCATATCATGGTCCAGACAGAGCTAGTGAAGAGGCAATGTCAGATGCTGCTTTAGGCATAGTCACAGACAAGGTGGTTGATGCAGTGATAGGAGAGCTCTCTAATGTTGCAGCCTCTCTCAAGCTGGACTTGAAACATGACGACTCAACTGGAAGTGACTTTTCCAGCCCGTCTTCGACCCCTTGCTCTCCCTCTGGCCTCAGAAGTGTCCTAAAGGATGGTACCCACTGCCGCAGAAAGCAGAGGTCAGTAAGTTTCAGTGAAGATGTCATCGTCGAGACGATGGTCAGCAACAGTCCAAGAAAAACTAAGGGTAAAAATAAAAGATATCAACCTCCTAGACCAAGGAGGTTCATCACAAAACTTCGGGACAGATCACAAAATCAAGGTGCCTGCAGTGATTCTGAGATACACTACTGGGGCGGGAACAATTACGAGGACGAAGAGGAGCCAGAATTTCTGGAGGAGGTCATATTCCCAGAAATGGGAGGTGGCATAGAGAGACAGACGAGTAGTGATTCCAGCGGTGGTGAGAGTGGTACCGTCATCCCAGATGGGAACAAGAAGAAGAAGGCTAAAGCTAACAAGCGTCAACGGAAAAAGATGAATGCCGCCAAGAGAGCAATGGCATTCGATGAAGAGAGGTCCGAGATAAAGGAGGCGTGGTTCGAATCCAGCTTCCCACTTCGTGCCACATCATCTGAAGGCAATATCGCTGCCGCCAGGCAGGAGAAGATAAAGGAACAAACAGTCAACACAAACCAAAGTCAGAAACAAAAACGCAGTAGCCCAGGTGAGAACACAGCTAAAGGAAGAGCCGCCGCCCAGCACAGTGGGAAAACAACTGATAAAGATGATGGAAAAAACGGGAAAGCAGATGCCCTACATAACGGGGACATAACTGCAAAAGAAAGTGACAAAAATGACAAACAGGATGACAGTATTCCCCTGGAGCTACAGGATCATCGGACTAATAGCGCTGTCGCTTTCAGCAATGACGTCATGTTTGAGCTCGACGAGTAAGATTTGATCATTTACATAACTCATAGTTTCTTTTGTTTTCCTTAGTTGATGCTGTATTGCAGGTGGCCAGTTTGACAACTCTGTTCGGAGAAGTCTTGGAATCTCTAACCAGACAAGACAAGTCAAACAAGTCTCTTATCAATGGTTGTGAGTTTTTCTGAAACAAATTTAGTTATTGGAGTTTGTTTAGTCTTAAAGGTGGGAGAAATTTCGTATTTCGTAATTTTATTTTATTTTGTTTCTGTTTGAGTTCGTGTGTTTACATGTTGAAACAAAAAGAAAGGTCATAAACTTTTGAAAATTGTTATTATTGACAAAGTCTATCAAATATTAATACTTATATTAATAGTTGTGGGCAGTTTGCCTTTTCTTTCATAAAAGAAGCATTTCTTACTGAATATTCTTTGTAGGGCTTTGTTAATTCCTCCTCCTTTAAATTGTTGATGATACTTTCAAAAGAGAAATGTCAGAATTAAAAATGTATTTTTATAATAGGCCCAATCTCAAAGAACTGTTAAAAAAAGGGGGGAAAAAAAAGAAACAAATTATGTTTTTTGGTTTTTTTTTTAATAGCATGACAGTTTGGAGTGGCTCTCAAGAAAATTCAACAATTGTTTCTGTTTAATGTTAGCTATTGTGCTTACCAACTTTATAGTTGTCTTGGACAAAAATGAAATCATATAATTGTTGTTGTGTCTCTGAGGGTCGTAAGACATGTTCAAGACTTTCTGAGGATGACACAATTGGTGTGAGAGTTAAACCAGGTTCATACTTCATGCCAATGCTTCGTGCAAAGTGAGTTTGAGGTCACAGCTCTGTTTGCGCTGCAAATATTTTGCAAGAGTTGGGCACAGCTCTTGCGAATTGTTTGTTGCGAATTTGTGCATCAAAGTTGCTTCGCATGTGCATGTGCAGGAAGTATGAACCTGGCTTAAGGTTGTGTTCAAATTGGTGGCTACGGCTTGAGCTGTTGCTAAGGGTGTTGTTACGGGCACCCTATGAAGCCAATGATGAATCGCTTTGTTCATGGGACGATCAAGCTACAGCTGCTGATTTGGACATGGCTTTAGGTTGTGTCTAAAATGGCGACTGCGGTTATGGCTGCAGCTGTTGCTAAGGGGATTGCAATAGGCATCTTATGCTTCAATACTTGTTCATGTAACGATTAAGCCATAGTCACTAACTATGACATGGTCTAGTAACAATGCGCTGTCTTATTGATGTCATAGCTTGTCAAATCTTCCAGACTCTGTTATCTCTAAGAAACATACAAAATACCACAAAGGTTAGAATGACAAATTTTTTCTGTTGTCAGTGAAGTTTCGATGTTGTATTGTCACCAATTTTGCATAGTAGGTGTAAGAATTGTTTTGGTTGATATCAAGGCATAAAAAAGCCACAGGAATTGATGAACACATAGTTATTAAGAGAAATTAACTTAAAGATTGAATACACTTTATTTCAGTAGCGTGATCCAGTTGTCACATTGTCAGAAGAAAACAATGGATAACAAATAAATATAGAGGAATTGGAACATTTCAATATTTAGCTGTCATTGTTTTCTTCTTACATGTGTAGGTTTGTAAATACGTACTTTGTTGCACTTAAAAAGGAGTTTATTTCTTCTTGTTTATGAACTTTTATTTCTGGCTGTCCAACGCAAAACTGATTGTTCATGCAGAGATTTATTAAGTTTTCAAAAGCAAGTTTTAAGTTAATTGCTCGAATTGAAGAAATTAAGTGGGGATATCTTATTGACCGTTTTGTTAAGAAGCCTACAACCTTTGAATGTTGCTTTTTGATGGTAAAAGCTTGATCTTTTTATCCTTTTATTTTTTCACTGCAAATTGTACTTGAATTATTTTTGTTAAACGTTTTCTCAGTAATTAAATCATATTTTCTACCTGATTGCTGTTAAATTTGCATCAAGAATAAGGTAATATTATTATATGCAACAACAAAAATGTTTCCTTTTTTCCTTACTCCTTCAGGTAATGCCAGACAAAATGACGTCACACATTGAAACCAGTTTTATTGAATTAACAACTTTTTATTGTAAGCACAGTTGCAGTTGGCTCTGAAAAACTTTCAACAAGCGATAAAGACAAAGTGCATCAACCTCAGGGTCCTGTTTCATAAAGCTTGTAGTTACCATAACACCCAAATGTGCTAAGCACAGAGAAATCTTGTGGGTAACCAGTGACCAGTCTAAAAATCCAGGTTAAGCACGTTACTTATCTGGCTGGTTCCCTTCAAAGTTGTTTTTGACAAACGAATCTTTTCAGCAGTGTTTTCTGCTGAACAGCTTTTTGAGACGGGCACTGGTCTTGGTGTTGCACGTCAGTGTCCATAGTCTTGTTCCAAGACGTTACAGTCTCAATAGCACCTGGATCAAAATGTTAACCGCAGCGCCATCTGTACTTTGAATTTGTCCTTTACAGCTCGCACTGAACGCGAGGAACCAATACTATGGTATCAGTTGCAAGGCTAAAGTGATAGAGAGTATATTAAAAAAATACTCGCACATAAAACGATTTACAGAATGACTTGCCACTTAATATTAACTACGAAGTTTTTATACGAAGTTTAATTCAAAGCTGAATTATACGAAGTGTAATTCTAAGCTGCCGTAACCTTTTGCATAATAACTACTGCATCAAGTAATAAACCACAAGGGAAACTGACTGGGTCAAGTTTAAAAACAATTTGGGGTTGAACAAAGAAAAATCAACTAGAGTAAGCCTTGAACCTGCAACTCTAACTTCTTTAATGACATTAAATGGGATTTAACTTCCCAATAAAAAGTGGTGTTGTCTAATGACTCTACGGAGTCTCACCCCAGCCACGTTTTCGCAACGCGATTTGGGCATTGGCACGTGGCCATCGAGACCTATCAAACCATTTGGAGACGACGCTGTCTCGTTAATATTCAAGGTTTTGTATACGTCGGGTGTTAGACCCTAGAGTTGCAATAACATTATGCAATATTTTCTCGAATGAGTGGTGGTGTCTTCTGAAAAGAACCGATGGTTTGAAAAAACAAAAACCAAAACAAAACACCATCAAGAAGCAAACACACACACAAACAAAACAACAACTACAACACCATCTTGATGTTTCGAGGATAATACAGGGGTGTGATTTCTCCGTTTTTAACCGGAATTCCGGTTTTTTGCCCTTTTTTTTTTTTTAAAGGATCAAATTCATAAAAAAATGAAGATAAAACCATATAATAACGCCCAGATTGCAGAGTAGGGCTTTAATAACCAAAGATAAATTTTAATATTGGGCTTCATGCTCGCAAGTTTTCGAGCTCGCATGCTTTCGCTCTTTGCGCTCAGAGTTCAGGTTTTTTTCTCAACAGCCCATCACATCCCTGATAATAATTTGAATGGAAGCTCGTTATTATACGCAGATAATACAACCATTTTTTTCTGGACGGATGGGCGTAGGAAATTTATATACTTTTAGTAGTACTCTTGACAGTTTTAATTAGACCGCTGGTCTAAAAGATAGGGTCATACTTTGGACATATTGTGCAATTTCTATCAGAAGGATGCTTAATGGTGGTGAGCGTCGTGCAAAATTATTTCGTCTTAAATGTACCAACCCTTTTTTAGTTTAAATAATGGCAGTGATCCACTCGCTTATAAGAAACTACCCACGAAACCCGGGGATGAGTCATTCTCTAGTACTGTTGTTGAAGTGCTCACGATTTTCATTTCGAGATGAAAAAGGGCAAGTATGACCAATAATCATTGCTACAGTTTAAACGCTGTTTGCTCACGTTCAATTACTTTAGATCAAACACACTATTTCCTAAAAGATCAATTGAATATTTCAGTCCTCAAGTACTTCTAACGTTACACCAAGTGAAGTAAACTAAAACAAAAAGACTTAATTTTTAAAAGTAGCCCACGGGTAATAAAAGCCTTTGAGAAAGACTCTGCTAGGGTCGAAACGTCAGGCCATTATATTTGTTTTCTTTTTTAAGTTTATAAACCAAACGAGCACAAACGCAGTAAATCTACTCTAGCATCTCATCCCCTCCTTTGTTTCAATTTCCTGGATTAGATTGAAAAGCAGGAGCAGCATACTGAAGTGCCCGGATGAACTCCACAATTGAAGCGGTCTGACTGTTTTGCGGCAAGAAGATCAAGACATTACATTTTGTCTGCCATGGAGGAATGAGCGCGCCCATATTGATGACTCCGACCAAGTTGGTTGACGAGATGAGAGGCGACTCGACCCACTTTTCCTCCTCCTAGGTTTACAAAGCAAAGTAAGAGGGACATGGTTAGAGTACGCGGGCAACATTGGTTAATGTCACAGACCAGTGTGGTTATATTAGGTGTGCCGAATGTTATTTAAGATGAAGAAAACAATTCTTGCTGATGAGTATTTGGTGTGCTTATTTAATTCAGCGATTTACAGACATAGGGAACGTATATACCTTTGGGTTTTTTAACCGTTCGATTGTTTAAATCATATGTTAATAGGCCTATAGCTCTACAATAAAATCAAGCGGTGAAAATTTCATTTCAAAAGGTGGTAGCGTTTTGAGAAACCGCCAAAAATCCGGAGTGAGTTTTCATAAAGCACTTAATATCCACTTTCCAAGCCAAATATTACCAACTTTAATGCCTAAATTTATCAAATCTCCTCAAAAGTTGAAGCACAAAACCCCCAGGTTGTGGTAACTCGTCATAATTACACAACTTATCAGTTGCATGGCCCCAAAAACGTTATTATTCAAAAGATTTTGAGGGCCCACGGTGCATGAATTGGGGCATATTTAGGGTTGGTGCACACGTCAATCCTCTGACAGCACCCTTTTTTGAATCAATCTTCTCCAGCCAATTTTAACTTCCCAGGGAACAGGAATCTCCGGATACACTTTTCCCAATGACACCGCCACATGAATACAAAAAAAAGACCTTTCTTATCGTACACGTACATGATAACTCATGTACGTACACGCTATCCAGACAATACCGCGTACACACGATAAAGTGCGGGATTTTGTTTTGTTCATGTGGCGACACATCCGTCTTTTGTTTCTTTAAATACTACTGTATGATTTGCAAAGGCTTACTGGGCAGCAGCACGACCAACAAGACTGTTGCGGTATGATGCCTTTGACATTCATCGACGAAGTACCACTGAACACCGAGCTCATATCAACCCCACGGATGTCTGCCAGCGGGATGTTCTCGTAGCGGCAAGTGCTGGTTTTACTGCCGGTCACAAAGAAGGTCTTGCAGTTGGACCATGCTCCTGTGTTAGGCAGTGCACCAGTGTTGTCATTGTTCGTCAACTGTATGCCTGATAGAAATAGTGATCATAACAGTAGTTCACTTAAAATGGAAGTAAATTAGTATTTTCCTTGAAACCAAGGATGCCTCATAAGTGAACTTAATCACTGTAGCTCGCAAGCCTGAGGAAACCTGAAGGTTGCTTGCTATGTTAAGCAGAAACAACGGCTTTTATGTGAAGATAGAATTCTAATTCTACCTCCATGGGTTAATAACTCCAACTCTTCCACTATAAGTGTTCTGGGTTCTAAGTTTACGTACACTACTTAACCCTGGTACCTGCTGCACTGGACATGAAATTTCATCCAAAAGGACAAAGCAAGAGTTATTGGTAAAGAGATCGAGTCCGGTGCGCTTATCCACTCGGCTATGACACGCCTCCACTATTTTGTTTTTTGCCAAAAATATACAAATAGTTTTCATAGTTTGAAAAAAGCATACTGTCTACAGCCCTTCTTTCAACCTGTAAGCGTTTTTAGTGAAAACAACAAAGATTTTTTTCTCTGCAAAATACCATATTTCTGTCTACATTTGTATGGTATTTATCATGCAGCATTATAAATTAAAAGTCACTTTCTCAAGGCCTCGACAGAGCTAAAGACTGAAATATTTCTCCGGAAGATTGGTGCCGATTATGCGCATTTTTATCGGAAAAACAAATGACGCCCACCTGCTGCGTTCCCTGCAGAGAGAAGAAGCAGTCGCTGATTGGTCAGGTAAAGTCGACCCGCGGTCATAGGGGGCTTGGGCTGTGCAGTCACTCCCTGTTTCGAATCCAAGATGTGTTGGAACTCAACTTTACTGAAATCAAAATAGTGACTTCCTGTCCTCTCTCCCGAAAGCAAAATTCCTGCATGGAAACAACAACGTAGAACCAGTCTATATACACGAAATTTACCAGATCCGTTGCATAGAAAGGCAACTTGCAAACTAGGGTTGTAAAAAAAACAAAAACAAGATGCATTGACCCAACTCATAATTATGTGTCATCATCACGACAGGCCGTGGGTCGCGCGTATTCGAACTTCCGGCACCAAGTTGGTTCCTACCATCGATGTCCATTGTCAATAACGAAAAAACGAGACTGTGTTGTCTGCAGTTCTACCTCTCATAGAAAACAAACTCGCATGATCTGTATTAATAATGTGTACAGCCAACATGTGTTTACCATGCTTTGAGAATTTCCACACTAAGCTATCAATTTTTAATCGAATACTTTAAGAACATCCCGCTGCAATTTCCACACCAAGCGATCAATTTAATAAGATAATTTAGGAACAGCCCCCCCCCCCACCCCGACAGATGTTGAATCCCAGAAGCGCATTCCAGCCAACTGTCATGTGGTTCAAACGCCCTTTCAAGTCAGCACTTAAATATTTTCCACACCAACCAAAGTTTCCAACATTGAGACGGGGGGGGGGGGGGGTGCTTCGAAAGGAAACATATAGCACTTCTGGGATTCCTTACTTACATGTTGGTTCATGATAGGTGTAAATGTGTACAGCTCACTTCTCTCCGACACTAAATGTGTTGACGAATAATAGTTTTTATTTTATCAGTGGTTTTGTCCAAGTTTATACTATGAGTAATCAAAACTTTTTGTAACAAAGTAATTCAGAGGCAACTAATAAGTAAAAGGCAATTACTTAGTAAAAGGCAATTAATTAGTAAAATGCATTATGTTAAAGGAAACAGTCATTTCATCATAATACTTCATTGTGAACATGGGTTGCTTGTACAAGATGCCTTCTGTGACTAGGACCTAGGCTAACGGTACCCCGATCTGCCTTGTGAGGGCGCTGTAACTTAAAACTTTACAGAATACTCCTGGTAACCAAGTAGTTATGTCGATGAGATTTCTCTGGTCATCCATTGCATTAGTTGCAAGTATCTGTTGGTAACGAAAGGGTTATACGCGTGCGCGGTTCTGTTTCTTAAAATACTTTAGGCTAACGTACCGTAGTTTGTGGCTATAAAAATTATACTAGGCCTTTGTTGTTGAGAAAGTAAATATTTTACAATAACATTATTTGAAATTAAAATATTTTTAAAAAATCGACAAAGACAACAGACAATATGAGACTTGACCTCTGTATTTGGTTACACTGCTCAACTGAAGCTCACATTATCATTTAACCTAAAGTATGAAATGGTTGCACAAATTCGGACGTGTTTGGCTAGTGTTTCTAAAAATAATCATCCTCGTCCCGATTGTTTTTGTTTTGTTTTTATAACAAGTTGAATTTATATTATTACCAATTGCCATGTATATTTTTTATTTTCAAGAATTTCGTGTAAATAGACTTTAAAAAGAGGAGTTAATTTCATAGGAAAATATAGTCTTCGTACGAGTTGCAAGACATGTTCTATATTTGTGCGCCAATTCTGGAGCAAATACGTCCCCCACTCGTGGAGGAAGGAAACCAAAGATATGACGGTGCGCATTTTAGGCGATATGACGTTTTAAACGCTATATCGCCTAATATACACGCCTACCATAATTTGCACGTGCAATGTTTACTCCTACAGTAGAAGCCATGGCAGAAAAGAAGGTAGCCGGGTGGGACGTTTGTGCAAGAACCATTACATGGGGGGGGGGGGGACACACGAAAACAAAATAAATAAAATAAACGGTTTTAGACATTGGTCCGTGTGTTAAACAGGACAAAACACGTTCAAAACAAATCACGAACACGAGTGAAACGATTGCCGTTAATCAAAACACTTCAATAAATACCTCGGAGAGTTTATGCACTGTGAAAAGTCGAAGACTGGTCACGTGGGTTTGTATTAACACGTGTTCTAAAAGACCGGCTCTGTGAACTATAGCGATGGCCCATTTTATGGTTACATTTTTTTTCTCATTTGAGGTATTTATTAATGGCAATAGCAGTGTGCAGAGCCGGTCTTCACTGCGTGGTAATGATCTTGGTTGCCTTGGCTGAATGGACCGCGACTTCGGCTGGGTCAAACGGCCCGCCACCTCCAACCCGGTCACTAATTATTACCAGGCAGTGAAGACCTGTTCCTCACAGTCACACTGTTATTGCCTAATATAAATGTACAGACAATGTTTCAATACAGACATTTAGTGATAGAATAGCTAACCGCCGATAAGTTTCCGGTATTTGTCTTCAAGACTCTCAAGACTTTCAGGCCGAGCGTTACCGGCAGTCGCTATGACATTCGTCAGTCCACCGTGAACCAAGCTGACTGCTCGACTGCCTGCTCCATGTTGAGCTTCCAGGTTATGAAGAACAGACCAAGATGCCGAATCAAAATTGAACGCAGCAAGTTGCTCCTGCAATGACCCCTGATACGGGACCTGAAATGTGAACAATCTCAATCAAGTGACTCGAAAATAATTCTTGTGGCAGACTATGTTAATCTCTTCTTGGAAGCAGTGTTGGCTCTGGAAAGAGCCGGTTGGTTTTGTCAGACCTTTTATTGACGGTTCAAAATGTCAGTGACGAAACCTCCGTGTTGCAAACTCAACGAAGCTCCCAGCCCATGGCATCTGGGTTAATGAATTCTAATCCTTTTCAACAGACTGTTGTTTCTCGAGCACAATAACTACCATAAAGCAAAATTCTCTTTTGCAACTTTGGATACATGAACATTAAACATCAACGCCATGCAGCATCAGCATAACGTCCACCCCATCCATCTTTGTTTGTGATTTGTGCGTGCGTCTTGCTATAGCATGAGTGTATGTTACACATTTGCATTATCGGGGAAAACAATTCCACGAGGAGCAGTTTACCGACTTTCAGTTACTTCTTACCACTTGTTGTGCAAAAAATACACTGCTTGAGGTTCAAAATAGTTTGTTTTATCTACTTATTGAGTGATTTGAACATCGGTGTTAAGCTATTTGATTTTATACATTTTGGGTATCATATTAACTTTTCCCTGTGTATTAAATTTTACACAAGTGATGGGTACAACAAAAATTGGCGTTTTACCCAATATTGACCAAATTTTACACAACATTTTTACCCAGCAGTTTTACACAGTAAAATTTCACAAAATTGTATACTTTTTTTTTTTTTTTAGAGTGTATGATTACCCGTGACTGAAGAAATGAGACATCGGATTGTCGCACCGCGATCGGTCGTATCGGGTAAAAAACAACGTCATTATGAAAATCGCTTTGGAGGCGCACGAGAAGGAGGCCGGCCGTCCAATTATAAAGGACGAACATTCACCAAAATACTACTGCAAAATTCACACACGATGACGTCACAGTCTAAAATAATCTCCTGCACTGGAATTGATTTGAATCCTCCAATTAATAGCACTTATTTCAAACAACACAACCCAGTCACTAAATGTGAAGGGTAAAGGGTCAATACGAGGCTGGCTACATATACAAACAAGTAAACAATACCCCGATACTCAAAATTTCGCTGATAAAAAAGGGATGAAAACAAAAAACACTTCCCACAGAGAGCTCAGCTCTAGGACATGATCTCTCCCAAGCAAACAGTATTCGGAGCGTTAGAAAAAAGTATATATTATACAAAAAACGTAGCTCCACATAAGTTTACCTTGCAGGAAAATACTAAGTTGGAGCGCCATGGGCGTCATTGAGTGAGCGGATTAGATTTGAGCGCTATATAAGAAGCCATTATTAATTACTACTGTCATTACATGTACTTATGATGCATCCTTGGTTTAATTACAGATGCATTTTAAGTTGATTAATGTCTGAGGTTGTTTGATGGCCAAAGTGCCGTCCAGAAAACCTATGCACAAAGTCTATATAAAAAGACCGAAACGAAATAGAGAATAAACTTTTCTGGCAAGTATGCCGGAAAAGCCAAATAACCATAGCGCTGGGACAAAATTAAAAAAATATCTGTCTGTCGGCACAGCTTTGAAACATTTAGCAGAACAATTATTATTTACCTGCTGAAGAGGCACATAATGTGGTTGGTGCACCACCGGCATGGTTGGTCGACTTGGCTCTGTGGCACCGACGCCCTGCTGCTGCCCTCCAGATGACCCAAATCCAACGTTCTTTATCACACCGTGAAAAACATTCAATTCTTCTCATTTTGTATAATAATTGCGTGAAACAATTAACATATAGGCTTACATGCTTCTGGTATGACCCCTTCCAAGTTGTGTGAATGAGACAACCATGTAAAAACAGCCGTTCACCCCAGCCATAACCTGAACCCTTTGTACCGTTCAACTATCCCAAACAAACTGTGATATTCAGGTTGAGCATAATCGTTAATTTGGGCTACAAAGGTCCTTATCTACCTAAAAATAGCAGTTGACAGGTCCCCAAATTCTTAATGACAAGGTGTGGACCAACAACATTCCAAGAAATAATAAAAAGATCCGATAATTACTGTTTCCACCTAAGGCTGCCACGTGCAATAATGATTTCAATACAATAATTATGATTTTCCCGTTCATTTTCCCCAAGACGGAGTTATGTTTGTAGATAGTCATGCCAACACTTGTACACAAACGTGTGACTAGCCATGACCGTAACTACCTTCTCAGACACCTCTATCTGCCCCCCCCCCCCCAAAAAAGTGAAAATATATTACAAACCGTCGGTGGCCCTTCCAACTTCTCTTCTGCTGGTTGAACAAGTTGTTCCTGGTCAGACATGTTTGACAATGGCGGCAGAGAAGCCCACGTATTCTTTCCTTCCGACTGGAAAACAACCTGCCCTCATGTACCCGAAACGTATAGTATTGCATGGTGGCCCTGAAGGGACATCGCAAATCTGTTATGAGCACAATTTTGCGAAGTTGCTTTTTTCCCTTTTAATAATAATGTACACACTTTTGATGGTTCCCTGGTTTCATTAACAGAAATTTGATGACAATAATAACAAGAAAAAGAAGTAGAAGAAGAAGAAGAATAAACACGTGCCATAAATTTATATTTTGCAATGTCCTTTCATGGCCACCACAGTATTGGGGGTTTCCCCGAGCTTTGCAATCAATTCGCACGCAATATTTTCATAACCGTCATAGTAATTAGTTGTTGTTTAAAGACTAATTCGAAGAGAAATTTAACGCCATTGCCACACCTAAACAAGACTCAATTTCGGTGAAGGAGAACAAGCTCGCGTCAAAAGAACTTCGCAAGTTGGGCAATGTTGCCCAATTCGAATTCTGCGGGAAGCTAGAAATAGCGTGGTTTTTTTTATATAGGGGCCTACACATGTATATATATAATATATATATATATTTACAACAGACCGAATGCGAGACCAATGTCACGTGGCCCGTAGTGGGTGTAAACATCACCAAATAAGGCGTTCTCCATATTAAAGTGCCGTTGTTGTAAAATAAGTGATGGTTATTGCATTTTGTTTATTTGATCGAGACTTTCTGTCTTTAAATACTGGTATACGAAGAATTATTTAGTATTTAGCCGTCATTGTTTTCAAAAGCAAGTTTTGAGTCCTTTTATTTTTTTTACATCAAATTGTACTTGAATTATTTTTTTGTTAAACATTTTCTCAGTAATTAAACCATATTTTCTACCTGACTATTGTTAAATTTGCATCAAGAATAAGGTTTGTGTTTTAAAAAACACCGGTAATATTATATTATTTCTCAGACGACCCCAATAAGATAAACAATTCAACTGATTGACTTCTTGGCACAGCTTAAACTGTTTTTATTACCAAACAGACACTGGTCAATAAACAATTTAGCAAAATTTGGTACCTGAAAGAGAACAAATCAAGGAGCAGCTTGCCCCAAAAACATTTTACCAGGCACGGATTCCTTGGCAGCTTGCCACATACAAGAGGGGGCAGCTTGCCCAGCCTGCATAAAACACTGTAACAACACGGCAGTGTATTTATCAATTCATAAAATGGCATAAGCATACAATGCTTAAATGCTTGACATAGATAACCATGCAAGGGGCAGCTTGCCCAGCTTCTGTACAACAATAAAACAGCAGTGTTTTTAAAACTGTAATATAATGACACTAATGCCTACAAGTGATTCCACCGCTGGTACATGCGGTCGGAGTACATAAATCAGCCCCACCTGAACTAGTGGGTGATGTCGGTGTTACCAAATTAAACAATAGGCCTACAACCTTAACATTTTTAGACTAACCCCCATTCATTTGTTTGACCCCAGGCAGTGGCCTTCCACTTCCCTAGAAATCTTTTATGCGGTAAAATTACATGCACACACATTGTAATGTAAGCACAGTTGCAGTTGGTTCTGAAAAACTTTCAACAAGCGATAGAGACAAAGTGCATTAACCTCAGGGTTCTGTTTCATAAAGCTTGTAGTTACCATAACGCACAAATGTGCTAAACACAGAGAAATCTTGTGGGTAACCAGTCACAAAATCCAGGGTAAGCACGTTACTTATCTGGCTGGTTCCCTTCAAAGTTGTGTTTGACAAACGAATCTTTTAAGGGTGTTTTCTCCTGAACAGCTTTGTGAGACGGGCACTGGTCTTGGTTTTGCACGTCAGTGTCCGTAGACTTGTTCCAAGACGTTACAGTCTCAATACTTACACAGCACCTGGATCAAAATGTTAACCGCAGCGCCATCTGCAGTTTGAATTTGTCCTTTACAGCAAGCACTGACCGCGAGGAACCAAGATTATGGTACCAGTTGCAAGTGATAGAGAGTATATTTAAAAAACTACTAATACATAAAACGATTAACAGAATGATTTGCCACTTAATTAAAATACGAAGTTTAATTCAAAGCTGCCATCACATTTTGCACAACAATTACTGTATCAAGTAATAAACCACAAAGGAAACTGGCTGGGTAAAATTAAAAAATCATTTTTGGTTTAAACAAAGAAAAATTTACTAGAGTGGGCCTAATAAAAAGTGGTGTTGTCTAATGACTCTACGGAGTCTCACCCCAGCCCGTTGTCCTCACCGCACCATGGTAGGTTTCAACCAACACACATCGTGGGGGAAAGGTTTCGCAACGCGATTTGGGCGTTGGCACGTGGCCATCGAGACCAATCAAACCATTTGGAGATGACGCAGTCTCGTTAATATTCAAGGTTTTGTATACGTCGGGTGTTAGACCCTAGAGTTGCAATAACATTATGCAATATTTTCTCGCATTAAGTGGTGGTGCCCTCTGAGAAGAACCGATGGTTTGAAAAAAGCAAACAAAACAACAACAGCAACAACAAGCAAACTCACACACAAAAAACAACAACTACAACACCATCTTGATGTTTCGAGAGTAATAATTTGGAAGGAAGCTCGTTATTATACGCAGATAGTACAACAATTTTTTTTCTGGACGGATGGGCGTAGGAAATTTATATACTTTTAGTAGAACTCTTGACAGTTTTAATTAGACCGCTGGTCTAAAAGATAGGGCCATACTTTGGAAATGACTCTGAACATATTGTGTAATTTCTATCCGAAGGATGCTTAGTGGTGGAAAGCGTCGTGCAAAATTATTTCGTCTTAATTGCCCCTCTGATGATTCGAAAACAATTTGAATCACCACTACCCACGAAATCCGGGGATTAGTCCTCAGTACTGTTGTTGAAGTGCTCACGATTTTCATTTTGTGATGAAAAAGGGCAAGTATGACCGATAATCATTGCTACAGTTTAAACGCTGTTTGCTCACGTTCAATTACTTGAGATCAAACACACTATTTCCTAAAAGATCAATTGATTATTTCAGTCCTCAAGTACTTCTAACGTTACACCAAGTGAAGTAAAATAAAACAAAAAGACTTAATTTTTTAAAGTAGCCTACGGGTAATAAAAAACCTTTGAGAAAGACTCTGCTAGGGTCGAAATGTCAGGCCATTATGTTTCTTTTCTTTTTTAAGTTTATAAACCAAATGAGCATAAACGCAGTAAATCTACTCTAGCATCTCATCCCCTCCTTTGTTTCACTTTCCTGGATTAGATTGAAAAGCAGGAGCAGCATACTGAAGTGCCCGGATGAACTCCACAACTGAAGCGGTTTGACTGTTTTGCGGTAAGAAGATCAAGACATTACATTTTGTCTGCCATGGAGGAATGAGCGCGCCCATATTGATGACTCCGACCAAGTTGGTTGACGAGATGAGAGGCGACTCGTCCCACTTTTCCTCCTCCTAGGTTTACAAAGCAAAGTAAGAGGGACATGGTTAGAGTACGCGGGCAACATTGGTTAATGCCACAGACCAGTGTGGTTATATTAGGTGTGCCGAAGGTTATTTAAGATGAAGAAAACAATTCTTGCTGATGAGTATTTGGTGTGCTTATTTAATTCAGCGATTTACAGACATAGGGAACGTATATATTTTTGGTTTGTTGAACCGTTCGATTGTTTTAAACATATATAAATGAAGCTCTATAATAAAATGAAAATCTCTACTCAAAATACTACTGTATGATTTGCCAAGACTTACTGGGCAGCAACACGACCAACAATACTCTTCCGGTATGATGCCTTGGACAACCGACCAACAAGACTGTTTCGGTATGATGCCTTTGACATTCATCGACGAAGTACCACTGAACACCGAGCTCATATCAACCCCACGGATGTCTGCCAGCGGGATGTTCTCATAGCGGCAAGTACTGGTTTTACTGCCGGTCACAGAGAAGGTCTTGCAGTTGGACCGTGCTTCTGTGTTAGGCAGTGCACCAGTGCTGACAGTGTTCGTCAACTGTATGCCTGATAGAAATAATGATCATAACAGTAGTTCAGTCACTTAAAATGGAAGTAAATCAGTATTTTCCTTGAAACCAAGGATGCCTCATAAGTGAACTTAATCACTGTAGCTCGCAAGCCTGAGGAAACCTGAAGGTTGCTTGCTATGTGTGAACCAGAAACACCGGCTTTTATAACCGTGCAGATAGAATTCTAATTCTACCTCCATGGGTTAATAACTCCAACTCTTCCACTAAAAGTGTCTACATTCTAAGTTTACGTACACTACTTAACCCTGGTACCTGCTGCACTGGACAGTTCCATCCAAAGGACAAAGCAATAGTTATGGTAAAGAGCTCGAGTCCGGTGCGCTTAACCACTCGGCTATGACACGCATCCACTATTTTGGTTTTTGCCAAAATAAAGAAATAGTGTCCATAGTTTTTACGGGAAAAAACGTACTGTTTACAACCCTACTTTCAACCTGTAAACGTTTTTAGTGAAAACAACAACGTTTTTTTTCTGCCAAATACCATATTTTTGTCTATATTCGTATGGTATTTATCATGCAGCATTAGAAATTAAAAACAGTAAATTCTAAAGCCTTTAAATGTCTTTTTCTCAAGGCCTCGACAGAGCTAAAGACGGACATATTTCTCTGGAAGATTGGTGCCGATTATGCACATTTTTATCGGAAAAACAAATGACGCCCACCTGCTGCGTTCCCTGCAGAGAGAAGAAGCAGTCGCTGATTGGTCAGGTAAAGTCGACCCGCGGTCATAGGGGGCTTGGGCTGTGCAGTCACTCCCTGTTTCGAATCCAAGATGTGTTGGAACTCAACTTTACTGAAATCAAAATAGTGACTTCCTGTCCTCTCTCCCGAAAGCAAAATTCCTGCATGGAAACAACAACGTAGAACCAGTCTATATACACGAAATTTACCAGATCCGTTGCATAGGTAAAGGCAACTTGCACACTAGGGTTGTAAAGAAAATCAAACAAAACAAGATGCATTGATCCAACTCATAATTATGCGTCATCATCACGATAGACCGTGGGTCGCGCGTATTCGAACTTCCGGCACCAAGTTGGTTCCAACCGTTGATGTCCATTGTCAACAACGAAGAAAAGATACTGCGTTGTCTGCAGTTTTACCTCTCATAGAAAACCAACTCGCATGGTCTGTAATAACAATGTGTAAAGCCAACATGTGTTTTACCATGCTTTGAGAATTTCCACACCAAGCTATCGATTTTTAATCAAATACTTTAAGAACATCCCCGCTGCAATTTCCACACCAAGCGATCAATTTATTCAAATACGGGAATACTGTTGAATCCCAGAAGCGCATTCCAGTCAACTGCCATGTGGTTCAAACCTTTCAAGTCAGTACTTAAATATTTTCCACACCAACCAAAGTGTTCAGCATTGAGGCGGGGGGGGGGGGGGGGTGCTTCGATAGAAAAAATACAGCACTTTTGGGATTCCTTACTTACATATTGGTACATGATAGGTAAAGAATATCAAAGAATATATGTTTAAAGCATTATGTAATAAGACAATTCAAAGGCATTTAATAAGTAAAAGGCAATTACTTAGTAAAAGGCAATATGCAAAAGGAAACAGTCATTTCATCATAGGCCTTATACTTCATTGTGAACATGGGTTGCTTGTACAAGTTGCCTTCTGTGACTAGGACCTAGGCTAACCCTGATCTACCTTGTGAGGGCGCTGTAACTTAAAACTTTACAGAATACTCTTGGTAACGAAGAAGTTACGTCGATGACATTTCTCTGGTCACCATTGCATTTGATAGTTGCAGGTATCTGTTGGTAAGGGTTATACGCGTGCGCGATTCTGTTTCTTAAAATACTTTAGGTTAACGTACCGTAGTTTGTGGCTATAAAAAAAATATACTAGGCCTTTGCTTTGTTGAGAAAGTAAATATTTTTATAATAAAATATTTGAAATTAAAATAATGTTTACAAATCAACAAAGACAACAGACAATATGAGACTTGACCTCTGTATTTGGTTACACTGCTCAACTGAAGCTCACACTATCATTAAACCTAAAGTATGTAATGGTCGCACAAATTAAGGCGTGGTTGACAAATAGGGTTTCTTAAAACAATCATTCTCGTCCCAAGTTTTTTTGTTTTGTTTTTATAAACAATTGATTTTATATTATTTCCAATTGCCATGTATATTTTTTAATTTCAAGAATTTCGTTAGTAGACTTTAAAAAGAGGAGTTAATTTCATATAAAATATAGTCTTCGTACGAGTTGCGAGACTTGATCTATATTGGTGTGCCAATTCTGGAGCAAACACGGCCCCCGCTCATGGATGAAGGAAACCAAAGGTATGACGGTGCGCATTTTAGGCGATATAGCGTTTAGACACACGCCTATACCTCAATTTACACGTGCAATTTAACTTCTACAGTAGAAGCCATGGCAGAAATAAAGGTAGCCGTTTGGGACGTTTGTGCAAGGACCAATTCATGGGGGGGGGGGGGGACAAAATAAAATAAAATAAAACTAGGCATGGAGTTTTTGTGACATCACAAAAACAAGGTGTTTGTGAAAAATGCCATCAAATTATGATAGAATGAAAATGGTGACGACATTTCACCTGATCAACCTAATGTGTGGTTCAGGAGTAAGATTTTTTTACACTTTAAAACTTCAACTTCCGGTTTGAACTTGAAGTCAACGTCAAATGAGGTCGCAATCTGTGTATCAATGCTTAAGTTATTACATACTTTCCCAATGATGTATACATTGTAAAAAAACAATGTGTAGTTCAGAAGTTTAGATTTTTTGAAAAATGAAAACTCAACTTCCAGCTTGAACCGGAAATAAGGGTCAAACGAGGTCACACTTTGTAGAGTTTGTTTAGTTTTAGGAGCCCTTTCTGGTGACGTAAAGATGATACAAATCAAATGTTTGTTTCAGGAGTTGTGATTTTTCTATACATTAATTTGATCTTCCGGTTTGAACCGGAAGTCAAGGTCAATTGGCATAACGTTTTGTGCATCTTTGCGTCACTTGTTACAATCCTTCCCAATGATGCATAGATTGTTAAATTCCAATGTGTGGTGCAGAAGTTATGATTTTTGAAACATTAACGTTCAACTTCCGGTTTGAACCGGAAGTTAAGGTCAAACATGTCACATTTTGTGTAGCGCGGGTTTAATTTATCAAGACCTTGGATCGGGCGAGTTGGTCTATAAAAAGCGTTTGTAACCGTTTGTATAGACCAACTCGCCCGATCCAAGGCAAAGTGACTCTTTAACTACACGTGCATTGTACACGTGGGTGGCTGGTACAGGTTTGACATACATTGTATTGTCCTACACTACAGTGTGTTGTCGTACACCGTGGTACAACAGACACGTGCGCTTTGACGTCCAGTTTCGACCCGATGCAACGGTTTAAAAGAAATTATCTTTGTGCAAAAGTTTGAGCAGGATCACTTATCTATAACGTGATGCAATTTTTTTGTTGAAATACTACGTTGTTTTTGAGATCAAAATTTTTGCATTTTTTCAAAATCCGGTTTGAACCGGAAGTCAAGGTCAAATGGGGTCACGTTTTGTGTAGCATTTATTTATCTTTTATCGACCTGTCCGATGATCTGTAGATTGTCTAGATCCAACATGTGGTTCATGAGTTATGATGTTTTTAAAATAATAAACTTTGGTTTATTGTAATTCGATACCCGATGACTTCATCATGACATCATCAGGTTTGCGTAGTCTTGATAATGAGGTTCAAATGTCTGATTAGTTTTAAAGTTAAGTTCAATTTCAATCTTGAGTTATGACCAAAAAACACAAAGGCAGGCATCTAACAATTTCCGGCTTTTCGGCTGTTGGCCGAACACCTAACAAGAGGTGTTCATGCTCATATTGCACGAACACTTAAACAAAACCAGATTAATAACAAGAGGTATTCGTGCACATATTGCACGAGCATCTAACAATAACAAGAGGTGTTCGTGCACGAATTGCAAGAAACGTCTAAAAAATCCTCGAACCATAACAATAGGTGTTCGCGCTGTGCGCCGAACACCTTACAAGAGATGTTCCTGCATGAATTGCACGAACACCTACAACACATGAGGTGTTCGTGCACGTATTGCACGAATACCTAACAAAAACTCGAACAATAACAATAGGATAGGAAGAAGATGGAGAAGAAGAAAAAACACAGAACAATATCAAGAGGTGTTTGTGCACGTATTGCACGAACACCTAACAAGAGGTGTCAGTGCACGTATTGCACGAACGCCTATATTGTTCGTGTACGTATTGCACGAACACCTTATAAGAGGTCAAAACACGTTATAATACAAATCACGAGTGAAACGATTTCCATTAATCAAAACACATCAAAAAATACCTCGGAGAGTTTATGCACTGAAAGGTCGAAGACTGGTCACGTGGGTTTGTATTAAAACGTGTTATAATAGACCGGCTCTGTGAACTATAGCGATGGCCGAAAAACAAGCATTGTGTGAAAGTTATGCATACAATGTGCTTGTTGTGCAAGAACTATCAAATCAACTGTCCTTTTTTGGCAGCTACCTTTTATTGTTACAGTTTTTTTCTCATTAGGGAGCATGGATAAATTGTGTCACCTGCACGGCCGCAATCCGACGCGTTCCTATGCTTGCAAGCTCAAACAAAAGAAAACCCACACAGTGTCACGCACTGTCACGCGTTCTTCTGCAATCGCCCGGTCTTGAGGGAGACTCACTGTATAACACAGGAACAATGGTGTTGGTCAAATGCCACTGTGTAGTTATACTTGGCTTATTGGAAGTGGAAGTGTCGTGGCCGAGTGGTTAAGAGCACCGAATTCAAACTCTGGTGTTTCTGTTCAGCAGAGTGTGGGTTCGAATCCCCAGCCGTGACACTTGTGTCCTTGAGCAAGACACTTTACCATTGCTTCGTCCTTCGGATGGGACGTAAAGCCGTTGGTCCCATGTGTTGTGTAAAAGAACCCAGTGCACTTATCGAAAAGAGAAGGGGTTCGCCCGGTGTTCCTGGTTGTGGCTGCTTAATGCGCCGTAGCACCTTGTAAACCCTTATATACGGTGCTAAATAAATGGGTCTCAGAATCCACCATTGCAATAACCTATCTTTCTGAAAGTTTGCATATACTCAGCGCCTTGAGTACCTTGTTTGGTAGATACGTGCGCTATATAAGACTTCGATATTATTATTATTATTATTACTAGACAAACCATAGCCTTTTCCCCGCAATAAATCTACTGTCGTTTCAGTTGAAAAAACTAGAATCCATATACATGTAATGTATGCGATCATTGCCTCTCCGGCCTGGTATGTTTACATGGATTTTTTTAAAGTAAAAAGATAAACGCTAGCCTTTTTCCCGCAATAAGTCTACTCTCGTTTCAATTGAAAACAATAACATAGATTCCATGTAAACGGAAATTGTGTTTCCGGCCTGGTTTACATATATATTTTGTTGTTTTAAAAAAGTAATTTCCTGCACATCGTCGTCAGATTTTTATTTAAGGTGCTATATGAAGAATAAATTACTATTATTATTATTTGTGTTATTAAAGAAAGAGCTTCGTTGATAATATTTTGAGAATGTTTTTGGCCGACGTTCCTACAGAGGAAGTGGGTCTTGCTGTTGCTCTGTTAAGATCTCAAATGAGAATGAGTGGGACAGGCCTATGTCTCTAAAACTCCTGTTTTTGCATCTCCAAGTACCCTGAAACAGGAATGCAACTTCAAACAATTATTTAATCCTTTCACCAGCTATTCTTTATTCATTCAAGTCATATTGTTCTTTGTAGCATCATTTTCTTCCCAAAATCTCGGCATGAGAGTCAAAATGCCGCGATCGTGAGTTTTAACGTGGGTTGCGCAATAAACAATGCAAAAAATAGCCGCAAATTGGTAGTTTGGTTTGTGAAGTTGACCGCGTGGAACCACAAACCGGCCACAAAAATTGGTCTGAAGACTCTTCGCAAATTGAGAAGGTAACCCCCTTTGACCAATGGGTCGCGCAACCTAAACAATGCGGCCTTCCAGCCAGCGCTGTGTGCCCTTTGACTGCGCGGAACCACATCGTTTGAGAAGGGAAAGTCCGTGGATGCAATGAATACCAAAATCATGGCATTCTGCGCAGACTAGTTGAAATCACTTGCAAAAGGACAGCCATTTCAACATGGACTGTTCTAGCATAAACTGGATCTTGCAAAACGGATAGAATTTCGCTTTACACAGCCAGCGCAGAAATGCGGTGCTTGCACAGTAAGCGGATAATTTTGATTGCAAGCGCAGAATTCGGCGGTAAGCAGAGCCATGAAAGTGGGCCCTGACCTCATGTACCCGAACCGAATAGTATTGCTTGGTGTCCCTTCAGGGCCACCATACTGAAGGGACACCGCAAATTGTATATGAGCACATAATTTTGCGATGTTGTTTTTTTCTCTTCTTATAATAATGTGCACACTTTTGAGGGTTCCTTGGTTTCATTAACAGAAATATGATAACAAAAATAACAAGAAAAAGAAGACAAAGAAGAAGAAGAAGAAGAAGAAGAAATACGCGCAATAAATTTACATTTTGCAATGTCCTGTCATGGCCACCACAGTATTGGGGGTTTCCCCGAGCTTTGCACGCAATATTTTCATAACCGTCATAGTAATTAGTTGTTGTTTAAAGACTAATTCGAAGAGAAATTTAACGCCATTGCCACACCTAAACAAGACTCAATTTCGGTGAAGGAGAACAAGCTCGCGTCAAAAGAACTTCGCAAGTTGGGCAATGTTGCCCAATTCAAATTCTGCGGGAAGCTAGAAATAGCGCTTGACAAATTCAAACTCGCCCTAATCAGCAAATGCGATACCGACTTGGCAATCGAAGCAGTGCAGGAGGCCAAAGACTTGATTGCCAAACGGAAGAGAAAAATCAGAATAGCCGACGGGAGCAAGGCCAGCTAGGCCACGGTTGAACAGCTCGACAAAAAGGGCGCGGACCACCTCTCAGCAGAGCAGCTCAAAAGCGTCAGAGTCGCAGAGGAAGAGGCTCTAAAAGAAATTGAACAACTAGTATGGCGCAGGGTTCTACCCACAGTCTGCCCCTCAAGATCTTGCTCCTCGCCGTCTTTTTCATACTTTGCTAGTTCATTCTGTATATCGTGCAAGCAGCCCTGTCCAATACTGTCTGATTAAAATTCTTGAAATGAACTTTCAGTAATGTGTGTTTCCTCTTCTTATGTCGTCCTATAATGTGAAACTGTTTTTCATGCGTATGAAGGGGGGGGGGGGGGGGGGACACTCAGGGGTAATCATTTTGTAGAATTGGCTCAGTAACGTATGTAAAATCGGTACACACTGTTATTTTGTATTATGATACAGTTTTGACCATGCAAAAGATGTTGAGTGGGGTGAAAACGTCGCCTGCCCTCTTTACCCTTCTCGTCCCTTTTCTCCAACTACGAAGCATAATTTTGGGGTGTATGGCTGGAGTTGAGTTTTAATATTGGGGAAGGATCTTGGCAATGGTGCATGCTTGGCATGATCATTTGTAGGTATTTTGATGATGTTAAAATTTGTGTTTAGCGACTAACATATGCCTAAGCAATCCACTGGTTTCTTTGTATGCTTCTGTGCTCCTGTATTTATTTGTTATTTGATTTCATTGTTTCTCTGTGTCTTTATTTGATAAATGTGTCTTTGTTTCTACAACTTTGTTTTGCCGTGTGTTTCTTTGTATCATATGTACTTTTAATTTCTTTCTCAGTATATTTCGGTTTTTCTGTGTGTCTTTATTTCTGCCTTTTTGAGTTTTCTGAGTTGTTTTTTGTCTTGTTATTTCTTTGTTTGTTGATGTCCAGGGCAACGAGCTGTGACGGCAGATGTTCAGCATAACCTTATGCTTGTCTTTATCTGCAAGGATGAAGACAGCCTGGTCTTACAGCACTGGCCCAAATGATTTCATTGGATAAACATGCGACGTAAGCTGTCTATAATTTTGTATCTGTGTTATAATTGGTCCGCTCCGAAGTGACGTAGTGACGTTAAACCAACTTTTTGTGTGGTTGCAAAAGTTTACAAAACTTGACAAAATGACGTAACTTTGTTAGTTGACGAGAGAAACAATGCTCCTGGGCTAGGTTGATCCAATTGGACCCAGCATAACGCAGCGTTCAAGTGACATTATGCCTATGCCTTATCGACTATGGTTAAGTCTACTTAAATCACTGTTACTTTTGGAAGTTAAAACAGTATCCACATTGTCGTTCATTATCTGCCCATACATATATATATATTTAGGTTACATGTCAGTTGTGTACTAGTTTCATCTTTCTGATGTTACAGAAACTACATGCATGTCAGGGCAAGCGAGATACATGAAACCCCTACCTTATGGACCATGAACCCCTACTCCAACTCTCGCCAGCTGATGGTAAATAAACTTTGTCAGATCTTGTTTTATAAAAAATAAAAAATAAACAATCTTGTAAGAACGCAAGAGATACATAAAAAGCTTGTTTCAAGAACTTGCTTAAAAAAGACTAGAAAAACTTACATAATTATTTCCATTTGATATGTTTGTTTTGTTTATTTAGAGTTTGCAGGGCAGCTTCGTAAATGGAAACCCTTCATTTGTTCTGCGCCATATACTACGAATCAAAGTGTTTATGTTGTGCACAATTTGTGTCTCATAAATACCGTTTCGGGCATCCATGTTTTAACAACCAGTCAGCCACCCGAATAGAGCATCTGACGTCACACTGTGTGGCGTAACACTTTTCGTACATACATCAAAATACTTATTATACTGCAAAATAAATCAATCCATTTAATCCCAAATCATAAATATTGCTCACACGACGGACCATCTGTTCAAACATTTGAAACTGCTCAACATAATCAATATCCATAAATACCAACAGAACATTTCCATGTGCAAATACACTGCAATAAACAACCGTTCCCGATTACTTTCAAACTTTCTTTCAGTTCAATTATGATGTAAATAACAGCACTAGATCCTCAACAGAAAAATCCAAATTCACAAAACACAAATGTTTCAGCGCAACATTCAATAATCTGGTGCCATTATTGGATGATCTGGTACCTGGTGGTGTTCCCCATCTCTCGTACAACATAAACTAAAAATGTATATCTGTTAAATTAAGTAGTTTTTAAGTATATTTCATTCTTACGTTATTTTTATTTACTCATAACTAGGTTAATAATTATTGTCTGATTGTTTGTATCCGTGCTTTTGTTTGTTTGTCCCTTTGTCCGGGTTGTCTGTTTTCTTGTCCACTCTCCCCAACACAAGCACCGTTCCCCTGCTTATCGCGGTTTGCCTCCACCCTAAATAGTTTTCTGTTATTAATTCATTTAAAGTTAAATGTGTGCCTACATTTATTGCAAACCAGTGAATTGGAAATAAAATGTATCTGAATTGAACTTCGAGGGGCGTGAATAATTAATATACAGGGGACAAGGGACTAGTGTCTACTCACATTTCGGAGCAAAACCCCCGTTTTATAATTACAACGCATGGTGGCGCTATTTTCAATACATGCAATCCGTGGATTTTTGGCGTGAAGTTTAAGTACTGTCAAGAAAAAGCAGCAAAGAGGTAATGGTTACACTTCATTTTACTTGTCTGGCATGATTTGGAAGTCGCATCTCGCTCAAACGTTTACAGGTTAGTTATGGTGTGTTAAGTTTGATTTTGAGAAAGTTTAAAAAGCAGAACTGTCTAGGAAATCACATTTAACTACGCTTTTTATAACGAGCGCGGCACGGATTGTGGATCTCGATCTCTCGACGTCACGATTGACGTGTCCAGTGCTGGAGTGGTGGTATGGCATGGGGGTATAACCCGATGTTCTGACACAGCATGGAGGTAGAAATTAAATTTCTACCTCCATGGACACAGTGACAACATGATTAGGGCCTGGTACTTGTATTTTTTTTTTTTTTTTTTTTTTTTTTTTTGCACACAGCATAGTAAAGGCTAAAGCCTAAAGGTTACACAATGAACTGCAACAAGAGAGCAGGGGGAGAGGGGATGAAACACTCTAATTTAATGGGAAGTGCTAAACAAATTATGTATCTGAACTGAGTCTGACCCCACTGCGTCATTATCATGCATGTGTGTTACTTTTTGTTTTATCTACTTAATTTATGTCCAATTTTAATTTGGTTTTTCCCTTACACCGATCCCGAGCTCTTGTGTTGTGTATAATGGTTTTTTCTCTCCGACTCTAGTTACAGGTTCGAATCCCAGTAAGTATAGATTACATTGTAAACGTATGTATGATATAGGCCTATTTCTATCTTTATTGTTTATTGATTAGTCGACCAGATGCGTTTGCTTCACCGCCCCCCCCTCCCCCCAGCAAGTAAGATACAGGTAGAAACATGGATAGTGGTTGGGAGAGGAGACAGGAAGGGGAGAAATAGAAAATAATGGGAAAGCGTGATTTCCACCCCCTCCCCCACATGCCCCAGGTTATTGTTAGGATATTTTTTTTCATTCACTGTTTTAACTGTCCCCAGCTATGAATTCCAATAACTCACTGTAGTTTTTGTTTTACCCTTCCCCAATCGATTGAACACAATACACTACAGGTTGAAACATTGTTTATCTTTCAATCAACAGCTTCCATCTGCCTGTGTGCAGACATGTGAGACCATTTCAAATGCCAAAAATTGTTTGAGTGTTGATCGAGTAAGTAGGCATATTTGAACATATTTGGCGGGACGTGGCTGAGCAGTAGTGCACCAGGCACAAGTTCTATTTAAATTGTTGGAATGTGGGTTTGGGTTCCAGTTATTATATATCACATTTGTCCTGAAAGGGATTGTATACCTTTGGTTTTTGGAACCGTTCGATTAAAAGGTGGTAGGCATTTTTGAGATATCGCCGAAAATCCGGAGCGGTTATTATGTCCACGCCGGAAGAAAAATCCGTAATTGGAATTACACAATCTGAGAAATGTTTCTAACAAGTGACAGTAATGTTTCTCAGATTCTAATTTTTGGAGATAAAAACTTGAAATCTTTTTCCATAACCACATTATACTTCGAAGTGAAATGATTCTCAAAGTGTTTTATATTAAGTAACTATAAATACTAAATAGTAAACTTGCGGGTACAACTAGCTTAGGTACAACCATGTATAAAATCTCTTTTGAGGGAGTGTTGGCTCTGAAAAGAGCCAGTGTGGTCTCGAAGAGATTTTATACGTGGTTGTACCCGCAAGTTTACTATTTAGTATTTATAGTTACTTCTTATTTTTCACACCATGCAAAGATTTTAACACCATTTTTGTGTTTTATATTACCAAAAGCTGCTTTACTTCTAACCAAGCAAGTTTTTATTGTCATTAACTTTAAGAGTGATTACCAAACATGTACAGACCCTTTAAAAGCAAGCGGTAACTTAACCTTAACGAGGTGTGGAATTACACAGAGGCCACTGACATTCCAAGGCTTCTGTTGAACTACTCTTGGCCTTGGTGTCCCTTCAAAAGTTTCCAATAGACTTTTAAGATTTTCCAATGGAAATACCATTTGGAAATTGAAAATGGCCTTGCCTTTTCAAAGGCCAGGCCTGCTTAATTGCCTTGATCCTTTGGATGGGACATACATGTAAGGTCCCGTATTTTGTGTAATGCAAGAAAATGAACCTGCACTTGAGAGAAGGGGGCTTGGCTTCTTGTTTTTGGCATGGTTGGCCGAAGATTGCACTGCAGCTCCTTGATACCGTCACAATGATTGTAAATTACGCCTCTTCATTCAAAATAGGTCTGGATACATATGTAGCTGTCATATTATTCTTAGATGCCGGTAAAGAAATCGTGATGTGTCCAAGCGTTGAAGATACGAGCACCGGACTCAAGCTCTGGTGTTTCTGATCAGCAGAGAGTGTGGGTTCAAAGTCCTGGTCATGGTACTTGTGTCCTTGAGCAAGATAGTTTACCGTAAGTGCTCTGTCCTTCGGATGGGACATGAAGCCGTAGGGTCCTGTGTACCAGGATTGGTAGTGCACATAAAAGAACCCAGAACACTTATCGAGGAAGAGTAGGGGTTAACCCGGGTGTTTCTGTTTCACACAGCAAGCACCCTTGTTTACAGGTTTCCTCAGGCTTGCGAGCTACAGTGATTTAAGTTCATTTTTTATGAGGCATCCTTGGTTTCATTACCAGAACTATTTTACAATAATAGTAATATATAAAAATGGTCTCTATTTTTATAATATCAGTCCGAGGGTCGACACCGGCGAATCCAAGGGATGGTGAAATGAGACAGTGAGAGATGAAGAGGCAGCAAACTCTATTGAATCACTTCACTTCAAGAGCAACTACGTCCACATCTAAAGATGGTTAGTTGTACTTGAGGGGACCCCTGGGTTTAAGCTTTATTCTCATCAGGATAATGTGGACGGGAAGGAGTTTGTTATCCTTTTATGCTGTTTTGTAAAACAATCAACTTGTAAGGTTATTATTCAAGTGAATTTTTTAAACCAGGTTACAAGCCAAAACATTTCTGATCTAAATTTTTGTCGTGCATTACATTCAGGGCTCAAGTTTGTGGGGAAAAAAAAAAGGACTGCAGGGCTTGTTGTTGTAGCTCAAATTTAGAGCGTAATCTGCTTTCATAGCCATGTGCAAAATTGGTGCGCAAGCTTACCCGATTGCTAGTAATAATGTACCAAAATCAATACACATGATGCTAAATGTAAACTCTATTAGTACGGGGGCGTACGTACAACCGTTGAGCGTCGGATGCAATTTGATTCTTGGTGAAATGGTCTCAGGACTGGAATTGAACATTTTTACAAAAAGACAAGTTCAATTGCAGTTTTACCTTGATTAATATGCTTTGTAACTAAAGGGGTGTTGTGAACCTATAAAAGAGTAGTGACTTGGTCTTAAATGGCGATTTAAAACCTTGCAGGGTCGTGGCCATGGGATAAAGGACCTCACCTTGGCCTCGATACTATATCCCACAGCCACTACCCTGTCAGTTTTAAAAGACCTCGTTGCCACTCTTTTATTCCCTTTATATTTAAAACCACATTGGATGGTGTTGATTGGTCAGACTGTAGGAGGTTTTAACAAAACATGCAGGAAACTTTACCCATCATGGTACAAGAATCTCCTGGGGTTGATTTCACAAAACCCTTCCTAACTTAGGACTAGTCCTAGGCAATGCTAGGAGATAGGACTAGTCCTAAGTTAAGACCAGTTACTGGTCCTAACTTCAGATTAGACTAGTCTTATCTCTTTGTGAAGTCGACCCCTGGTCCAACTTTCATGCTTGGGGTGCTGTTAATGTGTAACAACTTAATGTTTCGTTAAGGCATCACCCATCATTGGTAATGGTTAAAGACCAGTATCTGCACTTTGTATGACCCACAGGTACATCAAATAACAAACCTGCAATTATTAGAGTCACAACAAAAGATTGTTTTAAAACTGTTGGCTTTCAGACTCTTATCTAATGGTTTTACCTCAAAACTGTAGCATTTCAGGCAAACAATTTTCCAACGGAAGTTTTCCACCATGACCATCGTTGTGCCATGTAAATATTTGCATTTTGATTTAAGCAAAGCACACATTTAAGTGTGTAAGTTATGAGCAAATCTGTGAACGTTTGTGTTTTCAACTTCCCAAAGCCGGCTGTGCTCTGATTGTCATGAGGACATCAAACTAGTTCTCAGCTTGGTGCCCAACAAAGTTTCCATTTTCTTTGCCCCAGACAATGTCGCTCCAGCCAGAAGTCAGCCCCAGGTCAACCAGGATAACCTCATTGAAAACTTTGATGATGATATGTTCCTGGCAGCCTGCCAAGACTGGGAGGAACAAGCGCTCGCCCATCCTCGCAGTGAGGGCAGTATTGACAGAACAGGTCAGGGGTTAAGAGTCACCCAGGAGACTGTTCAACAGCCCTCCAGACCACCAGGTCGTCAACAGCCC
Source organism: Pisaster brevispinus (assembly GCA_023634235.1). NCBI lineage: Eukaryota > Metazoa > Echinodermata > Asteroidea > Forcipulatida > Asteriidae > Pisaster > Pisaster brevispinus. The sequence goes on from JAMKCF010000009.1 coordinate 15,703,460, forward strand.
GCTCCTCGGGCAACTCAGCTGGAAGACCTCCCCGGGTTTGATGTGTCGGCTGGTAATATCTGGATCTACCCAACTAACTACCCAGTGAGAGATTACCAGTTTAACATCGTACAACGGGCTCTGTTCAAGAACACCATGGTGACTCTACCAACAGGATTGGGTAAGAGTTGCATGTACTATGAGCGTAGAAGGCCCTGGTAAAATTGCATTTATTGGTTTTGTTTTTTATATTATTTACTGCAGTAGAAGTAAGACTAACAGGATGAAAATCTATGGACTCTTTTTCAAGTGATGTTACTTTTTTATCACTCGCCAATCTAGAGTGCTAACATGTGCATGTCTCGCACACACGCTACTAGAAATGCACGAACATGTGCTACAAAATGCAATGCGCTGGATGGCACAATGCTTGTGTGTACTACTTGTGCAGAGTATTCCAGCATGGCAGACATTCCGTGTTGCTGTAAAAATGAGACATCAGTGAGAAGGCTCTATAGGAGACAAAGAAGTCAATGTTCAGTTTTAGATTTGGGGGCGGGGGAGGGTTGGGGATTCCCAAATGGGGGAAAACCGATGCAATCAGGTGGGAACTTAAAACACACTCCGCATGCAAGACCCCGGTTTAAGGTTGGATTTGAACCAGAGTCCTCAGAGGTGAAAGACAGAGAAAGAAACAACTGAGCCAATGAGATTCTCCAAAGCTAACCTTAAACCCACAAAATGGAGCAGTGCAGTGAAATGGAGTGTTTAGTTTCTCCATTTGATTCCCTTCTTGGAATATTATTCACAGTGGGTAAAAGTAAGATATTGAAAATTGCACTCTGCACTGATGCTAAAAATAGATGCTAAGTACCTGGATCTTAGTCAAACATGTCAAATTTCATTAACATACATCTGCATACATGTCCAAGTTTTGTGTTTACTCGCGTGTACTGACTATACTTCTTGTGCAGTTTTGCTCATTGATGATTCAGTGATCGGGTATTTGGTGGAATGTTAGTCTGACACCCGGGTATTTTGAGCAAAGGCGACGTCATTAGTGCGGACTGCTTATTAATAGGTGGATTAATCAAGTTTGATAGACTTAATTTGCTTCGATTTTTTAGGGATGTATTTTTACCATTGTGATCGATTTTGCAAATTATTTTTTAAAAAGTAAAAAAACCCAAAAAACTTGCATGACTTTTTATCCCATTTTGGGGGGTTTACCCGTACACAGATGTGCGATAAGCACCAGTCTATTTGGTGCTTTCCGAGTTGGGGTTTGTGGGTTCGAATCCCAACCGAGTAGCCTTTGGATTTGTTATGCAGAGGCAGCCGCAAGACTCGGGGGTGGGTAGGAAAACACTGGGTTTATAGTGTCACCTATTGGTGTATGGTCAAACCAAAATATTATTCTTCATCCCTGAGGAAATTCTTACGTCTCTGGCACTGCATGATTTTTGTTTGTTTGGCTCCTTAGGCAAGACTTTCGTGGCAGCGGTCGTCATGTACAACTTTTACCGCTGGTACCCCGAGGGGAAGGTTATTTTCATGGCACCGACTAAACCTCTGGTGGCTCAGCAGATCGAGGCATGCTACAATGTGATGGGCATACCCCAAACAGACATGGCAGAAATGACAGGTAACCGTCAACGCTCGGTGCTCATTGTAAATGTTAACACGAATGTCAAAGGACAGATGAGTGTAATGTTTACCACCAGGCTCTAAATCGTGGGTCTCGCCATGAACTGATGTATTGGTTAAAAATCACACAACTTTGCAAATCATTTTGTGTACAAATTATTGATAGATTCATTATTTTTTTTACATTTTCAACAAGTTTCAGGACCTTGCACTATTGTTTCATTGTTACACTGATGAGCATGCCTGGCATATCACTAGATTTGCCATTCTGTGTTGCCATGGAGTGGCGTACCATGATAGGCCTCGTTATCCAATGAAACACTTAGGATTAGTGCTGGCACGGTGCCAAACACGCGTAGTTTGATTTCTGTATTTTTCACGAAGTGGTGTGTGTATTGGTTTGTACACACTACACAGGGCTGTGTGCGTGTCTCATTGGTTTGTACACACTACACAGGGCTGTGTGCGTGTCTCATTGGTTTGTACACACTACACAGGGCTGTGTGCGTGTCTCATTGGTTTGTACACACTACACAGGGCTGTGTGCGTGTCTCATTTTTTCCGTTTTCAGAGAAAGTGACGTTTGTGATCGGGAATTGGTAACTCATCAAAAAAGATGCATGATTGAAAACACATTTACAGTTCTGTACCAATGAAGAAGTTATCTCTATATTAGTTGGGTTTTTTTCTTCTGAAAAATATTAACCAGTTTCCGAAACAGAGGTTTGAAAAATAGTTCAACTTAACAGCAATTTTCTGCAAAAGACGTAGTTTTGGTTGTGGCGCACCATACGTCAGTTCGTGGCGCAGCCATCAAAACCATCCCCTTCTACTACAAGAAGTTCATGACCCGGCAGGTCATTATTGTTACTAATTCTTCTTGCCCAAACCTTTGTCATTGTAGGTAACATGCCCCCAGTGGAACGGAAGAAGGCCTGGCAGAGATGCCGAGTTTTCTTCCTGACCCCTCAAGTCCTGATGAATGACCTGAGCCGAAGGGCGTGTCCAACTCAACAGGTTAAATGCCTAGTCGTTGATGAAGCGCATAAGGCCCTGGGTAACCACGCATACTGCCAGGTATTACACAATACATCATTAACTATTATTATTATTCAAATAACACAACCAGGTAGTATCGTAAACTTGGGTAGGATACCTGGCTATATACGACAGTTAACGATTTTATGGCTTCTGACTGGCACCCCCAAAACAAAGATATTGACAAAATAGGGAGACTGCCAACATAGGGCTAGATAGCTCAGTTAGTAGAGCGCTGTTATTCTGGCTTGTTCATCTGGAGGTTCATCTTGTTCATCTTGGTTCAAATCAATTTTTCTTTTTTTCAACCCCAAATTATTATTATTATTATATATTTTAAGTTATGAACCCAAGGATACCTCATAAGTAAACTTAATCACTGTAGCTCGCAACCCTAAGGACACCTGTAAACAAGGTTGCTTGCTATGTGAACCAGAAACACCAGGGTTAGCCCCATCCCTTCCGTAATAAAAGTGTTCTAGGTTCTTTTACGTGCACTTCCAATCCTAGTACGTGGGACCTTTGGCTTATTGTCCCATTCGAAGGACAAAGAAATTATGGTAAAGTATTTTTCTCAAGCCCTGACCAGGACTTGAACCCACACTCTGCCCATCAGAAACACCAGAGCTCGAGTTCTGTGCTCTTAACTGCTTGGCCATGACACACAACTAAGTAGTGCCCCTGCACCCCACCCCTACCCCTACACACCCCCAAGGAAGAAGACGAAATTTAAAACTCATCACCCCCCCCCCCCCCCAAAAAAAAAAGAAAAAAAAGAAAGAAAGAAATCTAAACAAAATAAGTTAGAAAGATTATTGTTCAAACCGTCTTTTCCCCATCAAATACAACATAAAAATAGAGTTTGAGACCATCTTACACAAGTTTTGTTTAATATTAGTTACTTGTGTGAAATTCAGGAACTCTTGTTTTTAATAACTATCACAGGTCGTTAGGGAGTTGTTTAAATACTCGAGTGAGTTTCGAGTATTGGCTCTTAGTGCTACTCCAGGAAGTGATCTGAAGGTAAGATACCTATCAACATTTTTTGTAAAGTTACTTTGTGGTTTGTTTATTTATGGGAAGCTGCATTAAAGTGGGCCGTGATCTTTGGTCTAAAGGCTAATTTATGCAGGCATAAAATATCTCTCTGAAGCCTCGGATGTTTGCGTTGTTAAAATCATTTTCATAAACAATGGGACAGAAACCAAAGCATTTTGTTAACATTAGTTGGAAAGAAAAAAAACTAAACCCCAAAAACAAAAAACAACAACAACCCAAAAACCAACACAAATATTTCCTAAAGGAAATTCCTAGTTTTTTCTGCCTCAAAAGCAAACCCATTAAACTATGATTATACATCTCGTTGGTCTAGTGGTAAGACATCTGCTCTAGCAATGCAAAGGTTGTGAGTTCGAATCCCATCTAAGTGATTTGCCTGTGGATTTTTTTTCCACAGAACTCGGAGAAAGTACCAAGTTAAAAGTTGAGGTGTTATGAACTATGGCTGCTAAACTTCAGTTTAAAATTTGTTGATTGTTTACAAAGAGGACCCAGTTTCATAGAGCTTGCTCAAGCACTAAAAAATATGCTTACCAGAATAAGGTTACCAGACAAAATACCATGTCACGTGTACTATCTGTGAGTGGTATCCTCATTTTTGCTCGCAGAAGATTGTTAAGCAATGTGTTCTGTTTACTAAGCAGCTCTGTGAAATTAGGCCCAGATTATGCCTCAAGCAAATCCAAAAATTCCAAATTTATCCTACTTCGCCAAAATGAATAAATAAATAAATGAAGTTGAATGCAACAAGTTCATGTTTTGTAATTAAGACACAGTTACAACTGACCCAGTGATATGCAATCCCTTTGATCTCCGCCAGGCCGTACAACAAGTTCTGACAAACCTTCTCATCGCTCACATTGAGATTCGCTCCGAGGAGTCCATTGATATTCAGCGCTACGTCCACGAGCGCAAAGTGGAGAAAGTTGTGGTTCCTCTGGATGATCTCATGAAATCTTTCCGAGATCAGTACTTGAAGGTAAAGTATGGCACTTCCTTGAGCGGAGTCTTCGATTATTGAATAACCGCCCCCCCCCCCTCCTCTCCTCTCCTGCCTTCCTTTAGAGAATACAAATATAATCAGGGTTTGCTCTTAACCTTTTTAGTGACTGGCCAGCAGGACTAGTTCGATTCTCAACACTGAACTAGCCCGCTGGACCGATTGGAGTGAACTTTGACTGGTGTTCTGGTGTTTTAACTGGCGTTTGGCCAACGCATCACTGTTAAGGGAGACCACTGATAATACATTTATGTCTGGGGCGGCTCCTATTACACTAGTATACCTGTTATTTGTGCAGTGTGGTCATTTCCAATGGCATCCACTGGACATTTGTGATGGCTGTCCCAATGTTCCTGTCCAGCATGCAATTGCCTATATCCTCACTGGTCAGGTTGCAGTCTTCACATCGTTGGTTATTGGATGTTTTGTTTGGCCTTCCTTTGCTCCTCTTTCCATGTGTTGTGGTGTCATTTTTAGCCTTCGAGAAAGACTCTGCTAGGATCGAAATGTCAGGCCATTATTCTATTGTTTGCATTTTTACCATAGTTCCTTTTGGTAAGCAGTTTGCACCAGCTAACTCTATTTTCACAGTTTGAATGGTTACAGCGTTGTTTTGATACATGTAATGTTGACTTCAGACACTATTTTCATGTAAAATGAGTTTTTCTCATGTAAGAATGTCTGTTGCTGTTTTGATCACTTTTGTAGCTACACCTTAGAGATTTCATGATTTGAAAAGTTTGCAATTTGAACTTTGAACTCAGAACTTTGGAAGACCACGACTAATTTGATTTCCCTATAAATGACCCAAAATCTTCAGCTGGGTTTATAGTCAGTTTCTTTTTCTCTGAAAGACAAAATGGATGGACTTGGAGGAAACATAAAACTCTCTAAGTTCTACTGAAGTACATTTCACCAAGTGTAAGTTTTTAGGGAAATTTGATAACTTTGAAAAAAATAAGTTATTGTTTCTTTTTATTTGATGTTGCAGATATTGAGCGTGTACATCGGGCGTCTCAATCGCTGTGGTGCCCTCTACAATCAAGACCCAGCAACGTTGACCAAGTTTCAGATCCTCAAATCAAGAGAAGCCTTCCGTCAAGACCCGCCTTCCCGTGTCAAGGTAAGGTCAAAGGTCATATCACAGGGATCAGAAAGTCAAACCCCCAACAGATGTTTATCACAGTGAAGCTTTTTTGGGTTTTCCCTTATTCAAATCTCTATCATCTATTTCCACTTGACTGCTTTTGTTACACCAGTATACCTGTTTATGGTTGTAGTCTTGTCATTTAGCCTTCGAGAAAGACTCTGCTAGGGTCGAGACGTCAAGCCACTAACTATTTTTTTGCATCAAATCTATATTGTCAAACAGAAGCTGTGCCTCTAATCGTGACAAACGGAAAATTTACCTTTTGACTTTATGGCCATTCTAGTCATGTCCACAGTTGTCGATTGAAGCTGTAATTTCCATTTTATAAGAAACAAGAGCCAGACCCTGCATTGCCTCAGTTGGATTGCGTTGGTTTGAATTTGAAAGAGTAAAGTTCATAAAGCTTGTTCTTTGACACCCCCCACAGGCCACTGGCCCAGTAGAGGGAGATTACGCCCTATCCATCAGCCTGTACCACGGCTTTGAGTTGCTGCTCCAGCACGGTCTTCGCTCCCTGTACAACTTCCTACAGAGCACCATCGATGGAGCCAAGGGCTTCTCCAGGACTAGACAAGAGCTGATGAGGAACGGGGAATTCATCAGTTTGATGGACACATTGAGGGACAAATTTGGAGAAGAGGAGGAGGGTTTGAACAGAAGTAGACTGTTCTCCTCACCAGGTATACATGCACAGATTTGTTCTTCACTAAACTTAAAGTTGCACATTGCCCTTCAAACCTCTCGTAATGTTATTGTTTCCAAGAGTTGTTCATCGCACAAAAACACTTGGAGTGTGTTGTAATTAGTAAGTAGTGATTAAGAAATATAAATTTGCCTCTTGAATACAACCAGCGGAACATACATGTACGGTCCACCATTTTGTGAAGACAAAAGTTTTGCTCCACAAAATAGCTGACTGTGTTCTGTCATGAAATTACACAAACGCCAAACAATTTTCGAGGGACATTTATGTGAATCATTATATTCTACTTTGAAAATGAATTTTCCAACCATATTCGTCTCAAAACAAACGTTTTTCGTAGCCCAAAGCACCCAATCAGAATGCAGCATCCCCCTTTAACCTATTAGATGTTGATTACTTGTTGCCCTTCACTGATGCAAATTTTCAGCTGATCAGATTTTTATTGTATTTGTCTTTATAATTTTGCCTACAATTTAACATTATGTTGCCAAAAAACGATCTCTGACTCTACCTTTAAAGATTTTCACCTCTCACCCACCTCTCACAGTTGAACCATCTATGGTTATTGTTGTTGTGTTTTGTACAGGGTCTTCCAGGGTGAAAGAATCCAAACCGTATGTTACCAGCCACCCTAAGATGGCCAGACTACAGGAGATTGTCCTACAACACTTTAGAAATCTCAACACAGCTTCAGGTATGTGGTTAATAATTAAATAATAATAATAATAATAATAATAATGAAAACTTATAAAGCGCACAAATCCATCAAAGTGCTCATGGCGCTAAATACAAACAATAACGTACATAAATATGTACAATAACCAAAATTACAACGTACATGTAAGCCTAAGCTAAGAAGAAATCCAGAACATGTGCTATAGAAATACAATACAATTACAAATGCCATATCTAAGAAACATCGAGGGGTAAAAAACAAATCCAACCATTTACTCAAATACCTGATTGAAAAGATGTGTTTTAAGGTTTTTTTTAAATTGGGTTAAAGAAACAGATGATTTTACTAGTGCAGGCAATTTGTTCCATAGGCGTGGGGCAGCATGTGAGAAAGATCGGTCTCCCCATGAATGATTGGATATGGGCTCAATAAGGAGGCTAGAATTGTAAGACCGGAGTTTGCGAGGAGGATTGTATGGGTGGAGAAGATCATCAATATATGCAGGGGCATTGTTAGTGAGTGATTTATACACAAAAAGCAGAAGTTTATACTTAATCCTACTGCTTACCGGTAACCAGTGTAATTCTTTTAAATAGTATCCTTATCTTTATCAATTGTAAAGAACGCCCAGGAAGCGAGGTCTATCTGATCTATATTTGAATCTTCTTTGTCTGGAAATTGTTTATACTGGAAGAAATCTAGTTTTTCACCGTTTCACATATTTTTTCTAATGATCATTCTTTTTGTAGTTCTTTTATGCAACTTATTTCTAGCTTTTTGCTTTAGGCCACTTTTCATCTTTTTGATGCATTTGATCAGGTTCCTGAATCCAAGTATACAAAAAAAATATTGAAAAAAATCAATAGATTCCTAGCTTATGGCATCACAAGCTTAAACCAAATAGCGCCCTCACTGAGATCAAAGGAAGACCTATTCTCTACTTACACAGATCCGCCATGTGCTTGTAGAGCCTCGACATCATTTGTATTGTATTTATTTGTATTGTATTTATTTATGTGTTTGGATGTAAGTGTCATTACATTACAACTGTGACATTACATTACTGTGACAATACAGAGTTATATAATGCTTCAATTCACTGCTGTCCCCAATTCGAGGCTCTACATGCAAATGGCTGACCATGCAAAAGGTGAATTAAAGAGTTGTGCGTTGAATGTACTTACCAAGCACGTTTCCATTGCTGTCTTCAGCGATGGCGACCTACATGCTAGGGGTCTGTTTGTAGTTCAGTGTTTCATCCTTTTTTCTCTACAATAACATCTCTTCATATCTCTAGATACAGTGTTATAGAATAAAAACACCAGCACCATGATCAATGACTTATCTTTTTATACGTAAACTGTTGGTTATCGTGAACCAGCGTTGCGCGCAGCACACCATTAATTGTCGTTGATGGCGGCCATATTTTTTATCGGAAGGTGAGGATTCTGAATAACGGTGAGAATTTATAATTTTTTGCAGCTGTTTTTTTTGAGGAGTGGATTATCTGGACCCTCACTGTGAAAACAAAGAACACATAGAGCTTAATTTTGGCGAGATCCGTTTTCAAAAGAGAACTCCAGGTGCATAAACGTGAAGGGCAAAAAGTTTCGAATAGGATTTTGTACATGATGACCTATGAGGTTCGTGGAGACGATAGCGGAACGAACCGCATAGTTCTAGGAGTAGTCACAGGTCACAGGTTTGTAAATCTCAAACCTGACACTATTTAAAAAGAACCATCTGGTGTCTTTTTTCCTCGTAGACACTGACAACCCGTCAACAAGTAAACAACAACAACAACAACAACCGACAGCTAAGAGCACGAGAGTGATGATCTTTGCGCAGTATCGAGACAGTGTGAACGAGATAGCTGAGATGCTGAATAGGCACCGGCCGCTGCTGCGCTGCATGGGGTTTGTTGGACAGGCCTCGTCCGGCAAGAATACCAAGGGTATCACCCAGAAAGAACAGCTCAGGGTGTGTGCTGGTTCTCTTCGTAGACATTCTTAAGGAAATCCGAAACTGTTAACATTTTTAAGCTGTGCAGATAGGGGAAATATTTGGGGGAATTGTACTGTAGATGATGATGATGAAAGCATGGAATTTGGAACCCAGAGAAAGATGTCTAGCTATATGGCCATTGTAGATTTGTCCTTTGAAAAGACAAAAAACAGGTATTTTTTTTAATTGTCAAAATGGCTGCCATTGCTTGTTTTTCCACCTGTATTTTATCACAAATCTGCAATTGCCCTATAGCCAGACAATAGTATTTGTTCCCATTGGAGCAACAAACCATTTTTTTTTTTTTTTTGCAATATAGGTACCTCTTTGCCAAAAACATTCAGTTTTTCTCAAAACGTCATGGTGATCATATCTTTCTTGCATGGTTATTTTTTTTTTTTTTTCATCCAAGATGATTTCAAAAAAAGAGTATGCCTGAAATTACACAAAGGCCACTAAGGGCATTTTTGCGGAGGGTGGAATTTTTTTCCTTTTACTTTTTGTTAAAGAAAACTTACTATGACATTAAGGTCCAGGAAGGCACTGTTGCTTTGAACCTCTCGTACTGGGCTATCCATTATCTTTGACATTGACGGCCATCTTGTGATACCCTTGACCTTCCCTTTCAGGTAGTGAAGGAGTTCCGTGAGGGTGGTTACAACACTCTGGTCTCTACCTGCGTCGGTGAAGAGGGTCTGGACATTGGGGACGTTGACTTGATCGTGTGTTACGATGCTCACAAGAGCCCCATCAGGCTGGTCCAGAGGATGGGACGTACTGGACGGAAGAGGCAGGGTCGTATTGTCATGCTGGTCACTGAGGGCAAGGAAGCGGCCGTAAGTATTGACCCCTTGACCCCAAATCAGACACCGCTACTGTCTAACAGGCTCACTATTTTGGAAGTCAAATCATATGTAAACAATGTAGTAAGCATGTAAATGCTGTGTCGCTTAAAATGCGCATTATACTGCACTGCTTATGGGGACATTGACTCCCAAAAGAGTACTACCAAGATTATTTGTGATTATGATGTACGGTGAATTGGGTTAGGAATGAAAAATATAATTTGGGCCGCTTGCCAGCCTTAGTCACAGCTGAGATGCTGAATTGCAAAGGACGTGGCTAACACGTGCCTTTGGCAGCCAGCCAGAGATACAAAATGTTGGATTTTTTTTTTTACGGAGGGAGGGAAACCCGAGGGCCCGGATAAAACTCTCATGGCATAGGAGAGAACCAACGCATGCCTCTACTTACTATGGCCATAGCCGGGAATCGAACCAGGGCCACAGTGGTGAGAAGCGAGTGCTTTGTGCACTAATCAGCGTTTGAACTGAAAAGTTGTATGCACGTATAATAGCTGTGTTTTTGCTAATGGTTTTATAATTTATAGTTAAAATGCCGAGAGGGCACACAGACACAACTTGTTATTTTGTTATTTTTAATTGAAAGTTGTATTTTAGTTTTCAGTTGTTTCTTCTGAGCATCCCACTCACACATCCGAGAACATTAGTTATTCTGAACGTCACCTAAGCCCTCGATCGTTTGTCTTGTGTTTTTTTTTACCCCCACCCTGTCAGGTTTATGACAGAAGCCAGTACAACAAGAAAGGCATTCACAAGGCGCTGCAGGGCAATGCCAAATCACTCCAGCTGTACCCCAACAGCCCCCGCATGGTGCCCAGGGGTGTCGACCCTCAACCCCATAAGATGTTCATCTCCATTCAGGCCTTCGTCAATAAGAAAGAAGGCAAGAGGTCATCCTCGTCTGCCTCAAGGAAGAGCTTTGCTGCTGGAATTGATAGGCTCCTGTTCAAAGGTAACTCCACACTGTGGAAACTTGTCCAGTTACGGTTTAACCCTTTCGTTACCGAATTGTTTGGACATAAACAACCGCTGGTGACCGCATTGTTTGACCACTCAAGCGTGAAGCACACATTCTTGCACAACAGAAAGCTTTCTTTCAAAGGCCACTTTTACAAACTCCATTATCTCCTTGAAGATATTGTTTTACAGCAAAATAAGTAATAAAAAAGTTCTTCCTTATTGAATTCCCTTTCATATAATCTAAAACTCATTGAGATTGGTCCAATAAATGTCAAAGTTCTTGGTCTTTCTTTCCTCAGTGCAATCTGTAATCCCAAACACTTTTTTGTACACAACCATATGGCGCTCCGTAGGTGTTTGGCATTTCGGATCTTCCAACTCCAATTTGAAGAGATTGCATAATAGCAACCTTATTTTATTTTACCACCATTGGAAAGATCCGATCTCTCTCTATCCAATGATGGTAAGCTTGGGTATGGAGGGTGAACATGGACAAAACTACAACTTTATTACAAATGGCCTTTGTGCTCAGGCTTGAGTGCCTTTTTGTGTGCAAGCTTGGTCGACTAAAGTCGCCAATGGTAAGGAAGAGGGGGTATGAGTGCAGTCGACTAAAGTCGCCTATGGTAACGAAAGGGTTAAACAAAGACTTTGATTTTAACCCCAGGGATGGGAAATTTCTGGCTGTTATCTGATTTCAGACTTTTTTAGTCAGCCCGGTGAAGAAAATCCGTTTTTATTTTTTCCACATACAAAGAAATCTTGTCCTTTGATCTACTTCTCTAGTGCTGAGTACACTGTTTCTAAAACCACTGTGAAATCTGAACCCCAGGAGTTTAATACCTAGAGGTGGAAATGCCATCATTTCAACATATCTCTTCTAAAATTTAGGTCCTAAGTCCAGACTTGTTTGCCCCTTTTTTTTAGACTCGCATCCCTGTCAACCTTAGCAGCTTCCAGTGCCGATTAAATCCGCCGATTAAATTTGCAGACTATTGGTGACAACACACCGCATGACCTTAAAATGATCTTTGTGGAAGTTCATGTTGTGACCAAAGTCAAGTTTGGGAAATCAGCTTTCAATTTTGTGTATGCCTTGACTGCAGTCATTGTTTTAATGATTTTGTTTTTGTTTTAATATTAATGTTCAGCTAAACGCGAGAAGAAAGGAGGGGAGTTTTTGAGTGCAGAGGAGCTAGCCTACTGGAGTGCCAACTTCAAACTAGACGCAGCCGAGAATGCAAGTCTTCCAACCATGGCTGACAATGGGCACTTTTTAACACTAACGGCCAAGAAAAAAAGACAGGTACTTTCCACCCCTGCTTGACTTAGGCCCAGTTTCCATGGCTCTGCTTACCGTGACATTCTGCAGTTGCGGCCCATAGAATCAAACGCTTCATAGGACGCCGTAAACGCAGAATTCTATGGTATGCAGGGCCACGCAATGGGAGACTTTAGAACGCTAGGTGGCAGCAGACTTACCAGGTAAGTTTCCATTGTTTTTTGTAGTTCTGAGCATGTGCATATTACCGAGAACGATGGATTTACCTGGTAAGTCTGCTGCCACCTAGCATCCCAAAAGTCCCCCATTGGGCTCTGATTTCGTCAGTTGATTTTGGCTCGTATTTCAAATGATGCCATAGAATAGGAATTCACTCGGCATGAAGTTGACTGAAACTTGTTTCATGGTTGACCCTCCTACTCTTGGTATTCATTTTCCAGCGTATTGCCCAACCACTGCAAACCATTCAACTGCACAGGCATGACAGGTTGGGTATGGGTCCACAACTGCACACAGCAGTAACTGTGTCCATATGTGAACTGTGTAGATGTATTCACTACGTGATATCCTATCGCAGGCTGGCATAGTTTATGGTATTGAAAGGTCAGACAGTAGAAGGGTTGAGGAACTGTTTTGACATGGTTGATTTTAACTGTTGGTTGCCAGCTCTGCACCAATGTGAGCAAGCCTTATTTAATTTTAACCATATTGCAATCAATGTATTGGTCCAGAAATTTGCACTGTTATAGCCTTGTAGTAAACTGTTGTGCCACCTTTTGTTTTCTATTTCTGTTTCGTTTATAACTTTTCAGCAGTCTTCAAAAAGAAAAGGCAGTCAGTCTGAACTGTCCCTGACAGAGTGGTCGCCATGGCAAATGAACAAGCAGCCAATCAGATTTGTACAACATTCCCAACGCTGCAACCATTTCGTCGAAATCATGGAGTTCATTGACCTTCAGAATCTCACAGAAGGTGAGGACATCTATGGACTGGAGATGCAAACCTACCTTGACGAGGAGGATGTCATCAAACCTAAAAGACGAGGAATTGAGCAATTTTGCACGACAGTCAGTAAAGACACTGATGCCGAAAATGCCAGAAGTGACAATGTGGGACCTAAAGATGAAGCGTCAGGGAGTAAGAAGGCTGGTCAACAGACAGCAAAGAAGAAACGAAAGCCTCTTGAGCTCATGTCTAGTCCATCCAACAGTGATAGTGACAACCTTCCAGATGTCTTCATGGAGCAAGAGGCCTATGCGACCCCTAAGATTCCTCTCGGAAGCCTAACAGAGAAACATGGGATGATGTCAGACCCTGCCAACCAGGTCACATCCGAAACACCCAAGCCCAGGAAACACAAACAGAAGCTTAAACATCTCAAGCCCAAGCTGGACAGCTCAGACGATGACGACTTTGCAGCAGACAGCAAGCAAGAAAAGTCTCCTGGAGACGGACAAGCTGTGACTTCAGGACATACAATGGCACATCTTGAGATAGATGGTAAAAAGGTTGATGCTGCAGAGGATAAAATGAAGGGTTCTCACAAATCTCGATCACCAGACCTTGAGTATGAAACACCTGAACCGATGGATATTGATAGCGATGTTCCTCCTATGTCGCCAAAATTTGGGAAGGTCTCCCAGTCGGTTCCAGCAGCATCCTCAAGTAGTCAATTCAAAGAAACAGATAATGATCCGTTGAGTTTATTTCCCAGCTTCCCAGATTCTTTAGATTCGACTCTTGAAGATGATCATAGCATCAGCTCTGGAATCAGGTTTGGGGCTGGTGGGAAGTCCTCCATCCCTCCACCACCACCCTCCTTATCCTCTCTGGACCTTCTAGATGACATTGATATTAGTGTCAACCTCACTCAGCATTTCAAAAAGGAATCCAACTTCTTCCGAAGTCGTAAAAAACAGAAAGATAAGTTTGAAACATCAGCCTCCGTAGAGGATCTGGTGAATGACGGAGATTCACGCATTTCAAACTTATCGGCATCTGCCGAACGGATGAAGGATGAAGCATCAAATTCAGTTCTACCTCACTGTGATGATAGCAAGAATAAACTCTCTTCCACTGGTACCTTCAACAACCAAAAACACAATGATTGTAGTACTGCCAAGAATGCTGACACAGAGACTCTAGCAGCAATCAAACCAAATTTTGATTTGAAGATGGACTTCACAATCATCTCTGATGATGAAATGGAAACGGTCGAACAGCCTCAATCTGACAAAGAAGGCAACACATCAAACGATAGCAAGAAAACATCAGGGCAAGAGAATGAAGCGGAGGACAAGATTTCTATGGACATAAATAATCAGACAGGGAGTATAATGAACACCCCTGTAGCGTTTGATATTGAAACACCTCAGGTAGAGTCTGTTCTTCTCGAGACAGATTCAATACAAACCCAGAAGACATTACCAGTCTCCTTGGTACCTTCACCTCATGGCTGTGTACAGGGTGGTGACGCTAGTACACGTTCCCAGAAGGGGATATCAAGCCGACCTTTGCCAGGTGGAAACAAAAGGACCATGCCAGTGTTTTCTGAAACGCCTAAATCCAGACGGGATTCCGTTACGAAGCCGAGACATGCAGGGCAGCTTATTAGAGATAGGCCAGCCTCAACAGGTGTGCACCAACTTGGCTCAAAGAGAGAATTGAATTTATTGGAGCCCCAAGAATTGAATCAATCAGTTTCTTGTGATGGTAAAGCGCAGGTTTTTGATGATGAGGATACCGCCGAGATCGAGAGAATGAGGTTGCAGGTGCTGGGTTCATCCGAGCCTATGTTTGACCTCGGATTCGATCTTGATAGCTTGGAAGAAGACGAAATAGAGGAACATGGTGTTGTTCCACCATCTCCAGACATGCAACAGCAGCAGGAGTATATTAACATGAGCCAAGTGGCTGCACAAAAGGAGCAACCATGCTCTTCTCAATCCAGGGGAATGCCCAGTTTCTGGACGAGGGCATCGTCAACTCCTGCACAGAAGACTATAAAGTCAAGTCTCGGTTCATTATCTTGTAACGATTTAGTGTCACCCATTGCCAAATACAAGCAAGAAAAGAACAATAATGTCCCTGACAAAGGTTCCAAGTTCTTCTCAGTGCCACAAACTGAAATCTCCGCTGGTGAAAAGTCATCTCCTTCCATTATCACAGTTGCTTCACAGAGCTTAGGCAAGCAAGTGCAACTTCCTAAAACTCTGGACTCAAGAAAAAGTTGCCATTTAGGGAGGGGAAACAGCCCGGCGACAAAAAACTTGTCCAGAACGAAAGAGCGGCTGAGCATTGGGAAGAGGAAGAGCTCGACGTTTTCCACCTTGTCAGATGGGAACCCAACGGGTGTCAAGCGCAGGAAGTCTGCACCAGTCACAGCTACCTCCAAGTTTCCACCAGGTACTGTAGAAGCAGATGTAGTCGTCATAGCGTTGGATGCCAAGGATGTAGAATTGATGGAGGAATTTGTCTCAGACGGTGACGATGATAAAAGAGTAGGGCTGGCTCCTGTACCGAATGTCAGACCGATCCGAGGTACGTATGTTTTGTAGATTTGATCTTAAAAAGTTTAAGTAATGCACATACAAAAGTAATCAAAATAGTGAGAAGAGTAAAAAATTATTATTTGCAAGGCATTCAACAAATATCTAAAGTTTGTTGATTTAATTGGTGTTTGAGTCTAAGTGGTGTTTGAAGCTTTGCATGGTGTGGAAAGATAAGAAGTAACTATAAATACGTCTGCTCAGAACTATAAGGTCATTAGTTGCAATTTCATATTCGTAATGATCAAAAGGTCATTAAATAAAAAAATGCGTGTAAATTTGAAAAAAATAATCAAAATCAACAAATGAATGTTTTACTTAGAAAATGAATGTTTCTTTTTGCCAAACAAATTCTTTGAAGACCACGCTTGATCTATAAACCTCATTTACCAGGAGCTCCAAAATAGGCAAAAGCAGTTTTATGAAACCCATACAAATTGCACTACTGATCCTATAGTCCTGAGCAGACGAATAGTAAACTTGCGGGTACAACCATGTGTAAAAAATATCTTTTGAAGGGGTGTTTGCTCTGAAAATAGCAGGCGACTTAAGAAGGAATACCTCAACGCTCATTTTTAGAATCTGTGAGTGACTTCACTCATTGAGTATTCAAGCTATTCACTCCTCTCTTTTTGTTCGTTTCCCACTCAACATCCTCATCAATCCATGAAAACTTGTGCTTGTGTCAGGCACAATGATGGACGTGTCTCGTTTCATCATCGGTGTATTGAATTCATCAGCAGTCATGACGAGACTGTCCTCCATCACTCACTCTTACTAACATCCACCCATTATAGTCTTGTAAACTTACTTCAAGACAATATTTGTTTCAATCAGTAACTCCTACCAAGCTGCTGGATGATTCTCCTGATGATGACGATGGTTTCAGCCAAGTTGTCCAACACAAGAAACGCCGTAAAGCTGTAGTCCTGGAATCTCCTGAACAACCTGCATTTAAGACGCCAAATAAACCCAGCAACAGTTCCCACAAGAAGAACAGGAACACTACGGTGAGAGGCTGGAGGCAAAAGTTCTGTATTTCTTCTTTTATTTGACCACACTCAATCAATTTCTTTAGATCACGCACTTATTCACTACAGACCTCATACAGCTACATGTTTGTTTGTATGTTTGGTTTATTTTCATTTGCACAACTTGAAAATACATTAAATAACAACAGTTATAATAGTAATGAAAAATGTAATAATTAAGTTACAAATGGAGGTAACATCCAGAGGAGGTACAACCCTCCTGTAGTGGAGTACCCAGACTGCTATAGGTTCACAAATATATTAATTGCATGCGAAAATGCACTAAAATATTTTTAAAACATATACTATCCCAAGGTCAACTAATAATAAGACTTAAAATGTGGTAAAGAAAAATAAAAAAAGAAATATTAATGCCCTGCTGATTTTGAACATGAATGACATGAAAAGTTAGTGCAAAGAAAACTTTTATACTTGTCCAAATAAAACTCTTTAAGATGGGTAAGGAAAAGCTTCCTAGATATACCGGGAAATTCCTTTCTCATGAACATCACTAATCCCCAACAAAGCAACTTGGGTGATGACTGTAAACAAAGAACACCATGAAGTGTTATGGCTAAGTGGACTAGTGCATAGGACTCGAGTTCTGATGGCTGATTTATATTGCAGTGCGGATTATTATTAGGGGTTTTGACTTTATCATGTTAATAGCTTAAATGCCTAATGTTTTCTTCGAGATTTACAATGCTATCAACATATAAGATACTCAATGTCAAACTCTATTAGTACACTCAAATTAGCTCAAGCATCCTATATTTTTCAATAAAGGACTCCTATATTAGATTTTTGAGTGTCTGAACAGTATGACACTTACAATTATCACCAACTGCACTTTTTTAACCAAAACTTCCTTGCCAAAACTCTTAATTTGTGCAACATTTTGGGCTTCAAAATCTAACAAACTCAAGAGGTGTAATTCAAGAGATTATCAGTTGCAGAGATGCTATTCTACATTGCAACTGGAATAGTTCACACAGTTTGAATTGAGACAATTTTAAGAGCTAAAAAACAGGCTTCTACCAGTTTGACAAATAACCGAGATCATGTTGACGTTTCTTTTTGTTTTACCAGTGCAGGCAATTTTTAATCAATATGCAAATTGGATTCCAATGCTTACCGTGTGCTGTGTGTAATGTTCTATTTATAACTGTTTCCATTGGCAGGTTTTTAGCATTTACATAATATGCAGTACTAAGTGAATCGAAAGTACAAGTGGATCCAAGTCTGATATATTTATTTATCTAAACTTCCCACGACTTGTTTATTTCATGACAGGCTGTGGTGAGCAGCAGTGATGACGACCTAGAATCTCCCTTAATCAGACGACCCAAGAAACGCAGACAGATCAATAAGATGCTGACTGGCATCGATGAAGATGATGAGGACTTCTTAGGTAGGAAGGGTAACTCCCATTGTCGAAATCAAGACTAGATCAGTTGACCTTTGTCGCCCTCTGTTTCACTTCATCAAATAACGGAGCCGCCAACTCTTCCTGATTCTGCAGAAAGTTCCCTGAAAATAAACCAAGCTTTCCATGTTCTGATGAACAAATTTGAAAATCTCACTGATTATGGAAAATGTTTTTCCTATTATGTTAAACGTAGTTCCAAATATCTCCCTGATTGTTCTACACAATCTCCCTGATTGCAACATGCAAATGTTGACAGCTCTGTAATAATAACCTGCAAGAGTGAAACTGACTGGGTGAATATAGATCAATGCGGGGTGGACAAGGAAATATTGACTACAGCTGGATTTGAACCTCCAACAGCCGGGTTTCAGGACCTGGTGCTCCACCAATTGAGCTATCTAGCCCTGTGTTGACGGTCTCCGTGATGGAGTTTATAAGCTGAAATTTTAGTTTCACTTACGACAAATAAGGTAGCAAGGAAAATAGACTTGTTCCATGTGATTATCAACTGAACTTTGTAGAGTGTGATGCAAACAATTAGCTGACTAAACAGGGAGACCACCAACATAGGGCTAGACAGCTCACTTGGTGGAGTGCCGGAATGTTAATCTGGAGGTTGCTGGTTCAAATCCTTTTTCTTTAAGAAGTAACTGTAACCAGTTAACTTGCGGGTGCACTCATGTGCAAATCTCTTTTGGGAGGAATGTAGGCTCTGAATAGAGCTTGTGTGGTCTCGACGTTCTGAACAGTATACTCTGCTCGGCTTCAGGAGAATGCTGGACTGCTGATGATGCTGAGGCTTAAGTAGGGCTGGAGGGATGAACCATTTGGGCGGGAAGTATCCAAGCTGTTCTTGAGTGGTGATGCAGGGGACTGTACACACCAACATTTTTAGTTCAATTGGGAAAAAGGGAACTAGACTGAGAGTCTGGGAAACGATTTTCTTTTACACAGCAGTATTTGTCACTAACTCTGGCAAAACCCTAAACTTCGACCCATTTTTTTTAAAGTGTCGTTTTTGGCATTTAGCATGAACATTACTATCCCCAACAAGGCTTCAGAATTTTTCAGATTGGAGAGAAAACTCTCTATGATGACAAATTGGTCACTGGGGTAAATTTAAATTGGTGACCTTTTGTTACACATTGTGGTAAATGCCGAATAGTTTGGGGGGGGGGTTTGGGGGGGTTTGCCAAAGTTTGTTCAATTATTTGTTATATCATTGCCGCTAAGTGTATTGCATCTTCTTAGGTGAGTTATAAATAAATGAGTTTCTCATTTGAATAACAGACTTTGACTCCGGGAAGAAATCGGTTTCAGAGGTTAAGAAGAAATCCTGTACAGACAAGAGGCAGAACCTTCGGGGGGGAGCTCAGCTCACCAACACCAAACAGAAAAAGGTTTGTATTAAATCAAACTTCAAAGTCTCAAATAGTTTTTATCTTGCATGATCTCATTGATGAGTTCCTGGTTAAACTGAGGTTCTTCTCTCTTTTTGTTCAATTCAATTCCATTCAGGTACGCATTTATCTCCATACTTCTATGAAAAATAATGACAAATATATATAATCATGGATGGAGTATAGCAAATATTAAAAATGAGCAGCAATGGCAAGGCTAATATTTTATTATTTCAGTGTATATGAACAAACTGGTTTCTTATGAAAATGAACTCGGCGCTGGCTAGTTTCTTTTCAATATTCTTTAAGTGTAGTTGTGCAAATGATTTTTTTCTTTTTCTCTCTGGGTTTTGGGTTCCCTGTATTCAAGTATGTTTAAAGTACAGGTAATCTGTGCAAGCAATTAGTAGCCAGTCTAAATCCCTGACACCTTTATACACTAAGATAGACTTTCAATAATGTTCAAAACGTTATATCCATATAAGAAAATGAACAGTGCTTTTTTTCTAGTCATGGTCTACCTAGCGTTCAGGTTGAACTGAACTGCAGAATTTACATTAACAATACCTGGCTAAAGATAAAGGCAGATTGACATTTTGTCAAATTTTTTGAAAAATGTTTACTCAAATTTTCCCTTCAGATTTCAAATATTTTCAATTTTGGTAGAGTGTTTGCTCCAATTTCCCTTTTTCCTCTATTCTTTAAGTCGACATAAAATAATCAGCTTGTTTAACAACTGCATATTGCTCTGTCTGCAGACCAAAAAGCCAAGACCTGTCCCAGGTGAGGCAAGAGACTTCTTTGCCGAGGAGGTGGAGGTTTCTACCGATGAGGAATGTTCATCCGATGAAGAGGGGAGCGACCTGGACAACTCGTTGGAAGGATTCATCAATAACGCCACCCAGGCCTCGCAAGCCTCGCAGTCTGCCTTGGAACACAGCGGTGTGTTACAACAAATTGTTGGGATCTAGTAGTGCCATAGGAGTCCCATTCTTAAAACAAAATTGCTTAAAAGAGGGGCACCAATGTCAAATTGAGTCTTGTGATGCACTCATTTTCTAATAGGTACATTCCTCAAGAAAGTGGAGAAAAAATTGCAAGTCTCCAAACCTCATGTTAAAATGATGTAAATTATTTGATACTCTTCCAGAATGAAGTTTGAAACCTAGACAACATAAGACAGCAAAAACAAACGGGTCTGTACACTCTTTGCAAAAGAGGAGTGGTCACTTTGTTGCCATTTTAATTTGTTTTTCTCTTTTTAGATTGTTTAAAATATTTCTTTTTCTTTTTCATTCCTAGCTTTGTTATGAAAAATTGTTGACTAAAATATTGTAATGAAGGTATACCAACATGATGTTATATTGTTATTGATCTCACAGATATGCATGCTGTGTATATGCAATCAGTCCGAAGTCCACACACAGGACAAATACATCCAGCTCAGAACAGATTCAAGCTAGTCCAACGTAATTCTGCCCACGATGACCTGAAAATCTTCTCTCAGGTGCCTGTTCAAGACGAGAGCTACGATGAAAACAGCTTTGTTGTCCGGGGAGATGAAGAGGAGGATTTCGAGGAGAGAGTAAGGAAGGGTCGAAAGGGGAATGAGGGCGACGAAGATGAAAGTCTGTTTGAGAACACCATAAATCCAGACAACATCCTCACATCCAAGCGTAGAGGGCGGCACAAGGGTTTGAGCAAGGCAGCGCAGATCCTAAAGGAAGGACGGAGGAAGGCTCTCAAGACGTCCTCATCATCAACCAGCACTGAGGAGACTGAAGAAGAATTAAGACGCCATGATCAGAGGAAACCTCCCACAGGCATTAGGAGGAACTTGGGGAGAGCAGCAACTTGTCCAGTGACAAGCCCAGAGAGAAATTTAGGTTCTTCCACACAGAATACAACAGGTAAAAGTGACAAACATGCATCTGGACTCGGTGCCAAAAATCAAGTTGCTGATCACACCCAAATGTCAAAAAATAAACTCCATGTACAAAACAAGATGAAGAAAGACTCAAGAAATGACTACCAAAATCGGTCTGGAGACTCTCCTACAGAGACTGCACCATATAATCAGAGTAATTTCAGCACAAGCCAAGGCTCTGTCATCAGGCAATTCATCGACTGCAAACGAAAAACGGTCAACTCCTGCCCGAGCAATTTCACAATTGGCAAACAATCTACCCAGCAGCGAAGTCCCGTCAAATCAAACAGCGTGCCCCTCCGGATCGGCGACGATTGTCTGACACTGGCTGAGAAAGAAAAAGCTGAAAGATTGAAGAGACAGGAGGAGAAGAAAAGAGAATTTTTGCGTAGAATGGAGGAGAGGAAAAAACAGCAGCAACTGCAGATTTCAAAAGAACTCAATCCGCAGGTGCAGCATATTAATCAGCCTAAACCATTCCATGGTAGTTTATCAAATAATGCGGGGCAGGGCAACGCTCAGACCCAACCGCCTGAATCACAAAAACCGGCTGAAAGATTCCCCAAAAATAACATCGGCACTGGAGCCACTCGTCCCTCAGTTTGTCAATCTTCTCAACAGCACTCGGGGATACGGAAGGTTGAAGTGATTGGAGGTGGAGTTGAGGCAGTGTCGCTGCAGACCACCAAGATGAGATCACCTGTGAAAGCTCAGCCCAGGAGCCTTTCTCTCTCACCGAGTTCTATTCAAATGACTAGCAAGACAACACTGGCAGGGGTGAGTAGCTGAGTAGGCCGAACGGTTAAGAGCACCGGACTAAAACTCTGGTGTTTCTAATCAGCAGAGTGTGGGTTTGAGTCCCGGTCTTGACACTTGTGTCCCTTATAAGCAAGACACTTAACCATCATTGCTTCGTCCTTGGGATGGGACGTAAATCTGTAGGTCCTTTGTGTTGTGTAATATGCAAGGAAACGAACCCAGTTACACTTATCGCTAAGAGAAGGGCTTTTTGCAGTGGCTGCTGAATGCGCCACATCACCTTGTAATCCTTTTTAAGGCAATAAACCTTTTTAAGGTGCTACATATTCGGTCTCGTATTTCAAAAAAGGTTAAACTGTGTCTTAAAAAGTGTTTCTCTGTGTTAAAAGTGCCTTCAGTACCTTATTGGTAGATATGTGCGCTGCGTAAGACTACATTTTATTAGTAGTACAATGGGAGGGTTACTGAGTTGGAACAGTTCTTAGCCAAACTTTTAAGGCACTAGTATTAAAATCAGTTACGCAAAATCTTGTAATGAAATACATTTACAACATTTACGTAGTGCCAAATTTCATAATATTTAGCTCTGAGGCACTTAGAGATTTAGTGTGGAAAAAATAACCTTGATTACATATGAGACCTCAAAGAAAAGCTCTGTGAAAAAAAATAATCCACAGGCCAAAATATACATCTATTAAATCTTTAAGATCATTTCAAAAGATACTTCTTGTGGATTGCTCTCTCTATCTACACACATGGATTTTTTATCTTTTCCAGTCTCAGTGTGAGATGAGTAGAGGCAAGCCAGTGATTCTTGTAGACTCCAAGGAGCTCTCCAGCTCATCCCACATTGTGTCCACCCTGGCACTAAGACACAACTTGAATCCCATCGTCAGCCAGCTCGGTGGGTGTGATTACATCGTCAGCACTCGCATGGGGGTGGAGAAGAAGTCCATATCAGGTGGGCAGTCATAAAAAACACACTTGGTCTCAATTTCATAGAGCTGCTTAAGCACAAAAAGCAGCTAAGCACAACATGCTTTTTAGAATGGGGATACCAACCAAAATACAATGTCACATGTACAATCTGTGACTGGTAACCTACTTCATTTTGCTTGGCAGAAAATGTTAAAGCAATATTCTCTGCTTAAGCAGCTCTCTATGAAATTGGGACCTTTTTAGACCAAGCCATCTATGCTCAATATGCACATGTCCTGTACCAGCTTAACCCGCCATTATACTCGCATGCAAAACTCTCGGGTTCGCAGCACAAGATCACACGCAGGTTTAATCTCGCGTCACGCTGGCCCTCCGAACAGTTGCATCTACAAGAGGTGTACCCAGGGCACATTGTTTGGAATAGTGCCAACCAATTAGTAAAGACGGCACATGATTGTCTCTTGAGTTCATCTATAGGAACGAAACCTGAGTGCCCAATCTCTTGGAGCTCCTTGAGCACAAAATGTAGCTAAGCAAAGCAAAATTACCCTTACCAGAAAATGGTTAACAGCCAAAATACCATGTCACTTGTACTATATGTGACTGGTTTCCTGGTCATTTTTGCTTAATAGCTAAGCACTTTTTGGTCATAATATTTTAATAAAATAGATGCTAAATTTGCATCAGGGATAAAGACTACTTTTTGCTGTTTACCCTTACACCAATGTGTGTAAAGCACTGTATACTCAGTACTTTCCCGATTTCTGTTAAAAAAAAAAAATCCACAGGCATATTACTTGGGTGGGATTTGAACCCGAGACCTTTGCCATTTTAGAGCAGATGCCTTACCACAAGACCACCAAGATTGCCTGGCAGCAAAAAGCAATTCCAATCCTATATTTTAACAGCGGGTACCGCAATGACTTAATAGATATTAAAAATGAGTTAACAATACGTCTGTGGATTTTTGTTTACAGGACTCGGGGAAAGTACTGAGTAGACAGTGCTTTACACACATCGGTGCATGGGTAAAAACCAAATAATACCAGATATCATAATATTTTGATTTTAAATTGACAGATTTTGGGAGTAGTGTCAACAAGAACAAGCTGATCGATCGAGTCCGACATCTGTGTGAGCTGTTTGACAGACCCTGTCTCATCATAGAAAAAGATCGAGTCAAAGTATCCGATGCCAAGAACCCCAAACCACTGTAAGTTAAACAGGCCTTCAGAGAAGGCAACTGTAATGGACATTTTGGTTATTTATCATAGAATTCATAATTACCCGAGGCAGTTTAGGCAGTTCTATTAGTTTGAAAAGTGGTCACATGACCATATTTATCTTGTATGAAACGGCTGATTACCGTATGGATAAAGACAAAGCTGGTGCTGTTTAAAACTGTTTGGCTAAAGCGTGTTCAGCTTTCATAGCCAAACGCCTGTTGGTGCGCAAACTATGCGGGCGATAATAACGCATAACTCAATCAATACATAGGTACTCATGTACAATCTGTCTCAAACGGGCTTGTACAACCGTTGAGCGTCACATGCATGGCGATCTTTGTTGAAATGGCCTGAGTACAAGAATTTTCACAAATTTACAAAAATTCAAGTTCAGTTAAAGTTTGTCCTTTTTGGGTGTTTTTTTTTTTTTAGCAAAAAGGTTATTTATGAACATGGTGAATGGGGAATAAAATGTGTGGTTCAATGACTTATTTAGCCTTAAAGTTACTGCTTAAAGTTGGTAGAGTAGGGGTTAAACCCCGGTGTTTCTGGTTTACATAGCAAGCACCCCTTGTTTACAGGTGACTAAGTTCACTTTTGAGGAATCCTTGGTTTCATTACCAGAAATATATAATCATAATAATTTATAAAGTACCCATTTCTGAAAGGTTATATTTTGTTGTGGCAATAATTAACATATCTTGCGTAAGCCTTGCAATGCTATGATTATAACACAGTCTGACAGTGCAAATAAATATTTATCTCCATATACAGGATTCGAACCAAGTACTTTGACAGTACCTTGGCAACTCTAAGTAAGACCCACGTTAAGGTGCTGTACTCGGATTCATTAGGTAAGACAAAGCCACTGTGTGCATTGGACTTTTGATAATATTCACAAATTATACACAATGTTGATTATAAACGGGTTGTTTCCTTGTAAATGGGCCATTCAGTCTCAATATTTAAAAATATTTAATGATAAAATCACCAATACCAGGATTGATTGATAGGAGTTTGATATAGACCTTATGCATTGACGCCATACAGCCGCCATCTTAGAGGTAAATCGATGATGAAACAATGGAAAACACACAGATTGGTACGATTTGTACTGGCCAATGAACAACGACGTTTTGACCTCTAGGTGAGGGCGCCCCACTCAAATGATGTCATGTGCATACGGTCTATTACCTTTTTTTGTTTTGGTGGTGTGTGTTTCTTTAAATGCAGAGGATACGGCAAGGATCCTAGCTGACTTAGTCCGCATTGAGACTAGGAAAGGATCTGCACTGGCTCCTCCACCCTCAATGGATTACATGCAAGAACAGGTAAGACTTCCATGGACAGTTATAATTTGATTATTTCATGACACATCCAACAGCGCAGGCACCAATAACAGGGTGGTGATTAGGAAAGGAGAAGAAATGTTCAGTTTTGAATATAGGAGGAAAACCCCAAACGGTGAAACCTATTGCAATCGGGTAGGGACTGAAAACTCCAATTCACACCCAAGAAGGCTCTGGTCCGAGGTGGGATTCCAATCGGGGCCCACAGAAATAAAAGGCCTGGAAAGAAACCACTGAGCCAATCTGATCTCCTAATCCCAAAGATTCAAGGGTAGAGTTAAGATGGAACTTTGCAGAAAGCCTTTTTTTGCAGCGAGTTGCAGTTTTTGTATTTAGTTCTTGCTGTTCTTCTCTGACTATTTTGAGTTTATTGTGATGGATTGGAGAAGGGGCCCCTTTTTGTTTTTTTGAGAAAAGATTGTGGTAAACCCCAAACAGTGCCTACTGTAACAGTGTATTATAAACTTGTTCATTTGGTATTAAAGAGAAGTTGTGGCAAATTTGAGTTAACAAGTCGTTAGTGTTTATTAAGTTTTTCTCTTAGTTTCTGGGGAAAGACGGCGTTGGGTTGTTTGTGTCCACATTTGGAATAAAATCGTTATAAATTTTGTTTTGAATGAAAGGGCTTCAAGAATGGTGAAATTTATGCTGTCTGAAGCAAGAACTAGTGATTTTGAATTCAATGTGACCTTTTAACCCACACTGAGTTGACATGGTTGAGTGCTCATCACCTGTTTGTGTCTCATTCATCCAGGTCTTGAAGTTCTATGCCTCACTGCCCAGGGTGAGCTATGCTACTGCGCAGTCAATGATGACAGCATTTCCATGTGTCCAACAACTAATTAACTGGTAAGTATCCAACAGTAGGAACAAGTTTTCATGTCGGACAACAAGGGATCCCTCCCAATGGTTTTCAGTAACATCTAGGGAAAAAATCTCTGCAATGAACAGACTGTGCAAGTCTCGTGCATATTCTAGAAATGGGGGTCTGTTAAAATCTACTATTTTGTTTCCTTTACACATAAGAGTGGAGACGGCTGGCAGAGTTGTCACCCTTATGGCAAACTCTTAACTGATAAGCGTTATCTGATAAAACTTATGTGTAGATACAAAATATACAACATTTATTTATCACTTCATTTAAATTGTGTACTTGTCATTATCCTGAAGTGCAGTTGCAGTTTTCTTTGCTACTTTTTTATTTTGCCATTTCTCTGAGGCCCTATTCGAATTGGCGGCTACATTTACAGCTAAGACTGTTGCTAAAGTGTGTTGGTAAAGACTTCCTTATACTTCCAACACATGATGGCGGGGAGAGCTAGCCGTAGCCGTAGCCGTAGCCCTAGCCGTGAATTTGGACACAGCCTCAGTTTCAACCCTGTGAATCCCCATTATGTTTTATTTCTTTAGCTCGCAGGAACAGCTGCAGCTTAGAGCAAAGATTTCTCCAGCCAGAGCAAAGGAGCTTCTCGACTTCTTACGTCACAGATTTGATGAGCAGATGACATGCTTAGGGGCCGGCAGGTGACTCTGGCATCAGTCCCAAGCCACCCACCTTATTCATGTCACTCTTGCGACAGTTTTCATGCGTCATGGGTGACCGTCATGTTCCCTGAAGAGTGCAGTAATTATCATGAATACAGATTATCGGCCAACCAAAGAGTTACCAGACTGCTTTCTCTTCCAGTCTCTAATTGATGGATAATGGTGAGAATGGGACGAGACATAATTGCTACATCGTGTTAAAGTGGTCATTGATCAAGTTTTGCTGTCCATATAAAAATACAGGGATGAGAAATTACTTTTAACTGACTCCAGACTTTTTTTTGTCTGCCAGGTGAAAAAAAACAACTTTTATTTTCTTATTAAGAAATCCTGTTATTTAATTTCTTATCTAGCGCTGAGGATGCTGTTTCCAAAAGCTCCTTAAAAATCTATAACTCCAGGGGTTACCAAAAGGTGGAAGCGTCATTATTTCAATAATAATGACAATTCAACTCTATTTTATTGTTGTAATAATTACATCAATACAAAATACATGTAATGTTATTTTGGTTTTACCCTAGCACCTGTTGAAGTAGTAGTTGCTACGGAAGCTCATGCAGTTTTTTTGATGTAATTAGTTAGTCTTAAAGTGCTACCACTACCTTTCTTGTTTGATCTATCAGACTAACACAACTACCTCTATCATTGTCACTCATACCTGATAAGCGCTGTATACTCAGTGCTTTCAAATCGATGATACCCACTGCTAGTGACAAGTTTCTATAAACTGCCCTCTCATCATCGGCCACGCTCGGTTGTCTTGCAGTTAAGATATCTGCTCTAAAATGCAGGTGTCTTTAGTTCGAATCCCATCTGATTGGCCTGTGGATTTTGTGCACAGGTCTCCGACGCGCCGAGTGTTCAGCGCTTGTTGGTGTAAGGGTAAAGCAAAGACAATAATCCACACCCAGCAACCCTTTCCAATCTCTCCACTGCTATATTGCCATGGAAAGAAGTCTGGGGACTATGTCTCTTATATCAGTGTTGTGGTTAGCACAATGATAATTGGGATTGTTTTACACAATTGTTTTTTTTCTTCATAACCACTTCAAAAATTACCTTTTTTTCTCTTTATTACCAGAAAATAAATGACTGCCTAATATCAATCTTTCGGATGCAATTTTGCTAAACAGGGAGATACATTTATCAATGGTCTTGTTATTTGTACTTCAAGAACACACTATTCTCTTCATGATTGGGACCAATCAAATACTAAATGTCCTTATTTTGGTACAGTTTTGCCTCAAATTGAGATAAATTTGAATGTGGTTAATGAGGAGTTGTGTACACTTGAACTGTAGAATGCAATCTTTCTATTTTGATCATTATTCAGAGACATAATTTTTGTTTTGTAAAGATGCGTGAACATTTATCATGCTGAGTAATGAAGGAATTGAGGTTTATATACTTAAAGAAGTTATTATGAAAGTAAAATGTAAAAATAAGAAGAAAGGTTTTGATTTGTTGACAAATTATTACTTTGCATTATTGGTTAAAGTGTAAAACCATTAGATGATCAGGTATGCAAATCAGTCTTCCAACATAAATGATTAAAGCATTGGGTGTTTAATGAGCAAATTGAAATAGAGCTCTTGGACCTAAGGTATGATGCCAACAAAGATGTATTTTTTGTCTTGGTGGTAAATTATGGAAAGAAAAGGTATATAAATAAACCTTATTAATAATCTATAATTATTATCCTGTCTGACATTTGTTATTTATTATACTCTCTCTCTCTCTCTCTCTCTCTCTCTCTCTCTCTCTTTTCTTTTGTTTGATTTGTTTTGTTTTCATAACCCACTTATTTTGTTGTCCTTTAAAGTTTCTAATGGAAAAAGGCAAAGTTGCAAGGGGGGGGGGGGGGGTTAGAGAAAAGAAAACTGCCAAAACTTTTCTATCAGATCTTCACTAATGAGTAATGTGGTCCGGTGGGATGGAGTTTGTCAGCTTGCACTTTCGGTCGTCTGCATGCAGCGAGTGCATAATATTTGTACATCATGTGATGTTGTTTTATTCACTGTAAAAAATGTGTGTATGCGAGGTCAAAGGTACATCTGGCAGAATCCCGCCAGGTGCTCAAGGCTGGTATCTGGCAATATTCACGAGCCTGGAAGTGTGACGTTAGGTGTTCGGGCTAGGTCTTCATTGACCTTGGTGAAGGCGCTGTTTGTATTGTGACGTCATAAGCAAGTGGTCTATAGACCCCCCCCCCCCCCCTGCACTGACGTCACACGCCACTATTGTAATAGTAGCAGTAGTGTCATGACCGAACGTACTTTTATTTCACCGGACTCGACTGTCGGAGTGTGGGCTCATTGAGGTCCCGGTCATGAATTTTTAACCATTATTTTAAAATACGTACTTCGTACTTCGGATGCATGTCGCGTACTAACGGGAATGTTGGGGGGGGGGGGCAGGCCCTTCCTTATTGATGTCAGCGTCCGCGGGTACTCCATCCCCATTTGAAATAATGTACTTTCATCCCAAGAACAAAAATTACCCGAAAATGACTGTCACATTTTTAAAGCTTGAGTAAATTCGATCATTTTAAAACTCCTTTTTATTTATACGCAGACAATGTTTGTGTTTTTCCCTCCATGTCAGGATATCATATTAAAAAAAGTAAACGAGAAAATAGAAATAGCTTTTGCAAACTGCTGCTTACCAACCAAAAGGGCGTATGGTATAAATGCAAAACACTAGTATGGGCTTTATGTCCTGACGTTTCGACCCTAGGGCAGAGCCTTCGAGAACTATTTTTGCAAAAAAATACTAAAGGACATAACAAGCGCGCTGGAAAGGGGCTTCTTTAAATATAAACGGAAACTACCGTTATAATTTTTCAAGGAGTGTTTATATTACATGTACCAATTATTTCATCGACAGTAAATACAAAATAAATGTGTAGCCTAAACATTAACATATTCGAGTACACTTTTGGTCGAGTTCTCGTTTGTGTGAATTCGTTTTGCTTAGGGCTTTTGCATTCGCTATTGATTTTCCAGTAAGGTTTTGGTTTATTTATTTATTTATTTATTTATTTATTTATTTATTTATTTATTTATTTATTCATTTATTTATTTATTTATTTATTTATTTATTTATTTATTTATTTATTTATTTATTTATTTATTTATTTATTTATTTATTTATTTATTTGTTTAATTAAAAACAATTTTTTATGAGCTATCGCCCAACTCACAAGGCCGGACGGCCACTTCAAGGTGAGGGCTACACTTAACTGATTTGGGCTGTCGACCCAGATCAACTGTCTAGGGGCACATTGCCACCTACTCCCTGGAGCTGAAGCAGGGTTATCCCCTTCACCGTCCGTAATGATGAAGGCAAGGGTATCATCCACTAGGAGCCTGGTTGGTACAGCAGAGTGCACTACCTTCTAAACCTTTGTACGGAGCAATTATAAGTGCCTTGCTCAAGGACGTGTCATTACTAGGATTTGAACCCACAATCTGCTGTGGTTTGATTTTTTAACTAAAGCTCCATCAAGCTGAGTGGAAATCTAACGGTTCACTTTTAAGTGTAAATCCCAACACGAATGCGTCAATTATTCTTCAAGAGCAGTATTGTAAATTATTAATCGTTAAACGTGGCACTTTTGCCGTGTCGAACTCAAATAATTAAACAAATTTGAATCAAATTCGACACAAGAGTGACACACTGTCGTGTAGCACGGCAAGCTCTGCCGTGCTACACGGTAGTTGCACGACGTGGTGACAAACGTCGCGCTCTTGCCGTGTCGAATCGAGTTGAATTCTCAGTCGGGCGATGCCCTTTGGGAATACGCATGCGCAAAGCTTTTGAAACGTGTTTTATGCGTATTGTTCTTAGTGTGAACGTTCTCCTTGTCCGTACCGTAGCTGATACGGAGGGGCTTGG
Organism: Pisaster brevispinus; assembly: GCA_023634235.1. Classification (NCBI taxonomy): domain Eukaryota; kingdom Metazoa; phylum Echinodermata; class Asteroidea; order Forcipulatida; family Asteriidae; genus Pisaster; species Pisaster brevispinus. The sequence goes on from JAMKCF010000009.1 coordinate 15,734,871, forward strand.
AAACACTGAACAACCATAATGTTCTGTACATTTCGGAATTATAATCGATTTTGTTTGTCACTAAAATAAAATACGATGAACGCCACTCATCAACGGTTGTAATAGTAATGACGACATTTAAGCTTGGGAACAATTATTTTGTCATTAATAAAAAATTAAAAAACTACGAGTGTCATCTCCAATTGCCATTACGAAACATAACTCTTTTGCAATTTTCTTCCGCGTCACCATTTTGAATTTCTTTAAGTGCGGCAAACTATTTTTCTAAATTCGACGTTTGTTACCGATTCGATTGAAGTGCCGAACTCTTACCGTGCGAAAATCATTTGAGTTCGACACGGCAAAAGTGCGACGTTTAGCACAGGCCTTATACGAGACCCCCCAAAAATGCCAATTTTAGAACTGCACGGTGAGTGAGGATCCTGCCATTTTCTCTCTATACAAAGCATCGGCTGCCTCGCTTTGTGCAACAGTGAAGTACGACTTCCAGTCACCAACCACTCCTGGGTTTAAATAAACAAAATACATTCCATTGATATTGTATACAATTTCACTTAGCGTTTATCTATTACCATGTTAATACTTTATTTTAATACCAACAATGGCCACAGAATGTAATTCACCAACCTTTCCTGATTATTGAAGGTGCACCTAGCTTCGGCTTATTTTCAGCTGATGGTGGCTTGCTACTCTCATTTAGAGGCGCACTTCCATCTTCTGTACTGTGTGAAAAGCGTTGTTTCATGCTTTCGAGGCTGCTGAGTTCAACTACACGGTTAATTTCTTCTTCTGACAGACGTTTTCCTAGAAAGTCCGCAATTTGGATCACAGCGCCCTTCCTATCCTAAATAAGTGACATGTAAGTTTATTGATTACATGCGAATTATATATATTTTTAACATCTGCCACGTCTTTAATTGCACATATCAAGCTAAAAGTTGCAGTTAAAGAAAGTAAACATTTTAATGTTAACTTATCTGTTAAAAATAAAAAAATTGTAAACTTGGGTGTGATCCCTGGCTACACGGCAGCTTTACGGTTGAATGGCTTCTGACTGGCACCCCCGAACAAAGATATTGACTAATAGGGAGACCGCCAGCATAGGGCTGGAAAGCTCAGTTGGTAGAATGCCGGTACGTTAATCCGGAGGTCGTTGGTTCAAGTCCCACTCCAGTAAATGTTTCTTAGTGTTCAAACCCCCAAAATAAAAAATAAAACATAAATCTAACCTTTTTCATATCTTCGTACTTGACGAAAAGAAAGTTTTTGTCATGTTGGTGCTTGTTCCAGAAATCCAAGACATGAGTGAACCACGAGCCGTATACAACTGAATTACAAACACAAATTCAATTTGAGTTACTGAGAACAAATGATTGAGAATGCGTGTTCTAAAGCTCGTGCCATTTAAAATGATCTCAGTCATCCAAATCTATCACTTCTCTGGTCATTCCTACAAATGCCCTACCCTTATCTTTCCGGGTGTTAAAATGAATGGATTTTTGTTGAAATTGGCCGGGAAAGCCTATATTATTTATGTCTACAGTCTGATACAGAGGTTTAAAAAGCAATGTAGGCCTATTACTAGGTGCTTTCGTCAATGGTAGAAATTGTAAACTTAAAAACCAGCTTACAAATCAAACATCCTGTTACTTGCTGTTAAATGTCGTCTCGTACTCAGATTTCATACAGAGCAAATTAGTATTACCATTAGTATAAGCAATATTCACAAATAACATGAACTTATACACCCCGTTCAGACAGGCGCTCCAGAGTCGCGCCGAACCAAATAGATTCGGAGCGACTCTAGGTCGATTTCAAATAGTTTCGGTTTCAGACAGGCGAACTTAACATAATATTACATCAGGTTCGGCTCACGACAAGATCGACATCGGAAACCAAGACGCTCCAGAGTCGTTCCAAACGACTGCGACAGTCGATATCTCTACTTCCAGCTGTTTCAGACGTCGAACTTTTCATGTACTAAATTCAATAATTTGGTTCGGCGCGACTCTAGAGCGCCTGTCTGAACCGGGTGTTAGGCCCTCATTGGTGCAAATGCACCTACTTCCAGAGGTGTATACCAAACTTACTTTCTTCAGTGAAGAACTCTTTGACAAAAAAGTCCCATTCATAGTAGCGAGGGTGAAATCCAAAGGACTTAAGAAACTTCCAGCTGGATACAGCTGAGTCCTTTGGATTTCGAATGACGTAAATCACCTGCAATATTATACAAGCACAACAACCCGTTGTTAGCATTAGTTAAGTGTTTGATCAAAAACATGACCATGTGTTGTTGCATGTAAATCATATATAAACAACATCATATTTGTAAGCTTAGGCTATATGAACCCAACATTTTGCTTAGAAAACCCATACGGGGGTTGAGAAAACGGAAGAATTTGGGGTCAAGGGAGGCAATAAGTCACGGTCAGACTGTTCTTCATTTCTTTTTTGTCCCCATGATACTCCCTGTAACGTTTGGACTTGCCTTTCCTTTGCCTTGATAAATCTGAGAAGGCATCATTTCCTCTTTAAGATGTGTCATGATGACTCTTGGTGCTTTCCATTGTTTCATTGCTTTGTATTGAGCTCCAGGAGACGCAGGAGGTAGCTTACGTCTCCCTGGCTGGTATGGGTCAAACTCAATTGGCGACGATTGCTGAGCTCTGTTCGCTTGATCTTCATTGCCATTGACAAGGATGAGGTTTACTATCTCCATTACCCAGTGTGTACCTGGTGGGGGAAAAAAACACTGTCGTACTATTTGTTCATGCTCAACGTAAGTGGGGTTCAAAGTCTTGTTGTTTTCGTATCAGTGATCAGTTTTCTTTGTATAATTACATTTTGGAGTAAGGCAAAGTACTTTGTGTTTGAAGTGCCCCGCGTGATCGCAGGTAAATTCAATTATTTTTGGACTGATATTTGCATAAAAAGCAAAAACGCCTGCAAGGCATAAGCGATTTTTTTTATAGTCAGTTCTGTTTTGGTATTAGGGGTAGTGTTTGTTTGTTTTTTGTTTTTTTGAAAAAGGGGGAACATGAAAGTAGTTGATACGATTCACATTATGCATTGTGAGAGTTTGAATGTCTGAAAAAAACAGGTCTTTTGGGCTGGAAAAAAACTCCGTTCATTATCTCTTACAAATTATTTTAAACTTCACAGAAACTTTGTGCAAATTGAAAAACCTTATTCTGAATGTTGGTGCCAGGTGAGTATTTCTAATGAATTGGGGCTGAATGCAAGATAATTCGGCACCTGCAGGTCTGGCGGCTATAGGTTATATGTAGCCTATGGTAAAATATAGCCACCTTTTTAACTACATTTACTGACAACTTGCACAGTGCGTTGTAAAGGTGGTATTGAACAGCAAACCATGGAATGTTTACTGACTGCTCCCAACTGGACCAACCGTGCAAACCGCTCTAAAGACCGTGGCAATCTTGAGCGATCGATAAGCCAATTGCAATGCATTCGTTTCTGCCTGAACCGTGTTTATCCTACGAAGCATAGCATTCCACTAATTTCAAAAAATGGGCTTCCATAATGGTTCAAAGTAACAAAACCACCAACCTCCTAATTTATTTAATTTTATGTTTTATGCAAGGCACATCCACACGAGTAAATGGATGGTGTACAACTTACTCCTAGAACTATGCGGTTCGTTCCGCTATCGTCTCCACGAACCTCATAGGTCATCATGTACAAAATCCTATTCGAAACGATTCTGAATTACGGTGAGAATTTGTCATTTTTTGCACTTTTTTTGCGGAGTGGATTTTCTGGACCCACGCCGAGCTCACTGTGAAAACAAAGAACACATACAGCCTAATTTTTGCGAAGTCCGTTTTCAAAAGAGAAGTCCAGGCCTTCTAAAAGTGGAGGGCAACAAGTTTCGAATAGGATTTTGTACATGATGACCTAATGTTCGTGGAGATGATTGATAGCGGAACGAACCGCATAGTTCTAGGAGTAGTGTGTGGGCTTAAAATTTAAATAAAGACAATTTATTCATTTATTGCTTACCTGCTTTGGGATAAGTGGTAACCCATACATCATCCTCCCATACATCGAAAGCTCGAAGTGCATCTAGAGATTCTTGTGTAACCATCCATGGCCAATTGACTCCATTTAGTCTAACAATATTTGGTGTATCTGGTTGCTTTGGTGACGTGGAGGCGTCTTGACCCGAAGGTTTCTCGGTGGTGTCAGCCATACTCCGGAAGATGTGATTTCTCCTGTCAAAATCTACGACTTGATTACAAAAGCCTGCATATGCCTAAGTTATATGATCATCAGCTATCTGTTTCCAATGTTACAGTCGTGACAGTGACGGGTAAGCTATTGCAGAACTGTCAGTAAATAACTCAGCTTTTCTGGGTGATTCAGCTATTCCTACTAGCTGGATTATTGTGTTCACCACCTGAGGAGAGTGAGATTGTATTGTTAAGTACTCTGTAGTAGCTAACACAACGCGCAGGCCACACTTGGATGGAAATGAGTACCACGCCCGCAGTTCATAAAGGTAGCTCGAACGTCTGACGTCACACTTCGAGGCTCGTGAATAACGCCAGATACCAGCCTTGCGTGCCTGGCGGGATCCCGCCAGTTGTACCGTTAACCTTCGCTCGTCCCCAGCGCCTTGCCTTAAAACCAAAGGCGCTGGGATGGGCAAACGTATCAAGCACGCTTATTGGTTAATGCTCAGTCCCATCATGCATCACACTCACACTGCAAGCACTGCACGCATGACGTACTTCCTGAACAAGAATCTGTGCAAGCTGATTAGCCCATCCCAGCGGTCCTGGATAGGCCGCTGGGGCCGAGCGAACCGTTAACCTTGCTCGCATTCACACGGTGGAGATTCATAGTCTAAACACACACGTGTACACACAATGTTTACATTGCGATATCGCAACACGAATTACTGGAGGAGATCTGTTTCGATCATAGAGCTATATTATTATATAGCTCTATGGTTTCGATTCAGATTTATAGACTTGCCCAGTCCCTCCGAGTCTGCCTCCCAAACAGTCGGTGCTGCGCCCTCTATCGGTGACTAATACAAAAAAAAGCGTTGCCATGCCAATCAATACTATCCCAGGGAGTGCTCACCAGTGTGTTTACCGCGAGTACGTCGCGTTTTCAAAGCGCTATCAAGCTTTACAGCCACCGTGAATTTAGTGAGTTCAGTGTGGCCTCTGTGTTAATATTTTGCAAGGGCAGATGAACCTGTTCTTCAGGTTTATCCCTCCGAAGATGAAGGCCTTTTTGACCATCTAGACGAGGAATTTGCTCACTCAATTGCCAGTAGTTACGTCTTCAAGTTCACCGAAGGTAACAGAGTCAAAACCCGCAAAAAAGTGTACATCATAAGCGTGAGCTTTCAAATCACGACAATTTTGATAAGTGCGAAGCAGTTGTTAGCCTCTGCAGCAAACTGTTGCGTCCTTAACCTCGGCGATTTTTGCCCCAAACCGGTGTTTTACTCTATGTGAGAGGCTGTCGAATTGAGAGACGAAGAAAATCTGTGAACCTGCGCCCGCCACTTTCGTACCAAAGAGGAGTGAAAAACGTCATTACTTTATGGGCCCTGTCGCACCTGAAAAGGGCGACAGATTTCGTTTTTCAGTGAGAGTGTATCTGTTATGCATTAAAATCAGTGAAGAAACTGAGGTTTACTGATACCCTTGATGACCGCCCAAAGAGCCCACCTCTGAATGACCAATTGGCCAAAACCATTAATGCTCTCGCTCGAGGTAAAAGTCAGTCCGAAAAACTAGACGAGAAACTGAAGCTTACCAGAAACCTGAGAATTGTACCAATCTGTGCTTGACCAGCAGCATTCTGTCCTTTCTCTAGGACCAGAGTGAACCCGGGGATTTGGGCGTTGCTAAAACCAGCGACCCGGGTTCGAGATGTTAAGTTTCGAAAGATCCAAGGGTCTTTTGTTCAGGCATCCATTGCGATTTCAATGGCAACAGACCAACTGCTCAAAGCTCGTAACGATCTCCTCTGTTGATGACTCGTCGAGTATCCAGAAGGACATCAATGCCCTGCAAAAGTGGGAATCAAGCTGGCTCATGAGCTTCAACGCTACAAAATGCCAAATTCTTACAAGTGACAAGAGACGCAAGCCTTCAACACTCATGTTGACACAATCATTAGAAAAGGCAAATCAACCGGGGGCTTCTTGTATTGCAACATCAGCCACCACTGCAGTCAGAGAAGAGGCAAAGAGGCAAAGAGGCAGCCTACCTTCATAGGACCCACCGGAGAATATGCCTCAACAAAAAATAATCGGGCTCAATTAGTTGCCATTATTACCATAGTGACTTGTATTGTGACATTTGCTTTTGCAGTTATTCAAGACCAATCTTAGCTCTTTGTTATAATTATGGAGCCCTGCCAGGTCAGGTTATTTCCTGTCAGGCAATAATTATAAGTAAACTGTACTGGTCTTTTTGTTGGTGTAATATTATTCTTCAAAAAGTTAATACAAATCAGACAATGCGATCTCAATACTAAAGACACGATAATCTTCGTACACTGATTCGAGCCTGCAGGCAGCCCATTGTGTCTCTTTTGCAAACATGTGATGTCAAAGGTTACAAGTCCAGCAGAACGACCTGATCACCGAGGCTCCCACTGCGCACGCCCCTACTTCCGAGCGCGATAATGAGAGGGAGATGATTTTGCATACAAACATTCTGGGGGATATTCGAACCTTGAAGACATTGTTTTACAGAGCCTCGGGGTTCGACCAGCGTGCGGCACTCAATAAATCGAATTAAAAATATCATCTCAACTTAATATTGGGTCGTTATTTCGACTCATTAAGTTATTTTGATCACGCAAGTCAATATTCTAACTTAATATTAGGTCATTATTTTGAATTAGTCGTTATTTGACTTGTTCTCATTTCTGCCAATTGTTCAGACATTTAGTGTTTAAGAATTTGCAGTAATAATAAACAAATAAAAAAATAACTGAGAAAAATAATGAGAGATTGGTCATAATCACAAGGCCACGGACACGGCCACCTTCAAGGTGAGGGATACACTTAACTGATTTGGACCATCGACCAAAACCAACTGCCACCAGGGGGCACGCTGCCACCTACTACTGGGCTGCAACAGGGTTTTTACCACCTTCACAATCCGTTGGGACGTTAGGCATGGGTACCATCCACTAGGAACCTGCTGGCTGGTAGATGATGAACCGTGCTTCAACTGTATTTGATGAATTTGTAATGCTAATGGAATTAAACTCGGAAAACAGAACTTCAATATTTAAATACATTTATTTCGAATACACTGCATATCTTGATAAAAAGGGAAACATTCGATTGAATGCTACACTAAAATCGACCATTCGAAAGTTACTCAAGATTCTGCAATAACCAGAACACTAAATGATAAACATGTTCTCCGTACTCCTAGACTCATGGGTTATCCCAAGCATTTGTCAAAAACTGTGGCATTCTGGACCGAAATTTAGGATGTCTGGCCTAATCACACTAAGTTGAAACGAGGTCCTTGGGATGCTTTTTATTTGGTGCTCAAAGTCTAGTTTTAAAAGCCCTCAGTGCAATATGGGGCATTATATAACTGGTTTTATTTGTGTGGCTTCTGTGAACTTGATCTGAAGTTAAAACAAATATTATGTAAATAACTTCATTATTTTGTGTGTGTGTGTGTGGGTTAGCACACACACCGTTGTGGGGACTTTTACACAATGGAACAAAGGTCCCCACAACGTTTTTCTTTGTTAAACCGGGTCCCCACAAGGTAATTCTTTAGAAAAGGGAATAATAGAACAACAATAGCAAGTCCCCACAACTCTGCGTGCAAAAGACTGTGTGTGTGTGTGTGTATCGGCCGCCATTGGCAGGTATCGTCCCTTAATTATTTGCGTGTATCGGCCAAATACGCTATAGCTTGTGCATGGGGTGAACCAAATGCTGTTGCACAAAAACAAACAAACTAGACCAATGGCCCAGGAAAACAACAAAGAATTGTTATCTAATTTCACGCAGTATCAGAATTAAAAGCTAACCAAGACTTAAGATGTCCAATTTCAAATAATCTGCAGTTCAGTCCCAGCTCAGTACAAGTCAGTGAGTGTTTTACAACAAAATGTCCCACACCATACATATTCAACTCCTATAAATGTAAGAGACATTGATCTTTTTACCCTTAATTAGCCAATACATGTAATTACAAACATACAATGTAATATAAACCATTTCACAAAGTTCCACCAAGCTTTATACTTACGGTGTTTTCATAATAGGAATAACACCCAAGTATAAATCCATGTCATAGGATTTGAGAATTGTTGGTCACGTGGCACCGTTACGTAGCCTTTTTTTAATTTTTATCAAACGACAAAGATCTAGGCCTACTTTGGTGTTATTTAAAACAATAAATCAATGTTTTGCATTCGTGCAATGGAGTAAAATATTTTCAGTTATTGAAAGATTGAATCCATTCAACGCGGCCTTGCCTAACGTCCGTTGTTTGTATACTTTTCGTCTATACATTGAGAGACAACAAACCCACTCTTTGCAAAACTTCTTCTTTGCTGAGATTACATTATACATATTAGTATTCTTCACCATGCGCAGCTGGTGGCATAAAACTACATGTACATGTACACACAAGATATCATGTCACAAACTTACGCCATTAATGTTTGCCCATGTGGACCTATGCAAGTTCGGTGAAACTGGCCGTCAGTTCAAAGATCGCGAAGTTTCGACTTCCTGAAGAAATCCATTATTCAAGCCCCAATGACAGACCTGCACTTACAATTCTCCCGTTAATTATCTAAAAATATGAAAACTACACGTTTAAAAAAATACGGATGTTTGGGTCATACTAACAGGTAGAAATTAAAAACACAACTTCAACTAAGCCTGGATTGATTAACTTTATCAGCTGCTTTACTACGGGATACTTAATATCCATTAGTATAAATGAATACATGGAATACACCACGCACTGAGTATTAAATAACATTTTTTTCAAAATCTAATCTAAATTCAATAATCTTCATGCATTTTGATATATTATATTTATCAGATTTATAATCTTCCTTTTAGGAATGCAATACACAACCATGCAGCTTTGTAGTACCAAACAATTAAAAAAGAAACTGAAAAAGATCAAGACACATGCCTTGATGCAGGTTAACTCTTTCCTTACCATATGCTCTCATATCCATTTTTCCTTACCATAGTCACCAAGATCACACACATGCGCAACTTTACGGATCGGGTTTGTGGGGGTCCTGCTATTATTCTATTACTCCCTTTTCTAAAGAATTCCCTCGTGGTCCAAGTTGAACAAAAAAACTGCCTTGGGGGTCCATTGTTCTATTGTGTGAAATACCCCACAAGAGCCCTCCCGTAAGCCCACATAAAAGCCTACTCAAGTCTGAGAACAGAGGCCATTTTCTTATGATAAACCACGCAAGTCTGGAGCGTATTTGAATATTGGTACCCGCTAAAGTGCGCAAGTTATTTGTCGTCCGCGTGGTACAACAACGTACGTGGGACCAAAATGATCCCACAAATTTTGCGCGAGAAATGCACGGTCTACTACCAGTAGTTTTGTCCACCCTTCAATAGCCAAGATTATACAACAGATGGAAAGAGGAAGATTGGATCTTTCCGATGAGATAAAGTAAGTTTTGTTTTTTTTAATCATGCTATAATGTTATTCGTTCCAAATGGAGCGGAAAGATCCAAAACTTTAAACAACTATTGAATGCATGTGCTTGTGTATCAACCTTGTTTCCAGGGGGGTGATTGATTTCAACGCCATCAGCAATCAGCAATATTTGTTCATTCAGCAAATCCCTACCAGGGGTGAGTGATAAGAGGTATTGACACGGAGCACTATCCATATGGTAGCGAGGATGGCTTGTGCGTGTGTATATCTATAAAAAGTTTTGGGCTTTCATGCCACACTTAGGAAAGTGTAGTATATGAGAGGAACTTCAATATTATAGACCCCCCCCCCCCTTGCATACGACGTCACCAGCCCAAAACAGCGCCCTCACTGAGGTCAAAGAAGACCTGTCGTTAGCTGTGTGTAGTGTGCAGCTAGCGCATACACGTGTGCATCTTTCCATTGGTTGACCCCAGCGATGGCGGCCGGTGCAACAGGCCAATAAGTAAGAAAGTTTTTAGTATATCTTTTGCTCTAAAATTAAATCTTCTGGGAGGTAATGGAGTTTGTAAAATTAACCCCTGAACACAAGTGTGCTGTTGTGTGTAAGAAACTGTGATTCGTGCTTCAGTGGTCAAACAATTCAGTCACCAGTGGTTGTTTATGTTACAAAAATAATTTGGTAATGAGAGAGTTTAGAGAGTTGAGCGATTCCAGCGTTCTATGGCCCTCGGCTAAGGTTTTACCGACTCTTTCCTGCCACCATTCACATTACAGGAGGGAGATAATATTGTTTGAAAGAGAGCACGTCAAGCCGGTACCATCTGGCTCAACCTGCACATGTTTCACAGCTCCATCTTCGACAAACAATGCATAACTGTAGGGGGAAAAGACAGGGCGAGAAGAAATTGATAGAATGGCCGTCATCAGCTTGCTACTCCCTGCTCTGATAACTTTTATTGGATATATTTCTCACCTATGGCGCATGAAGAGAAACTTAACATTGCTTAGCATGAGTTATACTTTTGATCTACTGTCTGCCATTGACATATAATAGTATTTTAGGTACATAGTTTTTAAACATATTCTCTCAATTTACAGTATAGACACACTTTTGTTTTAAATTCTGACTCCAACCATGAGTGCATTTATATTAAAGCAGACAGGTTAAAAGATAAAGGCCAAATTCCATTTTAAACACAACTTAATAATAATATTGTTTCTGCTCCTGTTTTGTTCTCGTTTATGTTTTTTTAGATCCACTGTTGCATTTAATCTTACCGTTTGGACCGAACATTGCCAAGAATAGCTGTTGCATCCAGCTCCATATCCACAGCCTGAAAAGTGCAAGTGAAGAATGAATGAAATTATTAGGCAAAGGTTACCAGCCAACAAGCAACTATAAAATAATTTGAAAAAGGGATTGTTTCAAATGAATTACTTGGATTTTGTCACTGCATTGAAAAGATAAGTTGATAAATGAGTCTAACTTAGTAATTTCTAGGATTTCCTCCTAAGACAACATCAGTTACATAATTAGTTACAATAATTGTAACCCTCGATCCTCCCGATGGACATACACTGTAGGGTTAAGACAAACCATGTGTTAAACATATGGAAACATTTTAATTTTAATGCACACAATTTGGTACATTTAAAATGTTGAGAAAAAAAATGCAGTGTAAACAAAAATGCCAACACATGTCCATCGTAGGTCTAAGGTCTTAGGGATGTGACCAAGAGCTACCAGAAGCTCGTGACTAACAAAGTTCTTCACATAAGTCTGCGAATGTGCGCCTCCTAAATATTTAGCTGTGGCCGTGCCATTTCTGTAAGGTCAGGATGTGTCGTGTGGTTATCACACAATGCGCCTATGTTGCATAATAAAAGCACCAGCCATGAGGGCGTGAGTGGTTTATAGCTTGACTGGGTTTTGGCAGCGAGGTCGGCAGTCTGAATCTCACACTAAACCGAGCTTGACCTGTCTCCTGCCCGTCTTCTCTGCAAGTCAAGTCAGACCCACGACTTTCCTTTGCGGTGTACGCGGCCAAATGCTACATTGGCAATGAGGATAAATCAACAAAGTAAACAAACTATTTGTATTACGCAAAGAACCAATCTTTGCAAGTTTCTAGACTAAGCTTAGATAACACAAAACAAGAAATAAAGTCTAAGAAAGACAAGCTTTTGGAAATTTAAATTATTGCGACGACCACTTTCCGAGCTTGACCTGTGACCTATCCCGTCTTCTCTTCAAGTGACTCCAGACTCACTACTTTCCTTATGGATTTACGCCAAACAACTACAGTAGCTGTATATCAAAGAGAACTTCTGTCAAAGTTCTGTCAAAATGATTTAGATGTTCGAGATCTGCTGTAAGGTTATCCCAAAATAAAGAGTTCAGAAAGTGCACTTAAAGAAAGTTTGTAACACGAAACTCAACATGACTTCAGACTTTCATACATACCTTTGTGAATTCACCCACGGTGTCTGCAAGCATACGGACCTGAAATGTTCATTAAAGACAAAAGCACTTGCAAAATTGAATAAAAAACAACATGCTTTCTATTGTGTGAATATTGAGAGATAGTTTACAGGCTACAACTTGTAGATACAATGGACACCACAGACATTTTGAATCTCCAAAGATTGAAGTTGCCAACATACTTTCATTGATTTCCAAACAACGGGGCATTTCAGAAAAACCAGTTTTGCAGGATGCTCACTACCATTACTACTTTACAGCAAAATTCTGATAAAATTACACCTTTTTGGGGGATCATTGACTTAGTATGACCCTTTCTTGAAGCACAATGTAACAGTTGTTAATTGAGTACCTTGCCAGCAGCACCTTGAGCTTCTCCCCAAGCTGACATCACAAAGGGATCATTGACTGACACACACACCACCAGATCTACCCCCTTGGCCTTCAACTTGTCAAAGTCGTTCACGTAGCCTGGAAGATGTGTCTGGTAGGAACAACAATAAATACTTGGTTATGGATTGGGATTTATTTCTCTAATGCAGGGTTTTTCACAGACATCTAATTTTTTTCTTTTTATTACACATCCAACAGCACAATTAGCACCAATAACAGGACATATACACTGTACATGTAGATAGTTTCCACTTGACGACACATAATGTAAAGTTGGCCATCTTTACCGTCACACAAATAATCTTTTTTTATACAATATTGGGTTGAAAAAAAGACAAATTTACAAGAGCGGACTCTGGACCAATGACCTCCAGGTTAAGAAGCTACCCAGCCCTATGTTGGTGGTCTCCCTAGTTTGTCAATATCTTTGTTCAGGGGTGCCAGTCAGAAGGCATGCAACCATTAGCTGCCGTGTAGCCAGGGATCAGACCAAAGTTTACGATACAACCTGGGAAGCGGCAGCCAGGGTTGCCAGGGTTCCCTTGGCTTCCACTTCCCACACTGTCACTGTATCACAAACTTAGGTGTGATCCCTGGCTACACGGCGGCTAACAGTTCCTTGCATTTTATCATAAGGAGTTTTATCAAATGTCTTGCATGATTGGTGGGTGCACCACTCGGCTGCGTAGAAAAAATAAAACACTTGACGCAGATCAAAGTCAAATTCCTAGTTGCCGGTAAAGATGGCGTCTACCGGGAACTATCCATAGGAAATAAAAAGACATTTTCCGCTGGGAGGAAAACCCCACTGGCGAAAAGCCACACAATCAGGTAGGGACTGAAAACCCAATCCACATACAAGGCTATGTCTGAGGTGGGATTCAAACCGGGGTCCACAGAGGTGAAAGAGCCAACCTGTGTCCCCCATACCAAATAGAAGTTGGTACCATTATTCATAAATTCCTTTTGGCACCACGTCGTAATATCGCTGGATATCTTTACTTAATGCTACAAGAAAAACAAAACTTAGGAAGAACTATATGTGCCAAAGACAGGGAACAATTTCGTCCGGCAGTTTTGTATAGCCAAACATTCATTTTATGCACACTGAATAGCAAATGGTGATTTTAGATTAGCAACTGATACATTTTGTGTAGCATTTTGCTCTGCTATACAAGGAAAATCATTTACTGAAATCTTCCTTCACTGTAAAAATATTTTCACTCGTTGAAAGATGTAACGTTTCATTCATTGAGGCTTGGAATGTTAAATCCAACTTGGCTGCAACTTGTTGAAGGAAAAATTCAATTTCTCAACGGATGAAAATATTATCAGCACTGCATTAATAAACATTCATTATTTTTATACTTTTTTTCTAAACTCACTTGACAAGTTTCAACGTCTTGGAATCAAGACTAACAAAAAATAATAAACATAACCATTAATGCAGTACTACATGTATGGTAATAATATAAGGATCTGGAGTTACTTCACCTTGCTGCATCCTGGTGTAAAAGCTCCTGGGACAGCAAACACAACAGCCTTCTTTCCAGCAGTCAGTTCAGCTATGTCAACCTTATTACCAGGGTTATCTTCCATTAGCTGCACGCTAGGAAGCTTTTCTCCAACCTAGTGCAATTTTGGGCAAAAACAAAAATTTAATTTTTAAGTCAGGGTTCTGAATTTACCGTACTCTACGAAAAAAATGGGCATTCGGGTTAGCTTAGAGGTTTCTACTCTGCCTTCCTCCTCTGCAACCCTCGACTGCATCCTGGACTGGAGCCTTGCATGTGTCCGGGTTTTCAGTCCCTACAAGATTGTGCAGGTTTTTTCCATATTTTAATGGGAGCAAATCAGTAGGACCATTGATCTTCAGCACATCCCTACCAGGCATTAGTGGCGAGAGGTTTTGGTAGTCAGTACGGCGTGCTGCCCATGGTACATTGTAGCAAGGTTGGTTCCGATATACAAACTTGAAACAGCCATATTTCTTTTTGAAAAGCGATGCAGATTTATGGATTCTGAATCATAATGTGAGAATTGTGAGAGACTGTGAGAATTCATTGTGTTTTTGTTTTTGTGTCCACTGTCCATCGGAAGGATGGAGGGTTACGCAACTAGCGTCAAGGTAAAATATCTGTCTCCATCTGCCACTTTTTCATTCATTTAATCATTATCCAATAAATAGTACTACCCCCATACAACTACTACTAGTAACTTAATCACTCAAAGTAAACCCTTCCTTGCTCTAGTCATGCTAGTCACTCAAATGAGATATTGCTTTTGTTGGTTTGGTAATTATGAGTGAAAAAAAATACATACAATTTCCCCAAACCTAGTTTATAATATTTAACACATGTAAAACTTTTCCTTTCCTTCCTTTTTGCCTCCCAAAATTCAAAAAGGGGGCGAAACATAACAGAAATAAATCGTTTAATCATTCAGCTGAAAAGTCATGAGACGCAAGAGTCTTGTGAGAGTTGACCTTTAGTTACTTTGCCCTTTGCCCAGAGGAGCCTGCCCTGTCACAACAACGCTGCTACACAATACACATGCACAGCATACAACCGGCAGGCAGAAGAGGAAGTGGAAGTTCCGGCAGGGATAGGATTTACTTCCTCCTCTCTAGTCGGTGTAGTCGACTCCTAGTTTTAAGAGGAAGTAAATCACAAAATTAGATTGCAGTGGACTTCGCACATGTGTAGCAATAATCGAAACATAGCGCTCTCTTTTCTAAGCTCAAGCTTCCATTTTAAACTTACCGTGATCGGCATTGTTTTAGCGGATGTTGTGGAAAGCGCCCTGAAAGCTGTGGTCAACAAACGGCGACTGGTTCTCGCTTGAAACTGCAACATTGTGACGACTTCACTAGTGAAGCGTGGTCAAAATGATATTGTGCATGAATAAAAAGGTCAACTTCTGTTGACATTAGCGAAAGACGCCCTCTCGCGATGATGCACTTAAAAAGTCTGAGGGTATAGGGAATGGGATGGGGTTTAAATTCTAACCTTGATCACCCATTCATCGCAAAATGTTTACCGTCTAGTAAATTGTTTTAGCTTTGATTTTTGTCTAAAATCTTTTTTTCAGTTTTTGTATTTGAACAACTGTTTTGGTTCGGGACTGCACCTCAAAACTAGACACCCCCTTTACAGACAATAGTACAACTGTAACCTTTGATCTCTTGTGACCTTACCTCTGGAGAGAGAAGCGCGACATGTGCACGATGAAAACGTATGAGGACTCGTCGTGCATAAACGTTAGGCTAGTTTCTTAAATTCAACTTTTATCTGTGAATGTGAACGGTTGGTTATAATGTCTTGCGATTCAAGTGAAGGAAAGTCTGAAATTCGAACTTTGGGCACGGTACAGCACTTGTTGTCTCGGCCAGATGGATCAGCAATGTTTACCCAAGGTATATTAATTATTAAACACTAAACAGTTAAACTAGTAGTACAGTCATTTGACCAGTTCGGGATCATTGACCAGTTCGGGATCACTTCAACTTTGCAACAACCCCATAATTAAGTTGCTTCTCACATTACCAATTTCTGTTGATACATGTGAAGAATAACATGCAATAAACCAACAAACCCAAAATAAGGTTCCAAACTTCATCAACAAATAAATTATGGCCATTTTCTTGAAGTTTGTCTGCGATTTTGATCATTATTTAAAAAAAAAATGTTGGTTGAAAAACGCTGTTAAAACTTCTCACCTTTAAAATTTGAACGCCAGGGCGAATACAATTTATGTTAAATGCTTAGAATGTGTTAAAAATATTTCAGGTAAATACTGAGCAGTCGTCTTGTTTTTTTGAGACGACGAAATTACCGAAATCGTCTTTTGGGGGGCATCGTACCCTTGACCAGTTCGGGATCACTCACTACTCAGCATCTCTCATTGCGTCAAATGGTGCCGCACTCAGTGAGGTAAAATCTTACTGCTGCAGTCGAAAGTTTATTTGTTGCTTTTGGGATACATTTCTTCAACAAATTCTTGTAGGAATTTATTTTTTTTGTGAGAAAATGAAACTTGGAGGAGGAAATTGCGACTGTAAGAATAGATATTTGGGTCAATGTTGCTTTAAGGCGTGCTTCACCTTTTCATTTGCCTTTGCTGTTGTTTTGTGTTTTTGTTGCTGGATTTTTGCGCTGCTGTTGAATACACTTGCATGAAATTCTCTGGAGAAAGGAAGTCCATGTCCATGCCAACACACTTGTGAAGTTTGTGTCCTTGAGAGACAGTTTTATGAATGGGAGTATTGGTTTGCAATAGAGGGCAAGCTACTGATTCAGAATAGAATCAACTGATCCTGAACTGGTCAAACAGGTGACAATACTTTTCTCAAAGCCTCTTCAAAAGTACTAATCTTTTTTTGTCAGTGGATACTTGGTGAGTTTTATAACATGTTTAGGTAAACTGATAAACTTTTTTGTTTAAAATGTCAAAGAGATTGCAACCAAAAACAATGTGAATTCAAAAAGTGATCCCGAACTGGTCAAATGACTGTAGTACTAGTGTAGTATACAATGTACTACTATTACTAATCTAATAAGTTAACAACAATGTTCCGTCCCAACTTGACAATTGTCCCAACTATAGTTGGGACTGGTCCCAACTTGAGTGTTAAAGTTGGGGCGTCCCAACTATAGTTGGGATCGCAGTAAACACAAAGCACCCTCATGAATAAACTAAAATCATGTAAGTATCATAGGATGAAGCTTTTAAGACCACTTTCCCTTGAGAATATTTTAGATTAATTAGAATTTTGTTTTTTTGAGAGAAGGGAAACTAAATGCGTAGGCATTGAGACTGAAAGCGTCACCCGGTATGAGCATGAGGCCGCTGTCAGAACCCTCTAAAAACACTATTTACACCGAGTTAGTTTAGCGGTTATCCAAACCTTGTCCTGGGCAACGGCCCGTGACATGAGTTTGTACGGAGGGGAGACCCGGGTTTGAAATAAGACTTGTGCATGATCGGTCACGGTGCCCTGTTGAACTCTATGGGCGATCCCAACTATAGTTGGGACGTCCCAACTTTAACACTCAAGTTGGGACCAGTCCCAACTATAGTTGGGACAATTGTCAAGTTGGGACGGAACAACAACACCCCCATTTACACAGGATTGTCTGATTGTTGTACGTAGTGTAGTACTGAGTGACTGACCTGTGTATGTGTATACATGATTACGAATATGATTTACATGTACTTAGCTTGTTTACTGCATGCATTGATGATTGTACTCTTTATGTCGTGAGTGCTACTGCTACCTGGCTACTGCTAGAGGAATGCTAGAGTGATTATTTGGCCCTGTTGTTACAAACATCACTTTGAAGTTTGTCACTGGTAGTGGTAACTGCGGTACGACAGCTTCATACACTTGCGCAGCAGATGTCAAAATAGCGTCCCAGTTACTGGGTCTATCTAACCATAACTGTCTATAGACTATAGCCCACCTTGTTGAATGTTGGGCTGCTGTTTTAACATCAGTCTTACTCTTAATCTTCTAAGTTCTATTTTTTGTTCTAAACTGATTGCAAATATCCCCCTACCTAGCAGAGCTTATAAACATCACATTGCTCCTACATATACCTTATTCTTTACGTGGAATTAAGACCGGTGCCCGGTGTTAAAAAGAGAGCCATAAACAGCCCATCTACATGTAAGTGGGCTAATGTATGAAAATGATTATTGTTAATCTGTCATAACCCATAAATTAAATTATTCAAAGATGGTATGTTTATTTTGTAAACTTTCTTTGGCAGTGGATATTTTTTACCAGTATCGATAAAATGATGCAAAACAAAAACTCAATGGTAAATCGGATAGGGCACTCTTTGACATGTTTGACGCATGGACAGCTAACCGACACATGACATGCAAGGTTGCACGATCAAGTCAGTGTTTTCCACATAATCCTCTCTGCTCTGCAGGATTTAGCATCATTTCCGACCGCCATCTGTCCTCTTTGTGTGGTTGAATCAAAGCGTTGCACAGAGAGTGAACGCTGTGTGCATGCGGCTCCATAGTGGAAAGTTTGGGCAGCCTTTCTTCCAGTTCCAGTCAACCAATAAAACATTAAAATACAATTAAAGGTCTTATCTCCTGGTATGCATTCGTTGAAAAAATGGAATGCTGACATGTCATCTGGCATTAACTGAATAATGGCTTTCATGATACTTTTAAAAAGTGACTTTATTATCCACCTGTTTAAAAACCACCTTTTCGGCTCCTTATGAGTATGCAGCTCCGACAACCTAATTACTTCACAGGTTTCCTATCGTTCACATTTATTTAACAATCTTTCTTTGCCCATGAAAGCGCTTGACATGGGTGATGAGAAGTAAATGAATGCCTTGCCCAAGGACTCAATTGAAGAAGAAACAATTATTTTGTTTGGTATTGTTAGGAGACACATCTGTGATGGCTGCAGTGTATGGTCCTGGAGACGTCAGGCAGACCAAAGAAATCATTGATCGCGCAACAGTTGAGGTCATATATAAACCAACCGCTGGTATGCCTGGTGAGTATCATTTTCATTTTCAATAATTCATATTTGTCGCGCTGCGCCTACAACTTGCCTCAAAGTCTCCCATATGCAGTGCACATAATGGTGAGCTAAAAAAACCTTTAAAAACTTGCAGGATTGCGGCCATGTTTTAAAAGACCTCGCCTTCAGCTTGGTCCTTTGTTGTTGCAAAGGCCAGGACCCTGCTAGTTGTAGACAGCCGTCCAAGACCTGATTGCTACTCTATTCTCTTTGTAAAACCTCTCTAAACCTCCTACATAACGTATTACAACTCAAGTTTCAACTTGTTCCTTCTTGTACTTTAGGTATCAAAGAAAAGTTCCAAGAGGAGCTAATCCGTAACACCTGCGGAGCAGTGATCCTGACTACACTACATCCAAGGACCTCAATTACTATAGTAACACAAGTTGTACACGACTCGGGATCTGTATCCTTTGTCACTGTTCTTATATCTATGGTTCCTGTGATCTGAAATACATTTCATTACTGTTGCACCTAATTCAGACTGATGTTACATATTTATTAAAGGTAAAAAGTGCATCTGGGATAAAGAGTGGTAATTTGGTTTAACCCCTGTTGTGTTATAAGCACTGTATACTCCAGTATTTGAACTGGCCATCACTGGGCATGCTCGGTGGTTTAAAGGGTAAAGACATCTGCTCAAGAATGCATGGAGTCGTGGGTTCGAATCCCACTGAGTAGTATGCCTGTAGATTTTTTTTTTTCACAAGACTCAAGAAAGCACAGAGCTTTAATCACATGTATGTGTGTAGGGTAATAACACCAATAAGACTTGTATAGCGCTGGTATCGAGAAAAGTATTCACTGCAGACTGATTCACTGTGCTAGGACCTCGGGAAAATTAATTATACTCCTGATTGAAGAGGTAAGTCTCAAAATAACATTGGCAGGAAACAATGTCAGGTTGTGTTTGAAGAGTCATTGACAAATTGTTCCATAGGCGGGGGTCTGCAACTCTCCGTTAGCTTTCATCCTGGCAGTTGGAACCACACGTTACTTGAACGTAATTGTTGTGTCGGACTGTAGCCCCCCCCCCCCTAGTTACGCCGCAGGTGATGGTAAACGTTTTCCACAAGTTTGAAACTAACCTTCAAAAGGTCATGATTATTGAAACAAACTTTCCCCTGGGTGGATGAGCTGTTGACAGATTGGTAGGTTATATTAAAGGATTTTGATGATGATGGGTTGTTTATTGGGGAACCAGTGTACAGCTTGGATAGGAGTGATGTGATGGAACTTACTAAAGCGTGTTAGTACACGGGCTGCAATGCCAGTGTACAGCTTGGACAGGAGTGATGTGATGGAACTTACTAGAGCATGTTAGTACACAGGCTGCAATAATCTGGATTCTCTGAAGGTAATACAGGACCGAAGCTGTAAGACCAAAATACTGATCGAATGTACGTGGGAAAACTCAAACATATTTTGAATTTTCAACGAAAGAAATCCTGTGATGGTGTGGTGGATTTAAACTCTAGATGACCTTTGTTGACATTTGGTCGGAAGAGGGCGTTGTACAGGGACCGGGTTGGAATTGGCTTGTGGCTGACTGCTTACCAACCCAAATGGCAAGTGATATGAAAAATTGTTTAATGGCCAAACATTTCGACCCCAGCATAGTCTTTCTCATTTAGCCTTTGAGAAATGGGTCAAAACAAAAAGTTCTTTAAAAAATGTATGCAGAGGTTTTTATTTAGAAAATATTCAGTATCTTCATTTAACAAACATTGTTCACTTAACGTTTACCAACCAGCTATTATCGTGCAGTATCAATGCCTCATGTATGGCCTTGATTGATGCTGGGGTACCGATGAAGTGTCAGGTTGCTGGCGTGACTTGTATGCTTGACAAGGAAAAGAGGCTGTTCCTAGACCCTACTGACAAGCAAGCCAAGGTATGAAAACAAGTTTGAGCTCTTTGTTGTTGTTGATATGTGTGTGCACACTGTAACATGTACTATTCTCAGTTGTCACTTTTGATTAAATTTCATGTAAAAAAGGAATTATTTGGGGTTATTTGGTTGTTTCATCACAGGGAGAAAGGTTAGCCAGGCCTCACCTTTCGAAGAGTTTATAAGTGTGAGGTTTCACCTTGTAAAAAATTACGAGGAAAGCTACAGAATGTTTTAGCAGAATCTGCAGCTTTCCAAGGGCCATTCAACACCAAGGCAATTGACAGGCAAGAGGAAAGGAAAGTGGTATTTTGACCACGAGTACTTAAAAACGGAATCTGAGTACATTTTCAGCCAAGTATCGAGTACATGACTTTGAGGAAAGATTATTTCTCAGTCAAGTATCGAGTATGGGCTTTTTGAGTACCAGTATTTTGCTAGCCAACTACGAGTATGAATGCCATCAAAATGGTACTGGAGTAGTACTTGAGTGTATCAAAATGCTGTTTCGGTGAATTGAAAATGTATAGCAATATTTGTAATGTAAGAACATTAATAAATTAAAACAGTCACAGTGTTGGGTTCAGAATCAATTTGTTTATTAGAACAAAACAGTATGAGCAACGATGTTGTTTACAGGAATGATATTCTTTGAACTTTAATCTAATTTATGCTTCAGGATAAGCAACAAAACTTTTCTTAAATAGCCTGCAAAGTCTACCAAAGCCTATCGTCTTAGTCAGGGATGAGGAAGGTTAGACTTTTATCCAAATTCAGACTCAAAAGTTAGTTTCTTCAGAAAAAGTTCCTGCTCTTTGATCTACTTCCGTTGGTCTTAGGATACTGTTCCTAGAAGCTCCTGGAAATCTATGACTCCAAAGGTTACCAAAAGGCGGAAATGCCATTGTTTCAACAAACCTCCAATTTGAGTCCTGGTTTCAGACCTTCCTGTCAGCAATGACTCGCACCCCGGCATAGTGTAGGTCACCTTTGGACTCCATAAAGTTAGCCTACTTTTTTCCCCCGAGGGCCAAATATGCCGTTTTTAGTCGACTTGGAATCTGTTTATTAAGTTTGGTTATGACAATCGGTAAAATTGATGTGGTTGTTCTTGTTTTTTCATGTTCATTTCCATTGAAACATCCTTGTAGGATGCAGCATGTTGTGCCACGTTCGCTTTTGACAGCAGCAACAAAAAAGTCATCACTTCAACAATGCAAGGGTCATGCACAGTACAAGAGGTCAGTACCAACTTCCACTCCCCCCCCCCCCCCTAATCACACCCCTGCTATTAACATCATCTCTACCACTCCATCAAACACATGAACATTCTTTGGTGTGTCACATGGTCAAACTGATCTTCTGTAACATAACCGGGAGACGTAACTCCAGAACCTATAGGTGCAATACTTTTTGAGATATGGGCATTTTAATACGTTGGGTACGCTAATTAAGCTCAAAGAGCGTTAGTGTGTATCTTACTAATTAAGAGGCCTTGAGCAGAAAGTTTTCCATTTCTAGGTCCCAATCGCTCCCTCAGATTTGACAAAAAAATAATCGAGAGGTCAAGGGAAATTTTTGTTGATTTGACATGGAATGACCCTGTAGCAGGCCAATGTCTGGATCAGCTTAGGGGGTGGGGCGGAGGGGGGTGGGGTCAGTGAGGAAGAGCACAATGGCATAGCTGACAAAATGCTGAGTAGTTTCATTGTGTTTGGCATCACCCATCCAGCCAGGCTTTAAGGTGCTATATGTTGTTCAACTGCCTAGTTTGAAAAGGTGACTTTGAAAACACAATACCAGACTGTTTATGTTCCATGCCTTGCATGATTCTGACCAGAGTGCACAACGAGAACGCTGGATTTACCTGTTTAGTCTGCTGCCACCTAGTGTCCCCAAAAGACTCACATCGTACAAAAACTAAAGTGAGGGCAGTATACATTGCATTTTATTGTATTAAGATCACTTTGGCAATAGTTTTGTCTGAAATCATTCAAACCTGTGTTTATCAAGACATATATCACACCCCACCTACTGGTACACACTTCTGATGAAATATTACATCAAGGTTGGTTGGGGGGGGGTGGATGTTTGTTCTCGTTATGGTAAGATCTGTTTACCTTGGGAGGTGGAGACAATCTGCTCAGTTGCCCTGGGTCATTGTTATTTATTAGGGCATCATAATCCTGATGACATCTTATCATCTGATAAGAATATTTGTCAACGATAGAACAATGCCAGGTTCCGCCCATTATATCAACACAACCTGGAATTGATTCTTTTCTTTTCATTCCAATGATTTTAGTTACACGTTTGTGTTAGTCCGCGTTTGTTAGGTTGTAAAAGGTTGTTTTCTCTCTTTATTTTCCTGTGTGGCGGGAGACTGCAAGGTCTTAAGGTTAATTTTTTTATTTATTTTAAGCCTCTAGATTTTTGAATCATTGTTATCCAATATGAAACAATGCCACTGTTTTCTGCCTATTGTTCTGACCTTAATTGGAACTTTAACACCTTGTCTTTTGGCGTAATGCAAGCTCTTCGCCAAGGCTGTCCATGTTTGAATTGCCAAATCCAATTGATCGGCTGAACGTTGAGGAAGATGAAATTTTAATCCTTCAAACAAATAACTGAACAGTTGTCACACCATAGCTTTACTTATGTCAGTCAATTCTGAAATTTGTCTTATATTTATTTGTCTTATATTTATTTGTTTATTTCTTCTTCTTTTTTAAAAATATATGTTTTGTTTGGGTTTTTTTGGGGGGGTAGCAACCTCCTAACTGGTGGACCACAATTCTTAATGTTCTTTTCTTCCTTGTTGTTGTGTTTTTTCTCACAGTACCAGATGCTTTTGGCTTCTTGTCAAACAGCAAGTGAAAAAGTATTTGACTTTTACCGCTCATCGGCTGAGAAAAGATTTGGCAAGTCGTGACGAAGAGTGAACGTCGAACTCAAGTACTTCCATTTTAAACTTTGTTTTTCCATCACAAAAACTACAGTAAGTGTGGAAAAGAAATTTGGACAGAATATCTGTCTTGACTGTGTAAACTGACCAGTTTGGGCTTGGGATGCATTGCAGATGCTAGCACCTCAGACTCGAAAGAAGACCAATCAGTGATTTTTTGTTCTTGTTTGATGTTTTACCATCTGAGATATCTTAGTGTGGTCCATTTATGTAATGGAGATTATTTTGGTTCCTATATAAATACCTTCAGTAAACCGAGGCCATTTGAGGACAATCTTCTGACAAGTCCTGCTTGTATTCAATTGTTTGAACCCATTGAAGTGTGTTATTTTGTTTCAGTCGCATGTTACAGTAATATACACGGGAACACAGTAAAACTGTAGTTCATTGTAACTACAGAATCAATTATCTTATTGGTAGGCATCGGGCCCAGTAAAGTAACTGGTGTTTAAGTGCAAGAAGACCTCGGTATTTAGAGCATTATCTTGTTGCCATGTTTCCAACCATTTTTACTGTCTTAGCAACTGAATAAATGAAACAGAAATATGAAAATGTTTACTTTGTGAGATGATTGCTGCTGACTGTGTGATGAAATGCTTTCACTGTCATATTTAAGTGGCATTACAGTTTCGTAAAATATACTTTTTTTCAAGTACTTTGTAGGTAGAAATTCAAGGAGACGGTACGAAGTTCTTCAGTGGCAACTGTTTTCTTTTTGTTTTATTAAGAGCTGCATTACTCACTTTTCCCACTACTTACC
Organism: Pisaster brevispinus; assembly: GCA_023634235.1. Lineage (NCBI taxonomy): Eukaryota > Metazoa > Echinodermata > Asteroidea > Forcipulatida > Asteriidae > Pisaster > Pisaster brevispinus. The sequence continues at coordinate 15,759,595 of JAMKCF010000009.1, forward strand.
ATGAAACAAAAACGAAATGTTAGTTATTACAACCATACCTGATGTTCTTTTGTCAAATTCCTGGTAATTAAATCGGGGTTGTGAAGACATTATTAGGGAAGACTGGGAGTGTAGAAACTCGTAAATTGGAGCCTCTACTCGACCCAAGCATAGTACTAAAAGTGTCATTCGAAAGAAAGATTGCGCATTGCATGTCATCGTGCAAAGTACAAATGCCCCTAATGTCCCCACCCCAACCGCACTGCCGAACCCAAGCCCATGTGTACACACAGAAGCACGCAAAGGAACGATGGCATATTGGTTCACTGAAATCGTTGGTCGTAAAACGTGCATTGAATGCAATTTTATTTTATTGGTATGGGGTGGGGCATATTATAGCAACAAGAGTTTTTTTCTTTTTAGCATTTCCAATCCTTACCCAATCGTTTGAAGAAAATAAAAAGTAATTGCAAAAAAATACAAAACTTATTTACGGGAAATGTATCTATAACCGTATAATTTATCTAAAATGTCATAATTTATTGAGAGACTCTGTGGCGACCGAAGACGAACGCTAGAAATACAATCAATAATTGAGCACAAACATGACAATGCAACTCAAAAGACTAAGTGTGAATGATACTACTGCCGTTGCGGGCGCATGGGAGGGATCATCAGCTGGTGTGGTGGTCATCGCATCGTCTTTGGGCTCGGGGAAGCCGTTCTCCGCAACCACTTGGGCGTAGAACTGCGCCGAGGCCTTGGGGGTGCGGGGCCTTGCAGGGTCGGAGAAGTTGACGTAGTGCATGCCGAACCGCTCGCTGTAGCCTGATGCCCACTCAAAGTTGTCCATCAGAGACCAGGCCGTATACCCCTTCACGTTGACGTTGTCCATATCGATAGCTATGAACAGTGACAGAAAGAAAGACAAATAATTATTAATACTTCTGCCAATAATTATATTTTGTTAGACATCGTTGGGAGGAAGGAGGTGGGTAGCACATTATATATTGGTTAATAGTTATTTCTCCTAAAGACTCATCAGGCGTCGTTCGAAAATCTCTAGCGGGTTTGACAAGGAACCGTTCCCTTTCACAGTATAACAAGAAATTAGTTTCGTCTATCTTTTAAAACATCATTGAATTGTCTATCCAAAATCCTAAGTGGGGAAAAATCTCAAATATTCTTAGGTCTTCAGCCGCGTGTTTTCTGGCATGTCATCCGAGTGAGTATAACAAACAGTTGAACTCTGTTCATTGCGTTCGTGACATCATTACCTTGTTTTAATTTAGGATATTTCATTCAGCATATTGAATTATGTGATACATGATTGTTTTATTGAAGTCCACTTAGGTCAAGGAATGTAAAGCTTGAACAACAAAAATTAATTTGATTAAACAACACTGAACCACTGTCGCAATGCAGTAGTTCCTTATTTCAAAAGAATAAAACAACTCAAACAAAATACATTGCCATTTGTTACACTTCAAAGGGGCATAGAAATTATCAAAGATGAGCTAAATACTGTGATAACGCTATACCTTTAAGAACTTCGTTAATATAAGCTTTGTAATAATCAACGCGGATTGTATCCTCTAGTTCATAAACATCATGGGTAGACACGCCGTTCTCGGTGATGTAAATTGGAATGTCACTGCCATATTCATCTGCTACCCACTTCAGCAGACGGCGGATACCCCAGGGGACTATTTTGAGCCAGTTGGACCCCGCACCAGGCCACGAAGGATCTCTAAAGGTCCGAGCGTCTCGATCGCTCAGGTAGTTGGCCTGGGACTGCAAGAAATCGTCGGCCGTTTCGTTGGTCGCGTAGACGGTGGTGTATGCGTTCAACCCAAAGAAATCTGCCGTGTCCCTGATGAACTCTTTCTCCTCTGTGGAGAAAGGCGGCAGGCGGGACTCGCCGAACCCTTGGTAGGCACTCTTGGTGGCAATCGTACTCTTCATTATCTCTGGGTAGTCGCCATTAACGAAGATGGGGTTGGCGAACCATCCCAGATTAAATCGAAGGACTCTGTCCGCGGCGTCCAGATCGCTTTGCTTTGAACGGTCAGCAGGCTCGATGAAGTCCGTGTTAAAAGTGATACCTACTTTACCGTTTTGTGCCCCTTTGAAGTCTGTCTGGTAGGTGTGATAGGCGTGTGCATGAGACAGGATAATGTTCCGGGCGACTGTATAGACCTTGACGGCGGGATCGACAATATTTCCCGGTGCAAACATGGTTGAACCGTACCCAAGAAGGGTGAATATCCACGGCTCGTTGAATGTGATCCAAAACGGCACCCTGTCACCAAAGTTCTCAAAGCAGACCCTGGCATAGTCGTTGAAACGATCGACGACTGTTTCGTTCACCCATCCTCCTTGGTCCTGCAGCGCTTGGGGGAGATCCCAATGGTACAGAGTCACCATGGGTGAGATGTCGTTGGCGATCAGCTCATCGATCAGATTATTGTAGTAACGTAACCCATCAGAGCTCAGACTGGACGCGGTGCCGTCTGGCATTAGACGCGGCCATGAGATGGAGAAGCGATAGAAGTGTAAGCCCATCGTTTTCATCAATGCAACATCATCTTTATATCTGGATAGCAGAAAGAAAAAGAAATTGCCAATGATTAGCTTTCAAAAAACAACAACAAACAAACAAACAAACAAACTTCTGAACGCATCAGATTATAGAGTATAGTTTCTATTATTAGTTTGCCTGTAAACCATTCAATGACCTAAAAGAAAACGGTGGGTAGCATTATTTCGAATTGTATTATGTACAAAAATAACCCTGAAGTTGAATTTAGTGACAATCAATCAATAATTTGATATTTTCGAACCAACAACGGTCTTATTGATACTGATTAACTAATGCTCAGTCTAACCGGCTCGAAAGCATCCAGAAAAGAGCCCTCCGTATAATCATAGCAGGTGGTTATAGTACTTATTCTGAAATGCTGTTAGAGTTCGGGATTTCCACTTTAAAACAAAGAAGAGAGTCTCTATGTACATCATTCATTGAAAAAACATTGAAACAAACGGATCAATTCAGGAACCTCATCCCCTCTCCTTCAAAAAACAAAAGGACTCTTAGGCATTCAAATAAACTCCCAGAACTTAAGTGTAAGACCAATAGAATGCAGCACAGCGCTATTCCCCATCTTGTACATTTGTATAATTCTATTTTTTAAGGGTTCCTTGCTATGGTGTGCAAATTTGTAATTTCCTAACAGTTTAGCCTTTTTAATCGTTGTTTATTGCTTTTTAATCTATTTCTTCAATGTCTTTTCAACCCATATGTAATTTTTAATGTTATTTTATTTATTACTTTTTATGTAAACCACGTGCAATTCAGCTTTTGCTGCTATTCGTGAGTGTAATAAACCATGTTGAATTGAATTGAATTGAATTGAAATAAGAATGGACAAAATTATGTTCGATCGAATGCTTAGAAGTTATATTGCTCGCAGGGACAGCTGTGAATGACAACGCCCCACCGTATCGCAAGGAACTTCTCTCACCTCACAATACTCCAAAGTCGCAGTCTTCGATCTACAAACAAACTTCTTCTAACTGTCCCTATAAAAACAACCACATCCTAAGGTGATCGTGCCTTTTCAGTATCCGCTCCCAAACTCTGGAATTATTTAACCATAAAATATCCGAGCTACGGAATCTCTGAACCTTTTTAAAAGCGTGCTAAAACACTTTTTTGGAGGGCACTGCTTGTGACTGGCTTTATATATTGTATTTATCCACTTGTTGTTTGTTAGTGTGCAAATCTCTCTTTAATGTGTTCTTATATAATTGCATCCCCTGTATACTTTTCTTAAATGTTCTTCTTCTTTTTTTCAGCACCTCGGAATAATGTTTGGTCATAGATAGATAGCGCTTTACGGTATAGTTTTTTGTATAGTTATTATTAATGTTATTATTAGATACATGAAATCTCCCAAATCATGTCTTTGCCCTGCTTTCCTCCCCGAATAAAAAATGTCTATGTTACGCCACTGTGCTTAAACTGAAAACGATCATTGATTCTCACCATTATACAATGTGAAGCCGTGCTTTGCCTTTCAAGTTTCAGTTTGATTAGGTGTTTGTATGATGATAAGAAAGATGATACTAGTTCCACAGACCATTATCATGCTGGCACAATCTTGGTCATGTTCATGGTTTCCAATAACAGTAATGATCGCTAGTAGTCATTTTACAAAAGGAAACCAGACTGTTTCTCCTTCCAGCCTCGATTTGGTTACATTGATTTTAATGGGAGAAAATCAATGTAACCAAGGTATAAAAGGTCTATTTAGACGTTAGAGTGGTAGGTTTACTCACTTGTTGTAACTGTCGCAGGCTACATCTCCAGTATCATCATTAGTGACGCGCCCTCCTCCGTGGGTGAATGTATCCCACACGCTGGGCCCTTTGTCTGCAACATCCCAAGCACCTTCGATCTGGTACGAGGACGTTGCAGTGCTCCACAAGAAACCATCGGGAAACGTACCGTATAAGAACGTGTCCCTCTCCGTGTCATTGAACACCTCGGGGTATACGAATTCTATTCTTTCTTGTGTGAGACAGCAGGTTACCGCGAACAGACAGGCAGTGACGATGAAGAGGAGTTGCAATTCAGCCATTGCAGTTGGCTAATCTAAATCTCAATTCTGTTGGTACGTTCAAGTCAACTAATGTGTGTGACCTGCACAACTACTTGCTCGTTGTGATAGAATGTTTCGGAGTACAATAAAAGTGCATTAATTCACAGTTTAATAATACATGTTTACCTTCCAGACTGTTAATCTCTTTCGTAACGACGTGAGCTTATCTAGGGCTGAAAACTTTATTAACTCTATCTGGGGAATGGGGAGGGTTGAAACAAACATTGATGTTTAGGGTTACGGGGTGAAATTACCGAGATGCGGGCTCGTTTCCTAGCAACAAGCTTGAGGTGTGAGCTTTAAAAAAAACGCTGTCCAGAGATTTATGACACAATGACACAATGAACCTTTGAACTTTAATACAAATGGGTAGGTCATTGCTAAGGTACAGCATTTTTGGTAAGTGTATTCGAAAACAATCAACACCCATAAAAAACGTTCCCTTTGCATCGACGTGCCCAGTGCGGGACGAAACTCTTAACATTTCTGCGTTCATGAATACATAAAAACAAGACAGACAAGAAAAAAAGCGGGCCATTAAAGGCTTCGGGGGATCTTTGATCTGATGATTGTATGTGTGTGTGTGTGTTTGTATTGCCTGCCCTCCGAGGACATTTTACAATAGGGACAATAGGTCCTCACTAGTCGGTTCTTTGTTTTCAGGTGTCCTCACTAGTCATTTGTGTACAAAACCGATGGGGATTGCTTCAATACAGGAACAACAGAAAGTACAATAGGTGTCCTCTAACGTATAGGTGTGCTGTACCTGTGTGTCTGTGTGTGGATGTGCACGTGTGTTCAACCATTGTGGAACATTGTCTTCTTCCATTGATGTTAGTTACAGTTTAACTGTCCAGGAGCGGCGTTATCAAAATTTCATGTTTACTGATTATTACGGCACCCTAGAGATCAGTGGCATTTTCGATTGGTTGGAAATGAGGCACGTGATGTGACGCCATGTTATACCGATACTCACTGGAAGTCTAAGGCCCATCACTTACTCGGTAGCGCGGCATTGCAGAATAGTTTCGCGTTTAATATTAATCTATACAATAAAAAGGCCTTCAATATTTAATCAAACAAGATCAGGATTACATGAAGAATGTACAAGGACGTTTTGGCGATGGGTTTAAAAAACAATCTCCGGTAGATTTAAGGCAATAAACTAGACGCTGTGTAAAGAAAACTACTCTATTTTATACAGAAGTCGATTAAGAAGTAGTTTAGTGCCAGTTCCTTTTGCAACTTATTCTCCCCTCTAACTAAAGAACATTTTTTAAATCGTGCAAACCATGACTGACTTGGTTATTTCCAAGAAAGATTCAATACTCTTAAGAGAAAATATTTCATAAAAACTTACCACCGTCTGGTAAACAACACGTTGCTAACGTGTAATGTTAAGTTAGATAAACGAAGAAAAATTGTAAAAATGTATACCCACCCTTCAACACTTCGTTGATGTAAGCTTTGTAATAGTTGACTCGGATGGTGTCATCCAACTCGAAGATGTCTTTGGTAGAGACTCCATTCTCTGTGACGTAGACAGGCAATTCGCGTCCATACTCATCGGAAATCCACTTGAGCAAGTGACGGATTCCCCACGGGACGATCTGTAGCCAGCTGGAACCGGACCCAGGCCAGTTGGAGTCTTTCCACGACCAGATGTCCTGATCAGCCCAGTAGCTTGCCTGAGATGGGAGAAGATCGTCCGATGAACCGTTGGTGGCCATGGTCGTGGTGTAGTGATTGAGTCCGAAGAAGTCTCCGGTCCCCTTAATGAAAAGCTTTTGATCAGCGGTGAATTCCGGGAGGCGCGACTCATTGAAGCCTTGGTAGGCACTCTTTCTAGCAATGTTGGACTTCATGACCTCGGGATAGTCTCCATCGATGTAGATGGGATGTGCAAACCAACCAAGGTTGAATTGAAGTACATCGTCTGCCGCCTTGATATCAGCGGGAAGGTTGCGGTTGGCTGGCTCAATGAAGTCACTGTTGAGGGTGATCCCAACCTGTCCATTCTGTGAAGATTTGAAGTCATCTTGATAGGTATGGTAGGCGTGTGCATGCGACAGGATAATATTGTGTGTTACTGTATACACCAACATGGCCGGCTCAGCGATGCCTGGTGCGAACGCCCCACTGCCGTACCCGAGAAGAGATACGATCCACGGCTCGTTGAATGTGATCCAAAGCTTGACCCTGTCCCCAAAGTTCTCGTAACAAGCCCTGGCATAGTCGTTGAAGTTATTAATAATGGTTTCGTTTGCCCATCCACCGTGGTCCTGCAGAGCTTGGGGAAGATCCCAATGGTACAAGGTCACCATGGGGGACATGTCGTTGGCTATGAGCTCATCAATCAGGTTGTTGTAATATCGCACACCATCGGCACTGAGGCTGGCTGCGGTGCCGTCTGGCATCAGACGCGGCCATGAGATGGAGAATCGGTAGTATGGAAGACCCATTGCTTTCATCAAGGCAACATCTTGCTTGTAGCTACAAGTCAGATAAAGAAACCGCAATGCTTAGTATGAAAGGTAAATGAATTGAAAGTAATCTTATATGACGCTCAATATTTCTCTGGGTTTTCAGTTTCTTACCAACCTTTTTCACAGCTCCCGACCTCACAAAGGAATGTTTTTCGTCTTTTTCTTCATTATACATCAACAATTTCACCATATTGAATGTAACAGCCTGAACAAAACTGGCGCACTGGCAACCACATATGAAGAGACAAAGATATATATATGTATATAAAATTAGTAGGGGAGATGGCCTTAGCTTTCGATCTAAACCGGACCTTTGTCAGAGGCATATAAATGTATATATTTATTTTTAAAAGTTTTACCAACGCTGCAACGCTGCATCGACACGCTATATTGATTGGTCTCGACACAGCCTCGACTTAAGCGTGTAAAACACGTAGCCAGTCTGTAACGGCTGCCTAACACAAATTACTTTATATTGTATATATCGTAAGGAAGAAAATACAAATTCTTTGACACTTTACTCGTAAAATTATTTCACATCTTACCATGTTAATAACTAAAGTAAGGTTACTTATGGTAAAAATAAAAATAAAAATAAAGTAGAGCCACAGGTCAAATTTTAGAGTTATTTGCATGATGCTACGATGCTCCGGTTTTGCCTTTTTCAACACACCGGCAAAGCTATAGATACACTACTTACTTGTTGTAGCTGTCGCATGCAATGTCGCCATTGTCATTGTTGTAGACGTGTCCTCCCTCGTGCGTGAAGGTATCCCATATACCCACGCCCTTATCATCGGCATCCCAGCCTCCCTCTATCTGGTACGAAGAGGTGGCACTGCTCCATATGAAATCATCAGGGAATGTACCATAGTGGTAGGTGTCACGCTCGGGATCGTTGAATACGTCAGGATACACGAACTCGATCCTTTCTTCCCCCTTCGCGCAGCTGAAAACAGCAGCTGCCGCGAGGCAAAGAAATTGAACCAGCAATCTTGTCCGCATCGTTGAGAGTCTTCTGTTTCAAGGAGGATTTTTTAAATATTTTTTTAAAAAAGAAAACTTGTTCTACTCCGTCTGATCTGGCGGTCTCAGTGTCCAGATTGCTGATATGTTGATTTATTGTCGTGTTTTATTAGCTGAGAGACATGTGTACTGTTAACATAAACAACGTGACTGTTACCTAACTAGGGTCAAGATGGGTTTAATGATAAAAGGCTGTTATCTTACCAGAGTGGTATTATTAGATATCAGGCATCGATGATAACTCAGCTACTACAATAAAGTATGAACGATGACCTCATTCACAAAAGGAACCCTCTAAAACTGCATCCACAGCAATAACAATTAGACAACAGATAATTTCAGTGTTTTCATTATTTTGTTATACCATTTCTGGACCAGAGAAACCAATGAGAACAGTCAAACACACTAATTATAGAGAAAGTGCACGCTGTACTACCACTGTGCCAGTGTACGCTCTGAGTAGACACACGCACGCGCATTCCTCGCACCGTTTCTCACGAGCTTTCATATTAGGTATAAATCGATGTACTTCCAAGCTATCCTAATCAGGCTAAATCAAAGAAATGAAGGGGGAAAAAACTGTATTTGCAACATCTTATGTCTAACTCAGGATGGTTCACCTCATTATTGAGTTAACCGTCTGTGATGAATGTGTCATGTTATATCATTTTCCCTACGAATACGTTTATTTTATACAAAATATCTCCACAAAGGCGCAGAGTGCACATACGAAATAATGATTTAAGCTTTCTAACCATTATGTAACTTTACTCGAAACATAGAAAATCATCCGACCGGCCGTTTTCAGACGCGCTACCTCTTCGACATGGCATAGGCCTACCCGTAAAATTGAGACTTACCTATCTCTAGCCAAACCTCACCCAACGGCAGCAAACTTTGGTGTTTGAAATTCATTTTACCTCATATGGGGTCATGAACATTCAAGAAGTCGGGTGCTGCTTTATCCATCCGTAATCATATCTGGATTCTAGACCCCAAGGATAGCAGATAGCCTAAACCATAAACTAACAGTCGGTCCTGTGTAAAACAAATACATGTACAATGTTCTGTTTAGGCCTAACCGATAACGCTAAATGTGTCACCAGGAGATGCTTTTGTAATCAAACTACATTCTCCAAGAAAAATGTATGTCTATAATTAGACACAATGCTAGTTTATAGCCAAATGACCATAAAATGTATTGAAAATAGATGTGTGTTTTGAGACATTGCAGTATCCTGACGACGACTAAATCGGGCCAGTCGAAACGTTGGGACCATTATCTCACTCCGCAGCAGTGACCATGATAATTCCCCTATACATTGTATACACATAGCACAAGTAGAATTCCATTGGTCTTTCTGTTGTCCTATATACCTCGACTCCGGGGTATCGTACAGCAGCACGAATGTTTTATCAGAACTATTTCCAGACTTCCTAATCTAACTCCGCGGCCAGTATAGGTAAAAAAGCTGGACAGAACAAGATCAATATACACAGCCAAGTTCATGAACCACTTTGGTCCCACGCACTTTGCTTCAACGCGTGAAGGAAACAAACTCATGTGCGGTTCCTCAGTTCGAATACGCGCGAGACTTGCACAGTCTATTTCCAAGATTTGATGTTGACGGTGAAATGGTATGTCAATGATCATTCTATGTAAATATCGCACAAGCCCTACATCTGCAAGAACATTTAAAACAAACACGCATCGTCGGACCTTCATTGTCAAATAGGGCTGGTATAGACATTTCTATTGCAACGTCAGAGGTTGGAAAACTATATTGTAACAATGTTACACAAGTATTCAAATAGAGTGTTGAATTTGTTGGAAACAAAGTGACCAATCATAGAGCATGTATTGTTTTGTTGTGAAAGTTTGCAGAATAATGTAAAATTTTGTCACAAAAATCTGTTAACTTGATTGGGTGTTTAGCTAATGTTCGGCCGTCCATGCCAACCAGCGCAGTTTGTTTTTCAACAAGTAGTCGAGTCCCTGCTATCCAAAACCGAGTCCGAGACCAGACTCGAATCCTCTTTATAGCAATGGGGAATTTGTAAACGAAAGACAGTATTTTCATCTCGCAGCATGAAGTGTGTTAAAAATCGAACACAACGAGAGACGGTGAGTGTCTGTGACTATTGTGGATGATGAATAAAGTATACAGTGAGTTCAGACGAGTTGATGACCGAGCCAGGTTCTGTGATTGACTCGTAGTTGCAACCGTTTTCACAATGAGCTCTTAAGATTGCTCTACAAATGGGTATCAGTCTTAATTTGTTTGGTAATGTCAATCATTGACAACTTCTAAAGATAGATCTTGAATGTTTTATGAAATCGTGCTCTGATCGAACTCTAATTATAGTCATCTTTAAAAACTTGTTGTCATTATGCTATTTGTAATCTTTATTATGAAATTAAATTTTCGGGCTAAAATGTTCAGATTGATAAATTAGCTATTTTGATTTTTAAATGGACGAACTATCTCTTGGTAAAGATCATTGTAAAATCGGGCCATGCATGCGGTTTTCAACCATTTTGTACCAATACTGTACCCGCCATCTTTAGAATGAATCAATGTTATGAAACTTGGAGATAAGCGTCTCCCTTGAAAAATACTGATAAGAACAATATGTTATCCATCTTTTACGAAAACAAGTTTATACCCTAACTATTGATAAGGGATACGCCCCCACCCCTGTAAAAGATTCGATCGACCCGTGGGCAGTATTTCATTACACAACATCGTTTTCAGTAAATACAGCTTTAACCCTTGTATAATTTATTGTTCACATCATAGTGTCTAGTGAGCGTCGATCATAAACGGATTTATAATCCTAGGCCATGGGTCTCGTGATCTAAACTACCCAATCAAAGCCGATCTCTAATGTTTGTAAACTTAACCGGGTGTGCTGCTTTGGTCGAGTTGCCCGTCGAGCCTAATCTTTGGTCATACTTACTTCCACACCTTACACTAGAGAAGGACAACCCAAGCAAAAGGCAATGCCTCGGTTCGAAGGACTCGGATTTTCAAGGATGAGTGGAATCGTTATTTCACTCTGCATCCTTGTCAGCTCGCTGACCGCTGCTCAACAGTTCGCTTACCCCGATATATTTAACCACACCGAGCGAGATGCACCGATTTACGGGAAGTTCCCTGATGGTTTCGCCTGGGGATCAGCGACGTCTGCCTACCAGGTGGAGGGGGGCTGGGACGCTGACGGCAAGGGTGCAAGCATCTGGGATACGTTTTCTCAGGCAGGTCGCTGTTTCGCGTACCAGACAGGCAACGTAGCTTGTGATAGCTATAACAAGTACCCAGTGGATGTCCAACTCGCCAAGAAGATCGGTCTCACCCATTATCGGTTCTCGATTTCATGGCCTCGAGTTATGCCAGACGGTACCCGAGATAGCCTCAATGAGGCTGGGTTGGCTTACTATGAAAACCTAGTGAATGAGCTTTTAAAAGAAGGGATCGAACCCGTGGTGACCCTGTACCACTGGGATCTTCCCCAGACTCTTCAGGACAAATATGGGGGATTTGAGAGCGAAGAGTTGGTGGCGCTGTTCGACGACTACGCTGACGTATGCTTCGAACGGCTTGGGGCCAAGGTTAAACTGTGGATTACGTTCAACGAGCCGTATGTCGTCTGCTGGTTGGGTTACGGTATCGGAGTGTTTGCACCCGGGAAGAACGACCCAGGTTACTCGCCATACAGGTGCGCTCACAACATCGTCAAGTCTCATGCAAGTGCGTACCATACGTACCAGGACAAGTACAAAGCGATGTACAATGGTCAAGTTTCTATCACCTTGAGTACAGATTTTGGATTACCAGAAGACGAGAACAACCCAAATCATGTTGCTGCAGCTGAACGGTACATGCAGTTTACGGCAGGCTGGTATGTCATTGTTTTAATGCTCCTAATTGTCGGTTCTATTAAGTTTAAAAGAATAATGCACCAGTGTGAAGACTCTTGGCTCTTGATTATAATAGTTTTTGTATTATAGTCACCGGTAGAGGGCGCAACACCGACTGGCCCGGAGGGACTGGGCAAGTCTACGAATCTGGATCCAGATGATACAGATACAGGTACAGATATCTCTTCTATAGTAAATCGTCTTGCGATAGGTCCTATAATGTTATTATAGCCGACTACTTTAACAAAACGAACGTCGCCAGTCAAGACTATTGCACACGGATCCCTTGATCAACTTGTCGCTATTGTTACATGGATTTTCCGTATAGTTGACTTGACGCAATCTTGATTTTGCAACATGATTTCATACTCGTAGTGTTCACTTTTACTAGCCACTCAGTTTTACAGCACGATCAGTCACAAATAACTCAGTGCACGAAAGGGGTGCGTTCCCAAGGTAGCCACGCACATGTTTCCGAAAAAGCTACTCGGTAGTTATCACTAGTATTAAATATTTAATTAAAGTTTAAGACACAAAGTTCGAAAAGCTGTGGAAAATGTTGTTTTTTATTTTTGCACTACCACAAAGCACATTCCCATACTATACTGGCAAACTTTCTTGGTCTATCACCCGCCAGTACTGTTCGAATAAGTTTCCAAACTTTCTTCGACAATGCTTCATTTTCAGCTCTCCTTAAACATAATTATGTACCCAAAAGCTAACAAGAGGTCCAGGCTTGTGTAACTGTGCTAAACAATAGGACATGAGAACAAAATCACATTGATTTATCCTCGCCTTTACTTATCCAATGTTCTTGAAGAATGATTATACTATTCAATAGTTGGTTTCAGGTTATGAAAGAAAATGTTCTTTACATTATGTTGGACACCGTGGGTATTAGAGTGGGACTGAAATTTCAATCCATGTCAGGCTCGACGCCGGTCTGTGATCAGAAGTTCAAACCCGATGTGACGCAAGAGATTCTGCCCCCAAGAGATTCTGGTGTGCCCCCCCCCCCTTACGGCAAATTATCGGATCAACTAGGTGAAAGATACCACTCTCTGATCCCAAAAGTTATTTCTAATTATTTCTAACCAATCGGTATTTTACGACAAGATACTAAACTGGGTCTTCTGTACTAACCAACGTGTTCCTCTTCAAACCACACAATCTTCTCATTACAAGCAATTTTGTCTCTCCATCAAGGTTTGCTCATCCCATCTTCAAGAATGGTGACTACCCGGACGTGATGAAATGGCAGGTGGGAAACAAGAGTCTGTCACAGGGCTTGAATGAGAGCCGCCTTCCTGCCTTCACCGAGGCCGAGAAGCTCTTCAATGCTGGTACTGGAGACTTCTTTGGTTTGAACGCCTACACCACCACAGTGTGCAAGGACAACTTCAGACGAACAGATCCGAATTACGAGGACGACCAGGTAAATGTCATGGTTATCAACTTGGACCTGTGGATTTATTCTCCGTTACACTTTACTAAAGGGCTGGGAATTAAATCTGCCTGTTGTTTCTTGGCTTGTTTTTATCCCGTGAACAAACAATGAAAAAAAAATGGATCAAAAACACCAGTTGGCTCATAAACTTGTATGGTCAATTCGACCGTCTTCAAGTGGTTGGACTGCAGGACTTGCAATCACAAGGTTGTGGGTTCGAATCCAGCCAAGCTAACCACTAATTTCACAATGACTACAATACGAATGGTCATCTAGCTAATACTGAATCACAATTTATTGGTTTGTGTGATAATCACAGACGTTAAACCAATGTTTGTATGGCTGTTCCCAGCTTAAGGCTAAGTGGGAGCTTTGCCTAGTTCCCTTGTTGGAAAGATCATACAAACACTGACAACAAAGCAAATTGACAGACCCCCACAAATCTGAAAAGGGCCCCCACTGAAGAGTAAAGTGGCCCTTGTTTACCACCCTCATAAATGGACAGTGAAGGGACCCGTGTAGTTAGTTAAATTTCTTTCTTAAAACTGTAGTTTCACCGTCATAACTCTCATTAAAGGACGTGTCCAGATACCAGCCGCAAGAGTGGCCCACCTCGGGTAGCGAATGGCTTCGTCCAGTGCCATGGGGTCTCCGTAGACTCTTGAACTGGGTTCAAAAAGAGTACGGCAAACCGATTTACATCACTGAAAATGGCGTCTCTACTCCTGATGTGTACGAACTCAACGATGTCAGTAGGATCACTTTCTATGGGGCTTACATCAACGAAGTTCTAAAAGGTAAGGCGTGCCCTAATGGTGGCTGACTTGACTTTGCTTGGGTATGGGATAATGTTCAAACAAGAAGTATTGCTCAGAAGTGGTTGTGTCATTGTCAATGGCAAAACAATCACATATTTAATCACAATAAGGTGTTTCCTTAAAGTAAGGGCCATAATGGTTTAATCTATAGTGGGGTGATGCATGATATAGAACCCTTTTAACATTACGATCCAATTCAATCTAGCATTGACCTCAAACCCTGCGAGGCAACCATTCGCGCTTAAACACTGACCCACGATAGTGGTTGCGAACCTCTCAATACGTGGTTTACTACCAAACATAAAGTAATTGGTTTTTTTTTATTTGGCATGATTGATCACCATGCTGCAAGTCACAACCTATTTTGCACACAAACCCATGGGCTTCAGACATACTATCCAAGCCCAACCCACACACATCAGTGTGTTTATTGGTCAATCCCACCTGGACACTGTCCCAACCATTCTTGTGTGCAAACACTGGGACTGTTTTTTGTTGTTGTTTTTTGTTTTGTTTTTGTTTTGTTTTTCCCACAAAAATGGTCTCGCTTGGAGGGGCTGGTTTCCAGTCACAGTATCCAGCCCCATGTTATTAGGATATGGGTGTGTCATAGGAACCTGCGGAAGTTTGTTCTTTTTTCTCTTTTTTTCTTCTTTTGTTCTTTCTTCTGACCGCTCAACCGAGGAGTGATTACATAACATAAGATAACGTAACAAAAAGGGGGTAACTAAGCGCTACCTGGCATCGCCGGGTAGTTATATGATCATAAAAACACACTTGGTAAAGAGTGTATTGGATAGCTGCTGTTATTATAAAACACTAAATATCAAGTAACAAACCACAAGGGAAACTGACTGGGTCAATTTTTTTAATATTTTGGGTTTGAACAAAAAAAAGTTGACTGGAGCTGGACTTGAACCAATGACCTCCGTTGGTGCTCTACCAACTGAGCTGTCCAGCCCTATGTTGGCGGTCTCCCTATTAGTCAATATCTTTGTTCGGGGTGCCAGTCAGAAGCCATTCAACCGTTAGCTGCCGTACACCCAAGTTTACGATACAACATTGTAAGAAACGATCCCTTTGAAGTTTTAGAGAAAGGGGTAAATTTTCCTCAGGCATGAAGTCTTTCTCAGGCATCTGATGCACAGATTTCTATGCAACAAGGTGTTGGGTTTTTTTCTTTCACTATTTTCTTGCATAAATCCATGACCAATTGAGTCCAAATTTTCACAGGTTTGTTTTTGTATGCGTATGTTGAGATACACCAAGTGAGGCTACTGGTCTTTGACAATTACCAAAATTTATTCCCACCTTTAATTACAGTTTGGCATTGAAAAAGTCTTCTGGAGATGACCAGAGTAGACTAGCCGTAACGTTCAGAAAGCAAATATTTTGTTTGAAATTACTTTATCGCATTAGTGACAGTGAGATTGCCAAACCCATTCAATGTAAATCCACGATCAAAATTGATATTTCATACTCTAAAATGTTTCATGCTTGTTTCGGTTTGCATTTTAAATGAATGGTGTAATATTATTTGTGTCACGAGGTAAAGTGTTACCCAAAATATGTGGTATTCTTTCTGCTTTGTAGCATCCTTACTGGATGAAAATGATGTGAGAGGCTACTTCGCCTGGTCAATGCTGGACAATTTTGAATGGACCTCTGGTTACAGTCAGCGTTTTGGTCTCCATTATGTAGACTTTAATGATCCAGACCGTCCACGAACTGAGAAAGAATCGGCCAAGTTCTTCGCTGGTCTGGCCGCTTACAATGGCTTCCAGGATCCAAGTGAACTCAATAAGTCATCTGCAGTCACACCATATTATCACATCATTGCAATGATGCTGTGCTTGTGTTTTATTCAACTCAAACTTCGTTAGTCCTCCCCACAGAAAGATACTGCGTCCTGACACAAACAGAAATCAACTAAGCCAACAAACAAACAAACCAACACCCCAACACCCCAACAAACAAACAAACACCCCAACGAACAAACGAACGAACAAACATCCAACAAGCAAACAAACACCCCAACAAACAAACAACCCAACAAACAAACAAACAAACACCCAACAAGCAAACAAACAAGCAAACAAACAAACAACCCAACAAACAAACAAACAAACACCCCAACACCCCAACAAACAAAAAACAAAAAACATACAAACAAACAAACAAACAACCCCAACACCCCAACAAACAAACAAGCAGACAAACAAACACCAAGCACCCGATCGCCACGGCAAACGAACAATGAACAAGATACCCTGTAGGTGGTGGACCTGAGGTTTCGAAAATCCACACGTATAAGTGGGCAAAACAACCATTAGATAATATAATAATAACTAGACATTAGGTGTTTGTGCACAAACACAAAGCTGTTCCGTTTTGTTGTGCTTTGATGAAACCCAAGTTCAATCTTCAATGCACAAGGGGTCTATAACTGATAGAAATTTAAAATCGGGTGTTTAGTTCTTCAGATATGGTCCCACTTCCGGTTGACCCGTAAGTAAAGGTCAACATTGGGTCACGGTAACCCAAGTTCAATCTTCAATGTTCAAAGGATCTAATAACTGAAAAGAAATGGAATTGGATTATGTAGTTCTTGAGATATGGTCCCACTTCTGGTTGACCCGGAAGTAAAGGTTAACATGGGGTCACATGTTTTTGATCACAACCGCAGATGTGTTAACGTTTTTTTTACTTGAAATTTTGTTATTGAGGAACATGTCTCACAAGTTAGCATGTATACTAAGCCTGTGAAGGTTACACGGTTAACCAACCGATCAACCGGTTAAACTTTTACATTTTTACAGTTCGGATAAACGTAAAAAATTCAATCAAAAAGTGCCGCGAAACATTGACTATAATAATTGCCTAGTTACATCAAGTACACTCGCCAGCAAGCCAAAATTCTCTGCTAACCCCTGAAATGCGCTTGACGTAAGCACGGAACTTGCTGCCGTAAGCGTTGATTATTTGCTTTCGGTAAGCAGAGCCATGTATTTGGGCCTGGGTCTCACAACTAGCGTATAAAGTGAACTATCCCTCATTTAAACGAATGAGCCCAATTTCATGGCTCTGGTTACTGCCGAAATCCATGCTTACAGTCACCCATTCTCCGCCTATTTTGGAAGCGTCAAATTTTTGCGCTATTTGTGTAAGCAAAGAATGCCTAGTTACGTGAAGTACACACGCGCACAAGCCAAAATTCTCTGCTAACCCCTGAAATACGCTTGACGTAAGCACGGAATTCTCTGCTTCCGTAAGCGTTGATTATTTGCTTTTGGTAAGCAGAGCCATGTATTTGGGCCTGGGTCTCACAACTTAGTGTATAAAGTGAACTACCCCTCATTTAAACAAATGAGCCCAATTACATGGCTCTGGTTACTGCTGAAATCCATGCTTACGGTCAACATTCTCCGCTTATTTTGCAAGCGTCGAATTTCTGCGCTAGCTGTGTAAGCGAAGAATGCCTAGTTACGTGAAGTACACACGAGAAAAAGCCGTAATTCTCTGCTAACCCCTGAAATACGCTTGACGTAAGCAGGGAATTCTCTGCTTCCGTAAGCGTCGTTTTTTTGCTTACGGTAAGCAGAGTCTTGAAATTGGGTCCAGGTCTCACAAGTTAGTACGCAAACCACACAAGACTGTATATCATGGAATAGGTTTCACAATTTAGTACGTAAAGCAATCACACCACAGGTCTCACAATTTAGTAAGTAAAGCAATCACACCACAGGTCTCACAAGTTAGTAAGTAAAGATTGGTCTATGCTGTTGTATTAAAATCATAATTGTAAAAAAACCAAAACTTTTTATTATCGTGTTTGTTATTTTTGTTGCGATAAAATATTAAATGCGGTATAAGTTAATAAGGTAGTACATAACACGAACTGCCACTCTTATCAAAGAATTATGAATTCGAAACGAATTATGAATTTGAAACGAATTATTAATTCAAAACGAATTATAAATCTGTTACTACGCCTGCTTTCCACTGATAACATCTCAGTGCATGCCACAACAGGGCTTTAGTAGCACATAATAATTTTGGGTAGACGATTTAAATTTTGGTCTATGCTATTGTACTAACATTTGTTGTGTCTTTTTAATACTGAATGTTTTTGTTGGGCTAAAATAGTAAATATTGGATATGACTTTATTGTTCATTTTGGCTCTTCATGCACACCCATGAAAAATGTATTTTTTCTTTTCTACACCTTTCCCCATTCAGCTACAATTCGAGCCTCATTGCAACCCCCAACAGGTTTGTTGTTTGCTACATAGTGATTTCCCGAAGTAATGCATTCGCACAAGAACCTTAAAAACGTGGTTTCAGGCGAATGGGTAGCCTTGTTTCCTTCACGATTCAGCTTCAAGTAATGCCTTTACATAAGAAACCTAAAAGATCGTTTTCCGGTGAACGGGACCCAAGCGCAGACAAGTCTGACGCGCGGGCAACATCGTCCCAACACACGGCGTTCTATTTTCAACGTTCACGCTGAATAACAACAAGATCTGAGCGGACACGTCGCTCTGCGCTGAGAGCAAGAAAATTCTTCTGGATTCTTGTGAATGAACGTAGACTTGTGTCAGTCGGCGCAGGAATGACTCTTTATAATATACTCTACATACAAAAATCGCAAAACACAGATCATATGGGTTTAAGACTTGATCGAGTTGAAAAAAAAGCAAGCAAGAGCACCGTCAAACTCGTATAGCGCCCTCAATCGTTTAAAATGTTTAAAGCTTGAGTCCGTTTTTATTTATAAACTCACAGATTATAGGCAAAGTACCCATGGCGTTAAATTTGACTGAGAATTTGGGGTCTTTTTTACTGACAATGTTTTGATAAGTTTTAATGCTTTTAAACTGAAGGTCAATAAAATCTTACTTGTTTTCAGAGACGTTTGTGTAATCTAGGACGTTAAATTTGAGCTTAATTGAAAAATGATGTTTCTAGAGGTCGGATTTGATTTTCCTATCTCCATGTGTTTTGTACACGGGCGAAAATGCGCAATAAATGACATCATTGTGACGTCGTTCGTGATTTTAGGCCGGAAAGTACTTCTACAGCATCTCATAAGTCTAAACCTAAAAAAAGTTTGACGATCGGCGGTACACTTTTTGAGATATGGTCTTAACAAGGTTGTCTAATTAAATATTCACCTCGCTGTAAAGTGGCTAATTAATTGAGAATTTTAACAATTATCACAATAAATGTTAAGTTTATGTACTAAGCTTCAATTTGATATAGGACCTAACTCTTTCACATTTAAACATTAAGATATTAGGTGTATACATAAAACGTGTACAAATGCTATGGGATTTAAGTGGAAACAAAGAATAATAATAATAATAATAATAATAAAAACTAGACATTAGGTGTTTGTAAACAAACACAAAGCTGTTCCGAGTAGTTTTGTTTTAATTAGCACTCAAGAACTTTAAAGTAGGTCTGACTAAGAGGTAGAAAACCTTTCACCTTTTCCATGCACTTATTTTGACTTGAAATGTACCTATCAAAACCTAAACCTAAAAGTAACCTTCAATCTGGTGCTGAGTCTAAAACTGAACAGGTCTCACAAGTGAGTACGTAAAGTGAACAACCCATATCATGTATCAAGGAACTGATCTCACAAATTAGTACACAGAGCGATATAACCCTGTATTTTATCATATACAAAAACAGGTCCTATAAGTTAGTTTGCATTGTGTACGCAAAGTGAACTACCTGTCATATCAAGGAACAGCTTTCAAAAGTTAGTACGTAAAATGAAATAAGGTTCATATCAAATAACAGGTCTCACAAGTTAGTACGTAAAGAGAACAACCTCTCACATCAAGGATTAGGACTCACAAACTAGTACATAAAGCGAAATAACCCTGCAATATAAAGGAGCAGGGGTCGATTTCACAAAACCCATCCTAACTTAGGAATAGTCCTAGGCAATGCTAGGAGATAGGACTAGTCCTAAGTTAAGACCAGTTACTGGTCCTAACTTCAGATAAGACTAGTCTTATCTCTTTGTGAAATCGACCCCTGGTCTCATAAGTTAGTACTTAAGTGTACGTAAAGTGAACTACTGCTCATGCACTGCACCGCATTTTGAGTAAACTACATCATCAAACGGGAAGACAGTAACAACGGTTCGCCTTAAGTAAAGTAAATGGATTTTATCCTAGCTTAATTTAGGCCGTGTGTTTAATCTACACCAAAAGATGGACTTTTTGAATTTTCAGGGTCTTCGTTCAAAGACATTGTATTGGGACAACTTTGATCCCATACTCGTAACTTACGTAAAAAAGTGCCGTGTTGCATGACTGCTCTCTATGGTTTATTGTGTGACACAATGAAGCACACTAAAAATACAACTTCGGAGTCTAGACTTTATGATGTTTATTTAACCATTGCGCTCATGGTTTCACCATTGGTATTGTCATTATACGCAGATTCGAATGAAACAAAGGAACAGGTTATTTTTTGATTTAATGTCACAGCCTTGAAAACTGTTTTTTATTTTGTGTAAATAAAAATTGTGCCGGATGCCGAAAACTGTTTGGCAATCCTGCCGCACATAAAAACTTTATTCGGGGCACACCTCTCCCCAACCTTTTAGGGCATACACTGCGCCTAAAACAATTTTGCACACGGGGGCAAAATAAGGGGTACACCAGACCCAAACCATGTCAGCATTAAGTCTGACTAACACGTTTGCACACGGGGGCAAAACATATGGGTACACCTGACCCGAACCATGTCAGCATTAAGTCTGACTAACACGTTTGCACACGGGGGCAAAACATATGGGTACACCTGACCCGAACCATGTCAGTAATAAAACTGACGCACACGGGGGCAACAAATATGGGCACACGTGACCCGAAGCTGTGGTCATACTATGCCCAATTAAATTTAAGAACAATATAGTAATCACACATGTAAATTATACAATGAATTTAACCAATCAAGTAAGCTGTGAAATTCCACCTTGGCACATACGGTCGGAAATAGCCCCTGTGGTACATCAGAGCGCTATCACAACTTCTTGTAACAATGCATGTCACTAATTTATAAGTTTACTGATAACTTGATTAAGCAACAGTTTTGCTGAACAGTAAAACATTTAATTAAATTTTAACCAGACACTGTATTTTCGGTGTCAATCCCGTGAAAAAACACCAAGCAAGTCATTGGAAGAAGCCACACAGGCAATTTGTATAATGGGTGGGAAGTGGTGGGATTTGAAAAAACTTTATAATTATAACCCCGCAAAATATTTTCATGTGTTCATAGACAAGACTATGACGAAAGTGATTAATCCCCCAACTTTTCCCGCTTGCTCAAGCGTCCCCAGCAACACAAGAATTGCAGCCATTGGTTGCTTTTCCCTGCACTGCATATTATTGACACATTAACAAAATCTGTTGATATAACATAATTTGTAACACATCCATAATTATATACTTTACCAATACATAATACAGCAATATGTTTTTTCCCCGCGAAATTGTTGTAACCTAGATTTGTAAGAACTTACACAGTGCGCCCGCACGCACGTTGAACCTCCCAGGCCACCTAAGTTGTCAACTTTTTGCCTATAATAAAACAACACAAGCATGCGTGCCGCTGTGACATGAAACACCGACTTCCCCGCGTATAAAGCATTGTATCGTTCAGGCGATAAAATGAATTAAATTCGGTTTCGATATGCTGTCTGATACCTCAAAACATAAATTTTGTTTTGATCAGGTTAATTGTGCCCTGATTTATGGTTCGCTGAATGTACGGGGGTGGTTGTGGCGACAACCCACTATTATCCTTTAGATTTGAAAACGTGAGTTATTATTTCATCTTCGACAAAGGTACTATTCTCGTCTAGCTAAATGTAATAGGGTCAGAAAGTGATGCCATTGACACTATATTGCATTTACATGTATACTGTACATGTAGTTTTGGTTTGGAAGCAGTTTGAAACAGAATTTTTTTTTTTTCCTTTCGAAATGAAGTGAGAGTGATTTAGCTTGCTTGTTAAAAGAAAACCACTCGAAAATGACGGGGGGGGGGGGTCCCGCTACCAATACGCCAATTAGTTAAAATTAATCTCATTCGACTCTCGCAAATTAGACAGTTGGCAGCTCAACGTTCAAAACATTTGAGCGGGTTTTCAAGCGCATGTACATGCACTATTATGTACATACGCATGTCGGTATCCGATGCGTGTTTGCATGGCCAGCCATTAAAGACTGTCTGGACGAGTCTGTTTTAACTTATCGTTTACACTATAGAACATTCGTAAATGATGTTTTGCGTTGCTACCTGCTTCGGTATTAATAATTTCATGAACAAACATATATTTGGGTTTTTTCCTGTTTTGGATGTTGCCTTAGAATTAACATTACCTTCGGCAAATGTTCATCCGTCGACCTACACAAAATATTGTGACCGTGGCAATAGGCAAAAACCATCTTCTCAAAAAACCTTTATAAATAGATAACTAAAATTTCTAGAGGAACGAAAGGTACATCCTTAAAATAATGTTCAGTGAAAAAAAAAAACGGGATTAACGATAAGTGTAACGTCTGCGTGGAATTAGGGTCATGTCTACTGTCTCAAACTCATGGACAGGTTCAGGAACTGGATCATGTTAACCTATGGCAAAATGTTACTACCCCGTGCTAAGTTCCGCTGATAACATCTTAGTGCATGACACAACAGGGCTTTAGTAGCAGATTATCATTTTGATTTGATTTTGATTTAAATTCCGGTCTATGCTATTGTACTAAAATCATAACTGTAACTTGAATATGTTCTTGTTGGGCTAAAACAGTAAATATGGGATATGACTTTATTGTTAATTTTGTCTCTTCACCCCTATGAACAATGTAAATTCCCCCCCCTTTTTCCATTCAGCTCTAATTCCTGCCCTATTGTAACACCCTGCCAATTTGTTTGGGGTTTTACATTCACGCTGTCGCATTCAAGCTCCATTCGTTGATACACACGACGCTGAGAGCTATAGACAATTCTTCTCAAATAGTGTGAACGAACTAGACTCGTGTAAGTCGGCGTACGTAAAGACTTTTTGTACAATATACAAAAGACGCAACAACACTGGTCATAAATATGACTAAGACCGTGTCCGAAACGGCGACTTCGGCTACAGCTCAGCTAGATCAGCGCGTCTGCCAGTGTTGAAGAATAGGCAGACGCGGGCAATCTAGCCGCAGCTCTAGCCGTAGCTGCACTTTGTTTCACTGTTTATTGAGTACTGCAAAACTCTGCAGAAAGAAAAGATGTTAAGAATTTCTAAAATGATAGTCTTTATCAACTGAAATTGATTCTAAAGCCAATACAAACTTGAAATAAACCAAATCATACTGTGCTTGTTAACTACACACTGGTACAAAAGATGCTTAGTAGTTCTACATCATTTACACTTTCATAACTTAGAGTTAGATTTTGAACTGCCACAAAAAAGTGATCATGCCAAAATACTCCAAACTGTTTTATAGATTAATTTGTTTCTTGCTTTACTCATCAGAGTGAAATTCCATAAATCCATAGTACATGTTAATAGGGGTGTAACAAAACATTAAAGATAAACATGATAAAGAACGCTATTATACAGCATTGCGATAACTGCATTTTGACTCACAAAGGGTTTGATACCGATGTTTTCTTGAAAATTGATTTGACTGAAAAGGAATTATCGCATTATTATATTATCTTCTGAACAGTTGGGTAAATTGATTTAAGACTGAAGGAAACATCTCCCTACAAAAATATAATTTAAAAAAATTACATTAGTAATTAGCAAAATGATAGCAATAAATAGATAACATCAAAACAACAACAGACCGTTCACCTTTGAAGGCTAGTGTACTGTTGCATTGACTTATTCAAAGTTTGTTTCCTGTAATAAAAATCATCTCCAAATTTTGATACGCTGTTATTTAAAATTATAGAATATTTTCATAATGTTGTTCTTCTGATATTAAACTAAATGTTACTATTCTTCCTTGATGCAACAAAATAGTTTGTGGTCTGACGTTTAAACCCTAGCAGAGTCTTTCTCGAAGGCTAATTCACAACACTAAAAACATCAACAGGTATACTGAAGTAACAAAAGCAGTCAAGTGGAAATAGATAATAGAGATGAAAGCACACAGAGAAAGCAGGGGATGCACGGAGATGAGGGTAATTCTAGGGGTGGGGGAAGGGGCTGGTTTGACCACAAGAGGTGAGGAACGCAAAATGCAAAGTCAATGATGGGGAGAGGGAGAGAAAAGTAATTGATTAGTAAATAAGGCAGACTGCCAGGGGGCATATCTGGGGTAAAAAGGAGACGGCAAAGACAAAATGGGGTGTCGTGGCCGAGCGGATAAGAGCATCGGACTCAAGTTCTGGTGGTTAAGTCATGTGGGTTCGAATCCCGGTCGTGACACTTGTGTCCTTGAGCAAGACGCTTAACCATAATTGCTTCTCTCCACCCAGGGGTAAAATGGGTACCTGTGAGGGCAGAGATGGTTTATGTGAATGGTTAGCTTGGAGCGCGGTAAACTCGCAGCACCGGCTGTATACTCCCCAGGGAGCTGAGATGGTTTTAATGGATTATATGGCCCAGTGACCAGGGGTAATAATGTCAGAAGCGCTTTGATACGGCATTCGGGCTGTGATAAAGCGCTATATAAGAATCGATTATTAGAATGGTATTAGTCATTTCCTTCTTTTGGATGTTTCATTCTTCCTCGACATCCAACTTGCTTGTTTGCCCCTAACCTTAAGTTTTCTGATCCAACATACGGCTCATTCAAGGTCATTTGAAGTTGAAATCTCACTTTATACAAACCAGGTAGGCGATGGGATTGTACTGGTCATAATATAAGCATAGAATATGACACACATTCTGGTACCTTAAGTGAGTTAAAGGATAATATTGTCCTTTAGCAAAAATTCAACCACCATGACCCCGGTTGGTATGTTGTTTGTATTGTTGAAAGACGTACTGCCAAAGGGGTACTGGAACTGAACAAAGAAGTTGTGGTTTTGCATGGAAAGTTATTAGGAATACATGTATTATCTCGAAATTGCACTGCGTTGTCACCAGGCGTGTCCGGGTGGTTTTTTTTATGACTGCAGTACTCTCCTCAAAATTGCGCCACGGTGGACAAAATATCCTCAGTGGGGACTGGTATTTAACCCTGGAACGATATCAACAAATTTTGACTGGCGATCGTCGGGTAAATATTGCCGATATGACGATATATCGCGAGGATTTTTGAAAATTGAAAGTACCCTATAGAACTGGATAAGAATGGGTTATAAATTATAGCACGCTAGGAATGGTGGCGGCGGATAGCACATCTGCGGGATCGAAGTGATGGATACCATGGGATGGCAGCGTTCATGAGAAGCAATTACTTCACAATTTTTATATTCACACGATCGGGTGCGTTTCGGCCCCAATCGGAAATCGGCCAATCAGTCTCGCAGCCGCGCTGACCTGTCGTCCGTATTACTCAATGGCCAATGCTATTTAGAAACCACTTAACGGAACCATGTGCGGAACATTCCACAGATTTTTTAGATCATGTAGGCGGACTTTTGATTACTTAAAAAAAAAAAACAATTGACGATTTCGGCGATATATTGAGAATATCGTCTTTGTCACGATGTTTCAATATTTTCAAAACCAACAACGATATTAACGATATTGCCCTCTTAAAAATCTCGGCTGAAAATAATCTTAACCGATACGTCCAAAATAGCTCGCGCGCGACTTCTGTTGATCAATTTAAGATTGCGCACAATTTTCCCAGTATGCAGATAGAACTGACTAGTCATTAGAGCGCAATCTGAAGATTGTGCAAATCTGTAAAATGGGCAAAAATGGGCAAAAATAATTCGTGCCGACCCTAAGTTTTAGAGCAACAAAATATTACACAAAACTAAAATGTGTTTATGTGCCAACCAACCCTATTTCCCCCCTAGTGTAATAGGAAACACACATATGATTTTGTTTGCCCTTATTAACTTCACTGCCACGGAGTGAGTTTTGTCATGGTCTCAACGTTTTGACTAGCCTGCTCTAGTCATGGTCATTACGCAAACACTACTTGTTAAAAGCCGGACGGATATGTATAATGTTAACGCTGTGATAAAAAAACGGGCACTTGTCAACCCGGTGCAGACGGAAAGCGAACAGCCGACATGTCGGAGTGGCGAGATGGTTGGAAAGCCGTGTTGTGTGTGTGTGTTACTTGGTTTGTATGGACAGGTCTCATTAAGGGGTTGGGAGTTATGCTACCCGTCTTGAAGCAACAATTCGACTCCAAAACATGGCTGTTAGGATGGATTATCGCCATGATCAACGGAGTCGCCGACATTGTAGGTAGGTCAAATAGAGTTGCTTTATAGGACCATGTAACTCCACCAGCCTCCCGGTCGGTTGGATGGAGTGTACTGAGCATCGCAGCCCGGTAATTTAAAGTATGTTTTTGTTTTGTCAATCTTAAGTGCTGTTTCATAAAAAAAATAACGAGGAGCAGGGGGTGGGGCGGATCTATGGTAGAAAAAAGCATTTTAGAGACAATTAATTTTACATGTATTCGGGCTGTGATGTAGAAGGTATAGAATATAATAGTTTCAAGTTTGTCGGAGAGAGAGAGAGAGGAGGAAAAGGGCAAAATGAAAACCACAATGACATGTCTTTAGCGATTAATCTTCTTTAAAAGTATGTAATTTTAAGTGTAAGGCAAAACAAATGATGTGCACATTACAGCCCCTTTTTTTATAGATGGCACTTCTCTACAGCAAGCTAGAGTGTAAATTTTTAAGGAATGCATTGATGGAAACTGTTCTTGGAAAAAGTATATTAAAGTTATATCCACTAAATTTTTCACAGGCTGTTTGTTTTCGCGTTGAAAGCGAACACACATTCTTACATTTGAATATTAAAAAGATTTTAGATGTATTGGTCAATGTTGTTATAATGCGCATGAAGATGTACAAATCCATGTACATTGACCACTCGTCGCACCGGTATCACACATGCAACGATGGCTGTTCAAAGAAGCATATACACACGTACAACAACTACCGGGTCCACTAAACAGAGGGGGAACAACGAAACGTTTGCTGCAAATCAAATATTTGAAGGTCATGGCCTTTATTGATTGTTGAGAAATGGCTTAACGTTGTGCCCCTGCTGGGGTTGTTGAGTTTCAGTTTGAAGTAGCCTATTTCGAGTTCACTAGCAATCTTAAAATGGCTCTCCTTTACTCAAGAGTGTGGTATGGTCGGTACTTTACTCGTTCGGGGTGTTTTTAGTTTGGATAAGGTCAGCTAAAAATCTCAACGGCCAACCTAGTAAAAAGTGAAAAGAAAGAAAAATGAAGTGTGGCTGTCACAAAGTATCTTTGATTTGTTTTCAAGTGACACGGCTGGTGGCTATTTAAATATTTCGTTGGAGTATTTTGTAAACATTTAGCGTTAGACATTGCTATATAGGGAGCTTTCTCAGTGCGGTGTACCCCTACGCTCATTGGGAAAATAATGGACTTTGCCCCGAACTGCTGGTCACGTGCACACCCACCCCCTCCCCCGCACACAGCATAGATATATAGGTAAACGCATCTTATACTATATATGAACTATAATTGGGTTTCGCGCGACGATGGAGATTTTGGACTTTCTTGAGTAAGAATGTCTCCGTTACTCCAAATTGCTTCTCAAGGACGGATTAACAATCAGCAAATGATATTTCTACAGTATTAAACATCTTTGGAAGACCAATCTGTACAGAGATTTTGAAAGGGAAATTGTGGCAGACGTTTGATTTTAGATGCGTTTAAGTGTTATCATTTTAGGGCTACTTTATTTGCTTTATTTCGCACTCTTGGATCTGGTAACTGAAATGAAACTTCCTAGTTTAGTTATTATTGACTTCAACTATTCAAATTTAAATACTTAACAAATTCTGTTGTGTGTTCTTCGGAGATGGAAAACATAGTTTATTTTGAATCAGAGTACAGTTTTTGCAGTTACATACCGGTAGTTATGACGTCTTGTATCATATTTTTGAAATGTTTCTGAATGAATGAACATTTCATTAAATAAAACCATTTTAAAATAACAGTTAGTTGCCTGACGTTTCGACCCTAGCAGAGTCTTTCTCTAAGTTTTGCATTTATACCACAGGTCCTTAGGGTTGGTAAGCAGTTTGCAACAGCTTATACTATTTTTCGTTTATTAAAACCATTTCTAAAATGTCCAACCATTTTTGCAGCAGCTGATAACAGCCCTTGTTAACCTGTTTCTCACTTGAACTTCCGGTTGGAACCGAAAGACAAGATCAAATATGATGTGTATTTGACACTTTATTATTTTTCAAAACCTAATTCAGATAATGTACAAATCAAATGTCTGGTTGAGGAGTTATGATTTTTGTTAAAATAATAAGGATTGATGTAATGTAATTCGACACCTGATGACGTCATCATGACGTCATTGTTCGGGTGCCGTCTTCAAGTTGAGGTTCAAATACAGGCTTAATTCAGTTTGCTTTTTGGTTTAAGAGTAATTTTGTTGACAAGCGTCCGGGAGGAACAAAATTAGGTGAAAGTCTCAAAAAGCTCGAACAAAAAAAATAGGCCTAGGTCTTCAGAGGCCGAATGCCTGAAAAGTACATACTCTGCAAGTCTTGGGCAAAGGCCTATTCAAATTTCCGGGACCAAGATTGTCCCAACCACATTATGTTCTACGTGTGCGCGATTCTGTAAACGTAGTTTATGACTGTACAAAATATCGAAATGTTGGGAAAAGTACAATGTTGCTATCATGAATTAAGAAATACATGAAAGTAACGATTTTTTAACAGATCAACCGAGAAAACCCCCAAAGAGACTAGACCCCAGTTTCCGGCTACTTAAAAAAAAAAACCTGCCAAACTGACATTCATGTTGCCATTAAACCTATGTGATGGTCGCGAAACTTCGGGCGTGGTTGGCAAATATAGGATTTCTCTAAAATAAGCATCCCCGTCCTAAGTTTTAATTTAATTTGTTTTAATGTCAATTTGAACAGTTTAATAATAATGTTATATAGAAATTTCAATTCTACGTATAACAAACTGCTAATGTGTTTTTTTTCTTCTTTTTTTCAAGAATTTGGTGTTTTAAAAGAATGTAAAAATACGATGTTATTTCAAAGAAAAGTATAGTCTTCGTTCGTTTTTTTTTTTTTCGATATGCTGAAGACTTGCACGGTCTATTGTGTCGATCGTAGCTTCAAATGCTTGGAGTCTCTGATATTTTACACGTCATTCTTATTTACAGGACCATTTGCTGGACCACTTGAAGCACGATTTGGACCCCGTGCTGTGGTAGTGATAAGTGGTTTGATGATTGGTGCATCACTCATCGTTTCTTCTATGGCAGATAGTATTGTTCAGCTTGCTGTATCTCTAGTTGTGTTGTCAGGTAGATTTTCCTGTCATCATTTCAACGACAATTTTTTTTTAACATTCTTTGAATGAAATTGAAAGATTTCCTCGTTCGGGACATAAACGAAGTATGGAATATGAGGACTTTGTAAAAACAAATCCCGCTTTATAACAGTTACCTAACTACTAAACAATGTTCTGATGTATATTTTGTCGATTGGTAAAACTATTTTTTGTTGTGTTCCTCTTTCCTTCATATACAGCACCTGGTATAAGTTTTGCAAACATCCTTACCAGAGCGATGGTTGGACGTTGTTTTACTAGGCAGTACGCCACCGCCAACGGTATCGGTAGCACTGGACACCCATTGGCTCTCATTGTGCTCCCGCCACTCACGCAGCTGATCCTAAATACATACGGCTGGAGGGGTACAATGTACTTACTTGGAGCGATCTTCATGCACCTTGGCGCGTGTGGTGCTCTTATCCGCGGCCATGGAAGGAGAGAAGGGGACAAATCGTATTCCCCACTAAAAGACGAAGATGCCAAAAGCCATACCAAGACTTGCTTTGATTTCGGAAACGGTTGCGAAAAGGGAAACTTCGGGCTGGACATTCTGTGGAAAATTTCATTTTGGATCACAACGGTTCCGTTTGTCTGTAACCGTTTGGTGAATGACTTATGGGTTATTTACTTCGTAGCTCACGCCGAGGCGCATGGATTCTCTCTTGAAGACGCTGTGCTATTTACCTCGGTTGCCGGAGTGGCGAATCTCTTGGTCAAAGTCTTCCATGGTCCAATCGTTGACAGGGGCTGGATAACTTTAAGACCCATGATGGTTTTGATGACGACTATTGCAATGCTGTGTCTATTCGTGGATCCTTGGATGAACACCTTCTGGTTAATGCTCACCAATGCTGTAATCTTCATGGGGACATCTGCGGCACTTGGGTCGCTATGTGATCTCTACACCAAGGATTTACTGGGAGTGGACCAACTGGTCAATGCATTCAGCTGGATGGGAGTCATGTGTGGTGTTTCCACTTTTGGTCTGGGGTTCGTCCCCGGTGAGTATTGCAACTTTCCTCAAATCTATGCAAAAAATCAGATCTAGCACCTTCGAATGTAGGGTCAAAGAGAGGTGTCTTTTGTTTTTCTTTCCTCTTCTTTTTTAACGTACTGCTGATTTATAGGCAAAATTATAAAGAGAGATCAGTGAAAGTCACATGTTAAAGTTTCAGCTGCTGAAAACAGTACCTAACTTGTTGAAAAACAGAAGGAAAAAACCGTTATTTTCACAGTCATATTCAGCCACGTTTAACGTAGCCTTTTGTCAAGGCTTTCGTGGTTTGGCCAGCTTTGTAAAAAGCAGAGCGACTCGAACGGGAGACCACGCGCACTCGCCGAGTGGCGAAGCCACGAGGGCCTTTTCCAACTTGTTTGCGGTTTTTTTTAATGAATTATTCGTAAAGTATGAAACGTGCATTATTCATAACTTTTATGCAAACAACATCTGATGATACACACGACGAGACGTTCGCCATTGTATGCTGACCCCCGCTGACCCCCGTCGCTTCTGATTGGTTTGGACTTTTGCTACCGTTTGGGTTGCAAACATCGAGATTATAAAGAAAAACATTAGAAACCGCAAACAAGTTGGAAAAGGCCCTCGTGGCTTCGCCACTCGCGTGCTTGGTCTCCCCTTCCAGTCGCTTGGGATCGCGGCTCTACGAAGCTGCCGAAGCCACGAAGGCCTTGACAAAAGGCTACGTTTAACGAGGTGACGCGTACCATCTGCATCTCTGCCAACAGCATTCGCGAACCAACCCTCAGAAATCAGAGGTTAATGATTCATGCACGAGTAGTTTCCGAGATTCAAATATTTTTGGGTATTAAACAGTTATCAAAGCCATTTTTACTTCGAAAGGAATCCTTTCTCAGAATAGTTTAAAATATCAACAGATGCACTGTTTTTTCACCAAGTAAGTTTTTATTGTAATTAATTATTGGAGTATTTACCAAATTATGTGACCCAACTTTTATTGAATGTACTGGGTAAAGAATTTTAAATGACGAATCCTGAGAGAAGTTTATGGGATGGTTTGGGGCGAACATACTTCTATACACTAAATGTACACATATTCCATTTGCTTCAGGTTGGATCTACGACGTGACAGGGAGCTATAACTTGGCTTTTATCTTAATGGGGTTCATCTGGTCTCTAACGATACTAGCCATGGCTGTGGAATGGATGCTGCGCAGGTGGGGGACATCTCTACAGAGAACCGGAACTGTGCCATGAAGACTTCTAGTTCTAACAATATCAGTCTCAAAGAGTTCCAAACACTACCGTCTCTTTGAGCACAGTGTAACGCTTTGGAGTGACCCAACTGTACTGCTATCCACAAGATTATGCATGTTTTCATTAATTTTACTCAAAATGTATGATATTCAACACTGTTTACGCAGTATGCAGGCACCATCATTATGTGTTCGATCCGTTCAATTAAGAGGCAGATTTTAGACATACTATGGCATGCTCAATGCTTAATTGTTGAGGACAAACTCAGCTGGTTTGACCCTTGACGTCACCGGTGGCTAATGCGGTAGAGTTTTGCACACAATGCGACATACTCATCTTGCGTCTTTGCATTGCAACCTACTAATAGGCCTTTTTGAGATATGGTGGACCATAGAGCAAGGACAAAGACTATGGGTGGACACATTCAACTACAATGTAAACAAATGTGTGAATCAAACATTTTAATATACCCATGAACATTTTGTTGTGATAGCAGAAAGTTTGGTTGAATGATTTTGTTAACCGACAGAGGGTGCCAATGTACTCTAATGGTAGTCGGACTGATACAAAAGGCAAGGGTGTATAAAGGCACAACTTTTAGGACTATTTTGTTTTATAAAGAATTTAGTCTCGATCTAGCTTTTAATGCTGATATGTAGATTAATTATACATAACTATACAGATATTCACTATGTTATTTTCAATCTTCAGCTCTTCATAGGTGAGATCGGTAATTAATCAGTGCGGAGCGCAGTAAGAATTAGCTGGGTTAGTCGGTCGGGTCTATTTGTTGTGTCCTTTTTCTGTGTTGGTTTCTAAAAGTTTACACGCTTGGGAAGTGATGAGAGAGTAAATCCAACCTTTTGGGTGGAGGAGCAAGTGAGAAGCCGCTTATGGAGCCATTTTAATGATCAGTAACTAGACAGGAGGATCGGTTGGTGAGTAGGATGTTAGAATGTTATTTGGGGTGAAATTGGGTAACAATAATATTGTGTGGCAAATAAATAGCACATGGCATGAAGTACACATGAAATGGAGCAGCTTTGACCCTTGAACTAAATGTTATGTGAACTAAGCTGGATGGTTACCTAGGGGAAAGTAATCTGTAACATTGGTTGTTACCTGACATAAGAATTTATAAGATTTATGGATCTATTTTTGTACTAGGTTTTCTTTGAATGTTGAGTAAAGCAGTCTGAAGAATAAATTGTGAGCCTGCCAGTGAGCAACCCTAAACAAGGTGTCAAGCCTTTTTTTTATTGTCTCCGGACTTTAACTAAAACACTACACAAAATTTAGTCAAGGTACGAAGAAAACAAAGTCCAGCTGACTAACGTCTTCGTCAGTCACTTTTTTAAGACCACGACAAATTACATGTTTGGGTGGACCAGATCAAATTCGTCATGGAAATGCAATTCTCTAGTCATACTTCCGAAATTCACGCGAGCACGTTGCTTGACGAAAAAGCACGGTTCGTTCATTCAGGCGGCTCAGATTTCTTGAGCATGCGCACTAACACACGCCATGCGATACATTTCGGCGCAAAGACATTCTCGCCGAAATGTATTACATCAAGAGCTTATGAAGCCATTTTGAGAGATGGTGGACACATGATAGTACAACACTATTAGGTTTGGATAAATGTATGCACCCAAACCAAACAGTGCACTCCCATATCGTGTCCACCATACCTCAAAAAGGCTAATTGTGTGTCTGTTCATTCGGTAGTGCAGCTACACTGTAGCTAGCTCAGTCGTAAAATTAACTTGCAGAACTTCCATAAGTATGGGCTCCAAATTTGTGTAAGTCCTTTTTTTTCTTGTGGTTTTTGTATCTGAAACTTGAACGGACCCAACGTATTATCTACTGAAGAATCGTGGTAGGCCTATTAGTCCATTGTTGGACTCCCGTCTTCATTGTGTGCAGTCTGGCATTCATTTTGGGCAACCGAAGTCAGCCCATAGAGTTATTATATCAATGTTGACAGGTATGCATTGTATTCAACTGAAACTTTTACAGCTGACTTTCATTGTATCTTTCATGACAATTGTGCTTATAAATCAGTATTACGTTGTCAAAAACCAAACAAAGAACCTACATTTTAATATTTCTTGGTTTTCAATAGAATTTTGTCTTTTTTAACACACGGCTCGAAAGCAGTTTAATGTTTTTGATTCAGCATTTTTGATTTGGATTTACATTTTTACACAGGACCCCACTACAACATCGCCGATTTACTTAGAAAGTGAAGGTGCAGGAAGGCGATAATGATGAGAGCATAATCACCCTGATGGTAGATTGCATTTCTGTCACTAGCTCATCGGGCTTCATTACAGCATTTCCAATGTTTGTTTCCGTTTTTTATTGCATTTAATATGGCTTATCCCAGTTGCTTGAGGAAGACCTTAAACTTCTTTCTAACATCCAAGACAATTTGCCACTTGACAAGAGTGTTGTAAAAGTCCTAGATAAACTAAATAACGTCCTGTCAAAATGTCACTAAGGAAAATGGGGCAAAAACTACCATTTACTTCTCCCTATACAGAACTGAGTACAAGTGTGACAATGAAATGAAAATTTGAATGATTAGTGATTGACCCACACTTTGTCCAGTTATAATTGTAAAGGCTGTAGAGACTATTATCTTTCACAATTGACCAAAATATAAAATAAAATGCTCTTAGTTGATGATTTGTTTTGTTTATTTTTTGGAAAAATGTTTTGTACATACAAACAGAAATACGTTTGTGTTACATTATGTAAGGCATTTTGATTTACGCTGGAGTTGCGCTAAAATAATGACTTTTTATTTTATTTTAGAAACACACATGTAAACTTAACCAGTAGCAGTTTTGATGTACGGAATGATGATCTACAACCAAGTTACCAACTTGATGTGCATTTAAGATTGTTTCAGTACTTTTCAAGGTATAATACAGTAGTGGTTTGGGGATGAATGCATTCATTCCGATCATGTTTACATCTTACAACAAAGTCGTGAAAGTTTCATCAAAATCGGGCTAGTCTAACGTTTTTGAGAATGAGGAATGGTTTCAACTTTGTCAAGTTTGTGTGTAGGCCCTATGTTCCTTAATGGAGCCGTTGTAAATAATATTTCACCGAAAAATTGGTTTTAGATGAACTTCATAAAATAGTATAAAAAATAAGCTTTGCAACTAAGCCATTAGGGTTTTTTGTTTTTAATCCTTGCCAATCCTGTGTATCATCTTTAAATTACCTCAAACAGTGCCAGTTTATTTGTGATACAAATGATGGAAAAGTACACAAACAGTGCAGTATTAACTACCTCATTCTTGCCATTTAATTGGGACATGTTGCATTGTAAGATTGTTTAGGTTTTGCGCGATGGAGTTCCCTAAAGCTGTGACAAGTATGTTTTACCAAACAGTTTCATTTTCCTTTTTGGCTTGAAATAAGTTCAACCCATCACACTGTCTGGTCAATTTCTACAGACTACGATCTATGAGTTATCAGTTTGTGCCTTCATAATGCTTTATACAGACAGGAACACGAGCGACGGAGTCTGCTGCCCTCAAATTTTTACTGTGACATGTAGTTATAGAAAATGCTTACCAAAAAACTTGGTTGACACTCTACAAGAACAGCATTCAGTGATGCAAACTCTGCAGAATTGTATCGATTTCACAGTGAAAGATGTATGATAAAGAGTTATATGCCCACAAATCCTTTGTCATTGAACTAACATGGTCCGCCATTTTGTAAAACCAAATTGTTGGCTCCACAAAAAAAAAAAACAAGATAAGATATCAGGGAACTACGTCTTTCCGATATAAGGTATCAGGGAAATACGTCTTCCAGATAGGCACTTTAAAGCTGGACAGGTTCTGTCGAGTCGTGCGCAATCGTTCGAAAGTAGCACTACATATTTTATAAAACTGAAAGCCAATCACTCCCTAGCCTTGTCCAAGGCTCTTTACGCAATCACCCCGCTTTGAATTCACCAGGTAGCATAACAATACTGGCACGGTACTACAGTACTTGATACACAGCATACTGTGGGGTCGAAGCATGGTTACTCACTCCCATGAGATCGACACAGAAGAAGGGGACTAAAGACTTAAGAAACTTAAATTCAAAACAAACATACACGCAAGTCTTATGCTGTAGGTATTTATTGCTGATATTATAAAAAATAAACAAAAGGTGATACAAGAAAGAAAACTATAGGCCTACTTTGTCGGTGGTTTTCCTGTTTTCCAAAGAAATCTACATCGTAGCATACGGACCACCAAGCCTATAACCAACTATCAACTGGATCATTTTTGTAATGTGTTCAGAGCCAGAGTATATGCAGTTAACCAACATCCCACAACCCTTTGCCAATACCCCCTTAACCAACCTATAAAAAAATAGTTTGCTTTTATCTAAAAATAAATGTGAGAAAAGTAGCTGTAAAAAAAATTAGAGAGAAATATATATTTTTTTTAAAGAAGGAAAAAAAGAAAGATTATTTCCCGCTTATAAAACTCTACGACATTAAAACATTCTTGATAAATTTCGGGCCTGAAAATTTCTGTAATCTGCATATTTTTGTTCATATTTAATTCCCGTTTCATTGCACGAGTCCGGGAATATCTTGTCTTACTATAGTACTAAGACGGGGTACTAGTTCCCATGGATTTACCAGGGTCGACAATTCATTAAATGAGGAAGAGTCAACCCCAAAAAAAATTCATGAGAATTTCCTGAGAAATTCATCTTGTGTGAAAGGGACTTTTCAAGGTAACTTTAAGAGAGGAGTAACTTTCAGCAGAAAAAAACCCACACATAGTAATCTAAAAGGTGACCAACAGTAGCTTGAAAACAATCAAGGAACTAAAGATAATTAAACAAAACGGCAAACAAAACAAACAAAATTCACCGACAATATAACAGTCTTTAAAAAACAAAAATTAAAACATCTCCGATAAAGTTCGGCTCTTAAAACTTTCCGTATACATGTATTCCTGATGGGTTTTTTTTTTATTGTTTTTTAAAATGTAATTTCCGCTTTGTTGTACAAGTCCATTGATGAATAAGTTTGCATCAAGCAGAAAATGTTATTCGCCGTTGCTATGGGCAACAGTGAGAGAGAAAGCTTATATAAATGCTGACGCATTCATAATGACATATTGTACCCAATCAACTAAAATTGCTCGAAGAAAGCTATGATACCAAAGAGACTGTTTTAAAGTCTTGGTCTAGTTTTTCAATCTTGGCCTTGGTCAGGTATAGGTACGGGGGATAATGCTTAGCAATAGCCCAAAGTCATTTCTTTAACCATTACTTCACACAGTTGCAGAATGCCTTTGGATGGAATGTTAACGCTGACGTATCTCGCCTTCAACGGACGGTCGCACACGATATCGATGGTGCCCCCAAGTATATCTGCTTGCTCGGAAGTAACCGGCGAGCCGCATACTGCGTTGTCCAATATATTCTCACTGGTACCTGCACGGACAACAGCTCCCTCCAAACGGTCACCTGCGGGTGTATCAGGATGAGAAAGTTTGGGGAAAAACAAGAACAAAAAAAACAAACAATGTTGATTATGTGGTATTTAAGGACAATAATTTGTTATGACAATATGCAATAGACAAACCATGGGGTGCGTTCCACTAACTTGCGCAAACAGATCGCAACCGTTCGCGCAAACGTTTGTGACCGTTGGAACGATTGGTGGCGCACTTCGTGATGTCAATATGGCGGCGCTCTGTAATGAAGATGGCGACACCGTGGTTTTTTTTCTAACTTGGTTTTTGCTGTATTTTAGGTTTATTTTAGTCCTCATCTGTATATCACGACATCAACTAATTAAGTTGTTATTTTAACTCTACCTGACTGCGGTATCAACCACTGAGTTATCAACCACTGAGAACACATAAGTATTTTCTTGACAGAAAATAATATCGTCTGCTTACCTTTCGTTTAAGTGTTGTCCGTCATTTTAAAAACCACCCATCACTATCACCTCTGAACTACGTTCGCCTATTGTTTGCAAACGTGCGCGACGTTTACGCAAGTGGAACGCAGCCCATGTTTTGTTTTGTAGTCGTAACGAGCATGCATACTTTACAATGAACATTACACATAGGTCAGCTATCACTAACATCCTTAAAAGTTTTCCATTACTTTTACGATTACGTTTTACCTTAGACCGCTCCAACAAACAACCCAACAAACAAACAAACAAATAAACACCCCAACACCCTTAAACAAACCAACACGCATCCAACAAACGAACAAACAAACATCCCCAACATCCCAACAAACTCCCCCCCCCGGCCAAAAAATAAAAATTAAAAAATTCACTTTAAAAGGTAAAGCACAGCTACTTTTACATATACTTTGAAATCAGAGGTGATTAACACACTAAAATTTAGTTAATTCTTAAACATGTACGATGCACTTACTGCAGCAATCCCCACGGTTCAGGAGAGAAACCTTGGTGACACAGTGCACACCATCCAGGGCAACCTTCCACCATGGGTTCATTTCCTCTTCTAGATTTACAAAACAATAGAAGGTAGAAGAAAGTTATAGAAAATAAGTAGAGACTAGGATTAAATCTCTTGTGGGGGAGTGTTGGCTCTAAAAAGAGCCTGTGTGGTCTCGACAAAAGAGCCGGTGGGGTCTCGACGAGAGAGTCGCTGTG
Source organism: Pisaster brevispinus (assembly GCA_023634235.1). Taxonomy (NCBI): domain Eukaryota; kingdom Metazoa; phylum Echinodermata; class Asteroidea; order Forcipulatida; family Asteriidae; genus Pisaster; species Pisaster brevispinus. Next base: position 15,798,366 of record JAMKCF010000009.1, read on the forward strand.
GTCTTTACGAAAGAGCCGCTGTGGTCTCGGCGTTCCAATCAGAATACTCTGCGCATCTTGAGAAAAAGGGGATCTGTTCAAAACGCAGAGGTCACAACGGCTCTTCTCGGACCCAACACTCCTCCCCAAAGAGATTAATATATAATGGTTGTACCCACACGTTTACTAGTAATAGTTATACTTTCTGTTCTCCGCAACATGCAAATCTTCAAAAATCACTTAGAAGGAAGATATCGACGTTTTCTGCTGTCTATATTCCTACATGCTAAGTGATGATCTAAAAACACTACATATTCACACAGTGAACGATCACGGTTGAATTACAGACCGACATTCACACACTATAGTGTCACAAATTTGAAAATCAACATTTTCTTGAAAAGTAAACATTTTCTTCAAAGCTTGTTTTGCCTCAGGTGCCACAGCTTGCTGTATGGGTTTGCCAGAGCAACTTTTGGATAGGCCTAATACACATATATTGAAACTTCTTGTGGATGAGATCGCCTGTTGTATTTTGTTGCACAGTACATGCCATTGAACATCTGGTATAATGTGTGTGCATGTATGTGTATTGACTTTCGGACTTTTTTTTACTTTTGGTTCTCTAAAATGTCATGATTGTGCAGATACCTTCATTCAGGTTTATATCCTATGGAGGAAGCAATTTGGCAATTATAGAGGGGCCTTACAAACCGCACACCATAATATTAATTGCCAGTGATTTTAAACAGACTTACGTGTGTGGGTGCAGGCATTGTTTGGGTAGAGTGTCGTGTCCATGCTGCCGTCTGCTGCCTTTTCAGCCTTGTAATTGGTCCCGCTGTAATCAGAACTCTGAGAAGCAGGCCGGCTAACGATGGAAAGATCTGCGTATCAGAGGAAACATCAAATTTACAACGAAGAAGTGAAATCTTGGACGAAAGTCTTATACAAATAATGTTGTTTTTAGAAACTACAATCGGCATGTAAGGCACATGTACTGTCCATGTACGGGTAGTGTGTACTTACACTCTGAAAAACTCTCAGGTCAGAAAAATACTTTTTCTGACTCGGTTTAGAAGACTTTTGTTCAGATTCTGCGTCAGTTGATCCATTTCTAGATCACTTCTACACAGAGTCCGTGTCACACTGACCAAAGAAAGGGTCAGGCCCGGGTCATCTCCGATCCGGATGTTTTCAGAGTGTATTTTTAACGATGAATTCTCGTTCTTTATTCAACTGAAACTAAAATACGTCATAGGGAATTAGGTGAAATTTTACAGTCACTTTGAGTCTTGTTTCGTTACCATTTCCCATTGATGCGCAGAGACCAAGGTCAATTTCTCCAACTGACACCTCACACAGTTGCAAAATACCATTGCCGGGTATCTCGATCTTGATGGAGTCGGCCCTCAGCGGTGGGTCACACTCAATCTTGATGGTGCCAGCTGGCTGGCCTGCTTGAGCGGCGGTCACTGGTGCTCCGCAAGTGAATTCGCCCACACGAACTACCGCACCTGCCAGACGTTCATCTGTAAAAAATTGTTTTAAAATGCCAGGGTAATAACTATTCTAAAAAGAAGGGGAAAAAATCGCAAAATATTTGTAATTTCGTTAATTTTATCAAAGTATGAGTATGTGACAGGATTCATCACAAACATGATCACAAAGATAATCAAAATAAAAGTTGTGATATCACAATTATTGCGATAAGATTATTGTGATAAATTTGTGCGACATTACAACTATTTGCGAAAGAAGATTGCGACATAATCTTGCGAAAAACTTTGTGATCCTTGGGCCATCAAAGTGTTTTGATTTTATTCCGTCTAACGTCTAGTTGCCTTGAAAAGTCAATGTCACCATAATGTGTTAATGTTTGGAGTGTTCTTCTAGGAGTGTTCTGTTATGAAAACAAGCCTTTTATTTGCTCAAAGTATACTTTATTACTCTGACGCCTTGGTTTTGTATTAAATAATACTTGCTGTAACAGCTTCTTGTATACACGTAGTCTTGGCTCGAAGATCTTTGAATTAAATTTGCTTTTAGCCGAAATGGATCGACTCCGTCAACAGAGGGCGCTAACTACAACGGTTCGAGCTAGAACCAAGACTGCTTGTAACGATGACTCATGCTATGGTGTACAAACTTACTACAGCAGTCACCGCGGTTGAGGATGGTGACTGACGAGACACAGTGGTCACTTCCAAGCTCGACCTTCCACCATGGATTGTTCTCCTCAACTAGAAATAAATAAATAATGTATGTAATCATAAAAACATCAATATTTATATGAGAAACTATATGACCGGTACAAAATCGCACTTGAGGTGTGGATGAGCCTGCAATATATTTTTTTTAATTGGTGGACACTTGGAGGCACGGTTGCTAGACCCCAGAAGAAAACACTTTCAATTAACAAAAGAAATGTACGCATGCCCAAAGGACAATACAAGAGAACTATTTGGGAACAAATACATTTTTCTTATTAGTGGTAGCTACCCAAGTGCTCAAAATTTGATGAGTGAAACAAATTGTACCGTGAAGTTTTCGTGATAGGGAACAAAACCTCTGTGGTAAAAATAAATATATCGAGGTCATTGTTTCCCCAAAAGTTTTTCTTGCAACCGAGATTTTCTATGACTTGTTTCACAATCTGTCACTGTTGTTCTCGATCAGGTTTATTAGTATTAGTCTACCAAGTCCACGCATGTTTACATGCGTCTACATATCCTTACATTGCTATCTATGTGAGGACTTTCCTTTGTCCCTCTAACTTTACACTCTCCATAGACTTAGCGCATGAAAAAAAATGCGAGGACACAAAAATACAAAGGATTCCATTGTGAGGAAAGCATTGTCCCTGTTGTATTCCTTTGTTCTACTGTCCCCCACTCTTCTGATTATACCATGCCACATGTACTTGTGTATGAATTATGCCCAATAGGCCTTTACGCTCAAAAGCTTTTGTCGTTGGTGTGCACGGTCTAGAAACGCAAAGCTATCCCCGTCTTTTCAACGCTTTTGAACCCTTCCAACATACCAGCGTCACACGCTGCTACTGTTTGCCGTTGCCACATTCGCTATTTTTGGAGTTGGCTTTATAAATGGTAAGTGTGTATAAAAGATCCTTGTAACCTAAAATACACCCAAACACACTGGGACACACACCCCAAAATGGCACAAGCAAACCGAGATGATCATAAAGATGGATTGGAACTTTTTGACACTAATTGGCTATCGTACCAGAAAACACTTTTACCAAGTCATAAGTAAAGTGCTATGTACTTTCCCTTAACATTATTTTATCAAAAAATTCTATACGGTAAATTAACAGATCTATACGTACGTGTATGAGAGCATTTGGCATTAGGGTACAGGTTTGTATCTGTGTTGCCATCGACAGCCTTAGCTGCAGTGTATGGATTATGAGTGGAGCTCTGCTCGGCAGGTTTACCAACTACTGACAAGGCTTCAGGGAGGAAAAAGTATGAAAATAAAATATTAGCAACATTTTGAAACTACACTGCATTTTCCATACATTGGGATCTGGGGAAAATTTACAATAACACATATTGCGTAACGCAAATGGTGATCCACAGGGTTCATAAATATACAGCCATGGTAAAATTGGTAAACAGAAACGCTCGTTATACGCAACACTTTAAATCTTTAACCAGTTGTATCTGGAAAGTGTGGTGGCCCTGAAAGGACATCGGTTATAAAATCGGCGTAAATGTTCATAACGGCTTGTGCACAAGTCGTAAATAGTGGTGTCAATATTCACGACTTGTGCACAAGTTGTAAATATTGGCCTCAAAAATCACTTCTAAGTGCACAAGTAGTGAAATATTTCATGAATTTTAATGACGTCAATATTTATGTTCAATGTCCTTTTATAGACACCATGTATGTGTTAATAATATTGAAGCCACAATGCCAACACCCCTACTGCTTATTAAGTCAAAACATACACACTCAGGATTGCATAAATTTTCCCTAGTGAAATACAGCCAACAAACATACGGTCGGCCATTTTGTAGAGTCAACAATTTGGTTCGACAAAATAGCAACCGTGTTCTGTCATAAACGTACAGAAAAACTACAAATATATATGTGAATCATTATATTCCTTTTTTTACATTTTCTTTCAAACCAATTTCATTTTAAACCCTTTTTATAGAACAAATCGTCCGATTTGAAAAAAACGTGCCCCATTAAACGGGCATTATTGCCTTTGGATTGGGCGCTTTGGGCTATAGAAAGCGTTTGTCAAGAAATGAATATGGTTGGAAAGGTGTTTTTAAATAGTAGAATATTAAAACTGATACACATAAAAAAAACGTGACCTGAGTTTTTTGTTTTTTTCCGCCATTTTGTGGAACCAAATTGTTGACCCTGCAACATGCGCACCGTATCTTCCGCTGGGTTTATTTTCCAGAGGTAAATTTATGGGGTTGTTTTTCTACTCGATACTCACTTTTGTAAGCATGTCATTTTTAGTATTGCCTTGCGATACTTCCGAACAATGTTGTGTGTTTAAACCGAAATAAATAAATAAATGAATGAATAAATAAATAAATAAATAAATAAATACCTCTGTCAGAGGCTGCACACTCTCCGGGCTGGGCTTCCTCCGCAGTAACTTCACACAGTTGCAGAATCCCACCGTCGGGTAGCCCCACACTGATATAACGTGCTCTCAGTGGTGGATCGCAGATAAAGCTGATTTTACCGCCTGATTTACCTGCTTCACTAGCCGTGACTGCTTTGCCGCACTGACCGTTCGACGGGAAATACTCCCTTGGTCCAGCTCGTACAATGGCACCAGCCAAGCGGTCACCTTTTAAACAAGTATAATGGTAAATTAGGAGCTTAAACCATTTTGGTCATGGTACAAATTTAATGCTTAAGAGGTCTGGGGTGACTCATCAGTCATGCAGTTTGTGCTAATAGTATATGCAACTCGTAGTAAAAGGCGTCCAGATATACGAGCCATGCCAGAGGCAATTGAAGTTTATTGAGATAAAAAAAATTGGTGTCTTTTCTTATTGTGTCACTGTACTTGCTGGGACCCATGGAGACCAGTGGTCTCACTGAATGGGCCACCAAGTTGAACATAAATAAATAAATAAATTGACAATTTGCAAGGACTCAAACAAGCAAAAAAACTTTATAAAGAAATGCTTTGTGGCATCAGTAACAACCGTAGCATATTTAAACTCACGGTTGATTGAAAAGGGTGAACTTTTAACGAGTAGCAACGCATATTTTCCAAGTTCCTTTACAACTACAATATGCAACTTTTAATCCACGAAAAAGTGTGTCTCCATTTGGTAAGATCAGAAAGAAGGGCTGTCTGTACTTACTACAGCAATCTCCACGGTTGAGAATTTCAATTTTCCCAATGCAACGTTCCTCCCCAAGATCGACTTTCCACCATGGAAATTTCTCTTCAACTGCAAAAAAAAGGGATATATATTTTTTAAATAAAAATTCAGGTTACAAAAATTGATGGAGAAATACAAAGTTTTACAAAAATTGTTGAAATTCGGCCCTTTTTAAACAACCCTTTCACTACGGAGTGAGGGTAAAATGGAGTGCTGGACAACTCTTTGACAAACTTGTATCGAATTGTATACAAATTGAAAGTAGTAAGACGACAGGAATTTTAAATCATGGGTGGATGGAAAATGTCCACGTAAATTTAAGGAGAGAAAAAACTATGCTGGCCCTGATGGGCCATTACAAAACCCAAATATCTTTGCAAATATTTTTGTTGTCGAAGATATTATTGCAAATATCTTCACCATTCACCAATTTTTACAAAAGATCACCAATATTGCCAATAATATCGCAACAATCTTTGTAAAATGTTTGCGTTGTCGTCAATATAATCTTTGCAAATATTTGCGATAATATTTTCGACGTTGCAAATCCAAGGATTTGTGATAATTGTGATGTCTTTTCAAGGCCACTAGTTAAAAATAATAACAAACCAGTTCTTACGAGTGTGGGAACATTTGGCGTAAGGATACAACCTTGTGTTGGTGTCACCATCGACTGCCTTCGCCGCAGTGTAAGGATTGTGTGTAGTGCTCTGCTCAGCAGGCTTACCAACGAGGGAAATTGCTGTAAGGTTATGATAGTGAAATTCCAAGTTAAATATAATTAAACATTAAAAAGAAGAAACAAACAAAAAACAGTAGAGTGACATAATAAGGTGTTAAAAATTGTAATCAAGATATGGATTACAGTTTTTTACGATAGGAATTGCTGGTGTCCTATCAACATTTGAAGGTTCTGTTATTTATTCACAGGCAAATACCATGAACAGTTTTTTTTCACGGCAGCATTCAAGTGCAATAGTTAACATACGATTCAGAAGCGGTGCCCTTTCCAGTTCCATCAATTCGCCCTCCTCCAAATTCTCGAATTCCCTCTCGTCATCCATGAGGTCTTCGGCTGCCCTGTTCCTTTCCTCCTTCTCTTGGAGAAGTCGTTCTAGATTTTCAATCTCTCGTTCTATATCATCCTGCGGAAAGAACAGCTTGCCTAGTTAAATTAGAAATAAACTAAAAGACGACAAATGTGCAGTTGTTGGCGCAATGAGACATCCCAATTGGGGGCAGGAAGGGCCAATAAGGGGTCTAGGGCGGGTAGGTATACACAGTTAAAACTGGGGACCTATAACGAAAGAGGGCAATATAGGGTCCCCGGTTGGGTAAAGGTCCCTTGATGTAGTTTTATTTAATATGAGGACCCCAAATGATCAGGTGTGTTGGATAGGCCACCGTCGTTAAATGTTTTTAAATAACAATTAAACTTAATACGGTTGTTATCCCCCATCACTTCGCTAAACGTGCATGGATGAAACGTTCCTGTGAAAGTTTCGTGTTTGCTTTCGCAGCAAGTAGATCACTGTATTCAGCCGAATATTCGCCTATCACTTTCGTTGTATCTTTCACTTTAATTTTGCTTTAAATCAGCATTACATTGAGGAAAAACAACCTTTAACCCAGTATTGTGAATACACTTTATGTGTGCGCGTGCAGTAATTGCATTGTTCGGCGTTTCTCCTATATTTATTGGTTTTTTTTTTAATGTCCAAATAGTTCCTTCCGTCGGAAATCTCAGAAAAAATCACTTTCCATTCATAATAATGGTATATTACTTTAAAATAAAACACAGTCTTTGTAATGTGAGTGTTATGTAATTGATGGATGAGACCAGCCAAAATAGGGTGCTCAAGTTTCACAAAGCACCTAAGAATCAGCAAGATTCATCGTCAAAATAATTACCATTAGTGACATCACACTTTGATAAGCACATTGTGAAATCGAGTTTCCATCATGAATTCTCTCACAGTGTGGACATTTCTTTCTTTCCAAAAATAAAAGCCGCGTGATTGTTAAGCTTATCAATTGGCTCACCAATTAAGCCGTAGATGATAACATCGTAAATGATTAAAAAAAGAACAAGACTTTCAAGTATGAATTGAGTCACTTTGAAAGTTTACAGTTTACAAAATTCATACAAGTATTCCAGTCATTCGAAGAAATTATCCGTCTGAAACAACATTACTGAGGAACTTGAACAAGAAATTCACAAGTCACAGGTATAATGATGTAATACGCTTGGAAACTTTGGTCTTCCCGTAAATCACGATGAGACATTCCCTTAACCAGTGCGCCCTCTACTGTTTTACCCAGGAGATTAAAAAGCAGTCGGATCCAGAGTTTCAAGTGTGATATTTAATATCACACTTGAAACTCTGGATCCGACAAAGGTTGGGCTCGGATTTACCCGTCCAAATGATTTTGAGCTTCCTACGGTCATGTTTTCATTGCCTCTCAACTATAGATTTTGGAATTCCTGAACACGTTTAACTTGGAAACAATTAAGTTGAACCCTCAAAGTTTGCGCCCACAATATCTGAAAACCCTGGACGCGCTATATAGAGAAATGCGACCTTGCTGTTTTATACGCGTCATGATGCAAACCATGAAAAACGAACAGAAAAGACACCATAGAAAGACGACGTCCGCTTATTATACTACATTGTGTGCATTTTTTTTACACACACGATGGGGGTATATTGATGCAGAAGTCCAGGAGGTCGGCCTTTTATGGTTAGCTACCAATTGTGTTTGATGGGCGTGGCTTACAGTTGAGTGTTTCAAAAGTCAGACATACGAACAGGATTTAGAGTTGCGCAACCGTGGGTTGTACGGCCACGTCCGAATCCAGGGACTTCGGCTATGGCTATGCCTGTTGCTCTTGGGCTGCAGCGACTAAAGTTGAAGAATGGCCTTTCCGGCCATCTGGCAGTAGCCACTGATGAAAGCCATGAAAGGTATTTCGGACGTGGCCTATTACATACTAACTGCGACCATGCTCTATGCTACGACCGGGTCGGGGTGGGTCTGTGAAGTTGAGCGTTGTCTGCAGTTTTTGTTTAATGAATTGTTATTTAAGAGCCTAACTACAGTATTTCTTACATATTTTGGGGGTAAGATATGGGGATGGGCACTTTTTCATCAACAATCACGGAAAATGGCTTGGAGTGGGAGGGTTCCCTATTATTTCCTTTGTCGATGCATGAGGCAATGGGACGTTCTCCGAACTGCTGTGGTTTTTCTATGTTACAGCACCATTATTCCTAAGTCTGGGTTGGCATTATTTTATTGTTTGCTAACCGTGATACTAAGGTCTAGCCCTGCGTTCAGTTCAAAAGAGTTAGCATTTACTTCAAACAATGTATAGTTCTCACATTTAAATGACCTTTAGTATGTTCAAAAGGCAGGGTTTGCCAAGCCCTGAGTATTGTGTGGAACAAAATCTGTTGTTCAACCTTCCGTGAATTCTGTCTATTCGAGCGTTAGAAGTTGGTCTTTTTGCAAACATGTTTTTCTTCATTGTAATCGTTTTTCATAGTGAGAACAGTAGACTTGATTTCAAGTCTGAGATCGCGGTTATTCCTCTGCATCAGCCACGAAAAACGCCCCCAAAGATTAGCTATCACGCGCCCCAACTCGCAATCTCAGACTCTTGACCCCCCTTGCGTTTATGTATATTCATGTATTCAAAGATAAATGTAAATAATTAAGCGTACGCCAGGGAGCTGGCCAATCAGGAGACGGCAAAAACCTTACTGGCAGCGTCTATTTAAAAATAGGCTGAACTCGCTTAAAATTGTTGCTTTATGTTCATTCGATATTGAATTTGTATAGTCCTTGGTACGTATAAACAGTTTTTAAAATACATAGATAAGTATAATGAGATCTTAATGTAGTAAAAAAGCACATAAAAAATACATGATTCCTACTCCGCGATAACAGTTGCACCCTACAGTTTAAATGGAATAGAGCTCACAACCTATCCCGTAGATGGTTTGTTTGAATATTCATGTTATCGAAGGTTTTTGCAATTCCGACCAATCAGATTGTTCCGTCCACTTTTGAACTAATTCGCCATAGGGTGTGTACAAACCGTTGGACAATGGTCCCAAGTCTGTGATCGTAGGCTAATGACGGAGGTCACAAGAGGGCGCTAACTGGTTCCCTGCTTGTTTTTACCACCTAGTAAATCGTTAGGCAAAATCTTCTGCTTAAGTTTGACCTAAGAAATTGGGCCTTTGGTAATATGCAGGCACGATTAAACTACAATAGTTTATACAAATAATGTTTGATCCTTAGAAAGCCGCCCCAACTGTGGTACTTGCTATACTGATGTATATCCACCATCGTACTGTGGACATTCTTCCGTTTCGTTCTCCGGAATTCTTTAAATCAGAGTGAATGTTTTCACACAATCTTGAGAGCAACGACTTGGGTGTGTATTGCATCGAGAGTCTTGTCTCACGTCTACGTTATTGCCGGCGTAACTCTAACTAATCATGCCGAACAGTAATTGTGCCTGATCCCTATTTCTGTATTACAAGATTTTTGAAGTATAATTTTTTTTATTTAAGGGATTGTAGAAACAATACGGTCAAACATTATGCAGTTGCACCGAAATTGTTGATTTCCAATCTGTACTCGCTCATGGTGCTTTAATTTTTCGTTTATCAATGCTAAAAACTTCAATTGCTACCATCTTAAAGTTATATTTATTTCTATATTTTTCTATTATTTAAATATTTAGCATTGGCTGGTATTTAGTGTCAGGTCGAACTCGATAATGTTGGTAGGGAAGGCCACGTCTGAGCCCAACGACCTCGGCTATTACGGCCGTGTCTGTTTGGAAGCAAGGTCAACGTTGAATTGGCAATAAGCGGCTTTTAGGTACGGCCTTGTAGGCATCGTCACATGGTGCTGAGCACCCTCAACAGTTGTTATTTTGTTATTCTTCGCCATGGGCCTAAATGCAGAAGGCTTTATGAAATTCACTTCTTGTGAAAGATCTCTGTGAATGGGCCTTTTATGAAAACTACCCGGTACTCACGGAATAACGACTTTGTGTGGAAAGGTTCGCCATGGGGCAAAATTTCTTCCTTTGAAGAGGCATCATCCGGCTACGCTTGATCAAAATATTGTGCAAGGCATTGGGTGATAGTTTTGTATTGTTTGCCGACTGGGAAATTGAGGCCTAACCCTGCGTTCAGCACAAACGACTTAGGCCTACCACTATATTTTACTTTTAAAAAGGGTTTTATTTCTTTGTACCCATTTTAAATGCCTTCACTGTTTTCAGAAGACAAGATTTGCCGAACCCTGTTTTTAATGACCCGGAACAAATCTTTTTACAACCTACGGGGAGTGTTTTCCATTCAAGCGTGCAGGGATTTCTTTTCAAGGGTTTAATAATTTCTCTATCAATCTTGTTCATAATGTGAACACTTGCTTCTTGTTACCAATTCCAGAACCCAATAGTCATAGAGCAAGCTTATAACACAGTACTAGCTAATTTACCAATGCCATCTCCGACTGGTTTTCTAGTCATGCTCATCAACAGAAAGTTGTTCGGCAAAAGTCTGTTGGTTAAGTAGCTCTGAAGTTGGGCCCAGCTGGGCCATGCAGGCTTGATTATGACCGTTAAACAACAAGAATACGTAATTAATAAGGGAATAAAAGAGTGGGACTCGGTCTTGAACGTATCATGTTAAAACAGGCTCCGTTTTGTGGAAAGGGTCAATTTGCGTTGTTCGCGCGCGTGCTAATAGTTTTTACATTGAATACATGTATGTATTGATTGTGTTACGCGTAATATTACCCAAGGCCCAATTTCTTAGGTCAAACTTAGGCCTGCGCTAAACGTCGCACTTTTGCCGTGTCGAACTCATATGATTTTCGCACGGTAAGAGTTCAGCACTTAAATCGAATCGGTGACAAACGTCGAATTTAGTAAAATAGTTTGCCGCACTTATAGAAATTCAAAATGGCGACGCAGGAGAAAATTGCAAAAGAGTTGTTTCATAATGACAATTCGAGCTGACACTCGTAGTTTTTTTAATTTTTTTATTAATGACAAAAAAATTGTTCCCAAGCTTAAATGTCGTAATTCTACTATAACAACCGTTGATGAGTGGCGTTCATCGTATTTTATTTTAAAGTGACAAACAAAATCGATTATAATTCCGAAATTTACAGAATATTATGTTTGTTCAGTGTTTCCCGAAAAAAAGGAGGGACGTCTTACATTTTTTTTAAAGGACAAAGCATTATTCCATTTACTGTTTGCAAGACGTCCGTTGTACAGACTCGATGGAGGAGATGATTAGAGCCGAATGGGGATTCGACTGCTATTTTAGCTCTTATAAAAGTAACTCGAGAGGTGTGACAATTCTTTTCAACAATACTTTTGAGTTCAAAGTTCTATCATGTAAAACCGACCCGAATGGTAACTATTTGGCACTCAGCTTAGATATTTATGGTTGTAACATATGGTCCTAACAAAGACGATCGTAATTTCTACGAAACTATAAACAATATCATTACAGATTACGATAATCCACACACAAAATATGTAGAGATTGGAATTTGGTATTGAATGACAAAAGTAGATTGTCATAACTAATGTTAATATTAACAACCCATTGGCTAGACAGAAAGTATTGGATTTGCACAACCAATTAAATCTCATTGATTCCTGGCGCATCCACAATCCAGAGTCAAAGAAATACACTTGGAGGCAAAACTCTCCATTAAAACAGTCCAGGCTATAGATTTCTTTTTAATACCTTCTGAGATGAGCACTAAACTAGCTTCTTGTCATATTAAACCGGGCTATCGCACTGACCATTCAATGGTCGATCTTTGATTTCAACCAAATAGATAAAGGAGTCGGTTATTGGAAATTTATTAATTCTCTTCATATGGACGCAACTTACGTTGACCAGGTTAAAACCACCATGAGAGAAATTGTCGATATGTATGCAGTCTCGCCCTATTAACACTCAAACCTGGGTGACATTCATCCTAAGGATATCAATGTTATTATCAACAATCAATTATTTTTTGAAACGTTATTAATGGAGATTAGAACTAAGACCATTTCATACGCCGCGTGGAAGAACAAAAAACTGTCGTAAGGCTGAATCAAACCTTGAAAAAGAGATTAGAGTTTTGTCTGAGAAGGTTGCCCAGGGTGATGTTGCGTCAATCTATACGTTAAAATCGAAACAGGTCGACCTCGTGAACCTTCGTAAGAACAAAATGGACGGCGTTTTGATACGGTCAAAACCAGGTGCATGGAACACGGGGAAAAGCCATCCAGATATTTCCTTAATTATGGAGAAACGTAATTGTGTTAATAGGAGCATTAGTCGTGTCGTTACAGAGAATAATACTGAGCTGAAGAGCTCTTGTATAAGTAGACTCAACGAAGCAAGGCTTTTTTACCAAAAACTGTATTCGTCCCCTGTCTCGCTCAAAAAGAACAATCTGCAACCAATTTTCAGTAATTCTGATTTTCCAGTTCTTTCCAACTTGACTCGGGAAAGTTTTGAGGGTCCTCTGTCATATCAGGAGCTTTTGGGTGCCCTAAAAAGGAGCAAAAACGGGAAGTCTCCGGGGTCCGATGGTTTTCAGCTTTGAATTTTTAAAATTCTTTTTCTCGGATCTGTCATGGTTTTTACTGCTGTCACTAAACTTTGGTTATGAAACAGATACATTTTCAGTAACCCAGCAATATGGGATTATCACCCTGCTACCAAAAGGGGATAAACCCCGTCAATTTTTAAAGAACTGGAGACCAATTTCCTTACTAATTTCCTTCCTCGCCTCAATTCTTGTATTGCGGAGAGAATTAAAACATGCCTCCCTTTCATTATACATGAGCAACAAGGTGCTGTACAACGGTACACAAGCCTCTGATACTGGTTAACGTTTTTTGTCAGAATCCTTTCAAATTGAGCGCAGGTGACGGCCTAAACTGTTTGGGGGAAATGGTTCGATAGGGACAACATTTTGAAAGGTGTTACGGTTGAGGGTTCTGAATACAAGCTTTCTCAATATGCGGACGATACTGGGTTTTTTTTTTTATAGATGAGCGCATTGGCAAACCCTGCCTTTTGAAAAAAGTAAAGGTCATTGATATGTGAGAACTATTTATTAGTTTGCTGAGCACCCTGTTGTACTTCCACAAGTTGTAAATGATAGATAGGCACTAAGCAGGGTTTCTTATTTGTCAGTATTGCTTAAAAGAAAAGATTAACCACACATGCAGCATGCAACGCATAAGCGTAAGACCCAGCGGGAGGGGGGGGGGGCACAATTTGGACACAGCAAGAAAAAAAACAAGTTGGACAGATACAGCACACACACAAAATGTATTAGAAAATGGGGAATGGTACTTATGCTTTCTTCTGTGTAACATTTAGAGCAACGCCTCTGCCCCAAAAGGTTCCCACCCGCCGGTTCAACAGAAATTTTCTTCGGGAAGGCGCTAAAAGACCCATTACGTTATTATACTACGTCACCCCCAACAATTTCGGGATCAGAACAAGTCCGCTTAGCATCTTCGGAAAATGCCCGACCAGTTAAGTGTTTTAAAGCTTCGTAGTTGTAGCTTTTTTTTTAATTGCTGTTTTGCTCTTACCCGGTTGTGGAGGTTATCTGGAAATGCTAAGACCGCTTGGCTGAGGGCCACAGAGAGCAGAAAAACACGCAACATACTGATGTAGGGCTCCGTCACAATTCAAGCAAAGTTACCGTCTGTGCTCCTGCCCGGGCACGGGGGGCTCTTTTATAGTAATGGGCGGGGATTTGACTTCACGTACCAAACTATGGTGAAAGGCCCTAGCATACATGTGCTATGCCTTTTCACGTTATGGGGCTCTTCCATGTTGGGGGAGGGAATTCTTTTTCAAAAAAATCAACATTTCTAAAAAAAACTTTTTTCCCATCCTTAATGTCTACTCTTTCATAATTTTAAAGCAGGAAGGTTGATTTTGATCAATGAAGATGAAAAACCCTGTGTTTTGCGATAAGGTTTTACGTGGTTTGGTACGATTGATTGCGTTCAATGTTTTAAAAATGGCCGTTTTTTCACCTCTGCATTGCTGTTCCGGGACCCCCCCCCCATTATAAATTTGGTATCATCGAAGCTTTAGACTAACTCTTTCTATATTTAGACATAAGAAAGGTAAAGGGTCACGTGCAAATGCTATCCAGGTCAGTTTTGCCCCATATGTTCCAATCAGAACGCACCGATTGGTCAAAACGCCCAAGATTGATCGTGCGCATGCGCTGTTGTCTCGCTTCGTGGCTTTTCAGGGGTGCACCCCACTAAATAAACTCCCATGGCATACAGTGCAAAATGCTAAATATTCAAAAATACACGAACAGTACTAAGAAGTCTCACAGCTATTTACAGTCAAGGGGAAACTATTCATTGATTCTTGAACTTTAATCCTCTGCTCAATTTACTATGGGGAGTCCCTTGGTCCGTCGAGTTGTTCTCCCTTCAAAAAAAAAAACCCTATACACAGGTGTAATTATTTTCCAAACGTCCGAGTATCAATCTTGAAAAATGTCCCTAACACCTCTCGGCAAATAGGACCATTTATTTCAGGGCCTATGTCATTCAAAATACGTCAAGTTGGAAGTCAACAACCCCAGGTCACAATTGGGCTCAGTTGTTACACTGTATCCCTTGTTTGGCCTCTCAAATCTGTCTAGAAATTTATTTGCCTGCGTTACGGTTGTATAGCAGGCAAAATTTGTCTGATCGGTTATCAAAAGCATTCCGAAAGGTTGGTATGCGAGGAACAAAAGTAGGTATTTGGAATCTTGATTTTGGAGGAATGTGGAAGCGGTAGTTGCCATGGTCATTCTAGCTTGCGACTTCGGTTCAGTTTAGAACAAAATGGAAGGTATTTGAAAACGATCAGAAAAATATCAAAAAGCAAACCTTAAAGAGGTACAATTTGCGGATAGCCACAAGGTTTTCCAGAGTGTTTTGCTCATTGAGTTTTATCTCTGGTTTTTAATCCTGTGTGACATTTAAGTTGCTGAAAAGGTAACGAGATACAAGTGATTTTATTGAGTGCGTGTAAATACGTAAATGACAATCAAAGTGAATAAATAATAAGAGCCAGCTCCAACTGGTGGACGAGCCTTCGGGCGAGCCATACCCTATATTGGTGTAACAAATTGTGTAATTCTTTGGGGCAGTTCAGAGGGGAAATAAAGAAAAAGAATAGACTAGAATATTTTGAGGGCCTACAAAAAATTAAAAAGGCTGACGCTCTGCTAACTCCCTATTGACCATATTTTTGACCGCATGAGGGCGCTGTCATCAGGGAATGTCTTGCATCACAATAGCAGTTTTAGCTTATTATAATTGCCTGTTTGTAGTTTTCTTGCACCAATGAAGAAATACATAAAAAATAGCGATAAAAAAGTGAAAAAAACCTGTTTGTTTACTTGTTTTTCATCATGTGAAATTTATCCACATATGCCCTCACGTGGTCAAAAATACGGGGAATTCAGTGGGGGCTGCAACCACTGATCTGTATCACTGAGCGTATAATAGAGATCAGTGGGCGCACCCTTAGGGCACGCACTTAGAGTAATGAGAGTAATGTACGTGAATGCCTCGTTACTGCACACACATGGCGTGTCAAAAGACCGATGGCCTTTGGCTTATCTCCTGTACAACTTACCGATTTTAATATTTCTTTCGTAAAATAAGTTGTTGGAAGATGACCCCAAAAGATCACTATCATGCTAAGGCTTTTGAGGATCGTTGAAACGCAGAGATATTCAGAGCAGAAAAGCTATACATGTTTGGTTTCGTCGTATGGCTTGGGACATTTGAGAACTACTGATTTTAGATTCTGACTTAACTTGCCGGCATCAGTAGAAGACGACAACAAAAGTAATGGACTATGTTCCAAGTGGTACATCAAGAATTAATAAGAATTTTTGTCAAAAAGAACATGCAGCTGAATTATAGGTAGGTTGCCCTACCACAAAATAGAGAAAGACAATTCTAACGTGTGCAAAAACAACCAACTCCTTTTCAGAGCCCTTCGTCTTAAAAAAGAAAGAAAACATCGTTGAAATGACGATTTGAAATGACAGGCAAGGTGGTAAAGAAAACATTGAACATAGAAATGTATGATATTACGAAACCCCGAACTATCGGGTTATGTCTGGGTTTATACTTTCTTGTAAATAATTCAACATTTGAGCAGAAAATGTCATCTGTTTGCTGAACAACTCTCTATTTTAATTATTGTTTTTTAACCAAAACATTGTAGTTTTAACCCAAATGTTACATAAATTGTAATTGTTATTTGTCCAATGGAAGATATTTAATATTAATAGAAGCACAGTGCGTCACCGTGGAAGTTTTTATTTTTGACAAAATTTAACTTTAAACCTGCTCAATAATGTGAAGTTTTAACAAATAAAGTTCATATTTAACAGATTATGCAAATTGGTAAAACATGCAATCCCATGTTTTATAAATTGTTGTATTTTGATATAATATTTTTAGAGACGTCATGAACAACAGGTTGGTCAAAATGTTAAAACCAAATTTTGGCAGGAAGTGTTAGTTGCTAGGGTACTTTACTCAAAACAACTTTGCAAAATATAATTTTCAATCTTTTGGTTCACTGCACATGTTTAAACAGCTTTTTCTCCTGAAGTCACTCAAGTCAATTTAAAAAAAAAAGAGATTTTAACATCAAAGCTGGGTTTATCTCCAGATTGCAAAATACTACAGAGCTCCAACCTACACCAAAGTAAAGCTTAGAGTATATGCCCTTCCATCCTTGTATATGTATCTCCAAAAGTCAATTTTGCGACATAAGGACCATTTTTGTATAGAGTGCTCCTGAACACGATATGGGCGCTTTCTTTCTCTGGGATTCTGACCTTTTTGAGTTTAAACTTTTTATAAAAAGAGGACAAATGATTGTGGTTTTCCTTGAACAGCAAGGTCACCTCAGTTTATTACAATGGTCTGTGTGTAATCCGCAATGGGTACCCAACCAGGGTGGGTGAGGGTTGATGCCTTTATGTTTGGAGCTACACACATGTATAATGTTGTACTTTGAATAGGAAGGGGGATATTAGCCAAACTTTTCAACTCTATAATAACAGTCTGTCTCAAAGGCCAAATGATTTTGTGCAGAAGGATTGCGTTCCTCCTAACATAAAGGGGGATGGCGTTTGTTGCGGCCGAGCGGTAAAGCGCACTGGGCCCAATTTCATAAAGCTGTTAGAAAATACTTGACAAGAAAATGTTATTGTCTGCTTACCTTTCGTATTTT
Organism: Pisaster brevispinus; assembly: GCA_023634235.1. Classification (NCBI taxonomy): domain Eukaryota; kingdom Metazoa; phylum Echinodermata; class Asteroidea; order Forcipulatida; family Asteriidae; genus Pisaster; species Pisaster brevispinus. The sequence continues at coordinate 15,816,073 of JAMKCF010000009.1, forward strand.
GTTGTTGTCCGCCATTTTAAAAACCACCCACCAACACCTCAGAAATACGTTCGCCTATGGTTGCTGACGTGGAACGCACCCTGTTTTAACTATGTATTTGCCGTGATAATAATAATGACCTTGCAAGCTTGTCCATGTGTAAGCCTCATGCTGGTCAATCCTCGTCGTCATTATCTCCTCGCAGAAAATATAAACACCAAGGAAATTCAGTCTTGAAAAATGGTGAGACAAGAAAACATAAATATTGGGATGGTGTCAATAACAAAGTAAACAGCGCGGTTTTGCTAATAACTGTCGGCAACAGCTGCCCTGCATGATTAGTGTGATGGTCTCATTCTCGTAAAGGTAAAAACAGGAAGAACTAGACATTAGGTGTTTGTGAACAAACACAAAGCTGTTCCGAGTAGTTTTGTTTTGATTAGCGCTCCAGAACTTAAAAGTAGGTCTGACTAAGAGGTAGAAGACCGTTCACCTTTGGAATGCACTTATTTTGACTTGAAATCAAAACCTAAACCTACATGTAACCTTCATTCTGATACTGAGTCTAAAACTGAGCAGGTCTCACAACTTAGTCCGAGAAGCGAACAAACCCTTATATCAAGGAACAGGTCTCACAAACTAGTACAAAGAGCGGAATAACAAAGTATATAAAAAAACAGGTCTCATAAGTTAGTACGCATTGTGTACGCAAAGTGAACTATTGTCATAACAAGGAACATCTGTCAAAAGTTAGTATATAACGTGAAATAAGCTTCATATCAAAGAACAGGTCTCACAAGTTAGTACGTATTAAAGCAAACAACCTCGCATATCAAGGATTAGTACTCACAAACTAGTGCGTAAAGTGAAATAACCCTGCACTATCAAGGAACAGGTCTCATATGGTAGTACAAAGTGTACGTAAAGTGGACTACTGCTCATGCACTGCGCCGCATTTTGAATAAACTACACCATCAAACGGGAAAACAGTACTAAAAGGTTTGCCAAACGTAAAGTCAATGGACTTTCTCTCGGCTTAATTTAGGTCGTGTGTTAAATCTACTCCAAAAGATAAACTTTTTGAATGTTCAGGGTTTTCGTTCAAAGGCATTGTATTGGGAAAACTTTGATCCCATACTCGTGATCCCAAAAAAATGCCGTGTTATGTGACTGCTTTCTATGGGTTATTGTGTGACACATTGAATCACACAAAAAATACAATTTCGTAGTCTAGACTTTATGATGTACATTTAACCAAGTTGCGCTCGCGGTTTCACCATTGGTATTGTTATTAAATTCGGTTTCATTATGCTGTCTAATACCTTCGAGACATTAATGTTGTTTTGATCAGGTTATGTGCCCTGATTTATGGTTCGCTGAATGTACGGGGGTGGTTGTGGCGACAACCCAAGGTTATTCTTTAGAACTGAAAACGTGAGTTATTATCTCATGGTCGACCCTAATACTATTCTCGTCTAGCTATATGTACTTTTTAGAATTCTTTCATATAATACCCCCAACGCTGCAGTAACAAATGCCATCAATCTGAGTCGCAGTTTCGTTCCGACTGTTCCCCTCACAAGTTTTACTTCCATCCCCAACTAAGGTCACTATATAAATGTAATAAAAGAAGAAACAAAATGGTGTTATTTTGTGATGAGAGCTGGTATTCGGGACTGCCGTGGACTATTTCGCAAATCCACTCGCTATAGCAGTAACATGTGTCACAGGTCTTCTTAACTTTTGGCTATAAGTAATTTTTGAAGGACCTGGTCGGTTCGTCTATATTAGTTAAAATAAAAGATCAAACAGAGATATGCATTGCTCCTTCTTCTTATTATTCAAATCAATCATTAATCAAAACATATACAATGAATTTACAAGTGTTGGGATTTAAGTACAATCAGTTTGTGAGGCCTCTCTATCTATGGTTGAGCGGAGCTTCATACTCGTCAGAGGTTGGTATCAGCAATACGAATGGATGGAAGTGCGAAGAGGCGGACCGGGCCGGCTTCCCAAAGCGTGATCTGTAAGGGACAGGGTAGATTGACGAGAGGTGATATTAAATTTATACAAAACACCTCAAGATCATTAACGCTTCTAATTATTATATTACAACAATAAAATGATAGACGCTACTTAAATAAACAGCAATTGAAGTAATGTTTATATAAACAACAAATTACTTTACGAAACTGTGTATATGGAAATAACAGCGATCTCACACATTAATTTCTTCTGAAAGTCAACAACTCTTTTTAACGTTAAATAAACTTACGATTTATTTAATTTAAAACGGAGTGAGATAATTCCTCTAAAATTATCATATAGTATATTAAACAATAAAATCATCGTTTATACAATTCATTAAGATAATAAAGTAAGAAGCCTACCTGTAAGGGACAGGGTAGATTGACGAGAGGTGATATTAAATTTATACAAAACACCGGAGTAATTCGGTTCGATGCGATCACCTCAAGATCATTAACGCTTCTAATTATAAAGAACAAGAAAGTAAAATCAAAACAACAGTTTACGCGCTGTGATAATTGCGTGCTGTATAAGAGCGCACGAGCGCCAACGCACACGGGCGCAACGCACAAAGAGGACGACTGCAATAGACAGGGTCCGACACATGGGATGCATGCTTGTTCGGATAATGACAAAGTTGGTCTTTATAGCTAGACCAGCATGCACCTCAATACTTGTCATTACCAAGACCAACATGAATCTCATTTCGCGACTAACGCGCGCGTAAAATGTATTTGCGAAGTAGTAGTCTATTGCATATTAAATTTTGATATAGATAAGAGAAAAACACACACACACGCATTGAAAATCACGCTGCCGAGAAAGAAAGACCTCCACTCTACAATGGTATAAGACAAAACATCCTCTCCTTGATTTGTTCGGTACTGCCCATTACTATAAAAGAGCCCCCCGTACCCGGGCAGGACCACAGACTGTAACTTTGCTTGAATTGTGACGAACTGACGGAGCCCTACAGCAGTATGTTGCTTTCTTATCAATCCCAGATAGCCTCCACAATCGGGTAAGAGTCAACCAGAATTTGTAACAAAAAAGAAAACAACTCAGAAGCTTAGAGGCACCGACCTTGTCAGTAAGCATTTTCCGAAGATGCTGAACGGATTTGTTCTGACCCTATAAAGGGATTAGATTATATTTTACGCACTTTCATCACGATTACACCACACTGTGTACTTGCTAGCTTCACCAAAGTAATAATGAAATTGAAGGAAAATATGTATGTACTCTTTAGCTTTTGAGAAAGACTTAGCTAGGGTCAATTAAATCAACTTATACCACAGCCAAAGTCACATGACTTCTCTTGGTATTCAATCAGTTTGCAACAACAGCTAATTCTCTCTTTTTCGTAACTAGTAATTACTGCTTTAAATTGATGCGTTGACGCAGTGTAGAAAATTCATATGAACGTATGAATTTGAAAAGATTTTATCGTCGTTCAGTGTAGTATTGCACTCAAGGTTGTTGGGTTTGGGTTTTTTTTCTTTTCTTCTTTCATACAAACTCTGTTATTGACTGCATCGCCAGACAGTCTTATAGATGGGTTTCTTTCACAAGTAAGGTTATGCTTTTATAACACTCAACCCAACATAACATTGCACGCTATGTATTCTTCTGAACACAGAGTTTCTGAACATAAAGGGGGTGGCCTTCCACTATGGGCGAGCAAAGAAATTTGGCCTTGAAAGGACAGAAGATCTAGAAAGGCCGGACTGCTGTTTAGAGTTCAGTATTCATCATACCTATAGCCGTGCGTGAAAACAAGTCACGTGGCAGGTGTGACCATTAAGTAATAGTGTAACCATGAAAAACATGTTGATGGTTTAATTGTTATCATGGTTATGCATCAAAAAGAGGTTTCTTGAAGGAAGAAAAAAACATTACCAGGGCATACTCAAAATGTTCAAAATGCTTTCTCTGAGTCGAATGAGAAACAACTAACAAGATGATCTTAAACTTTTGAGGCAACAATATCAACATCAACAACAACAACAAAAGTTAAAAAGAGGGGAGGGGAAGGAAGTAGAACTTACCAAAAAGAAGGTTGTTTTTTTCTCGTTCTAGTAATTTTGGAAGTGGGGCCATGTGGGTGTGTTTGGCAGGCACACCCCATCACTAAAAACGTCTTTCAGTGGCCATTTGCATCGGATACCTTGGTCTATGCCGGACATTTTCCAGTTAAGTTTCATCAGGTTAACTCACAATTAATAATCTAGCTCATTTGGGGGGGGGGGGGGTCCGTGGCTCCCACGACCACACCCAATGCGTGTTCGGCAGACGTCCATTCCCTAAATGGGTATGTACATGAATCGTTGGCCAACCTCCCAGCTAGGCTGCCCCCACCCCACCCCGGTCACCCCACCCCCGGTCTATATCCCATCGTGCGTGTGTATATGGGTATTATATTTCAAGCAGACGTGGTCTTTCTATGGAGTCTAGTTTATTTTCTTCTTGCCTGTCATAGGTCTTTGGACTTTTATGATGAGTCCTTTCTAAGCTGAGCTGATGTTTTGTTCGTTTTCGTGGTTTGCACTCGTGTCAAAAAACAGCAAGGACGCATTTCTCTCAGGAATTCCATAGAACGAGACGTGCAGGTGACCTTGTTTATTTTCAATGATAATTAATCTATTGTGGTGTTACACTGAGAGGCAATGAAATCCGCGTCCATACCTAAGTCCATTCCTGTCTCTGCTTTGTGTACAGCTTCAGTTGTGGGTTTTCGCGAGGACAGTGAAGGGTATGTGCTTTCACATCAGCCTTTTCCAAGGTCTAGAAATACTGAGTTGCAAGTGTGATATTTTTAGTCGGCTGGTTTTAATCATCTCCAGGGTAAACCTATAGAGGGCGCCCTGTAATGAGACTCGCCAGAGCTGTACAGGGGTTCACCGCACTAAATAAACTTCCATAGCAACCAAATGCTAAACACTAAAAAAAGTACCTTAAAATCTCTATGTCTATTGAAAAAATAATTAAATATATTTTCGGACAACTAAACTTCAGATTTCTTATTGGGAAGGGCGGGGAGCGGCCGAGCTCCCATCCACTTTATTTGTTTTTACGGTAACTAATCAAAACCTATTGCAAGACATGTTTTAAACTGTATGTATAAAATGTCTCCGGGAGCATGCTGGGACGAGATTTAAAGCACACGCTAATTGACAGAACTCGACTCGTCGTCATCACAATCTTCTTACTTGAGCCATTTTGGGAAGTCGTGTCCCAGTGCCTTCATATTCACTACCTTATGGAGACCGAGAACAAAACAGAAAAGGGAAAACAAAGGGCCTCCATTTTATTATAGGGAAATTCTAAAGACTGGGGTGCTCCACAAGGAATTTTGTGTACAAAGTCTATGGGAGGTTCTTAACTACAGGGACAAAGGAAAGAACAAAAGATGTCTCCACACAGGGATGCAAAAAATAATAGGAATGTGTGTGCTTGGAGTGTGGAGTGGGCATTTTAGGTTACGAGGTGTTTACCCGCTTACCATAATGTTTACAAACAAATTAACTCCTAACGGTGACATCGATATCCATGTCAATAATTACATGACCCCCAACAATAAGTTGATCTAGAATTTTATTATGATTCCATACATTATTTATTTATTTCTAGTTATGGAATACAATCCATGGTGGAAGGTCGAGCTTGGAAGTGGCCACTGTATCTCGTCAGTCACCATCCTCAACCGCGGTGACTGCTGTAGTAAGTTTGTACACCATAGCATGAGGCCGTGTCCGAAACGGCAACTTCGGCTATAGCTACGGCTAGATCGCGCGCGTCTGCCTTTTCTTCATCACTGGCAGACGCGCTGATCTAGCTGTAGCTGTAGCCGAAGTCGCCGTTTCGGACACGGCCTGAGTTATCGTTATATGAAAGTAGTCTTGGAGATCGAACCGAAGTAATTAACGCCCTCTGTTGCCGGAGTCGATCCATTTCGGCTAAAAGCAAATTTAAAGCAAATATTTTTGAGCCAAGGATACGTGACAAGAAGCTGTTAGCAAGTATTTGTTAGTATGAAACAAAGACACCAGAGTAAAGCCATTAAAAAAGTATCAGTTTGGGCAAATACAACATTTGCTTTATAACAGAACACTCCAACAAATTACAAATTATCAATAGTAAAATCAAATACTGGCGAAAATCTTCACAAGATGATGTCGCAATTTTAATTTGCAAATAATTTCTGATGTCGCACAACTTTGTCACATTAACGTATCGGCAAATATTTGCCGTATCACAAATTTTGTTTCAAATATCTTTGCAAATATATTTGTAATCATGTTTGTGATGAAGCCTCTCCACATACTGTGGTAACATTTTGATACTACAAATGATTTGTGATGTCCGATCGGGGCCACCATTACAAGCTGTTTGCGAAAACTATTTTATGATAGTTATTTCTAGTATTTTTTTGTTTTATTTGTTTCACAGGTGAACGGCTGACAGGTGCCATAGTTTGTGTAGGCGAATTCACTTGCGGAGAACCAGTGACCGCTGCTCAAGCAGACCAGCCAGCTGGCACCATCAAGATTGAGTGTGACCCACCGCTGAGGGCTGACTTCATCAAGATCGAGATACCGGACATTGGTATTTTGCAACTCTGTGAGGTGTCAGTTGCCGAAACTGACCTTCGTTACTGCTCATCAATGTAAAATGGTAACGAAAACATGACTCAAATTGCATAAAAGATTACGAAATTCCCCTCATTCCCTATGACGTTTTCGAGTTCACTCAGTTGAATGGAGATAAAATCATCTTAAATGTCTCTTTAATGATAAACACTATGTACACGTACATTTATCTTTTGAGAGTATAGTCTCTAGATGATCAACATTATTGTCATCAAACTTTTTGTACAAAATTTCTCTTCTTCGTTGTAAATTATATGTTTCTTCTGATACACAGAGCTGTCCATCGTTGGCCGGCCCGCTGAAGGCAAAATACGCCAGCGCTAACAAACCATCAAGAAACCCTCTGCAACTGTGTGAAGTAATGGAAAGAAATCACTTACGGCTCATTTATCCCCCGTACCTACCGACTAAGACTAAGATTTTTAAACTAGACTAAAACTTTACAACACTCGTATTCTGCTCTTTGGTATCATTACTTTCTAAAAAGAAATTTTAGTTGATTATGTACCAATTCGTCAGCATTAAGGTTCCTCTCTCATTGTGGCTCATAGTAACGGCACATATCATGTTTTTCTTGATGCAGTTCATCGGTGGACTCGTGCAACAAAACGGAAATTCATAAAAACAAAACATCAAGAATTTACGGGAATTTTCAAGGGCCGAACTCTATCAAAAATATTTTTATTTTTTATATATTAAGACGGAAAATAACTTTATTATGTTTTCCCATAACCTAGTCAGCTAATAGTATGTCACTTTTAGATTAATAGCTATTGGTGGGGGGGGGGGTGGCAAATGGTAGTTAAGTGTTGGTCTCCTGCTTAATATCTCCAAACACTTCTCAAAAATGAATACAAACATAAAATAGTTATGTGCGGCAGACGGAACACAATTAAAGTTACCGTGAAAGTAATAAGTAATAATTGAGCCCCTTTTACACTAGACGATTTCAGAGGAACTTCTCAGTAAATTGGGTTGACCTTTTCACACTTGAACTGCTGACCCCTGGCATACTCCTGACAGCCATTTCCCGGGGAACACGTTTTACCCTACTCGGAGAGTTGGACGAGATCACGCCGAACTCAAGCAATGAAACCGAAAATTTCATAATTCAATTCAATTCAATAGTAATAATAATAATAAAAATGATAAGCAGGCATTGTAGAGCGCCTTTTCAAAAAGTTACAAAGCGCTAGGATGTGTCCAACAGAGGTAGACAAATCAAGATCAAAGAATGGCCGCAACATAAAATGAAAGATTCAATGGAGTTTGCTCTTCTCCTGCAGCAATCAGGAAGTGAATTCCACGGAGCCGGGCCCGCATTGGAGAAGGCTTAGTCTCATGCTTTAGGGTTTGTCCGATGCTCGAAAAGGAGGTTGCGTGAGGAAGCAACAAAAAAACGGTATTTATTCTTAAAATACGCAATTACAGAAGATTTGACAGCTTCATAATGAAAAAAACCCAGTAAAGGATAGCCAGAGCAATACAGTATTACCACACACAAAAATACACAACTACTTAATTACATATAAAACATCAAAAACAGAAATAAATATGCAGGAAAAAGGATATGGAATGTATCAAACATCCAAAATTTAACATCAAAATTACAATTATATGAGAATTTTGAATGTTGTGTAATTAAAACATAAAGAATATAATATAGAACTTTTCATGGGGCCGAAATTTATCAAGAATGAGTTTAATGTCGTTGATTTTGTTTGTAACGGGAAATAACTTTCTTTGTTTTTTAAACTTGACTAACAACATTTGTTTATGCTGCTCACATTTCAGGTTAAATTGGTAACAAACAAAAAGGAACAAGTATTGTAAAATGAAATGTAAAATGAAATGTAAACAACATGAATACGCATCTAAAAATAACAACTCAAGTTTGGAGATAGCCAGCTTACTCAGGGAGCCAGGGCTCATAATATTTAAAATTTGATGCAAATTTCAAACACAGAATGGATCAATGGCGCGGCGAGATCGTACACCACTGGGAACGAGGATGGGCGGCCTAACAACTTAAAGTGAGCCCATAGGCCGACGAGCCCGAAATGGCAGCTACTATACAGCTACGGCTAAACGAGTGCTGCTATAAGGACGTTCTATAGGCTACTCCAATGCATGGTGACTCAGTGATCCAGTTGTAGCCGTAGATGTAGCCGTCAATGTTCGGATACGGCTATTATTTGCGCGCTCCGCGCAATCGTCTGATAGCGCCCTCTTTTGACTAAATTTTCCCAAGCCATGTTTAATCACTTCTTTAGCCAATAATGATTAGAAGTTAAAGGCAATATGAAAGGTTTCCCTGTACCCGATTGTAATAAGAATGATGTTAGGGTATTAAGTTAATTCAGCACAGGCCCATAACCAAGAAATATTTTGGGGGGCGAATATGAATGGGGGGGGGGGGCAATGTGACAGAAAAGGTACATCGGCGCGTTAGCGTCACCTGTCGCGTAGCGACGTAGGGGGAGTTTGAATTTTTAACGCCCCACGCCCCCCAGTCACGGGCCTGATTCAGCAGATCTTTTCATCAGTAACAAGAGTGAATCTTGTCATATCGAATGGAGACATGACAGCTTATAACACATTTTTTAAATAGAGTACACTGGAGGGAGGTGGGACACGGGGTATAAGATGGACATTTTCTTATTCAACGTGTTTTGAAATAAGCCACTTTCCGGAATCACACATGAATTTTGTGCTTGTTTTTTTTTTTTTTTTTTTTTTTTTGCTGGTGTACACGCAGGGTTTTAAACTACCCAGTCTTTCCCTTGTTAACATGGTATCCCAATTTCAAAAAAAAAAATAATAATTCCTGTTTCATGTTATTTTGGTTGACATTTTGTTCTGAAAAAAAAAGAAGATATTATAATAGAAATGTCTGTGCGTGTTCATATCAGAGAAATGCTCTTTTTATGGTCTCTGGGATGGGATAATGATGGTAACATTAAAGAGCGCCACCATGTGCGCATAAGTGGCCATGTTGATCGGGTCACTTGAACCATGCACACAGTGTACACACACACACCAGACACAAGAGCTGCAGACCGGCCATCTGAGCTCCATCCAGCAGCCTAGGCATGCACTTTGCAACTCGCAAGCGATCGAGAGGGGCAGAACGTTCAATGTAAACAGTGTGTCTCGTGAACTGGTGAAACAACGGGCACTTTACTGCGATGGACAAGGGATGATTCTACCTCTATCCTGAACTACATTATTAATATTAGACCGTTATATTGAAACCTGTCAGCTGAAATGCAAAGCTCTTCTTCAGTGTTCATGCCTGCTATGGTGAGCAAAATTATTAATTGAAGAGAATTACTTAGTTATTGTTCTTTGTTATTAATTTGTATGTATTGTAATTTTGTATGTTGATTGTTGTATCATCATGTGTTAATTTCTACTTGACAAGTGATACAATCAATCATACACCCATGGTGTGTCCGTTTCCGTATCCAACATCCACTTTTTGTACAGGCACTTTTTTAAAGTGGCAGTTGGATACAGAATTTTAGCTCCGTCATCAATCAATCATCACGCAACATTATTTCCTGAGTCATATTTATATATATGTTGCATTTACTAATAGTGTCTACTAGTCATTTGTTGTGCTCAAATCGTGCATTGGGTACACTACAGGTTTGCACAACACAAGCATGTGACAAAGGGTTGTATTAGACCCAGCACATCTGTACATGTAACTGGGGCACTGTACTCCATTTTTTCGAAATTTTGACATTTGCGGTCGTACTCCGTATTCTGATACTGTCTATAGACGGATACAGTGCCCAAGTTACTGGGTCTTAAGTCTAGTGTTGAATGATGTTTAGATGTTTTTGATCAATGTTAAGTGTTGGATGGCCTAATTAGGGAATAAAAGAGTAGAAGAAGTGGTCATAAATGGCTGTTTGACATCGGTACTAAGGTCGTAGCCGTGATTAAGGACCAAGCGGAAGGCTAGGTCATTTATTTCATGGCCGATTCTGCAAGGTTTTAAACGGCTGTGTAAGAGTAATGACCATTCCCATTCGAAGAGCAATAGGCCTACATGATACAATACTCTAGACTAGGTTCTTTGGTTAATCCAGTAACTGGGGCGCTGTACTCTGTTTTTTTAAATACATTTTGAAATCCGCGGTCATACTACTAATAACTTTAGTAGTACTGTAGTACTAGTAGTATTACAATACTAGTGCCCCTGTGAAACTCTGTTCCTATACCGTGATTTGGCAATTTGCTATGAGTTTCTGAACACCCAGCCTCAAAAAAATACCCCAAAATGACAAAAAGACCTTGGAAACAAAATAGCTTGAAAATCGCCTAAACTTGCCTCTCAATATGTCAAAGATGCAACATCAGTGCATTTAATTGTAATTGCCATCATTTTTGTGCTCTAAATTGATGATGTTGAAGTCCACAATCAGAGAAACCATGTCTATTACGATCGACTTCATTGGACGCTCGGAAAAGATGGGTACCCTACCTACCGTCGTTGCTGTGCAGTGGTAGATCACATGTGGTCATGTGTCAGGTTTACCACTGACGCCTTAGTGGTAGTGGATGTAAATCAACAACTGTTTTTAAAAAGCACACTGGTTTAAAAAGGCACTGCAGCAAGTGCGCACAGTCAATCATGAGCAATGTAACTTCTGTTTGAAAGAATGGTGTATAAGGAATTACAAAGTTTTTTTGACATGATGTTACCTAATTATAACTGAGGGACCATTATAACTGCGAGAGAGCCTAACCCTAACCCAACAGATCAACGGGTTGCACAAAACATTTCTGCACGATCGACCGCTAAGGCCATTCCTTCATTCTCATTCTACCGTTCATGCAACTCGTTGTTACTGCACAATTGATCATTGCATTGCACAATCTATTGGTGCCTTGGTGGCAAACATTTCCTTGCAAGATCGCCCAATGGCTGCAAGATCGCCCAATGGCTGCAAGATTGCCCGATGGCTGTGCGAACAATAGATTGCCCAATAGCGCAGCCAGTGCGATCAGGCTTCCCCCCGCAAATTGGCAGAATGTACGTAACCAAAACTTTTACAGACATGCAAATGGAAGTCTGACGAACAGGAGGTTTGAAAAAACTGTCCAGGATGCCTGCGACAGACTTGTTAACATGCCAGGACGTTCCATTGTGCAACATTTGCCTTGCAACAAATAAAAACAGTTGAAACTGAGAAATGAATTGTGCATGAACCGTTTCTCAGATATCTGACAGTTGGCGTCTTTTTATTTGTGAATGCTGCAGCCAGAGATGCGGTTGATGACCGCTGTCGCCACGCTAAGGTGGATGGATTGGATGGTCTTGTGACAATTTTTTTATGTTTTCCCAATGAGTAGAAACTGTATTTAGCTGAAACTTTCACATGCAACTTTTATTGTATCTTTCTTTAGACATGCTTATATACATGTGTTGTACTGTACATGTAAATCGGCATTCAGTTGGCAAAAACCAAGATATGACTCTAACTTTTGCTCTAAAAGAAAATTTACCCAGTCTGTTTCCCTTGTGGTTTGTTATTTGATATTTAAAACTACACAGGCTAAACAAAATTTTTCAAAGAAAACAAGAAAACAATAGGCCTACCTATATACAGTTTATAAAAGCCTAATCGCCCCAACCTTTCAAAACCAACTTTTTGGTTATTGTTTTATATTCTGTTTGGCGAAGGAATGATCATTAACCCTAACCATGCTAAATGCAACAATATGCACCAAATGGCAATAGTTGTTGTGATCTGTTGCATTTGGCAGTCAACTCAGATGTCATTTTTGGACTGAATTTGTTGCATTCAGCAGTGAAGTGACTTCATATAGGTTTGGGTGCTTCTATTGTATCTGAACAACTTATAATGGGTATTTTTAAATATTTTTTATGGGAAAAGTATTGAGAAGTATGATGTTATATTAGGTAAGATTAAGAATCATAATTCAAATCATATTCAAAAGACTGTATAATAACAGTTAAACATTACACTTATGTGCATACTGTTGCATTTAGCAGGGCAAACACCCTTGCTCAGTCCTTTCCCAAACAGCATGCCTGCACAATGCAACAATATCCCCTGTTGCATTTTGTTGCATTTGGCATGGTTCTCATTTCAACTGTGTTGCATTCTGTTGTATTTGGCAGGCTTTGTAGAGAGACCCTAATGGGGGGTTAGGGTTAAAGTGTACAATTACATACATGAGACCAGGCGTACCACCACAATCAGAGTCCAACTGTTTTTGGTTTTTTTTACAGTTAGAAAGGATACTGTTCACCACTCAAAGAAGTTAGGGTGTTTAAGCCAATTACAATAATTAAAATCAAAAGGTAAATTTAGGAAGCGTCTGGAGTGCTCAACATTTTTCAGGTCACACAGAGAGGACCTCCACCTCCCAAAGTGGTGCTTAGATAATCAACTTTTTTTCTTTCTAAATTGATGCACATTATTTAAATATAATTTTACACACATTTGATATCTGAATATGCCCCGCCCCTCCCCCCCCCCCTGCAGAACAATCTTGAGAGCAGTTTTCATGTTGATCACAAGAAATTGAAATGAATTGGATTTGGAATTGAAGAATAAGTGTGCAGGACACAGTCATTTTTCAATTCAAATTCAATTGGTTTGTCAGGATCAATATGGAAATTGTTCTCTTCTTGTTCTGCACCGTGCATATTACAAAATTAGAAGATTCATTTTTGTGGGGCGCACAGCTCAAGGCAAGATGGCTAGGTCACATGCCTCTCTGTAGCTCTGGTCTTGGCCTTGGTGTCCCAGAATCTATTGATCGGTATTCACATATCAATCTGCTGGATAATAAATCAATAATTGATTGAATTTTGGTTTTTACCCTACGGGTCGATTTCTATCACGCGCTAATGTTTTGACCTTGAACTACAAAGATGTTATTGATTCCGTGTCTTTGATGTATTACGGATTACTTTGCTCATTCGCTGAGAAATTATGTGCGTGGAACTTTTTACCTTTGAAAGGCGCACATCTTAACTGTGCAATGTATGATTGTTTGCTGATCAAATTGCTTTCTGTTTGTCTGCCTACATGGGTAGAACTTTTCAAAATTGGTCTTTTGGAGTGTTGGTCAAAGGTCAGATAATGATGTTCGGAATTGCACGGGGAGATGTGCCTCTTGGACTGAGGGCTTAATTTCATAGAACTGCTTCAACACAAAAAGGAGCTAAGCACAACAAAATTATTGTTGACCAGAGTAAGTTTACCAGCCAAAAATATCATTTCATATACCAATTGTAACTGGTTCCCTGCTTATTTTTGTTAAGCACTTAGCCCTAACCCCCATTAGGGTCTCTCTAGAAAGCCTGCCAAATACAACAGAATGCAACACAGTTGAAATGAGAACCATGCCAAATGCAACAAAATGCAACAAGGGATATTGTTGCATTGTGCAGGCATGTTGTTTGTGTTAGCCTGACTGAGCAATGGTGTTTGCCCTGCTAAATGCAACAGTATGCACATAAGTGTAATGTTTAACTGTTATTATACAGTCTTTTGAATATGATTTGAATTATGATTCTTACCTAATATTACATCATACTTCTCAATACTTTTTCCATAAAAAATAATTTGAAATACCCATTATAAGTTGTTCAGATACAATAGAAGCACCCAAACCTACATGTATATGAAGTCACTTCACTGCTGAATGCAACAAATTCAGTCCAAAAATGACATCTGAGTTGACTGCCAACTGCAACAGATCACAACAACTATTGCCATTTGGTGCATATTGTTGCATTGAGCATGGTTAGGGTTTATTTTTAAAAACACTCATTTGTCTGCTCTTAAGCAGCTAAATGAACTTTGGCTGAGGTGTGCTCGGGTTCACAAAATAAATATTGTGTTCTCAGATTATTGGAGAAAGTGTGAAAAAGGGGACAAAGCAGGATTAATTCAGATGTACATGTGTATTTATCATTTTAAGCAATAATTCTGGTGAGTTATAAGACTATAGTATTAACTTGGGTAGTGCTTTTTTTTGTAATTAGGCCTACAAAACTGTTCCTGAAAAATGTATCACCATTAGCTGCACAATGTATCATTGGATTTTCACACAATATTTATTCCATTGCAATATGCTGCCCCATGTACATGTACATGCCTAGAATTTCATCTTTGAGAGGACAAGGCCATTTTCATTTTGTAAAGGGCAGGGCACCGTTGGAAAGTGTTTAAATGTCTATGCAAAAATTTTGAAGGAGAACCAAAGCAAAGACCAGGGCAGCAGAGGCCATGGCCTCCGCTGCCTCCATGTAATTCCTTTGAATCCAAAGCTGATTGTTTTTTTGTGCAAGTATAGTTCATCAACTTCATCATGCAAAATGTATTATAAAAGTTCTTTGCCCCTTTACAAGTCCCATACGAAGATCGGAATTACTTCTTTTACACTTCCCAACTTGACGTGTACTGTACGTTTGTTATGATGTGTTTCTGTACGATTGCAGTATTTATTCAACCAAGAAAATAACGCTATAGTGCAATGACTCCATATTCAAAACACCTCAAACAGGTGTACTTTTTGTATGAAAATGATTGCAGTTTGTGCCCGTATTTGTATATTGGAACAATACATGTAGTCTGCTTTAACAGTGTGTAATGTGTACATGACTGAAACCACCTTAAGAACAAATTCTCCTAAGAATTTATACTGACAATTAATGAACAACTCTTAATTTTCGCAAAGGAACAACAGCTTTCAATGTACACTGAATGTTTTCCAGGCCTGTAAACTGTCAGAATTCTTCCTGATTTCAGGTTTCTTTTTTTAAATTGACCTTCCTTGGCCTCAGATTTTATTGAAAGAGACAAACTCACCATATGAAAGAGTCAGTTCTTGTTATGATTTAAACTTGTGTAAACGGGTGACAGAAAGCAGAATAAAATGTACTTGTAACTAATCTACCACTACATGTACATTGGCAGTTTCAATGTTGCAACTTGTATTTTAAAAGTAATAAACCACAAGGGAAAACTGAATGGCTCAATTTGAAATAATTTTGGGTTATCAAAGAAAAATTTACTAGAGCAGGATTTGAACCAATGACCTCCGGATTAACATGCCCTGTGCTCCACCAACTGAGTTATCTAGCCCTATGTTGGCGGGCAGGTCTCCCTATTTTGTCAGTGTCTTTGTTTGGGGGAGGGGGGAGGGGTGCCAGTCAGAAGCCATAAAACCTGTAACTGCCGTGTAGCCAAGGATCACACCCAAGTTTATGATACAACCTGGGAAGCGGCAGACAAGGGATCACCTTAAGAATAAGGGGATGCAACTTTTTTATTTCAAATACCAAGTAATAAACCACAAGGGAAAGTAAACTGACAGGGTAAATTTTTAATAATTGGGGGTTGTACAAAAGTACCTGAAACCACCCAAAAGTGTTTCAACGTGTGAATGGACGTGCAGGCTTGCTGAAAATAATTTGGGTTGATTAGAATGATTAATTTTCAAGTTTACTCTCAAACTTCATTCAAAATATTCACGGAAACGGAAGGTACAAGTTTTTTCCTCCATTTTTGATGGAAATTTGAGGGTGATTTTTAAAAATATTGTTGTTATTATTTTATTTTACGTTAAATAAATCAGAAGTTAAAAGAGAAAATAGCAAGAATTTTTTTTTTTAATATGACAGATGAGAAGTAGTTCCCTTGATTGTGCTTCCTGTCCATGTGTCATATACTGTGTGTATTTGTGGTGCGTGATGTAAAGAGTTTTTGAAATCACTGAAATATAAAATCCCATTTACTCAGTCGGGGGGCTTCACGTCCAGACCGTGAGGATACTGTCATCCAATTTTCAGGAGTGTTCATTTTCCTTCACTCTCGTCTCTTCTTTTGTGTGTGTGTGTGGTATTTAAAGGCAAAGTATTTCGTTTTTGGAACTATTCGATTGTTTTAACTCTACAAAAATATGTACAATAAAACTAAACTTTGAAAATGTCATTTTAAAAGACAGTGTTGCATTTTTTGAGATGTTGCCCTAAAACTGGAACCTTGAACAAAACTCTTGGACATGTAGGCCTATGTTCAATTCATGCAGGAAGAATAATCCATAATTGGAATCTCAGAAACATTTCTTCCTCTTGCATGAAACATTTCTCAGACTGAAATTTTTCTGAATCCCTTTCTCTGAGACCCTAGAAGGGAATCGATTCCCTAAATGTTATACGTTACATGTATCTTACCAAATAAGTTTTTATAGTTATTGATGTATTTTTTTTTTTTTGAGGAATCACTAAATTGAAATTTACACCTTCCCTTTAAGGCAACTTTTAGGCAGTAAATGTATGCACTCTGTGCCTATTTGTAACAAGTTTCCTCAACTGTATGAAGTGTTGACATTTTCACATTATGGGTTGATTGCTTTGCTTGTGTAAGCTTTATTAACAAAACAACCTTTTCACGTTTCTTTCATTTGGAGGTCGGTTGACAAGATGCGATTGACCATTGTGCGTGTAATGATTGGAGGTCTGGTATCCGTACTCATCATCTTGCAGTTGGTGCACTTGTCCATGATCTCCTGGCTGGAGAATAAAGCCACGTCAATCAGCAATGGGCGCAGGTCTGCAGGCTCTGGGAGCCTACCCGGCAAACACAACCATTCCAGCCGTGACCGGACGAGATCCCAGCACCTGGAGGCCAAACTGGACACCACAGGGTCCTATAAAATCTATCATTCCTACATGAAGAGTGCTGCTCTCCTAAAGGGCAAGAGTCAGGAAGGCCCAAACTCAGATGTGACCCTTGTCACTCAGTGTTCGGTAAACAATTTATATCATCTTGTAGATCTTGTTGTACGATGGAAAGGTCCCCTCTCCGTTGCTGTTTTCTCCTTTGGACCGGAAACCAGTACTTTTAATAATATTTTATTTACGTTACGCGAGTGTTTTCCAGCCATCAAGGAAAACGTTACGTTTCATCTTGTGCAACCCATTACTGAAATAACAGAGACCCTGAGCAGTGCCAAAGCACTATCCTTCACTAAACTCTCCTGTGACACCATTTTAAGTGACATCAAAGAGCAGACGTTGGAGACACCCCAGCAGAAGAACTACGCCCATCAGGTGCCGTACCCGAGTAACGTCTTGCGCAACGTGGCAAGGAGTGGGGCGCTGTCCAGATTTATATTTGTGGTTGACATTGACATGGTGCCGAGTGCAAACTTGAGAACTCAGTTCCTGCATCTTTCTCGAAGTAGCATCATCCTGCAAGAGGAGACGGAGTATTCAAAGAGGACGGCCTTCGTGGTGCCGGCGTTCGAGATGCGAGACGGTCAGACTGTGCCACTCAACAAGGAAAGACTTCTTTACGATATGTCCCACTATGGACATATCAGACCATTTTACATTGAGGACTGTTCGTATTGCCACAACCATACTGACTACCATAGGTGGGAGAATGCAAAGGTAAGAATACGAAGATGACTCCACACTTAACAAAGTTAAGAACCGATATTAAAATGTG
Source organism: Pisaster brevispinus (assembly GCA_023634235.1). Classification (NCBI taxonomy): domain Eukaryota; kingdom Metazoa; phylum Echinodermata; class Asteroidea; order Forcipulatida; family Asteriidae; genus Pisaster; species Pisaster brevispinus. The sequence goes on from JAMKCF010000009.1 coordinate 15,834,242, forward strand.
TGATTTACTCGGTGTACAGTTCATAGTGTTACATTACATACATATTAACCCATAAAGTATGCCTGGCTGAAGTGCTGTAATCTTTTTTTAATTGCCATGATTGCCTGGTAAGGCAATAGAAGTAGCAATGATTGTCTACTAGTCTTTAATGGCGTTATTTTGGTTCTTCAATTTAGAATGAGGATTAGGGTTGGGGTTATTTGTAATTCAGTTTTTCTAGCTCGATGCCTGGACACTGTTAATTAGCTGTCAGCTATTCATTTTAAATACCAATTGTACGTATAATACGTTATTTATTCCGGTGTCTGGTGGGGAAAAATCGAACAAATAAACAAATAAATAAATAAACAAAATAACAAAATGCTATAAACAGTGGTTACTCAGAGCCAAAGTTTTGACATTACAGTACACTGTAAATCGTCATTATTGCTTTATCATATCTTGTACCACATTAGCTACCAAGTATGCACATACTGCAGCCAATTTCACGAAACTCTAGGATTAATCCTATCTCGAGTTAGGACAAGTAACTTGTCCTAACTTAGGATTAATCTTAAGGTTTACATGTTACAGTGCAAGGCTGGGACTCGTCCTAAGTCCTAAGATTAATCCTAAGTTAGGAAGAGTTTGGTGAAATTGACGGCAGGTATCGTGTACACAATGTGTGCAGTGTACATCATAGGAACTGTGTGCTTCCTCCATGGTCAAGGGCCCAATTTCATAGAGCTGCTTAAGAACAAAAGGTAGCTAAGCACAACAAATTCATGTTTACCAGAATAAGGTTACATGTCACATGTACAATATGTGACTGGTACCCTACTTGTCTTTGCTAAGCAGGATATTGATAAGCATCATTCTCTGCTTAAGCATCTATATGAAAGTGGGCCCAGATCAGACAAACAGCTCTGGATAATTGATTGGCAATAAAGTAGTGGCCGTACTTTGGCTTCATTTTCTTGATTCAGTCTGCGGTATTTTCTTCAGATGTATTATCTTTGCTGAAATGCATTGTGACCAGAATACACGCATATTGAGTCACCGTACCAGGACAGAATCCAAATCAATTTGCCTTTGAGAGTGCATTGTATTGTGGTACTTCGCCAAAGGGCAGCCCATCGACACACAAAGAAATGATTCACGAGAACTGGAATAACGTTTATATAAAAGTACTCCTGAACTTGACAATTTAGCGCTGAATTATTTCACTCTCAGTTGGACCAGTAGGATCTGTAGTAAACAGTAGAGTGAACTCTGCCTGTTTGATTGGGTGGGATTATTAAGTTTATCCTTGCAATTATAATCTAAATGCAAATTAAGAACTTGTTCAGACTTGCTGAATGCTTTGCATCGCATGGTGGTCAGCTGTTTAGATGACACTGGTCAACACTTTTGTACGTAATGGCTGTGGTGTGTGTGTTTAAAATTGATCATGCATGTTTTGATTGAACTAGGCTATAATTGTAATACAGAACCATGTATGTTTTGAGTTGCAATACACAACACCAGCAATTCTGAGAGCTTTAAGTGTTACACACGTAGGCCTACATGGATTGTCTACATGTAGACATTCTGCCTAACATTTTGGTCAATTTCTGAATGCATTTTGAAACACTCTGTTGGCAAGTCCAATAGTTTTATACACTTTTGGATTACAGTAGGTGAGCTTTGTCTTAAGTGGTTTTGTTCTGTAGAATGCATGAATGGATATATATTGTTTTTACAGTGTTTATGACAATCCAATTTTCTCGGCAATCCAACCGCACAGTCTAAGAAACCAAGACACGGAGCTGGCTATTCGTGTCTAAACATCAATATTTCAAGACATAGCAACTTCACACGTCCAGCCCGGCTATACCCACTCACCATATACTTCTATATATCTAAAAGCAAATAACAATATCTGTAGGTGTGTTGGTAAGTGCAGACATATGATAAATGATAAATGATAAATGCACCCCGCCACTTTGTGATGGCTGTCGACATCTTGTGAGTCACACCTTCATCGCCTGGATGAGAGCTGATCTTCCTGAGCTCCTCTGTCCACCTGATTAACTCTTGGAAATGAGTTTCACAGGAGGAGACCGATTGTTGTTGTGGTGGGACTCCCATGTGGACATCTTCTATGTGCGTGCTTCATTAATACAGGTCATTGGAAAGAGTTTGCTCGTGCGTAATTAGCTGATATTAAACTCTTCTCATTTCATTTCATTTCACAATGACTTTTCCAGGTGCTGTGTCTTTTCACACTGTCTGGGTTTGAGTTCAAAGACACGAATGTTTTTCCAATTGGTTTTTCAACGTTCTTGTTTTTGTCAAGAACTCTTTGGATCCTTTTTTAAAAATTAAATTGATGTAATAATTGCATTGAGGATACAGGTTAGGACAGTGATATTTGCCCTAATTATACTTCGTTGTGTGGTATATTGTTTTTCAAAATATGTATTCAATGCTTTCCTACATGCTGTAGAAAAGAAAATCCCTTGGGAAGTCAGGTGGAGTTGAACCAAAGACCCCTGCAGTCTAGAGCAGGCTTAACCACTAGACCACCGAGTAAGCCCAGTGAGGAGAGGGCAATTTGAATCCCATAATCAGCAATATCAGTGGGATTTTGAATTTATTTTTTTTTACAAATTCATCCATGATATGACATGTATGATGTCCAGCGTGAGATTTTAACGGGTTTGCACTTTTCAAGTGTTTTTGTTTGAGAGTTTTAGGTTAGAAAAGTACAGTGTACATATGTGGATATAAGATATCAAGTACATGTACTGTAAAACCTGATATTTTGTATGTAACTTGATACAATGTGCATTAATAGATCCTTTAGATTTTATTGCAACGGACAGATGTAACACTTTCTCGGCCAGCAGTCACGCTCTGTGAATAACATGTCAACAAACAGTACCCCAGGGGATGTTCATAACCATAGCATTTTCAAACAATACACATTTAATCAGCATGCTTCACTGCGTACCATTCGCACATGATGAAATGCAAATTTTCATTATCACTACTACTCAAACCTTGTCAATCCAGACCAGCCCTGTCATCCATGGCCGACTTCAACCAGATAATCATGTCAAAATATCGAAATAAAACCATCAAGTAAATGGACACAGAATTGTTAGTAAGAAATGACATTTCCAGAAGTTTCAATCAAACTCTTGATTGTAAGTAAATTTATGGATAAACCACAAGGGCTAGATAGCTCAGTTGGTAGAGGGCCAGCATGTTAATCGGCATTTGCAGGTTCAAGTCCTGCTTGAGTTAATTTTTTCTTAAAATTTAATTTATGGATGTATTCACAAACATTGTACTAATGAGTGTTCTCTCGTTAGTGAGTTGATCCAAAAGACCTCAATGCAATTAAAACTTGCGGGCCCAATTACATAAAGCTGTTACTGCAAGCAGAAAAATTTGCTATGTAAATATCTATCGGATCCTAAGCAAGAAATAAGTGGGGTACCAGTCGCAGCAATGTAAACTGAATGGTATTTTGGTTGGTAACCTATTTCTGCAAAGCAACATTTCCCGTGCATAGCAAGTTTTTTTGTGCTTGAAACTGGGCCATGAGGACTACAAATTTGTAGTGTTGATAAAATTCTCACGAAGGGGTTCCAGATGGCTTGTTCTGAAAGTTACAGGAGATGTGTACCGTACATGCACCTCAGTATGCACAGATTTGCCAAATGGCTTCAAGTTCAAGTCTATATACAAAAACTGCATTTAGCTCATTGAAAACATTCTGAACAGACTTGTGACTATGACTGGTACGGCTGGCTTCAGTTATGGGTAAAAATGTGTCCCGGCCTTCTAGGTCAGTGAACATCAAGTGAACCATTTTATTTGGAACGCAAATCTCGTTATTGGAGGCTGTAGGGATCATAGACCAATCAAACAGTTCCCTCCATTTTATGGTTTAAGACTCCGGCAGGGAGGGGTTGCTTGCTCTTAGGACCTGTTGAACCATGGGTAATATTTTCCAGAACCCATCAAGACATTCATGGCATACCTCCAGCCTCTCAAATCTTGATGAATAACGATTCAAGTGTACTGTTTTAAAGCGAAATTTAGGCTGAGGAATATAATCTCACAAGAAAGTGATGAAAGAGTTGATGCTGAAAAATGGTTCAGTTAGTGCCGACCGCAACTTGATGTCCTTGTACTTGAAGCATTTTTATCACATAAATCATTCATTATTGTTTTAATCATGAATAGTTTTTAAAAATTTGAGGAGAATACAGGCAGCTCTGAAATTTGGAATTAAACATTTTTACAAATAACATTGGAAGATTGGTAGCCTTATCCACCACCAGCCTATCAACAGATCAAAGTTGAACTACAGGTTTTGTTTGATTTGGACTGAGACTACAATAGCAAACCAATTATACTTTAATTTGGGGTTATACAAAGACAAATTTACTGTAGCATGATTTGAACCTGCGACCCCTAGATTAACGTGCCAGCACTCTACCAACTGAGCCATCTATTCCTAAAGTTGGCAGTCTCCCTATTTTAATATCTTCAAAATGTCTTCGAAATATCTGTGAGATATCTTTGAAACATCAATATCTTTGTTCCTGGAGTGACAGTCAGGCCATTTAACCTCTAACTGCCGTATATAGCCAGGGATCACTTCCAAGTTCACGATACAACCTGGGGAGTGGCAGCAGAGGGATCTTGGACTATTTATTTCAAATATCAAGTAATAATTAAAACCATAAGGGAAACTGACTGGGTAGATTTAGTTCATTTTGGGGTTGAACAAAGAAAACAATTATTATTGCTTTGTTCATCCCAAAATTAATTTAAATTTATGCAGTCAGTTTTCCTTTTTGGTCTAATTACTTGATCAAACTTGGGATTAGGCAGAACACCATAATCATAATAATCAGATTCCAAAACAGTTTGGTTCTAGAGCCGCCATATGGTGTTGGACGTTGCTAGAGTAAGGAAGAATCTGAGCAAAACACTCAAGGGATCAAGGGTAAAGGCTGTAATCTCACACATATGCAGGGTGGGAGAAGGGGGGAATTACAAAAAATTTTGCCTGGGAAATTTCAATTTGGTTATTCCTGCAATTGATTGCCGCCCCCCCCCCCCCCCCCCCATTTGGATGTCAGTGACACATCTCTGTCTGAGACTATGTACATAATACACTCTGCAGTAGGATGGATTTTGTTCAGACACCTTGCACACATGGGCCAGGTGTCAAACCTGTGTACCTGGCTAATGTAGTGTCTTTCTTAACTCCGTCTAAGATTTAATTTGTGAGTTGTGGCAAGCATTAAACCTGCCGTGCGGCAAGAGTCTCAGGAGAGTCTGCACACAAACGTCACCATTCCCCTTCCCCAATCGATGGCGGTAAGTTTGGTCAATTCCCAATCTGCAATTCATGAGAAAGTCTCCAATTTCAGTGGACCAGTGATGGCGTCTCTAAAAAATTTTACTGCTGCATTTCATTAAGGATATATCTGCAAGTTGCTTATAAACCGGTTCGGGAAATTAATGAATGAAGAAGGAAAAAAAAAAAAAACCTGCAGGCGCTTAAAGAATTAGATGTTCTGATTAGAGATGTTTGGCTCGTTAGTGATTGGATTAAAATCTGTATCTACGCCATCTAAACGTACAGAGTACACAAGCCAATCTCACTAATGGCGTTATGAAAGTTGTGAGATACAAGTGACTATTAAGGATGATCTCACTGGGTATCATTTTGTAATATTTATCTTTGCAATTATAATTTGTTTCCCCCCCAAAAAAAAAAAAGAAAATGCATATAGTATAATAATAATAAAAATAAAAATAATAATGATTAATTAAAAAACAAATCTATCAATTAATCAATCAAAAATAAATAAATGAATAAGTAAATAACAATCACAATAGTACTTAGCTGCATTTTTTAAAGCTTACTGTGTACAAAAATGGTATGGGCCTACTGATCACATGCAGGGTTTGAGCAAGAACTAAAAATTGGGGTGTCTAAATACATGTAGTTCACTTTTTGGTATGCATTAAAGGCAACACAGGATATCTGAAGTCAAAATTGGGTTTTCAAAACGAGGCACTTACATAGATACCCTCTAACACAAAGACCATTAACTGTGTCTGTCATAGTTTTAAGACGATTATCACACCACAAATTGTTCTAGTTAACATTTGTGCAACTGTGTACAAATAAGTGTGCAAAGTTCATGTGCAAAAATGTTACGATGTTTTCCAGCAAAACATTCTTTCACATCAAAACTGTATGTATTAGTGTGGTATATTCTAGATCATAATTTGTATTAGGCTACCATTTACAAGCCTGCATCTAGACAAGATTTGTGAAAACCTTTGCAGTTACAAAAGCAATTAGAATTGTCATGCATGACCTGAATAAAGTTTTCTATTGTCAATCAAGCATTTGTAGTCAGACTACAGGTACAAATGAACGGTTGATATAAAAGAAATAATAGATTCACTGGACCCTTTCAAATGCAGTTGAATTGTAATTTTTACAAATCAAAACATGAAACTTGAGAATTACCACTCGTTTACAATAAAAGAATCTACAATTCATTGATAATTTGCTTGGGAGTCGGACAGGAAACTTGTTGTACACCATATTGTATTGCTTGTTTCTGCTTTACTTCTTAATAATAACAAGTTGTATTAGAATTATAATGTACAATTGTGTTTTCAAGTGATTGCACATCTGTTCTTGCTGTATTCAACCTCGTAGTGAATCTATTAACATACTTCAACTTAATAATTAAGTAAGCAATAAACACACTCTCTGGTATATTTATATGGACGTCTATGTACAGTCTTGCTAGAAACATGTCAGCATTGATCCTACCAGCACCTATACTGACAGTTTGGGGCCAAACGATGAGCTGTTTTTCGCCCATCACCGTGCGATTATGCCCTTGGCCATCTCGCCGTGTGTCTAGTAACATGAGCTTTTTCTAATATCTGGTAGTGCAGTCGTGCCGCGGGCAAACAAAATCGCACATCTCAGCTGTCATCCCAGGTGAATAACATGAAGAAAACTAATGCTGGCTGGGCCATGGGATCTTGGGAAACCATTCCGATTGGTCCAGAGTCACTCGATGTGGCCCATGTTCAAAATGAGAGCTGCACATCAATAATTTGTTAGGTTTTGGGCCGAGGACGCATCATAAAATGCTGTTTGCAAAATATTCCGACCGTGATAAGGAAGATGACATTTATCTTAGTGTATAGAGCTTTCAAGTATCTCGGGGAAAAACAGGTGTGATGTGTGTATTTGAGTCTAATTTAGCAGATTGGCATTTCCATGGTTTCACTAAGTTATAATTACAGATGTCAAATATTAAAAATATGGTTTTCTGACTGATCTTCGAGACTTGATATTGCACACAAAATGTACCATAACATTTGTCATTGGGACTAACAAGTTTCAATATATCATGGAAATCGGTCAGACAGCCATTTGTGGTCAGGTGTAAGCCTAGTCATGTGATGAGAGATTTAACCATATGTCATGTAATTTCAACAACCGGGACAGTTTTCGGTTACCACTACATAAAAAAACGGGTCTCATATCTCACAGTACTGAGTTTCCACTGTCACATCGGCCTGCTTTCTAACCACACTCCAATTTCAGCAAAGCCGGTAGGCAGACGTTTTCTGCTGATGGAACTGCCTGAAGCACAGTTTCATAAACACAGACCGCAAGCAAAGCAAGCGGCGCAGATTACCAGCACACAAACTGTAGACTATTTGTGATAGTTCATGAAATATGCACTTTTACTAGTCTTTTTTTTTCTATACATTTAGTAAGCCCCCAAAATTGCTGTATGAAATTGTGCACAGGGAACAATCTGCACATGAGGGCAATTTTATGAGGGCAATGTATTTGCTATAGGCCTACAGAAACATTTTACCAGCCAATAACAAATGCCAATGGATTTTTAATTTCTGCAATAACTGTACATTGTTGAGTGTGCAAATCTCCGGGGTTTTCCCCAGATACTTTCTTGAAACTATGTAGCATTCTGGACGATATTCTAAGCGATATTGTTGAGGGTGGAATACACGTTGTACGTGTAGCTGGTCACTGAATGTAGGTTAAAGTATGTTGAGTGATGTGGCCCAATACTGGTTATTTAAACAACAAGGAGATTCGTTGAATCTACCCTCGGCCTTTCTTAATCCACCTTTCATCATTCCCTTATCTTTTTTGAATTTATCAATAATGAGCATTTGTCATTCACTGTGTATAGACCATGTCACATGGTCTGTACAGTGAATGACACATGATGTGACCTGTGACATCACATTTTACAAAGAGCTACGGAACCTGGACTTCCTGTAGGCATTATTTTTACAAAGCTCAAAGGAATTACATCTTTTTTCTTTCTTTTTTACTTCTGAACTTTTGATATGAAGAAAGGGGGGCACATCTCAAAACTTGTTCAGCTGTTACTTTTATAACTCTTGAATTTATGTGGAAATCATGACACAAAATGTAAAATTTCCCATATGTCCAGTGTAGTATCTCGCCTGCCAGAAAGGCCCTGGAATGTACAAGGTCATTCTTTTTGTAAACTGTACATGTACTTGTAATATGAGATATCAACAGTATGGACATGACCATGACCATTACACAGTCGTACATAAAAATGTCTTTGTAGTACGGCTTAAGCCGGTTCGCATTGGATTAATGTTTTACCGAGACCGTGGTTAACATTCCAATAGGTGAAACTTACCAGCATCCACACTTGGATTATGGACGTAGGTAAACTAACCGACATGACCGGTGATACTAACCGACTAACTTAAGAGGGTGCATGACAGTGAGAATGCAATGAGTACACCCGTGTAATCATGTGCGTCTAAATCCGGGGGACCGGATATGGCTTTTTACCAGGATGGCTTTTACCCGGATCGTGTTCGCACTGGACTTTTCGGCTCGGTTAAACTGACCCTGGTCAATTTAACCTGGCAGAAGGTGGGCCGGTTAAACTACCCATTCGGGTCAGGTAAGTTACCTGGGAGGGAAACTTCCTGGGCTGTCCACATTGGACTTAAAATGGCCAGGTTACCCACTTGCTTGGTTAGTTTACCCAAAATAAGTCCAATGCGAACATGGCTTTAGTGTCGGCCACTCTACAAGGAAACATCATACTTGTTGTACAATGTAACATCCTTAATCCCATAAATTCATGCATTGATGTAATTCAAAGTCTTGGACAGTGTTGGAACTGATAAATCAGAATTAATCAAAGTGTTTCTGCCCTCGGGTGTGATCATCCCAGATCCATCAGAATTCTCCAAGTAAGCCTAGCTGTGAATTGTGATGGATTTGGAGTATTTGGGCTTAATTCAGCAAGAATGAGTTGTTGACTGTCGGCAGTTGCATTACCGATGATCTGTTGATACATTAATACCTAAATTGGAATGGACGTATGCATTCGCAATATGAGAAGACAACTTGACTTACATACTGTCATGTTATGTACCCTATGCAATATAGGCCTACATGTAGCTAACAAATACACTGAACCTATGAACATACATTGTACACTGTAGGTAACGACTCTTGTTCCAACACCAGTGTACAACCAGTGTATGCTATAGAGGATGAACAGCACAATTAACCAATGATAAGTGAGGTATTTATAAGTTATTTATTCAGAGTCACACAGAGTTATTGGGTGTGACCATACATTTCAGCAGCACTGGAAAGACAAGCTGTGGTGGGAGTGGTACCAGTGGTTCCAGCGGGGTACAATTTGAGGAGGAGACCATGGGCAACTAGAGAGAGAGAGATACATATTGTGTATTCACTGCACTGACCATTAGAAACTGGCACTTACATTAGATATACATGACATATGTACAAATTATACGATCCCTGATTGCGATAACCAAGGATCCGGCTAATGCTATTTATTTCATCGGCCTTATTTACATTTTAAATTGCATACTGTCTGACTTGGACAAATGGAGTTAGTCTGGCAAACGATGGTGACTGTACCACCAGACTGTGATTCATCCCCACGTAACTGACAGTAGCAACAGATGGAGAGAAAAAAAACTTTTTTAGTTTGTTGTGGCAACACTGTTGCAAACAATGCTCTTTGGTCAATATATAAATACACACATAAATGTATACAGTAACAAAAAAATCATTCCTTTCATACTGAAGATGCACCACACTCATTTCTTCCCCTGGACCCTTTTGAAGTGTCTGGATCCACTTCTAGGTTTGTTCATTCTGCAGTGTTAACAAGATATGCTGCAACTACATGTACCATCAGGTAGAAGACTGACCTTTACAAACGACAGTTTCTGCAAAGGCTAAGAAAGGTTTTTATTTGAGCAATTATTTGGACAATGTGCCAACACTTACACAAAGTTGTCACAGATGCATTTTTACACTTGATTGAGTCCAAAATCAAAACATGCATATTTATCCTTATAAAATGTACACTGTATCTACTTTAGATTAAACCTTTGGCCCAAAGAGTTCTCGCTTTCACACCTTCAACATCTTACACCCTTGATTTCTTTTCTATCAATCTACATTCAACTTCACATGGATGGAGCAAACGCCAAGGTAAACGATCCTACACATGGACTAGCTGATCACAACATAATGAAGCCTGCTAGAGTAAATCATTAGGGTGTATGACAGATGGCTTCTCTAAAAACAACAATAACAACGCCGGTCCAATCACACATTGCTTGGATATCTTGCTGCGGCATTTGCCCTTGACAGTTTATTTTACTTGAACTGTAATGATGGGTACTTTGTGCTGGCATTTCACACTGACTCTTAAAATGAACTCTGTATTTACGGAGTTTGTGGAACCTTTGCAGGCATCACTATCAATCTTTAGAGTTATGAGAAGTTTATTTTTAATAGCGGCATCGGAATTGCTTGAGAAGCTCGGGATTGAGATGCAAAAAAACAAAACATATGAGAGGTTATCTTTGACTGTTCTTCTACATGTGTAGGTCGGACTTTGCATTCACTGTTTTGGCTTGCAGATACAAACTGATTTTCTTTTTTAAACCTTTGTACATATATATTGTGTTTTAAATTCTGTGATTTAGAGTAGGAGATGTGGATAAAATGTAAACTATTATTCCATATCTTAGGTTTCATTCGGAATTTTTTTTTCAATATTCAAAAGTTTGGGTCTTTTTATGAAATTTGTTTTGATCCAAACACCCACCCACCCCAAATTGGGTGGCACTGGTGGCCTCTCACCAATGTGGCCCTGGTTCGATACCCAGCTGAGGCCATGGATGTGAGTAGAGCTGTGCGATGGTTCTCTCCTATGCCATGAAGGTGTTTCTCCGGGCACTCCAGTTTTTTCTCCCTCCTGAAATATCAAACACTTTCGATCTCAGGCTGTGCTCCGTGGTCATATGGGTTAATGTGGCTGGCTGCCTAAGATGCTCTCACGTGCCTACTGCTTGAAACAAGTTGTAGCTGCATCCTTTGAATTTGGCTTATCAGCTGCAAGTAAGGATGATTTTGATTTTTAAATATTGATATAGACTATTTAGTATACCCTATAGAGTACAACAAAGTAGGGCCTAATGCCTCAAATGAAACAGATATTTTTAGATCAAAATTCTCGCATCTCAGGAGGTTTTGATGGCATTTCCTGGCTTCCGGCATGCAACCTGTAGCTTGAAAAAGAAAGAGGAAATTCACGCCAACTCCTCAACGGGCCTGGAGATCAACATTGAAACAAAGTTTACTACTTAACAATGGAACAGCAGAGAAATCATTGGCAGATGATGCGGAAGGGGCCCCTGTGTATTTGTTATTCTTTTCCTTTTTAAATTTGATTTCCATTAGGATAGTTGAAAACTTAATTTCCATTTTCAGTTTTTTCTTTTGACCAACCCACCAACAATTGACAAAAAGATAAACACAAATTAATTAAACATTGATTGTAGGCCTACCGAATGGTCACTTACCCAATTTTTTTTTTGTTCTTCCACTTTCATGTTTTTTACCCAGATTTTTTTTTCTCCCACTTTCATGTGTCTTTCATCGTGACCTAATTTTGTCATATTTTTCTGATGCATGTAACTACATACTTTACTGGCACGACTTGATGTTGCATTTTATTTGACAATAGCCTTGGTATTCTGTTTCCTTGAGGGGTATAAACAAATTACTGTTTACGTAGATACGTGGCACACATACATTGTACACTCACTCTGTGAGTCTGCATTCACCCAACAATTTAGCTTTGTCCAGGTAAGTCAAAGTCAAGGCTGAGATCTGACTACATTGAAAATCAATTTGACAATATTTTAAACTTCAGGACTGTAACCACACTGCCTGCAGCTGCAGCGAATGATTGATAGCCTTCACTATATACATTCAATGCAGGAGCCTTTTGCCTAGACCTACAGGCAGCCCCTGCACCATAATTTTTTTTTAGCAAACTACGATGAAAAGTAAGTGATTGTGGTGACAAATTCTAAGATATTCATACATGTATCAACATGAGTGTTTTCAATACTGAGGAACTTAACCTTGGCTGACAAATAAACATAATGTCAGAATGTAATGAAGCTTGCAGAGATGAGCAGTTAATTTGGGCTCATTTGGAAAGTAATAAATGTCTTGTACAAATTTGTGTTTGCATAGAGATCATCAGTTTTGCAAAGTCATCTTTGCTCATGGCCAGCGGGGTAATTTGCCCCCTTAGAAATTGTTTTTTTGTCCCTTCCCCTCCCCCCCCCCCAAATAAATAACTCTGAAATTGAGTTTATAACAGACTGAATTATTCTATTGTCGTATAACAAAGCCAGACCAAATCACTCTTGCAGGTAAAATTTTTTAAATATATTGGTAATCAAATGTACCATTTCTTCGCCCCTCCCCCTGTACATGTACATGTTGTTTACAATTGAAGAAAGTTGCAGAGTTGCCTCTTTCATCCCTTTATGAATAATGAAATGCACCCAGATTTGCTGAGTGCGTGTTTAATTGCTTTTTAATTTGCTGTTACTCATTTTCAGGTGAGTGGACAGACACACGAAATGTGTGTGCACAGGATGTATTTAATGGATCATCATCTGATAAAGGAATCTAACTAAGGAAGATTTATATTTAGTTCATGTCAAGTTTTTGACACCGGATTCAGTCTTCCTCCATCATGTCCATTAATTAGTTTTCTGAAATGAGCTACATGCGACTCTGCAGTCCGTTTGATTAATTAACCCACCGGGGCATTTCTGTGTGGATAAACCTCCACACAAAAATGAATATTCATTTGTTACCGTTCACATGGTCCCATGCCACCTCCAGCTAGAGATAGGCCTCCATTACCATCGGATGAATAACATGTCGGACTAGGATTGGAAAGTTTACACCCTTTATTTCACCTGGGAAGGTTTGCTATACTGTATACGCTATTACCATACATGTGTATGTATGGAGATTGTGCCATTGATGATGAGCTGGGCTGGGTGTCATTAGACAAATGACTAGAGTGTGACCATAATCATGTAGCTTCACCCTTTGATTTGCTCTGCCCTTGGTACATGTCGGATATGGGGGAAAATATGGAAGCACAATTGGGGGTTAATTACCCTACATGTACATGTGTAGAGTAGATTCCACACACATATTTTCTTTAGTTTATAATTGAAAATGTTAGTGCCCTGCAGGATTATTAAAGGGAATGTATACTTTCTCTATGATACAACTAACCTGTGAAAATTTCATTTCAAAAGGTTGTAGGATTCTTGAGATCGCCGAAAACTCATGAGTGGTCAGGTGGTATGTCCAAGCCGGAAGAATAATCCGTAATTAGAATACACAATCTGAGAAACGTATCTGTCAGTAACGTTTCTCAGATTCAAATTTTGGGGGATAAAAACTGATATCTTTTTCCATAAACACACTACTTAGAAGTGAAATGATTCTCAAAATGCTTTACACTATCAAAAGCTGCTGTACTTCTAACCAAGTAAGTTTTCATTGCCATACACTTTAAGAGTGATTACCAAACGCATACCTTCCCTTTAAGAGCAAAAGCTGTAGCTGGTGCCCAACCACCCACAAACTGTAGCTGCTGCCCAACCACCCACAAACTGTAGCTGCTGCCCAACCACCCACAAACTGTAGCTGCTGCCCAACCACCCACAAACTGTAGCTGCTGCCCAACCACCCACAAACTGTAGCTGCTGCCCAACCACCCACAAACTGTAGCTGCTGCCCAACCACCCACAAACTGTAGCTGCTGCCCAACCACCCACAAACTGTAGCTGCTGCCCAACCACCCACAAACTGTAGCTGCTGCCCAACCACCCACAAACTGTAGCTGCTGCCCAACCACCCACAAACTGTAGCTGCTGCCCAACCACCCACAAACTGTAGCTGCTGCCCAACCACCCACAAACTTTACCAAAACACAGTATCAAGATGGTATTATTTGTAGTTCCAGTACACTACATATGTAGTACTGTAGTGGTGTAATAGTGCATAGATGTAGACTACACAGAACTAATTTCATATTGTAGATACCAGCATGACCAGAATGTATCTGTACTGTGTACTTGGCATTTCACTTTTTTTCAGATTCTCCCACGTACATAGCCAAAAATCTGTTCACCAAACCCCTTATCATTCCCAAATGATGCAGAATCCCAGGGACATTTTGCTTCTCAATTCCAGTGCTCAAGAGACCCGCAAATTGGTTCCAACTTAATTTTTCCCCCCCTCTTTGGAATGAGCTTTGCAGCTGGAATTTTATCCAGTTGGAAATCCTAAAAGGATCAGCTGGTTTGGGACTGTACAAAGTGGATTGAAAGTGGGGCTTGTTTTGACTGCAGGAGTCTCTCTTATTAGATTAGTAAAGGATTTCTGAAGTTACTGACAAGTGATTGAAGAATGACACACACAAGGATTATGCATTAGGGTCATTGACCATCGCATGGTTTCCCTGGGAATTTACAGTACATTTTGGTCATTTTCATCAGTCTGCTCTGGTGGTCCGTCAGTTTGACTTGTGTATCTCCCATGGTCTACACTCCATCGATTTTAATTATTTGCTCCAGGCTCCAGTGACCTGTCATTTTATTTCTAATGGTCTATCACTTTACATGTAGGCCTTTCCTAAAAAGCTCTGACTAGCTCTAGATATATCTATCACTTAGGCCAAAGTGACCAAATTCATCAAACATCCCCCATTTTCAAAAGGCGGCAATATACTTTTGTTTTTATGTAGGGGACCCATGACTGAGCAGGCTACTGCAGTACCCAGTCCTTAAAGTCTAACCATAAAGAAAAGCCGTGATCATCTGTCTCAATTTGCTGCTTGGTGTCCACCTCATTTCAGATGAATCCAGTGGGGAATTGACAGCGGGGTTTGGGCAGAGCGTTTTAATGTGTACCTAGGGATGCTGGCTGAGAGAGGGTAAACATGCGTGTGTTTGGAAACGGCCAGGAAGGGAATGCCACGGGCATTAATGTGGGAACACATTCAAGCATTGTCTGGGTTTCTGCCCTAACCATGTACATTTATTAGCCTGTAGGGACAGCCCCCCTCCCCCACCTTTTGTTCGGGAATATTTGGAAGAACCCCATGCAGCGTGTACACCACACACCAGGCATTAAATACAATAAGCTATATAGAAAGAATGACTGATGCTTAGTTTGACTTTACACTCGCTACAAACTAATCTTTTACAAAGTAAATAAAAGTGAAAGGAGAAATTCGTTTTAGTGGATGTGATTGCTGCAGCAGAACAACTGTTTATCCAATGCAATAATAACATATCAGCTAAATTGTTTGCATTACTCATTGCTAAGTAGCCTCTTCTCTCTTGACTGTCATCACCACTGGGCCAGCTGGTTGAGCTAGCAGGTGGTGGTGCACCATACTAAATAATAGGGCATCAGGTTGGCTCAGTGGGTTCTTTCCCTGCTTTTCACCCCTGTGGACCTTGGTTCAAATCCCACCTCAGACCAGGAGCCTTGCAGTCTTGTTCTTTTAAACAATAATACTTCACCTCATCTTTAATTTTAAATACTATGTTCAAACGTTGAGTCTGATAAACATCTTTCAATTCTATTGAGTGTGAGGGTACATGTTTTACCAAATGAGATAAATCTTCTCTTATTGCTTGTTCAAATAAAAATAGCTTTGATTCAGATTTTGCAACAAATGTTCTAGTCCAGTAAAATCTTTGAACTACTAGCATGGTTTTGGCTAGTTGTCTTGCTCTGTCCAAGTCCCAGGAAATTTAAACTTTGTTTTATGATGGACGAGTAGTTGGACAGTAAAGGCGTGTATTTTCCATCTTTTTTTCTCCTTTTGTTTTCCCTCAGACTGTGTAAATGGCATTAATTTTGTCTCGAACTGTAAATGCTCAATGCTGATCCATTCCATACAAACTTGTACAGTGTAGACGTATACATTGAGTGGTGCAAGTTAAGTTTGTATTTGCTGTACTGAGCTATTCAAATATTGGAATTGTCTGCACTTTTGAATAATCGCTTCCAGATACTATCACTAATGTACACAACCGGTCCTTACTGAGATGTTGATCTAATGTTTGATGAGGAAACAGTGTGTACAGAGGTTACACTGTATGTGGGATAAACTGCAGGGTCTGAATACACACACACACACACACACATGCTTGTTTGTAAATGGTGTAAGCCGAGGACACCCCATTTAATAGTTTTTTTTTTTAGCGATTTCCCCATTGGTTTTGTACACGAATGCAAAGCGAAGACTGTCCCCAGTATGTCATTTTCCTGGATCCATTTTTTAGTTAAAGTTCTCGGTTTGAATACGTAGACTTGCCCATCACACACCACACACAGCTCTGTGTTGCAGTCACTCTGTGGACATTCCTTGCTCTGTACACTTATTCTTCAGTGCTGTAAAAAACACTGTGTGGACGTGTGTAAATCCACATTAGTGTTTCAAGTCCTTATATTATGTGGACCTTTTTTGGTTCTCAGGTCCACACTTCGCATGTAGCATTAAAACACAGAAATATGACAAGTTTCTTGTTTGTATCTGGATGTAATAATTTGCATTGGGGAAACAGAATAACACTTTGGTCTTATCCTTACGCTGATGAGTGATATAGTGCAGTATGCGCAGTGCTTCCAGAGTCCTGCGGAAAATAATCCACAGGCAAACTACTTGGGTGGGATTCGAACCCACACCCCGAATCATATTAACTCACACTACACCACCGAAGATGCTGATACATGTATTATTCAAGAATGAAAAAAATGACTTTGGAAAAACAATTTTGGGGGGCCTTCCTAACGAACCAAAAAGCCAAACATGTTTTGTTTACATTTTTGATGAAACGATTATAATGCCATTACCTTTTTCCATTGAGAAATTTACCAAGACAAGATTTTCCAAAGAGTCGTTTCAAGTTTACTGGTGTCTACGGAAACAAGTGTGGTCGGATCTGTGTGCATGAAATGACGGCCGAGAGAAACTGCCCAAACAAATTTACACTGGACACTTCAGCCACGGACCAAAAATTAACACAAGGACAATCCATAACACAAAGAACACTTTCTAAGTATATAAGCTTAGCTACAAATGTATCTGTTCATGTACAGTATGTGTGTGTGTACATACAGTGTTTTAATAAAGAAGTTCAGATCATTTTACACTGTACACCTCGGCCAAGGAACAAAAAACAACACTAGACAATCCATAACACAAAGAATACTTTCAAAATATATAAACTACAAATGTTTGTGCTCATGTACAGTATGTGTACATTGTTTGAATAAAGAAATTCAGATCAATCAGCAAGTTTGTCAGAAATGTGTTTTCTCCCCTCGGCATGCATGGCACGCAGGTGCATAAACTCATGGTGACAAAATAATCCCACAGGTTGTTTTTTTGAGAAGTGTTGGGGTATGAAAAGTTATGCCAGAGATATTTTCCAAGTGTAAATTCAACTGAGTCAGCTCAACCTAAGTATCTGACCCACCCACTCAAGTGGAGGTCCATGATCTCTAGAGTGGGGTTCATTTATTCTGCTGATTGAATGCAATCTTCCCGTTTTCACTATGAGAACAATTGTGGCTGCATTTAGGTATGTCTGTAAAACAAAAAAGATGACTCTGAAGGTCTTCCAGGAATAGTGAAGATAGAATTAGCTGTTGCAAACTGCTTCAAAAATTAGCTAGTAGCCTGACGTTTCCACCCTACATCAGTATACCTGTTTATGTTTGCTGTGTGTTGTCATTTAGCCTTTGAGAAAGACTCTGCTAGGGTGGAAACGTTGGGGCACTAAATAATTGTTGCAGTTTTGTATTTGATGCATTTAGACCAACTGGGAACCAGTACGTTGCCCATTGAGCCTAATTGAGAACCGTACCTCCAGTTACATGTAGCCCAAATGGAAATGAGTACCCATGTAACATAGCCCAAATAGGCAGAATACTGATTAAGCCCAACCTAGAACCTGGCCTTTTTTGGAAATTTCTATTCTTGGTGAAACCGTTGTGACCATGGTGTGACCCTATGCACCTACAATGTACACTGTACAACTAGCCTATTTATAAATTATTTCCAAAGGTTTCATCCTCGAGATCAGACAAAAACACAACTGCCATTCATTGCCCGCTAGGGGCATCATCAATTTGATGAAACAGTGTTAAGGTACAATGTACAGTTCCAGCATTTAAACATAACTTTGTTTTTCCATCTAGCTTTTGTGATATCTGCTGAAGTGGACAAATACACATATAGTTTATGGCAGGCTGCGTACTAGCTATAATACTACCTCAAAGGTATCCCATTGGATCATAGCATGATTGTTTTCAGGTAACCATGTATAAACCACCCTCAGATAAACAAGGAACTTGTGAGTGTGTATACATACTGTACTCCCATAACCTCTGAAGAGTTCCTAAGAATTGAAGGACGTCTTGCTTAAAAAACTATGATTAAAACATGGCCGGCGATACTGTAGGTATGACTATACGGAGATTGTACATGTATGTCTCTGGCTACTCCCCATCATGCCCGCAGTCCTCATCACGAACACTACACATCAGACGGGACAGTGGGGACTTCAGTACGGAAGATCAATACAATCTGAAGAGGCCTCCCAAGACATCTACACATTTGTGTAGATGCTGTGGATCCCACTCTTAATGTCCAAGGAACTGTGGTTTGAAGTTGAACAGCCGGCTAAGATGTAATGTAGACGCCGGGTCTGTGTAAAACAACACCTTTCAGAATGTAGTCTTAGTTGGATATAAATATGAGATTTCAAAATGTGACTGATGGAAGGGTGGACTTTAATTTCCTGTTTTGGATCAATATTTTGTTTCAGGCGGAAGGATGTAAATGTACCCGTAAAGTACATTTTGTACATGTAAGTGTATAGTGAAAAATGTTGTACATGCGCTGGATTCATGCCTCAGATATATTTTTTTATTTTTTGGGGGGTGGGGGGCTTTATGATTCTTTATGGTTTATTGATTAAATATTTATTAAGGAGACCAACAATGAGAATAAATATTTACTGGTTTAGGGGGTCTTATTAAATAAGGTGAACTAAATTGGCTTACTTCTTCAATTACATGTACTGCATCAAATTACAACTTAAAAGGTATAGTCTCGCCAATTCCATGCTTGGGAAGAGTTGCACAAATTATGAAATTTGAAGTATTTCTTTCATTGCATTGTTCAAGTTTAACTGTTATCATTAATAAAGTATCCACTGATAACTTGTGTTGTAGTAGGCAGTACAAAACACCCTCAAAGTCATGGTAGTGGATGTCAAAATAGAATCTTGTGCAGTTTTATCATTCTTATAGTTGTATCATCCAACCAACTAACAAAAATCTTCTTGGATGTGAAACAAATCTTTTAGTTTTTTATGATTGTTTTGTATTCCTGCAATGGAGAGAATAATTTTCATTTGTTGAAAGACGGATTGTTCCATTCAACGAGGTGAAGCCGAGTCGAATGGAATATTCCATATTTCAACGAATGAAATTATTCTCACTAATGCACTCAGAGTCGTTCAATATTTGTATAATATTTGGCGAACGGTAGTTTCTGCTCAAAACTGGGTCCAAGTTCTCCAGTATATGGATTTCTTGAATGAGGTACTTCAGTGCTTGTGTGGCCTGTTATGGTAATGTTAGGCCATTATCTAAATTCATAGCCTGTCTCTTTTTACCTCATCATCATTAATGGCATTAGAGTCAGTCAGGCTAATGAGTCTGGCTTTCTCTGTCTGAAATTAATAGAAATAAATCATAAACTAGGACTTACCATCAGGAAAGGAATACACTGTCTTTCACAGTTAAATGCACACCCATACGTGTGCGCAGTGTTGCGAGTACACGCACACGCGCGCTTACGTTTGTTTGTTCAGTTTGCACTGCAATGTGTCTTTAAAATATCAAGTATCGGTGAGCTTAAGCGAGACCTGTGTCTCCTGTCTGCCACGCTGGTGTAAACTTTCATCAAGAAAAACTCCAAATGGATGCCATTAATTATGGAAAAGTCATTTGGATTATTAGGTTTATGAATACCAATAAGTTTAATTATGCTATTTGAAGGTTAACCAATGTGGTAGATGTATGCTTTGAGGAATGTAAAACCTTGACTATACACACTGTTTCAAGAGTCAGTCCTGAAGTGAGGCGAGCCTCAGTCCTTGAATATTGATTCCTGGAATGTTGTGATGTGGAACTGTACATTAAGTTTAAAGAGGGGCTCCAAGGTCAAATTCAGTTTTGCGATTCACTAATTTTCCAATAGATAGAGTCTTATGAAAATGGGATACAAATTACAAGACTCTTTAAACCTCATGTTGAAACGATGTAAAATGCCTCTGTGTTTGACACTTTTAAGTGTAATTTTTGTTAAAATCCCAAAGCGTTCAATAATGTCACATTTTAAAGATACCGTCTATACATTTTTGCACAGAGAATTTTTCGTTTATTTCTCTGAATTCGTGTTCAATCAAAATGGCATTGAATTTTAGCTTTTGAGTGACATGACAATTCCTTTTTAAATTCGACAGACCCATTTGTTTTTGATGTCCGCTGAAGTTATGTTTCAAATTTCGCTTTGAAAGAGTATCAAATAAAATTACATGTACATCTTACACCATTTTAAGGTGAAGTTAGAGACTTTTCCCCCCATTTTCATGAGGACTCATGTTTATTGGAAAATAAGTGCATCACAAAATTGAAATTTTCAGTGTTCTGAACTGAACATATTTCGGAACACACATGAGAATTACCTTACTGTATACATTTGTAGTGTAGTCATGACATATTTTACTCGTGATGCACAAATGTCTGCATGTACGACACAAGTTGTGCCTGTCGCCAAAAACAAGAAGAGACGGGGACAAAATATTTACACGTCAGTTTGCCAGAGGGTTCTCCGAACTTCTCATAAAGAAAATTGATGGGCAAGCAGGATATAAATGGCTGAGTGTTAAGCCACTCAAAATGAAATGGTAATACTAGTAATTATCGGCAGATGCACGCTGCCCCATTGGACGCGAGTTGAAGCTTTTGTCTCCAACTGAATGCCTGTTGAAAAAACATCCTCCAGCAAGAGGTTTTTTTTTTTTTTTTTTTTTTTTCCCTGTCATCCCAGCATTCATTCCTATTTGTTTTCCACAGGGCAGGTTTTTTGTTTTGAACAAAGAGCAGAGAGGCTTGTTTGTGGAGATGCTGGTCGGATATTTGATTGAATTTATTTAATTGAAATATGCAATCGTATAGAAGATGTTCAGGGGCCCTCCATGGAGACCTTTATCAGCATGAAGAAATCAAATAGCGACCTTGGCTTGCCAAATGTAACGTTTATGCCATTTTATCATTACGTTTACTTTTTTAGTGTAAATATTCTAAAGTTGTATATTTTTTGTGAACATTGCAAACTAAACAATAATACTTATAACACTTAAACTGCTAACCCTGACAAATATAGTGAAATAGCTTACTTCTTGGGATACGGTTGAGCGAGATAACGCGGGGGTTTGCATACTGTGAAATGAACATGGGGTGACGGTGGGGTTAGAACCTCCTCAGGAATTTCCTGGAGTTTAATTTCCTGGGAAGTGGCTCTGTAATGTGGAAAGGGCTGAAGATTGCAACTAAAATACATACATGTACACATACATTGTCGTCTATGGAAGGAAAGTGACAAAGTGCAGCATACTGCATGAAAATGATCTACATGCAGCTTATTCCTAAATTGACAATACTTTTAATGAAAGTAGACAGGTGCTCCCACATAAATCACATTGATCCTTTGTGCTATCATAACACAAAGTATTGCACTGTATCTTGGAACTTTGGGGAAAATAAACCAGTTGTCAGATGACATTTAGGTTAATAAATCATATCCTGAGAATACTGCACGTCCCCCTACTCTTTGAGACTCCGCTCTGGGGTCAAAACGTGAGGTGGTTGATCACTTTTCTGTGTTTTTTGTCCCATTGAGATCTCCTTGAATCAAATGTCGAGATTTGATATATTTGATGGGTTTTGATTGTGCAGGGTACCGCTGGTGCAGTCAACATCGCCTACACAGTAGAATGGAAACCCCTATGGGAACCCTTCTTCATTGGACACCGAGATGTGCCGCTCTACGATGAACGATTCAAGCAGTATGGATACAATCGCATCAGTCAGGTACTGTATCACTTAGTGTTCCTTGTTGTTGTTATTGTACGCTGTTGGGTTGTCAGTCTGGGTTCCTATCATACATGTATCTTGGCAATCAGTCGTCGCATATACATGTAACAGTTTCCAACTCAATGTCGGCTTTTAAATACTCCCATTTTACACTTAGGGAGAGTCAGAGTTAAATTTCAGGGAGTGTTTTCTTCCAAGAACCTTAATCACTTTGTAATTTGTTACCATCTCTCCTTCTTTTTTTTTCACCTTCTATTTTATTCCTTAAGTTTATTTGTTTGTGAGTCTTGAGTCTTTCCCAAAGACTTTCTTCTTAGCCTCCAAGAAAGACTCTGCTGGGGTCGAAATGTCAGGCCATTTAGCTATTTGTTGCATTTATACCTTAAGTCCTTTTGGTTGGAAAATAGCATGCAACAGCAAACGCTATTTTCTCATTTATTTGATTGTATTTAGTTACTATTTGTTTTTTATATTTCACCTGTTACCTGTTTTTGGGAGGGAGGAGCAGTTAAGCATTGGGAAAGCAGTCAAATGTTGTTCCTAATGTTGGACAGAAGCTCATAACAAGATCAGTCTTTACATAATGTTTACAAGGGGGGTGGATACGCCCTCTCTTTCCTTTCCCCCTCCATTTTTCCCTTCCAGAGCTGCCAGCCCGTTCACACTTGGATCGCTTTACCCCTGATCTACCCCGGCAAATGGGCTTACCAAGGGGGAATTGCCACCCCTGCTCTGGAGTAGGGGGGTAAGCGGTAAAACCCCAGGGTATTCTTGAAATGGCAACTGGAACCCCGTATAGGGACCTGGGCGGGGACAGTGTGAAAGTGCGGCGGGGTAACCATGGGGTAAAAAATGGGCCCTCCCCAGGGCTGTATTCCACGGGGATATGATACAGCGTTAAAAGGGTTCCTGATTCTGTAGAAAGTTCCCTGAAAATAAACCAATCTTTGACAATCTCCCTGATTATGGAAACTTTTTCCCTACTATGTTGAATGTAGTTCTAAGTATCTCCCCGATTGTTGTAAAAAAAATCTCCCTAATTGCAAGATGCAAATGTTGACAGCTCTGCCCTTCTCTCACCGTAGGATCTTAATCTTGCCAGTATGTTTCTACCAACTATAGACAAAGTGTGAAACAAATTTTCTCGTGTTACAAAATGAGCAAAATGTAGCCGTTGTGTGGAAGAAGAAATGTCAGAGGGTCAGCGCTACGAAACTGAGCTTAATTAATGCAGAGGTAGATTCACTCAGTTGTGCTTCACACTGACTGATTTGATAACCGTCCGGGACGCCAGCCAGATATGAAATTAAATCAAAATTCATGAATTGATAAGCCGTGTAGGAAATTAAACACGTGGATGATTCCACCGGTGCGCAAACAACCTTGGGATTCCCATCCCGTAGGATGAGAGCGGTACCAACTCATTTCATTCCCGGGGTTGTCGTCAAGATTCCCTAATCCGATAGACCAATCACGGCTGTCTCCTTCATTAAACTCAACTCCTTAATTTCCATTTCTTTAAAAACACCCTGCCACAACCAGTAAAACATGATGCTATTACCACTGTCAGTATCGATCAATCGTTCCTGTCAAATTTGCAAAGTCCCACGTATGCCGGACAGACACCTCCCGCATTTATGAAAAAGTGTCGGCCGGAATTCCCGTTGCTAAGGTTTATACCTTTAAGCTTTCCTTAATCTGATAAGTCTGTGTAGTCGGGGCATTAGTATTGCGGATTCAGGTAATGTATCCCTTATATTCGTTTCAATTAGTCGGGATACATGAACACTATCATGGCTTCCCGCATTGAGGCACTGTTCCAGATATTATTTTTTTCTCTCTCGGTCGGATCTGAAATTTCCAAGGCCTTGGGGTTCTTGTGGAAGGCGTCACAGTTCAGTACCATTTTTCCCGCTTTATTTAACACCGGCCATTGATCAGTTTCACAAGAGAGACATTGGCCGCTGTGAAAACACATCTTACCGACCTTTTTAGGATTGGGATCAATATTGGTTTATATTATGAGAAAAAATTACCTGCATAGAGCGAGTGGCGCCTGAAATTTCACCAAGCAAAACAATTATCCATCACTGTAGTACAATGATCTTCTTTAGTGTTAGTGTGTAATAGAATTGTAAGTACAGTGACAGATGTATTATGTGTTTGCGAATAGTCCCAGGTTTTGTTTGGTCTTGTGGGGTTTTGGGGG
This sequence comes from Pisaster brevispinus, assembly GCA_023634235.1. Lineage (NCBI taxonomy): Eukaryota > Metazoa > Echinodermata > Asteroidea > Forcipulatida > Asteriidae > Pisaster > Pisaster brevispinus. The sequence continues at coordinate 15,859,132 of JAMKCF010000009.1, forward strand.
TTTTTTTTTACTCAACTTTTTCTGATACAATGTACATGTACATAGATATGTATATGTAGATACTAATTGAAACTGAACTGAGTTATTTATGGGCCAAGTTCATGGAATGATTTATACAGTACTTGCAAGCCTGGAATTTCATCTTTGAGAGGGCAAGGCCATTTTCATTTTGCAAAGGGCTCTTCCATTGCAAAATCTGTATGTCTATATGGGAAACTTTTGAAGGGGCACCAAGCCCAAGACCAGGGGCAACAGAGGCCATGGCCTTCATGGCCTTTGTTAAAATTTCAGGCTTTTTTGGCATTTTCTGTGTTTTACATCAACACTTTTTGTTGTTGTCTATGTATGCATTGAAAACTGGAAAGTACAGTGGTGAGAACATTGTTCTACAGAATAAATTTGCACAATAACCATCCAGGCTAACGAAGTTGGAGTTTGTTATTCCGGACAAAGAATGCATTAACAGCCACAGAAAAGAACCCAGAGAATACTGTGCCTGATCATTTCCTGTGACTGCCTTGCATGCCCTCTGTTAACCTTTGTCAGCGACGGACGAAGAATACCATTACTACATGACAGACTTGGAGCACAATTTATCGGATTGACCACTGGGAAAGCTGAATTTTGCAAAAACAGCTGAGCGCATAAATTGCATCACAAGGGACTCGCATATTAATACTTTCAAGAGTTCTCCGGGGTCTATTTGCGTGTGGCGTGGGTGGCTAGCGCTCGCCTCTCCCACCAATGTGGCCCTGGTTTGATTCCCGGCGAAGGCCATATGTGAACTGAGATGTGCATTGGTTCTCTCCTATGTCACAAGGGTTTTGCTCCAGGCCCTCCAGTTTTTCACCTTCCAGAAAAAATCATGGCTGATCTCTGGCTGTGCTCCGTGGTGATTATGTTGATGTGGCTGGTTGCCAAAGACACCCCGTGAATCCCTGCCGCTTGTGTTGTAGACGCATCCTTCCCAATTCAGCTTCTCAGCTGCGAGTAAGGATGATTAGCCTCCCAATTATTGATATTATGATTATTTTTGTTATTATTAAATGTATACAATTATTATTCGTAGTAGTAGTAGTGCTATTATAATTATAATTTTCATAATTATTTCTTTAATTTTAACATACTTTCTTCACTTATTCCAATGCAATTTGTTAAACCGCACTCCACAAGTCTTACAAAAGTCTCTCTTTAGTACAAATTTGTACTTGCAAACTGTTTATCAATAGCACTGTATCAGCTCCTCAAAAAGAAATAAAAAAGAAGAAGAAGAACAAAAATTATGTTTCTCGGATTCCCCCTTCTCATGAAAAAACAGTGTGTTCAATTATGCAAATCCATACAGCCGTAGGTTTTCTGGCTCTCTCAAGTGGAGCCTATATGTATCTTTGCAACAAAAGATGCGGCCCTGGTATATGGGCCTTACTCAGCAGCAAACAACGACGGAGCGGGCTGAGATGGAACCCCCCCAGGCCAACTCTAGCGATATCAGTACAGTCCCACAAACACGATCCATTAAGCCCCCAGCTCTGCGCTTGTTTCTTCCCTTGGTGGTTAGGGCCGATAATATGTGATGCACGTTGTCTACTCGCGGCGTTCATTCTTCTAATGGTTTTTTCCTGGGCTCCAATCAATCTCCGCTGACATTTTGGAAGCTAAAGTTGTCAAGTGAAATTCTTTTAAGTACTTATTCAAGTTGGGGTCCATTCTCCTTTGTTCTGATTAACTTTCCATGGGTGCTCGGACAGAATGCTCTTAAGTTAAAATTAATTGTAGATATTTTATTCATGTGTCCATGTACACAATACATTAGTTGGTCTACATTGTTTGCTTTTTAATTATGCATTATGTAATAAAGAAATGTGTAGTTTGGTAAAAACTATTGTTAAATAAAATTTGCAAATGTGGTTATCCATGGAACTAAGGGCCATTCAATTTATCAATGTTAAAAAATGTTGGTATTTTTTCAAATATCAAATTCAAGTTTGATTTTTAAATATTGATAGACTATTTTTTTTTTTTACAGTACAAAGTAGTGCCTCAAATGAAGCAGATATTTTAGATCAATGTGCTCCCATCTTTCAATGGTTTTCAATGGCTTTTCCTGGCTGCCAGCATTCAACTTTGTAATTGAGTACATTTTTTGCCATCTCACATAATGCACGGAGGTCGGCTATCGAAACAAGGTTGACCGATAACAACAAACAGCACAAACATTTTCCCCCTTAAAAATTTGTGGGGTGTTTTGGATGGGGTTTTTTTTTCTTTCTTATTTTACTTGTAGACAGAATTTTTCATTTTCAATTATTTCTTTTGACTAGCCGCACACAAAAATATTTGTAAAAAACATACATGTAGAAATGTTTAAACACTGATTATTCTGAATGACCCTTATTTGCCCAGAGATTTGAGAAAATTTTGAGAAATTGTTGCCTTTCTTGCAAGTTATCGGCTAAATAGTGTCATGGCTGAGTGGTTTAGTGCATTGGATTCAAATTCGTATGGCTGAATCATCAGATTGTGGGTTCCATTCTTGGATTTTATGCCCGACAGGGTGTTGAAAAAGTTAGAGGAATTGTCTCAGTCTCGGTGCAACTGATCAGCAGATAACAAAGTGGTCTCTCTACTATCTGTAGGATATGAGGCTGCAGAACATCTCATGGTGAGAGCAGAAGCTCAAAGAGCAGATTTACAAAGATATTCCACCAATCTCTGCTTTTGTCACTCATAGCAGAGAACGCATTGCTGCCTACTGCTATCATGCTGAAGACCGGGTGTTTTATGTTGGAGACTGTCGTGCCCTAATAGAGGTTGTTCACCTCTCAGCTACATTGGCGTGATTGGCAGAGACACGGAATCTGAAATTGAGGACCTTCAAAACGTGATGAGGGATAAAGACTCCTTGCGTGACATCGTCAACAGCATCTCGGTTGCGACCGCTGAATGATGATGACTAGGATATGTTCGCTACAAATTTGTACAAGATCCAAGTATTAAATATTATTGTTATTAATATGGACTATTTGGGTATTTTGGGGGTCTTCATAACCTCTTCAAATTGGGGTCAAATAATGAGAGCTGAAAGCATCTTCACAAACAGCGTTTGACCATGGTTTGACAGGCAAGCATTTCATCAATTTCATCATCAGTGTGTAGCTGAACATGGAGCTTCTATCATGGTGGGTGTTGTCTTCCAACCAGAATTGCCACTGTCTGAATAACTCCTGTCATCGAGTCTCTCCCTGCAAGCCTAGTTGAAATCAACACGTCTAAATTTTAAAGGTAAACATCGTTAGCAGCGGGAGCAACTGTCCACTCCACAAAGTCACAGGGTGTATCAATATCTGGTGTTTGGTGGAGCTGGCTGTAAGCGATACACCCTCTTCAGAGTTTCTCCTGATACCTGCGATAGGTGTGTAAGTTTGTGGAGTGGACTGTGGAGTGGTTGATGTCTGACAAACCTGATGTCATGAATGATTTATTGGGTCGTCTGCATTCCCTAATTTTGATTACCAGATCGGAAAATGTGGGTTATTGGTGCGAGGATGTGTGAAGATGTCAAGAAAACCTGTCAACAAAATATTTATTCACGTGGGTTTCATGCTGATTGATGACAGTGTTGGTTTGGACTTTACGCTTTTTTTCCTGAAATACTGTCATTTGAGGAGAAAAGGGTTGATAAAATGTTGGCATTGACAATACGTTGTGGGAGTACATTTGTACATTGTGGCCAATACGCAGACAGTATTGTGTACTTTCACCATTTATTCAAGAATGGACTATTTTAATGAGCTAGAATTTGTACAGGTATTAAATCTGCTCAGTCAACTTCTCCAGTTACTTGAATGGCAGCGTTCTTCCTTAACAGTAGTCCACTGGCCAAATGCCAGTTAAAGAACATTTGAGGACCAGTCAAAATTCTCTCCAAGTGGTCCCGCTGGCAAGTTCAGTGTTGAAAACCATCTCTATTTAATATGAAACATGGACTTGTGACAAACCTGACGGACGAGCGAAATGAAAAGCTAAATGGTCCTGCTGGCTGGTCACTGAAAAAGTTATGGGCTAACCCTGAATGGTGGTTTGCATTGCCTTTTTAGATTTTTAGCACAATGATGGGTATGAGTTGAAAAAAAAATGCCTTTTAAGAAGTTGATTTTACAAATTAGTTTTGTTAAAAAGCTTATCGAACAAGAAAACACCAACAACTCCATACAAAGAAGCAAATGTGATGACAGATGGCTGGACATCTATAGTTTATCAGCTACATGTGGAACCATGGGTCCTTCCTCCATGGTGGAACTTCATACTGGGATGCATTTTATCTCAGGTTAAAACAAAGTACAGTGTCTGTACATCTGTACTTCCTCCCCGGAACACTGCGAATTTGCATGCGAGTTGATTACACCATGGAGGGAGAAAAGAATTCCTCCACGAGGGCGCTAATTCTAAACGGTTTTCATGACATAAGACTAGGGTTGCTCCATTTACAAATTACAAGGTAAACATCTTGGCAGAATAAAGTTGTTCCGCTGGCTACTTGAACATGCTAATGTACGTGACTAGTGATGAATCAGCAGACGGATTGGCAAATATCATTAACACATCAAGCTACATCTCATTCACAAGGCGTGCACGGTCAGCATGTGCGCAACATGGGACGAGTCTCGGGGTAAACCTAAATGCACGTATGGTGAGGATTTCTTGCATGTTAACGAGGATGTGTGTGGAGGGGGGGTTGTCTTCAATATGGGCCGTGCTTGGACCACCTTTAAAGACTGGCTTCTTCGTCTCGGCTCACGGTGAGGATAGAGAGGTGTTAGGAAGGTCCATGTGTAAAGAAGGAGCCTGAGTGAGATGCTACAGATTAATTAGGCTGAGGATTGAGAAGTCCTCTCAGCCTCAGGATGACTTGTCAGATATGGTCATAGGCCTACTTCAGAAATGGAATTGTGAAATATTTACCTGTCATATATTTATAGCAATGAAAATGTTTGGGTTTTTTTTCTAAAAAGTACATTACGTGTAGTTTGTACATGTATTTGAAAGGGAATGTGATGTACTTGAATCTTGAGTCGTTATCAGATTTTGTTTTATGGAAGTTATTTTTCCACTGTGCTATATTGGTAGTTCCCTAAAACTGATAAGTCATTGTTTTTTGCACTAAGGTAAGATAAGACTCTGCCGTTCTTGCCAAGGAGTAAAGCACCAAAAGACACCCAAAAGGTGACACTTTGGAAATACTTGTAAAGTTCTTTGCACTTCATGTGTTGATCAGATCTTTTCCTAGATGGAAGTAGATGTTTCATACCCAAGGCCAATTTACCAATTATCACAAAGGAGAGGCAGGTGTTTGCAGCTCCCATAGAGGCAAGTTTGATCTCTCCTTGATGTCTACTCTGCTGTTCAGGACTGTCTCTATCATCATTTGTCATCAATACTCTTGCTACTCTGTATTCTCTTGTCTTTCATCCCGTTGGCCCCCAAGGCTTCCAGCCTGCTGCCCTGTGATATTTGATCCTGGGCGCTTGGCGGTGAATACAGTATCCAGGAATAAAGCCGAACTAGGATTATGTACCCATACTGCACTTCGTCCTACCCAACTCACATTCATGCAATAAATTCCTGACGCTGCAACTCACAAAGTCATTAAGGATTATGTCTTTGTATGATTTATGGATGTTTTTTTCCCCTGGCATGAAAGTGAATTTAAGTATATTAGATTTCTATAGCTGGGGATATTCAGAAATAACCTTTCAAATTTTGTTGGGATTTAATCTTAGCGGCCGCTTGAGCTAGTTGTATTCAATGAAGGTTGCCAATCAGTTTGCCTATAGTTTAGTATTCCAGGGGCTGTCTGTGCATCATTCTTTAAGTAATTTGAAAGCTAAGTAAATCTTTCTTCCTGGCTTGAGTGGACTCTCTATTCAATATCAATCCTGTCAATCACTCTTCTTTAAATGAGCTCTACATCGAGTCTAGACCCCAGCTCCGTTCAAAACTGGAACTCCATCAAGTGTGGATCTTCAAGGCGTAAAATCCAGGTCACTGTCTGCACCTAGTGTGGTAGCTGGTTTCATATAAACTGTCAGTCATAATTATTGAAGTTAAGTCTTATACGTGTTGTCTATCTGAAGTTGTGTTTTTCTCATTCTAGGTGAGCTATCAGTATGCTTTTTTTCTCTACCATAGGTCATGTGGGTTTAAAAAAAATATTCTATAGCTTTTTGGAAGTCCTTGTAAATTGGTTTAGATTTATGTAATGAACAGGATGGCTTATATAGTGGTTTCCTGCCTGCAGTTCGCCTCCATTGACCCCAGTTGGAATTCCGTATGGGAGCCTTCGTCTGGTTTTCAGCCCCTACCTGATTGCGTGGGTTTACCCTATTTAGGGTTTTCCTCCCACATCTAAAACTGACACTTCTTCATCTTGTCTGCACAGGTATTTACAGGCCTACGGGTCACATGTGTTAGTCACTTTTGAGGTTGCCTTGGTTTCATTATGGTTATTAATATTATTATCATTATTGTTACCAGGGGAAACGCAATAATTAGAATAAAGACTTTCACAATGTAGAGTACATGCTCATGTTTTGACGGGGTAAAGTGTTTGCCATCCTAATCAAAGTATATTGCACATTAGCCACGGACTACGGTTGATTTGACTGCATGATCAATCTCTTATTACTGCACGGTTTTTATATTAATATATTTCTGTAGGAAATCTCACCGTTAATGCTTTTAAATTTTCTTGTCTTTAAGGCTTGTCTGAACTTATTAGAAATAATCTTGTCAGTCTGAGACTGAACCTTTTGGTTATAGGAATTTTTCTTTTCTTTTTTCATTTTTCTTTTCAGTCTAGCCCTCTTTACAACGTATCAGTGTTTTCATTTTGCTAAGCGATTATTTTTGAATTTCAGTGTTTAGTTTATAGAATTTAGTGGAGAGAATAATGATAACAATTTCATTGGTTTGATTGTTTTCTTCTTATGGTGTTGATACAGAGCTTTTACATCTGCTGCACCCAAACTATGGAACTCTGTACACTCATTCATAGTCGCTGTTTTTCTTCGATTGATGTTCAAAAAAAGTTCAAGACTTTCCTACTCACATCTGCTTACAGCGTATCATTTTGTTAACTCTTTTCTTTATTGTTTTTTCCTGCCTCAAAAAATAGGTTACCTGATGTGTGGGGAAATATAAATGCTGTTATTTTTGTTATTACATGTACTATTATCATTATTATTTTAAAAGGCAAAAGTAGTACATGATGGTGACAAGTTGTCTCAAGGGCTTGGCAATGTAAACAGCAAACAACAATAGAGCCATTGTTCCCACAAGGACCCAGCATGGATCCATTTTGTCTATTAGCGGCATCCTGATATTGACTTCAGGAATAACCTCAGCATTGTGACCGTCACTGATAGCCAAGGACCGTTTTCTACCCAGTTTTTCATGAATTAAACACCTGCATTCCTCGCTGAGCACGAAGACTTTGCCTCAGCAAAATCAGAGGCTACCAGCCAAACTGTTGAATGCAATTTATCATCTGTAGGGGGGTTACCGGCCTTCCATCTAGCTGAGCAGGTGGAGGCGGGTAAATTAATTTTTTTGCAATATTTTCTGCTGAACGCAGCTGTATGCCAGTGGGCCTAGTTGTATTGATTCCTAACCTATTCCTGTACGCACATGTCTGAGTCATCTCTTCTTCCCCTGTCCTTACAATCCAGGTGTGTGAGATGAATGTCGCTGGCTACAACTTTGCCGTTTTGGATAACGCCTTCCTCGTCCACAAGGGCTTTAAAGAGAAATCCTCCTACCATGCTCACAAACTCAACGAAAATCGCAAAAACAAGGAGCTGTTTCTTCATTTTCAAGAAGAGCTGAAAGTCAAGTACCCTGACTCGTCAAAGAGGTGTCAGACATAGTCTATTGAGTAGCTCAGTACAGTATGGTGAATACCTCCGAGAGGTTTTTGTGGTCATGTTAATGTTTTGGAAAAGTTAAACAGTTGTAAACTTGAAGTCTATTCTAAATGAAGTTACAGTCTCAATTTTAAAAGGGAAGGATTTATTAAAATATTGGTATTTATTACAGTCATGGGAGCTTTTTAAATTAAGAATACTTATGTAAACAAACTATGAACCAAATTTAGGTAATACATTCGTAATGTTCTTGCTGGTAGTATCAAACATGAAATTTAAATTGGATGTTATTGTTCAAGGATCAGACAGGTTTTTTTGCGGAGTTGATTAAAATTTATTTGATGATTAATCATTAATTCACCATCGTAAAGCAGCAACATTACATGTAGTACTCGTATACGCATGCAGTTGAGCTTTTATTCATCAATAAACATACAATTACTCCCAGGCCCCCTGCACTTCTTTATTTATTGATGCAAAAATTGACTTCAACCGGAAATGATCCAAACCTCTTCCTCTCCAAGTAATTAACTGCAGGCCGCAGTACGGTGGTTAATCAAGAGAGGGCTTGGTCAATCCTAAAGAAGGTCGTCATCACAAATTGATGATGGAGTCCATTCTGGCATGTCACAAATTTCTTTGCAAAATAAACAACCCAGCTGAAGTTTATTTTATCGGGCCCGCACAACACATGGAAACGTTGAGATTATTGCGTGGACACCCTGTACGGTCAGTTTGCGATGATAAGATATTGTTATTCTGGCCGGGGACTGGAAACATATTTGACTGCCCAATTAGGAATTGAGAAGATGATTGGAATTACTGGGGCAAGATGTTTGAGAAGGTGTTAATCCACAACATTTGTGAGAATCAAACCAGTGTTCCGATTCCGCATTGTAAAACTTAATGGTTTGCAGATTGATTTGCACATTTTTTTTTTACATCCTCTCTGCAGTTTTGTTCCGCACCCACAATGTGACAATTGTTTTTATATTAAAAAAAAAGAAGAAACCTTCTTTAGTCTTTGCCACCCATGTGCTGTCCTACTGAATGTATATTGATTGTAACACACTTAATTCAGTATAATTTTCAGGTTTGTAGACAATTTGTTGATTTTGCATTGACTACTGCAGTAGACTTTGTGCACAAGTTCTGTACTATGTACGCAAGTCTTGGGTCTTGTTACAGTAATAATAATAACAATAGCGGGCATTTATAGATATATCACACCGGATACCACAGCGCTTTGCAATAAACAGTACATTAAACGAAGCAAATAAATAAAGGCACAAATAATGGGAAAGCAGTTGGTCTTAATAGTAGTCAACCATTGAATAGAAAAGTTAAAGAAATCCTTGCTCTATGCATGGAGGAAGGAAATAAGGTAAAAGTCAGACCCAAAGGTTCAAAAAATGTTCAAATACGCACGCACAAGACTTGCACGGTCATATGTGTAATTTATTGTGTTTATCTAAAGGTTAGCATTCTTTGGCAAGTTTGATGAATACCATTTTGCAATGGACGGCTTAAATAGGCATGGCATTTGGAATAACAATTAAACGAGCCATGAAGACTGTTCAAAGCATAAAGATTGATGGCGGTTTATGTTGGATCCGTGACTGGTTTAAATCACATAAATCAATTCAATTCATAGCATTCATTTCTTACCAGTCTTTGTTTCTGTTGGCATTCAAATGCAGTTGGCACAAAACTGCAGCTTGCCCTGGTAAAATGGTGGAATAGAGTGGAAGCTCCAAAATCTTATGAATATGTACACATGAACACTGGGTTTGTTTGGACCTTGTTGGAACTCTTTGTTCAAGTAAAGCTTTTTTTTTCTATTTAGCTTGAATCCTTTGCTCCAAAATGGCTGCCTGATCCCAAGCTTCCTCCAGAACCATAACCAGTTTGCTGTGTGAACTTTTTTGTAGCTCATCCGAGACCATGGAACTTCTGGGAATGTTTCTTAAGGAGTTCTGAAGAAAAGAAAAAAAAGATGGCACAAGTTTGAATGTTAGAATGCTGTGATTTATGACATCGTTTACAAACGCAGCTGCTTCAGACATCTTGGAATTCAAATCAAAGGGTCTCTTCATCAGTTTTAATACAGGTCAACATTCAATATGTGATCATGTATCATAATTCATGACCACCGGCAGTCATAAGCTATAGTCTAAAATACCTGGAGGCCAAAATAGGACCAACGTAATGCTCGACATAAATGTGTCTCGTTACAAGGTGTACGATTATGTTGCAAACAGCATTGGTATAGTTTGCCCTAAAAGAAAATAAATGTCAAACAATTGAACTTATAAACGCTGGGAAAGCATGTAAGGTCTGAATCTGTCCAGAGAAGTACCTAGTTCTAAATGCACCTGTTTATTATAACTTTTAGAACTACATTTTAGGTAGATGTCACAACTATTGATGACATTTTTTTTAAAGGTTAATATCTTTTCACATAATATAATTTACGGAATGTTTTTCATATTCTTATAAAGAGATGATGCAGTCAGTGGTATTTGACACAAACTGTTATAGTGAAGTAATAAACATTTTGAATGTCTCTGGAGTTTCTCTAATTGTGCAAAAAAAAATTAGGGCGGCCAAGTTTTGTCCCAAAAATACACATTGGTTTTCATAGAATGGAGAATATAATCTCACTATGGTTTTTGCAGTGTTGGTCATTTATTCTGTAATGGTGCAAAGAAGGCAGTGTCAAGTGGGATGTGAGCGCCAGTAAAAAATGTATGCTAGTTCATTGTGAGGAATTTTGACTTGCATTGCAGCACTCACGCACACACACTGTGTGGACTTTTGGTTCAGCAAGCATTTTTCTGTTATTTTTGTGGCCCAGAACTTTAGTCAAGTTAGTATGAAAATATACAGGCACCCTTGGCTTGAGACCCCAAATTTTGACCATAATTGTATATGTATATCACTAGCATGCATGACTGGTCAAGGGATATGGTAGAACAAACACATGTGGTGTATGGACATTTATTTATGCTTACCTCAGAGTTCTGTGCTTACAGGCCATAGAATGACTTGCATAGATGCTGTAAGTGCAGAATTCTGTGGTAAGCAATGACATGATATTGGACCCAGTTCAAGATAGATACTTCTGAAAGTACCATTAGAATAAGACTGCATTTCAAACTGGAATTTCTTTTAGGATTGGTACTCCCAAACTCAAATCAAGAAAACTCCAGAATCTGATGTAGCTTACATTCGAACACCCTTATGTTAAAACAACCCAGTGTATTTTCATAACCCTAAACCTGTTCCCTAACCCTAACCTTAACCCTATTCCTCATGTGTAATTCACAAGGGGGTGATTGGAACAAGGGGTGTCGAAACATAGAGCAGTTGCCAAAAGAGCAGTTAGTGTCATAAGGTTTTATTTGTTTGGGTTACACTTACAGCTGTAGAATACTTCACACTACAGGACCCTCGATTTTAAACCCTAATTATCTTGACCAGCGCAGCTGTATGCTTGACCTTCATAATCCAAATGCCATCAGTGATCATGATTGCTGCTCTTTAGTGCTATTGATTATCACAACAGAGCAGCTCTGGCAGACAACCTTGTTCCCAGTGTCTGGCATTAAAATGCTGCAGTCCAAAACCTTAAAAACGGTGTATTTCACTTCTCATGGCAGCATTCTCCCTTGATTAAGTTGATAGTAGTGCACTGACCAAGTACCGGTTAAAACACCCGAGGACCAGTTAAAATTCACTACAAGTGGTCCAGCTTGAAATCATGGAGGAAAACAAATTCAAATAGCTAGGCCTGTCCATAGAACTGTTCCTTGCTCTATGGCCTGTCCAACCCCCAGAGAGTCAATAACGGCATGTTCATTTGTTTCTTTTGTCCATTACACAGTCATTTGTAAGAACCTTTTAGTTAAAACAGCAGATTTTTTTGTTTTAATCTCTCTCTCTTTCTGTCTCGCTGGGATTTCTTATCGAGGCTTATATTTCAAAGCAGCAAAAACTGGTTTTCTGGGGGGGGCCTTCAAATGCTGGTTTTTTTTTTTACTATAAGGGAAATAGTTGGGGACTGTGCCTGAAATTTGGCATACAGAGTATGTCATGTGAAAGATATTGGGCCATCGTAGATTTGAATTTTGAAAAAAATATAGGTAGAATAACAAGCGTTTTTTAATATTTTCAAAATGGTCGCCATCGCTTGTTATTGAGTCCAAATTGTTTCAAAGGACAAATCTGGAATGGCCCTACAGCCAAATATCTTTCTCATGACATTCTCTGACTGTGCACTAAGAATTCCAGACTTGCGTCATCACAGACACAATCACATCCCACCTACCTGCCATGCCTAGCAGACAATGGAGAATCGGTACACGATTGGTACTGGCATGAACTTTATAATCAGTGAGCTTTCAGATTGAAACTAATCAATTTATTTGTCGATATTTATCACTTTTGTACTTTGTCTTTGTTTGCCGGCTCTAATGAAACCTTGGTCCTGATAGTCGAAACTATACCTAGGTTACTGATTATTTGCATGATTGAAAAATTGTTTTAAAATGTAAATTATTGTTTTATAATTTCAATACAATCATCTGATTATATAGCAGTACTAATTATCCATTTATATACATATTTTCCTTGTATTATAAATAGTGTACACATTTCTTTGTTGTAAATCTATTTTGAATTGAATCCCTGGTTACCATGTATGGTATGCTACCAGCATTTTGCTGGAGTCATTAATTCCAGTTGAAAGGAGGTTTTTTGGCCTCTCCTTAGCCCAGAGTTTGGCATGGTATCCTGGTATGCCAATCCTTTTCATTCTCATTGTGCTGGATGCCAGCCACCCTTTCAATATAACACCTTGATTTCTGAAGTTGCTTGTTCAGCTTTATCCGCAGGTATTTACTTTATGGTACAGGGTTTGTTTTGTTTTTTTATGTTAACAATTTTTAACTGACAGACGACTTCTACATATTCTGTTGCAATGCAATGGAAAAAAACAACCTACTCAGAGTTTTAGTTATTTATAGTGCTGTAAAAGGCTGATGAGAATTAAGTTTTGTTGACTGGCTTAATTTGCTTAATTTGCTTATTTTTATTTGCAAGGTGTTACTTCTGTGAAACGTGCTTTCTGTGACATAAGGCATGAAGTTGTCTTCAAAAGGAGGTCACAATTCCGGCAAGTTTTTTGTTGTCTTTAAAAAGAGAGAATTTTGCACATAAACACATTTTATTTGTTTCAAATTTCAAAACCGTAGAGCTCAAAAGTGGCTGCTGTACTAAATGCGAACAGTGTTTCTTAAAACACATAAAAGTTGGATGTTTCATTGATATCAGGGAGCCAGGATATGAAACAGTTTCACTCAAAACCCCAGGGCTTAAGTTTACATTCTTGAAATCTAATTGTCACTCGGTGTTAAAGGCCAAGGGCTCCTGAAAGTTTGCTTAGGGTCATGTAAGAGTTTAATCTTGCAAGACGTTGGGGTTAGATCGATAGAAATGAAATGGGGGCAATGGCTGCCTCTGGATTCATAATTCTTTAATCATATTGCAACAATTTCCCAAGGGAGGAGCTGTGCTTACATGGCAATCAATGGTTAGGAAACCGAGTTAGTCCGGAATTGATACAGTACATAGCTGTATATGTATTCTCTAATATGAAGAGAGAACAAAAAAATGTGTTGCCATTGGTACTAGTGGGCAGATGTGATTCGATACATATGCAAAATTAATTGGATAAATGCAATAGCGTGCACAGGGTATTTTTAGTTTGTACACTTTTTTTTATTTCACACGTTGGTGTTCGTTGTTAAAAGGCTGCACTTTTTTATAACATTACTGTGTGAAGTATTGCGTGTACTACAACACGCATGCTTTTAAACACGAACCGGATCTGAGATTTTATGTGCACTCAGAAAACAATTATGTACCATATGTCTCATCACTCGTTGCTTGTGTTTAAACTATAAAAATGATAATGTTGACCATAGACGGTTCCCACTCGACATCACGCAGTGTAAATTCGGCCATTGATTATCATGTTTTTTTGAACGCACAACTATGCGTTTTGCATGAATATTGCAAGCGACACGTGGGAGTTTTGTTAATAGCTTTGCTTTGATTGGTTAGTGAACCAATTGGCTGTGTAGAAAAATTAGGACAGCTTGACGCAGCTCAAAGCTAGAACCCAAGTTGGTCATAAAGATGGTGTTTATTGGGAACTATCTATCATGTTTATCGTATGAGAGAACGTCTGTAGCTCGGGGGCCGTATTCTATAATTTGTCGGTATTTACTTTGACTCATTCTATATACATCTGGGATGTGTTTTAGCCATTGTGTAAATGCTTCATTGTGTGATGTGTGTATGCGTCTCAACATGAAGCATATTTGCAGCTGCATGTGAAGAAAAGACTAAAAATGCAACACCAGCTAGAGTTACTTTCCCTGGTTGTGGTCACCAATAATGCAACCAATTCCCAAGATGTGAAGAAAACCTGAGGACTTCAAAGGAAATGAAAGTTGGTGTGAGATTCCAGCCACAGCTTGAGTTTTAGACTCACAGCTATTCAATTCATGACTGTGTCCTGGTCCAAACAGTATCACGTGGAACCATTGAATCGGATAAGGGGAGCAAACATTTCTAAATATGGTGGTCCCCGCAAGAAAAGAAGTGTGTGTCACATTGACCTGAAAGAGTATAAGCAATAGCTTGCCAGTGAACGAAATCCCAGCTTGATTCTACTTTATATTCACAGCAATGTAAACCACACTGAGGCTGGGAAATAAATTAGTCTGGTCTTTGTCACAAGAATATTTGTTACTATTTGCGTTAGTACTGAAACTGTTATATGGGTATAGAGGGTACCTGACAAACACTCAGAGCTCATACATGGTGCCTTCTGAGTTCCGCCGAAAAGAAAAAAAAATCTGAAGTGAGTGTGTCAATTGGCCATAAAATTAACTACTCTGGGCTAAATTCTTGCTTGATATAACAAAGTTGTTGCCTGGTTTTTGTTTTGTTTTATTCTGCTTCCTGATGGTGACATCTTATATTTCTGGGTTTTTTTTTTTTTTTCATTTTCCACGTTAAACTGAATCAAGTGACCCAAAGCTCAAAAGTTATTCAACGTACAACAAGGTTTTTTTAACAGTAAAAACACAGAAAAAATATCAAATTTTTAAACATCAAGTAATCGTTTGTAAAAACACAAAATATAAAAATATATATATAAAAAAACAATGTTTAAAAAGAAACAGTCAATATTATAAAAGTAGCACCATTCAGCTGTAGATGTTTTTTGTTTTGTTTTTAATATTATGTTGTTTTGGTTTTTGTTTTTTTGTGGGTTTTTTGGGGTTTTTTTTTTTATTCATCAAACAAGTCTTTCCTTCAATAATTAATAGTTTTATGTTTGTGTTTTGCTTGAATTTGAAGAGTGATTGTACAGAAACAAGTTTAGTAATGTAAAATGGTAATTGACTTTAGGTGCTTATACGGTGGTTACACTCGGTAAGAAATCTCTTGCCTGGCTGACAATGTCGTTTTCTGATTGAAGTAAACTTAAGGCTGATCTCAATTTAGGGCAATATTTTATATCAATTTTTTTTTTCAGAAATCACAATTATTTTTTATGCGTTCGATTTTTTCTGTATTATACAATTGTAATTCTTGTTTGGTCATGTCCTATTATTATATACAGTCTGAATTTGTTTGTTTTTAGCCTAATTTTATTATATGCCTTAGGTTGATCTATTTTTCACTTCACTAGGCTTCAGGTTTTTTGTTTTTTTTCTACATTTGATCTAATTTGTCCTCTGGTGACAAAGAAACAAAATCTGCCAAAAGCAGGGTGTGTTTGCAGCCAGTGCTGATACCTCGATCTGTGAAGGGCATTAAGGGCAATGCAGTTTAAGAAAACTTACATTTGTACTGGAACATTTCATGGGGCATTAAGGCAATGGCAAGGGGCATAAAGGTAACTGCCTCTGGTGCCTTCATGAAGCATCAGGCCTGTAATTGTTGATGATATATTTTATTACTGGATTCAAAATCCACCCCTACACTACTCATCAGCAATGGGTCTCCTCCACACATGTACACCATGCGAGTCCCACATGTAGTTGAACAGTTTGGGGACCTGTTTGGTCCTGTGTGATGGAAACTCAATGTGGGACTTAACCTTGTCCCAATTTTCATACAGGAGCTAGACTTGCATAGTCTTCATAAGGTTTCCTCTATGGTTGCACATAAACCATGTGCGCCCCCCCCCCCCCCTCCTCATGTCAAAAAGAAGCAAGCTACCAAGCATGTGTATGATGTATACATTCTAAATCAGTTGGATGTTCAGTTGCATTTAAATGTCACTCAACATCAGCTTTCATTTGAGTATCAAAGGATTGATTTTCTATGGTTGAACATGATCGTGGTATGCGTAGTGACAGAGAGAAACAAGGTGAAATGTGTACAGCTTCTAAGCAGTCTGCCAACTGGTTCGATCAATCATTCCCTCACAAAAATAAACAATAAATAAAAACCCAATAAACAATACAATAATCTTGTGTTCTTGTTTATGTAGAGGTCAACATTTTTCATAATTACAGGTTAGAAGATTTAGAAAATGTAATAAATTTCATACACTTCATCTTTTTATTTTGTACCAAGAAATTAATTTATTGATCAATTAACTGAGTAATTAATTAATTAATTGAATGATTAACTGATTAATTAATTAATTTATTAAGCCTTTGATGGGTGTTAGCATATGAAACTTTGAGATTATCTGAAGCCATATTCGAATGGGCGGCTACGGCTATGATGTCTGATGCTAAGGCTGTTGCTAAGGACTTCCTATACTTTAATGCATGATGACGCAGAAATCTAGCCAGAGCCATAGCCACCAATTCGGACATGGCCTTACAACTGGGAAAGCTCGACTGTGGGCTCCATCTTTTGTTTTTACTGACATTGCTTGTATTTAATGGGTTTTTATACCGAGTTTTTTCATATTTTTGTTATTGCATTTTAACATGTTTGTCCTTACTATTTACCCCCCTGTCCCTGATTCCCTGTACATCTCTTATAACATTTGATGCCAAAATGTTTATTTTCATAGGTACAATGTAGAGTCTTAAGTTAAAATCTGTATATGTGCAATGATATTGCCGGCAGAATTTGATAACAATATCTGTATATTGTGAAACTTCAAAGCCAAGTGTTGGTCCCTTTCTTCCGTTTGTTGTGTGTCATTATGCTTTATGTTTAGATGTTCATGGGAACTAACAGCATCACCCTCGTCTTGCGATGAAACCAATGTAAAGTAACAACCCACAAGAGAAACCGACTGGGTAATTATAAATAGTCACATCCCCGGAGGGTGATCCCCTTTTACATTGCTGCTTCTAAGGTTGTACTGTAAACTCCCGTGAGCAAAGATATTGACAATAGGGCATTGTAGGGAGACCGCCAACACAGGGCTGGTAGAGCACCAGCACGCAAACCTGGAGGTCACCGGATCAAATCCGGTTCTGTTAATTATTTCCGTTGTCAACCCCCCCCCCCCCCCCCCCCCCCCCCCGAAATTGAAATTAACCTGAGATACAAGTCGACTGAGTCTTGGATATACTGTGCAAGTCTCGCATGTATGTGAATGTATTAGTGAATTTCTATTAATTTTGACTACAAAGAAAAACAAAACATGAAAGTTTGTCACACTTTCTTCATACAGCCAACTGAGAGGGATTTATTCACTACCCCTCTTCACCAGAATGATGAGATATTGATGAATTTGATACACATTCTCTTGATAAGACGAGTGTCAATAACCTACACCCACCAGACATGGACTAGCTTCAGCATACTCATCAAAACATACCACAAATGCACTGGACCTTTAACGATTGACCAAGAAAAACCTCTAGACTTAATCTTCAGCATATGTTTTGAAAAGACTCCAATCCCAAGTGAATTTAATGAGTACTAGTTGATTTGTGGCGAATAATGCGACTGGATGTTCTAGGTAGTGCCATGTGTGGCCACACGTTTTTCTTTTAATGCTTAAATCTTATATGTTTGAAGGCGTAAATCTTATATGTTTGAAGGCGTAGAGTTATTTGCAACTTCAATTCCAGAGGGGGAAAAAAACTAACGACAGGCAATCCAAAAACAAGGGATGCATCGTTTTGTCTCGTTTCTTATGATATTTATTAACCACTATGTACTGTGATTAAAAAGTAAAGATGGGAGAGTACAAGAAACCCCTTCTGCAATGAGTCATGCACTTCTGCTGTGGGCTATTCAGGGAGTCGCATTACACACACGCTAATGGTATGAATAAGTGGTCCAAAGTGCCCTTGCATTACATCAAAATCGACAAACGCATACCCCCAGCAGTATCCTGTTGGTAAGTTAATACGTCACACGTGCGTGTATCTGCTGTACGGACAAGGCTTGGGCTGGCTACGGCTTCAAAGCTGGCGTACGCTTGTAGGTAACTTTACCAAAACTTCACTTGTTCATCACTCAAAGGTATTTCTAATGACAGAAACTGATGATTCTGACAAGACCTTGAGACTCTGCAAAACATTACCGCAAGCCGAAGTCCCAAAACTATTTTTGGCATTAATAAATTCTCAAAGAAACCCTTGCTCAATGCGTTTTCAATGAGCTTCCTGGTACCCAGCTTGTGTCAAGTGGAACTACACCACACTAACAGGATACCACCAACCCCCCCCCCCCTTCCCCACATATCAAAACAGCAGATGGTGACGTCATTTTGAGGAACCAACTCATCACGCCTGCAAATGAAGCAAGCAGCAATAACAACAGTAAAACCACGGAGTTGATTGCATTTTCATGCATGGCTGATGGACAATCTTCATTTATAGTCAAAAACTATCCTCAACCTTGTGACGGATCACTCTAGCTTGATTACGCCTACAGATCCACCAATATTAAGAGCATCTCCGTTATTTTTAGCCCTTATTTCTGTCATGTGGGATTGTGATCATTTAAAGCTTTTTGTGCCAGGTAAGTGCACTGAGAAAAAAAAGAAAAACATTAGTTTGTTTTCACCCAACACCGATGTGTGATAAGCACTGTATGCTCAACTCAATCCCAAGTCTCAGGAAAGCACCGTGTACACACAGCGGTGTAGAGTTAAAAAAAACAAAAATAATATTCTTTATCCCCCATTCAAGTAGTACACCTGATGAAAAAAAAATGATGGGTACCTGCAAGGGTAGAGGTTGATATTGGGTTTGAAAAAGCCTTCTGAGCACCACGGCAGCTTGGGCTGTATTCTCCCCAGGGAGCTGAGAAAGATTACAGGAGTGTTATTGGCCCACTGACCAGGGCACTAATGTAAAGCGCATTAATACATTATTGTAAAATGCGCTATATAAGAACTAGTTATTATTATTATTCTCATCATTATTAAAATAATTCTTTTTTAAATCTTGAGTGGATCATAAAGCCTTATGATTTGACTGATATCAAACAAAAATGACCCAGTTCCTATTTGGGTAAAATACACAACAAAGACTTCATCAGACTGTCTTTATAATGGAAAGGAGTAGCAATATAGAGACGTGCTTGATTTCTAAATTTTTATTTAGTATAAAAAATTGTCGTTGTTTTTTTAAAGTAAAAATGGATCTGGCTTTATGGTTTGGAGCCCTCGTCAATAATAAATAGTCGCTACATCAAACGGACTTCGTAATGACAGGTATTACGCTGCAGAGATGACAGCAATTCGATCACGGGATTACATCCTTAAATAATTGAGCAACTGACTTAACTCCACCCTGAATGTCTGCTTCTAAAAAGCCATGTGACCACAGGGATTATAAATCACACATCGGCTCAGTAAGGTCCCCCGCCATTTAATGAATCATGGATTAAAGATCTCATACAGCACTGTTTTAATAAAGAAATAATCAGATTTAATTTTTAAAACGTCCTAGCTGATGCAGCTTATTGTACATTGTTTTGGGGTTTTTTTACCATTATTTTTCCCGATTGTTAAATCCTTAAAACCTGGTTCATACTGACGTAAAGATGAATGCGAAGCCAATTTGACCTCAAACATTCCATGTGATTTTATTAGTTGAATTGTGCTCACCTCTTGCGAATGCATTGCTTGGTGAATCTTAAATTTTAACGCCAAAATTGCTTTCCTGTTCAAATTCGCATTACGTATGATCCGGGCATAAGACATATTGAAGTGCATTAAAGAAAAGATGGTAAAAGGTTTAGCTTGAATTTCGACAAGCAGTAACCTTTCTCCAACGTACAAGCGGAATAAATACTGAAATATCAAATGCACTTTCATCATACTCTCCGTAACAAAACGCCATTTTGATGAGAACATTTTAGAGGTTGAGTGCATGATGGATTTACTGGTACATAGTGATAAAGCATTCTGAAGTTACACGTACATGTTGTAGTCAAGTTTACCAGTGCAGTTTACCTTATCAACTAACTTAGCTCATTGGGTACGATTGGAAACTTTGCACGGTGGAGATACAATCTAGTAAGTTTTTGCAGTAACACCATGTACATGAAAGCTCTCTTTGAGTTGCCATGGTTCTGAAACATTGAGTTACTGGCCTAATTCTTCTTTCCTGTAAGGGCAAGGCAGTTTTTCCTTAATGAAGGGAATCTCTGAGGAGATACACATTTGTTCTGGAACATTTCAAAGGGCACCAAGGCAATGACCATGGAGGCAATTGTCTATGTTGCCTCTGTGAGGTATATCAGGCCTGGAGTTGTTACACCAGCAGCTCTTTTCAGAACCCTGGCCTGGAATCTCATCTCTGGGAGGTCAAGGCCATTTTCAGTTTTGCAATTAAGGGCACTTCCATTGCAGAATGTTAACATATAGAAAACCTTGAAGGGGCACCACGGCCAAGACTAGGGCAACAGAGGCCATGGCTTCCAAGTAATTCAAGGCCTGATAACCGCAACTCAAAGCGAGAGAGATTTCTTGTACATGGTGTTACCACAAACCTTAGATCACTCTTGGAAGATTGGCATTCTTGGAGGTTCAAAATTCTTATGTTTTCACCTGAAGGATGATTTGAAAGCTTTCCATTGATTGAATTGATTTCACTGTCGGGCTGAGACAAGCCGCTGTAAATGATTCCAAGATGCACAACACATTAGCAGATTAGAATATCAACGATTGGCTTGGCAATACTTCATCATCATCTTCCTATACTGTGCAGAAGCTTCCGGATTATATTCACACAGTGCATATATTAAGATGTTTATTATTCTACACGCTGAAGTGTTCACCCTTAATAGTGGTCTGCCGGAGGACCAGTCAAAATTCTCTCCAAGTGGTCCAGGTGGATATTTTAGTATTGAAAAGCATCCCTATTTAACATGAATTATGGACTAGTACAAAAGCTGACGGACCAGTGAAATGAAAAGCTGACTGGTCCTGCTGTCTAGTCACTGAAAAAGTAAAGGACAAACCCTGTACTGCTTGTAAGACGGGCAAACTTGTATTCATGATTTCATCACAGTAATGAAATTGGTTCTATACCTGTTTCCAAGTCATTTTCCGTCGTTAACGTCACTCTGATAGTGCACACTTTCGCCACATTATTGGATTTACGTTTGATGCCTGCCCAAACATCTTTTGTTTCATGAAAATGCTCTGAGCATAAATATTCTGTGCACAAAAATTAGTTTGCTTAAACTCATTACTGTTTGTGAGTGATATTACATACTAGATGCTAAGTATTCATGAAAACTTTGCATAACTAAAATTTGAAGCCCGATTTCCATGTAAGAATATTTTATACAAAAGAAATAGCAAATTCCATAAACAAATGACGAACATGTGTGTATGCGAATTGGACTGTGCTTTGAAACACACATAGCAAAGACGCCGGATAGGTCAAACACCTTTTTCCAAGTTTAAAAATGAGGAGCATTAGGAAATTCTGCTGCTGGGTGCGCTATCGGCAGAAGGTGTCTCCATACAAAGCCTTTGGACTTGTGATATATTTGGAGAAAGTTTTAACTATGATTCACATCTTGCTTGTTTTGAGTACACCAGTCGAACTCAATGCAAAAGCAATGCATGAGACACCCTAGGAGAAATGTGGCCAAAATTGTCTAAGCCGTCAAAGCAGCTAATTAATTTGTACATTGATGGGTTCATGAGTTCAGTCACTATCTTCCTCAGCACTTGATGCCTGCCCGGACTCGGCATCGCTAGCACTTCCAAAGATTTCTTCCTCGTCCCTCTCAACACCTCTCTGTTCCTCCTCTTCTTCCTCTTCTTCTTCTTCCTCTTCTTCTGCACCTTCTTTCTCCTCTTCGTCCTCTTCAACCTCTTCATTGCCACTTCCTGCTTCTTCTTGTTCCTCTTCTTGTTCCTCTTCTTGTTCCTCTTCTTTCTCGCTTCCACTCCTGGCCAGCTCCTCTTCCTCCTCCTCCTCCTCCAATTCTTCCTCGTTGTGTTCTTGCACTTCCTCTTCTTCTTCTTCTTCTTCTTCATCTTCACCTCTTTCTTGAACTTCCTCTGCATCACTGCCTTCCTTTTCAGCCTCACTCTCTGCCTTCTCACTGCCACTGACTGCCTTTTCAGCATCTGTAAAAAATCGCAATCACAAAAGTGTCTTAAAGTTACAGAACTTTTTTTCCTTTTCTTCTCACAAGCAAATTTTGAGTGAAAAAAATATGCCTTAAAAACAAAATGAAGAAAATTGTACCTGAATCTTGGGCCTCCTCCTCCCCACTGTCTTCTCTGGCCTCTTCTTCCTCGACCTCCATCTCCTCACCACCTTCTTCTAGTCTCTCCATCTCGTCTTCATTCTCATCCCTCTCTTCAACCTCCTCAGCACCTTCTTCTGCTGCCTCTTCCTCCTCTTCCTCTTCTTCTTCTTCGTGGATGACATTATCCAGCTGGGAAAACCTTGCATCCTGTGGTAAAGAGCAATTGTTTATAAGACAACTACAATATTAAGGTAATAAAGCACAAGGGAAACAGACTGGGTAATAATTATAAATCAATTTTGGGATGAGAAAGAAAAATTTACATGAGCAGGTTTTCCCCCTAACCAACTGAGCTAACTCAGTCTTATATTGGCAGTCAACATATGGCTAGTTAGCTCAGATGGTAGCGCACCAGAACATAAACCCAGAGGTTGCAGGTTCGAATCTTGCCATAGTAAATTTGTCTTTGTTCACCACAATATTAACTACTTTTTTTTAATCCCCCAAAAAGTAGTAAATCAAGTAGAAGGAGAGCCCCTTATTCCAACCATTCAAAAAGTTTTAATTCAGTTTCCGCATGTTCAGTGCTTCGACACAACCTAAAAGGAAAAAGCTGTAAAGAAAACACCTTTATCCAATACTTTTGAGTTCTAATTTTCTTTTGTAAGAGAAATTGTGTTTTTCCCCCCTCATCCTGCAATCACTACTTCATCAGCCTAACAGCAGAGAAAGGTAAAACCTCATCCATTTAAAATCGACACTAGCTTTGAGGCCTGCTTATCTGATTTCTGCGCGGAGAACCTGAGAGCACCTGAGGGAGATTAGGCATTTAAGGTTTGTTAAAGCACTGCTGATTCAATGATAGCGAGAGTTAAGTCCTGCAGCTGCAGAGGAAGGTAAATGTTACATGTTAAAGGCTGTTTACACCTTCGGTCAGCTTGCAATAAAGACACACCTCAGTTGTATGAATTTAAAATGTAATTGCACACTCAAAACTCAAAGAGATAGTAGATAATCAGTTTTTAAGTACAGCACGTTCATATAAACTAACGTCCGTTACAAGAAAAGCGCCGTAAAAATTATAGTCTTGATTCAATTTTGATTTAGTCACATTTAGCGTGATTACCATTAGGCCTGTTACTTTGCCCTTGCAAGGGGCAAGGCAGTTTTACAAAACTGAAGGGCACCTCTATGAAGAAAAACGTAAATTTCTACTGGAACATTTCAAGGGGCACCAAGGCAATGACTAAAGGGCACGGAGGCAATTGTCTATGTTGCCCCCATGACGTTTCAGGCCTGTGCCATCACAGGTTGCATACACACAAAGTACTGCCTATTTGATTATGTTGAAATCGATTCCAAGTAAATCAGGCATGTAAGATTGAATGTGCACTTGTTTGATAGTTTCTTACACAAGAAGATTCAATCTTCTAAGGTGTTTTTCCATAAGGTCAATGCAAATCTATTCTTACTTTCTCAGGAATTTAATTTTGTTATTCATAAGTTTTTAACCATTTCCAAAGTGCATGCCTTTATAAAATGGCTATTCTTTTACAGGCTTTAAATTATTGAGTTCTGCGTATTTTAGATGTTTGTCCATGTGTATATGAATTTGCTGGGAATGAATGGACTTGACTGAAAGAAGAAAACAAGTTCAGTTGACTTCCAAGAATTTTGTTCATAATTTTAAATGCTTTTTTTTATTTATTAATAATGACATTTCTCCATGCAAGACCAAAACTCCATGAGAGTGGTGACAAGAGAGACCACTGTAGGCAAGTGATTTTCATTGGTCTTATCAAACTTTTAAATGAGCAACTCAACATTGTACTCAGCAATGCTGTATCAGCTCAAAAGGGGCAATTTGTTTGGATGGCGTGTTGAATTATGGGCTTAACGTGACAATTAATCAACATTATATGGTGTGAAATTCTGTCTGTCCATGTGAACAAATTTGAGTGAGCAAAGAGCTGTGGTGGGACTTCATGCATATTTCATGCTCACTTGTGTGTAGTCAACCTTCTGATATGACCAATAACTTGTCGCATCAGTGCAAAACAAGCACCATATGTTAAATTGTTAGAATGTTGTATCTCACTTGGTTTTTTTTTAAAGAAGCTCCTTGCAAGAAAAGTTACATCTCGGGTGTTATTGGGTTTGTGTGTTTGTTCTAGACAGTTGAAAGTGGGATAAGACTTTACTGCAGCTTCAAATACATGTCATGTAAGGGCTATTGTCAGAGATACAACGTTGTGTGCAGAAACAACATACTGTAATGTCCAACATTTGATCTGTCAAATTTTGCATACAATTGGACAGCTTTTATATCAACATAATTAGTGGCAGGTGTCGCAACCAATTAGATGTAATTACTGTATCCCTGAGATCTTAATTAAATTGACTGCGACACCTGCTGCTAATTACAGGCTTCAAACTTGCCTACTGTCATTGGGCATGCTCAATGGTCTAGTGATAAAAATATGTCCACTCTAGCAAGAAGCACGGGTTCGAATCCCACCGGAGTACTATGCCTATGGATCTTTTTCCGCTGAACTTGGAAATCACCGAGTATACAGAGCCGAACATACATCGGTGTAGGGTTAAAACCACAAATGTATTCTTTATGAGGTGTCAAATTCTGCGGATTGAGCCAACAAGTTGTATTCCTGAGACTTACCTGAACAGTTACTTCCTTATCAGAGAGCTCTCGGTGTTTTACCACAAGGATCGACTTCGTAGGTGGACCTTCTTTCTCTTTAGCTCTTCTCTTGTTGAGTCTCACTCTGGGATAAAATGTTAAGATGTAAATATCTAAATCAAAACAGGAAACTCAAGTGTTTTTCATTCCGTCTGCAACGAGTTAAATTAAAGGAGTGCTCTGTGAGTACACTAGTGCAAGGTTAAATTTAGAAGTGTCCCAGACAGATTCAATCTGCCCTATTTATAACGCATTTGACCTTAAAATGACATTTTGAGAAAGTTTAAATTTAAACCAAAATAAAGATTGGGAAGTCAGTTTTGATCTTGTGTTTGCTTGACTGCAGTCACTGTTTCTGGATCTGTTAAATGCATTTTTTGTAAAGCTGTTGTTTACAGCTTAAAACGCATGGCATTACACTTATTTAACCCTTTCGTTACCGAATTATTTGGACATAAGCAAACTGCTAGTGACTGCGTTCTTTGACCACTCAAGCATGAAGCACACATTCTTACACAACAGAAAGCTTCCATTCAAAGGTTATTTTTACAAGCTATATTATCTCCTTGAAGATATTGATATACAGCAAAATAAGTACAAAAACAATTCTTACTCATTGAATTACCTCATTAAATGCCAAAGTTCTTGATCTTTCTTTCCCCAGTATGATGTGTAATCTCACATACTTATTTGTACACAACCATCTGGCACTTCGTAGGGGCTTTGGCATTTCAGATCTTTCAACTCCAATTCGAAGGGGTTGCATAAGAGCAAGCCTTATTTCATTTTACCGTCATTGGAAAGATCCGATCTTTCTCTTTCCAATGATGGTAAGCTTGGGCATGGAGGGTGAACATGGCCAAAACTACAGATTTATTACACATGGCCTTTGTGCTGCAGCTTGAATGCTTTTTGTGTGTAAGCTTGGTTGACCAAAGTCGCCGATGGTCAGGAAGATGGGGTATGAGTGCAGTCGACTAAAGTCGCCAATGGTCAGGAAGATGGGGTATGAGTGCAGTCGACTAAAGTCGCCAATGGTAAGAAAGAGGGGGCATGAGTGCAGCCCACTTAGGTTGCCTATGGTAAGGAAAGAGTTTACAGGGTACTGCTGGGGTCAATTCAAATAAACCTGCTCAATTAGAGCCTTTAGAGACATTTACCTTGTTTCCAGCTCGTTGTAGTATACACCCTTGCCACTCCTGAATACAAAGAAGTAGTTTTCTTCATAGCCGCGGCTGGCTTTGTTCTTGACGTTCCAGTTATATTCCCTCTCCAGATTGTAGTCATACCTTCCAAACAAACACAACTTTCAATCAGCTCTGATCTACATTCAATTGATACTTTCACAAATGTTCTGCAGTGTTGTTGGTGTTAGTCTTATTTATTGATTTATTTATTTGTTACAATTATTTGTTTTATTTTATGACACATCCAGCTACGAAAGCACCAATAACAGGGTGGTGAATAGGAAACGAGAAGAAATGTTCAGTTTTAGATGTGGGAGGAAAACCACAGATGGGGAAAACCCACACAATCAGGTAGGGACTGAAAACCCAATCCACATGCAAGGCTCCAGGTCTGAGGTGGGATTCAAACCGGAGTCCACAGAGGTGAAAGGCAGAGAAAGAACCCACTGACAGACTGAGACAACCTGATGCTGGGTCTTGTTGATCTGGGTCTTGGTCTTGGATTTGACATCCTCTGGTTTTGGTCTCAGTTCAAGTTTACGACCTTTGGGGTCTCACAGTTTATGTCTTAACAAGTCTCCAAAGAAAAAAAGGAAAGAATCCTGTGAACTGTGCTGATCTTCAGCCGTTATAAGCCTTCACTTTCTTACAAAACTAGTGATTGAAATGCTCACAAAAGAATATACTAAAAACAACTTAAACCTCCACACGATTTTCTATAAGAAAAGGGCTATTCAGTCTCAAACAATGGCTCAAGATCATTTCCTCAGACATTAAGATCTTGTGTTGGTTTTGGAATTCAAGCCTGACTAGACCACTGATATTCAGAGAGATCAAAGCTCTCCAGATTTCAGTCTCAGTCTCAGATTTTCAGGTCTCAGTCCTAATCATTGAAGTCAACGCCGCAATGGTAACACTAATTTTTTGAGGCATAACCTTCTGCTCATCTGGACCCGATTCAACACTAGGGTTGTGCATCTTCGTATATTCTCCTAAACGGTTAAACGGAAGTTGTGACTTTTGCTTAACGATTCAACCGTTTCTACCGAATCCACTCTGAACTATGAGCCAACCTGTAAAAGAAGCAAATGTCAACACACTTTCCAGGATGATCAGGATTAAAATTAGATCACTATAGCCAGTCTTCACAGTCACAGAGCCACAAACCCCAGGTGCGATGGCTACAAAGCAAGATGTGAAACAAATTGCAGGGGATTGAAAATAATGCATTTTTGCAGGGGATTAAGATAAAAAAGTTCCACCAACAAAAGAGATGTCAACCGTTCTCCCTAGACAGCATCTGGGGCAAAAATAACTTTTAACTGTGGGCTTAATTTTGTTTATGTCTTTATCTTTCTCTTATTTGTTCATCTATTTACTGTCAGAATCATTTAACAGTTACGGCAATTTTAACAATGTTTTATGGTTTGACAAATAACCAGTTAAACGTCCCAACCCTACGACATGCCATATTGGAGCAGATCATTTTTTCTTTCACTTACTCTTCATCTTCAACGTAGTTTATCTCATCTGTAAAATCTCTCTTTCTCTTTCTTGACGTCTCTTCAGTCGGGAGAAAATAGCCGACAAACTGGTCCCCTGCCTCGTCAACCATACCCCTGGTTAGGGAGAGGACAAACAAAACATTATCAATGAATTGGAATTATTATTTTCTACAATCCTCTAACTTTATCACCAGAACAAAGACCTTAACTTATTCAGTACACTGTGAAATACCTGATAATGCATCAAAATAAAATCGACCAATCAGTGAAAGTTTCAGCCCACGCAAAATCTCTATAATATTCGAAAGTATCCCTCCGATACGAAAACAGAAGTTAACATTAAAGCGCACAAACAAACTTAGACACTTGCCTGTCTGTCATGTGTATATTGAGTTGCTTTCCACTTTGCAGCCATTCATTAACTATTATTATAATTCATAGAGCAAGGCATAGAGCAAGGACCCTTGCTCTATGTATAATTCTACTTCTTATTAACAAAGAGTAAAGACCAGCCTTACATAGCGATGCAGTGCCAGGCACAGCAAGAATTTGTACTTTGCTTTTCAATTTTCAACAGCATAGCTGAGAAACCAAAACTAAGGAAAAATGCTGATCAGCTGAAAAGTTGCATGTCTGTATAAATATGACTGTTCCAAGAGAAATATCAATTCATAGCCTCAGCTTCTCCGAGTCTTTCATTTTATTTCTCTATTTCTCTTGTAGCTTTATATTTGCGTTACAAAAACAGAAATTCAGTGAATTTACTAAAGGTTGGGTCATTAATTGTTAAGTACCCCCAAAAAATGAATGGCTATAAACACTTACTTGGTGAGAAGCACTACAGGTGTCGATAGTTTAAACTATTTTGAGAAAGGATTCCCTTCAAGGTAATATCATTTGGAAAATTGTTCACCCCAAAACATACTGTTACAGGTTTTTGATGTAGACAGTGTCTTCAGCTGAAACTTTCACATGTGATCTTTATTGTATCTTTCTTTAAAATGTTGCCTTATTACGTTGACAAAACACAATCTATGGCACTACCTTTAAAGTCCAAACACGCTTTACATATGCAAATTTTTCCTGAACATATTTTCCGACATCACAATTTGCCATTTAAATCCAGTATGTACCTGATCATGGCTTGTGACATCTCCTCCACCTGAGCATGGACAGATTTCCCTCTGACTGCAGGGTCTGAATCAAAGATCACCTGAGCACACGGATGAATCCACATCTACACAACAGATAAACGGGGAAAAACTATCAGAAAACTCACTACAGAAGTAGAATGTACCCTGTTAAGATTACTTGAGACCAGCTTCATAGAGACAACATTGGTAATGTCAAAAATCAATATCCACACTTTATGTGACCCAACATATACATGAATTAACAAACATGAAATCATGGAGAAAGCAAAATGCTGAATTTGAATTACTGAGAATTTCGTTATTTCATTTTTAAAAATCTTTTGGATGGTAAGACAAGACAAGACTCACATCAAAGTCGGGGAATGCTGGGAGGATTTCCACTGGCTTAACATGTGGTTTGCTGTAATGCTGCTCGATCTACAAGGAAACAACAACATTTGTCAACACAGTTCACTTTGAGAATATGCAGTTTAGAAAACTAACGGTTGGCATGAACACCACAACGTTATATCTCTGAGGAATTTTGATGGTTCTGAAAAGAACTGATGGTGTAACAACTACAACGTTTTAGTCAGTAGGGTCCGAGCCTCTTTTCTGTTGTATTCACGTCCACTGGTTTTACTTAGAACAATCAAACTCTATCTTTCTGATGGTTCTATTCGGAACGACTAAGAACCATCATAGCTCATTAGAGGGAGGTTCTCTCCATTTCTTTTATGGTTCTACTCAGAACCATCGTAGCTCATTAGAGAGAGGTTCTCTCTCTCTTTCTTTTATGGTTCTACTCAGAACCATCGTAACTCATTAGAGAGAGGTTCTCTCTCTCTTTCTTTTATGGTTCTATTCAGAACCATCATAACTCATTAGAGGTTCTCTCTCTCTTTCTTTTATGGTTCTACTCAGAACCATCATAACTCATTAGAGAGAGGTTCTCTCTCTCTTTCTTTTATGGTTCTACTCAGAACCATCGTAACTCATTAGAGAGAGGTTCTCTCTCTCTTTCTTTTTTGGTTCTATTCAGAACCATCGTAACTCATTAGAGGTTCTCTCTCTCTTTCTTTTATGGTTCTACTCAGAACCATCGTAACTCATTAGAGAGAGGTTCTTTGTTTCTTCATGGTTCCACTCAAAACCATCTTAACTCATTAAACCCAAAATATACAGGGTTCAACTATTGTTTTCTCAATAAAGTGCTACTTACTGGTCGTTTGGCATCTTCAAATGTTTTTTCAATTGCAGCGATTTGACTTGCTTGATCCTGAAAATGGAATGAAGAGGGATGAAATAATTATCAAGTTACATTGTAGGCGAACAAAACCAATGGGGTTCGTTCTTGTTTATAGAAATTAAATAATCTTAGAAGACACAATAACTTCAAAGGTAAGAAAAAACAGTCCTCAAAATGTCTACTCAAACATTCAAAAACTACTAAGGAAGCCCAGTTACAGAAAATGACTTCTGAATAATATTTGTTGTAAGAAATACAACTTGATTTTAGGTGTGACGTAATAATCTCTGTAATTCTGTTGCTAAAATGACGCTCAAATATTTGTTTAAAATGGTTTAAATTATGACAAATATTAACTTTTATTTTTAATCAAATTGTATTAATCAAATGTTCTATTTTGGGGTTGGGTTTACCTTGTATAAATCTTCCTCATTGAACTGTTTCTTCAAATGATAGGCAACCCTGAAACACAAACACAATCAAACCATTTCTTTTTTATTTTCCATTTCAGTTTTACTTTACGCATACTGCCAATAGACTGTGCAAATCTTATGTGTACTCGAACATCCAGGAACCTCCGGAAACGTAAATGAGTTTGAAGTAGGATTTGAAGCTTTGCATGGTGGGAGAATAATCTAGTCATGTAATAATCTCTCCATGAGTTATGGTGGATCTGAAAGGAACCGGTGGTTTGACAATTTGATGTTTTTATCAGGACAAACCACCGGTTCTCGGCAGAACCATGACAACTCATAGTAAGATTATTACATGGTGTTACCACAAACTTTATGCGTTTTCAAGTGTGAATGAAACAATAAACAAATTAAACGAGCAAAGGATCTGTAATTTTATTTTGAATTCCACTTACTTTGTTTCTACTTTGTCTCTGCTGTACTGTGATCTGTTGTATTCACTGGAGATGTACTCCGTCTTCCTCAACCAGGATACTGCCTTTGTATGCTGACGAGACCTGAAAGATCATTTCAACAACATTAATAGACATTAACCAGAACGTACTGGAACATCCATCTTAACACTTCCATTTCACTTACATATAATAAGGGATGTCTCATTAAGCATTGCTGTGCTTTATTCTCGAGTTATTATAAGAATGTAAAACGATTAGTTTTAAAATCTCTTTAGAAGAGCAAAGATGAAAAGAGATTGGACTCAAATTTTGATGTTTTAAGTCTTAATATCGAGACCTCACTTCCAAGAGCCTGTGTCTTGGGCCAGTATTTCTGTACTACCTTCCTTTCGAGTTTACTGTGTTTCTTTCTAATTTAGGTTGGGAGTTTACTCAAGTTGTAAGTTCACACAATTGTTGTTTTCTGTGTGAGTGGAGGGGTGTGAGTAGGTTTTTTCTGTCTGGGTTGAAAACTTATTGCCCATTTACATTAGAGTCTGGATTTTTTCCAGACTCTAGCGTTTAAATATTGGCCTTACTTGTGATTGGCCTTCAATTAGATTTCAAATTGTATTTTTTGTGAAGCACACAGAGCTTCTTTTAGGCGGACGTTGGTGCTACATGTGTATATGACTTTTTTTTCCTCTTTTTTCTTCTTCTCATTATTACTTCATGTTTGCAGTCATACCTGAAGGACAATGCATTGTTATATGTAAACAGACTGAGTATCTTAGCTACTGTACCGTTTGGAATCTCCTGGTGTTGCAATTTCTTCCTCTAGTAACTTCTCATCAGCCGGATCTAAATAAGCTGTGATCAACGTTAAAAAAAAAGACATTCATTTTGAAATGTTCATTTCATCTTTAAACAATACCAATTCCCAGAAATATGTTACTAGCTGAATTTATTTCAAAGTCAAAAATGTAAGATTTAAAGACCTTCAAAATTGCCATTACTTATTTTGATTGCCACAATCGTGACAATCGAAACAGGTCGAAACATGCTACTTTGCCCTTGGAAAAAAGTAGGCAAATTTTATTGAGTACAAGAGCTGACCTACATGTACGTAAGGTATGGGCTTTTATAGACTCTTCAGGCTATTTCATAACAGTTTTGCCAATTATTCTAGGGGCCAAAAAAATAAAAAATCAGACTTAATTAGGAATAACATAACGCCTGTCAAAATAAACCTCACAGAACATGAACAAAATCCTTGCAAAGGATAAGATATTTTTCATAGTTTTCACTAAAACATCATAATAATATTGGATTTCGAAAAGCCTGATGCAGCCTGAACAACCTCAAAGCCCTGTACAAAGCAACACAATGATGTTTACACCTTAGGACTATTACAAAGACCAGAAGAATATGAACATTTATAAGTAGGGTAAAACTTGTTTGCACAAAAGAAAAAAGAAAGATACAAAATTAAAAGCAATATGAAAAGCTCAGAATAATATGAACATAGAATTTGAAAACAATTTCACAGCTTAGTTTTACTGTGTGTTCACTGAAAACCAGAGGATGGAAATAAAGTTACCCTTTCCCCCAAAAAACAAAAACAATGATGTACTTTGACGTAAAATAAAGTTTACAAGTACTTACTGTTTGAGTCTATTTTGTAGGTGTCTGGATTGATAAGATCAATGGTGACCCCGAGGTCATGCTCCGCCAGCAGTTCATGTTTGTAGTTACGCTCCAACGATGTGGCATTGTACTGCACAAATCGATTGGCCTCAAATGGATACGTTACAAACTTGGGATCGAATGGAATATCTGGAAGATTGTTGCTGTACTTGATGCGGCACACCAGGTCAGATCTGGACGGGTTTATGATCAGGAATAAGACTTCATTTTAACAGCACTCGATTATAAAACAGACATACATGTAATTTAACCCCAAAATTTAACCAAAGTTTTTACTTTAACTTGGTATTTTAAAGGCAGGGTGTACTTTTGGTAATTACTCTACAAGTTAATGACCATACAAACTTACTTGGTAAGGAGCACTGAAGAGCTGTTGATAGTTTAAAACATTGTTAGAAAGAACCCTCTTGTGTTGTTTTAGAGAAGGGGGTAAATTTTCACCACAAATTTTTAATCTGATAAAAGGCTTCAGGCGTGAAGCCTTTCTCAGGCATCTTAAAGCCCACAATTCTATGTTTGTTATTTTATGCATATGTTGGGATACACCAAGTGAGGATAATGGTCGTTGACAATTTCCAAAAGAATACCCTGCCTTGAGAGTAATAACTACTACCAATTTGTCTAAGATGTGTATTGACTATGTCCTCTCCTGAAAACAATGGTTGACACAAAGCATGTTTGTCTTGCTGAGCAAGATAAAAATGTCAAATTATAAAAAGGTTTTGTTTTTTTAATGTACTTGAACAGAATGTAACAGTTGATACACTGCTTTCTGGATGAAGATGCTACCCGTTTCAATACAATTTTGAAGATCTATATGTTTTGGGCGCAAAAGTTTCGTTTCACCACAATCAAAAGGATCAGATCTTCAGTACACTTACAATGACACTTCATTCTTGTAACGGGCAAGGCAGCTTTTCCTTTGTAAAGGGCGCCTCTATGAGGGAAATTACATTTTGGACTGGAGTATTTCCAAGGGGCACTAAGGCAATGACCAGGGGCAATGGAGCCAATTGTCTCCACTGCCTGCATGAAGCATCAGGCTTGCACATACACACGTACAAGTAGCCTTTGATAACAAAAGCCCAAATTTCTGCTTTTTTAACAACCAGGCTGATGTTGTGCTAACTGAATAACGAATTATGTGTATGGACTTGGTCAAATAAAGCTGACGAAGTAAGGAAAATATACATTAACATTGTAAGTTACATTTCCTGACTCATGCAAAGATAGAGTTCTCTGTTAGTGTTAGTGTTGTCTATTGTTGCTGGAAAAATAATGCACTACAGGGGTAGAAATAGACATCCGACATACCGGGGCTAAATTTAGCCCCTGGGTGAGCAAAAAAAGGACCGGCCCAGGGGCCGTCCTCCTGGGACTAGGAGCTTTTCCCCAATTTACGCAGTATTGTTTTTAAAGACAACACAAATTATCTTTAACTCACTCTCTCTCTCTCTCTCTGACTTTTTCCCTCTCTGTAGTTATTTAAGTTACAATTTTGACAAATAAGATCAATTGTTTCCAGTAAAATTTAAATACAAAAGAAACCAAATCATTTATTCACAATAAATTTCATTTATTTTGAAACCATACACAGGTACAGTCGTATTAAAAACCACTTCATCACCTTAAGTTTTGAGCTCCTTCTCTCCATTAAGCAACATGTTGCCAATGCTGTCTGACTAACTACAATATTTTTTGTAATTTTTGTTGTTTTACTTAGGGTTGAGATTAGATTGCTTGAAAAAGAAATATTATCAAAAGTTCCTTTTTGGTGTGAAGCCAACAACATTTTAAGATTTACAAAATTGTGTATAGTTACTTTACATTGTACGTCAAGGTTTACGGTCTTGTGATGTGACACAGGTTAGTTTTACAATACAGGCAACTTGGAAATTTGGAAGAGGCCACCACAATGTGGGAGTGTTAAAAAATGTCAATATTTTTCCTTATTGGAAAATGACCTAGGCCAACCCCGCAGATGGGCAATTTGAAATCAAACAACTTCATCAAGATCCTCATCACTAAGGCTGATAACGTCGGTGTCTTCATCATCTGTGTCTTCAACAATCTGTAACTCCATCATGGGTACTAGTGAAGTTTGAGGATCCCCTCTGAGACGTCTGTTAGTTCTCCGACTTGCACCCGAAACTAGCCAGGATACCACAGCTGCTTTGCTGTTGAAATTGTCCCATGAAGGACCTGCTTCTGATATTAACAGAAGAGTGTCGATTGTCGACGTGTTCATCCTGGATCGCCAGTCTGAATAAATTCTCTTCATTGTTGAAAAAGCACGTTCCAACTTGGCATTGGAAACAGGAAGAGCAAGGACAATGGTAACTACGTGAAGAATATTACTGTACTTATGCTGCTTTCTCTTGAATACGAGTTCCCAGAGTTCAGTGTATGACAACCCCATGTGATGCTTGAAGATGTTCATCTTTAGTTGGGGGAACTCTTCCTTGGCCTTTACTACATTACATCCATTGGCTTCTAAGACTTTTTGAAAGTGGTGGCACAGGTGATCTAGCTGCTTGATCCCATATGAAGTGATTTCTTGTTCGTTAGATGGCCAGTTCTTCGGATCAAATATGCAGCAAGCCTGCAACAAGGGATCTTCATTGAAGTCCCTGAAACGTTGATTCAGACACTCCAATACTTTAGCAGGTACCACTTGTCTTTCTTCCCCAAGCTTTACTTCAGCAGCATCAACGTGAGTTAGGGTATGCTCACCAAAGTGAAGGATAGTAACATCACCTTCATCATCAGCCTCAATAGTGCGAGTCGACTCTCGAAACTTCTTCAAGTGTGGTCCATCTGTATTTGGCAACTTGGCAATTTCATCTGTACAAGCTGTTACTGTTTCCATGATGTCAGGAAGGGACAAATTATCAGCCTGAAAAGCCTCAGAAATTGAGGCTGCTTGAGAAATTACATCAAGAAAAAAGCTTAGAAAGAGAGGGAATTTATGCTCCAGAAGCTTCTTACGCCACCCCTTCATCTTCGCCTTGTCATCGCCACTTATATCCTTTCTGTCTGGATGGATGGCATCTTCGAAATGCTTGACAACAAAGTCAAAGTTGTGGAGAAGGGCTTCTAGCGCAGATTTCTTGTGTGCCTGCCAACGAGTGCCGTGAGGTTTCTTGAAGGTCACGACCCTCTTCCCTTCCATGTCAGCGATGGCCCTTAGTTCTCGCATACGCTTAGGGGAGTTGTTGTAGAAATAGTAGAGCGAAACCAACATCCCATCAATCTGAAAGAAAAGAGCAGTAAAGTAGAACCTGTATAAATTATTTTTCTGAAGATATTTATTACAAATAAATAACTTTCACTTTTGCATTTTTTATGTGAGAACACACTCCACAGATGAACTTTAAAAAGAAGAAGAGGGTGATGTCAATAACTCACCGTGGAAAAAACACTCTCCTTGAGGGCATCCTTAATGGCGAGTTCTAAACGGTGAGCAACGCAATGGACTGCCACTAGCCAGGGGCAGCCATCAGCCCTGATCTTTTGCATCAAGCCGTTCCGGATCCCAAAGTTTACTGCAGCTCCATCGGCACCAGCTCCAATCAAAGCAATTTTACTTGAACTGATGGGGTCATCTCCCAATTGCAGAAACTGCTTGTACTTGGAGAATATACCCTTTTTAACTCCCTCTGCTCTGGCGTTTTCTAGATCAATCAATCTGCATTGGAAAAAAAAGATTGGAAAGGCAAAAGTAAACAAATGTCCATAAATTATGTGACAACAAGTGGTGATAAGGTAGAGAAAGACAGACATGCTAATACCAGGCAGAAAACATCCATCTTAATCTATGGTTGTAAAGAAAAAATGTCAATGTATTTGAAAAATACAAATGAAAAAAAAACAAACACTTGACTCACCCAAGGGGTTTCATGACTGGCCTCCCCTCATGTACAATTCGGACGTAGATGACTTCCTTCTCTGTAGAGTTCCTATCTGTTGAACCATCACTCAATACAGAATGGTAGCGGTAAGGGAAGGCTCCGTCTTTGTTCAAAAGGAAGTCACGTAAAGGCTGGCGGATCTCGTGTTCAGCAATAGCATCCAGGAAGTTGCGGCATGCCTTGTCATTGGAATAAGTATGCCCAACATCAACACCATGCATTTTCTGTAGCTTGACAAGTTTAGGAAAGTCAGTGAAGGGTAGCTCCTCTTTCCCCACATACAGAGCTATGTCAAATAACTTCTGTAGTCTGTCTATACTGGACTGGGACATTCGCAGAAAACCTTTCTGGAGAGGTCTTTCATTAGCCACCATACTTTCAACCCGACAAGCCTCTGAAGAAAAAATAAAATATTATTTTATTAGACATCACCGTCAACGGTCAATTCTAGCTTGAAACCAACCTACAGTACATTGTACTACATGTACTTGATAAACTTAAAACCAAATCACGATCTGTTTACTTTATAATATGGCTCGCGTTGTTATCAAACACAAAACTTAAAATATGTCCTTATTAAATAATACATATTTACCTTTTGCTTTCAGGTGAGCTTCTGTACCATTGTGTCGTCTTACATTTGTATTCTTCACGTTACGAGTGCCATCAACAAAACTATCAATGTTGGCTATCTTCCCAACTTTTTTCATGAAGAACTTCACAACATCAGGTTTTTCATGGCAATACGCACACCCGATGAGATTGACCAAACCTTGGTCGTTAGTTTTAAATCTGAGCCAGTCAAACTCTCTCTGCCAGGCAGTAGCAGTGCGGATTGACACCGTTAACTGTTTTCTTGTAGGCTCTGCACTTGCAGACCTCTCTGAAGAAGATTCTGTTGTGTCTGTCTCTCCAGTAGCAGTAGTTTTAGTAGAACTTGAAGACGAAGTAGCAGGTACACTGCAAGTGCAAAAACAATTTAATAATTGTTAGGAAAACAGTAATGATTGATAGAAACATGTACCCCCACAAAAAAACCATGAACTTGTTATTGATGATCGTCATTAATCTACGGTACCGAAGAGGGAGGGTTACGTACGATCGCTATAGTCATGATAGTAATTTTATCAGGCATAAACATAGCCTAGTTTTATCATGGAGGTAGGTTTTACTATACAAGTATTCGTAGCGATCCGATTGCCTTCAGTTGATTAAAAATGAGACCAAAGTTCCCCACAATATTCCCACTTTCGTCCAGAAAAACAACAATTTAATACAAACTAGTTTCAAAATATCCAGACCACAGTTATTTCTTACTTTGCTAGCGAAAGGCATCAGTTTAGATAGTTGTAAAACCCCGAATCACTGATGTTCAGTCGAAATAAACAATCCATCATCCACATGCGAGTCAAAGAAACATGTAGTCTGGCTGCAAACTAATTCACCATGCATACACAGTAAGTCTGCATAGCCATGATACCACACAGTACATGGGCGATCTATCCAAGGAGGTGAAAACTAGACTAGACACAGTGGACTGTCTAATTTACATAACGTAAAACGAATGTTGCTATTGGCTGTTGAATTCCTTCTTAGTGAGAAACGAATTTTTCCATTGGCTAATCGTGCTGTTCAGCAAGCTGTGTACTCTGTATGTATTTTTTGCCGTGTGTGGGGAAAAAACCTTGGACGTTCCGCGGGGCGAAACTTTATTAAAATAATTGTCTTGCACAAAGCTGCATTTTTTTAAAGTTTTTTTTAATCAAATAAAATTGCTTTTGTTTATTAAAAAGGTAGCCCCCGCAGTTAAAAAAATAATAAAATTAGTCAAGAGTTCTGTAGTACCCTTGCGGATATTTTATGTAACAGAAATTAGTGTAAACCGTCATCTTGCATCGCGCGATCTGTACGGGATAGCCACACCAGGCGTTACAGTATTTTACAGATACAGATACAGATATATTTTTGCCTATGTTCTTGGCCGGTCCGCCGCCGTTTCAACTGGCATTATTTTGGCCAGCTCGTTAGGGTTAGGGTTAGCCGCTAAGGTCGAACCGCTAAGGTCAAACTCTGCTAAAATGTATTTTAATTTATATAAAGAAAAGAGGCTTGTCATTTCATGGAGCAATAAACTAGTTTATTGCTCCATGGTCATTTGGATAAAGTCTAGATAGATGGCATAAAACTACAAGATCAAAATACTTACCCAAAGAATGTTGTCAGCTTTTTACAATTTGCTGCGACTGCCACTCGTTCAGCGTGAGCCCTTTTTCTTGTTTTTTCAAGTCGTGGCATACTACCGACAAACGGGATGGTCCCGAACTAATTTTACAATTCCCGGCGCGGCCTCCACAAAAACCACGAAAACTACCAGCAGAGTACTCAAATTATTACAAACTTTATTCCAATGTGCGCGTGCGTGCAATGCCAGTCAATCACAAATTACGTCATGTCCAGCTAGGGAACGCTCAATGTTTATTGCGCTGGTAACAAAAAGCTGCACGCTGCGTCTGCTTACAGAGTGAAGACAGGGGACCAGGCGCGGTCGAGCCCATTTTGGAGCCCGCAAAACGATTTCAAGACGAGTTGTGCACTGCCTGGTACCCGCTATATCATATTTCAGCACAGTTTACCAGTTAATATCAGCCGCTTGTCTGAAAATGGTCAATCCGAATCGGCGGCGCGAGCGCGATTTTTTTGAGCCCATTTTTTGAGATCACGAAACAACGAAGTAATAATCCGTCCGTTGATGGGACGATACGAACGTTATTTGAATAAAACCATCAATGATTTCCACTCTATGACTGAGTGAAATACGGGGGGAAATGGTTCATGTAAGAATGGGACCAAGGGTTTTTTTAAGCGCCGGAAGCGTTGTAGAAATAGAGGGTCAAGAGGCTTTTTATTGGGGACCAAGCGCTAATAGCGCCGGGTTATTTCGAAGCCTGCACTATCAAAAATCAAAATAAAATAGCTAAATCTGAAAAGTGAAAGTCAACTTACTTTCCTGGTACTGTACCCCTTGACCTGTAACATGGAATTGGAGAAAAGTTTTGATTGGTTGCTTTTATTTGAAAGTTAATAAAAGGCATGAGTATAGCTGCCGTCGCACTAAAAGCCGACAACTGACAACGCCTGACGACGACAAATTGTAATGCACTTAAAACAAAGTTTTAACACAAATAAACCACTAAATCTATGTTAAAGAGTCATATGACTTTATGTTTCCAAATCACCTTCATTTGTTGAAAAGGTTGTATTTTTAACTGTAAAAAAAGGTTTTTTTGCCACAAATTTTTAGTAACAACTAGTGGTGTCCCTCATGATGTATTTGGACCAGTATTTCAACAGATTGAAGGTAATTTGGAAACATATGACTCTTTTACACAGATTTAGCAGTTTATTTATATTCAAACTTTGTTTTATATTAAAGTGCATTTAAAATTTGTTGATGCATAGTATAAAAAGTTAACCATCTGCAGTCTACTCTACCCTTGGTTGGCAGGATCGAGGGTTTTACAATTATTTTAATATTAAAATCTTTAAAATAATAATATTAATAATTCAAAGTAATTTTTTACAGACGAATGAGGATACTGTGAGTGTGAATGTGATGTGCATCAAATCAATCAATTCTGAATTCAGAATCAGATTCAGTGTCAAGTCAATATGATTATGAACATCATATTCAT
Source organism: Pisaster brevispinus (assembly GCA_023634235.1). Classification (NCBI taxonomy): domain Eukaryota; kingdom Metazoa; phylum Echinodermata; class Asteroidea; order Forcipulatida; family Asteriidae; genus Pisaster; species Pisaster brevispinus. Next base: position 15,899,710 of record JAMKCF010000009.1, read on the forward strand.
ATTGTATTTTCAAAACACAAATTTAGTAACCATAAGACTCTTATACTGTACTGGCTGCAATCACCATCACTTCACAGACGATGAGTTACTAACGAGTTACACTACACTACACTGTGTGCATGCAGCACTGCTTGCCCTGCTGTTTGCATTTTTATTGTCCGTAAACTGGGCTACCTACTTCTAAAAACAAATAATTTTGCTGCATATACTCACTTTCTGTCCCGATCACTTCTCTTTTCACCACTTTGGATCGTCGGTGGCATGGGTGGCATGGGTGGCATTTTGGGTGTTGAAAAATCGGATACAATGGCACATAAACATTTACCGTAATTTATTAGAACAAACTCAACAATTTCATTTCAGCATGATTGCAGAGCACAACTGTACATATCCGAACAATTTAACAGTAATTGATTGATTCACATCGCAAGAGGGCGTTTGTGAACCTTTTCGAAATTACGGCTTATTATTTCGGGCTTCGGCTTCAGGTTTGTACGCTTGCCTGGAGCCCGGTGTATAAATCATGCGTTTTATAAACGCAAACTGAGTCGGAGCCATAGCCGGAGCCCAGTTTTAAACTGTAGTTTCGAAAAGGCTCTCTACAAAAAAATTATAAAGCAACTGACGTTCGGATCCGTTTGTTTAGACTCACATGCAACCCTCTGAGATATATAACCAAACAGACATATGAAGGTAAACCACATACTACAACCGTGCACGTCCTACGGTAACTGCCGCTGGTTCCCTGCTTCTCTTCTTATTTGTAAACGGTATATGTGCTGTTGGTACCGGCGCGCTGCCGCGGTTTGGTTAGTCTCTTTTCCGTGTCGTTTGTTCTTCAGTTGTGATGAGCTCATGAATATTAATGATATTACGAGAATACTGAATATTAATGCATTTAAATAATAGTCACGGCCCCATACCCCTGTGTGTGCGGACGACGTGAATACGGTACGTACGTCACACTGCTGTGGATTTAAAAATGGCCGGGCTAGAGAGAGAGGCGACCGTGACAAAAGAAAACACCAAGTTTAACTTCACTCTCGGTCTCAGTCTCAGCATGGAGGTCCAGTAGTTAGTAATTCTACCTTCATGGTCTCAGTCAGCGATATACCGAGGTACGTTAGTGTAGTTATTTTCAAAGAAATAGTAATTAATTTAAATATTGGTGCTGAAATACTTTTAGTTTTAGATCAACCGTACACAACTCAATGGGAAACTACAACCGTGCACAAGTCAATGGGAAACTACAACCATGCACAACTCAATGGGAAACTACAACCATACACAAGTCAATGGGAAACTACAACCATGCACAACTCAATGGGTAACTACAACCGTACACAACTCAATAGGAAACTACAACCATACACAACTCTATGGGAAACTACAACCATGCACAACTCAATGGGAAACTACAACCGTACACAACTCAATGGGAAACTACAACCATACACAACTCAATAGGAAACTACAACCATGCACAACTCAATGGGAAACTACAACCATACACAACTCTATGGGAAACTACAACCATGCACAACTCAATGGGAAACTACAACCGTACACAACTCAATGGGAAACTACAACCATACACAACTCTATGGGAAACTACAACCATGCACAACTCAATGGGAAACTACAACCATACACAAGTCAATGGGAAACTACAACCATGCACAACTCAATGGGTAACTACAACCGTACACAACTCAATAGGAAACTACAACCATACACAACTCTATGGGAAACTACAACCATGCACAACTCAATGGGAAACTACAACCGTACACAACTCAATGGGAAACTACAACCATACACAACTCAATGGGAAACTACAACCATACACAACTCAATGGGAAACTACAACCGTACACAACTCAATGGGAAACTACAACCATACACAACTCAATGGGAATTACTACAACCATGCACAACTCTATGGGAAACTACAACCATGCACAACTCAATGGGAAACTACAACCATACACAACTCAATAGGAAACTACAACCATGCACAACTCAATGGGAAACTACAACCGTACACAACTCAATGGGAAACTACAACCATACACAACTCAATGGGAAACTACAACCATGCACAACTCTATGGGAAACTACAACCATGCACAAGTCAATGGGTAACTACAACCGTACACAACTCAATAGGAAACTACAACCATACACAACTCAATGGGAAACTACAACCGTGCACAAGTCAATGGGAAACTACAACCATACACAACTCAATAGGAAACTACAACCATGCACAACTCAATAGGAAACTACAACCGTACACAACTCAATGGGAAACTACAACCATACACAACTCAATGGGAAACTACAACCATGCACAACTCTATGGGAAACTACAACCATGCACAAGTCAATGGGTAACTACAACCATACACAACTCAATGGGAAACTACAACCATGCACAACTCAATGGGAAACTACAACCATACACAACTCAATGGGAAACTACAACCGTGCACAAGTCAATGGGAAACTACAACCATACACAACTCAATAGGAAACTACAACCATGCACAACTCAATAGGAAACTACAACCATACACAACTCAATGGGAAACTACAACCGTGCACAAGTCAATGGGAAACTACAACCATACACAACTCAATAGGAAACTACAACCATGCACAACTCAATAGGAAACTACAACCATGCACAACTCAATGGGAAACTACAACCGTACACAACTCAATGGGAAACTACAACCATACACAACTCAATGGGAAACTACAACCATACACAACTCTATGAGAAACTACAACCATGCACAAGGCTTCTCAGAGTCCTCAGAGGTTACAAGAAAACAACACATTTAATATGCTAGTGTACTGGAGTAACGAATAACTACTGGGGAAAGATGTGAAAGGTCACAATAAAATTTACTAGCAAAGCTAGTTTGGGTTTTTTATACAAGGGAAAATGAGAAGAAGAATGTTATAGACAATGCTTGTAGAACAGGGTGACAGTGCAATGCTTTTAGAATGGGATTAAGGTGTAGAAAATGAAGAGTATTGCTTATTCTCTTGTCTTAATTATTTCAGTGGTAACAACACATTGATCAACAGTGACAGTGTCAGGTCTGATCCTTCAAATATCTAGATGAAGCACACCTATGATACCCCTGTTGTAGTTGTTATTAATGTATTAACTGTTGTTCCATTTGTTTTTGTTCACAATGTCCTTTAGTAGCTGACCTGGTTGAATCTGAGGAAGGGCTTGATGATGTGTTCTATCTTTCGTGAGATGCTTGGGCTGTCAACTTTTTCAGAAGGAAAATTAGCACAGTTGAAGGAAGGGTTGTAAACATTATGGGAGAATGACTGACTGGAGTATTTTCAGATAATTGTACCCATGGTAAGTACTTGCCTAAATTCAGTTTCCAATACAAATTCAATTTAAAATCTGATGGAAAAAAATAAGACATGCAACTGTACATTCATGAACAAGTTGATTCGTACCATAAAACAGCTAAACAAGAAAATTGCAACAATCAACTTTGAAGCAAGTACACTTTGAAATACCAAAAATCATTTTTCTAACAGTTATTTTGTCTTTAGTGAATTAAATCTATGGGAAATGAATGTGTAGTTCTTCTGATATACTTGTGTTAGATTGCCCTAAAACTAAATAATAATTTGCCATATCCACTTATAAACATTTTCTAGATGATTTGATTGATTTCAACTAAGTGTGTATTTCTGTATTGTATTCTTTCATCAGACTGTTCCAATGGATGCAAACAGCTAGGTGTTCAAGATACAAGGCCATAAGTAGCCAAGTTGCAGAGCAGATGAATTCGTCCCCAACACATCAAAATTTAGCTTTTACATTATGTATATATGGCTCAAGACAATTTTGGGTGGCATTGTCGTTTCTATTTGTTGAAAACAAATTATAGAAGTAATGTTGTTTTTAAAGATACAAGCAGTCTCTGTTGTATCATTTACATGAACCATCATAAATCCAAAGGGCAATTTTCCAACAATTTGGACATGTACAATGTTGTATTGTTTATGTATCGTTTATGTATCATTGTCAAGACGGAATGTACAAGTGCTCACATTTCCTCTCAATTTAGGTTAAGTTCCATACGTTTATGATGTAAGTACTTTGAATATTTGAAATAAACTTTAGATGGAAATATTGCATCAGGGAGATTAGTACCACATTCAATTTTGTAGTTTACTTGTAACAAATAAAACAACTCACCATCGAAGATATATCTTAAATATAGTATAGTTTTATAACTCTCATCAAGTTCCCACATTACAGAAAGAGTAACTAAAGTTACAACAACAACAAGTCTGAAGAGGGATTGTTGCTTTGCATCATTCAAACCTTTGTTCAATGTATTGTTTGTTATACAACAATGGAATAGGACAGTACTTGCCAATCATTGAAGAAATAAAGATTGTGCAAACAGATGCACCAAATGCAGTAAAATTTTCTTCTGATTTATTGTCAACTGCTTTATGTGTTTTCTTCATTTCATATTTACATTCTAGAGTTAAGATTCTTGGGCGAAGATAAATGTCAACGATGGAGGGAGGTAGATAACTTTTAACAAAGTTATAAATGACAATTGCCAATACAAATTTTCAGCTAATTGAACCCCATGTTTTGGTTGTTTTATATAGCTCGAATAAAGTCAACTAATTGTTGGAAGGGCGAGGGATCTTGCATAAACGCCCAGCACACTTATTTATTTTTTTCACGCAAATTGCAAGAATCTTCCGGTGGTAGCCGTTTTTTATATCTTGTACATAGAGTTTTCAATTATTTCCAACGATAGATAGGTATAGGCCCTATGATGGTGAATTAATCAAAGTTCCTGTCAACATTGTTTTGAGTGTTCGTGACTGAAAGCTTTTTGCAACAGTTAGGGAAGCAATTTAATTGAAATCACACGCGTCCGTTTTTACATTCTTACCGATCCATGGCTTTATTAATCATGACAGTGTGGATGAAAACTTGTATACGTTTTTAAACTCCAAGTCGTCTCAAAATGCAGAAAAGTGTAATAATATTAAGTTATTTATATCACGGTTGAAGGGGTTTTGGGCTTTCCTCGATTTGTCATTACTGAAGTTGTATTTCCATCCCCAACCTGGTAAAAGGAACCAAAAACTAATAATGAACAAAACAAAAAAGTAATGTGCGCAAAATAATACGCGTGGCATCACAACGTTCTCCAATAGTTTTGATCAAGGCTTTTATAACAACTGAGACGTGATAATGATTATGTCCATTACAGAATGAACTACATCTCCATGATTATTTTGCTCACAAATTTCCCACAGTAACTGTTGTTGTACAAACATGCATTGAATTCTAGAATCCACGAATAGTTCTATATCTCCCCTATTGCATACTACCGCCGAATTACAAAAACAATATACATGTATTGGTAATTTGTTTGTGGCTTGTATTTTGAAGAACAACAATTTGATACACACACAAATATTTGACAATTTAAACCAAAAACAACACGAATTCGTTTTCGTCTTAATAATAATCTTGAATTTTTCACCGGGACCATCGCAATAACCTGTAAAAAAGACTAACTATAATTATAAGACTCTTCCAACAATGAAGCTCATCAACTTGAAATTTCCCAATTTGTTTTCGTCATTGTGGTGGTATTGAAGGTTGATTTAAATAATTAAGTATCTCTTTTCCTTCAGAGGTAACTATCATTTGAGATACGAGACAAATCGTCAAAGATGATCCTAATGAATAAGTGTAGTATTAAAAAAGTTGCACTTGAGTTATAGCCTGGACATGACTTTATATTACTTTAGTAGACCTATAAACACTATACAAACATTGTTTCATTTATTTAGTGCATTGAGCGAAAACTGTGTTTTTGTTTTGTTTTGCTTTGTTTGTCGTTTGTTTTCTATGCATGTGCTTAAATGGACAGTGAGAAAGAGAATTTTTTAATTGAAGGTATAATGACGTGTATTTCATAAATTATTATGACCTACATACAGTACAAGTCATAACTTTGGTATATCTTAAAACTATGACCTACATTGTAGTCATAAATATCACTTATTATCCCTCATAAATATGACTTAGTTGGCACAAGTAATAAATCAACTTTTAATGTAAATCATAACATGAAATATACCGGTAATGCGTAAATAATTAATACTAACTTTTAACTGTGATAGCGCATTTGTTGTCTCTCTTTGAAGCCCCAACATCTGTCAGGGTTAAAAAGCCTGTTCGATTTAAAAAGCGTGTGCACATTTTGAACTTGCTTGCGCTCAAGCAAAACATATTTTTAGATCCAAAACTAACTTTAGAGGGATGCGACCGGAGCGCAGTGGCGTAGCCAAGGGGAGAGGGGCCTGGTGTGGGGGAGGGGGCACGCCCCCAAAATGTCCGGTTCCCCAAGGTGCCCCCACCCCACCACGAAAAAAAAAATCGCGATAGAAACAGAAAAAAGTATGGCCACCCCATTTACAAACCCATTAAAAGCGCCCCCTCTACCCCCCCCCCCCCCCCCCACTAGCGAAAAAGTCCTGGCTACGCCACTGTTGTTTGTTGTCTTCTAAAAAAAACTTGTTCCAAATTAAAAAGGAGACCTCTTTTATTGTTTGTGTTTGTTCGTGTTCCGTTACAGCTTTTCTTTTATATTATAATACTGCAGTGACGATTGGTGATCGTGAGAATAACGATGAAGCCCTGTATTTCAGAGCTGTTTGGCACCCCCTCTCGTGTTAAAAAATGGAGACGCTGCGTTCAACTTTCGCAAAAATGCATATTCATTAGTAATTTCAACCCGCTTCTGAATATTCAATAAAACTGTTTATTTTGGAAACGATGCAAACACAGGGTAAGAAAAACCTCCATGCATGATCCGACTTTACAAAAGGTGTCAGTGGACAGTTTTACGTAATATAAACTGTATTCACGTGACAGAATACGGTTGCTTTGAAAGCTAATTAGCTTAACACAATAACTATCTTTGGCAAAACAATAGACACGACATTACGACTGCCTTGGACTGCCAGAGACTAACAAAGTTTTGCGCATGCGCTTTTTAGTCACAACCATCCGTGGTTTAGCTTCATACGTCGTGTTGGTTATATGCCTCACCCTCTCGTCGCATTCATCTCAAGTTGTTTTGCCGAATTAGTTTTAAAATAAAATGGCTTCCCAAGGTCCATCACCGATATCACAACCACCAAGCCAGGCACAGGCCGCCACACCAGGAGTTGTCCGCGGGGCCTCCTCACCAGCTCCCGGTACTGCTGCTGGTCAACAGCCACAGACACAGACTGCCCACTCAGCTCAACCTGCACAAGCTCAACAGCAGCAGCAACAACAGCCTGAATTTGACCCCATTTCTAAAGTGAAAGCACTGGTTCCTCATTTAAAAGAATCCCTCTCGGTGAGAAATATGTAATTTAACTTAGAAAGTTAAAATGTTGATACAGTCATTTGACCAGTTCAGGATCACTTTTTGAATTCACATTGTTTTTGGTTGCAATCTCTTTGACATTTTAAACAAAAAAGTTTATCAGTTTACCTAAACATGTTATAAAACTCACCAAGTATCCACTGACAAAAAAAGATTAGTACTTTTGAAGAGGCTTTGAGAAAAGTATTGTCACCTGTTTGACCAGTTCAGGATCAGTTGATTCTATTCTGAATCAGTAGCTTGCCCTCTATTGCAAACCAATACTCCCATTCATAAAACTGTCTCTCAAGGACACAAACTTCACACGTGTGTTGGCATGGACATGGACTTCCTTTCTCCAGAGAATTTCATGCAAGTGTATTCAACAGCAGCGCAAAAATCCAGCAACAAAAACACAAAACAACAGCAAAGGCAAATGAAAAGGTGAAGCACGCCTAAATAGCAGCATTGACCCAAATTCTTACAGTCGCAATTTCCTCCTCCAAGTTTCATTTTCTCCCAAAAAACAATATTCCTACAAGAATTTGTTGAAGAAATGTATCTTAAAAGCAACAAATAAACTTTCGACTGCAGCAGTAAGATTTTACCTCACTGAGTGCGGCACCATTTGACGCAATGAGAGATGCTGAGTAGTGAGTGATCCCGAACTGGTCAAGGGTATGATGCCCCCAAAAAGACGATTTCGGTAATTTCGTCTCCTCAAAAAAACAAGACGACTGCTCAGTATTTACCTGAAATATTTTTAACACATTCTAAGCATTTAACATAAATTTTATTCGCCCTGGCGTTCAAATTTTAAAGGTGAGAAGTTTAAACAGCGTTTTTCAACCAACATTTAAAAAAAAAAAAATGATCAAAATCGCAGACAAACTTCAAGAAAATGGCCATAATTTATTTGTTGATGAAGTTTGGAACCTTATTTTGGGTTTGTTGGTTTATTGCATGTTATTCTTCACATGTATCAACAGAAATTGCAAACCAAAACCGCAGACAAACTTCAAGAAAATGGCCATAATTTATTTGTTGATGAAGTTTGGAACCTTATTTTGGGTTTGTTGGTTTATTGCATGTTATTCTTCACATGTATCAACAGAAATTGGTAATGTGAGAAGTAACTTAATTATGGGGTTGTTGCAAAGTTGAAGTGATCCCGAACTGGTCAATGATCCCGAACTGGTCAAATGACTGTATATTGATATGTGAGATCTCAGATAAGAAATAAGTTGCGAGTCTGTCCAACACTTTTTATTTAGGGTTTTTGTTTGTTTGAGTAATTCAATGAAAACAATAGTAATATTAATAATAGTAATGTATACTAGTAAATAGTAATAGTAGCCTAAAATAGTAGTAAAGTAAGTGGTGTTTGAAGCTTTGCATGGTGTGAATAAATAAATGAATAAATAGTAAACTTGCAGGTACAACCATGTATTAAAACTCTTTTGTGGGGTACTAAAGTAGCTTCATTTTTTTAATTAGTTAAAAGAGTATTTTTAGGTTAGGGGGGCATTGTCGTTCACATTTTTTCATTCACTCTGTCTGATGTCGGCCTCATAAAAATCCTTCAACACTTTGCATCAATTAAAACGCGCTTATTTAAAGATTAAGCATATTATATGGAAAAAGTCCAGTTATGACGGTATTTACCTCAACTTTATTAGTCTGAGTTACTGGACCCAACAAGCATTGTTGGGCCCATCACTGAAATAAAACAACGCTGAGGCATAGGCCGTCGTCACTGTGACTGAGAATGCAAATATGTACGTAAAGCCTCACTCACAACTCTCGTCAAATGATGGTTAATTCTTTTTACTTAGTGCGAGCACTTTTTGAACTTTTGACGTCATATGCAAAGTGTCTAATTAGTAACTCGGACTACACTTTTTTAAGGTCACTTTCTTCGATGAATGGTGGACTAAATTACCCCCACCCCTTTTTTTGTTATCCTCTCAATCAACTGATTGTAAATATGTTGGTTTTTTTTTACTTTTCATTGTTTACCAGTGCAGTGGTAGTACATTGTACACCAACTTGTTATTTACCACTGCTTCTTTAAAACATTGTAAAACCTTGACCAAGTGTTGACTGATGACCCTCGTCTTCTTCTCTATTTTACACAATTTACAGAATTTGATGAAGATATCTGCCCATGGATTTCAATGCTCAGCTTTGATCGACAACGCATCACAGTAAGTATCTGTCTAAATGGTCATACCCGCTGTCCCTCCCTACCCCCCCCCCCCTCCCCCCAACCAAGGTTTTAGCCAGGATTTGGTAAAAGGGTGTTGGAAATTTAACAACTGGGTGTCCAAGTTGTTCACTTAGGTCTACCATACATTGACTTTTAAACGACAGATAAAACTTGGGTGTCCAAATTTGAAACAGGGTGTCCAAAAGACACCCAGACACCTCTCTGGCTAACACTATGCCCTTGACTTTAGGATCCCCACTGTATCTCAAATAATGCCAAACACATGTTGAATAGTAATTTACATATCATATTTTACTTTCCGCTCACCAGGGCCCAATTTCATAGAGCTGCTTAAGCAGAAAATAATGCTTAACAATTTCCTGCTAAGCAGAAATGAGCAGGATACCAGTCACAAATTGTACACATGACTAGGTAGTTTGGCTGGTAACCTTATTCTGGTAAGCACAATTTTATTGTGCTTAGCAAATTTTTGTGCTTAAGCAGCTCTATGAAATTGGGCCCAGTATAGAGATTGGACTTTTTACCTTTGACCTTTACTTTGTGTATCTTCAATGTCTTATGATTTTATTTTTCGTTTCTGTAGGAAAGCAGGAGACGTCACAGTGCAAAGATTCGACAAAAATTTGGAGGAGTTCTACTCTATCTGTGATCAAGTTGAACTCTATTTGGTATGTGTCTGAGTTGTTGCTGTTGTTTTTTTTTTGGTTTTTTTGCAGATAGGACAAGTTGTGATCAAATCTGTGTTTTGATTTTTGAAAGTGATAACAGTTTGACAAATCTGGTCACTAGTCTGACAGAAACAGCTGGAAAGGGCTGAAATTGCTAACAATACTTGTGCACACCATCTTGTAAGTAACCCTCTAGTCTATGACTGTTGGAAGGATCAAGGGCTTTACAATGATAAAGACCAGCTTTCCGTAACTTTTCATAGTGTCAGCACTCTCTGGACTCCCTCTAAACATGCAGATCCGTGGTAGACTCCCTCAGAATTGACACTGTTGATGGGACTATCTGATACATGTACATGTAGCTACCCTTAAAAAGAGATGGAATCTATTTCTTGTTTTGATTGGTGTTGCATGGCTATAAAACAAACTGTGTTCGGTATACATGTGGAGGCCTGACAAATAAGTCGTAGGCAAGGATTTTTAGTAACATAAAACAGGTGAGGTGATTATGCCAGGCCTACTGTTGTTATTCTGAGCCTAATGGATACTAGAGTTTCTCCTTAAACATGGTGTCAAGTTTACTGCCAAAGCAAAATAAATATTTGGCTGAGAACACAGTACTCTAACCTCAATTGAGGTAAAATAATAACTTTTTCATTAAGTACTGCTGAAAGGAAATTTTATTTTGCACCAGTGCTATGACAGGTCTTTTTTATATGGTAGACTGTTATGTTTTATTGAAGTTTACCCATCTTAAAACAAAATTAACATCTATTAAATTTAACCGTCTTGTTTTTTTATCTATAAATTGAATTTTTGGGAAAATATCACCTGGTCATATTTCATAGAATCAATTCCAATGATTCCTATTGCAGACATGGACAAGACAAAGATTATTGTGTTAACTTAACTAACTGAAGCTCTGTTGCTACTATTAAAATAGTTAAGTTCATAATCTGAATTGTTTACACTGGAAAACATTTACTGATACCATTTCAAGTTTAAGCCATATCTTGTTATCGTTGTTGCCAACAGAGATTGGGCTTAGACGGGTCGGCTCAGTACATAGACAGCGTTCGCCACAGTCCTCTGCCGTTGTCCACTGCCAAATCGGAGGTGCCAGCCAACAGCTCCGACAGCCAGACTTATAACCAGTACGTCTCCACGGTCAAGTCACAGATTAGTTATGCAAGAGAGATCCACGATGCTCTGCTGGAATGCTCCAATAAGTTGGGAGAAGGAAAAGCATCGAGCTGAATCTGGACTTCCAGACTTATAAGTGAATCCTGACTTCTACATTGCTTTCCTCTATTGAGCTTTGTCATTGGAGTCATACAGTGAATGAGGACTTACTTTTACTATTGGTGCACTCTCCACCCCAACGGGCTCGTTCCACAAAATGCCACAGGAGACTGCATGGAGACTTTTAAGTCACAAGCAATGGTTTCCATGTACCACCTGCTGTACAAACAAGAAAGACTTGCACCCAATGCTAGCTTTTAGAAGGTGTGGTACTTTGTAGCAGTCTATGGTACCAGTGTATAGGAAGGATTTATTGAGGAGGCATTTCTTATACCCTAACAACTTATCAAATCATCAACTGCTGCTACTCCAAGGTCTGATGAGAGGCCTAGAGCCAGACTATGATACTGAAATGACAATCATGTATGTAAATAGACTGTAAAACAGATTTGAGGTTTTCACCCACTGTCTCAAGGGTCAAGTGCAAGTCCTCGTGGATTCAGCATAAAAGCTTTCTATTGACCCCTTGCACCAACCTCACACATTGCTACTGTTTGCCAGTCTCACCATTTTGGGAGTCATTTTGCATGTGCAGATTATTAGCGAATGCCACATCGCCTAAAACGTACACTAGACTGTATGACACGCTGGAATATTGACTCCCAAAATAGCACAACCAAAATGATGATGTAATGTGAATCGGGTCGATAGCGAAAAAAAAACACCCTTCATACCAGAAGATTCCCAATTGAAAACTACTGATATCCTTAGTTATAGAAACACATGATATCACAAGGTACTTTAGTACTCTGATCAATTTATTATTGTGTACTCTAGACACTAATCGCATTGGAATCAAGCGTCCGAATCGAGTGGCTTTGGCTATGGCTATGGCTGTTGCAATGGCAACAATGGAGAATAATTATGAGTTTTCAGTGTTCAGCCGTAGCCACTGCTAAAGAGCCATTAATTCAGAACCAGCCAAGAGATCAAAGTTTGCTTTTAACCCTCGAAGTGTCCTGGGCTGATTAAATCGGCCCAATTTATCGATTGTATTGGTAGGTCAAGTAGATTGAGTCGCCCCTATTTAAAATGCATTTGTATTGGATACAACACACCATGTAATCTTAAAATGACCTTTGTGAAGAAAGTTTGGGATGTCAGCTCTGTGTATACCTGACTTAAGTCAGTATTAATATAATTTGCTAGGGTTAACACACAATTGCACCTAATGATAGCCCACCACTTTCAGATTTGGAATTCTACAGAAAACCATGGCTTTCTTTTCCTCAGGCTGTGCCTCTTGCCTCATTCTGTCATTCAAGAGAAATGCCTTTTTCGTTGTCAGGGAAAGTGGCCTTGCTTGCCCCAACAAGAATAAAACTCAAGGCCTGTAACATCAGATTCTTTATTTCCAGAATGCATGCTATTAAGTTTATATGTGTGGTGCATCCTATCACCAAAGCCCTCTTTTTATGGGGCACGTTTGTCAATTAATTGTTTAGCGTATTTTTTTGACAAACGGCTCCCCATAGCTTCTTCAATAGATTGTCATGTTGGTCTCTCCGAAAAATAAAGAAAAATTCTCATCTCAAGAATTATTTTGAGTGTGCGTTTTTTCTTGGGTGAACTGGAAAAAGGGGATGGAAAGTAGATGAAAAATGAAGATGAAAACAGCTAACACCACGGAATGTAAAGACCATAGCAGGAAGCGAGAGCAGGACTGTATAGAAAAATTTAGAAACCTTGGAGAATAAGTGTAGACAAAACACTAGCCCCCAGTGAGATTTGAACTCACGACCCCTGGTTTACAAGACCAGTGCTCTAACCACTGAGCTATGGAGGCTTACATGAAACATAGCCTGAAACAAGCTTATTTATTGCTGATTTATTCAGTGCCCTCGCTCTTGTGTTTACCAACAAGGCGGGGTGAAGTTGTAGATGTTCTGCTTGGCTAACTTCAAGTTTTGTTCTTTTGTTACCAAACCAATATTGGCATGTTTTAAGGTCTTATTAGTAAACCATGTTACAATCTCTTCCATTATCAGCTTATTGGATAATTACAACCCTAATTATAACAGACATGTGATTTTCAGGATTTCGAGATTTCTTTATAATAATTTTGCGCCCTCAAACTTGTAAGAAGTATAGCCAAAGTGAGAAAGAAATTGTCCACAGTTTGTCTTAAAGAGTTGTTTTATATTTCTGGTGCCTGCCATGAACAGAGTCTGTAGCGTTGTGTTTTTGTGGGTCTAGAATAATTTGCAATTTTGTTAAATCTCCTTTTATTGCTGTATTATTCAGTGTTTGTAATAATATACACCAGGTGTTCGCAACAGACTTTATTAAAATTATACAATCACTTACAGCATGTCATCAGATTATGATCTGCGAATGTAGATTCAAGTCTGACAACTCAATATTCACGTCTTTTGATGTACCATGAATGATGTCACGATATGGCGTTGTTGTAACCAATGATATCGTTAATCCCAGGGAGACTCAGTTCATCCATTTCGGCCTGAAATCTTCCTTTCCTGCTGGCCGTTTTAGACCTCAAAATGAAGCTTGAGAATATTTTGTATATATTTATACTCCAGTTTGTACCAGAAAACAAATTGTGGGTCGTGTGAAGGTAATTTGTGTTCAGTTATTAAAATACATTTCTTATGGTATTTTTTTTATTGCAAACATCTGTTGCGTAGAAATGGAACAAAAGGAGATTGCTCACTGTGTTACCAGGGGAGACAATTGCCCGACATTTCAAATCAATATGTTGTAATGTACACAAACAAGGTTTTGTTTTGTTTGTATTTTGACTATTCTGTTCAGTTTTTATTCATTTATTTATTATTTGCTACAATGGGTTTTCCTGTTTATTTTCGGCACAAAGCGGCCCGTTTCACTTAATGCAGTCGTACTCAATCGACGTGTAGCCTTGTTCAATCAAAATATGGAGTTTGAGGCATTGTATCGTGAGGTTTTAATGTAAATTTATTTAGTTTGCGGTAACACCATGTGTATATAACTTCTTTGTTGTGCAGTGTTGATTTGTTCTTGGAGAACTTGTCTTGCTGCTATACTACTGCCGCGGAGTTAGGGAAAGTATAGCTTAGTTCTGAAAAGAACTGTCCTGCTTATTTAGTACTATCTGGGGAGGTATTGGCCGGGACTACTACTTTCGCTAAGTGGATCGATGGGACTTCTCGCACGGAGAGAGTTCTTAAATCAAGTTTGATTGTTGGAATATTCATCGTTCCATCAACAATCTCCACTGCAGGACGGCGTCAACAATAATTAAAAACCTAAAAGTGCTTTAGACGCAAAATAGGTTCGTTAACATTTTGTTCTTTCCGTTTTCGATAGCGAAGAATTGAAAAAAGCAAATACCCAATAATGTTAATGCCCATTATGGGGTTAGGACGCAGTGCAACTGATGTTCTAACGAGATGTTCTGGCTTGCTCGGTGTTTCTGCGAAATTGAAGTTAATTTAGAATTTACAAATGATAATTTACTACTTCCATTAAGCAGCGCTCATTTGATCCGTAGTCATGTATCATAACTGACTGTTTTATTTCTTTTCTCCAAAACAATGTTTGAAGCCCACTCACACTTTGTTGATAATTATCACTGGGTGGGACAGGCATTCCTACTTTATGTGACTCAAATACATGCATGAAATAAGGAACCTGTGGAAATTTAAGCTCAACTTTTTATCAGAGTCACACGAATGTGAAAACGCTATTATATGCTGTCGCTGTTTTCCAATATCGGGTTTTGGAGTCGCGAGTTCAGCACTAAATGCCCATTAAAACAACTGTGCATTTCTGGCAAAAACATTCAATGGGTCTTTTCCCTCACTATAACCATCTTTACAGCAAATAATGTGCACATCTGAGAACATTTCAATTTCTTAGCGATTTTGTACACACACCCTTTGATTAAAGAAAAACCCACCGTTGGTTTTGGGGGGTCAGTAAAAGCATTCACATCCTCTAGTTTCAGTGAGACACTGAACTGTAAATTGCTTCGTAAAAAGCTGGGAAGACTGACTATACAAATATACCGTTTGATACCTTTCAAAATACCATTACCATTGTAGTTTCCATGGTATGGTATTTAACTGTTTTTGTTGGACATTAACCACTTGTGATTTTGAGTGGTTTTTCTCTTCCTTTCAACCACCAATCAACCATTGGTATTATTAGTTGAATAAACCATCAGTAACCATTCGTGGCGTCAGTATACCATTCAAGATAATGTTATACACCTATCAAATATGTAAGTTTTAATGGCACAACGAGCTGAGTGATAGCTTCCTTTTTTCCTTTTTTGTCCTTTTTCTTTTTTTCACTGTAGGTCTAAACTTCACACCTTTAAGATAATTATAACTTCCACATTGTCACATATTATCAGCTTTTGAATTTACCTGACAAATACTTCCTGACCTAACATAGGGCAGCTTTTCAGACTAAAAAAGGAAACATCCGTGTAGAAAACGTCGCGGCTAGACGTAGTTATCCTCAGCCTTGACTTCTGCTATCCAGACTGGCGACAATGGAAAAGAAACAGAAATCCATCGTCGAAATCCATCGAAGAGGTAGATGCCAAAAAATAAGACCATGGCGGAGGGGATCTACAAGCTGGACTCCCGCAGAAAAGAAATTGACCGAGTTGTAAAACCAATCAGATTGTGTAATATTATGACTAGCTATCAGAACCTGGGGGTTCTGCGATTCGACGTTTGAGGAGACTTAATAAACGTACGCTTTAAAGTTCGTCCTGTTTGTCTTGGGAAGTGGCTTAATGAAAACAGGCAGAAAGTCAGTTTGGGAAAAAGCACATTTTCGGGGGTGTTACTTTCTGGGTTAATTAGCAAAAATTCCAAACGGCTGACCTGCCAAAAATTGAAAAGAAATCTGAAGCTTAGTTGTCCGAAAATATATTTGATTGGTAATTTAAGAGGCTGGAAGACTTTAAAGTATTTTTTGAGCATTCATGAATGTTTAGCTTTTAGAATGGGTTGATAATATATGAAGTTTATTTAGTGTGGTGGGCCCCGTTGTTAGAGAGGTTCGTGGACGATAGCGCCCTCTCGCGGAGAAATTTGGGACAAATCAAAACGAGAAGGTCTTTCACCAAGACTTGCCGCATCACTGAGACCGGAAGGGGAAGGATACCAGCACCGGGGAAGATTGACCCTTGTTCGGGATCTGACCATTTCGATTCACTACTGCACATTGATTCACGTTGATTGTGATTTTACAACAAGCCTGTCCAGAGGTCTAGTGGTCTACCTCCATGGTTAGAACTATGAAGTATTACCTTCTGTGTTTAGCTCTGGGGTTAGCCACATTGTATCTTCCCTAAAAAATAGACTTGCATTTCCAACCGACATGAGCTCTTTTCAAAACATAGTTCTTGTGTTAGTTTGACCACTGAGGAAGGGTTTGACCTATGTTTTTTTTTTATTGTCTTTCCTATGGCAGAATTTTAACCTCGAAAACTGCGTGAAGGTGTTACACTCCTCAATATTGTTGTACGAGTGCGTGTTCCATTAAGTTTTGTAAATAACTGAACCATTTACCCTTAAAACAAACGAACTGCGCTTGTAAAATTCATAAAGGAATCTGTATTTTACGAGTTTTGTTTTCTCCGAGTGAAAAAAGGATGTGCAACCTACACTACTGCATGGTTATTAGTTTCTACTAACTATGTAATTAGGCCTATTTCCACTACCTTGCCCTGTGGTCAAATGCGATGACAGCGTGGACACTGTTAATGGCACGCAGCTCAGTATCGAACCAGCCTCGCTACCAGCTCGATTGGGCAGCTCGATTCAACACGACCCTAGGCATTCTGGGGGTGGGAATGGCGCGACGAGATCACACCCCACTGGGAACGAGGATTGTTGGTAGCCAACACAACGCGTACCCCTAAACGCCATCTTAACAAGTTTTGATTTACACCCTCGTACCTTGCTCGTACTTCGTACCTACCTACGACTGCTCTGATTTATGGGGGTTGGATCACCGACCGCCTACTTCAGAAAATTAAATGCAGGTGCATCGTTTTGATTGAAATCTTCCTACGTTGGTCTCAGGCTGTTAGGACGTAAAGACTCGCGTTCTAAATTTGATTTACGATTGTAGATTTACGACTGAGACTGTGGATTAAGTGCTTGTTATCGGTTTTTAATGACTAGAACGCCAACTAATAAGTTATGGGCGTCTCTGGTGGATGACAAGGTGTGTAGGCCTACCTATCACGGATTCAAATGCTGCCGTGAAGATGGTGAGACCGTAGATTCCAGTGCCTGACAATTCTGGCGAACCGATATCGGGGGATCGCTGGCGTGGTCAACAAACGCCTCATGAATTGAAAATCAGAGTAGGTGTCGACCTGAGCTTATACCGATCCTCCAGTTAAATATTTCCAAAACATGTTATTAAACGTTTATTTATCTATTTTAACAGTTTGTGTTTTGTGTGTTTACATGTTCTATCAATATGTCATGTATTTTATTTATGTTTTATTAGTGTTGTCGCCTTGTGTGACTTGGACAACAGGCTTTCAGGCTATACAGTGTTTAGTATAATTTGTTGATCCTGGCCATCGCGTTACGATTATTTCATATGCCTTTACGGTTTGTTTTGCTATTATTTACTTTAATACTTATTTATGTATAGTTAGTTTAGTTAGTTGTTTTGTTACTTACTAATTGTTTGTGTGTGTTTAATGGCCAAATAAATCTTTTATCTGGATGCCATAATCGAAAAATCCATCAATATGGACTTGACAAACTAAGTGCTTTTTATTATATCAATGAAAACGTGAAAATCAATTGGATACTTTTTTTTCCAATGGAGTGTTCCTTGAAAACTGGTTGGGATTTCGTTTACCCTTTCCTTGAAAGCCCACTTCTTTGAAATTCTAAGTCTTGGATGTGTGGGTGTTTGGAATACAACTCGGACGGGGATTACAACTAGCTGTGAGTAAGAAACAAACTTAACCCGGTAAAGAAGCAATGAATAGACCGCCGAAGACGCCGGTGTGTCGAAAATGAGAAAGAAAAGTCGAATGAATACTGCTTTTTTCTTCTTCTTTTTTTCTTTTTTTATCAAACCTTCCTTATAAATTATATTTATACAACATTCTTGAAACTTAAAATACCCATAGCAAGTTTTTATATGCAATATCAATGTTCATATATTACAAATAAAGCTTGTTAGAATTGACATTTAAACAAAACTAAAACTTGGGACGAGGATGCTTATTTATTAAAACTCAATTTGCGAATCATGCCCGGATTAATGTGCCAATTACGTAGGTTTAATGATAACATGAACGTTAGTAGGACAACATTTTCAATTGTTTACAAGTAACCGGAAACGGAGATCACTCGGGTTTTCTTCGTTGATTTGTTAAATTTATTTTACTTTCAAATAACTCTTCGCTTACTTTTACTTTCCAAACAATTTATTATGGCTATATAGGCCAATAAACATTTGATAAACTAAAGTATTTGAAGAAACAGAATCGCGTACACGGAAAACTCAATAATGGTTGAGACCAATTACTTGGTCCCCAGAAGTTTGGGTATAATTTGCGAGACTTGCAGGGTACTATGGAAGTACAAATTATTTCCAAGGAACCTTGAATCGATGTAACTCATTTTTTGGCGACTTTCCAAGCTGCCAGAGATAAACTCGGACAACTGTGCATCACGGGTTCCTCTGACTGATAAATAGGAACATGTTTGCGAATAAATTACTTTTATAAACCCCCCCCCAAAAAAAAAAAAAAAAAGAGTGACTGCTGCTATGAGCGTACAGGATGCAGACACGTCCCTGAAGGTAATCCAAAACGGTTCTTGATGGGAACTGGTTTCCAGGAAATGTCGGGAAGGCGTAAAATTGATGTCGGGAACATTCTTTTTTATGAGCTTGATAAAATGACTTGCTAGGTGACTCACCCCAAGAGAACCGTCAAAGGCAAGCATTGGTAAACCGGTAATGCATCCAGTCTCTCTTGACATAAACAAAACCCCAAACAAACAAACAAACAAACAAAACATGAGGAGTAGACTCAAAACAACCAGAAGAATTGAAGGTTTTAGATCAAGGGGTTTTGTTTTGTTTTGTTTTTTTAAGTAGTGAAATGGCTTACCGTTCATTGATTTATTCGAGTCTAACAAATTCATTACACATTTCAATTTTTTTTATTATTATTAACGTGTTGGGTGAATTTATATATGTTAATTTATTTAACTGTATTGTTCTCTTGAATGAAGTCATACAAATTCATTTATTTCAGTCTACATCCCCCCCCCCCTGTTTGACCCCCTGTTTGTCTCTAGTTTCATGGCTTTATCAGCCCACTGGGATAATAAATACATATAACTTCTAATAAAACAGGCCAGTGAAACTTCTTCTTGAAAGAGAACACAATTATTGCTTTATTTATAACTAAACTTACGTAACTTTCCCGGACCAGGCTAACAGCTACTGGCGATCATAGGCCGCGCCCTGACTTAAGTACTACCCCGTCCTTCACTCATAATATTACTACACCACCATACCAAAAGTAGTCCCGTAACACTAGAAATAAGGATCATGGAAAATGTATATAGACATATCCAATATATTGTTGTACTTTTACATTTAACTTGAAGGTGCAGTCCAGGCTAAATTGCTGACCCACCCCTTGGATGCATGTGGAGGGCATCCACGCAAAACTTTAAACGTACATTCTGCAACTATTATTCTACCCCCAGTCTCTCCCGTCCTTCCCCCTCCCCCATTGCGACGTAGAGGATCTTACGTGTCACGGTAAATGCGGCATTGGGCAACTCCCCCCCCCCCCTCTCTCTCTCTCTCTCTCTCTCTCTCTCTCTCTCTCTCTCTCTCTCTCTCTCTCTCTCTCTCTCTCTCTCTCTCTCTCTCTCTCTCTCTCTCTCTCCCCTCTCTCTCTCTCTCTCTCTCTCTCTCTCTCACCATCTGCCTTCCTCCATGCTCTCACTCACTCCTGGTGATGGGTCGCTCTACGCGGGCACAGTTTCCGTTCGTCTCCGGTTTGTCTGTTTGCCTGATGTAACCTTGTTCTGCCATTAATTTGATCTGTCGTAACCAACAGGAACTTCCACTGACGCACGGCTTGAACGCATTTAATACTTGTCATGAAAAAAAAAATCTGAGATCTCACTGATTCTTTTCTTTCTTTCTTTTTTGAAAGGAATGATTTTGTGTCTGCCCGAACTTGAGGCTTTTTCAGATTGGAAAATAAATAAATACAAAATAAACGACGAAGCCCTGTGTGGTCACTACACCCTATAAGGACGGGGGGAGGGGGGGAGGGGGGCACAATGTGCCTTTGTTACTTTTTAACGCCATATACAGTCACCACCACCTTTTCTTACTTTTCCCAATTTATCTCCAGTCTTTATTGTAACAATTTTTTTTTAAATGTTATCGGGGTCAGCTGTTATCGTGGCAACCGTTTGTTTGACCATGGGTCAAATGGGGTTTTTTTTATTTCTATAGTGATTCTGTTGTCTTTTTCAACAAAATTTCAACTTTTTAAATTTGTTCCTCAAAATATTTGTCACGTGTTATTAGTTAAATGCATTGTGGGTGTTCAAAATGGCAGCCCTTATCAAGCGGTCATCTTGTATTTTGTGTTTTCAGCCCGTTCTTGGGGTTAAACAGTCGAATGCTTTTAATAATAGGCCTAGAACTATTAAAACACGCTAATTTGTACCTGTTCGGGCCTAGAAAAACTAAACAATCACCATTCAGGTCTTATCGTTGCACCCTAAGCCCTCGGGTTGATGGGTACAACTGTTAAGGGATTTCCCCCTAAAATGGGATAAACCAACGATTATAGCGCCCCTAACGGTGACTCCAGTAATACAAATCAGTGTCCCGTTATCACATTATTGATTATGTAAAAATAAACAATTCCGCAAAGTTTTTTTATAGCATTTGGACAAAAAATACGGAAATTCGAGGAATAATGAACGAGCATAAAAACTACCCAAAATACCCTTTAATGATGAAATGAACATTTCTGACAAGTTTCATAAAAATCGGCTCTCCAGCTTTGGAAAAGACGGTGGGGCCTATGTGCCCCAACCCCGGTCCCCATTAGTAAAAACACAAGCCCGGTCCTGATAGGGTTCAAGAACATTATTGTCACACATTAGTGTCTATCAGCAGGAGAATCTACAGCTGCTTATTATTGTTTATCGCCATTGAATATCGGAGGTTTCCCTCCCTCTTGACGATTTAGTTGCAAAGGGACAAATATTTCACACATCGTTAATGTTACCCAACGAACAGAAAATACTGCTCCTTTAAAGTGCCAACAACGCATTGTCGCGGCCGCTTGTTTTGTTCGTTTAGTAGTCTCAATCGTATTATGGTTCCAATCCGTCAAGAAACCTATCACAGCACCCGTTTCAGATTATATAATGACGGAGAACGCACCTTTAATCAAACAACTGTCTGATATCTGACTTTAGGGGATTACTTCGACCCCGAAGTGGATCAGACAAACGACTCAATAGCCTGGTATGCCCATTGATGCAGCTGTAGTAATCCCAAACTTGATCTCTCACCCTGGCCTACGCACCGCATCTACGCCGTGCTCTGGAGTATTACGCGGGGCAGCTGCAACGGGCAAGCCGGGCAACCCCTACAGACTATCACCCGATTGACTGCGGCTCAGGCGTTGGCTCGGTCAGAACTTCAGGAAGTTTGACAGAGGCATGATAGAGGTGACTAATGCTGAGGGGTCCGTCTTCGGATTCTCTGCTGTATACTCACACACACACGAACTTCATACACACTACGCGCGGTAGCGTGTCAAACACTCACCGATAGTAGTAGTAGTAGTAGTAGTTAGTCGTATGTGGTAAACAGTCTGTCGCTCAGATCACAGCTGACTGTTACAGAATGCACATCGACCGTCAGATGATGTGGCGCCCGGCGCGTGTTTCAGTTGCTTTCTTACTCATTGTTACTACATTCTCATCACTTCATCACCCTGCCGAGGGTCAGGCGAACAGGCAGGGATGGGCAGCAGTCCGATTTGTACTTGCGCCTAAAACGCGAGATGGGTAAGTTACAGTTCTCAGTTTATACAATTCTTTAATTTCTTAAGAGATGACAGTTCATTGATGATTCAGTTGGCCCTTCTATAAAGACTTTGTCTTCCACTCAACTTGAAGTTTTGATATAATAGGGTGGAATAAGAAGGGAACATTTCAATGGATCATACAGTTCACGGGGCCTTGGGTGGTGACAAAAAAAAATACATTCGCAGCGAGAGTTCTAAAGTTCAGCAAAGTTCACAATGGAAATGACACCGCATACTTCGTATTTTATTGACACAAGCAAAAAATGACACTATAAAATGCTAGTCTTGCGAGAGTCGGTGGTGTAAATTACCTCGGTCAACAGTTACCGAAAAGCATTGGACACGCTTTATTTACACCTTTCCCTTTTCATTTAGCCATGATACTAATCGTATTTTCCTCTAAATTTTGATCTCATAATACCGTGTGCTAACTGGATTGCAATAACATAAATACATGCGATCAGCTTGAATGTATAGTACATGTGATACCTTTCCATGTTGCATGCAAATATTTCTAGCAAGACGTAACGAGTTATATTTCGCTTCGTTATTTAAACATTAGATCAAGGACAGCCTATGATTTAATGTACAGAGTATCCACGGTATGGTTTAAACAAGATAATTCAATATGATTTTTAGTTTATTTTTTAACAACTTCAGTCTGGCTCCTGTAGATCTCACACTATCCCGCAATACATTTTTCTACGACGTTCATATTCAATGTCAATGCAACATACCAGACCAAGGATTAGTCATGCATACCAAGGAATGATGAGCAAAGCATTTACAAAACTTGATTGTTTTTCCCAGTGTTGGATCCTTCTTCCTTGTGTTAATGTTTCGTGCGTGGGCTGTTTGTAAATGCTGAGATCGCTATCGAGGGGATTTGTCAAGGTGAACCACACAAATCCGTGTATGGGTGTTCTCAAAACTACCTGGGCAGCTCCAGCATTGTTTCCGTCAAATTGCATAATAGCAATGTTTTCTTTGTAACTTAGTTCCCACAGGGAGTTGACCTTCACAAGGTACGCGTAATGTGGACATAATGTCTAGTTAGTGTCACATATACACGCATGAGTTGGTCATTGAGATTCAAGAATTACTATTTGAGATTCCAATAGCGTGTCTGGTTTTTATAACTTCGTAATGGACTCGTAAACAAGACGGGGGTCGTGGAACTTGAATTTGTCGGGGTGAACTGTTTATATAACGGGCACGAATTCCTTAGAATGTTCGGCTGGTTTAACTTGGGTGACTAATAGTAATAATATTAGTATGCTCGTTTTTAGAAATTAAGGAGTTAGATCTGAAAATGGTACCAAGCAACTCACGCCGAGGTTTTCAACATCACACAAATAGCCGTCCCTTGTTTAAAAAAAATCAGTTAATTTAGCATGTGTATCGAGAAACAAAGCCCAGTTTTGCTACAAATCAAGAGAGGAGAAAACAAGTTTTGAACTGCAACTTAATAGTTTTTTACCAGTATCAATCCTCTAGAGTATTATTGTTGTCTGAGATAGCACAATTGTTCCGTACGCTCAACAAACCCAGACGCTGTTTCCTCTTCAGGTCGATGTGTCTCAAGTGCTCTTATGACATAAAGGATTCGGACGAGACGTTTACGTTGGAAAGACTTGTGGCCTGTTGTCGTGTATGTCTAAATTTCACTTTCAGTGCCGAAATGAACGCAAAGAGCTGGACTTTAGGTAGTGAGTTGTACAAAGACAGCAATTTACGTTTTTGTGGAAGTCTTGTTAATTCTGCGTTTTGTGTGTGTTAAGTCTTGGGCCTAGTTCGCCTATGGCCGGATCGCCGAAAAAGCTGCAGTAAACGACGGTAGCCGTTAGCCGAAGTTGGGGGTTTGGGGGTGGGTTTTTTTTTCACTCTCTCTGCTTTTTTAATTTATTAATTTGTTTTTGTACACAGCCTCACAGATCAGATTAGTACGCAGTTTGTGCAACACCATGTTGTACGTCTTCCATTTAAACTATAATGGATCCAAA
Organism: Pisaster brevispinus; assembly: GCA_023634235.1. Taxonomy (NCBI): domain Eukaryota; kingdom Metazoa; phylum Echinodermata; class Asteroidea; order Forcipulatida; family Asteriidae; genus Pisaster; species Pisaster brevispinus. The sequence continues at coordinate 15,924,438 of JAMKCF010000009.1, forward strand.
CCGAGGTTTGGCAGGCGAAATCATCCGATGTCCGTTTTAAGTATATTTTTGCGATTGGACACAAGGGACACTGTATTGTACATCGTGTTAAAGATTTCCAAAACGGTGTCGTGAGTCACGTCAGACGAGACATGTTTTAGACAACTTAAGGCCTTTGTTCCAAATAATTGCACGTGGTCCGTTAACGCTCCTGACCTAGAAATCAGGCCATGGCCATCTTTGTCTGCTTCCCTTGCGCACGCAAGCAATTTGCTGTGGTGCTTAATCCTCAAAACGGGACTGACTATTTCGGCAGCCCGTTTAGCGTCACTTTCGTTTAGTGTGTTTGCAAAAAAAAAAAAAAAAGGCGCTTTTAATATAATAACGTGAATGATGCGCACAAGTCTAGCCTGTTTCTTTAGACTTTACACAAACTGAAGCAAATGATAACCACGCGATTCCTATTCTTTGGCTAAACTAATGTTTGCGGATTATTTTGACTTGATTTTTAAAGTGACAGCCAACAACAAATACAGTTACATAACAGCCTGTCATCCAGAGGCACTGGTTCAGGATTTCCCTTTCATAGAGAGGGTTGCTTGGAGGGTGGGTGAGGAGGCAGGAGGCTGGTTTTCTAGTTTTCTGTTTGCGGGGGAGTTCGAGGCCTAACCTGTTTCTTCTCGACCCCATCAACTCCTTCGACCCCCATCAATTCCAAATAAATCATTTGGGGGGAAACATTTTGTTATTTGTTTGTAATGAACTAAAATCAGCAGACCCCGGAGCCACCCTTGGGGCGCTCCAACTGCCGCACAATCATGTCCCTCGCGAACTTAATACACTTAATGTCACCATGAGGGGCAAATTGGGAGCAGTTTTATGGAAGGAGCAGAAATTACTTGGCGGGTTAACGTCCCCAGTTTAAGGTTACCCTGTCACAGTGCCAAACAAAGTGAACATGATTAATGTTGAATAACTCTGTCAGCCATAATAGACTCCCGCTTGTAACAAGGTCATTGTTGGACACGTTCCTCGTCGTGCTAACATCAAAATGTATATACAAAACGTCCAGAAGATTTCGAAATCCTTGTGCGTTACTTTATGATCGTGACTATGTCATCGCTGTGGCTTACCCCTACTATAGTTCCCTTATTATCCCGTTGGCATAATTTGTATACCCGCCCACTAAGCCAACTCCACCCGCCTCCACCCTACCCATAGACCTGTCATGCTGTGGTCATCTGTGCCAGGTACCCTGCATGCAACAGTGACAAAGGCAGCTTTGATTCTCGTATAATGAAAGGGACCAGACTGTATTGTCCTTCCAGCCTCGGTTTGGTTACATTGGGTCAATTAGAAGGAAAAAAACAAGATGGCCACACCATGATAGAAGTTCAAATTGCACATACGGCGTAAATTGAATGCCTCTTGTTATGAGATCACTCTGTTATTCCGTTTTCTTTATTCATTTATTTATTTTATTTGGACAACAAGTTTTAAGTAATTGCCCAGTATTCACTTGGGACAATTAAGGACCAACAGTATCCCTTGCAGAACCTAACCATTCCCTTCTGTACGAAACTTTCAGTCGGTTTTTCAATGGTTGGACACGTCTACTGTTACCGACACACAGAAATCCCGATAAACCTCATAGGTTCCCCTATACTTCGTAACAAGACACCACAATTAATCTTTGAAGAGAGAATACTTTCGTTTTGCTGAACTTATTTAAATTGTAGACTGTCCACGACTCTCATTAAAATTCACTGCATATGAGTATGACTGCTGCCCACAACTGGATGATTGCTAGCCACATATAACGACTCGCCACTCGTCATGACAATTAATTTTTTTGTGGTCACCTGGACTTATACTTTCGGTTTGTTAGTAATTGCTGTTGTTTCCGATTATCTGTGTTAGAGGATACGTCACGCCGATATTTTTAACCTCTTTGAAAGTTTTACCACAGCCCTATAACTGCCACGGGATATACTTCACAAATGAATCAACATAGTGTCCCAGTGTTAACTGTACTCAGACTAAACATTCTTTCGCGATTTTCCTTTAGTGCCCCTGGTACTCGTTGATGTGACTATGTACACATTGAAACTGTATATCTTACTCAATCGCTGCGCAAAACATATAGAACCAGGAGCTAAGCAAACGTCATTGGGGACGGTCTTTTTCTGTGTGGTCAATACTGACAAGCCGAATGGGGGATAATTGAAAACGAACACTCTCCCAAGCGAAAGGGGGACAATTGAAGAAAGAATCTTAGTATGGGGAATAAAGCAAGAGACAACAACCGACCGGACCTTCTGTAATTCTAAAGAAAGTATAGTGTAGTGACAAGTGTACTAACTTCTGCACATCTTATACAATTATTGACATTGATCATAACGTAAAATGTCTTCTTCATCTCCTTCGTCTTCTTCTTCTTTTCTTCTTCTTCTTAGGTGTTCGTGCAACATGTGCACGAACACCTCTTGTTTTCTTTAAATTTTCTTTTTCTTCTGCTTCTTCTTCTTCTTCTTCTTAACCAAAGAGAGGGTTAATAATCATCGTTTGTTTGCGTACACATGGAACTCAAAACAATACACCTGAAAAATAGTTCCTCCCTGTGTGATTGATTTCAGACTTCGATGAGAACCGAAGACCGGAGAGAGAGAGATATATATAAAAAAGGGAAGAAAAAACAGACTCCTGCCGTAAACCCGTTTAATACTGTGTCTTGAAAATGGGTCACTACGTATCTGGTTGTTCTCACTCATCACATTAATACATGAAATTATTGTCTGCAGTCAAGCAATGACAGACATAGGAAGTCATTGTAATCAACGAGTCGTAAATAATGGCGGCAGCTTCACTTTCACTTTTGATTTCTTACTTCCTGTGAACATTATGTCATAAAGGGCCACTGGAGAACGGGTTTCTTCGAAAGCTAATGCGCTTTTTATTGCCGGTTCGCTGTGGGGTTACCAGCGGGGGTGTTGGGGGCCAGGGGGGTTGGCGGGAGAAGTGAGATCAAAAAGAAAACAACACAGTCAAATGAATAGTTGAAAACATCAAAATCCACCAAATTATGTCTTTGTCCCCCCTCAAAAAAGGTTAATAAATAAATAAATAAATACGTATATACATAAATCAATAAATACAATAAATTAATAAATAAATGAATACATAAATTAATTAATTAATTAAATTAATTAAATTGAACAAGGAAAGAATATGTCTGGTTATGCCACAGCCGGTATGTTGTATACTTAATCTGAAAGGGAAGACAATTAGCTCAATTTACCTAGAAGGTGTGATGATACTTTTATTCTAATCTTGACATTCCTGGTTTAACCTGACTGTAAGAATAATGCTCGTAGGTATTCACTGGTGCCAGTGACCTTACAGATGAGCCGTGTTACTTTTGAGTTTCCACAATGGGAACTGGTAGACGGCTGACCCTCACCGAGGGTTTTATTCACCCAGACGTTTTATTTTCGGCTCGTTTAGTTGAAAAGCGTTTTGTTCGGAATTGTTACTTTCTTGTTGTGCGGCTCGCCGTTCATAATTTTCCACCTGGCTTGTTATTGAAAAGAGATGTGGCCTAGACATTGTGTAAGTTTACACTGCGCGGTCCTACTGGATTACACGAGATTCCGAAATGAAATTCGGTAAATCGTCAAGGGGGGTCCCACTCATATGGATAACACTATGGCACGTAAGATAAGTGGTAATAAGTATTGTATTTCTTTTTGCATGGAAGTGGTGGAGACTGCTTTCTTGTAACTACGTGTGTACTGAGGTTGTTGTACTCAATGGTTGTGGAATTAATCTCAAAAAGGCTCTTACTCAGTGAGTGAACTACTTTTTTTAACTGCGGCCCGCAAATTTCGTAAACGTGTATAAACTGTTGTTTCGAAATCTGCCATTGGTAAAATCCTACCACCCAAATCCATATTGCTTTTCTCGATCTACGCCAAACTCTTCTGTGACACTGTGTTGACCCATTAATGACCAAAAGTTATTGACCAATTACAACTTATCTTGGTCTCCCAAGTTTTATGACGTACCGTTGTTCTCGGTCGTGATTGGTTATCAGGACGCATGCGTCCCTATGTCTCAGCGGCGTGTGTGTTATGCCCTAGAAATTATTGAAGGAGATTATTGAAGGAAATAAGTTGTGGCTAATGAAATACTTTGATTGTTGACTCAGCTATTTTAAGAATAGTGATAACTTTGTGGCGCTTGCTATAGCGTCTGTTTTCAGAAGGATTGGAGCATTTTGATGTAATCTTCAAAAGCAATGGATTCAGTGAATGAACACAACTATTCAAACTAATAACCATAACTGGACTTCCTCTGTGTGAAATTAATTCTTACCACATGTCAGATGACGATGACATCGAGCTTATAAATTGGATTCGTCGTTGCATTGGTGGGTCCTGGGAATAACTGGATGTAAACTAAGACACTTAATTTATCAACTCTACTTGGAAGAGTGCAGGGAGGGTGAGTCTTTGGGTAGGTTATTTTTACTTCTTTGTCCAACACAGTCTTCATACAACAACTGTTTGTTAAGACGAAGAAACCATTGGTGCATTGTTTTTCGCCACGTCACTGTGATTTCTCTTCCTGCTTCCTTAGTATACCTTCATGAGTTTGGATAGATTATCCAACATTTTTGTGAGTTAGGGACAGTTGTAACGGGGCTTAAAATCCCCCAGAGAACGGTCCGGGAGATGGGGATCCCGGGACATTGTACGATAAACCCCCGATAGCTTTTATCAATGTCTAGATGCCAGGCATTCAGTGTCTAGCTTAGGTCATGCACAAAATGTTGGCAAACTAGCTGCCCTATTGTCTGGAGTGTCATTAAAACAAACTGTTTCTTGAGGATGTTCATCTGATGTGAGCGGGATATAAATAACAAACACCACACGGGAGCTGGTGGTCCTTTATTTTGTTTAACCGGCGGGGTTCATGCACATGTTACCCCGACAATTTATGTAATTTCCTCTATCTGGGGACCTTGTACCACTGAGTGGGATGGCGAGTAGACTACGGTGGAAGCGATAGACTGAAGTCAGCCTCTGTTTTTTCTCAAGATTTTGAACATGGGTTATCGGCCGGTGATTTAGTCCGGGGGGGGGGGCTTGACTTGAATGGTTGGATCTATTATATTCATACCTCCATTTTGATGTAGTGTGCGTTTCGTCATCAGGATGACTGGTCCCATGATGGATGATACCACTATATGATTGCTGAGTTGGGATAATAGTAGGTCATTCAGGAAACCAGTTGTCATGACTGCAGTCAAGTGTGCCATTTTGCTGGGAGCGCGAACTTCGGTTTGTGTATGAAATGTCAAAAGATTATTGGCTGGTTCCTGTTAAGGTATGGCTTAATAAACGTGGATACATAAACCTGTATTGTGTACATTAGGATGAAGATCTCTTGTGCTATATCAGTCGTGAAGGTATACCAGACAGTGGGCGTAGTCAAGTTGGGTTAACATGACAGCTCGTTGATGGGCTGGGTCCTGTGTTGTTTCACAGATCTCATGTAACACGACCTATATGGTTGTCCTATATTAGAGGAAATGCTGTGGGAAACGTCGTCTGGTGCTCAGAACTGTATTGGAGGGTTTAAAGGTTCAGAAATAATGGCTGGGTACATTTTTTATGGGAAAACTGCTTGATTATGCTGTGGGTGGGGGCGTGCCCATGATGTGGCTCTCGACAAGGTCGCTTTTCAGCAAGCTTAGCGCCTTAGGTAAGGGCCCTGGGCCTGGCCCTGGTGACCCTATAGGTCGTGTCCGAATCGAGTGACTTTGGCTTCGGCTAAGGCCGTCGCAATGACAACAATGGAGAATAGGAGTTTTCGGTGTGACAGCTGTAGCCACTTGCCCGAAACCATGCGGACACGTCCTTAGTTGAAGCTATGTGCGTTTCGTGGAACTACGCGGCGTCTTTTCGCTAGTTTGTTAAGATTTATTGCACAATGACCTTCAACTAACCCATCAATTAACACTCCCGCTTGACGTCATCATTTAGATTTGATAAGTTGTAATCTTTTACATAGAATAAACATTGTAAAAACAGTGTACACTGCCTGAAAGGTTGCCAATTAAAATGATACTGATTTATAGCCTCGTCCAAGGACTTTCAACTGAAGCATAACTATTCATCCCGTATAAACACATCCCATTTTACGGGGAAAGGGGATAATTAAGAAAGTGTCCGCCGTGACACTCACCTCATCGTTCAGCAACACGGGGTTTTGGACGCGGTGCGGATGTCCTGGTAATACATCAAGGATACGTGAGGGTCTGAAGACCCCCTTAGGGTCATGACCCCCAAATCATAGACCAAAAGCATGTTCCCTCGTCTCCCCTGCGTAATCGTGATCGATCATCAACGAAGATGTGGGGAAGAAAACAACTGCCCCGTCTGGTTTGGCACTCCAAATATTTACGTTCCAATGACATTATTGTCTGTTGCGTTGAATCTGATAACAAACACGTCAGAGATAATGGATGGTGTCAACTCTTTGCAGTTTATTATTAATTTGCCTCCGCCAATGATAACTGGTGAGGACATTTCTTAGAAGTCACAACAGGTACACCGGGAATTATGCGTGTGTTTTCGGATCGTACGGGCCTTAATCACCAGGTTCTTCGTGTGTGAACACGAACCTGGCAAATTCTCAGAAATCACCAGACTTTGTCCGTCGCAGGCTACACAAACGCTGATCAGTTATGCGTGTTTTACCGTTCCGAGGATTTGCACGTGTCGTATCCAGCAAAACCTGATTAGGGTGGAGAGCGTTGTTTCATTTTAAAGACCCCCAGGTCTTTAAATGACGTCACTGCTATACGGGCCGATCAAAAAGGTTAACTGATGTCACCTCGGGTACGGTTTTGTTTCGCTTGAAGAATGGCGATGTCGAGTGGAAAGAAATGCGAGCGTCAGCACCGGCCTGATGGAAATACGAATCCAGTGATTTATGTTTTGTTTTGTTTCAGAAGAAATCAGTCACAGAGGAATTGTAATGGAATGATTTCGCTTTCTTTCTTTTAAGTTTAACCATACCTGCATGACCGTGGTATCAAATTGAGTTTAGTTTGCCCTCCAGCGAGGGGCCTGTTCGGTTGCTACGCCCCCTTGGCACGTTGTCAGCGCATGCTTCCAGCTTCCCATGAGGGTTTGTTTTGAAGAAGAAGAAAAAAAAAGTTTTTTCAACCATTCTTTTATCTAGGTGTATTGTTTACAATGTCCAGGTATTGTTTGGGTTAATTTAACCTTATTTGTTTGCTTAATTAATTTAGTTGTACATATTGTACAATTGGTTTCATCTACCGTTGACAATAATTGACATATACCGATTTTGTACACAAATGATGCTGGCTGAGTTTTGTCCTGCCTCTCCCACCTTAACCAAAACCACTGATCCCTTTTGATTGACATCCCAAGGACGTGCGGCATGGCCCACCTTATAGGATATCAAAGCTGACCAGTGTGGAAGACATGGTTAAGACAATGGAAACATTACAATAAGTCAGCACTTAGAAGAATTTTTTTTTTTTAAATTGATTCTCATCATTTCACTGGTATCCCGTATCGTCGTCAGCTAAAAACTTTTCTAAGGATAATTTATTGTGTGCATGGCGCAACTTAGAGAAAGGGTGCAACCAACATCTTAACCCTCTCTGTAATAGGTTTGAGTGACAGGGTCCATTAATTTTAAACCAATCCGATCAACCAATCCTAATAACAACTGGTTCTGCTTATTTCTCTGTCCTATCAGACTTAATTAGAGCAAAAGAAATATGCTTTATTTTAAACCATGCGCAAGTGTCTTGATAATGTCTACAGTTTGTCCGTTGTACTCACCCATTTGACGATTGGTACAGTTAAAACAGTTTGTACAGTTGTACCACAGTATCGTTGGAAACTAAGAATTGGTTGGAAATCTTTACCATGGCTTTAAAGTTTTGAAATATTTCAAACTGCATTTTATAAATGGTCGTGGGCAGGCACCTCTGCGAAAGATTTTATTGCTATTTGAAACATTTCCCTGGACGCAACTTTACCGCAAACAAGGTCGTAGGGCAGGCTGTTTTGCCTCACTCCGTCGAGTGACACGCGCTTCGGTTACACATTAGAGCCTTTGATCAGAGCGCTGAGATTCCATCCGTACGTGCTAGATTGAATTAAAGTTGCATGACGCGATTTTCAGCGAAAGAAACTGTTTTTAAAGATTGTTTCTCTGAACGATTTTTTTTCCAATATTGTTTGTACATGGCTGAAGGACGTGAGAATGTTGAGCTCCTGACAATAATTCATTTTAACTACCACTTATCATTGGCAAAACAAAATTAATGCAATACCTTAACTCTCGAATTCTCCTATATATCAACATTTCTGCAGTTGAAATGTAAAAAGAAATTTGGGCAAAATATGGGCTAGCATCATTAAAGTTTCTCGTTAAGGCTTTTATATTTTAATGTGATCGTTAGGTATTGGTAGCTACTGTATGTAGGCCTACTATGGGGAAAGATGCAAGGCTTACTGAAGTTAGTCTCAACGTTTATTTTCCAACCAGCCACAAATAGTGTTCTCTTTTTCTATCTCGTTGATGTGTTTAAAATCGTAGATCAAGGATATGAAATATGAATCCACCCCGCCCTTAAGAGTAAACAATAACAACAACAAAAACAACCACAACACGGCTTTGGTTGTTCTGGACTTATTATTGACATTTCTTGAAAGTCAATGGGGCAGATCCGTAAAATGTCAACCCGATAATACCCAATGAAGTTGAAAGTACCAGTTTTAGCATCTGGACGCAACATTTCCTGATATGACATCACGCAGCAAGTAGAGCCCGCTGAGCGCGGTGGACGCCTACCAAGGGGTCTACCTTGAGATATTGAAGGCATAATTGGAAGCGACTGATGGCAAGGCTAATGAGCAGTTCTTGTTATTATCAGTGGATATCAATATGCTTTTCGCGTGTTATCTCCAAACACATAAAGAATAGAATATTGAGGAGATATATTTTCATGCCCCCTCCCCATCCTCTCTCCACCTGCATCCATTCCATTAATTGCTACCATACTTCACCTTTTAATGAATGAACGGATGAACGAATGACCTGCTTAAGTTAAACCGTCTTGTAAACTGTCTCAATTATTGAGTTGTCTAACACAGAGTCAATTTCATACAATCTTGATTCAAAGGCTAATTCAGGCATCAAAAAGGTAATACCTTTTTCATTTTACAAACGAAATGAATCAATGAATTGGCGCTTTGAAATGTTTTCGCTAACCTTTGGAGGTTTAAAGGCTGATTCAGTCTGAGAGTAAACTTAACGATTTAAAGGTGATGAGATGGGGGGCGGGGTAATACACGACGTCAACACTGACCGTGACAGTGGCGGATCTGATATCGGGCTTTTCCTGGTAACGGACAAGGCAGTGAGACATTTTGGAGATTCTGGTAATGAATCCAATTTCCCCTGTCTGGGTGCATCGTCAGCTGATGCGAGAAACTGGAAACCCAGCAATTACTTCACGAGATGAAAGTTGTGTATTTTTTTTTTTTTGCAGTCCAGAAATAGACGTAGATGGCTTTGTACGGAAGCTAACGGTGTGTAACCTCGGCCCTTCTCCAACTCCCCTCTCCCACCACTTTAGTAAACGTCTGTTAAATTGCCCAACCTGAAACCTTTAAAGACATTTTGAGAAAGAATGGTAGGCCTATTATCTATATAAACTGCAACCGTACTGGACACCAAATCATTACAGCTTGATTTATGATTAGCTGTTTGCAAAATTAGCCCTCGACTATTCTATAATGAATGTTTGCACGAATGCTTTTACGCAATTATCTGTAACAACTTTCATTGGACACGACTCCCTGAACGTTAAAACAGCGTCGTAAGACTAATTAGCCTTCCATCAATTTCTAAACTTTTGAAATAATATTCGGAGCAAAACTGTACGTGTGCAGCGCCCTCTTTTGAAGGACGATATATATATATAGCGACGATGGGGTGTTCGGCTCCAAAATTCTTTGAAAATCTTCCGTAAAATGTTCACCTGCGTAAGGTCATTAAGGCACACTTCGAAGCACTGCGATCCACAGCAGCTCGTCTATCACTACGCCAAGTTGTGACAGTGAACAGACGACCCAGTCTGGTTTCTATAAATGGAGACGTTTAAATACACCGGGATTTATTTAATTTTTGTGTGTGAAATAATCAAATCTGGCGGCACACCATGAGCATCCAAACCAGGCCCGTACAATTGCTGCTCTAGATCGGTCCATTTGTACTAGATCGCAGTAGGCCATTTACCGATCTTTCGATGGGTGGTCCTAAATTACATTTACATGTGTATCATTGTGTTCGAAGGGGGTTAACCGTTTATCCCTGTAAATGTCAGTTGCTATGACAGCCAACAATATTTAGAAGGAATAATTCATAACAGCTTTCAAGTATAGGAGGCTATAGTGTGGCATTAGAAAGGCTTATTGATGTATTACTGTTAATTTTGTTTGGGGATGTTTCCGACGTAATGGATTTTATTGACAAGAACATCTCCCCGACTTTCGTTAAGTGTAAACAGTTTCGAGTAACGGTCGTTTATTTCCGAAGCGGTTGAGATTGCGGTCAACTTCTAAAAGGAGATTACGCGAGAATTCGTTTTGTCAACCATCTTCCTTTCCCATGGTAAAACATGATCGTGAAAATCAATGTAACCTCTCTTTGACGATGGGCTGGCTAAATCGGTATATGAAGGTTCTGGATTTCCCTGTCTAGCGTATTACCTCTCCCCCCCCCCCCCCCCATGCAAAGCTTTCTATTTCTAAACTTAGCGTTTTTACCAACTTGTTTGTTTTGAAGCCGGAAAGCTAGAAGGATATTTCTCCAATAAGGCCAGTCTCTTGCTTCTCCTAGGAACATATTTAAATGTTTACTTACATGTCGTTCGAGGATATTTTGTGGTGATATTATACTGTGCCCTCGGTGCCAAGTTGCGTGTGAATAGATGTTATGCAGCATGTGTTTATGTGTGCAATGTTCAACCCACTCCTCCATGGTAGATTAGTCAACACATCAGCTTCAGCAATTTGTTAAAGTTGTTTGTTCATTTTCAAAATTCAAAGGGTACCACTAGATGTGCACGGAAAGAAGTGTTCTCCTTCGTAAATTAAAAAGATGTCCCAAGCGAGGCAGATACGTGCCTTTAAAAAACATTATTTGAATAGATACATTTTGATGAAAATGTTCTCTCTTTTGGGATTCACAGTATGGCAGCTCTGTACCCATAATCTTGTCTCTGTATCACCGTTGGCTCTACGGGTATCCCAGCCTGCATAACAACTATGTCAACAGAAATAGAGACTGCATGCCTATCTAGATAAGAAGAAAAAAAAGCTTGATTTACAACACTTTCCCTGTATTTTCGATTTCAAATGTAAAGATTGATCAACATGTTACCAACAAAACAACAACAACGAACCACTGATTCGTAGATTAAACGTCACACGTGGAGTTCAAAAGTCCAAGGGCCTTTCCGTTAATGTTTGGTTGAGCGAGTAATGCAACCCAAAGTGGGGGGACGTTCAAGATCTATCGAATCGGATTGAAACTGTCAGGTTTAATGGCATGATACGAACCAGTCTCCCTCCGTCGGCCTCTCTGATATGTTTTAGGCGAATTGAAGAACAATTGTCCACCCTACCCCCCCCCCCCCAATACACCCTACACGTTATCTGTCGTACAGTGCACAAGATGTTCAGGAGGACGGCCGGAACCATTAAACCCGGATCAAGCTCGATCCCGACGGAACTGGTCAAATTAATGTGCACGAAAGTTATTCCCTATTCCTACTGTACCTTCAAACAGACGGTTTAGTCCAGCTGTTGAACCGATGCTATCATCAAAATGATAGACAGGCGGAGACTTAAGTATGGTTAAAGATGTACAGAGCAAGATCCCTTGCAGACAGATGGAGTTTGGACTGGACCAATGGACTAAGTATCGGCCCCAACACACATGCAATTGATTGATATTGAGTGACCAATGCATACCAGAGGCCAATATGAGCCAAATTCCCGCTGGGCTACACCTGACCATGTTGTCTCTGCGTATAATTGCTAACACAAAGACGCATATAACTGGGGACATAATAATAATATACTCACTTTTTGGTGGCAAATAACAGCCAAAAGCCCAAACCCTTTTAAAGCCTGAAATTGTTTGTCAGGAAAACGTGACGGAGGGTCTTCCTGGAAGTCGTCCGAACGCACGGAACAACGTGCAAGATGCATTGCTTTCTGTCGGCCCCTGCAGGCAGCCCCGGTATCTCCCTTTCCTCCTGCCACAATGACTCCAACTTTCAGGTTTGACGCGCTCAATCAACGCGTTGACGCCGTCACGGCCTTGTTAAATGTCTGGCCAAACTAAGATGTAAATAATCTTATAGATATTATCAGTTTATAGATGCTAGGTCGAATTTTTGGCCGATTTGACCCGAAAACCTAGATTTAGTTTTTAAATATAGCTGTTTTTATAGACTCGAGAAAGTTATGAGCTTTCATTTAAACAGCTACTTGAGCGAACATTTTTAACAGGAATGCTGTTTAAACTTGTTTATAATGCGTTTGTTTATTTCTAAAATGTACTTTTGACATTTGTGCTCTTCTAAATTTGTCGTTATCATCGATCAAAAAAGTAGGCTCCAACCTCGAGGTTTAAAAAAAAACTAGAAACACTTCTGCCGTTGACGGCGTGCGTCAAAATGACAGTGTTTTTACAAAATTAAAAATCTGTTTGATCTCATGTGAACTCAATTTCATATTGATTGAACACATTGTAAATGCATTTCATCAAAGATCACTTGTTGCCGTTTTCGTTCAAGTAGGTCTTTAAAGTATAAACTGAGCAAGTCTCGCGCGTATTCGAACATTGGGACCCGTTAGAGTGCGCGAGTTTGTTTTCTTCACGCGTTTAAAGCAGTGTACGTGGGACAAAAGTGGTCCAAAAAATGTTCTAGTTGTATGGTCTATTGCATGAAAAAAAATCCGCGAATGAAGTTACAGATGATTAAAAACTAAAAATCATTGTCGAGATCCCAACGTTATCTCACGTCCATATCAGCCATGTACAAACAATTCTGCATGTATTTTGTGCATTGTCCCAGGTCAATGCGAAAGTTTTTGTATGTTTTTCAGCTGCATCACCTGCCACCATTCGTTTCTTTCGAGAACAAAATTCATTAAGAACATTCTTTCGGTGATCATCGGGCCATGCAAAGTTGTTACAAAACATTTCCAGGTATCGTTTTAAAATACCACGGAACTGCCCTGGTCTTCTATTCGTGAGCAACGCAGCAGCAAAACGTCATAAACCGTGTCCTTCACAATATAAACTTAATTAGTTCTGATGCGTCTGACACGCTACGTCATTTGGCCCCTCAGCCTACAATATTGATATACCTGTCATGGATTCAATCAAGTAGATTTGATATTAAACGGGACACTCTGTTAATGACTTACCCTAATGGTCACTTAGGGGGGTCAATATTTCCTTTGGTCAATACCACTACTAACTTGCCTGCGTCTCTCTCTCTCTCTCTCTCTCTCTCTCTCTCTCTCTCTCTCTCTCTCTCTCTCTCTCTCTCTCTCTCTCTCTCTCCCTCTCCCTCTGGATCGTCCCTATGTGAGACTATACCGGACCTTAGGTCGTTGAGTTGAGCGACAAAAGCTAGAGGCTAGATTACTCTTTTGTCTGATCATGCTGCTATACCATCTTGGTCCTGTTCCCTTTATATAATAACAGTAATGGATGCTAGTATTAATTTTACAAAAAGGAACCAGACTATTTGCCTTTCCAGCCTCGGTTTGCGTTAGTTTGATTTGATTTGGGGAAAATCAAGATGGCCGCGCCGTGATAACGGTCTATACTGAAGTTAGAACACCTCCTTTGAATTGAGGCCCTATTGTGGCATTACCCCCCCCCCCCCACCGTAGAAAATGAGGAGAACAATGGCATTTCCTGATAGACAAACTTGTTTTATATATGGGTATTGAACCTTTTTTATCCATGATTGATCCATCGAGCCTAAAATAGTGTTTGACGCAAAATAGAAATAAAACAATATATTTTTTTAATTTATAGATATACTAATATCTTTAAAACTGAGAGGTAAGATCGGTGAAGACCCATGAAGACCCATGCACAAGTTTGTGCCAACCAATATCTTCTGACCCCCTTTGTAAGCTTAGCAATATCTCTACTCAAATCATTTTGACGGCTGTGCGGCTCCTAAAAATGTAGTCCTAAAATAAATAGCTGTACCCGAATGTTTCCCGGACCTAAATCGGGCTACATTTTGGTTTCAGGGTAGGCCTACATAAGGGGCTGCATAGACGTCGTATATCCTTATATACGTTATACTATTTGGTGTGTGTTTAATGTTGCAAAGCGTTGTTTTTCTGTTTGCACTGCGACATTGCAAGTGACTAATTGACAACGTACGGAAGCATTATTTCTTGTAAACAAAACCCCTATTCCTTGAAAGTTCTATGTCTACGCCATAAATCAGTCTGTATCCTTGATCTTTGGAGATGTCAGAATTGTTTTATGTGCAGAAGTCGAGTGAATGTTAAGCTTGGGATTGCTATTGGCGACGAGATTTCTTGGGAAAACATGCCCTCTGGATCTCGTCCAGTACACACCAAACGTTGTGTTCGAAATGATGCTGTTGTCGTTGTTACTTGTATTACTATATTGTACATATGAAATATATCGATACCGTATCGCTTGTAACGCCATTGATGTTTTTGATGCTGTCGGTGTAAAGGAAGAGTAAAGGAACTTAAAGGCTAACTACACTTTTAAAAAAACTGCATGAGCTTTCGTAGCACCAACTACATTTGCATCTTATGAAGTAATTGTTGCTACAAAAGCCCATGCAGTTTGTAAATGTAATTAGTAAGTTGGTCTTTAAGTGCTGCCACTATCTTCGGTGTTTGTGATGCACGAAGTTGTTTAGTGTTGTCGTCGATGCTGTTATTAAAAAGTATTGTTGACGTCTTTGATGTTGTCGGTATTTGTTTGTTTGTGTTGTTGTTGTTCATGTTTTCATTACCAAACTCTGGACACTTACATCATATGTCAACATGCTTGCATTTTGGTTTTACTGAGATATTAGTAATATATTACAAGAAGAAGCCCTTGAACACAACTCGCGGCCTCGAAAATCTATGATAATATAGCGAATTGAGAAATGATTAATTTCCACGAGGAACCGAAGTGCACGGGGAACATTCCACAGTCCCCAAACCCTCGAATGTCATAATAAGGCCGTGTCCTGTTAATTAACGGCATGTTGCAGTGGCTATGGCCGGATTGGTGAAAAGGCCCACTCTTCAACGTTGTCACTGTATAGCCATCAGCCATAGCCGTAGCTGTAGCCGAAGTCGCTTGTTTCGGACACGTTCTATATTGTTCTAATCCCAAATTACTTACAGATTAGGTCAGGTAAAGGTCAGTCTGTTTTGCCAGAGATGGTCAGAAATAGGCCTACTTATTGTATACCACACATGAGCCTACTTCTGATCGATTTATCTTTAGGATCAGATTTTTTACAAATCTGTCATCTATTACCGGACTCACTGACTACTACCAGACCCTAAAAAGAGAGCAGCAACACGCGGTAGGCATCTCCGCTTGTGCTTGGCGTTTGTTTATTTTTGGCTGGCACAAACGGAACTGTTCCAATATTTTGTTCGTCCAGATTTAGTTCAAAACGTTCTCCCCACACAGTGTCAAGGTCCTTTCGCCGGCAATAATTGAATACAAGCGGGTAATGTAGCGCATTATGACCGCCCGGCGAGCCGTCGACTCGGCACGGCGAGCCCGCATTCCCCGTATCGATCGGGTGTTTCTCTATAATTGCACAGGGTTGAACGACATTGCGATGGATCGTTAGTAAAACAAAAATAGTATGGTGGAAATTAGGCAAGAGCGGAAAACGCACATCACGGTTGTTCTGGAAACAATTGTTGATGCCTCTATTGATGTAGTTTGTGGCTTTGAGATACCGAAGGTGATTTTTATCAACAAGCCCGCGTTGGATCTTGCATTTTGAATGGAAATCTGATGTCATCAAGTGGTTTTTATTTAAATTAGCTTATGTTATAGTGTAAACAAATCAAGTTTACTGTGAAAGTGAATGGACTATTTTATGGAAGACAATGCCTCTGTTACTTTGAAACAATTTCCTTATGGGCACGTCATGGACACGTCATGGTCACGTCATGATGAGAGACTACTGATGCCACATGAAAAAATAAGCACGTATTCAGTTTATAAGCACACTATTGTGTTGGATAAATACAAATACATTGGAAAGTGTCATTATTTTAAAACAACAATGGAAAATGTATGACGGACAGTAACTTTTGGACATCAGCTGGTAACAATACGCCGTGTCACATTGTTTTTAAACAAGGGTCCGTGTGAATTCCATGGCATTTCCTGGCAGGCAAGCTACCACACAAACCTAACCTGATCAAACCACTTGAATTTTTTATCTTAAAAATGTGTCCAAATTGTGGGGTGCAATCTGCATAAAATGTTTTCTTCCATTGAGCTGTGTGTAAATTGTGCCTGCAGGACATGTTCGGGCTCTGTGGATCTTTTTGTAAACATGTGACGTCACTGGTTACAGGGACTTAATGCCTGCATTATTTATTAAAGACACATCAAATGGAAATAAATATTGTGCTGAGAATTTGTGTTTTGTGCCAAACTTCCGCAATCCAAGCTTTCCCTAAATCTTGTTGTCGACACTTCAATGAAAACCGGTTAAAGGTCAAAATTCAAGATCACGAATGTGCCGTCGCTCTTGTATTTGTGGGTATTGGCTCCACGGTTGATAGCTGTGTAGGCGAATGAGACACGCACAAAAACTTGCTCAAATGACAGAAAACGACAGTTGGCATAAACAGTTACAAAAGTACACAGAGTTCATTCTATAGTTGTTGAAAAATTTGTGTCTTTTTTAAAGTAAAAGGTTTTGTTGGGACGAAGTACAAGTGGAATTTGTGGAAACCACCACATTCGGCCATAGACGGGTATTTTATTTGGAAGTGTCTTAAAGTTGTTGTAATCATGGAGTCAGGGTCATCTGTTGGTTGGTTTAAAGGCTTGATATTCTTTTGGTAATTGTCAAAGACCAGTATCTTCGCTTGGTGTGTCCCAACGTAGTATATGCATAAAATAACAAACCTGTGAAAATTTGGGCTCATTTTGGTCATAGAAGTTGCAAGAAAGCAATGAAAGAAAAAAATACCATGTGCTCTTATATCAACCCTTTATGGAACCTTTACAAAAATGTATTGTCTTTAATTATCTAGAGTAGCTTCTTCTCTTTTCCTCATTCACCTTCTTTTTTTCTTTTTCTTTTAGTTTCTAGTTAGGATTTACCTTCTTGGTCCGTCTTAGCTCGTTAGAAGCCTTAGCTTTGTTTTTTTGGTATCTTAATTTGTTTTATTTGTTTGTTTATCAAGTCCAGTATCTTGTTTTTAAACGGGCATTTCTATGCAAGATTTGTTTTTTTGAATATACCTCCAAATTTGTCTTTGCTTCGTTGTGTCTTATATAATTTGTATTCTAGTAGTTCCTTAACTTTATTCGAGTGACCTTCTGTATAATTACTTGTATGAACATTTTGCAACATGGAAAAACAAATCTGAGTTGAATTGAATTGAGCTGAACTGAGTGCTTTTACATCTTCTGTCAGATATCCTTACCAGCTGTAAGGTCACTCCGCGTTTGCACAAAATGTTGAACCACTCGCTCTGTTGCTCGTTACCCCGTCTTTCATATAGGCTTCCGTATATAAACGCATAGTGCCTAATCACGAGTCTCAAAAAAACCGCCTTGTGTCTCAAACAAGGAAGTTTCACTCGTCGGGTTCTACCCTGTATTTAGCACTTCCAGTCAAGTTTAAATTTAGGCCTCGAAGAACGGACTTTACATGACAATTAAAAACGCCAATTTCTTAATGAAGGAAACTGCAAGATGTTATCGGGCTTCCAATCAAGTCATTAAAGAACAGGTTCTCTCGCGTGTATCTTGTGGGCGCAGTTTTCTTTTTTCTTTTTCTTTTCTTTATTGACTTGGCACCCTTCCATTGGGGGCGAGCGTGAGTCACGTTATACAATGAAATATAATGTGACACCAAGTGACATGAAGTATTAATGTGACATGTGGGCGACAGCCGTTTACGGCAAATTATAGCTGAAATAAAATTATATCTCTGTGTGATGAACAGTTGATTGCCGAAGGGATATTTTTTTAGATGACGACTAATCCGATTCAATTGTAGATAATTGGAATATTCAGTGGTACTTGTGAAGCAATCCCAAATTGCTCCAATTTCTTTGACCCTTGGGCCGGCTTCTCTTCCATTCCAAGTCGTTACGAGTTTCTGAATATTGTATTGAAGTTGAAAACGATCCAGGATTGTTTTTAAAATTGTTGCCTGCCGACACTGGTATTGATAACGAAAGGTATGGCACGCCTTGGAAATGACACTGCGATCAGGTTAAGATTTTTACGTATATATTTAAAACTATGAAAAAAGGAACAGTTTTCCCACTCACATGCCTTCTGGTAATTCACAATTCCCTGGGCTTGTATTACAATCAACATGCCTCGTAGCTTCCCTTTGAAGATGGTTCTAGGCCGATCACACTTATGTGTTTTGCAAAACACAGCCACCTGAGTGCATTATGCATGTGGATTTTTTTGTCTCACAGGCCTCCGGAAAGTACATACATGTGCTAAACACACGTTGGTGTATGGGTAAAAATTGCCATATCACCGAGGCAGACTTAAAATTACTTAAAAACTGTTTTACGAGGTATTAGAGTTATCACCGTTGGGGGCAAAATGAGTTACACTGCAAAAAATGGGGGTGTTAACATTGACGTCATGGGTGTTGTCACATACGTATACCAAAAAAAAAAATCAAAATTGACAACATAGGGTTTTAAAATAACACTAATTTCTGCTAACATAAAAACATGGGTGATTCTCTCTTGGATATTATGTGACAACACCCATGATGTCAAATTTAAAACCCCATCAGTTGTTTGCATTGATTGCTATACAATTCTAACAAATCAAAGACGCAATTCCACAGTATACGGTTGGGTAGATCGTGAAACTACGGTTTGGAAGTTGTTTTTTTTCCCCCAAACCGTCCTTTTGTTCCAATTTACCTGACGTCATCATCACAATATTGCCTCCCAAAAGGGGATGAGCGTGGCACAGTCGCCCACATGTGACGATGTGTGCCAGGGGTCGATACCGCACGTGGTACAAAATATGCGGCGTGAAATGCCTCCGAATCAGGGTTTACATCCCTCGGTGATGTTTTGACGTTTCCAAGAAAATTAGTAAAAGGGTAATGAGACAGCTTGTGCAATTTCCATACGGAAATTTAGGAAATGAGAAACCATGTCCAGTATCAATAAAAACATAAAGTACATCACAACCTGGGAATATTGGTCCCATTAGCGAAGTAAGTTTTCCATTAAAAGGGAGTGGTTCTTGTCGATCAAGAACGTGTGTTGCACTCTAAAAGTGATGTAAAGTTTTATTGGATTAGATGTTTCACATGCATAAAGACGAATTGGTGTGGAGAATTTGATGCTAAAAGTGTGCAGGAAAATGATAAGCCTAGCGTGTGCCAATTCCAGATTTAACGATCGTTCAGATCAATGAGATTACGGGAAAGCAAAACTGATCTCTAGAGTTTGCCATTCTTCTCCTGTGAACAAAGTATTAACAAGAACAGGTGCGGGGGAAAACCACGTTTAGGTTGAAAATTTGCAGGTCGAGCTTGAAAAGTACTGCTCTGAAGGTCACTTTCACATTAATTGCATAACACTTTCATTGCCTGTGTTAGAAAGTAACATTTTGGGGACTCTTTCTCGTCTTGAATGTGAGAGAAATTATCTTTCAATCCAAAAACATGCTATTTTCATGACCATAGCAGCCGTTTAATAGGAATAGTTCATGTTTCCATGGATAATTGGTATCGTATGAACAGGAGCTATCATACTACATGTGTTAATTTACTTATTAATCAGTACCTAAATTGATGCCTGGCTTTTCAGCCTGTTTGAATGACCTATTTTAGCTAGAGTTTGATTTTGGGGTTGAAGCCCCTATCATATTACACGTCTGTAACATGCCGTGTCACCGTACATGACGTTGTGTCTGGGCCCTAGATCCACCCAGACGATCCAGTCTATGGTGCAGTTCATCGGGAGACACGCACAATTTCCTGATCGGAAGTTATGTGACGCAACATCTGATTGGACAGATGTTTGGACTACGGGCCTGTCAATTGGCCAATTTGTGGGGATCGTCATCTCCATGAAGAAGGAAAAAAATTCAGTGGTAATATCTGCTGCTCCGCAGAGGTATGTGTAAGTTAATGAAGATGGATAAGGTGTCATTAATAAAAGCATTATCACTTAGTCTTCGGGCATTACGGAGAGCGCCCCCACCCCGGCACCCCCGTGTAATGATAAACATCATCTTCAAGTTGGTATAATGAGCACTACCATTGACTCATCCTACGCACACTATGAAGTATAATATCCGAGCAGATGTGAGTCAAGCCTATGCCAAGGATGCAACATCTGTTTTAAGAAGAGCAAAAGTTGTGGAGTTCACGATGGTTTGACAAGTCGACGTTTTGATCAGTCATGCTTTGATGGTCTTCATGACGAGATAAAACAATGCACAACCTCTTTCCCACCGTAGGTCTGTTGCCCGCCTCTGTCCTTGCTACATATACTTTCGTGGTAAATGTGCCACCAGCGTGTTCGACATGGTTCCTACTCAGGGTGTTTGAGCGTCAGGCTTTCTGCTGAATGTTCTCTTGATGTAGAACACGAGCCATTCCAACAGCTTTACTCTTCGTACTGCATCTCTTTGGAACTCCTTGCCTGGTGCATGTTTCCCTCAACCGTACAACCTAGACTGTTGAGGAATATCAGTTCATACCTTCAGCTTTCCTGAGGTTTTCATCTTAAATTGGTTTTTGTTTTCTTGTAGCCCCTATTACAAGAGTCACTCTTAGCCTTGGTTTTTTGGCAAACTTGCTTTACAAACATTAAAACCCTAAAATGCATGCATTGCTCCGCTTAGGAATTGGCACACTTGTTTTCTCTGTATTGGGATCTCTTAGAAATTGGAACTCTGGAAACCTAGACAGAGTCGACTTTTCAAAGCGGTATGTATTCCGGGGTTGGATTTCGTGTGAAAAGGCGTTTCCTTGACCTTGTTTAGCCCAGGCAAACCGGGGCGTTGCACTCTGGTCCGATCACCTGGTCGAGGCACGGTCAAACCTGCGGTGTCTAGATCATTCTGGGCGTCAGACAACCCATGTTTTAGGGACAACTATGACTAATTCCTTGGTTTTTTTATTTCGTACCAAAAGAGAGCTATTTATAAGATACATTTGAGATTGGTCTGGGGTGGTCAATGACTCATCAACAGGAACGAGACAAAAAACTCTTTTGTGTCTCCTATTTAGTGATGGATTTATGTTTTATTATGTCCAATAAGACCATTCCAAGACGCGTTGTTGTAGACTGGAACAGCTCTAACTGTATTGAGGTCTTAGCCCCGCCTCAACTCCGACACCATGTCCCAACCCAACCTCCCCAACCCCAACCTTTACGACCACACCTACACCCCTGCCGCCCTTTTCCCAATATGTAATTAAAAGCCCATCTACGAATACCGCTCAAGAGCGCACGCGACACGCCCGTTCGTTTACGTTCAATAAACCATATAATAATTATGTAGTCTGAAAGTGTGCTTACATTTCCCAATTGCTAGACTTGGTTCCAAGTCTGCAATCGTGGCTTTTACTCTACCCGATACCAATACATTATTCCCTGAAATAGCGCCCTCTTGTCATTAGCCTACGATCACAGACTTGGGACCATTGTCCAACGGTTTGTACACACCCTATGGCGAATTAGTCCAAAAGTGGACGGAACAATCTGATTGGTCGGAATTGCAAAAACCTTCGATAACATGAATAAAACCGGGATAGGTTGTGAGCTCTTCCATTTAAACTGTAGGGTGCAACTGTTATCGCGGAGTAGGAATTATGTATATTGTTATGTGGTTTTTAATACATTAAGATCTCATTAAACTTATCTATGTATTTTAAAAACTGTCTACGTACCAAGGACTATACAAATTTAATATCGAATGAACATAAAGCAACAATTTTAAGCGAGTTCAGCCTGTTAGTAATAGACGCTGCCAGTAATGTTTTTGCCGTCTCCTGATTGGCCAGCTCCCTGGCGTACGCTTGATTGTTTACATTTATCTTTGAATACATGAATATACCTAAACGCAAGGGGGTCAAGTCTGAGATTGCGAGTTGGGGCGCGTGATAGCTAATCTGTGGGGGCGTTTTTCGTGGCTGATGCAGAGGAATAACTGCGATCTCAGACTTGAAATCAAGTCTACCCAATTGCTGACAACTCAACCAGCTGGACGGGCACCACTCACGAGCAAGCAATATACAGTCTTCCACTCAGTCAACACCATTCCCTCCCACCATTGTACCCACAAACACCTCATAAACATTGATTGAAATGCTTGCTACATACATCATCAAATTTTAACAGAACTGTTCAAATAAGCTTCCATACGATAATTTTCCCCGAAATGGTTCTGGTATAAATCAGCGCCGCGGTTTCTTGTAGCCCCCGGGCCCTTCAACCATCAGAAGCCGCGGATGACCGATGATTTACATCATAATCCGATTGCCTCGTTTATTTACAACTCCGGGAGGCTGAAAATTAGAGCCGAAATGGGTCACGTCACAGACACTGGCATTCCGCTGGTCTGTCATCACCGACAGAATAACGTGGTTTCCCGTTGTTAATTTTCTCCTATTGCCCTGGCTAGTTCCAGACGACCGTCTCGCTACAAGTTTTCCTTTGAGTCTCGTGTAAACCGTGGGGCTAGATAGATGGTTTGTACCCCATGGTGTGAGAAACGAGAGAATCTCAAGTCACTCCAAGTTTACCTGATCAGCTGAGCCGAGATAAGATCAGGCAGTTTAGGGTGAAGAGCAACAAAACAAGGCTTTTTAACACAGTGACAGGTTATCTTTTGAAAGTAAATGGTACCTATAGAATTCACAAAAGGGGTATTGGTTTTGAACGAATCCGTACATCGGTCATTGATGAGATAGAGTTGATTCAAGTGCAGTCGTATTCTCAAGCTAGAGATCGAGACTAGCAGTCTAGACACATAGTTTGATTTCAACATCATGGTAGTTCCCCTGATGCCTGTTTGTAAAGCAGAAATTAACCCCACCCCTAAAAATATTTGTGTCAGTGAGTTGTTTTTAGAAAGTATAGCGAATTGTTGAATAATACAGTACCAATTGGTGGAAGGTCTTACCGATTGTTTTAATTGGAAATAAGCAACAACAACAACAAGAACGAGCTGTATTTAAAATAAATATTGTAATGGTGGTTTTTATGAAACTTTCTGTGTGAAGTTGCGCTGATAGGGTTATAGACTTCTCCCATTGCTCGATATGAAGCATGATGTACCCCCACCCCCAACCACACACACCCACCCACACATACCCCCATTGTGTCTTCATTGGGTGCTTGGAATTCCCAGGAATTCTTTAGAGGAGTTTTGGGGGAGGGGGGGGGAACTTCAGTTCAAGAGGAAAATAGTGTGTTAACATTTGGGGATGCCCTCTGCCCCTTATCGGGCATGGTATATTTTCCTGTCACGAGTGAGTTGTTAAATGCTGAAGTTTCCATTTTTACGCTTTATGGTATCTGACTGCACATGTCATAATAAAGATGGAAACACAGGCAGAGTTTCTACTCAAAGACAAACAAACAAACAAACAAACAATTTAACATACAAACAAACAAACACCCCAACACCCCAAGGAACAAACAACCCAACATGACCAGTCAATCAACTTACTATCTTGCCGATTGTTTTGTTCT
The DNA here is from genome assembly GCA_023634235.1 of Pisaster brevispinus. Classification (NCBI taxonomy): domain Eukaryota; kingdom Metazoa; phylum Echinodermata; class Asteroidea; order Forcipulatida; family Asteriidae; genus Pisaster; species Pisaster brevispinus. The sequence goes on from JAMKCF010000009.1 coordinate 15,948,515, forward strand.
ACTTTCAGACCAAACGTATGCGTCTCAAGATGTTGCAGCGGTTGGAAATTACACTCATATTCAGGAAAGTGTACTCTTCGTAAGTATACGCAGTCAGACTTCCTTAATAATCATTTCGTAATCTATAGCATCTCACCTTTGAACAAGCAGACACAGGTGTAAAGAAGAAACAAATGCCGTAGCCCTAAGGGACAGGTGCGGGGACAAAAAATCCCCACACCTGAACATGCCGATCAATATTAGACTCTCGTTGATTAAGTTGCACCCCCTCGTAATTTTGCCCTATATGCATTCCGGGAATGTGCTTGACTTAATTGACGAAATTACTCACAACCTGGGTGATTTCTTCCATCAAGCGAGCCGATTCCATTGTGGATTTACTAATAGCGTTCCAGCCCCTCTTATATTTCACACCTGTGCACAAGAAAACAAATAAAAAATACTCCCAGATCACTGGCATGTGCACAATTTGTGGCTGGTCTGCGCTTCTTTTAACCATAGAGCAAGGGGGGTATACATTGCTGCAACTTAAAACATTAATAAGCATAAAAACTTACTTGATAAGAAGCACTGCAGCTTTTGACAATGTATAACGATTCCCTTCCAAGGAATCTGATTTTAGAGAAAGGGATTCAAAACAGTTTCATGCATGAAACGTTTCTCAGGACGTGTATTCCAATTACGGATTATTCTTCCTGCTGCGTGGACATAACCGCTTCAGATTTCGGCGATATGTCAAAAGCCGTTTTTACCACCCTTTGATATGAAATTTTCACCGGTTAGTTTGATTGTATATATCTACATTTTATATAGGATTAAAATAATCGGACGGTTCCAAAAACCAAAAAGTTATATATTTTGCCTTTAACGGAGACTTGCTCAAGTAGCGTATTCTGCTGAAGCAAATCTATGAAATTAAGCCCGGTTTGTGGTTGAATTTAAAACGATTGAAGCCAAACCAAGGAAAGGTTTGGGCATGCTGGTCAACAGGGCTTTATTGGCAAATAGGGGAAGTTCTAAAGAAGGCCGCACGTAAAACCAATGCCTGAAAATGTTATAATGATAGACGCCGTGCAGTGAGAAAACAGCGTTCAATATATGTGCTAAATAGCAGCGTAGCCACGGGGTGCCTGTGCCCCCCACCCTCCCCAGTGTCCAGTGCCCCACAGGTGCCCCCATGAACTTTATCCAGACATAACAAAAAGGGGGTGAAAAGTCCCGGCTATACCGTTGGTACCGAATAGTATGTATCAATTACTTGCTACAAATGGATAACTACTTATTTCTACGTTCTCTGTAGCTGAATGCAGACGGCCGTGTCACAATGGCGGCATTTGCATCCGGCCCGACGTCTGCCTGTGCAGATCAGGCTTCCATGGAACCTTTTGCGAGTCGGCACAGGTGAGTGCGGCTGCCGGTAGGTACAGGCCGTCGTCATCATCATCCCGTGGTACGAGCGGTCTTTTTACAAACGGACGAGTCGTGACGTCATCATCGAGGTCTTCATCCTCTGTTGTTAGCTACGACGGTAGAACGTCATCATCTGGTAGGTGAACAGAACAATTAATGACCCCGTGTGAACCCTGTGTTCTTCTTTCAAAGAAATTACGTTTAAGATTAGCACCCATCCCACGACTGATTCAAACACTGGAGAGTAGTTTGCCCCAAAACTTCTTGTTTTGTTGTTGACGCAACCAGCAGATGCGGAACACTTTTAAAAGTCGCTCCCAGGGTCCCAAAAGTGGGTGTCCGAAAACAGGAGGTACTACATTCTAAATCTTGTTATGTTAAAACCTAGGATAGGCCTTGGCCCATTTACCATTTCCTTAGTCCTTGTGGAGGATGCTAAATTTATAATAAAATGTATTAATACTAACGTGCCTATTCATGCTGTATTTTGCAACGTTCCAGAAGATCTGATTTCAATTATGGTGTTGTTTTTTTCCTTTTTTTTTTTTTTTTTTTTTTTCGTTTTTCGAACTTTGTCGCAAGTTGAATCTATGTTTGCGATCTCCGTGAGTTGGTAGTGGACCGTTTGACCTATAAAGCAATGAACCAAACATGACAAAATAGTACACATCTGTTGAATGATCTCGCCTATTATTACAACGAAGCACCGCCTCGGTTACGTCCCAAGGCATGCCCATGTCAACGACAAGCCGAACCGCCCCGCGCTTAGGGTGCTCGCGTGGGCAGGAACACTGGCCGTGCGTCACACCCGCGCCTTAAAACAAGTGGCGACGGGGATGTAACTGTTTTCACAGAGTGCTCTCTTCGAAGTGTCATTCCGTTTGACATGCCCTCTTGCGACAAGGTTACAGTTTGGGCCCCTGGCAAATCCTCTTTTAGTTTGGATTCTAGTCACTTAAAGGGAAGTTTTAATATATGTTTTGGGTGGGTTTTTTTTACAACTATAGTATAGACTCATTTAAATTTGCTTATGTCTCAGGAAATATAAAGCAAACTTTGACCTGTGTGAAATTGCGTAACAACGAGCACCTCAAGCAGACATTTTGTTTCCCCCGAGGTTCCGCGGTAGATTGTTTCAAACTTGAGTCGAGAGAGAGAGTTTGGAAAACGACTGGACTATATCGAGGTTAAAAGCCTCCGACATTGAGCTTTGCGGTTAACAACTTGTTTTTCAAAAACCAGTCAAATTTGCTCAATATCCGAAAAGGGGATCATTGCCAAAATGCCACGTGATCTAGTATTTTCACAGCGTGCATCAAGTAGCCTACTTTGGACACGAGCTCTTAAATGGCTTGGCGGGGAAAAAAACTATACTTGACCATGTGTTGTTGGCTTTATGGTATCTAAACATGCCCTTTGACCTCTGCGAATTCCGGTTTGGCAGGAGATCCCCCCCCTTTCGAGACTCGGTCCTCCATGATAAATTGTGCAGAAATTTCATCTGATGGGCCTATCACCCACTTGTTTTATCAACTTTACCGTTGGCGGGGGGGGGGGGCACACGCACTGGGGACAAAAAGATAGTGTTAGAAAAATGTATCTTGTACTACCAAGTGTTCCTTTAGTATGCAGCGCAGTAGTTTGTCTCCAGTTGACAGTAAAAGTTGCCCCGAGTGACATGACTTGAAGGCTGTGTCTGAACTGTCGGCTACGGCTTCGGCTACGGCTGTGGCTGTTTCTAAGGGCGTTGCCAAGGGCAGCCTATACTTCAGAGCAAGGTGCCGCGGTGACCAAGCTGCAGCCACAGCCGTAGCCGCTAATTCGAAAACGGCATTATAGCCTTTGCAGTGAAGTTCTGGCGTCGGCCGGCCAAAATTGTCAACTCGGACGTCGCCTTAACTTTAATACAAAACAGGTCATTATTCGAAAGAACCGAGGTCTACTGTGACTCATATACCCAACGGTATGGGAGAAAAAAACTTAATAGTTCATCCCTGGTGGCATCTTCAAAGGGTTGGACTCTTGTATAGTGGAACTACGGTAACTCTTCTTGGGTATCCCTTGAATTCAAATTAAAATGACCTCGAGGTTACTGAACCTAAAGAGGGCAAGACTGTTCAATAACAGTGTTCATCCTGTCAAAACAATACACGACTTATCGTTTCAGTATGCTCGTATAGTCACTTCGTGTTTGGGGACTCCCTCTAACTGGCGGTGTACCTTATAAGTGACCTCGGCTGCATTTACTTTCTATCAAGATCTTTTAACAACTATTAAAAATAAATAGATGCGCAATTGATAACGGTGGGACAATAGTTTGAAGGAATCATGCGACGCCTTCGTCTTCTTCTGACTACGGCTACGGCAACGTTGAAGAATTGGTCTCTTTTTGGCTAGCTGGTCATAGCCATAGCCAAAGCTATCGGTTCGAACACGGCCTTAGTGTCATAATAAAGGCATTTTACTCCCCCATTGCCGACATCTTGTAACTTTCTCAGCAGAACTTCAAGTGTCCGGAGTGAAGCCATCATGATCCTCTCCAAAACCACGGCTTTGGCTTTGACTTCGGCTTTGGCTTTGGCTTCGGCTTCGGAAGTTTGCCACAGACACAGTCGCCATTTTGGTCGAATGCGCTGATTTTCAAATTTGTTGGCGGAGCCCAAGACAGAGCCTGAGCCAAAGTCTTTGCTTCGAAAAGGCTCCGTTAGCCTAAGCGTTTGAACTTTATTATTGCAAACCTAAATAAATAGGTGAGAAGTGTCGAGATGAAGATCACAACTTTGTGTGTGCATGTTTTTAGGAATAAGTGGGGGTGGGTGATACTTGACACCGTACCGTCACCGAGGGTCTCCTGTCTCTTTCAATACAAATAGGAACTTTAACTTGAGTAGGGGGCCAACTAAAATGTCAACACAGCACCAGGATATGTGGCTTAACGGCTCATCACTGGTCTCTTGTGGATTACATTAATAATTTTTCCTATTTTTTAGTTTTGCGTGCCTATAAAAATACCAGTCTTGATTGAGAGGACCCCCTGGAACGTAGCCAGGGTCTCTTTGAACTTGAAAGGTTGCTGACTTCTTGGTGTATAGGCATTGCATGAAAGGATATCGGTACGCTGCCAGTGTCAGAACGTATCGCACAGGTTTCTTACTAACACTCGGCAAAAAGAAGGTAGACAAAGCAAAGCTTATTGGACTCATCGAGCTTGAATCGCGTGCCAAAGTGTTGTGTCAACTGAATCAGTGCCACTGCCTAAGGATCTAATTAGTCAAATTCACTGAGTTTCTGCTGACTGTTCTCCCAAGACATGATCTTGTTATTGTGTTCACACACTGGGTTTGTTTAACAAGGGCTTTGGGGGACATTGGTGGCGTGCTTTAAATCCCACGAGAAACGAGGTTGGGAACGTGGAGATTTTAATCAGGAATAATTTGCAAACATTGAAGTGTAGGCTGACTTCTTTATTACGAACCCATTTTTCTGGGTTTCTTTTAATATTGTACTTTTACTTAGTTCCACGACTTTGTTTTTCTTTTCTTATGTTTTAGTTAGTCTTATTTTCAAATGGTGGCCCATTGAAACTCAAATTAACGTGTGACATGGCTACCAATATATAGGCCTAAAGCTTGTATTGTTTGTTTGTTTGTTTGTTCGGGAGTGTTGGGGTTGTTTATTTGTTTCTATTTTTTATTTATTTATTTTTTTTTGGGGGGGGGGGGTTCTCACTGGATACAATTAAACCGAATAGGTGTGAATATCGTTGCTCTTTTCCGCGGAACGAGAATCAGTGACACAGTTTACGGTAGCGGCAGCTTGATCAAGTTGTATTCACAGCAGCTGCTCCTGTATATTTCTCAGTCTTTTGGTAAATATTTTTGCCGGTTTTTGTAATAAAAATTAAATAAAACAATTGAAGATGCATTGGCTCCCAGATTGGCTGAACGTTACGAGAGGGATTTGCTTAAAACGTTGATCAACTGGAGCCTACATATCAAAATCGTCGCAAATAAATGGCCCGTCGTGATTTTGACTGTCTTGATGTGACCCCTGTATATGACTCCCGGATGTTCTTGCGATAAAAACACTACATTTTATTCGTGATTACATTGCTCCAGTTACCTCAATCAACTTTACAGTTATCATAATTGCGTCTTTGACCAGTATCGAGTCTATTAATGCCTTTTTGTAATGATGCAGGTTCCACTCTAGCCGGAAACAGCCCACTGGCACGGTACCACATTAGAGGGCCTTGCTTCCGAAGAGTCACCACAAATCAGTGCCTCGCCCCGATGGCCGACGACTCCACTCTTCATGACGACTGCTGTGCCACTGTCGGTCAGGCTTGGGGCAGTAGCTGTCACATGTGTCCCCAACAAATCGGTGAGTGTGATTGTTGTCCCCAAAGATAAATATCGTCCCAACAAATAGGTACATGTACATACTAAGGTAGGTGTCACTGTGGTGAACCGCGGGGCAGTACACTGCAAAAGCTTGGGTGTTAAAATTGGCACCACGGGTGTTGTCATTGTTATAGATACCCAAGAGAGTATAACATTTTACATCATAAGAGGGTATTTAAATAACACCAAAGTAATTGTGTTGGCAGAAACTAGTGTTATTTTAACACTTATGGTGTAAATGTTGATTCTTTTTTTTTATCTATTTGTGAAAACACCCATGGTGTCAATGTTAACACCCCAGTGTTTGCAGTGTATATGCCAACACTGTCATTGTCATTGTGTCCCATTTAGAGCGTCACTGATTCCGTATGTACAAACAGCAATTTGAGTGTTAATATTGTAAGGTGGGTAATGTGTTGAGCAGTATAGCATCACTTGTTTCCTGGCAAGGTGACGATTGCCACTGCTACCACACTGTTTCCCCAAGACTACACAATGAGATGGACGTCACTGTCAGATTGCTATAGCTGTCTCCTGTGCCTGAAATTTAATGCCGCATCCCCACTTCGAACATAAATTCCCAACAAGTGAGTGAAATGCCGATGTTGGACTGAAAGGCAGTAGCTGTCAAATATGCCCCAAATAATCAGGCTGGTGAGTTCCACTGTCGGCCGTTGGACAGTTACCAAATGCGACTGTCCACAATTCTAAGACGGAATCTTTAAGACCTCGTTAACCTGATAGGCCCGTTGGCATAGCGTTCCACATCCCCAAAGGCCTCAGTAATGCAAATTAATTCTAAAACCCTTACGGTAATATTGGTACAGTCGAAGAGGTCACGACGTAAATGAATCCTCAAACTTACGATACGATGAAGAAAGAAATGGCAGTCAACATTTTTTGTTTAACTCTTTGAAAACTGAGACCTAGGATCATTACGTGAAAGTACACTGCATAGCCCTCTGAGACGGAAAAGAGAGTTTGGAGTTGCACGGGAAACGACTTGTGTCTAGACCCCAGACGAGTAAAATGCACCTTGGCACATACTGCATCATCGGGATAGTTTGCAGCTGTAAGAAACCGATAAGTGAAGCCTGTCTACCAGGAGGAGATCAAGATCACGTATAAGGAAAACAGGAGGAATTGGAGTTGTAAACGAGGGGATCTTTTTTCGAGGACAGGACCATTTTTGTTTGCTCGTAACGATATTGTTTATTTGTTTTGTACAGGACGTGAAAATCATTGCAATAAAGGTTTTAAGAAGGTTCCAGGATCGGAAACAATGTGCATGGGTATGTATGGGTCCTTCTTCTGATTATTAGGAGCAGTGGCGATCATTTCTTTCTTTAAAATTAGTTTGCTTTGCTTCTCAACTCTGAAAGTTAACTTAATTGTGGCTATATCATCTGCTGCCGGGAACTGATTGTCTTAAACAGCTACCTGAGCGAAAAATGTTTAATGTGAAGTCCATTTAAACTTGTTTATAATGTGTATATTTATCATTCAAATGTAATTTTGACATTTTTACTCTTCTGAATAAATTGTTCGTAATTATCGATAATTAAAAAAATAGGCCCTAACCTCACGGTTTTGAAAAACTGGTCACACTTCTGCCGTTGACGGTGTGCGTCAGTACTTTGACGTCATTATTTGTGGGAGGTTGCTTTGTTATACCTCTGTGTTGCAACAAAGCTGCTATACAACACGGAGCTCCCATCAAATGACGTTAGAGGGCTCAAGTTCACGAATCTTATTGAAAAAGCACTGGAGAAGGGTGTTCAAAATGATTTGATTTTTTCTTCTTTTGACAATTTAAATCTGTTTACTCTCATGTGAACTCAGTTTCCTTATTTATATATTAAACACATTTTAAATGAATTTCAGCAAAAAACACTTGTTGCCAATTTCGTTCAAGCTGGTCTTTAACACCAGATCTGACTAGAAAAACAGAAATAAATTTCAAGCAAACCAATCTTTCCTTCATCATAAAAAATAGATACCCACTTTTTATTAAAAAAGAAAAAGTTACAAAGTCTGTTGATATTCATTTATAAATTTTTCCAGATGTAAATGAGTGTTCGGCTTTCGACAATATTTGTATGAATGGCAACTGCGTTAACACACGTGGTAGCTACCGCTGCTACTGCCGGCCTGGATATTCATTGGATCCGACCGGAACCATGTGCACGAGTAAGTATAGACCCGGATTTATCCGGATCGCATAATGACCAGCGGGGAGTCAGATATCCTTGGTTCCTGAATATCTACAATGTATTATGGCATAAACCAATTAGACAAAATCACCAATTAGAACTGTGGGAAATTTAATTGTGGCTGGCCTGCTACCGGGGAACTTGTTTCATTTTACCAGTCTGATAGCAGGCCTATAGGGAGATAAAATGTCAAGTAAACTATTTTGCCTCATCAAATTTTTAGACATAATTGTTATTACTTATTTTTGTTAAGTCTGACCTGGAGACAATTGGGCCACATTTCACTACCTTGAAAATGTTCTGTAAATCCATTTCGAGTTAAACCACTCTTTTAGAGCTATCAATGTCACAGAATCAAGTCAATAACAACATTAAATTTCAAAGGATTGCATTTTGAACATTCATAAAAAAAATTGTGAGAGCCGATGAACTAATTACTGGTCGGGGATTGTTTCCTTTTCATAACAAGTGGAGGCCAAGCGGAGATGCTTTAGACGAATTTACGACGGCCGATGCCTGTCGTCGAGCGCCTCGGGTCGGCTGACGACACGAATGGAGTGCTGCTGCGGAATCGGATTGGCATGGGGCACAACGGCATGTGAGCTCTGCCCGGCCAAAGGATCTGGTAAGAGATTGGAGTTCACTCGGCAGATATTTCGGCAAAACTTTAACCGTTTTACTTAAAAGCAAACCCTTGGGTATGTCTCATTACAAGTTGCCACTACTTTTCTTAGCTAGCTATTACAACGCACACCAACCCTTCAACCAACTGAGATTAGAACATTGAGAGCTGCTGGGTGATATTCTTGGCAGAGCTTGCGGAAATACATTAAGTATGTGATATTTAGCTACACAGTCTAATTCACACCGATTTCCAGCCGATACGCTCTACATAGTTCCACACCTGTGTCAAATTACGGAGTGATATTTGTGGTGTGGCGCGTAACCTTTCATTTTGTACACTGCCACAGTCCACATTTTGTTCTGGGATACGATGACTGGGCATTTTGTAGCATCATGAAAAACATACTTATGGTACTTGCCGGAAACACAAAGCCTGTTCCAATATTCTGTGACGGTTTGAGTTGGGTATCATACCCTACCCTTGATCTTTGATTTTGATTGTTGTTATTTACGTGACTCAATTCATGATTCCATGATCATGGTACTATGGTGGCCAAGAAGGGCCATCGCACAATCACAGATATTGTGCGCATGCGACGTCACATTATGCGCACTTATTCGCGAAAAGATTTACGACATCGAATACGGATGCACACTATTAAGTCCCGAAAAAAAACACGGCATCGCGTACGTATATGCACACATTTGCGATATGCGATGTGCCCTCTGGCCATAATTTTTAAAGAGTTTACGAATCTGTTGGGAAAAATGAAGAGAAGAAGCTGATGAGCAATGAGGGCGTAACCCAGTTAAACTAGACATTTTCATTTGGGGGAGGGAAGACATAATGGGGGTGGGAGCTTTTGCTGTGCGGAACCATTGTGTACATGTTTTCAATCTCATGGGGCAGGGGTTCTGGGAGTGGGCACCCCCCCACCCCCGCCCCGCCCCGCCCCGCTGGTTACGCCACTAAATTAAGCGTCTTTGGCTACTGCTATGGCCATTAGCAGCAACGACAATGTTGGACACTAGGACTTTTCGGCTTTCCAGTCGTAGCCACCACCAGCCGAAGCCATCAATTCGATCACGACCTGAGTAAGACCTAAAGCCGGTTAATAAAGTCAGTCGCGCAACTAGAAAACAATTAAACAGAAAAGAAAATAGAAAGACACAGCATAAAGTTGCTGATGCGTATTAGAGGTTTTGTCCCTGAAGACAGGGTGGTCATCAGCATTCAATGAGTATCATCGCGCGACCGACTATAAATCGGCCTTTATTGTTATACTGTTACAGGCCTTACCTGATTTGTAATCTATTGTAATCTCTCTTTTACCTACTCTTTGCAGCTGAATACCGCGCTATGTGCCCACAAGGTACGGGATACCATTATGTTCCTGGGAAGAGCTTATCTAGTAACGGTAATAAATTTCCACTTTTCCCCCCACTCATCACCACCCTTCTGACTGCCTTCACCATCTTTGCCGTGTAGCACAGCACGCATGCGCAGTGAAGAGATATGCACACACACATACACCCATCAAGCACGTTCACCTGTACCACCTACCTACCTACCTCTTGCACAATGTCTTCCAGTGTGCTCAAAAAAAAAAGGAAGACAGCGGCTGCATTGAAGTGATGTGTTTGTGTACTTGCCTCCTCTTCGTGCATTCTGACTGCACTTTTTACTCGCACCACCGTCGCATTGTCTGCACAGCACTACTATAGAAACATAGGCTATTCTGTTCTGTAAAATGAAAATACAAGTTACCCTTACACTAATGAAATACTGGACAACACTTTTTTAAGAACACCCAACACTTTCACTAACAATATTACACCTTTGTGTATGGTCACTATTTCTATATAGGGCAATCCCTCTGTTAATTCTGCACTAATTGGGTTTCGCACGTTAGTTTAATATGCCTAGGCCTACTTGTTCCTGCTTTTGTGCTGGATACCATAATGATAGCCTAGGCCTAAACACGGAATACAACTACAGAGTCCGTACTCGTCGTGCATCATCAAAGAAACCACCACCTGTCAATGTACACAAATCTAACTGCCAAAATTGTGGCGCGTTCGTTTTAAAAATCAAACGGGATCATAGATAGTTATAATATTCCACAGGTAGATCGCTGCACATTGTTTACTTGGATGTTCTTGCACTATGCTAGTCAGAGAGCAGGTCGAGTAACCAACGACCCTTTGCCAGGAGCTGCACAGACGGGATGAGTCGACACAGCAGTCAAGGCGTTGACGTATAGTGTGTGCATGTTGTAGGAAAGGCCTGTGTAAAGAGTGTGATAAGGCGTGCATGATCTTCTTTTTAAAAAAACCCAAAATGTTGTATCAGGATTGTGATTGTTTATGTATGCACGGTTATGCAGGGTCAATGGGGTGACCGTATGGGTCTGGAAAATAGTCCATAGTCTGAAATGCTGTCAATGATATACTACATTTGTCTTTGTTCAACCCCCAATGATGTCATGAAAAAAAGGTTGTCATACTCATTTCCACTTGTTCCTTTTTCTGCGCGCAGGAAAAATTACAGATCATCGATTCTCGTAAGTTACTATGGACTATTTATGTCCATCTGAACAAAGTGAAGAGTTCCTTGTTGCTATCTTTAATCGTGAATAAGGAACTGCATGGCTGTTTGGTCGACGAATACTCCCTGTACTGGAACGTACTGTCTCCAATCCCTCCAAAAAAGTGGAATCTATACTCTTTTCAAAGTCACACTTGAGATAAAAAAAAAATGTGCAATTAATTTATTGCTGCTCACAATCTGTGGAAAGGAAGGGGTAAGGACTTCTGCCGCAAACATTGTATTCATTCTCGTAGGCATAGAAGGACCACAGAACTACTTTCTGTCAACACGAGCTGAAATATTTCTTTTCCAAATGTCCTTTTTTTATGACTGTCAAAAAGAAAAAGATATAAATCTTACTTTGATACATTTTTAATTTACAATATAAATTCTCTTTAGTATTTTTCCGCATGATGTCAAGTCACTTTCGGACAAAAAGGTGGAAAACAAATACACCCGACACCATCCAATCACCACTGTGGGATTTCCATCAAATAGGTCTCATTTCAGTGAAATCAACACGATGATGGGCTGGCTAAACACGGCAATGTTTTGTCAGTGATTTTGTACACGTTCAAACACGTGCTTGTTTCGAATTCGGCAATCAAAATAAGTAATGGATTTGGGGGTCGTTTGATGCTATTTTTGTTTCAAAGTTTTAATATTTTGGATCACAGGTTTTCCGTTTCGAGCCCAAACCAAACGTTTTTGTTGTTGCGAAAAACAAGATAGTAATGGAAAGTCTGTCTTTCTATACACACAATTTCGATTGTATTGATAAATTAGAGAGCTAAAACACATTGGAGCAGGGTCTGACTTCAATCCTTTATTTTTAAAAGCGGAACAATTTGAGACGACCAAAGTGGAAGAAATCCGCCACTGTGACTAAACCAGACGGAGCACGTTCGACAAAGCAAATCCGGTTGATAGAATGTGATTTCCTTGAAGTTTAAAGGAACAGTTTATTTTTTTTGGGGGGGGGGGTTGGAAGAGAAGTTATCTTCCATACTCCAGCCTGAAAACACTATCCCCTTTCCACCACCAACCTGCTGAAAATTTCAACAATGTATCAGTGAACACTTTCGATATGAAATGGTAATGGCATGTGCAGGTTCATAATGTGCTTTTTGGATTTGTTTGGGGGGTTTTCCCCTGGGGCGGGAGAGACCTTTTAAATGTTTGTACCCTCGGACTCTTGAACTGTTTCAGACGTAAATCGGCGGTTGTGAAGTTATAAGCAGCTCATAACTTTAGCAGGGCCTTATCCTTGAAAAAAGGAAAATATCGATCCCGTACTTTCCTTTTAAGTTTCCCCCAATTGAGTGAAAACATGACGAGGCTTTGGTAAAGAGGATCCAACCCTAATTTGCAAGCGCTTTCAAAAATTGCTCGGTGGCTTTCAACGATAATTGTATCCCCGGCCCCAGAACAATGCTAGACTAGTCTCCACACCTGCATCTTGTGTGACGTTAACCAGTTGTGACAGCAAACTTCCGAAATGAAGTTGTTTCAAAATTATTGTCATCCATGCACGCCTGAGCGGAAGCTTGCGACGTGTCGCTTTTTGAAACGATGTTATTCTAACTTGTTAATTAAGTAATATCAACCAAATGGCAAACACTTCCAATTTAAGTTACAGCTGTGTTTCATTTTTTTATTAAGTATAATACTAAAGGTACATTTATTTTGTCTCTAGTTTCACTCAGTCTATTTTTGTAATGATCCAAATGTACATACCCGCCGAATTTACTCAAAAAGAAGCCGTGTATTCTTTTGCACTAATGGAGCGCCCCCATGAGTTAGCTTTTGATAAGGTTTAAAATGGCGGCCTCTACAAAAACATAAACTGTGAAAACTTACGATTACAGGAATACAGTATACATTATTATGCTCGCGTTCCAATCGACCCTACTACTTTAGAACTACCTACTACATACTTGCTAAGAAGTCATGCAAACCAGATTTAGGCCTAATTTGGGACATCCAGGGTAAGCCTTGTTTTACTTTTCAACTGACTGAGAAGCTGAAACCGAATATACATTTTACAACAAAGATGAATTGAATTATGATTTGAAAGACAAAAGAGAAGGGGGTTACTGTGTTATCGCAACTAGTACTGTAGTACTAGTAGTACTACAAGCTAGGTACTACTAGTAGTAGTAGAGTACGCCGTGTATTTTTGACAGCCGCACCGGGAGTATAAAACAGATCGTGAGAATTATTACAAGGCGATATTTCTTTTTCAAGAACATGAGAGGCTAAAATTTGGCCACCGCTTAAATCCTTCTTATCAATACATGTCTTACTAACACTGTGTTAGTCTTACCACCTGTTCAGATGAGAAGGTTTGTGACAAAATGTCATGATGTGTATGAAGAGGCACAGGCACCTTGAACTATAAATTACCTGGGCCCAATTTTATGGTTTTCTTACTCATTACTGTAAGTGTAAGCAAAGAATTGGTGCTTAGGAAGCAGGGAATTCTGCGCTTACCTTAAGTGTATTTTACAGGTTTGCAGAGAATTTCTGCTTGTGTGGTTGTGCGTGTGCATACCAGGCAGTCTTCGTTTACACAGCTAGTGCAGAATTGTGACGCTTGCCCTGGAAGCACAGACTTGTTGAACAGAGCGATGAAATTGGGCCCTGGTAACCAGTGTCATGTGTCAAGTGTCAAAACATAAAAAATCAGCCATTTTGGTTCTTGACAATGCTGCTGCTCGCTACCTACTAAAATAGTACTACCTAGTCCCTTAAATAGCGCTAATATGCTGGACTCCCTTGACAACTTTCTTCACAAGAGATTTGGCCTTGGTTTAAGTGTAATTTACAAGACCTACGGGCAGGTTACAATCTACTCCTAGAACTATGCATAGTGATAGGAGTACAATCATCATAGCAACTACATGTACACCAGTACTTTTTATGTACACATGTACTTGTAGAGTAGGAAAAAAATGAGAAAGAAAATGCAGGGTTCTTGTATTAAATTAGGAATATTCATTTAGTTTATATTAAAGGGTCACAAAGTTTATCGTGGACTTTAGAACTTTTTTACAAGTCACATAATTGACAACACAAATGTTTAAGCTCATTCATAATGATGTTTAGGCCTATACTGACAATCGTGAAGAGTTGTTGTACCCCAAACCAACTTTAACATTCAACAGAAAAAATGACAGACTCAATACAGGCCACAAATGTGTCATATTAAATAAACACTTTTTATTTATCATGTTTTTTTGTTAATTTTATTTATACTTAATGTATCTGAATACTCATTTATTTCTTTTATTGATTTTTTCTTTTTGCTTGCCAAAATAAGTAAGTAGTTTTGTGCATGTTTAAAAAAATTATATCATTTTTTAATTGTTTCCATTGATGAGTAGTTTGATTTACTTTGATAAAACATTATACACTGTACAGCTCTGCTGAATATTATTCTTTACTTTAGCATAATACATACATACCTCTTACGATTTTTATCTTTCACATGCTTGATAACTTTTCTTACATTTTGTTTCTAAATTATTATTTTATAGGGTTTTGTCAGAAGTTATTGTGTTCAAAATTTGTCATATTTCCAAAACTTTCTCAATTCAAAACACCAATCTTGTTCAAGGTATCTTCAAATTATGCTGAAAATGAAATAATGTATCAGGCCTATAAATGAAAACACAGCTACGTGAACAGAACTAATATTTGGAAATTGTAAGTCGATATCATCTTTACAGTTAAATGAGATTTTTTTTAATGAGTTTTGGGGGAGCTTGGCCAATTGGCTGATATGTTTGTTTCCTGACTGGTTATTCAATAATGAAGTGTGACCTACTGTAATTGGTAGGGGCGACATTGTTTCCCCAAGAAAACCTTAAGTCTATACTTGGGCAAACAAAGTGGATGTGAATGATTACCGTGATTTGTTACGTAACTTTTTGTTGTTGTTTTTTAAATCAAGTTTAACTTCAATACCTTTTCTTGGGTTAATATTTGACTTTGTTTTTTCTTTTCTTTGGATTGGGGGGGGGGGGGGGTGGGGGTGCAACACCACAACTGACATTTTTGTAGTGGTTTGCTGGGGGCTGCTCAGCTACCTTCTTCATTTCACCCTCTGTATTCATATTTGTTTCTTCCGTATTTTTGTTTCCCCAACTTCGTGTTCTTTTCTCACAGCCATTGACCCTAATGCATGTGCAGAAAATAGTCTATTGTGTACCTATGGGGAGTGTGTAAACACACAAGATGGGTACCAGTGTAACTGCAGACGGGGTTTTAGATCTATCAACGATGGACAAGCTTGTGAAGGTAGGGATTCTTTTCTCTCAGGGTTTAGCTGTTGGTATTCAAAAGTCTAGTAATTTGAGTTATTTATTACGTTCTATCAAGTAATAAAGGGGAAACTGACTGGATAATTTTTTTTTAATGATTTGAGTTTAAACAAAGAAAAATTGACTGGAGCGGGGCTTGGACCAAAGACCTCCGGATTAACGTACTGGTGTTCTACCAACTGAGCTATCCAGCCCTATGCTGGCGGTCTCCCTATTGGTCAATATCTTTGGTCGGGGTGGCAGTCAGAAGCCATATCACACCCAAGTTTTACGATACAACTGACATTTGACATGATATGCCCAGACAATTGAAACTGGCATGGTGAGTTCATTTCGAACAATAACAACAGGCAATCTGGTGGAGTACCAGATTTCAATGTCAATAGTCAATGACTGTCTACGAATAATGGCTGTCTCAAATTAGCTGTTTTTAATCAAAGATTCTCAGTGCCCTAGACTGTTTTTACCTCTGGCATGCCTAACAGATTCTGAAGACAAGTGTAACATGTGTCTAGGGTAAAACACAGGTAAAGATATTCAGCCATAAAGCAACACAGTTACACATTATTAAAAATAGTTAGGCCTATTAGCCATTGGTCTTTATTGGCCGTGATGTTAGACAGAATGGTGTCTTCTGTTTATGTGTCTTGCAGACACCCTGAATCAAATGTGGATGCTTCACTTTGTCTTTCATTTCATGTCAAAGTATTGTAAATGAGAGGTTTGGATGAAGGACGACCTACACATATTTTGTATATTTTATTTCTTATCAAATTTAGACACCTCTCCAAGTTGTGACCTGAACATCATGTTTATGGCAACTTTCAAGTTGTACATTGAAAACCAAACATAAACACTTCCTTGAGTTTAAATCAACTTAGTTTCTGATGATACAGACAACTGACTTTTACCCAAGATCAAAAATGCAAATTAAAAAATCTAAACGAAAATGATTGATTGCAGTTTGGAACGTACGCTAGTGTCCTGCAAGGTCACCTTTGGCTTGTTATGAATATTGCTAACCTAAGACAACATCAATCACAATAAACGAGAACCACACAAACTTAACGGTCTTCAGTTAAACTTGTTGCAGAGTGTTTACAAGTCTGACTTTGATTTTGTTCATTTTAACTTTAACTAATTGGACAAAGTCAGAGATAAACTATGAGTTGTTGTTGTTGTTTTCCCAATTGAAGGGCATGTTCCTAGTGAAAAAGATTGAAAATGTGGGCATCCTTAAGCTAATCTCAATCAAAACAATTTTTTTAAAAAGAAACAATAGTTCAAAATACTGTTGTTTTACTATTAACTCGCTAGCTTCAGGTTTGGGATTCGTCCTGAGTTCAGATTTTTCTCAAACCTCCTCGAGTCTTCAGATTTTCTTGTCAGAAGTAAAGTTTGTCGCCTAAGGGGAAGAGAAATAGTCCACATTGTGTCCAAACCTGCAGTTTGTCATACTTTGTATTTCTGGTCATTTCCAGAGTCTGTAAACCTCCTGAATCATAGCATCTCGAGGAGGGTTTGGGTCAAGAATAACTAGGAACCCAGGCATGGGAGCTGTTTTTTCTGGAATTTTCACATATTGTCAAATCTCATCCCTGGCTTAGGACTGAATCCCCAATTCAGGGTTTACCGTTCTCTTTTCAGTGACTGGACAGAAGGACTGGTCAGCTTGTCCTTTCACTGGTTCAAAGGTTTCTCACTCATCCGTATTTAATATTAAATAGGGATTTTTTCAACACCGAACGAGCCAGCTGGACCACTTGGCGAGAATTTTGACTGGTCCTCAGTTGTTTTGACAAGCATTTCAGTTAGCAGACCACCGTTAAGGAAGAATGCTGCCATTTGTCAGTTTAAACCAATACCACAGTTGGTTCAATTCTTTTTTTAGGGTATGAGTGAACAAATATAGTCAAGTCTGAAAACAGGGTATCATGTTTCCGAGTTATCCACAGTTGTCTATATTAGTGTGCATGACTAGATAATAACATTATGGGACCACATCTGGCATTGTTTGAAGATGTCATCGGAACACAGCTGTTTCTTATTACTGTCATACCTTTTTGTTTTTACAAGATTTTTTTTTTTTCCTTTTTTTTTTTTTGGCTTGTATCTTGCATCCTGAATTGGGTCACGGGGTAAGCCAAGCAAAAGTTTTAAAAAGACTAAACAAACATGGAACTCATTTCCAGATATTGATGAGTGTCGAGAAAATCAGGATATATGCCACGGTGGACGGTGCATCAACTCCATGGGTAGCTACTTCTGCAGATGTACAAACAGTGGAGGCCTGCAACAAAACGGCAACATATGTCGAGGTGAAGATGATGCATAAAAATCAGTCAACTGGTAGTAATAATTACAAGGGACATATACACACACAAATCCATCTTTGCCTGGCAGTTTGTATTAATTCAAGAAGCCGATGGGAAAAGGGCTTTGCTCTGCATGATACAAAAGTGCTGTGTGTGTGGTGCAGTTTAATTACTAACATCAGTTTGGTTGCTTAGATTGACCTGGGGTCGATTTCACAAAGAGTTAAGATTGATCTGAAGTGCAGATCAGTCTTAATTGCTAAGCAAAGTGTGATGTCACAATCCAAATTACTATGGTGATACTGACAACTCATCTTAAGATGAATCTTAGCGCTTTGTGAAATCGACCCCTGTTCGTGTAAAAGCTGACATGGACATGAGGTTGTTTGAATGGATGTGTCGCAATGAGCTGAAACAAAATAAATGTAACATATCCATCTTAGAGTGAACTGTAGATGTCCTCATTTGGATCTTGTTGCACTTTCATTGAACTAATAGGCTGTGTCCGAATTAGTGACTATGGCTTGATTGTCATGTGAACATGTGTTGAAGCACAGGATGCCCATATAGCAACACCCTTAGGAACAGCCATAGCCGTAGCCAAAGCCGCCAATTCAGTCACGGCCATACACAGTGCAGTGATTTTTACCTTTGACCAAGAAATCAAAAACAGTGCTTAAGCAACACATTTTACTTTACAATTTGTTGCTAAGCAAATTTAATCAGGAAACCTGTCTCAATCAGTACACCTGACATGTTATTTTGGCCGGTCACCTTCTTCACCTTCTTGTGCTCCAGCAGCTCTATGAAATTAGGCCCTGCATATTGCTCAGAACACCCAAGCAATAGCTGGCAAAGAGTACACTGGTGCCCTCACGCCAGCTTGTGATTGATTGTAGAGCTGGGCCCAATTTCATAGAGCTGCTTAATCCGGAAAAATACCTAAGAACAACAAAATACTGCTTACCAGAATAAGGTTACCAGCCAAAATACCATGTCACTTGTACTTTCTGTAACTGGTATCCTGCTTGTTTTTTTTGCTTAGCAGAAAATTATGAAGCAATATTTTCTGCTTAAGCAGCTCTATGAAATTGGGCCCTGGTTGTACTATGCAGGTAGTTCTAGAATGGGTCGAGGGTCATTAATAGGAAGTACAACGAATAGTGTTAGAAGGGAGTGTTGCAAATTTTTACAAAGTTTTATTCTATCCACAGATATCAACGAGTGTTTACAGAGCCCGTGTGGTGTGAATGCTTGTTTGAATACATATGGCAGTTATTACTGTATGCCTTCCTCGTGTATCAAGGGGTACCATTATGACAGCAGGGCACATCACTGTCGAGGTAATGTTGAACACTCATTTGGGCGCCCAGTTTGCAGCTGGGGGAACTTACTAATGCCATGGAGGGATTGAACGGACTACTGTTCTTACAAGAACTGCGTTTGTTTGCTTTATGTTTTGACTTGCCTAGTCGTGCCTTCGTCTAGCCTCCTGTCATAAACTTGAGCAGGATAATCGAATCGCTGACCCATAAGCCATTACATGGCCAACATTACTGAATGGGAAATACATTAGGAGCTCAGGAAGCTCAATATTCAATTGGCAACCTAGGCCTTTACGAAACCTCTGTACACCAGTTTGAGGCCTTGTACCACCCAAAACAGACAGAGCCTAAGCTAGAGCCTAAGCCAGAGCCAAAGCAAGTTCCCAAGCCGAAGTTGTGGTGACGATCAGCTATAATCTACCAAAAGTGTTAGCAATATGTTTTGTAACAGACACTTGAAGTCAATGACTGTCGCGAGCTGCAAGTTACTATAATAACCGAGCCATGTAAAACATTCTCCCATTAGAGATCAACGACTGACTGACATGTTTTGCTTGCAATCTTCTTTTTTTCAGATATAAATGAATGTAATGATGAAGACAGTTGTATAAATGGCCAGTGTATCAACCAACCGGGATCCTACCGCTGTGTATGCCCGACAGGAACACTCAGGTCTACAACGGAGGAAAACACATGCGCTGGTCTGTATTACCAGCTTGAAGAGTAAAGCCATGTCCAAATTAATGGCTGGGGCTGTGACTGTGGCTTGATTGCCATAGGAACATGTGCTGAAGCAGAGGATGCCCATAGCAACATCCTTAGCAACAGCCATAGCCGTGGCCATCAATTCAGACGCAGCCGTATACTTTTTTTTTCCTATTTTGTTTTCCCTATTCAAATCAAACCAAACTGAGGCTGCAAGGGAAAATAGTCTGACTCCTTATGGTGTTATGAGAATCATATTCACTGCTGTTGTCGCACACAGGGAACTAGACAAAGATGGCAGCTGCCATGAGAAAGGTCTATTACATGTTACAAAGAGTCATAGATTTTCTGTTGTGGGACCATAATACAGGCACGGTATTCTTCCTTTTTGAATCTGTTTTTCCCATTTTTTTGTTTTGCTCTCAGAAAATTAGTGAAGTTGTTCTTAAATAGCCTGTAACATCAATAAAGCATATTCCATAATGTAGGTCAGCCCTTGTACTCAATAAAATACTGTCCTTTTTTTTCCAAGGGCCCAGAAAATAATAACATTGAGTCCAAGTTGTTTGTGTCATAGTTGAAGACTTGGTTTTGTTTGACAATAGGTCAAGAGATTTTTAAAGAACGAGACAACAGCAGTGACACCTTTTTTTTATCAGCAATGACTCTACCCCTTATTTATCTATAGATAGTTCCCAATAGACGCCATCTTTACGGGCAAATTGCATTTTGGCTTGCAGGCGCGTCAAGCACTCAAGTTATTAACGCAGCCCCGCTGTTCACTAACCAATCGTGAAACGAGTTTTGTGAAATGTGCGCGTGCCGCAGGCCGTTCTCACGCGAAACTCATAACTGTGTGTTCCAAATTGCCCGTAGAGATGACCGATTTACGTCATATTGCAACCTCTCTATTGCTTTTCACTCTATTTGCTTTGAATCCACAATGCAATTCAGCTTCCAACCTTGTCCCCAGATATTGATGAATGTAGTGAGTCACCTGATGTCTGTGGAGGAGGTGACATCTCTTGTACCAATACCTTCGGTAGCTACACCTGCGAGTGCCCCAATGGCGCCATGTACGTAGAAGATATGAACGGCTGCATCTACATTGACGACTTTAATGTTGGTAAATACACAATGTGAAATCTTCTTCCATGATCAATATCATTTTCTAATTTTTTAGTATGGTTTGTTCCCTTTTCTAAAACTTGATTTTTATTCCATTCTAGTTAACTAAGCATTGTTGTTGTTTTGCACGTTTTGGTATGCATTTGTTTGTCCGTTTGTCTTGTCTCTGTCTGTCCACAGGCTGATTACTACAAGCCTCGGCTCATCAAATCAGCCTCCATACTGTTTCCTTTCTTTGCTTTTTCAAGCCTATAATAACTCAGTCTGTTCTGTCCATTTTTACCAGACCAATATGGATGTTTAGGTCAATCTTGAGACCTGTTGTTGCAGCTCTTGGCCTTGTGCATCGCCTTGATCTTTCAACCACTTTACCACTTTAGCCTTTATCTCTTCAATTGAATACTGAAAGTTCTATTGTTATCTGTAGACAAATCCACTTGGGATGTCCTTTAATACTGGTGTTTTTCACCATTACGTGGATACAAATACACCCAGCATTGATTTATTCTACACACCCCAGGTATCTCTGACCAATGATGTTAGAACAACTTTACAAAATGCCAGGGACAACCGTGATATAGGACTTACTTACTTGTCCAGCATTTGTATAGCGTCTATCTAGTAAAACTATTTCGAGGCGCTTAATTAATTCTCTCCAGGACAAACAATAAGCGGGGTGCTGGTGCAAAAGTTATTGGTATGATAAATTAAATAGAAATGTCTTGAGTTTAGAACAAAAGACATCTGCGGTGGGAGAGGTTCGAATGTTTAGAGGCAACATGTTCCATAGTGTGGGTGCGGTAAATGAAAATGTTCTGTCTCCATATGAAGCTTTGGTCCGAGGGCAGTCTAGCAGGTGTTGGGATGATGAACGTAAATTCCGGGACGGTGTGTACTCTCTCAGCAGGTTCTGAATGTAGGGTGGTGCAGATCCATGTAGTGCCTTCCATGTCATAAAGAGTACCTTGAACTTTATGCGTTCACGTACTGGAAGCCAATGCAGACTCTTCAATACTGGTGTTGTATGTTCATATTTCCGGGTGTGAGTGAGCATTCTAGCGGTAGCATTCTGTACAAGTTGTAATTTGTGAAGGAGCTGTGAGTTGATGCCGTAAGTGAGGAAGTTTCCATAATCAAGTCTTGACATAATTAAAGCGTGCACAACAGTGTTTGCAGCTGAGTCGCTTAGATACCTCCTGATGCTGCTAATGTTTCGAATCTGGAAGTATAGAGATTTGCAGGTGCTTTTTACTTGAGACTCCATCCTATTTGTTTGGTCAAAGATTATACCAAGATTCCATGCCGATGGAGAGGCTGCTATCCGAGAGTCACCAACGATGAGGGATTTGTCCTTGATCTTTGCTTGATTATTCTTTGATGATATGATAAGAAGCTCTGTTTTAGCATCGTTCAACTTTAAACGGTTAAGAGTCATCCATGTTTTAATGTCTGATATGCAGGTCTGTAGTTTGCTTCTTGCCTGGCGTTCTCCATCCTCATGATCGGACGTACCTATACCTTTCCAATAATCTCTCATTTCATTCAGCAGTAGAAACACAATTCAGGAAAAATTCCAAACTAGCTTTATAAATCTCTTGTTCAGATTTAATATACAAGTTGTTACTTTGTTAATGTGAGGGATTGTCTTGTCATTTTATTTGTATTTATTTGTTTGTTTATTTTTTTTTTTTAAATTTCAGAAACAAGTCCAGCTCCTCCCGTAACGCCCGATGAACAGGAAGGTCCAGAGAGAAAGGACTGCTACGCTTCTGTTGACGACCCCAATTTCTGCAGCAATACTTTATCCTCTAACGCTACCAGGCAGGAATGCTGCTGCAGCGTGGGTGCTGGTTGGGGAGATGACTGCCAGCTATGGATTTGCCCGCCAGAAGACTCCGGTAAATCAGTCATTTGATCTTGTGCCAATAATTTCATCAAAGTTTCCATCTTTTTTTTGGGGGGGGGGGAACTTTTACAATTGCTTTGACATTCGGTAGATTGTGAAGCCCACTGTTTCACCATTGACTACCATTTACACTTTTTCACTAATAATAGTAATAATAATAACTATTTCACAATAACGTATTAATGCCCTGGTCATTGGGCCAATAAAATTCCTTCAATCTTTCTCAGCTCCCTGGGGAGTCTTAAACAGCCCCGGGCTGCCATGGCACTCCAAATGGCTTTTTCAAACACAAAATCAACCTCTACCCTCGCAAGTACCCATTTATACCCCCTGGGTGAAGAAATGCAATTATAGTAAAGCATCTTGCTCAAGGACAAAAGTGTCATGACCGGGATTCGAACCTAAACCCTGATAACTAACCATCAGAACTTGAGTTCGATGCTCTAAACTACTCGGCCACATGACACCCTAATCATGCATGGTTGTGGTAAAGTGGTAAAGTTCCTGATGGCAAGCAATTGCATCCCACTCATACCTATCAGCGGCATGCCAAAAGTTGTCATCTACTTTCGGGGCCACAGCTGGCATACGATTGTGTGTAACTTGAATATAAATCATCTGTTTCATTGTTCAAAAGCATTTCTTGACAGAAACTTTTTATTTCTGAGAAGACCTTAGTCTTTGAAGAGTGTATGTAAAGCTGAGTCCAATGGTTAAACTTTTCTAGCATAAATCATCCAAGAAAAACTAGCTCAATTCAACTCCTATGGGCTTCTGGTAATCAGTGAAGCCAGTTTCGGTGAAGTCGGCTGTAGTTTTTGAGAAATTAGTAAAGTAAATAGTTTTGATCTCGCGAGTCCAAAACCTGATGTTTGAAAACTGTAAAAACAAACGGGGTTACTTCACAATTTTCTTGTGACTTCGATGACCGTTTGAGCTGCGGATCTTATCTTAGACAATTACCAATTTTTCCGATTGCTTTTAAACAGTAGTAAACAAAATTGGGCAAAAAAGTTGAATTCAGGACATGTAACTAACACAGTATTTTTTTCAGGTAATAGCTGAAATGTGATTAAATCTTAGTGATTTGTATTTGATTGTTTATTTATTTTTATTTTTTCCAGCTGAATACAACCAGGTTTGTCCCATGGGGCGAGGGCATGCAGAGATCGAGAACATAGAGGGATTGCATCCAGTTTTAGCAGCAAGCAGGGACACAGGTAATTGGATTTTATTTTCTACAGTTAACAACTTTTCTGGTTGATCAGTCGTCAGTATAACCACAGGTAGTAGAACCACAGATATTGTTGAGCTTTCTTTGAGCTATGATCAATGACTAAAAACTTGGTATCAGAAACCGATGTTGTACAGTCATCTTAAGAATTTCAATGATCTACTCGGGTGTTGTATAACGGAGAATATTGGTAGATGCCAAACTGACTTTCATCATTCATACTCCCAAAGAAGAAAAACAAGAAGAAGAAGAAGATGCCCTTACTCAAGATTGCCCAGATTCGAACCAATTTACCTAAATTCATCATTTTCGTATCATTACAATATATTGTTTAAATAGAGTCCTATCCTCGTGGAACACCTGTTGGTGTTAATTGCTTGTTTGATGAAAGCTTAACAGGGCTCGAATTTGACACTGGACCACCGGCCCGAGGCCAGTGATTTTAGCCTCGGGCCAGTAAACTCATGACCTGACAAGTCCGGCGGTCTTGTGTTTTTCAATTGAATAATAGCCACTGTGTTGTATTTTGAACAGAAAGAAATGATGCTCAATTGTTGACCTTGAGTCTGGTATTTATACATTTCCGTTGAGAATCAAAACATACTGCCTCATAACAACAAATGAGTAAAATCTTCTCTCAGTGCTTGTTCAAATGAAAACAATTTACATGTTAAACTGTGTAGAAAGCTCTTTCTTATTAAGATTCTGGTCTTGTGAAAATAAATTCTGGTCCGGTAAACTTGTTGAGCTACAAGCCCTGCGGTCTTGTGGAATTTGACCCTAAATTCGAGCCCTGCTTGATGTTACTGGGTTACTTTGAAGTCACTTCATAATCTTTGCAGGTATTAATGAGTGTAAAGTGTTCCCCAACATCTGTGGGGAATTATCCTGCTCTGATCTGGACATGATGTACACATGTGAATGTCCCGAAGGCCAGCAATACAACATGGACAACAAGCAATGTGAAGGTATGCTCATTGTCTTTGCTTCCCAAGACATTCTTTTCTAGAGAGTGCTCCTTTTTAACAGATTTTATCTCCCACACCTTGGTGTTTCATGGCCGAGCGGTCAAGCACACTGGACTCAAGCTCTGTCGTTTCTGATCAGCAGAGTGTGGGTTCGAGTCCTGGTCTTGACACTTGTGGCCTTAAGTTTGGGCAAATAGTTGAGGCAAATATTTTAAGTCACTTCAGTTTCACTTAATAACTAAACCTTGGTGTTTTTAAGAGACAATAGAGAGGTCGCAAAATAGTTCCAGTAATTCATATTCATTTAGCCCTTTTAATGGTAGAGTCGTAGATTGGTAGGTTTGTCAATGAAATGCAATAAAAGTCACCCGTGAAAGTTTCAGCTGAATACGGTGTCTACATGTTAAGAAAACAGCAACAAAACGGTATTTTCATCAAGTAACAATGAATCCATCCGCGTTTAGCAAGGTGACAGCAAGTACCAACCACATCTCTGGCTGCAGAAATTTGAATCTCCAAAGTCACTTGAGGGCGATCTTTGGCGATTCAAACTTTTTCACAATACTTTGGATTGATTTCTAATCAACAGGGGGCTCTTCAGACGAAATAATTCCCCAGGATGCTCACTACCATTAGCATCTTTATCAGTTTATAAGAAGTAGGCTTTCAGATGAAAAATATTTTTAAAAAAACATTTTCAGAATCATTACCAAAATATGGCTGAACCTCAAAGTTTTGTAATACACGTAATATGATGATATTATTACATCTATTGAATTGCCTTTATTGCAGGCATTAATGAATGTGAGGCAAGCCCAGGTGTCTGTGGGAGGTATCCCTGTATTGATCTTGAGGTCTCTCATACTTGCCAATGCCCTGACGGTCTCAGGTACAACCTCGACAACAGAGAATGTGAAGGTGTGTGTTTAATTAAAATGCCCGTCCAAAACATGTACTGGACTGTTCCTTTAATCCTCTCATTACCGAATTGTTTGGACATAAACAACCGCTGGTGGTTGCATTGTTTGACCACACATTCTTACATGAATGAAAGCTTTTGTTCAAAGAAAAAATTTACAAACCCTATTATCACCTTGAAGTTATTGCTTTACAGCAAAAATAAGTATTACAAAATTCAGATCAGCCAAAAATTTTCCAAGTTCTTGGTATTTTTTCCCTACTCTTCCTACTTTTTTTTCAAACACTTTTTTGTACACAACTATTTGACACTCCATAAGATTTGGAATTTTGGATCTTTCCACTCCAATTTGAAGAGATTGCATAATAGCAACGTTATTTGAATTTACCATCATTGGAAAGATCTGATCTTTCTCTTTCCAACCGTTGTAAGCTTGTGCATGGATGGTAAACATTAACAAAACTACAGCCTTATAACAAAAGGCGTAGGTGCTCAGGATCGAGTGCTTTTTTTGTGTGTAAGCTTAGTCGAATAAAGTCACCAATGATAAAGAAGAGAGGGTATGAGTGCAGTCGACTATTAAGTCGCCTGTGGTAAGGAAAGGATTAAATGACTGATTGGTTTTCTTGGCTCACCTCCTCCAGGCATTAATGAATGTGAAGAGGACCCTGATATCTGCCAAGGAAAGCAATGTGTTGATCTTGAGGTGATGTACACTTGTCAGTGCCCTGAGGGTACCCGCTACAATAGACAGAACAGTCGCTGCGAAGGTCAGTCATTGTAACTCCCCCCCTCCCTCTCCCCCCCCCCAACCTGAAAAAGGAAATGCAGTATTTTGTTTGGTTTTGCATTTGACAGTTCCCACTTCACATCAAACGGTAATGTCGGCCATCTTTACGAGCAACGGTGAACCTTTTATTTTTTAATGCACAATGTATTTTGCGTAAATACCTTGCGGCATGCAAGAGTTACTTCAAGTTCCTTTTGATGATTGGTTGGTGAACCACTTAGCTTTTAAGTAAAATTAGAACACGTGAAGCAAAGCCTAGACCCAAAGTGCTCGTAGAGACGGCATTTATTGGGAACTATCTGTAAAAAGCTGCTCCTCTTACTTTTGTGTGTGGATCTGACACTGCATGCTCTTTTTAAATGGGAATAAATTTGGTGCATCAATTTTGTGGTGATCACTCTTCATTGATTGGCTACTATAACAAAATTACATGGGTGGGGGTGGGGGGACTGGTGAACCTTACCCTAGCGTTGGCTTCCTTAATCTTTGCCTCAGGCAGGTCAAAGGTTAGATTGGTCAGGTTTAGGAAAAGCTTGATGATGTGGCACCTTTTAAAAACTGTTATTATGGTTTCCTGTGGTTTTTCTTCTCCTGTCATCATCAGGTATCAATGAGTGTGATGTCTACCCAGGAATCTGTGGGAGTTTGCCGTGTGAGGATCTTGAGACTCTGTATACCTGCCGTTGTCCTAATGGTTACCAGTACAATAGAGATAGCAGACGCTGTGAAGGTAGTCAAACTAGCCCCCCCACGCACCCAGTATACTGGTATACCCTGCAAGTAGAAAGTGTTACAATTAATGCCCACATGTAAAATTTGTAATGCTAATAAATCGTCCAATGCTAATAAATCGTCTTCTCGTCCAAAATCTAAACTTGAAATATCATGCCGACTGAGACTACAGAGGCCACTGTCGGCCATGCCCTTTTCTCAACCCCCCCCCCCCCCACCAACCCCACCTCCCAGCAATCTCCTAGTACTAAACCACTTTCATCAAACCTACGGATAGAGTACATTGTTGGAGTAAGTGGAGGAAAACTAAGTAGACTTTATTAAGATCTTGCACCACAACTTGCAGAATCAAAATCTTAATCGCCGAAAAGTAACACTGTGTTGTTGTCACTTAATCTGATATTGTCCTTCATTTTTTTTGGTACTTTAACTCGTTTTCAATGCCATTTTCAGCTGGCATTGTCACCACATGAGTGTGGTTTACATCAACAGTGATTTATGATTGAGACAGCTACAATTTTGCTTCTCCCCATGATGTAAACATCTTATTTTAAGATGTCCTTACTTTGTATTTATTTATTTTTTCAGAACTCAACACCTGTACCCGTTACCCGACCATCTGTGGTGAGGGGACATGCGTGATTGATCGTTCTGGAGGTTTCCAATGCACCTGTCCGCAAGGCCAAGAATTCAGACGCAACAGTCGAACCTGTCATGGTAATATACAATCCTGCTTCACCAAAATATTGTTATTAATTCTTTCATCCGTGTTTTTTTACTCTCATTCTTCACATTCCTGATTTGTACACCTTTAATCTTTACAGCACTGTCTAGATCTGTTTATGCACATACATGTCAACTATTGATTTTTGCACCCACCTCATAAATTCCTTATTTAGGAATTAAGAATACACTCTCTTTTTTTTTACTCCTCAGATAAAAACTGGTGCCGAGACAGCCATTGTGGTAACGGAACATGTGTGGAGACCTTGGATAGCTTCCAGTGTGTTTGTCCAGAAGGGTTTGACTATAGACCAGAATATTACACCTGTATAGGTTAGTCTGCTGGCAAACATAAAATAAATTATTTTTTTGTTTTAGAATTTTGTAATTCAAAGCAAAAGTTCCCAACTACAATGTCTATCAGTCACAGAAGTTGTTTATTGTTTAACCGTGTGTTGTTGTTTACCTTGAAGCTCTTGACGAGTGTACAAGATATCCGGATCTTTGCGGTAATGGGACCTGCGTGCCCAGGGAGCGTTCCTACCGATGTCAGTGTCCGTCCGGATATGAATTCAAGAATCAGTATCGCGCTTGCGTTGGTAAGTACAAGCCTACTGCTTTTTCTAAACACCGGCGTCGGGCTCCAGGCTCCGTTTGATGTTGATCGAAGAGCACCAGCCGGAGCTGGAGCCCAAGCCGAGGTTTGGAAAAGGCCCCTAGTGTCATTGTTATGTAGATTGTTTTTTTATTTCACTTTTTTTCCCATACATACATGGCTGGCCAAACTCAGTACATTTACTTTAACTTTAAAGGATGTTCTATAACAACACTGGGCTCTTATATGGCACACATATCCTAATAGTTAGATCAAGTTGCTTTACACCATTATCCCTGTTCATCAGGCATGCTTAGACCATTCTTCAAACCTTTTCAACTCCCTGGGACTCTGGGAGCATACAACCCCAAGCTTCTTAAATTTGCACTATTAGGGGTTAATCAAACACAATAGTGGCTCAGCCATCTGGGCTTCCCATTTATACACATGGGTTAAGAGAAGCAATTGTGGTTTAAGTGCCTTGCTCAAGGACACAAGTGTCATGACCGGGAATCGAACCCACTGACGATTCAGCTTTCAGAACTCAAGTCCGACCGATGCCACGTGACCGCTCGGACCATGACATGCCACATTATTCTTTTCATTATGAACACGACTCAACAATGAAATACAATTTAACTAAAAACCTTTCGGAAAACACACTCTGTATTCTCTGCTCATAACGTTCCCACAGTCAAAACCCAAACTTGAAACAAATTTGTCCCAATGGAGCTGTTTTTGTTTCTCACTGTTTCAATCCATAGCATTATTTTATATATTCTTTTTCTTTTGCTGATTTTTACAATACTCTCATCTGTCCCTGATTTTGTTTCAATTTAGTAAATACCCACTATTACATTTATTGATTAGAATAAAATGGATTGGATGATCAGTAATCTTTGTTTTGTTGCGAACCTTGCAGTTTCCAATGAGTGTATAGCGTATCCGGATATATGCGGAAATGGAACTTGTGTGAATGGAGATCGCTCCTACCGGTGCCAATGTCCAAGTGGTTATGAGTTCAGTACCCAACATGGAGATTGTATTTGTAAGTATGAATAACTGTTGTTATTGACCCCCATTCACCTGACCTCATCACCACAATAAATCTTGGTCGAGTCACTTTTAGAGTCGGTTTAATGCCCCGCGTGTTAGTGTGGATTTTAAGCGATGCATGCGTGTTCACACACGCTCACCATCTCTTTACATGCAATTTGAATCCCAAAAATGGCTGACTGGTGGTAAATAGTAGCCGCGTGTGGCATCAGTGTGAACGGGTCTATATGTCATTGCTACTACTACATTTGCATGTTAATAAATGTGGCAGTGTGATAATGCTGAGGCAAACAGGTTGGCGTAGTGGTATCTTGCCTTGCCTTTCACCTCTGGGACCCCGGTTCAAATCCCACCGGGGGCACTATGTGGATTGGGTTTTCAGTCCCTGGCCTGATTGCGTGGGTTTTCCCTGGAATAATTCTCTGGGGTTTTCCTCCCACATCTAAAACTGAAACTTCCTTCATTGTCTTCTCTCCATGGAGTTCTTGGCTAGTATAGTGATTTAGTTCGCTTTTCTGAGAGTCCTTGGCTTCACAACCAGAATCAATAAATGAAATGAAATGAAATGAAATGAAATGAAACAAATGAAATGAAACAAATGTGGCCAGCTCTGTGAAACCAAGTCTCAAGTTATCTCTTGTTTTTTTTCGGGGTGGGTTACATTTTGGTATAAATATATAGCAGAGAAATGTGAAGGATTTTATTTTATTTTCTTCTTTTTTTTGCTGGTGAAATTCTGAGGTGTTCTCTTTGAAAACAAACTATGGATTGATGTTGTCAGTGTTGTGTCATCATTCTCATTTGAATCGTTTCTGTTTCAAAAACTTGACTCCGAGACGATGAAAATTAACGTATTTGCTTCATCTGAGGAGTATTTTACCGCGAATGAGAAAACTGAAGTCGTAAGGACTCGGTACATATGAATGACCCCAAGGTTTACTGACTCTTCCGTGTGTTTCCTCCATTCGGTTAACAATTTCCTTCCCGTATTGAGTATCCAGTGCTTGACACATATTGGTGTAAGGGTAAAAACCCAATAATATTCTTTATTCGCGATGCAAAATTAACATCTATTAAATTCTTGCGGAACCTGCTGCTAAAAAACTGCCTGTGTTTTCCTTGTTTGGGGGTTTTCCTCCCACATCTAAAACTGAAGATTTCTTCTTGTTTCCTATATTCATCCTGTTACTAGCACTAATTGTGCTGTAAGATTTGAATAGATAATAATACTGATAAACCCAACCTGACTTCAAATAAAATGTTGCAAATCAGAGAGTTGCTGGTATAAAGTGTTCTTGTGTTAAATTATACTTGGTTACAAATTAGTTGGTAAGTAATCAGAATACTTTATTATAAAGAGCAGACAACACAACACTTCATAACATACCAATGTGATGAGTAATGATTATGTATACTTCATAATGATTGGTCCAACAAACTGAAGCAAACTTACATTATGGATTTTGAAAACAGCCTGTGCCATTCTGAACTGTCAGCTCGATTTATAGCAATCGCAGAAACGTTCACCAGAGTGGCAATGCATCCCTGACAGCTGACAATCAGTGCGGAGATTGTCACGTCATCACTTGCTGTTTGAAGTCAGAACTTGTTCTAACTCAGTGATTGACTTGTGATTGGTTTATTGCAGTAACGGATGACTGCTTGGCTTATCATGACATCTGCGGTAACGGAACCTGTGTGATGACATCGGACGGCTATCATTGTGTCTGCTATGAGAATGGTTATGAATTTGATTACACCAGTGGAGGCTGCATAAGTAAATACAAATTAGTTGTTTGCACTTAATCCAGCAAGCACTTTGCACATATACATAGACATACATACATATAGACATTTATAAAAGGCCCCCTTTCCCTGCATCTAGAGAAGAGCAAACGCTGAACCACTTGCACTTGATCGGTTCTTTTATTCAATGGTGTCAGAACAGTCTTTCAATGTTAAAAGGCACTGATTGGTTTTGTAGGGGAATACACCTTCTCTGTACAAGGAGGTCTACCCATGTAAAAAAAAATAAATGGCTGTTATTTAAATAGTTCGTCAAAAGAGCTAGAAAACTGCTGAAAGTGTGAAGATTTCAGAAACATTAATCATGTAAACAGAAAATGAGTGGACACCATGCTTCGTACCTCCTGCAAAGTTTTTTTTTATATGTTTTATTTAATTGGCGAGAATCTGATTTAAGTCAGAAGAATATCATACCTGTAAGGAACAAACCTATAAAGTATGGCAGGGAAGATAAATTGCGGACAGTGTACGCATTAAGAACAGAGGTAGACAGTTTAACTTTTGAGAGGTGCAGTTTCATTTTGAATTGAGGGAATGATTCTAGCTGCACCCCCCCCCCCTTGCACACACACCATCTTCAGTATGCAAGATCAGTAACCATCATTCATAAATACCCCAGACAGTTTCGCTATTCCTATTGGTGGAGAGCATGTCACGTGGGGGTGTTTAAATGGCTGATAAAGACATAGCTGGAGCTGATTAAAACCGGCTGGCTTCGCGTGTTGGGCGCGCAAGCTCATGTACGCCAATTTAATTACGCGGAACGCAATATATAGCTATTAGTACCAGCGCGTAATCTATTTTTACACGCGCACACACAACCCAACGCGCACCAAACAAAATTTTTAAAACATTTTTTTTAAATGTACAAACTTCGAAAATTCGCTGCGAAGCAGATTGTCACAGATTGTCTATACCATTTTTTTTTTGCTTTTTAACAAAAGGGTATTTATGATTGGGAATAAAAGAGTAGTGACTCGTTCTTAAAAGGCCGTTTAAAACCGGCAGGGTCGTGGCCGTGCGATAAAGGCTTTATCGCACGGCCACGACCCTGCAAGGTTTTAAACGGCCGTTTAAGAACTTGTCGCCACTCTTTTATTCCCTTAATCATTTTTATACAATCTACTTGGAACTGAAGGGAAATTAACGATTACCTAAAATAGATAAAAAGGAACATGTACCAATGTGTATGCAGTGTAATTTTTTTTTATAAGTTTACAATTTATTGTTTGTTATCTCTTGACCAGTGACTGATAAGTGTCTAGCGTACCCAGATATCTGTAGCAATGGGACGTGCTTCAGCGATGCAGCTGGTTATGAATGTATGTGCCCCGATGGCTACGAATGGGACGGAACTTTAGGATTCTGTGCGGGTAAGAAAAAAACTTTTGAACGTCTTTCTCAGTTCCGTTTTAATTCTGAAACTAAATTTTGTGTGTGAGACTCCACGATATAGCATTCCGTGTATCAATTTTCCATGTATCATGTTTTTAGTTTTGTACATGTTTGTACGTTATTCATCAATTTCATGAAGTTTCAAAACTTCTGGAGATTTGCTTTTTTAATTAAGCTTATTATCCATGTGAATATTTTGTTATAAAGTTGCACTCATGTGCCATTTACCATTGCAGTGTGTGGCATGCACTCTGCTCAAATTGGAACGAAAGACATTTTCATCAAGTAGCACTCATGTCATGTAGTATTGTAATACATTGGCGTGTGTTGAAAAACAAACATTGGCCTGTTTCACTTTTCATTTTGTTTCATGATCTAACACTCATCTTTTCACCATTATCATTTGTTTTTTCAGTATGTAAATGAGTCAAAATTATTTATCAAGTTCAAAGTGTCCACAAATAAGAAAACCAATTAAAGCAAAATGTGGTTTTAAACTGGGTTCCATTATTTTTGTATTGCTAGTTTCTACTTGTGTCCATATGTGCGCTACTTCCTGGTGTCTCTGATAATATCGCCCCCTTCTAACATGTCTAAGTGTTTAGACACATCCTATTTTTTATGCTTCTTTTGATTGAAGTCTTTTGTACATTTGGCCCTTAGTACTTGACTTATGCAGAATCCACGGCAGCACATGCAATAACGGAACATGTGTGATAGTCGGTGACACCATAAACTGTCTCTGTCCCACTGGGTACCAGTTTGATCTCACCCTGCGAGTCTGTGTTGGTGAGTATATACTTTGAACATGGATTAGTAACTGCTGATGGGTGGCAGGTTTGCCGGTTGGCTGGCTGGAGGGAGTTATGATTTTAATTAGTGGCGTGTCGTGGCCGAGTGGATAAGATCACTGGACTCAAGCTCTGGTGTTTCTGATCAGCAGAGTGTGGGTTCGAGCCCCGGTCGTGACACCTGTGTCCTTAAGCAAGACACTTAACCATGATTGCTTCGTCCTTCGGATGGGACGTAAAGCCGTTGGTCCCGTGTGTTGTGTAACGCACGAAAAAGAACCCAGTGCACTTATCGAAAAGAGAAGGGGTCCGCCCCGGTGTTCCTGGTTTGATCGGCTGCATATTGCGCCACAGCACCTTGTAAACCATTACAAGGTGCTATGTAAAGGAGTAGGTCTCATACTTCAAAACGTAGCCCCAAATACCTTGCAGGAAATACTGAATGTTAAGCGCTTAGAGGCTGGCCTGCAGTAGGCGCTATACAAATACAATATATTATTATATTATTATTATGGGTCATTTTACAATTGCTTCAGTAAACTACTGCTTATGCAAACACATTTTATGACGTATTTCTCAAACTATTCAGAAATGGGCGGAAACCTGCCTTACTGAAACTAGCCACACCACTTTCTTAAAGAAACCCAAATAATCTTGTGAAACAAACTACTCCTTTGTTTAGTTTTTTGAAGGAAACCTCACCATCCAAAAACAAAGATCGAAGAGCCAAGAGATTGTTAGATCTGGGCCCCGCGATCAGTAATAGGAAGGTAAAGATCAAAGACTGAGTTTAAGCAATGATAGTTGCTGCAGAGCAAGATAATTGCTACAGAGCAAGATATTTCATACAGAGCAAGATATTTCTTACAGAGCAATATAATTGATCCAGACTAAGATAATTACTACAGAGCAATATAATTGATGCAGAGTAAGATGTTGTTACAGATTAAGACTTAACACAATTTTGTTTGGGCTCTTAATTTCCACAGTTTCAACTATACTATAGTTGTAATTTCTTGGTGAGCCATTGTGTTTTTGTTTTCTCAATGTAAACCTTCAATTGTAATAACAATTTGTTTTTTCTTTTCAGAAATCACCACTTGTACCCGATATCCAACCATCTGTGGTGAGGGGACGTGTGTGATGGATCGATTCGGAGGTTTCCAGTGTACCTGCCCGCAAGGACAGGAATTCATTCGCTCAACACGGACCTGTCGGGGTAAGCGTTGCTTCCATTGAAATTTTGAAAATGGCTTTAACTAAAGCTTGTCATTGTTGCATTATGAAAAATCTAACGTTGCATTTTAGGATTGATGTTTATCGACCATAAATTTCAGTTTGTCATTTGAAAAAAAAAAAAATAATCCACAGGTCTCCTGTAATTTTTGAATCTAAATCTGGATAAAAAGTGAACAACATTTGTTTGTTTTTTACATGTGATCTAATTTCATTTTACATGTAATGGCCTAATTCCAATTCAAGAGGAGTTTTGTAGGTTTCTTTATTCGAGTGAGTGTCATGGCCGAGGGGTCCAGCCCACCAAGCTCAAACCTCTGGTGTTGTCAGAGTGTGTGGGTTCAGCTCCAGGTTGAGGCACTTGTGTCTTTGAGCAAGACACTTAACCAAAGTTGCTGCATCCTTCAGATGGGATCTCAAACCGTAGGTCTCAACTGTTGTGTATTTATACACATCAAAGGACCCAGTTCACTTAACATTAAGCGAAGGGGTTTGCCACGGTAGTTTCTGGCCGTATATTGCTCCAAATATCTTTTAAACCCTTAAAAGGTTCCATATAATTATGTTTCATAATTCAAATTAACTCTTTATGCCCCCAAAAATTGATAAAATGCTGATATGAAAATTGTGCAGTAGAAGTGAGTAGAATTTAACAGACGAAGGGAAGACACAATGTGCCGGCCATTTGTTTTGTAATCCCATCAAGCCACATTCCCAATCCAAGTATTTGTCACGTTCACGTCAACCTACGCTCTCAATATTAAAGCCAAATAGAAAACATCTATTTATGCTTTTTCTGAATTCCCGACGTATGAACCAACTGTGCCGTTTTGGTTGTTCTACAGGGAGAGATTTGTGTCGGAACAGCCATTGTGGTAATGGTACATGTGAAGAGACGTCAGATAGCTTCCAGTGTCTGTGTCCAGAAGGGTTTGAATATAGACGCGAATATTACACCTGTCTAGGTAAGTCTGACAATGAATAACTTTGGGTTGAACAAAGAAAAATTGACTAGAGCGGGCCTTCAAACTGCGACCTCCAGATTAACATGCCAGCACTCTACCAACTTAGCTATCTAACCCTATGTTGGAAGTCTCCCTACCTTGTCAATATCTTTGTTTGGGGTGCCAGTCAGAAGCCATTCAACCTATAACTGCCGTGTAGCCAGGGATCACAAAAATTTAAACATTCACCCAGTCAGTTTCCCTTGCTATATGACACTAAATCTGAACAATTTGTACACCCGAATTCCTAAAAATAGTACGTCACAGTCTCAGAGTTAACTGGCTTCTTGTTAAGGGAGTTTTTCTATTGGTGTTTGGAGTGTACAGGTTTTCACACTCTCTATAGCTCCGATTCGAGTCAAAAGCTGTATGGTTCTAATATGCAATGATTTCATAAATTTCAACGCAGTTAAAATTGTCTGTGCTTTTATACTGCCCGATGCAAAATCAGCTTATTTGCTACCGTGTAGTTCTCTGCACTTAGGAGTTGGGTTGAGGAATTTTTTTTTACCAGTGTAATTCTCTGCACTGGTCAAAAATTCCTCGACTCAACTCCCGAGCAGGGCTGGTGTTGACACGAGTCAAGCATTCTTCACGGGTCTACCCTGGAATTGAAATGTTGCAGTCTGCAAAGGTCAGTCAAACTTACACGGGTCGGACCCGTGTCGACCACAGAGATTTCTCGTAAGGTGAAAAGGTCTTAAGGGATAACCCAAAATAACTGGGACAATAGCAATAGAATTGAAGCAGGAAGTACATGTAACATTGATTAAGCCCACCTGGGCCGATGCTTGATCATCGTTGATCACAACACTTCACTGTCTGGCAAGAAACACTAGAATGTGCTCTAAAATATTCAACCCAAGTGGTGTCCGAAGAGAAACTTGTTACACTGTTATTTATATCAAGTATTAAAACCACAAGGGACACTGACTGGGTACATCTTAAAATAATTTTCTGTTGAACGAAAAAAAAAAATGACTGTAAAAGATCGCATCCACTTAAGGTGATCCCTCTGACTGCCACTTCCTAGGTTGTAACAAAAGAATTGGGTGTGATCCCTGGCTATACGGCAGTTACAGGTTGCATGGCTTCCCCTGACTGGCACCCCAGAACAAAGATATCAGAAGACTGCCAACATTTTGGGCTGGATAGCTCAGTTGGTAGAGCCATGGAGCTATAAAAAGAAAAAGAGCACCGGCAGGCTAATCCAGAGGTCGCAGGTTCAAATACTGCCCTAGTCAATTTGTCTTTGTTCAACGTGAAATTACTATTTGTATATTATACAGTCCTTATTTGTCAAATTTGTCGATGACTATTTTTGTCTTTATGTTCTCTCTCTCTCTCTCATTTCTTCATCTAGACATAAATGACTGCAGGTCTAATCCAGAAGTTTGTGGCTCCGGTCGATGTGTCAACCAGGTGCCGGGATATACCTGTGAATGTAACTCAGGGTTTACCCTAGACGAGCGCCAGACTACCTGTATAGGTATGTCACCTTGGTTTGGTGTTTTATTTTCAAGTTTTTCCTGTAAAAAAAACACGCTCAAGGCAAAAAGTTCATGGAGAAGAGAGGGGGGTGTGTTGTGGCTGAGCGGTTTAGCGTTTCATACTCAAATTCTGGTCATCGGAGTGTGGGGTCGAATCCCAGTCATGACACTTGTCTCCTTGAGACAGACACTTGACCATAAATTGCTTCTCTTACCCCAGGTGTATAAAAAGGATACTGTGAGGGCTGAAATGGTATATAGTTTGTTGGATTAACCTCTAAACACTGATTTAAGCAGCTTGAGGTTATATGGGATGAATAAATCTGCTCGCAAAAAAAGAGGGTCCCCAAGTTATGAGCTGATTTTACTAATAGTTTGTTTTCCTGTCGCGTAGATGTTAATGAGTGTGAACAACGACCCTGCTCTGGCGGTAGATGCACAAATACTGAAGGGAGTTATAACTGTGAATGCCAAGATGGTTACGAGTATAGCCATTCATACAGACGCTGTCTGGGTGAGTAATTTGTACCAAGTTATTCATTGGACTTTGAGACTGTGAGATTTTTTGACTTGAGACTTGCAGAATCAATACTTTCATTCTTGGAAGGTGGTGAAATGTTTTTTGGGTGTGTAGGAATCGGGGTGTATTACAACCGCCAACTTTGTGGCAAATTTTTATGTCTGAAATGTCTTCATCGTTGAGAAAATTGTGTTGAAATTCAAGCTCATTTCTCTTGCATTGGGTTACATAGAGCTGCTTAGACAGAAAACATTACTTAAACTTTTCTTCTAGACCAAAATAGGCAGGATACCAGTCATGGATAATACATGTTACACAGTATTTTGGCTGGTAACCTTAATCTGGTAAGCATAATTTTGTGCTTTAAGCAGCTCTACGAAAATCGGCTCTGGCAAGAGAAACAATCATGTAACTAATACAAGACGTCAAGTAATAAATCACAAGGGAAACTGACTGAAACTGTCGAGCAGTTAAATAATTTTGGGTTTGTTCAAACCCAAATTAGTAGTATAAAACGCATTAATAAAAAAAAAACGTAATATAAATAAACACAAAGTTAATTATAAATTTGGACACACATTTCGTGAATTCGTTTCTGGTTGATTAGATGTTTGTTGAAGTGTAAACTGGTCCGTTCTCTGCAGATATTGACGAGTGTGAATCTAACCCATGTGGTGTAGTTGGTTGTGTTAACACCAAGGGCAGCTTCTCATGTAGTTGTCCACGAGGTTTCATATTTGATGACAGGGCACAAATCTGTGTTGGTAAGAATACGTTTATAAATCTCTGCACTCAAAAATGTACCTTCATTTCTGCACTTCTTAAAAGTAATTTTTCCCCACTGTGATTTATTCATGTCTAGAGTACCAAACTTGATGTTTTGTCGATTTCTAATTTTAATCAAATCTTGATCCCTAATCTCTCTTTTTTTCACTAATCACTGCAATCAAGTCTAAAAGTGCTCTAAAAACACGTAACTTTCTAACTTTTCAAGATAACGGAAAAACACGTCATGTCGTTCAAAATCCTCTCTCCAGGGTTTCTGCGGATCCTTAAAAAGTATCAAAAAGTCTTGAATTTATCTATCAGTTATTTGAGGTCTTAAAAAAATGGATGAAGCATGTAATGAATTTTCATCTGTTGGTAAAGAACTGAATTACGCTGCATGTAAACAAAAAAAGATAAAGTGTGAAAGGTAGCTGTTTCCACTGCTTTGTCTGCCTACTTTTGGTCTTAAATGTTGGGAAGGGTAGCATTAAAAGGGTCTTAAAAAGTCTTAGATTTGACTTTTTATAGTTTGCACATACCCTGTCCCTCCAAAACTTGTGATGCTCCAAAATTATGAAATCTGCGCTATCAGTTTTATTTTGAAAGCAGAAAAACATGCATTCAGTTGATTAATCATTTGTGCATTGAACACTTTTTTCTTTAAATATTTCCCAAACTGTTAAACTACTAACAAACTAAGTCCGGATGATTGACCATTAATTTTTCTGTTCTTCTTTTTGTAATCTGTAACGTCAACCTCTTTAAAGCACTGTAACTTCTTTCAGACTTGGACGAATGCGAGCACTACTCGGGGGTGTGCGGTAACGCCACCTGCATTAACTATGTTGGCAAGTTTGATTGTAATTGTTCGGCGGGGTTTAGACTCGACAGGATCTTGCGGGCCTGTCTCGGTGAGTCTTCCATCCTGGGTGAATGACAGCAGCTGTCCCTGGGTGAATGACAGCGGCTGTCCAGCCTTCACAGCATGCAAGGCTTGTTTGTAGTGTCGGTGCCTGAGGAGGCCTTATTTATCTGACTCCATGGCTTTGGCTACAGCTATGGCTACCAGCCGCATTGCATTTGCCTGTACTTTAATATTGCCACTACAGCTATAACAAGAGCAGCCCTAGCCAGAAGCCATTCTTTTTTAGACATAGCCTGTAAAGCCTGGTTCATATAAACACTAAGCGAATCAAGACACAACAAAAGACAGATTTGCTTTGTTGAAGTGGAGCATATGCGTAGCTCAGTTTTGAACAAAAAATATTAGTGAAATAATCAGTGATTATGAGATATGATAAGTTCTTCCTACTTTAGTCTGATTTCTGATAGGGTTTTTTTTTTCCATGGAAAAATCAGAAAAATTGTGAAAAAATAGCATGCTGAAAGCGTTCCATGTGTACATGTAGGTCCAACCTTGTACTCAATAAAATGTTCCTGTCTTATGTTTTTCAAGGACAGTGTATCATGCCTGTTATGAACCAGCCTTTACTCTTGGCATGGAGGTTGATAATAAACTGTTTACCTCCTTGCTCTATGTACTAAGCATGGAACTAGACTACATATACACAGCTAATGTATTTAACACGAAAATAATAATTTAGCTCTTAGCCATCCTTTTTTCCAAAGGTTGTACTATCTGAAACCACCCATACAAGTTTCAACATGTGAATGGACATGCAGGCTAATACCGAATAATTTGAGTTGATTAGATTTATTAGTTTTTTTGTTACTCTCAAACTTAATTTTTTTAAATGGACGGAAAAGACTGGTAATTTTTTCCATCCATTTTTGACAGATGACAGTTGAGGGTGTGGGTTTTCTTTTGGGGTTTTTTTTCTTCAAAAACATTAAATGCATCTACTCCAACTATTTTCAGTACAACCCTGCATGTCCATTCAGGTGTTGAAACACTTTTTGATGATTTTCAGGTACTTTAGAAAGTCCCCATTGGAAAAAAACTGCTGGTGTGACGGTAGGGAAGTGGACCATTTATTGCCTCTTCCTGTTTTTTACATTGGCAATGTCTGCCCCGGGAGATCTGCATCTGCAGTATAATATTGCCAAGTATCACAAGCCTTTTTCCTCCTGAAATGTGTTTCTGTTTTTCTTTTTTGTTATTCTGTATCTGCATTGTGAGAATCACAACACTGAGCTGATTCTTTAAATCTAACAGTCCTCATTCTTTTAAGATTTTGGGTGAAAAGATTTCAATCATCTCGTAGAGGATGACCAAGGGTTGCTTAGTGTCAGAATTAACTGCTAAGCACACAAAATTGCTTATTACTGAAAAATATTTGGAAGCAGAAACATGTTACCAACTAAAGTAACATGTAATGTAAACTGTTTGTGACTGGTTCCCTGCTATTTTTTGCTCAGCAGAAAAATCTGCTAAGCACAATTTTTCTAACATCTTCATGCAAACCCTTAAAATGCAAACATACACTCTCTGAGAGGAAAAGGACATGTGACCATGGATAATGCTTAGCACATGGCTCCCAGAACTAACAATTTTGTTTATTGACCAAGCTTCTATTTTGTACTGCTTTTTAGTTTGTAGGCGATATCAGCAAAGTTGCTTCAATTTCTTTCTTTTTTGCAATTACCTTTGTCCGCTATGTCTAATGATATTGTGTTGCTTCAATTCTTTCGCATCTTTCCTTCGTTCTGATATTGCAGCTGACATTTTCTGCAGTGTACGTCTCCTTCCAGGCCATGTCTTCTCTCCTGGCTTAAGTTAATCTTGGCTAGACTCCTTCCCGATCGTCCCATAAAATCAGTTGGTACAGTTGCCCCACACCAAGCTTGATTTGTTGTGCGGAACTAAACCAAAACATTTTGGGAAAGTACTGAGTGTACAGTGCTTTACACACATCAGTGTATGGGTAAACACAAATAATATTCGTCATCCACGATGCAAATTTAACAATTGTTGCAGTACCCATCGCTAGAATATACAATCTGAACTGACTCTAGCAACCAGGCAAGCTCTAGTGGGAGTGGTAAGACATCTTCTCGAGAATGGCAAAGGTCATGGGTTCGAGTCCCGGCTGAGTGATATGCCTGTAGGTCTTTTCATGGAACACGGGAAAGTACTGAGTATATAGTGCTTAACACACAGCAGTCTATGGGCAAAACACAAACAACAAATCAAAACAGGCAAAATCATGGGATGATTTTAGAAAGTTTTAGGGTAGTTAGAGAAAATTCAATTTTCCATTTATCTTCTTCTTCCATCAATTTATGGTGGGACTACATCCTCTGCTGCTGATTTTGTTTGTTGATTTGATTTTGTCCCCTTGCATGTTTGTCAACCTGTCTGTTGTTTGTAACTCCAGTGAGACTCCTTTAATAGTCTGCCGTTTCCTCCCTCTGTCCTAATTTCAAAATGACCATTAGTAACGAGTCATCACAACCTTCGTTCTACATCTTGTCTCTTCTCGTAACAAAATAAGTAACTTTGTGTCTCTACATCCTGCAAAGTATCATAGAACTGTCCATAATTTCATGATTTGACAGGGAGTTGTTTCGTCAAATTGTACTGATGAGATGTTAACAGTTTTATACAGGAGGTTGTTCAACAAAGTCTATGTTCATGTTTTGTAAATATACATCTCATCATCAAGTCTGAATTTAAAGTTGGATTCACAGCAAGTGTGTAATTTTCCTCTTCAATGTATGACATTGGATTTTGGTTGTGCGGGGAGAATTTAAAATATTAAACAACTCACGGTGAGATGAACTTTATACTTGGCCCAGTTTCATAGAGCTGCTTGAGCAGAAAATATTGCTTAACATATTGCTGCT
This sequence comes from Pisaster brevispinus, assembly GCA_023634235.1. Taxonomy (NCBI): domain Eukaryota; kingdom Metazoa; phylum Echinodermata; class Asteroidea; order Forcipulatida; family Asteriidae; genus Pisaster; species Pisaster brevispinus. The sequence goes on from JAMKCF010000009.1 coordinate 15,991,293, forward strand.
AAGCAAAAAAGAGCAGGATATTTTGGTTGGTAATGACCAGACTGGTAAGCATGGTTATGGTGTGCTTAGCTACTCAAGCAGCTCTATGAGATTGGGTAATGCTTTAATTTGCTCATTTATTTTGCAGCTATTAATTGTTAAAACATGTGCTTTGTTTGTTTGTTCTTTGTTTTTTAATTGTTCACGTCCGATCAGCAGCTAAACTCAATGCTTTTTCATTAAGTCATTAATGAGCTGTATATTATTTGCACATAAAGGCTGAGATAATTAACCTGTGACCGGAATGAGATTGCATAATAATGGTTTTGTCTGATAGGTAGAGACCCGTTGAAAATCATTTGAGCATGTTGCATCAACCAGTAAGATTGTTGATACCGGCCCACTTTCATTTTATTGAACACGCTAAACAAATTTATTTAGCATGTCATTGGTTTGCTTAGCAGAAACAGGCAATATGTAATGGCTATGTCCCAATTGGTGGCTATGTCTATGGCTATTTCTTGTATCGGACATCCCTAGCAACACCCCTAGCAACAGTCATAGCCGAATCCAGAGCCACTGATTCAGATACTGCCTTACAGTACAGCCATATGACTTGATTTTGTGTTGTCCGTGTGTTGGTTTCAGACAAATTTCAGTTTAGCAAATAAAATTGCAAACTATTATCGAGTGCCTATAATATTGCTGAGGTTGGCACTAGTATTTGTGTTGGGCCCTGTTTTGTGTGCTACTGTAGAATTGAGCTAGCCCTGGTAGGATGCCTGCCTCGTTGCACGGCTACTTAGGGAGTCCAACCTGGGCTACAGTAGCATGACATGAAATAGGGCCAATGCATTTATGAAAACTGAAGAGAAACACTCTCTTAGATACTACTCTGTTTTTGTTTTCCAATTTATTGTTGAACCTCTGGAAATCCAAAATAATTCTGCAGAATTCCATCTGCAGAGTGTTTCTATTTATATATTTTAAAAAAACTACTAGTGCTTATTCTGATTGCACCAGTTGAACAAAAATAGGAATCAATGGATTTAACCCACCGGTCAAAGAATTGTACCCCATGTATGGATTAATGACAGATTTGTGATTGGAAGCATATTTGAAATGCAAAGGTTATGTGTCACAGGCCAGGATTTGATCACATGATGGTGTTTATGAAGACACTAGGTGGCAGCAGACTTATCAAATTTTTCCCTTTGCCCTCCATTTGCAAACAATGGGAAAACTTATTGTGCTGCTGCCATTTGCAGTTCATTTTTATTAATGTCTGGTACCTTGACTTATTTGTCATAAGATAATGTTTAAATTTGAATTCCTCAGACTACAGAGACAGTTGCTGTGTCAAGTGGTTTGGGGCAAGCTTTTGTATAGAAACCTCCATGATGACAAACCATTGTGCCATACACATTCATTTAGAATCGTGTATGGGTGTTCGCAGTCTTGTACATAACTACGCAAAAGTTTGCCCGAATCACGTTCCGTAACAACTGTCCCTATTCCGTATAATCAGAGGAATTCAAATTTTAGCGGTCACTCATGACTAAGCAAGTCATTGTACCGGACAATATTCAAATCTAACTCGTACATGACTCACAGACTTGATTCAACTAAACTGTGTGTATTGTTAACAATTAATCACATCAGATATCAAGGAATGTGATGAGAGACCGTGTGGAAATGCAAGATGTCTGGAACTGGAGGGTTCCTACATGTGTGAATGCCCCACTGGCTATGCCTTCAGTCAAGAGTCTCTATCTTGCCAAGGTAATTAAGTTCCTCAAAATGTCTTCTCTGTTTTTAAACTAACCTTGCTTGACGTTAAAATCACAGTGTGTCGTTTTTCTTTTGTGGAAACCCTTAATGATACCCTGCACTTCTAACTGCACTCTTTTAATGAGTCATCAACTGATGCAAGAGGCAAATTTCAAAACAGTGACAGTCTTGACTATTTCATGAAGCTATAACATTTCTGTACTTTCTTTTGATTTGGTAAAATCCTCCAAACGAATATTCCAAATGATAAAAAAAACATTCTCAGGAACAGAGCAAGTGTAAATCTCCAAATGCATCAGTGCTTTTTAGGAGCTGCAAAGTTTCGTAAATTTATTTTTACAAATCTGTGTGGTTTACCTGAAAAACGAAAAGTGTGTGAATTTGTTAAAGTGAACTCTCGTAGTTGTGTGAAGTTTTGTGAAATTAGCGGGAGATGGTGTTTTGTGTTAATAACATTCATCTCCCGCCAATGAATGAAATTTGTTTCTCCTGATTTTACCAAAAGCTAAAGTTATCATTACCGAAAGAGGTAGAGTGTTCTTGATTATTAAAACATATTTTACTCTTCAACCACTTGTGTTACAGAGTAACCTAATCTAATTGTTTGAATGGCTGAAGAGTAATCTTTATTTTTATTTTGTTTTAATTAGAGCACTGCATCCCTCCTAACTCACAAGACTCAAATCTCAAGACATGCCACCAAAAAGCTTACTTGGGATAAAGCTGGTACTGGCTGAAACCTTTAAGAAGATACTCACCCAACACTAAAAAAAGAAAAAACAAGTTTGATTGTGTATCTTATAGCTCTAAAGTGTAACATAATGTATAAAAACAATTGCAAAACATGAATTAATTGTACAGTACCCGTATATATCATTTGTTTTCACACATGATTACTATTTGGTCATGAGATTTCCACAGGTTATTTACCTCTTTAAATTTTATGACACTGTTTGAAAGTTAAAACTCTTCCACAAACCAATTTTCATCATCTTTTTGAACCACTTCTGTGCCTGTACAAGAAACGGATTGTGCTAACCTCAAACTTAGCTTGTGAGATCTTTCATATGTTACAGTGTTTTATTCAAATGAGGGGGACAAAAAACACTTATTGAGAAAGTTTAAGCTTTTCCTAATCATTGCTTACTTCCATCGGCCAACTCTGATGTAATTAGTATCAGTGTGGATTCAAATAAACCTGTTTTGGTCGTCATCACAGACTATGACGAATGCCAGGTTGCTTTCCAGACTTGCGGCAACGGAACCTGCCAAAACTTTGACGGATTTCACCTGTGTACCTGTCCCCTTGGCTTTATGTTTGATGACCTGCTCACATTGTGCATTGGTGGGTTGTGTTAATAACGATCATCTCCCGCCGATTTCACGAAACTTTTACGCAACTACGTGGGTTCACTTGCGCAACCTTTATCGTGTACACCACTATCACAAGAAATCTTGCAAAAGTTGATTTTACGCAGTTACATAAAGTTTTGTGAAATCGGCTGCCGATCATCATTATCATCTCCATCTGCATCTTCACCCTCTTTATCATCCAGACGTCACTTTCATCGCGATGCAGCGGCCCAGCTTAGTTCTGAATGTTTTGATTTTTATTATGTGTATTTGTTGTGTAAATCACAATGCAAGCAGAGATGGAATACTTCTTTGGCACTATGGGATTGCTCATTTCTGTTGTTTGAGCCTTCTGTTGTTTTTATATGAGAACAATCTTGCTTGTATTATATGTATGGAGCTGTGAAAGAGCTCTCCATGCTGAGTTTGCATACTCGTGTCTCTTTACTAAAAAGAAACTCAAATTCTGAAGAAATTCTTGAAAACTGTCTGCAACAATTCTACGTTTCAAACTCTCTGAAGAATCGATTACAAAGATGAGTACAGTTTTACCAGGAGTGAGTTTGATGGAATAGTTTGTATGCACTCATCGATTGGATTTGCACTCTCCTTGTCGGCATTTTTTTAATCAACAAGTTCATTTCTCATTCTTGAAAAGGTTTGTCTCTGGGGATTATTCATCATTGTTACTTTGATTTTAATCGAGCGTATTAGCTAACATCACATGCTTTTTTTTTCTGTTGCATTATGTTGCACTATAATAACATGCACTGGTTACGAGACGCAACTTTGTCGAGGTGTCAAGCAATTGTGCTAAGCATGAAATAAAACTTACTCAGTAAAACCGGGATATAGACCAAAAGACACAAAATCCTGTGATTTGACCTTTAAACAGGCCCTGTGACCATTGTCAGGATTCTTCCTGATATCAGGATTCTTCTCTAACACCCGGTTCAGACAGTCCCTCTAAAAGTCTCACCGGACCAAATTATTGAATTAAGTACGTAAAAAGTTTGATGTCTGAAACAGTTAGAAGCGACTGGACACACTGGAAGTTGAAAGATCGACTGTTGCCGTCGTTCTGAACGACTCTGGAGCATCTTGGTTTCAGACGTCAATCTTGTCAGGAGCCAAACCTAATGTAAATGCTATGTTAAGTTCGCCTGTCTGAAACCAAAATTTAATTGGGTCGACCTAGAGTGTCGCTCCTCTGCCCTTGATTTCTGTTAGCGGTGATGTGAAGAGTCTATCAGCCTCTGAAGTATAGCATCCTTATATCTTCAGGGAGGTCCATCTCCAGACCAAGCGGATGCCGTTATCAAATTTTCCATGAATTTTCATTTTCGCACAACCTCGCTCATTCTTAAAGCAGAACAAAATATTGAGCAATTTGATGTGCTTAAATGCTTGAAATATTCCCAAGTTCATTGCTACCAAATTCCGCAATTTGTTTCCGAATTGAAATCAATAAACAGACAGTCCGACACCTCAAATGAATTAAGGTCATCAACATCACGTCACGTCATCAACATCAACATCAACATCATTCATTTATCCTAAATTACATACCCACTGACCATTATCCATAGTTTTATACATCGGTTGTTTTATTCTAATATTCTGATAATGGCTGCAAAAGCCTGTCGGAGATAGTTTATGGGAAATGAAAACAGTCACATACATTGTACATGGTATAAACCTAAGTGGTGCCCAGGTATCTTCTTGTCACCATTTGTAAAAAATGTGATAGGTTTTAAAGCTGATAACAGCTTCACTAGCCTGTTAGGTCTCTAGTACAGTACAAATACATGCTGCTTAAGAAGAAGAAACTAGCGTATCTGTGACAAAAACTTAGAGATTCCTTTTGTTTCATGTTGCACCAGCGTCCAGGTATTTGTGGTTTTGGTACCAATACTCACTTGAATAAAGACAAATTATTATTTATCATCCAGTTGATATTTGTTGTATTGTTTATTTTACTTGAAGCTGAAAATGGCTGCACCAGTGTGCCAGATATCTGTGGTAACGGAACCTGTGTACCTAGAGGTGAGGATCATGACTGCCAGTGCCCGGACGGAGAGAGATTTAACTGGCAGAGTAATCAGTGTCAAGGTAAAACAAAAAAACTCAAACTCAATGTCTCTAGTGCCATTTTAAGGCATTCAAAGTAGAGCTGGATCCCCCCCCCTCATTATACCATGCCCGATATGGGGCAGAGGACCCCCCCCCCCAACGTTCCCATACTTTAACACACTATTTTCCTCTTGTACAAAAGTACCCCCCCCCCCCTAAAATCCTCTGAAGATTTCCTGAGATTCCAAGCACACAATGAAGACACAATGGGGGGGGTGCCACCATGCCCCATATCGAGCACCAAATGCCCCTCATGAGAAAACCCACTTTATATAAATACAATGTGATAGGTAATTATTGTTGTGTTTTATCTTTTGTGTTTTTGTCTGTGCCAGCTAAAGAGGTCAAGTCTCCTTGATAGAGACTTTGTTTCTTTTAGGGATCTTGCTGGTTCAACTCTTTCCTGTTTGCTATTTTTATGTACTTGCCCAAGAAATGAAACAAAATTGTATGAATATTTGTCAATGTGGAATATTATCTGCCTCCCAGGGGTGAGTTTCGTAGAGTACAACAAAATTATTCTTACTAGACTAAGGTTAGCAGCTAAAATACCATGTCACATGTGCAATTTGTGACTGGTATCCTGCTCACTTTCACTTGGCCGGAAATTGTTCAGCAATACTTTCTGCTTAAGCAGCTCTATGAAATTTATAGACTTCCTAATTTCAATCGTTTAATCTTTTTCAGCCCCCTCCCAAACTTCGATTGAATAAAAAGTATTTCATTTTCTTGTATTGTTTGTTGTTGTATTTGTCTTTGACTGTAGATATCAATGAATGTGCAGAGTTCCCTAACATCTGTGGACAGGCTAACTGCATCAATGAGTATGGAGACTACAGCTGCGCTTGTATCGAAGGCTACGAACACGACGCATCATCCAGATCATGCGTTGGTTAGTTACTGTTAATCGTCTCCCCATCAGGCAGAGTTGTTATCTTATACTTACTAAGTTTTGTAGTTTTAGTGGCCCAGGGGTGGATTTCACAAAGAGATAAGACTAGTCTTATCTGAAGTTAGGACCAGTAACTGGTCTTAACTTAGGACTAGTCCTATGTCCTAGCATTGCCTAGGACTAGTCCTAAGTTAGGATGGGTTTTGTGAAATCGACCCCCGGTCCCCGTGAATAAAGCTTCCCTGCAGTCAATGGTGCCCCCTGAACCGGTTCCGCACTGATGTGGGGCTTTGCCGCAGCAGTCTGCACAGGTGAGGCTACTCAGCATCTCCGCTTTGTGACTGTAGTGAACACCAGATGATGCACCATAATTTTGCTAGCCAACTGCCCACACTTTGGCCTTAATGGTGGCATTGTAGTCCTTCATCAGGCTGGGGACGTTCTTCATAAGAGCTTGACACAGCATATGACATCATCATCACCATCAGAGGCCCATTAAATGAAAAGTCTATCAGCAAAAGCCGTTAAACTTCTTCTTCTTTTTAAGCTTATTTAGATATTTGTATTTGTATTTGTATACATTTTGTTTGAAGATTTAGGAACCTGCCTGCTCCTGTGTATGCTTTATTCTTCTGCTTTGATTTAGAAAAAAAAATTAAACTAATGTATAGAATAATGAAAACAATTCATAATTTTAGAGGCCCAGATCTCAGAATCGAGATAAGATATACCCCCTGGTAATTTGTCTCCATAAGTTGTAAGACTCTGTGAAATGTTGTGCTTTATTTTCAAGTATACTACATCATTAAGATCCATGACTTTTTGTCTCCCAAAGTGAAAAATGCAGCGTGTTTTTTGTCTCTCTGCCCACAGATATAGATGAGTGTTCAGTGAATGAGGACATATGTAACAATGGATTATGTGTCAATGAGGAAGGTGGTTTCCTGTGCATCTGTCCTGCACGATCAGCCTTCGATTACAACACCATGTTCTGTGTGCCAACAGGTATAGTTTGAAAGAAATGTATTTAACTCTCAAATTGTATTACTTTTATGTTAGAGTTGGGTTCTTTTTTCCGTTTTTGTATCAAAAAACATTGCATTGTTTGTGCTTCGATTTGATGGATTTGGTATCCCAAACCACTCTTGGCATGAGGTCATGTGCACCCAATGCCTTTTGTGTCTAGATTGGCGGCTACGGCTACAGCTGGATCACCATGTCAACATGTGTTGAAGCATAGGTTGCCCTTAGCAACACCCTTGGCAACAGCTGCAGCCACAGCCGCCATTTTGGACACTGCCAAATAATGTATTCAAGAGACCAAACATTTTGGAGTTGAGGTTTTAACATGCACTAATAGAAATGAGGATATGTTACAAGAGTTTTTGTTAACCTTGACGAACTTAGTTACAAATATTCCACTGTCCATTCAGGAGATCCCAACTCGTTGCCGAATCCCCCGCGAGGCGCTTTCACCGGCGGCAGCACAGAGAGTATCAATGAATGCAACCGGTCACCCAGCCCGTGCACCGATGGAATATGCATCAATACTGATGCAGGGTTCAGATGCCAATGTACTGACGGGTACCAGCTCATTGAGGATGAGAACCGATGTGTTGGTGAGTCACTTTGTACTTTTTCATTTTTTTTTGTGGTAAAGAATTTTGTCGGTTGCTCTGTCTTCGAAACTTCAGTTACTTTGGCATAGGGGTCCGACCCAGGGGGCAGGGGGTGGCAAGTGCCCCCCAAAAATTTGGGCTAAACGGTGGGAAAAGTTTAGGCACAGCAAGGAGAAAGAAAATTGACAGAGAAATCAAAAAACACTTTTTACCCATGTCAAATTTTGGGCAAATCAACCCCTGCCCCCCTTAACCTAAGAGTCCCCATCATACACCCAAGCACTTTGGCCATTTTTTAACCTACGGCTTAGCCTTAGACTCTCCTGCTTAGGGATCGTCTGTCAGTTTGAAGCCGTGCACCACAATTGTGCGTTTTCAAAATTACTAATTGAGCCAAAGTCGAAGCCCAAGACGTGGTTTTGAAAAGAGCCTTTACATGAGGCATTTTGACTTGTTTTTACTCATTTTCATGAAAGTAAAGAAATGTGCGGTTCCATTTCAATAATTTCAATAATTTGTTTGAGGTATTCCTTCAAGTGTTTTGCCTGATCCTAAAGTGTATCACTTATTCATTCATTTGTACATTCACAAAACCAGGAGTGAATTTATGAACATTAAACAAGACGAATTAGTTTGGCATCCTCCACTCCTGAAGGTATAGACATCTTTCAAAACTCACTATTTTAGTTGCATATGCTAATCCATGTTTTTTGTTTGGCCCGGTCTTTGGCTTGGTTCTTTTTTTTATAAAAGTTTTATCTGTTGTTGTATATTCTGCCTTTGCTATTACATGTATACAAAGTTTAAATCTCCTTTTCAATGACCTGGGCTACAGATTAGTTTCTTTTTACAAACATTTTGCTGTTGTCGCACATTCTGTATTAGCATTTGTATCTAAAACTTTATTCCAATTTTTTGTTTACGTAGTGCTTCTCATTGTAAAGTGCTATTAGTCCTTTTTAAATTCGTTTATTCCATTGGTATTTCCTTCCTTTTTAAGCACTTTGGGGTTTATGGTATAGATGTAAGGTACAAGATCTATTTATTAATGGCATGTCGTGGCCGAGCAGATAAGATCACCGGACTCATGCTCTGGTGTTTCTCATCAGCGGAGTGTGGGTTCGAGGCCCAGTTGTTGACCATTATTGCTGTGTCCTTTGGATGGGATGTAAAGCCGCTGGTCCCTTGTGTTGTGTAACGCACGTAAAAGAACCCAGTGCACTTATCGTAAAGAGAAGGGGTTCGCCCCGGTGTTCCTGGTTTGATTGGCTGCATATTGCGCCACAGCACCTTGTAAAGCATTACATGTGTGTACAAAGTGCTATGTAAAGGAATAGGTCTCATACTTCAAGAACGTAGCTCCACACACCTTGCAGGAAAATACTGAGTGTTGATGCAACTTGAGTGTCACTGAGTGACGGATATGAGCGCTATTTAAGAAGCCACTATTATTAATATTATGTAAATTTATTAACATCTTTTTATTTCTATCCATCGTAGATATAAATGAATGTGCCGCTCAGGAGGAGGTGTGTCTGTATGGTAATTGTGTTAATGAGAAGGGATCCTTCCGTTGTGAGTGCAGAGCACCTCTGACCCTGGATAGCACTGGCCGTAGATGTATCTGTAAGTAACAGTAGTGTATCTTTCAGATGCAACATCTGTAAAACAAGGGAGTTGATTTGTACTGCCTATAGACCCTTTATCATGCTGCCACAATCTTGGTCATGTTCCCTGTGTCCAATAACAGTAATGAATGCTAATGATCAGTAGATGCCAGTAGATAAAGCGTTAAATACAAACCATTATTATTATATATGAACAATTTATAAATTGATCTTGTCTGTTTAATTTTCCCAAGCTGTTATTGGTGTGGTCGGCACAGAGAGGGACAACAGAAAGAGTCTTTGCTGGCACAAAACGGACAATCCCGGTTATGAGGCCGTGTGTGGAATGATCATCAATACAGCTCTCACATACAAAGAATGTTGCTGCGCTGAGGGAGTTGGCTGGGGGACAAGTTGTGACCCTTGCCCTCCCAACGGTGGATGTGAGTCAATCTTTTAACATTTCTATGTACTTCACGTATTTCACTTACTTCGACTTTAGCACAAACGATAATGATAAGTATATACTTTTTGAGGCTTTGCATGGTGAGGTATCAATGTATATTTGGTTTGCGGTAACGAGTTTTGGTTTGCGGTAGAATAGATTCGTTCTTATGGAACTAGGTCTTGCTTTTTATTCAATGATAAAATTGAAACTTTCACATTTCTCACCCTTCTTGAAGTTGGTCGTACTCTGTCTCAAGGCTTAATTATCAATAGGTGACCACTGCTGCCGTGGGTCAATCCCAGTGTCAGGATTCTACTTTCTTTTTCGGCTCTACAACCATTTGGTTTGCCCTGATCAGACAGTGTTTAGAAGTCCTCAATATCCACCGTTTTTTAATCCCGCAGTTCAATTTGTACCGCTAGTTTTTTTAACTGCTAGACCACTTATCAGCTTGCTGGTTGAAGGGAAGCTTCTTGGCTTACCTCTCGTCGGGTATTTTAAGATTCTTTGCTTGTGGTCACCGTACAAAATGTTCCTTTACTATTTCTCATTCTACAGTATTCATTTTACAATCTGTATACGGCTTATTTATCAGTGTTGTTTTACTTCAAACTTCAGGGTTGACAAATTTTATGTCTGCTTGATGAAAAACTTAAGATGTGAAGAAATCCTGCCCTCCAGCTTGCTTCTCTTGTGCTGAGGCTACTGTTCACAAAAGGTTCTTGCCATCAACAACTCCTGGGGTTACTAAAAGAGGGAAATGCTATCATTTCAACACACCTCCTGAGATTTGGATCGTAGTTTCAGACTTTTTTTTGTCAGCGATGACTCTTGACCCTGCCACTTATGATAATCCACAGTGAACAGTATTCTGCACACGTTTAAGAAGTGTTTGATTCTTTAAGTCATTAGTCTTCAATGTCTTCCAAATCTAGATGAACAAAGAGTTCTTTGCGAGTCTGCTCAGGAACCATCCGGGCAAACTGGCTCGGGACCGGCTGCTATTCGGGAGTACCCAGACGGCTACTATCATCCCACTGGGGAGGATGGAATATACGCACACGGTTCTGAAGGGACCAGCGTAGCGGAGGAGTAAGTTAATGACTACCATTTTTCTTGGTTTTATTGTTTTGGGTTTTTTTTTTATAGGGTGTGTCATGGTTGAGTGGTCTCATAGGACTCAAGTTCCGATGGCTGGGTTCGATTCCCGATCATGACACTTGTGTCCGTGAGCAAGGCACTTAACCATAGTTGCTTCTCTTAACCCAGGTGTTTAAATGGGAACTTGAGAGGGCTGAGACAGTATTGTGTTGGATTAATCCATTCGTGCTAATATCAGCAGCTTGAGGTTGTGTGCTCCAAGGGAGTTGTGAACGTTAGAGGAATGGTCTAAAAGTGTGCTCAATGAACAGGGATAATGTTGTTAAGCACCTTGGTCTAGCTTCTAGGATATGTGCGCTACATAACAAGCGTTATTATTTTGCTTCATCTCGTTGGCAAATTTATGATGATACGACCGTAAAATAATAGTTTCATTCAAATTGATGATAAATATTGGAAACAGTTCATCATTAACAGATAATGAAAAAGTGAGGCAGTCTCACAGGTCAAATAATATCCATTGCAATGATTCGTGGAAAAAGAGCTCCGAGGGATCAAACACAGATCAACAAGAAACAATTATGAAAAGTGAAATCTAGCTAGCAATAATTTCTTCCGTCTTACATATGTTCTTGATGATGAAAACTTGTCCTTTTTTCAGGTATAATCCAGACCAAGGTGGGCCTCGTCCGTTTAGAGAACCGTATCCGACTGGCCAGTCCACTGGAGGCTCACCGCCCTACACTGGTAGACAACCTTCATACACTGGCGGTCAACAACCCAACCCTGGTGGTCAACCTCCCTACACTGGCGGTCAACAACCCAACCCTGGCGGCCAACGTCCCTACTACGGTGGTCAGTCACCAAACCCTGGCGGTCAACGACCCTACTATGGGGGACAGACACAAAATCCTGGTGGTCAGCCTCCCTACCCTGGCAGTCAACCACCTTATTATGGTGGCCAGTCACCAAATCCTCTCGGTCCAGGTCCCTACTATGGTGGACAGACACCAAACCCTGGCGGTCAGCCTCCGTACTATGGAGGGCAGCAACCGTACCCTAGTGGTGGGCAGACCTACCAAGGAGGGCAACAAACTTACCCAAGAGGGCAACAACCCAACTATAACCCCAACCCCAACACCAGGCCACAGCAAGGTGTTAATCCTAGACCTCCACAGCCACCTAGCAGGGGCACATCTGGGCAAGGTAATGTCAAAGAATAATGGTAATAACTTAAGAGGCTCTTAAATCGTCCTTCCTCACAGCAAAGAAGCTGAATTGCGAGGGACACGGTTACGTGTTTGAGCTGTAGGGGTGTAAAGTCACATTTGGCAGCCAGCCACATTGACCCATATGACCATGGAGCACAGCCAGAAAATGAGCAGATTACAATTTAAATCTCATCCATAATTGATTCTCAAGGGTGCCACGTGAAAAAGTAGTGCATCCTCTGTTCATGGAGCTTTATAGCTCCATGCTCTGTTATAAAAAGTCAAGTGGCCTTTAAATCAGAAACAAAAAACACCCAATGAAGACAATTCACACAAAAATGCAAATGTTTAAGTTGATATTTCTTTGTTTCCTCAACAACATCAGGTGGAGGGGCCTGTGATAGTTTACCACGAGACATCTGCGGTCAAGGGAAGTGTCTGAACGTGGAGGAGACCTACACATGCCAATGCTATGCTGGATTCTCATTTGACAATGACCAGAAGCGCTGCGTACGAGCAAAATACAACAGGGGCTGAGGACCAACCCTTTCTGGAATCTTATCTTTTCTGTGTATGTTATAATGTGTTTTTATCGGATGTGCCTTTCATTGTACAAAATCCATTATCAAGAAGCAGCTTACACATTGGAAGGGGCTGGGGTGGTGTTTATCAAGCCCTACCCCCACCCTCCACCAGGCTGCATGGTGAGTCAATGTACCCAGACTAAGAACTAAAAATGCTGCATTTAAGCTATGGAGCGTTAAAAACATCTTCTTTCACTTCTGTAATGGTAGTTGACGATTAGTGATGGTTTGGTTTTTTTTTCTTACAGGTTGTGGCGTTTTTGGTCATTTACAAAATGTCTATATTTAATGGTTTACAAAGAAGCATTCATTTCACAGACTTGACTGTATTTATGTGTTTTGTGGAAACTCTATTAACTCCCCTTAACAAATATTGGATTTATAACACTTTTGCTCAAGTAATGACCAATTGACTTTTAACTTGCAACAGCTTTCAAATTCCCCAAATATATCTCGAACGAAGATGAATATATTTTATTAATTTGTTGTATAATCTTTAATATAATCTAAATTATTATTACATGACAATATCTTCCTTTTTTGTTGTTTGATTTGAATCTAATGCTCCTCATAAAGGTAAGGTCATAGATCGGTTTTTGTCAACGAAAAGCTGACAAAAAGGCAAAGTTATCTAGAAAACATTCAATAAAAGTTACCTGTGAAAGTTTCAACTGAATACAGTGCCAGTACTTGTTGAAAAAACAAAAACAAAAACCTGTCACTATATTTTTATGATCAAACGTTGAATCCATCCACGTTTAGCGAGGTGACAACGGGTACCAGCCACATCTCCGCCCGCAGCATTCGTGAACAGGCGCCGCGGAAATTTGAGTTTTCAGTTAACCCTTTAGAAATCTGAGAAATGATTCATGCATGAATCGTTTCTCAGGTTCAAATGTTTGACTTTAAAGGGTATCCTTTCTCAAAAGAGTTTATACTATCACCAGCTGCAGTGACCATTCATTTTTAGAGTACTTCATCTATGACCTTACCTTATCATACTGGATTGGCAAGGATGAAAAGCATCATTGTTTTTTAAAATTTAGTCTGAAATCTTGCTGATTATAAAGTTCATTGTAGGACCAATTTTTTTCTGTGAAATATTTCCCTCTGAAATGAAGTCATATTTGAGAAAACTGTATCTGAAGACCTTTTTTTAAACAGCGCAACAAGATTTCAGCTGTTACAACCAAAATCAAGGACAATGTGTTTACATGCTGGAAAATGTGCATGGTTTCTCACTATTTTCTCCAGACTCGCCGATGAATTAAGCCCAAATTTTCATAGCTTTATTTCATGTATAATGGTTGATCACACAGTGAACACTGTCTGCAACTATTGTCAGCTCTACCAATCCTGTAAAATACCTTAAAGTCTTTAAATGCCGTATTATCTGCATGACTACATGCAGCAGGCCCGAGGCCAGTGATTTTAGCATTGGGCCAGTAAACTCATGACCGGACAAGTCCGGCAGTCATTTGGGTTCAAATGTTGGCTTTCAGACTGATAAATTATCATTCTTTTGATTCTTGAAGAATACCTGCCCATAATACTTATGAGATAAATCTTCTCTGAGTGTTTTTTAGAATTCAGGCAGTTCAGTTGTTCATCTGTGTAGGCATTTTTTCTTCTCATTTAAATTCTGGTCCAGTAAATATTTTGAGCTACAAGCAGTCTTATGGGTTTTCACCCCAAATTTGAGCCCGGATGCAGTCTGTACACAGATGAATCCAACAGAGACTGATCACATGTAATACTTCGAGGAAATTGAGTCTGCATCCGAATTCATTTCTCTTGCATTTCATTAGACATTAATAAAACCATGACAAAACATGAATTCATTAAACACTTTATAAACAAATTAGCACCTATTCCAAAGAAATATATATATAGGTTTTTTTTAAAGACATTATTTGTTAATAACTAGAAAGTATGTACTCCCCAAAGTGTTGCCTCTTTTTAATTTGTCATTTTATGTTCTCCATTTTAGGGAAGTATTTTGACATATGCTGTACCAATATTGTTGAAGTACCCAAACTTTACATAAAATTATCAACAGCAAAAAATCCTTTAAAATGTTTGTTTTGTTTTTAGTTTTTTTCACTCGTCCAGAAAATGTAGCCATTGCTCTGTTTCTACCATTGGTAATGAGTCACACTCCTTTTATTTACTCAAAACCAATATTTTAATTTATTATATACCCAATTGTTAGCTCTGCCGATTTGGCTTCAATATTTGTAGCAGTGTATATATAACAAACATCAGCTTAAAATAGTGGGTACCAGTCACTGTATAATGTACATTTTCTTCCATGCAGCCAGTAAATCTAAATGCATGTTTGGAAATGGAAGTTATATTCTAGTAAATGAAATAGCACTGTTCTTTTTCTATAACTATCATTTGCATTCTTTTAATGATAAATATTGTCCGATAAAACTCAAAGAGTGTAGTTACCAAATGAAACATCCTGTAAACTTCATCAAACAAAAATTGCAAGTAGTGAGTGCTACAGTTGGATTTAAATAATATCTGGTACAACGACTTACTCAATCACAAGTTAGTGCTAAATTTGAATTAATAATAATAGTAATAACTTAATCTTTTATAGCGCCAAAGTCTGCCTAAAAAGATGCTCAATGTGCTTTACAAAGAGACAACTAAAAAAGCAAGGCCGAGCACAACCACAAAAACTACTACAAAAGGAGTAACCAAACAATTTAAAGCACATTAAAACAAAGCTCACAAATTCTCTGGCTATAGAGACAGCTGCTATGTCAAAATGGTTTGGGGCAAGCTTTTGTATAGCAACCTCCAGATGGGCAAACCCTGGTACCATTGTGCCAAACACATTCATTTAGAATGGGAGACTTTGGAACATGCGCACATTACAGAGAACAATGGATTTACCTGGTAAGTCTGCTGCCATCTAGCATCCCAAAAGTCCCCCATTGTTTGTGGGTGTTGGCCGTCTCTTACTATTTAACTACGCAAAAGTTTGCCCCAAATTTTTGACTTGTGACTATGCAAGTCATTGTACCAGAATGATATCCAAATCTGACTTGCAAATGGCTTATTCAAACACAGTCCACAGGTGTGGGTAGTTAAGCTTAATACACCATCAGGTGTTGGGACGTGCTATGCACTCCAGCGAGTTTCCTGGAAAAAACGTCTAGTTGGGTATAGGTAGTGCTAAAGTACTGAAAGTGAAGACAATTCATGTGGACACTTGATCTACAGCAACAACCCTCAGTTTGCCAAAAGGTACAGCATTGGTGTAGCATCATTCAAACTGTTCCGTAAGATAAAAAGGCACAATGATAGCGTCCAACATCATACTCTGTGAACTGAAACTACTACATTAGCAATTTTACAGAAAGCTGTGAAACTCTTTTAGATAGTGTACATAACCCTGCCAATGCTGTACCCTTACCCCCCTTCCTGAACCACAATATTACTGACTCTCTATGCACAGGCTGTGCCAGTCAAAGAATCTTCCACAACATTTTTTATACATGTACTCCAGAGAGTTAAGTGCATAAAACACTTGACAAAAAGAAAAAGAGGAACAGTTGATTTGCAAGGCACTCGAAATTTGATCGTGCATCTGTCATTCGCACAAGATAAATGTCTACATAAAGTTATTTGCCATGTACGCTGTAAGTTCTGAATCTATGGCGATCAATAAAAGCAAAATATGCAAAAGAAATTGTGTTGAATCCAGTCTTGTCTGTTACTTTGGTTGTTGCACGGGCGAGGTCTTACTACATTCCCACTGCCACATTACACCAGTCCCCATATCCTAATAAGAGTGATAGCACTGAATGAAATTCTCATTCCATACCAAGTCCTCCTGTACCACCCAGACACCACACCACCGATCTAAAATGTCCATTTTTCCCCCTAACCTCCATCTCCAACTTACATGTTGTATACATGGTGTACATGTAAGTTTGGTGAAAAACTGGATGTCTGACTCACAAACTTTACAAATGATATGAATCATGACATCCTATGTTTGCAAATGAGCCCATTGATCTAGATCAAAGGTTATCTAGTATAAATTTCAGCTGCTTTTTATATACTCCTCCTCTGTGGAATGTGGATGATATTTTTATTGTCCACAACAAAGTTTGCCCATCAGGAAATTACCCCGGTTTGTAGCAGGTCGTACTTTCATTTTTAAACGAAGGTGAATTCATCGATAGGAACTGCAGATAAACACTGTTACATTATTCCTTCACACTTTATACAAATCCATTGGGGATGTTCCATGCAAGCGGGTGTTTTTTTTGCCAATTTGTTCCTTTTGATAAACAAAAAGCATACCTAGGTCAATTGCTCCTACACAGGCTCCACATCATTGATTTCAAAACCCTGTAAAACCTTACACAAAGAAACTTTGTTTTCTTTTCTTTTTTAAATGCACGATTGTAATGTGGGCTCATTGATTGTACACACATCATAGACCAAACCAATCCTTTTTATGCTTCATTGCACCAAAGAGACATTTTACAAACTCAAGTGGTTACGCTTCACAGAAGAAAGTGTGTTTGTTCCACTGATCAAACACAAAGCTGTTTGTCTAAATTTCAAAGTAGGATCAATGTTTGGTTATGTCAATGTATGCTGATTTACAGGCACATACAATAAAAGTCAGCAAAAACGTTCACATTTTCATCAAGAATGTTGAGGTATTACCAACTTCATTTCATGCTGTATAGAGGGCACCATTCAAACGGAACACCTAGGAAACTTCCCTAGGTCGCCTGTGCCCAGGCAATCTTTGCCGATTTAAA